>CM061241.1:5713750-7048333 GCA_030848705.1 Heracleum sosnowskyi | reverse complement strand
GATAGAGAGATTGAATTTGCGATAGACTTAGTACCAGGCGCGGAGCCAGTATCGAAGGCCCCTTACAGAATGGCACCAGTGGAGATGAAGGAATTGGCTGATCAACTGCAAGATTTGCTAGAAAAAGGAATTATTAGACCCAGCGTTTCACCGTGGGGAGCACCAGTACTGTTTGTCAAGAAAAAGGATGGAAGCATGAGATTGTGTATAGACTATCGGGAGTTGAACAAGCTGACCATTAAGAACAAGTATCCGTTACCTCGAATAGATGATCTGTTTGACCAGCTGAAGGGAGCGGTACATTTTTCAAAGATCGACCTACGGTCAGGATATCACCAATTGAAGATTAGACCAGACGACATACCGAAGACAGCCTTTCGAACAAGGTATGGGCACTATGAATTTTTAGTAATGGCGTTTGGACTAACGAATGCACCCGCAGCTTTTATGGATCTAATGAACAGGATTTTCAAGAGATATTTGGACAAGTTTGTAGTGGTATTCATCGACGACATCTTGATATACTCGAGGACAGAAGAAGAGCATGCAGACCAGTTGCGAATTGTGTTAGAAACGTTGAGACAAGAAGGACTATACGCGAAGTTTTCCAAGTGTGAATTCTGGTTGAAAGAAGTTCATTTCTTAGGACACGTGGTGAGCAGCGAAGGCATCAAAGTGGACCCAGCAAAGATAGAGGCAGTGAAAGATTGGGAGAGACCAAGGACACCGACTGAAGTCAGAAGTTTCTTGGGATTAGCCGGATACTACCGGAGATTTGTGCAAGATTTTGCGAAGATAGCTACTCCAATGACCAAGCTGACAAGGAAAAGCGAGCGATTCATATGGAACGAAAAGTGCGAAGAAGGCTTCCAAGAGTTAAAGAAAAGACTAACTACGGCACCGGTATTGATGTTACCAGACGATCAAGGTCATTTCGTAATCTATAGTGATGCGTCGTATAAAGGATTAGGATGCGTACTTATGCAACATGACAAGGTGATTGCTTATGCGTCAAGACAGTTGAGACCCCACGAACAGAAGTACCCTACACACGATTTGGAGTTAGCAGCTATTGTGTTTGCTTTGAAGATATGGAGACACTACTTGTATGGAGAAAGATGTGAAATTTACACCGATCACAAAAGTTTGAAGTATATCTTTACTCAGAAAGAGCTGAACATGAGGCAACGAAGATGGTTAGAACTAATCAAGGACTACGACGTTTCTATTAACTATCATCCCGGCAAGGCAAATGTGGTAGCAGATGCATTGAGCAGAAAAGAGAGATTAAACACACTAATGATGACCAAAGAGTTATACAAGGAATTTGAGAAGTTAGAAATCGAAGTAATTAATCCGAAGAACGCGACGGAAATGATTTATACCATGACGTTTCAACCTGAATTGTTGGAGAAGATACGAAAATTCCAAGAGCAAGTTATGAACGACGATGTGAGTAAAATGACAGGTGAGGAAATATGTAGCCAACCGGACGACAAAGGGATCTTGAGATTTGCTTCTCGGATATGGATACCTAACGTAATGGAACTGAAAAGTGAGATTCTGCACGAAGCACATAACTCGAAGTATTCAATTCATCCAGGGAGTACGAAGATGTATCGAGATCTTAAGACGAACTTTTGGTGGCCAGATATGAAGAGAGAGATTGCGGAATGGGTAAGTAAATGCTTTACGTGTCAAAGAGTTAAGGCGGAACATCAGAGACCAAGTGGATTACTTCAACCATTGGAGATTCCCGAATGGAAGTGGGAACACATTGCGATGGACTTTGTAGTAGGATTGCCTAGAACAAAAGCTAACCATGATGCCATCTGGGTTGTCGTGGATCGATTGACGAAATCTGCGCATTTTCTTCCGATTAACGAGAGATTCTCGCTGGATAAGTTAGTTCATATTTACATAAAAGAAATCGTAGTACGACATGGAGTTCCAGTATCGATAGTGTCTGATAGAGACCCTCGATTCAATTCAAGATTTTGGAGGAGTTTTCAAGAGTGTTTGGGCACCGAGTTGAGAATGAGTACGGCTTATCATCCGTAGACGGACGGTCAAAGCGAAAGGACAATTCAGACTATTGAAGATATGCTTAGGACATGTGCACTTGATTTTGAAGGCAGTTGGGACGATCATCTACCCTTGGTGGAATTTTCATATAATAATAGTTTTCACGCGAGCATCGGAATGCCACCTTACGAAGCTTTGTATGGACGAAAGTGTCGATCTCCAGTATATTGGGAAGAAGTTGGTGAACGGAAAATGATAGGACCAGAACTAGTACAACGAACAAAAGAAGTGATTCAATTGATTCAGAGAAGATTGATAACAGCTCAAGACCGACAGAAAAGGTATGCGGATCTAGCCAGAAAGGATGTGGGATTCGAGGAAGGAGAGCAAGTGTTACTAAAAGTTTCCCCATGGAAAGGATTAGTTAGATTTGGAAAGAAAGGGAAGTTGAGTCCGAGATATGTTGGGCCGTTTGAGATTTTGAAGAAGGTAGGCGAGGTAGCTTACGAGTTGGCATTGCCACCGCATATGCAGCACGTTCATAATGTATTTCATGTATCTATGCTTAAGAAGTATCGACCAGATTCGAATCATGTAATAGAGTATGAACCAATAGAGGTCCAGGCAGATTTATCATATGTAGAACGACCAATTCAGATAGTGGATCGTAAGGAGAAAGTACTAAGGAATAAGACAATAGCGTTAGTGAGAGTTTTGTGGAGGAATCCTAAAGTAGAAGAGTCTACCTGGGAGTTAGAGAGTGAGATGTTAGAGAAGTATCCCCAGTTGTTTCCTTGATCTGATTCTGAGGACAGAATCCTATTAAGGGGGGAAGGATGTAATATCCGTGAATTTTATTATTTGATTAAATGATATATTTAATCTAAAATATTTATGTTGGAATATTGGAATATTATTATATGATATTTAGTGTGTGATTATGTGCTAAATGGTGAGTCGGAAGCCCCTTTCAAAAATTTCGTCATTTGGAATTTTCTTCAAATTTGAGCCGTTTTGATAATTCAAGAGCCCCGTTGAAATTTCGTACATTCATTTTTAATTCTTCGTCTTTCGTATTCGAATCGTTATCGAAAGGGTTATGGGATTCTATTTAACCCTACCTATTTGATTCTGCAAATTAATTTCAATTTTTGATCCGAAAAACGAAAAATCATTCCGAACCCTAATTGCTTAAGGGGACGGATTTATCGTTCTATATCAATATTGAAGTTGTTATAGCCCTAGTATTCTTGAGCATTAGTTATATAATGATATATATCAATTTGGATAATCATCAACCTTTTTAACCCCTTATTTTTAGTAAAACGTGTTTTTGACCTAATTAGGGTTTTTAAACGATCTAACGAGTCAATATCGATCCAAAAATGTTATTTGGGGTATTATTTTTCCAGAAATATAAAAAGACCAATCAGACTTCATAACCCTAGCAATTCTTCAGAAATTACTCAAAAATATTCGAAATTCCCAAAAATTATTTTGTGTTCTTGATCTTCAATCAATTCGTTCTAAGGGTTATTGAAGTCCAAATTTGTAGTTCTTATACTCAAATCAAAGCCCCAAAAATCTAGTTTCAGAATCTTCCAACCTCATCATCATCTGGTAAGTATTCGATTTTATATTGATTTTACAAGTTTCGAATTAAAATTAGGGTTCTTAATTAATTTGGGGATTTTCATTCTGTTGATTCTCCGTTCAATTGGTTGCTTCTAACATGTTCCTAGGGTTCTAATTAGCAAGAATCCATGCTTTAATTTCATGTTTAAGTTCAATTTAGTCGGGTTTGATTTTCGGGTTTTGACCCGATTTCTTCTTTCGATTCGTACGTTCTTGATATTGATCTGACATTGTTTTTGATAAAGGGCTTTGATTGTATGAGTTATAAGCTTTATTTTGGTATATTAATCTTTGAGTTTCATGTAGGATTTAAGTAGATCGGGTTTCCGGCCGAGGTCGTCGCCGGCGAGTTCTTTGAATGAATTCTGGGCACGATTCCGGCATGGGACAGATGTGTGTGTATGTGGGTTGTGTTTGTCTTGCAAAAGCGAACAAAAGCCCTATGGTTTGGTTTTGTTTTGATCGGAAACGGCGAAGTCCGGTCACCGGACGCCGGCCGGATTCTGGAAAACCCAGATTCCGGCGGGTTGTTCTTGGTGACCCGGATTCGTTCTTCCCGACCCGTTTACCCGATTTTTCGACCCGGTTTCAATCTTCAAAACCCTAATTCATTTTCAGAAAACTGTTTTTGAATTTTATTTTTAAATTTAATTCGAAAATAGTTTAAAAACTTTAAAAATTCATATTTTTATTTTAAAAATATATTTTAATATCAGAAAAATTCTGATAAATTATATTTATTATTTTAAATCCGAAAATTGATTAAACTTAATTATTTTAATTATTTTTAATTAATAATTAATTTATTAATTAATTGGTTAATTCTTTTAATCAATTAATTCTTAAAAATTAATTATTAATTAGATTTAATTAATTAAAAATTCAGTTTAATTATTTTCAAGCCTATTTATTTATTTAAAAATAGTTTGAGCATTTAAAGAGTGTCAATTAATTTTATTAATTGATTTATTTTCATTTAAATGTTTATATTGGATTTAAAAATCCGATTTTTGATTTAAAAATTAGTAATGACTTATTAAAAATTCAAATGAGTTTCAGACGATGGTTTAAAAATATTTATAAGTGCAATATGGTTCATATTAATTGTGTGTTGTGTTTTATAGTCTGTATATGCCCGTGCTAGGGCAAATATCTGAGTTTTAAATATCGTAAATTATACCGGACGTCCGATACGTACCCGGTTACTTGTTTAAATGTGATTATTGATTGAATAAGTGTCGAGAGTAGAACGAGAATAGTTAGACTTATTGTAATGAGTTGTTTAATTATAGAATCGAGTTCCCGGAGCAAGGGAAAGGGGAAAGTAGAGTGAGCAGAGTCGATCCGACAGCAGCTTAGACCAGGCAAGTATCTGTGCCTTTACTTGTGATAAAAATTATTATTGTCTTGATTACTTGAATACCGTTATCCCCAGAACAATTCAAATTATCCATCTTTTAACCGCATTTGGACAACTGATTCCATTTCCTTAGAAATTCTTGATTCTTTGATTTGATCTGCATCGGAAACCCTTATTTCCAATTTACTTGATTATTGTTTACCACCTATTGTTGCTATTTATCATCCTTTGATTATCATTGACAACCTTTGATTATTTGACTTCCATCTTGACTACCAATTACGGTTATTGATTAACGATTACCAATATTGATTACCTTATTGAATGAGTACACTGTACCATTGAAACTACTCCATGATCCTTTCTCGATCTTCGTTGATACTGAACAGTTGAAGCTCTTTTGCAATTACTATACATTCAGTTTATCTTATTGAGCATGTTATTGTTTATACCCTATTATAGAATTGGCATGTGTTTTTAAAAATGGACCAGTAATTGGTCGGAATAACTTAAGGCCCAGATTGGCCTGGGATCCAGTAGAGGACTATGACATGAGCTAGTCCGGGGTTGATGCGTGGCTGGCCAGCAGCACAACCTTTGATTTGAATAAAATGTATAAGCCAAATTCTAATTCTTTACTCCAATCATTATTGATACAAAGCATGTGTTAGCTAAATATTGTTGATTCTGATATCTTAAATTCATATCCTTACAACTGTGATAGAAATGATTCGTTGATGTTTGCTGAGCAATTTTGGCTCACTCTTGCTTGTTGTTTTCTAACCCTATTCCAGTGAAGCGAGAGTATGAGTTGGCATAGCGTGACCGATAGTTCACTAGCAGTCAGGAGAGCCCCTCGAGTCACTGTTATTGGCAGGGTAGTTGTTGTTTTGCTTTTCTAGATTTAGTGTCTAGATTTGAACTTTAGTTGTGATGTAATAACTCTGATAAAACTGGTTTGTAATAATAAAAGATTGTAGTAGCTTGTGTTCATTGCCATAATCTGGATGCGGTCTTGGTCAAGGGGTAATTGTGTCTTTATATATATTATGCATGTGTTAAATAGTATTCCGTTGGTCGGATGACTCCTCAAATCTGTACCCCGGGTTTGGAGGGCGTCACAATAAACACTGCATTTATTATATGTTTTGACATCATCAATTATCTATTAACTTGTACATTTTTGTATGCACAAGTTGGGGGAGATTGTTAGATATAATTGCTGATGTTTGTTTATCAGTGTTTAAAGTTGAAAGGCATATGCAATAGCCTATTTGTAATTCGAGGATTCTACTCAACTTAAACAAGAATGTAATAAGTAAATATTAGATTAAAGGTCACATGAATCTCAGAGAGTTTTATCTGTCAAGAGAATGGAGAATTAAAGTCATCTACAGACTTGAAGTTATTCTACATTGATAGAAGTTCAATTTATTGTTCAAGCCTCAGTGAAGTATTCAAGGAAGTGGATTTACTACAGTGACAGAGATTTCCAGTTGGTGACAGAAGAAGTACAGGATACAGAGTTTATTCAGAGCTAAAGAAAAGAAGCCACAGCTTTAAATGTTTTAAAGATGAAGAATTATCATTGAAGTCAGTTATTCATGAACCAGACAGTGCATCGAATGACGACATCAATCAGTGGAATTAAATCATCTATATTCAGTGGTTTTCAGAAGATAGAGGAATGCAATGATTTTAAGTTATCTTCTTTTAATTAATTAAATTATTAATCAATTTAATTAATAAATTAATTCTTTCAGAATTAATTTATTTATTAATTAATTAATTTAGTTGTTTAAATTATTTATTAAATTAATTCCAGAAAAGAATTAATTTAATTTAGAATTTAATTTAACTAAATTTAATTAAAAGAAATTAACTTAAGTACTAATATGACCTGTTTTATAAACCTCGGTATGACCTGTATAATAAAACTCGGTATGACCTGCTCTGTAAAGATGCTAGGTTCTACCGAATTATTTCAGGTCATACAAAGTCATTTTGATAGGTCATACAGGGACATTACTTCAGGTCATACAAGTTTCTTTTCTAAGGTTCTACCGAGAGTTGGTAGAAGTATGCTAGGTCATACCGGACACTTTCTGCAGGTCATACTGATGAAGCATGGTTCTACCGAGCATAATTCCTCAGGTCATACAAGTGTATTGATTGATTAATTAGGTCATATTGATTTAATTAAAAGGTCATACAGGTCTACTGAATTATGATATAATCTCGAGGCTGGACAGAAAAGCAGCAGAGCTGAATTATCAAACATACAGACTCTTTTCTCTCAAGAACAAGAAGAAGCAATTTGATCTCATTTCTTCTCAAGCAATTAATTCTAGTTTGTATTGTTAAATCCAAACCACTAGAAGTTGATTACTTGTATTGCTTTGATTATCTAGCGGATTTTTATCCCTAGAATTTATCTCGAACTTTGCTTTTAGCATTCGATCTTTTTATTACAAATATTAGAAAAGTTCATGTCGAATTTATTCTAAATTTGTATTAATTAGTTTGAGATAAATACTTTGTAATCCATACTGTATTTGCAACACCCTTCAAGTTTAATATAGTTTATATTTAACTTGAATTTTGTTTCATTTATATTCCGCATTAATTTGTTCTTAATTGTTAAATTATTCAAAGGACAAATTTCGATAAAACGGTATAGTTTGTATTCAACCCCCCTTCTACAAACTTATCAGGACCTAACAATTGGCATCAGAGCCTTTTGATTGATATACAAATCAAAGATCCAATTGTTTTGAGATTTTTCTTAAACTCTTAAATTTTTATTATTCCTAAAAATCTCAAAAGATGTCTACTACATAGAAGGTTGGTACAATAAAGATTCCCATGTTCAGCAGGGAGCATTATTCAATGTGGAAGAAGAAGATGCTCTTATTTCTTAAAGTTGCTAATCCTAAATACTTGGATGTGCTGAAGAGTGGTCCCAAAGTCCCTATGACTATTGAGGGAGAACTTATAGAGAATAACATTGTTACTAGGGCTGCTAGGATGTACCCTAAGGATCCCAAGGATTTCACTCCTGGTGAAAAAGAGGATGTTACCTTGGATGCCTGTCTACAGATGATCCTTGTTGATTGTCTTGATCCTATCATGCATAATCATGTCCTAAACTGTGATACTGCCAAACACATTTGGGAAACCATAGAGATAATCAATGAGGGGACAGAGGAAGTTAGAGAGAATAAGCTGGAAATTCTCACCTCTCAATATGAGCATTTTAGATCAAACCCTGGTGAAGGTATCTCTGAGGTTTTTGAGAGATACAACAAATTAATCAATGATCTGAATCTTAATGGGAAGCGCTACACTATCAAGGAAATTAACAAGAAGTTCCTACTTACACTTCCACGTCATTTGGAGCACAGAATATCTGCCATTAGAGAAGCAAGAGATCTTACAGAGGTTTCTTTGGAAAGACTGTATGGTGTTCTGAAGACCTATGAGCTGGAGCAGATTCAACAGGATGAGTTATATGGAACTGGGAGGATAGTGAGTACTTCTACTGCATTGGCTGCTGAAGTCAAACGGAAACTGGAAGTGAAGGCTGTTCAACCTTCCAGTTCTAACATGAATGTTATTGATGATGAATATGGATTAACATCCATTGATCAATCTGGTGGTGACTTCTATTCTTTAGAGGAACTTGATCAGCTGGAAGATGGTGATTTGGCTTTGATAGTCAGGAAGTTCGGGAAGTTCAGATTCAAGAGGAATCCCAATCTTAAGTTCAGGCCCAGATTTCAGAGAGGTGGATCTTCCTCTTCAAGTAGCACAAGGGGTGGCTACAAAACTGGAACTGTGGATAGGAGCACAATCAGATGCTACAATTGCAATGAGTTGGGTCACTTTGCTACTGAATGCAGAAAGCCAAAGCAAGTGACTAGAAACACATTTGATTCTAGCAAGAAGAACAAGATTGGGAAAGCCTATTTTGCTGAAGGTAAGAGTTGGGATGACACTGACAGTGATGAAGAAGTAGGTGAGATTGGGAACCTTGCTTTAGTGGCTAATGAGGCAAGCATTTCATCCAGATACATGTCAGAGATAACATTTACTAATACTGAAATGATTCGTCATCTTGCTGGCACCTTAGATTATGCACGCACTGAAAATGATAGTATAATTCTTTTAAACACAAATCTTGAAAATGAGATAAAAGAATTAAAACTAGTGCATGTTAATCAGGATGAACTTACTAAGAAAATAGCATTTCTTGAGAATAGGGTTAAATGTTATATTCAACTGGAAACCATTCTCAAGAAAGAGAATAGTGAGCTTAAGACTAAAGCTAATGCCTATTACAACTCTTGTAAGACGGCTAAAGAGATTCTCAATAAACAAGCTATTGGTAATCATGTCAGTATAGGTTATGATTATAATGAGGCCATTGGATTGCTTGGAATTAATTCCCCTTGTAGAGTCAGAACTGAAGGAAGGGGTGTTCCATATGTGCTTAAGGGTATTGAAACACCCTTCTGTAAGGAGTCCGAGGCAGATCCTCTGAATGAATACTCTATAATCATTGCTGAGGAGATTCGTGAAGAAGATACTGCCTTGGAAGTTGAACAGTCCAAAAAGTGTATATATGATATTCCAGTCAAAGTTGCTACAACTAAAAAGACTAAATCAGATATCCATAAGTTGGATCAAAACAACTGTAGAACTAACATGCATGCTGTTAATTCTTCTCATAAAGCATGTGGTGTGATTAATTGCATGTCTTGTGCTTTCAATGTTATGTATGCTTATTTTAATAGTAAGCATGTATCTGATAATAAGACTGCTCCACGTCAACATGTTAATAATAAGAAGCATGTTAAAGCTAAGACTACTAGTCCTCCTAAGACTAGAGTGGATTCATTTATCCCTAAGCCTACTTAGAAATGTGTTAAGGCTGGCTATAAATGGAAACGCTCTTTTGTGAAAGAGGTTGAAGTAGTTGTAGTTAAAAATGTTGTTTTGCCTGACAAAGGCCAGTTCTTTAAGTATGCCGGACCCAATCAAGTTTGGGTTCCGAGGAAGGACTAATCAATTTGATATTGCAGGGAGTTAAACAGGTAAACCGTGTTATGTGGATTCTTGACAGTGGCTGTTCAAGGCATATGACCGGAGATAGAGCCCTTCTATCAGATTTGGTTGAGATAGCTGGCCCAGTAGTTACCTTTGGAGATAACAGCAAGGGTATTACGAAAGGATATGGCTGTTTGAAGTTTGGTAATGTTATCATTGAAGATGTATCATTTGTGGAAGGTCTGAGATTCAATCTTCTCAGCATCAGTCATTTCTGTGACAGAGGATATGATGTTTCCTTTGAAAGAGACAAATGTCAGATCCTTCACAAGAAGAATGTAAAGCCTACTCTTCAAGGAGTAAGGAAAGGTGATTTGTTCATAGCTGATTTGGACTCTGGATCCAAGGATGAAGTTAATTGTTTTTATGCTAAAGCTTCATCAGATAAAAGTTGGCTATGGCACAAGAAGATGTCTCACCTTAACTTCAAAACCATGAACTCTTTAGTCAAGAGGGAATTGGTTAGAGGTTTGCCTCAGATGGAATTTACACAGGAAGGACTGTGTGAGGCATGTCAGAAAGGAAAGTCAAAGAAAGCTTCTCACAAGGGCACTGACACATCATCAATAACTGAACCACTTCAGCTACTGCACATGGATTTGTTTGGTCCAGTTAATGTGATGTCTATGTCAAAAAAACAATATGCACTTGTGATTGTTGATGACTATTCAAAATATACATGGGTTTTATTCCTACATTCCAAGGATGAGACCCCACACCTGGTGATTGACCATGTAAAGTTGATTGAGCTTGATTCTAGATTCCCTGTTAGAGCCATAAGGTCAGATAATGGTACTGAATTCAAGAATGCAATTCTAAATGACTTTTGTGCTGATAAAGGAATAACAAGATAGTATTTTGCCCCTAGAACTCCTCGACAAAATGGAGTAGTGGAAAGAAAGAATCGTACATTGATTGAAGCTGCAAGGACTATGTTAAGTGAGTCTAAACTTCCAATGTACTTTTGGGCTGAAGCAGCAAATACAGCTTGTTATACTCAGAATCGGACTTTAATCAACAAGGACTTAATGAAGACTCCTTATGAGATCATGAACAACAAGAAACCAACTGTCAAGTACTTTCATGTATTTGGAGCAAAATGCTTTGTGCTTATAGATGACAATGTTAAACGTGGCAAATTTGATGCCAAGGCACAAGAAGCTATTTTTGTTGGTTATTCCAGAAGATCTTACAGGGTCTACTTGGTTGGCAGTCACACAGTAAAGGAAATTGTCAATGTTACTTTTGATGACACTAAGCTCCCTAATATCCAAAAAGAAGATTCATCTGAGAAGATGAAGTTTGATAACTTGCCAGACTCAGAATCAGATGATGGAGCCCCACCTGAAGTTATTGTTGGTAATGATAATAACAATGATGATAATGATCATGGTGGTGGTGGTGGAAACACTGGTAACAATGGAGATACCACCAACACTGGAGAAGAATCATCAAGGCAATCAAGCAACAACTCAGGGAGAGCAAATGAAGGATCATCTAGTCACTCACAACATCAAAGTGAATTTCAAGGCGAATCATCAAGATCAAATCTTCCAAGACAGACTGTATAGAATAGAGCTCATCCTTTTGAGCTGATCATTGGTGATCCAGATGTTGGAGTTAAAACTAGAAGTGCAACTCAGAATGAATGTCATTATTCAGCATTTCTATCTGAAATGGAGCCAAAGAAAACTGAGGAAGCACTGACTGATCCAGATTGGGTGATTGCTATGCAAGATGAACTCAATCAGTTTGAACAACAGCAAGTCTGGAAGTTGGTACCCAGGCCAAAGAACAAGAAAGTAGTTGGTACAAGATGGGTATACAGGAACAAGCTAGATGAGGATGGCATTGTTACAAAGAAAAAGGCAAGACTGGTTGCACAAGGGTATTCACAAGCTGAAGGCATTGATTATGATGAAACCTATGCACCAGTGGCTAGACTTGAGGCCATTAGGATGTTCTTAGCATTTGCGGCTTACTCCAATTTTAAAGTCTATCAAATGGATGTTAAAAGTGCATTCCTGAATGGTGAGCTTGATGAAGAAGTTTATGTGGAACAGCCCCCTGGCTTTGAAAATCAGGAGTTGCTGGACTTTGTGTACTTTCTCTTCAAGGCTATCTATGGTCTCAAACAAGCCCCAATAAAATGGTATGACACTCTCTTTGGTTTTCTTTTAGAAAATGGTTTTGTTAGAGGTATCATAGACAAAACTCTTTTTTCAAAGAAACACAAAAGTGATATGATATTAGTCCAAGTCTATGTGGATGACATCATATTTGGGTCTACTAATGATAATCTCTGTAAGAGATTTGCTGAGCTAATGCAGAGTAAGTTTGAAATGAGTATGATGGGTGAGCTGAAGTTCTTTCTTGGATTGCAAGTAAGTCAAAGGTCAAATGGTATATTTATTTGTCAATCCAAGTACCTCAAAGAACTCCTCAAGAAGTATCACATGGAGGATTCATCATCATCAAGGACTCCATCTTCAACAGCCATCAAACTTGGAGCTTCTGACAATTCTATCAAGGTAGATGTTACAAGCTACAGAGGTATGATTGGCTCCTTACTCTATCTTACTACAAGTAGACCAGATATTATGTATGCTACATGCTTGTGTGCAAGGTTCCAAGTGGACCCTAGAGATGTACATCTCGTTGCTGTGAAAAGAATCTTGAGATATCTTAAGGGTACACCTAATCTAGGTATCTGGTACCCTAAAGATTCTGATTTTAATCTTATTGGATATACATATTCTGATTATGCAGGTAGTGTTGTGGATAGAAAGAGTACCTCTGGGAGTTTTCAATTCCTAGGAGGTATATTGATTTCCTGGTATAGTAAGAAACAGCAAACAGTTTCCAATTCAACAGCAGAAGCTGAATATATTGCTGCTGGAAGCTGTTGTGCTCAGATCCTATGGATAAGGAATCAATTGAGGGACTATGGCTTTGTATTAGACAAAATCCGTATTTTATGTGATAATACCAGTGCCATAGCAATCTCCAACAACCCTGTGCAGCACTCGAGAACAAAGCACATTGATATCAGGTATCATTTTATCAGAGAGCATGTCATGAATGGAACTGTGGAGTTACACTTTGTACCCACAGAAGAACAGACTGCAGATATATTCACTAAATCTGTTGACGAATCCACATTTATCAAGTTAGTTGGTAAATTGGGTATGTTAAACAGTCTTAGTGATTAACAATATCTATGTCATGTTTGTTCTTTCAAAAATTCATTTTCTCTTGTCATTTAAATGATATTTATTGCCAATTCTCATTTAATATTACATGCTTGTAAATTTAAATAGCTCTGGATATTTTATTTTCTTTAAAAATATTTTTCTCTTATTTTTTTTAAGTGGAGAAATTTATTTTTATTGAAAATTTATTTATTTAGAATCATTTAAGTTAGTTTCAGATTGTAAATATTGTTGTTTAAATATTTCTGCAAGTTTATATTATTTTTATGCACTTCTATAATATTCTGCATTTTTCTAATGTTTGTGCATAATTTCCTGTAAATATTTTTTTTTTCTTATGTATATATTATTTTATTCTGTATATATATTATTTTTTATTTTAGTTTATTATTATTATTTGTTATCATTTATTTTCTATTTGTCTTAGTTGTTTTTGTAAATATATTGTATATATTATTTCTGATCTAGCTCTTGCTTAGCTGGAAATTCAGTGCCAAATCCAATTCAGGTATTACTTTCTATCTCTCAATCCACTTCTTTTACTGTTGCTGAACCCAAGTGGTTGTTAGGGCTGACAAAGGGATTGTAGATCCACAATCTTTATCCCAGGTCTTAGAGCCAACCAATGAGTCTACAACTTAATTACTTGACCTCTCAGCCTAAACAGAAATCAAATGTTAAATAAAGAAGTATTTTGATTGAAACAGTGAGTGATCCCACAGCTCTGCCTCCTCTAAATAAATTCAACATATACTGAGGCATCTGTCAGCCCATCTGTATCCTCTCAATAGGATATGGACTTTGAAATGGCCAATGAACTGTTTCTAGAGACATTCTCTCAACAGGATGAATCTATTGAAATTTGCCATAGGGCCATGGCACTTTGTACTGAGTCAAGCACACTCTCATTACTCACAATGGGAGAAGACAATTCCATTAGATGAAACTCAGGACACAGTGAAAGCAGAGCACCTGCAACTGGTTACAGTGCCTACCATTGTCACGGTAGAAGTGTCTTCATAGGCATCTGAGGGAAAATTTGATTCTTTGCCATATCAAATAGAATCATTTTCTCCCCTCCCATAGTGAACACCTCTGGCTCCCAAAGGGATTTTCCACTTGCAGATTTATCTGGAGAAAGTGGAAGGCAACTTGGTCAGTCTATCACTGAAGCAATTCAGATTTCAAATCCAAGTGATTTGATAGACATGATTGAGGATTGGGATTTGCGAACTCCCATTGCACCACCACTGACCTCTCTTGAAGAGGCTAGGGTGAGTTTCAATGCAGGTACTGATCAAAAAGGAGAAAACAGACAGCTAATGTTGAGTGATGCGAGTCAAACACTGAGTGAAACACATGCACGTGAGATGAGTGATACACTTACAAAAGAAATTCAAGTGAGTGCACACACAGACACATACACTGCAATGTAGTTAGCTCACATAGCTGATCTACAGGAACATCTATTCAAAACCCAGGCTGATAAAGAACTTTTGCAAGCACAAGTGGTTGAACGGTCTTCTTCTTCCACCTCTGTCAAAAATCAGCTGGGACTACTCAAGGAAATTTTGAAGACAAATTTACTACCCAAGATCAACTCCATCAACTATCTAAACTCCTACTGGCTTCAGAAACTCAAAATGTTATATCTGTAGAGAATTCCTCAACTAAGGGGGAGAAGTTTCTAGAGAAGCTTATAGAGAAATTTGGAGAAGCTAGGAAGAGGGAGCTGAAAAAGATATAAAAGGAAAATGAGGAGTTTCAGGGGAGTAAAGGAAAGTTAGCTATGTTTTGAAAATGTTATATGTATAGAGCTTAGGTAAATCAAGACAGGTTCAATGTTATCATATGTTCAGTCTAGAGGAACATCTGTCTTGTATTTATCTTTACTGGTGAAATCTGGAAATGTCATATTTGATCCAGAACTTTCTAGTATTTACTTAGGCTTAAGAGTCCTATCTTTTTCTTGATTTTAGTTGAGTGATCCTCTAGGTATTTGGTTGTTATTCTCTAACAAACAAATAGGGGGAGATTGAAAGGCATATGCAATAGCCTATTTGTAATTCGAGGATTCTACTCAACTTAAACAAGAATGTAATAAGTAAATATTAGATTAAAGGTCACAAGAATCTCAGAGAGTTTTATCTGTCAAGAGAATGGAGAATTAAAGTCATCTACAAACTTGAAGTTATTCTACATTGAAAGAAATTCAATTTATTGTTCAAGCCTCAGTGAAGTATTCCAGGAAGTGGATTTACTACAGTGACAAAGATTTCCAGTTGGTGACAGAAGAAGTACAGGATACAGAGTTTATTCAGAGCTAAAGAAAAGAAGCCACAACTTTAAATGTTTTAAAGATGAAGAATTATCATTGAAGTCAGTTATTCATGAACCAGATAGTGCATCGAATGACGACATCAATCAGTGGAATTAAATCATCTATATTCAGTGGTTTTCAGAAGATAGAGGAATACAATGATTTTAAGTTATCTTCTTTTAATTAATTAAATTATTAATCAATTTAATTAATAAATTAATTCTTTCAGAATTAATTAATTTATTAAATTAATTAATTTAGTTGTTTAAATTATTTATTAAATTAATTCCAGAAAAGAATTAATTTAATTTAGAATTTAATTTAACTAAATTTAATTAAAAGAAATTAACTTAAGTACTAATATGACCTGTTTTATAAAACTCGGTATGACCTGTATAATAAAACTCGGTATGACCTGCTCTATAAAGATGCTAGGTTCTACCGAATTATTTCAGGTCATACAAAATCATTTTGATAGGTCATACAGGGACATTACTTCAGGTCATACAAGTTGCTTTTCTAAGGTTCTACCGAGAGTTGGTAGAAGTATGCTAGGTCATACCGGACACTTTCTGCAGGTCATACTGATGAAGCATGGTTCTACCGAGCATAATTCCTCAGGTCATACAAGTGTATTGATTGATTAATTAGGTCATATTGATTTAATTAAAAGGTCATACAGGTCTACTGAATTATGATATAATCTCGAGGCTGGACAGAAAAGCAGCAGAGCTGAATTATCAAACATACAGACTCTTTTCTCTCAAGAACAAGAAGAAGCCATTTGATCTCATTTCTTCTCAAGCAATTAATTCTAGTTTGTATTGTTAAATCCAAACCACTAGAAGTTGATTACTTGTATTGCTTTGATTATCTAGCGGATTTTTATCCCTAGAATTTATCTCGAACTTTGCTTTTAGCATTGGATCTTTTCATTACAAATATTAGAAAAGTTCATGTAGAATTTATTCTAAATTTGTATTAATTAGTTTGAGATAAATACTTTGTAATCCGTACTGTATTTGCAACACCCTTCAAGTTTAATATAGTTTATATTTAACTTGAATTTTGTTTCATTTATATTCCGCATTAATTTGTTCTTAATTGTTAAATTATTCAAAGGACAAATTTCGATAAAACGGTATAGTTTGTATTCAACCCCCCTTCTACAAACTTATCAGGACCTAACAAAAGTATCAGGTAAATATCAGAGTTTAGCTGGAAGACTGGTCAGAGTTTGTTGAACCCTGACAGTCAGAGTTTACTTAGTTGTCGGTGTTATACTCAATGAAGATTCTAGAAGCGATATACTTTGAAGAAGGAAAGAAGCAATGAGATATCGTGATGGCTAAGGAAACGGAACAGAAGACAGAAGCAATTCTTAATTGATATTAATTGTATAGCTGATTTATAGGAATATCCATTAAAGATTGTATGTAGTTGTGTACTATATAAACACAGATAGGTTAACCCTAAAAGGGATGCGAATACTTGAAATATTATTCTTGTAACCTAGCAGCTCTCTATGATATTTTACATCACCGAGAGAGGAGTTATTAATTCCATACAGTTTATTATTCATAAACAGTGTTCTTATTGTTTTTCTCATACATATATTTGATTATATATTGTGTATTCGGTCTAACACTTCCAAAGCTCAAACTGTAGAGGATTCCTCAACTAAGGGGGAGAAGGAGAAGAGAGGAGGAAACAGAGAAGCTGGAGGAGCTTCTGGAAAAGATAAGGGGAAAGGGAAACAATCATTGGAGGATACTGTCTTTGATGATGCCTACTACTACCACGGTGAACAGGATGACTTCCAATTTGACACATCTGGTGATCTGGAGAAGACCATTCCTGAAGAAGCTTTTGGTGAGAAGGAGGTTGAAGAGGCAGCTAACTTTGATGATTGGGAAGATGAAGCTGACTTATACACTCCTGACCCTTTATTTCAAAAGGAGCTGAAGAAGCAACAAGCAGACCTCAGGAGAAAGGAGGATGAGAATGCTAAGGTCTCCGACATCATATCTCAAAAGCTGAAAATTCAAAAGGCTGAACATGAAGACAAACAAAGTCTTCATAGTATTCATGTCAAAGAAAGGAGATTGGATGTAAGGATGAAGCAAGGAAGTAAATGGGATAAGGCAAGGGAGATGTTTGATATCCCTCAGAGAAGCACAAACAATGATGCTACTTTTCTGAAGTTGCTTGAGAAGATCAGAACGGTTAATCCAGACAACTCATTATACATGAAGGCATTGAAGGAAGATATCCTAAGGATTACGTCTGCATTTGATCAAGTGAGGCAAGAACTGTACATTTATGTCTCAAGTGCTCTTGAAGGGTCATTCACCGTCTCTCTTGAACTACTCCAAAGAAGATCTCTCTCTGAATTGTGGATTCTTATGAGTAAGGTTAAGAGATCTTCTTTCTTGAACGAGCTTCTGTATGACCGGCTGAGAGATTCTGCTATGAAGGCCAGCCCTCAAGTTGTGCAATTTCCTTATGAAGTTAAAATCTACAGAGGTACAACTTTAGAGACTGTGAGGCTGGATCCTGATTCTTTGAAGCTATAGACTGCAATGCAACTGGTGAAGTTGGAGAATCTTCTAAGAACTTCTGGGTTTACCACTGAAGACAAGTCTGAAGTTGCTGATATGATTTCAGACTACTGCACGGAGAAAGTTCCAAGGTATGCTCAGATGAAGAATAGATTGAAGAAGATCACCACTCAACCAGTAATGCCAAGTGGTGTGGTTTCTGAAAGTGATCGTGTCCTTGACAAAGATCTTCTAGTCACCTTGCAAGAAGCTGAAGAAGGTGAAATTAGAGACTAAAGGCATGTTGTAGTTAGCTCAATTTGTAAATGTTATATGTTTAGAGCTAGGTAAATCAAGATAGGAAAATGTATCATTTGTTCAGACTAGAGGAACATCTATCTTGTATTTATCTTTATTGTTTGAATCTGGAAATTGTTATATTTAATCCAGAACTTTTTATTATTTTCTTGGCTCTTAAAAGTCTTATCTTTTCTTGTTTTATTTGAGTTATCCTCTAGAGGTATTTGGTTGTTATTGTCTAACAAACAAATAGGGGGAGATTGAAAGGTATATGTCTAGGCCTATTTGTAAACACCGAGGATTCTACTCAACTTTAATTAAGATGTAATAAGTAAATAATAAAAATCAAATGTCACAGGAATCTCAGAAGATTATATCTGTCAAAGAATGAAGATTAAAGTCATCTACAGACTTGAAGTGATTCTACATTGAAAGAAGCTCAATTTATTGATCAAGCCTCAATGAAGTATTCAAGATCATTGGATTTATTAAAGTGACGGAGATTTCAAGTGGTGACAGCAAAAAATACTGATTACGGAGTTCTTGAATGAGAAGGAAGTGAATCACTGCTTAAAGTCAAACAGATAAAGAACAAACATTGTCGTTTGTCACTCATGAACCAGACCGTGCATTGAGTGTCAACGTACTATTATGTTTGTTATTTATCTAAGTTTTAAGTGATTCTGGAATTGTTTGAGAAGTCAACTAATTCTATTTATTCTCTTATAAATAATTAATACTATTAAGTAAATTATTTATTAAATTAATTCTGTAAAGAATTAATTTAATACATAAATTATTTAGTTAATTATTTAAATTAGAATAAAAATGAACTAGGAAGGCTTAGGTTTGAACTAGAAAGACTTAGTTTTTTGAACTAGGAAGACTCACAAGTGAGTCTTCCCGAAAGTCTTCCTAGGCCAAACCATTGTCTTCCCGGTTGTCTTCCCTTTACAAAGCTTGTCTTCCCGAAAGTCTTCCAAGGCCTTTTTCATTGTTTTCCTGCAAGTCTTCCAAGGCAAAATTACATTCTATCAAGGCTTGCACGTGGAATTTAAATACAGTGGATTGTGTTAATATAAAGACAAGGCAGTTGACATTACTATCAAGACATTACATCATTACACAGAAGAACAAAAAGACACAGCAACTTAATATTTCATTCCTCTGTCTTTACTTCTTCATCAACTGCAAAGCATTAAATTTCTTCAGGAGAATTAATTCTTGTTTGGTTCATAACATTTAAGGGTTAAATGGCATTTAGGTCACTGTACTGACAGCTAATTTTCAATTGGGTCATCCAACTCAAAAAGGTTTCAATTAGGTCACAAATCAGATAAAAGTTTTCAATCAGGTCACTGGACGTTAACGTCGTATTGACAATTAACGGAATTCTGTCTAATAGTGCGAGCTCGGTGCCATATATGTCTAATAGTGTCGCAAGAAGGAGATGTTAGCAGATTTAAAAGAATATATGTATGTTATGCTTCCTGCAAGAATGCTTGGAAAAATGAATGTAGACCAGTGCTAGGAATAGATGGTTGTTTTTTATACATATATGGCACCGAGCTGGCACTATTAGACAGAACTCCATTAATTGTCAATGCGACGTTAACGTCCAGTGACCTGATTGAAAACTTTTATCTGATTTGTGACCTAATTGAAACCTTTTTGAGTTGGATGACCCAATTGAAAATTAGCAGTCAGTATAGTGACCTAAATGCCATTTAACCCTAACATTTAATTCATAAGAACTGATTCTCTTGTACTGCTTTAGCTTTCTAGCGGATCATAATCCCTAGATTTTATATCGAACTATTCGATCCTTTTTATTACAAAAATAGATAAATTCATGTCGAATTTATTCTAGGTTTGTTTTATCATGTTCATTGTAATCAGTGATCAGAATTGTAACACCCTTCAAGTTTATAGAGTTTTATTTAACTTGAATATTGTTTCAGTTTTATTCCGCAATAATTTGTTCTAAATTGTTAAATCTTAAAAGGACAAATTCGATTAAATGGTATCGTTTGTATTCAACCCCCCTTCTACAAACATATCAGGACCTAACAAATTTCTTTCAAATTCCTTCAAGTTTTCTTCTGATGTTTCTTTATTGAGTTTATGCAAAACAGATGAAACAGTTTTTGTGTTGCTCAAAGAGCTCACTATTCTGTTAGTTGAACAATAAGGGCTTCTTGATAATTTAATCAAAGTTGATCCATAAGCAGATAGATTTTATAATTCAACCTTTGATTAATTCATCGATAAGAAAAATATGTAATTAATTTTTATTGTTTGTGTATTTGAGATGTTTGTCAAGAGTTCCTTTTATTTTAGGAAATGAGTTCAGTTAACATGCAAGCCAATTTTTAGAGGATAAACAAGTTAAATGAGTTCAAATGCAGAAATAAAGAAGCTAAACACGCACATCACACAACAATATAACAAACAAAGGGGTAAACCCCTAAATTTATTTTTAAAAAATTAAATACATAATACAAAAAACTTGAAAACAAAAAGACTGGAACAAAACATTCCAGTCCCCCCCCCCCACTAGGTCCCTGCCCTCTCAATCGGAGAAGCAGCTAAACAACAGCTAAGCTGCTGCTGCTGCTCCCCCAGGAGCTCCATTAGGGCCTCCTCCAGGACCTCGACGTCTGTTGCGGGCTTTCAGGGCAACTAGGGTAGCCCTCATCACATCAACCTCATCCCTTTCCTCTTGAAGGAGCTGCTCCACCTTCTCCTGTAGGAGAAGGATCTTGCTGAATCTGGATAACTGGTGATACTCTTCAGGAGTAATGTCAAGAATACCAGGAACCATTTTGAGTGATTATTATTTTAAAAAGATGATGATGAGACGATGAGGTTCTATTGTGCCTTTAAATAGGCAGGGGGCTACAAGATAACCCTTGTGTCTAACTAGGGTTAAACGGGGAGTTAGGAAAGCTGAAGAGACATGCATTAAATCACTCTAGTGTAAATGAAGAGACTACTCGAGTTCCTAGAGTGAAAAATGTGTCTCAGCTTAGATTACAAAAAAAATTATCACGACACATATATTTTGAATAAAGATAAGAATAAAACTAAATAGCCGGTCATATATATTTGTTCAGCTAAATAATATTAAACTAAAATCTCTAGACATTAAGAATTAAGAATATCAATGTTTTTTGAATAATGTAACATGCAGATTATTTGAATTTTTGAGACACTTATTCAGATGACATCATTCATTAAATGTATGACATTTGACAAATGATATCCTTGAATATTTATCCATGGAAAATTCAAAGAACAACAATGCACTTAGCTTGTTAATGTCTAGAGATAGTCAACTATTTAATATCAGTGAGAAAAGTAGCTTGCTATCTCATTGAATATTACTCAGAAGATCATTTCTAGACGGCTTCACTAGTGCATAACATTATTCAATTTGTATTGACTTGTCATGATAACCAAAATAAAACAAACAAATAAAACACATAAAATAAACAAATAATTCCAGAGATTGAAATCACTGGCTGCATGCATTTAACACAGATATGTAAGAGAGTAAGAAATCATTACCTACCAAACTCATTTATTAGCTCAAGTGAGTTGCTGCATTAAGAGCTTTAGCAAGATATCTGGTTAAATGTTGTTCCCTTGGAACACAGTGTAGTTCCACTACAACATGCACATCACTTCTTCCAATAGCATGGTGCATGAGGTTTATGTACTTGACTCTCTTGAGAAATTCTTGGATGCTTCAGCTGCATCTTTTGATTTGTCCTTAAGCTAAGAATTTCTTCTGAGCCATGGCCTTAACTCATTCCCTTGGGGTTGGAATGAATTGTGCTATGTCGTCTTGATTAGGAATTTATCCTGCAAGTATCAACATCTAGACAACCAATTAGAGCATAGCAGGTATCTCTTGGATTATCAAATACTGATTGATTGATAATCTTTTGAGATACCACAAAGATTCCAGGAAAAGTTAAGGTACTAGTACATAAACAGGCGGTTAACATAATTTCTAGCATTCTATTACTTAGTCATGAGGGAGATCACCAATTATCTTTTAAAAACACAAATTTCCTACCAAGGTATTTAATTCAATAGTGTCAATAATTGGTATGAGAATTCTTAGAAGAATACTCATTTATCTCCTCAGAACTTCTTTGCATGAGCCTTTCAGCTTAACAGAAAAACTACTGATCAGTGATGCTAGATATTACGTAAACTACACGTATCTCAGCTAAGGATATATGACTTACAGAGGCTGAGATTTAGATTTTAATTTTCTACAGATATAGACATTGTCTTTTTGCACTATCCGTAGAGGAGCAAAAGTAGTATCCATAGATGTAGAAAATTGTCTACGGATAGTCAGTATCCATAGACAAAGCAAGGAAACAAATCCAGTATTATGAATGACTATCTACGGATATGGATATCCATCGATAAAGTAAATTTTGACTTAGACAAAATTTTCACTTTTTTCTGGAAAACTTAGTTTTCAAGAAAGTCATTTAAGCACTGGCTACATATAAGACATCAAGAAAAATATTGAAATTTGTTCGTACCTCACTTACTTACTATTCTGAAGAGGATGGTTGATAAGCAGCTTGGTATTGATGTCTTCTTCACGAGTCACACTTGGATCAAAAGGTATTTCCACTGTACTGTCCAACACAGAATCCCTTTAGAGAAAATCTTTGAAGAACCTGATCTTAGCACAGTAGATTTAGAGATTTGCAAGGCAGATGTTCCACTCATTTCTTTAACCATGACTTTAACTCAAGGAGAAAGATTGGATGTCCAGGAAGTAGACATGCAGATTTGTAGGAGCTGGAAGATCCTGCCTTGATCCAAGTGAACACCTTATTCCTTCAACCCAATAATTGTCTTCAAGAGGACTTTCTTCTGGATTTTTTTGAATAAGCTTCTTATGGTAGGTGCAGGTCTTGAAGATGTAAGAATATTCTCATCAGTATGATTACGTGAGGTTGATCTTTAACTCAGAGAAACTCCCCCTAAGTTCATTGGGGTGATAACTCAGAGTTGTGATCTACCTACGGATGCTTCAATTTTGCTACCTACGGATGCTCCATTCTGGCTTCCTATGGATGTTCCATTCTGGCTTCCTACGGATGCTCCATTTTGGCTTCCAATCAGATTCTCCATTTATCCTTTGTTAGGCCAAATACACAATATATAATCAAGTATGTATGAGAATAACAATTAAGAACACAGGTTTGTAAATCAACAAACTGAATTATATTAAATAATTCTCTCTTAGTGATGTTAATGAATCACAAAGAGCTACTAGGTTACAAGAATAATGTATTCAATGTTCGCATCCCTTCTAGGGATAACCTATCTGTGTTTATATAGTACACAGTTACATACAATCCTTATCTAATTGATACTCCTAAAAATTAGCTATACAATTGATATCAATTAAGGATTGCTTCAGTCTTCTGTCCAGTCTCCTTAGCTGTATCAATATATTCTGCTTCTTTCCATCTTCAGAATATATTGCTTCTAGAAGCTTCAATTCAGCACCGACAGCTAATTCAACTATCACCCTGTCAGACTTTACCAAACTCTGACCGGCTTCCTATAAACTCTTCACCCTGTCAGACTTTAAATAAACTCTGACCGGCTTCCGATAAACTCTGATCAGTACCTGTTGCTTAAACAACTGATAAACAAACATCAGCAATTATATCTAACAATCTCCCCCAACTTGTTCATAATAAAATGTACAAGTTAAAAAGATAATTGATGATGTCAAAACATATAACAAATGCAGTGTTTAACATATGTCAGAGTTTAAATTTAAAACAGAGTTTAAATTTAACTTAGAACAGAAAACATAAAAACTTACAGTCAGACTTTACTTAATCTCTTGAATATCAGGCACTGTCCTGATATAATCTGACAGTAGTTTCTTCTCAGCTCTATTCAGTTCAGCAATCATAATCTTCTTCAGCTCCTTCATTTCTGGTTCATCTTCACCAATTTGATAAATGGCAGCCCTCAAAGAATATATGCTGTTTTTGTCCATTTCATTGCCAAGTCTGATATAAAAAGGTTTATCAGACTCTAGATTGAACTCAAGAACCTTTTTATTTAGTGCAGTTCTGAACCTAGCACTATTCCTTTTCATTTCTACCAACTTTCCATTTGCATCTCTGTATTTAGGAATGTATGCACTTGATACTCCAGCTCCACTCAAAACTTTGGATTTCATCATCCTTTCCTTCAAAACTCGAGCAGCATCATAAGTACTTCTATTCTTTACTTCAAATAGATATAGAACATACTCTAGCTCTTCCCAAAGTTTTAACTGGATATCAAATTCACCAAATCTATACACTCTACCATCAGCCATAAAATATAACAAGAATTCCTTTTTGATTCCTTTGTGAAAAATCATCTGTACAGATTCTAGTTTGTCAAGGCCTTCTTGAGTAATTCCAACTCCAAATTCTGCCAATGAAAACTTGTCTTGAGATCTGTTATTAGTTCTTCTCTCTCTGTGTGAACCCAGTCCAGATTTATCAAAGGCTTCTTTTCCCAATATTGTTCTGGTTTCTGAGAAATTTACAGCTTCAAGCTTTAAATCTTCAAGAAGTTTTGGTTTGCTGAATCCTGGAAGTTGTGTAGATTTCTGTACAACTTGAGCAACGTCAGAGGTTGTCATAACTTTAGTAGTATCATCAACTTGAGCAGCGTCAGAGGTTGATTTTGCTAATCTTGTTTCAACTTGAGCAATGTCAGAGGTTGAATTATCTTTCTTCTCCAGGTTAGGCTCTTCAATCATTATGCCTTTACCCTTATCAGTGTTTCCAATCACAGGTCTCCTTGTATATTGTATACTCTGTTGTGTATTCTCTTTGATAGAAATACCAACTTCTTTCTTTCTAGGAGCCTTGATTTCCTTTTTCTTGTAGATTCCAGCTTCAAGATTTTTCTTGTGTTCCTCAGCAAGCAATTGCTCTTCAGCCTGGATATCTTCAATAGTAACATTCTTACCATGTTCTGCTAAGAATAACTGTGTAGCAACTTCTTCATCAGTAACTGAAGTTTTAGAGGAAAGAATTAAATTTCTAACCCTTGAAGAAGACTGCCCTCCAGTATATCTTGTTCCATCAACATTTGTCTGAGCATCAGAGTTTGACCTCCTCCCTTGCCTTTGAACATTCTTTGATCTTGGATGATGTTTATCTCTTGCACCACCATCAGCAGTATCATCCTTCTGAGTCAGAGTTTGAGAGCTCTTGCATTTGTCTTTAGATACTCTCTCCCCCTTTTTGACAGCATCAGAAATCAACACTGATGTAAGCAATTCAATAGAATTTGCAATATCATCCAACTTAGTTGACATTTTGACTTGATTTTCTTCAACTTTGGATAGTCTGGAATCAAAATTCTTCTGATCTTTACATAAAGAGATGTATAGAGATTTGTCTTTTTTCTGTGTAAGCTCTCTGTGAGTTATATCATTCCTCAATCCTGTAATCACCTTGTCAGAATCATCAAAACGATTGTTCAATGATTTGATTTGCACAATAGTTGCTTTGAGATGACTGAGAAGTTCTGGATTTGTAATCTCTTTAGAAGACTTTGTGACAAAATCTGCAGCTCTTTCATTTGAAAAGATAGTATCCTTGCTTGACCAATTTGAGAAATACATATTCTGAAAATGTTCTGCAGTAGCACGATTTGCTTCTCTTTCTTCTTCAGAGGTTGCGTGAATGTCAGACAACTCGACTTGAATATCAGGATTAGAATGAGCAGGACTAGCTTCAGCATTGTCATCCTCTGCTTCAATTTCTGAAAGAACAGTCTCTGCCACTTTTTCAGGATCATCAGAGTTTGCATTATTACTAAACTCTGCTTCTCTTTGAACATTTTCTGTTGTATCCTTTTCAACAACATCAGGATTCGCAGTTTCTGTAGCAACAGCTTCTGTATCATTAGCAGCTAAAGGCTGATTGACTTCTTCACCTTTTTCAACTTCAAAAGTAAGTATTTCTGTGTGAGAAGCCATGGATTCTTCAATTCTCACAGTGTCCAAATCAGCTTCCAAACCCTCTGTAAAATGTTCAGAATTTAAAGAGGTGTTTGCTTCAAGATCCATATCACATCCCTGTGGCTCAAAAATGTCAGCATCAACATTATCTGTAGCAGCATCTACAGCTTCCTCAACTACAGCATCAGACTTTGATGTAGGAGCTTCTGTTTCAGTAGTTACTCTGTCCTGAGGAGGCACAGTAGTATCAAAAATCTCCTCATTCTCTGATGCAGGAGCTTCATTTTCCTCAGAAACTCTGTCCATATTGACATTGATAGCACCAAAAAGATGTGCAGCTACTAGTCTTCGTTTTCTCTGATGAAGAGTTTCTTCATCAGTTTCAGTCTCTGAGGCTTCATCAACAGACTTTGCCCTATTGGCTCTTCTTTTCTTTAGCCTTGTCTTCTGAGGCATCTTTTCAGGTCTTGATACCCCAGCTTCAGTAGATAGTCTCCTCGCAGGTTTAGTACCAATATGTTTGGTCCTACCTCCCCTTGCAGGTTTAACAGAAGTTGATGGAGGTAACTCTGTGTTTAAAGGTTCTGGTTGATATTCAGCTTGTGTTTGTGGATTTACTCGAGCATCCACAAACTGTTGCACAGAAGCAGGTAACAAAAGGTCTCCAACAATTCCTTTCTTAACATCTTTGTTAATGAGATCAGTAAATACTCTCTTGTGTAATTTAAAACAAGAAACATCTTCATTAACAACATCTACCCCTTCAACACAGTAAGAAACCAAAAGCTGACAGAATCTAGAAAAATAAACAACTCCTCTATTCTCTGTCATCTTCTCCCCTAAGTTAGTCAAAACAAGTCGTGCAAAATCAAAATGATTATCATATAGTAAAGAATACCCGATTTGCAGACTATCTCTGGGAATAGCATCCCAATTTGTGCATTTCTTTCCAAATGTCCTCGTGATGCAATCGAAGAAGAAACTCCATTCCTTGCGCAGAAACGGCCTTTTGAGTTGCCCAATCTTTGTCAATGGCCCAGAGTAACCAATCTCTCGAATCATTCGTATTAAATCCTCATCACCCATTCCAACAGTGTAAGAAGGATACTCAGGAAACCCCAATGCTTGAAGGGTTCGAAAAAGAATTTCTTCTTGGAATCCTGCAAGCTGCAAACCAGAAAGAGAGTTCGAGAGGATGATGATGATGATTCAACATCAGGGGGTTGTCAAGCCTTGGAAATCCCAGATGGTATAATGATCAGATAACCGAACAAGTAGCTAGATAAGATTATGAAATTGTCTGAATGTAGCCAAAGTTTGAATCAATAAAAAAATCATTGTTTTGCTTTACATATCAGTATCTCGTAGTAATTGTAAAGTGAAAGAAATGATATCACTTTAAACAGTAAACTAACATACTCATCAGCGCTACTAATCACCATCAGGACTTATCAAACACACTCTTTCTTTTCTCTGTTTAATGCAAAATAGATCCTTTACCAATCATACTTTTTCGAAAAACAAATGTCTAATCTCAAAATTATAAAATGTCTGAAACAAAGAAATTATTTTAACCATCAGAGATTAAAACAAAGTTACCTCGGCATATGTCACACAATACATCAGTGTTTACCATTTGTCCTTCTTTGTCAATAAACTCTTTTCTCAAACTGTACAGGTGTGAAAATATGTGTGTGTAATAGCAGAGTTTACCGAAATCAATATTTAGATCATCTCAAAGTGCATAAAATCCTCAAACTAAAGTAGTAAAAACTGGTTGCCTAAACTCTCATGTATAACATAAAATCTGATTTTATATCTAAACTCTGTATACTGATATCCTTTCATTTGGATATGTCTTTTATTTTTCACCCCCTTTATATATATATATATATATATATATATATATATATATATATATATATATTTTCCAGTAATCAGTGGTTGGCACTAGTCACCAAAAATCAAAGATTTTAGCCCTTATTTCATACAATAAGTTCCTGGATCTTCCTAGGCACAACATGATCTCAAAGGAATTTGTGCTCTTTTTGGCATCTTTTGATTTGAGGGTGTATTATTTGCAATTAATAATCAGAGTTTAGACTTTTCATCAGGTAATACAATTAATTTATGAGAGAAAATGCAAACAGCTAATACAGACTCAGTGTATAGGATTAATAAACTAAGAGATGGTATAAATACAGAGACAGTATCATGCTGTGTTAACTTACTGCACATGTTTGAGATCAGAATCTATACAACTCTTAAGGATTCATAATTACTTACTGAGAATTATGCTTCATACAAATTTCTTCATTGGTCCATATGTTTCAGACAAAATTACAATCAGAGTATAGCATTAAACTGTAACAATCAGAGTATGACCAACATTTTAGGACTAACAGAGTTTAGCATCAGATTTTAACCGACAGAGTTTATGACACTGGTACTCATAACAGTTAATACATGCAAGGAATCATGAGCATTAAAAATCAAACATGTATAGATTTTGAGTCTAACCCGTATCTCTAGTCAGAACCAGAGATCATCCCATGTTCATTTACCAATCTTGTAAAAGTAGCTTCACTCAAAGGTTTGGTGAAGATATCTGCAAGTTGTTGGTCTGTAGACACAAAATGAAGCTCAATGTTCCCTTCTTCCACATGTTCTCTGATAAAATGATACCTTATGCTGATGTGCTTGGTCATGGAGTGTTGTACTGGATTTCCTGTCATAGCAATAGCACTTTGGTTATCACAGAAAATAGGTATCTTTGAGTACCTTAACCCATAATCCAGCAATTGATTCTTCATCCATAAAATCTGTGCACAACAGCTACCAGCTGCTATATACTCTGCTTCAGCTGTGGATGTGGAAATCGACTTCTGTTTCTTGCTGTACCAAGAAACTAATCTGTCACCTAAAAATTGTCAGCTTCCACTTGTACTTTTTCTGTCTATCTTACAGCCTGCAAAATCTGCATCAGAGTAACCAATTAGCTTAAACTCTGATTCTCTAGGATACCACAAACCCAAGGTTATGGTTCCTTTGAGATATTTGAAGATCCTTTTTACAGCTGTTAGATGAGGCTCTCTTGGATCTGCTTGAAATCTTGCACAAAGACATGTTGCATACATGATATCAGGTCTACTTGCAGTAAGATACAGTAACGACCCTATCATTCCTCTGTAGTTTGTCATATCTACTGAGGCTCCTGTGTCTTTGTCTAGCTTTGTTGCTGTAGCCATGGGAGTTGTAGCAGATGAACTATCAAGCATACCAAATTTCTTGAGAAGATTTCTGGTATATTTTGCTTGATTGATAAAAATACCATCATCTGTTTGCTTGACCTGTAAGCCTAGAAAATAACTAAGCTCTCCCATCATGCTCATTTGATACCTGGATTGCATAAGCTTTGCAAACTTCTTACAGAGTTTGTCATTAGTAGATCCAAAAATAATATCATCTACATAAATTTGAACTAAAAGCAAATCATCACCATAATTGAAATAAAACAAGGTTTTATCAATTGTACCTCTTGTGAACCCACTTTCTAAAAGAAATTGAGCAAGAGTTTCATACCATGCTCTTGGTGCTTGCTTTAGTCCATATAATGCCTTGTCAAGCCTGTAGACATAATCTGGATGCTTGGGATCTACAAATCCTGGTGGTTGTTCAACAAATACTTCTTCTTCAAGCTTCCCATTGAGAAAAGCACTTTTTACATCCATCTGAAAGACTTTAAACTTCTTGTGTGCAGCGTAGGCCAGAAAGATTCTTATGGCCTCCAATCTTGCAACTGGAGCAAAGGTTTCATCATAGTCAATTCCTTCCTGTTGTGAATATCCTTTTGCCACAAGTCTAGCCTTGTTTCTTGTAATCACACCTTCACTGTCAGTCTTGTTTCTGAAAACCCACTTTGTACCTCAATTGATCTATTCTTTGGTCTAGGTACAAGTGTCCAGACTTCATTTCTTTCAAATTCATTTAACTCTTCTTGCATTGCTGTAATCCAATTAGCATCTTGAAGAGCTTCCTCCACTTTCTTTGGTTCTGTTTGAGACAAGAAAGCATGATACAGACACTCATTATTTGTTGCACTTCTAGTTCTCACACTAGCATCAGGATCTCCAATTATGAGATCAGGTGTGTGTGCCTGTGTCCACCTTCTTGCTGTTGGTAAGTGGTTTCTTGCATCATTATTGGATCCTCCCCCTTGATCCATGCTCTCCTGATTCATATGTTGACTTTCTGCAGCATCTGAGGCTCCCCCTGAATTGGATGGCTCAGAGTTTGAACTGTCAGAGTTTGAATCAGTTTCCTCAACTGACTCACTTGCTGTGTCTTGTTGAGCTTCTTCACGCTCTCCCTCAACTGGTTCTCTATTTTGTTCAATTTGAGATTTTCCAGTTTCTCCAGTATTTACCAGTAGAGGTTCAGAGTATGCTTCGTCAGAGTTTGTCAACCCTGCTTCATCAGAGTTTATATCATCAGAGAATAGATCTTCATTTTCAAAACGTAGTTGATCATATCCATCCTTGTCTTCAAGTCCAATTATTTTCTTGTCATCAAATGACACATGTATGGATTCCATGATCACCTTAGTTCTTAGATTGTAAACTCTGAATGCTTTTGTTGACAATGGATAACCAACAAAGATTCCTTCATCAGCTTTTAACTCGAACTTTGTCAACTGTTCAGGATGAGTCTTCAACACAAAGCATTTGCATCCAAATATATGAAAATATTTCAAATTTGGCTTCTTATTTTTCACCATCTCATATGGTGTTTTCCCATGCTTGTTGATCAGTGTAGCATTTTGAGTAAAACAAGCAGTTTGAACAGCTTCTGCCCAGAAATAAGTTGGTAATTTCGCTTCTTCAAGCATAGTTCTGGCTGCTTCAATTAAAGTTCTGTTCTTTCTTTCAACTACACCATTTTGCTGTGGAGTTCCAGGTGCAGAAAATTCTTGTTTCACTCCTCTTTCCTTGCAGAAAGCTTCCATGATTGAGTTTCTGAATTCAGTTCCATTATCACTCCTTATAATTTTGACTTTGTGCTGTGATCCTTTGTCCAGTAGATTTACATGATCCATCAGAGTTTGAGCAGTTTCATCCTTCTTTGACAAGAAATACACCCATGTATATCTAGTATATTCATCAACAATTACTAGAGCATATTTCTTTCTGCCCATTGACATCACATTCACTGGTCCAAAGAGATCAACATGTAGAAGATGATAAGGTTCCACAACTGAAGATTCAGATTTGCTCTTGAAAGATGACTTCCTTTGCTTGGCTTTTTGACAAGAATCACACAAGCCATCTAGACTGAGTATAGATTTTGGAAGTCCCCTTACAAGATCCTTTCTTATTAGCTCATTGATGTTGTTCAAATTGAGATGAGAGAGCTTCTTGTGCCAATTCCAACTCTCTTCATTTGACATTCTTGCAGTCAGACACACTGTTCTTCCATCAGAGTTTGTTACCAAACTTGCTTCATAAATGTTGTTGTGCCTGTGTCCAACTAGAACAACTTTTCTAGTAGATTTACTGATAACTTCACAGTATTCACTATGAAAATCTACATGGTTTCCTCTGTCACAGATTTGACTCACAGATAGCAGATTATGCTTGAGTCCTGAGACTAGAGCTACATTTGTAATGATGACACTTCCAAGATTGATATTGCCATATCCCAGAGTGTGTCCTATGTTGCCATCTCCATAGGAAACTTTTGGGCCAGCCTTCTCCTCAAAGTCTGATAGCAGGGCTTTATTTCCAGTCATATGTCATGAGCATCCACTGTCCAAGATAAGTGTGCTCTCTATTATACCCTGCAATTACAAACAAATACTAAGTATTAGTTTTAAGGACCCAGACTTGCTTGGATCCTTTGTCTTTCTTAACAGTGTTAGCTTTTGCAGCGGAAGTACTATCAACAGAGTTTAAGCTAACATTGTCAGACTTTACACTTGCAGAGTTTGCTTTAACCCACTTCAGATTGGGTTTTAGCTCATAATAGTTATGACAAATAGCATGATAACTCTTGCAAGTATAAATGGAATGCCAAGTGCTCCCACAGTGTGTGCATAAAGTTTGTGGTTTAACCCTTACATAATCATTCTTTACTCCTGATGTAGAAGATAAAGAATTAATATGTTTGTTCTTAGTGCAAAATCTAGCAAGATGATTAGAACTACCACAATTATAACATGTTTTCCTTGGAGCAGCACCAGTAGGCAAATGATTATTTCTATTATTTATGCCTATCTTTCCATTCCTATTCTTCTTGGACCCTTTTGGTTTCATGGCAGATTTTAACTCTTTCAGCTTATGATTAAACTGTTTTCCTGTCATCAAACCAACATTAACCTGTTTTTCACAAGTTTTTACTGGCTTTCTAACAGCTTCTCTTTCCATAAGTTTTTCTGTTATAATATTTTCCTGTTTTTCACAGGCTTCATCTGATTCCATATCAGCTTCTCTTATTACAACAGATTTTAACTTATTGGTTTCTGGAACAAATTTCACAGGTTTAAGTTGTGGTTTTACCTTAACCTTGTCTTTAAACCTAAGTTCATCATTTTCACAATAACCTAAACCTACAGAATCAGTCTGAAACACTTGATGAGTGTCTCTTCCAGAATCTGTCCATGTCTTGATTATTTTTCTTTCTTTTTCTAAATCAGATTCTAGTTGCCTATACCTTTTAAGCAACTCCTGTTCAACATAAACAGCATCATCTCTTTCTTTTTGAATCTGCTTCATATTTTCAAGTTCTCCTTCAAGAAACTTGTTTCTATCTTTAAGACTAAGATTCTCAGATTTAATTCTTTCATTTTCTAAAGTCTGATCCCTATAGCTAACATGAACACTTTTCAGATATACTCTTAACTCAGATATATTATCAGTATCATAAGCATAAGTAGTTAGGGGTACCTTATTTTCAGATGATTCAGTCTCATCTCTGACAGTTGCCATAAGAGCATAATTTTCTCCATCATCAGAGTCTGAAGTATCTGCCCAGTCTTTGCCTTTAGAGATGAGTGCTTTCTCAGATTTGCCTTTCTTGCACTCTGGGGCATAATGACCCATCTCTTTGCACTTGTAGCACTGGATCTCAGATTTGTCCTTCTTTCCAGACTTGGTATCCCTTCCATCAGACTTTCTGAAATTCTTCTTCTCAGAATTTGAATCTCTCCTTGAGAATCTCTTTCCCTTCTTGAAGTTCTTGAACCCCATCTTCTTGAAGGTCTTCACCATCAATGCAGCCATTTGCATCATCTGTTCTTCATCATCATCAGAGTCAGAAGCTTCACTAGAGTTTGAGTCATCATCAGTGTTTGATGACTCACTCTCAGATTTAATGACTAAAGCCTTTCCCTTGGCTTTCTTCCTTGATGATTCCTTCTTAATGGGCTTCTCCTCGACTTTGAGAGCAACAGATTTTGTCTTCTTGCTGGATCTCCTGTTTCTTTGTTCTATCTCAAGTTCATGAGTCTTTAACAATCCATAGATCTCATCAAGATCTGTATCAGCAAGATCATAATTATCTCTGATTGTTGTTGCCTTCAAATCCCACTTTTCAGGTAGAGATAACAGAAACTTGAGATTAGACTCTTCAAGCTCATATTCTTTATCAACCAGAGACAGATCATTCAACAGTTTGCAAAATTTGTCATAAGTCTCAGTCAAGGTTTCATTAGTTCTTGAATCAAAGTGCTCATACTCCTGTGTGAGTATTGTCTTTCTGTTCTTCTTGATAGCACCTGTTCCCTGGCATCTGATTTCTAAAGCATCCCATATCTCTTTGGCAGTCTTACAGCCAATTACTCTGTTAGACATAACATTATCTAAAGCACTGTGGAGAAGATGTCTAACCTTTGCATCTTTTGCAATTGATGAGATGTCCTCAGGAGTCATATCTTTCTTTTCCTTTGGAACAGTCTTTTGTTCTTGTCCATCAACAACAGGGGACAATTTAGTCGGCATATGAGGACCATCATAGATTCTGTCAAGGTATTCTGGATCTGTAGCCTCCAGAAACATGGTCATCTTAACCTTCCAAATAGGATACTCTACTGGCCTGAGAATTGGAACCCTGATTGTTTCATATCGACTCACAAAATTGGGCTTAACCTTCAGCCTTAGGAGCAGTTTGATTTTCTTCAGACATGATTAATACTGTGTTTGAATCGTAAAACTGTATATATTAAACAGCCTTGGCTCTGATACCAATTGTTAGGCCAAATACACAATATATAATCAAGTATGTATGAGAATAACAATTAAGAACACAGGTTTGTAAATCAACAAACTGAATTATATTAAATAATTCTCTCTTAGTGATGTTAATGAATCACAAAGAGCTACTAGGTTACAAGAATAATGTATTCAATGTTCGCATCCCTTCTAGGGATAACCTATCTGTGTTTATATAGTACACAGTTACATACAATCCTTATCTAATTGATACTCCTAAAAATTAGCTATACAATTGATATCAATTAAGGATTGCTTCAGTCTTCTGTCCAGTCTCCTTAGCTGTATCAATATATTCTGCTTCTTTCCATCTTCAGAATATATTGCTTCTAGAATCTTCAATTCAGCACCGAAAACTAATTCAACTATCACCCTGTCAGACTTTACCAAACTCTGACCGGCTTCCTATAAACTCTTCACCCTGTCAGACTTTAAATAAACTCTGACCGGCTTCCGATAAACTCTGATCAGTACCTGTTGCTTAAACAACTGATAAACAAACATCAGCAATTATATCTAACATCCTTTCCATAGATGACTCATTTGGACTTGAATCATTCATTGTCTAGGCGAACACTCATGGAGATACTGATCCATCCACATAATCATCATCTTATTCATACCAAAAACCACCTTCCATTTCAAACTTAAATATGAGAGTTCCAGAAAATCTCTCATCAATAAGCTTGATTTATCTGGCATCATCAGAAACAACTTGTATAGACTCCATAACAGTGTTGATTCAGTGACTTAAAGCCCTGTAGGCTTTTCCAGCTACATGCACTCCTTATGAGTTGCATACCCAACCTGGGTTTCTGAGTAGATAAAATATTCGATCTTTGACAGGATGTCTTCTTGAAGTTGCAGAAGTAGATTAACACTTTCTGAGAAATGCTCCCCCTGAGTAGATGTTCCATACAGAAAACCCTTCAGAAAAGAACATAAGATACCATGTATGGCTACTTACTTTCCTCTATGCATGAATGTCATCTCTTATGAAAGACAGTCAGAAATGCATGTAGAAGAAACCACCACTCTCAGCTTCACCTCTACTTCCTCTTAGCAAAGACCTTCTCTTCCACTCATGAATTACTTGAGAATATTTATCCAGATGTCAGTTAAACTTAACAATTGTGAAAAGTTAAGTATTCAATCATGGACTTGCTGTTCTTCAAGTAATTTCCCACAGAGATTCCCTTATCTCCTTTAGCTAAGCTTCAATTACTTCCTTGGCTAAGGAATGTGAAAAGAGAAAACTGTTGGCTACACTTATTCACACATTTTGATGATTCCTCCTTCAGGTGCTTGAATGATCAAGAAAACATTTTGGCTGCAATAAGTAGCACCAGCCACAACTTTCCAGAGCTCAAATAGTTATCCTGATTTTCCAAGCAAAGTCTCTGCTAATTTTGTCATATAAGATCTCTTCACACTGAATTCTTGAGCTAAATTCTTTGGCGAGATTTCATGTGCAGTGGCTGAAGGAGTTTATCAAACGTATGATATGTCCCGTTCTTGATAGAGGTCTTCTATTGCTTCCCTTAATGGCATGCATCATTTAACCCATCCTTGGCAAAACTTGGGGTTCCTCTAATCAAGACTCAAACAGCTTCTTATTCACTGGCTACAATTATCCTGATTTTGCCTTGTCACAAAGAAGTCAAGACATGCAATCCTCCAAGGCAGTAAACAAATCAGCTACATACACCTTTCTATCAAGTGTCCAGTGCTTACCACTTCATTGTCTTTCTGTTGATGGACAATGCAGGCTACAAATACAAAGTTTCCTTTGTCACATGCTTGATAGATACATAGCAAGATATGCTTATATCCATCAACTAGTGATTCAACCCTAACTGATGATATTGTTTGCCAAAGTCATGCTTTATTACTTAATCATGACTACAAATATCATCTCCACTTATCAGTAGAGGGGCTACTTTCCTCTGAGCAATTAGTGAGCAGGACAGAAACTCTAGTAGGAAACTAAAGCTCATGTATCTTTCTCATGCACACTCTCAAAACCAAATCAAGCAGGCTTGGGTACCCAAGTTTCCTTGAGTTTTGGCTTTTTAGCTTTTATGACTGTCATCTTCTCTTTCTGAGCTTTGAGCTTCAAAGGATTCGAACCCTTCTCATCCCTTGGTTCTGACAATGAGAGATTTGCATTCACATGTTGCTCAAGAATATCAAAATTTGATGCTCGGTAAGGAAATGTTTGAGCATACAAATCATTCAAGTCAGGCATGCTCCATGACATTTTAGGCATATTGAATTCATACCAATATGGATGAGGAACAAATGGCATGTTAGCATATCTTGTTGAATCTCGAGCATTGTGAGCAAAAATGTGATGCATGACAGGTATATCAGTCATAGGAAGTTGAGTAGATCTTGTATGAACAAATCTGCAAGAACTATACAAGTGATTAACTCTACCACATCGAATGTAAGGCCTTCTGGAAGTACTTTCTTCTGATGGGTAGCTGCTACTATAGTCAATCATTGTTGTTTCATTCAAGCTTTCTTCTTCATCTGCATCTGACTCTTCTTCCTTGATGGTTTTGCTTCTTAGTGATTGAACATGGTTCCTGAAACCTGGTCCAACCTTATTGCTCAGTTTCTCTAGAGTCTGATTACTCCTAAATGGTTTTACCATCTTTGGAGCAGTCTCCACATCCTCTAGCATCTTGTTATTGCAATTCCAGGTCTCTTTACAAAATGTGTCCATTCCTTGAGATCTGATAATGTTGGACACAATGTAACTGGAATTATTCCATCTTGCAATAACTTCGTGTTCCTTTCTCAGCTGCTCTTTCAAAAACCACTTATGTTTTTAAGACAGCCTCAAGTTCATGTTTAGCATTCATGCATTCAACAAGTTTTTCCTTAAACTCAGAGACATGAGTTTCCAACATAGCATTTATCTCACTATTAAAGCGGTACGTGAGCTGGGTTCAGAACGTCGTGAGACAGTTCGGTCCATATCCGGTGTGGGCGTTAGAGCATTGAGAGGACATAACATTAGTTGCTTTGAGTCTGACATTTTCTTCAATGAGATTGTTAAAGGAAATACGCACAACATGTAATTCATCAAATAAACTCATTGCAGTGTTGCAACATACTTCTTTAACATGCTTAGTTGGCTTCACAGAAAATACCTGATTTCTGGTTGAACTTGCTTCTTGATTGTCATAGGCTGTGGGTACAAGGTTGATAGATCCCTCTGTTGATGTTGAACAACCCTCTTCAGTTGAAACCCTTCGCTCAAAAAGGACTTCATCTTCCAGTTCTGTTCCTTCCTTGCCCTTGTCTGTTGTGGTTCTGAAACATTCACAGATCTTCAGTTTGAATGTTGAGCTTACTGCTTCTGTTCTCTCCTCTTCTTTCAAATCTTGGTTGGAGATGACCACGTATCTTGTTTATGTCTCCCCTTCTTAACTGATAATCTTTGCATCCTGCATAGCCTCAATATTTGAGAATTCAAGAGTACTTAACAGGCTACTAAGATTTAGATCTTTAGATTCATGGGTATTTTTAATAGATATAGAGATATGCTTCCATTTTCTGGGTAGTGAGTTTGCAAACACCAACTTTGAGTCCTTGTTTGAAGACTCATTCCCAGCTTCTTCACTGTCACCTCTCTCCAGGGTTGCAGTTGCTTTTGATCTTTAAACTTCTTGTATGTTAGAAGCTTGCTCTGATACCAATTGTTATTCCCAGAACAATGCAACCTAGATTGTATAAGGGGGGGGGGGTTGAATACAATCTAGTTAATTTTACAAAACTTTTTCAAACTTTTTATAGTATGAATATATGTGTTGGTAAATTAACTAAGAATTGAGACAAGCCATGAACATAAATGAATTCTTCGAGTTAAAAAGAAATGCAGGAGACAAGCAGACTTTTTAAACTTTTCAGGTGGGTTTCTCGGAAAAAGCCCACCTGAGATGTATATTGAAGAATTCTCTGGTTTTGTTTTTCAACAAACTCCAACTGCTTACACAGATGATGGAAGAGAGCCTAAGTGTTTTTACATTCAGCTGTGTGTTCTCTCAACTTGCTTTTCTATGCTACTCCACACAGTCTTATATACATCGACTGTGTGTTACAAACAAAACCTACAACATAATAAAATATTACATTTTGGTTCTGCTTGATCACATGCTCGTCTCAGAAACTATCCTATTCGGGAAATGCCTTGGCTGGCATCACAGATAAACTTGTATACTCCCAAATGGTGCTTTCTGATTGAGTGTGCTGCTCTCTTCAAAAATTACTAAGTCCATGCAATTGACCTAGCTTCCAAGCCCATGTGACATCTGCATGAAAGAGACCTCTCCTTGGTTACCCGACTGTCAAGTCACTATCAGTTGAGATAAGTGAACATGTAGTATGCAAATAGGTCTTCATGCTTGTCAAGCTTTTCCTTTGTGTCCAGTTAGAAGTTAAACTTCTAGGTAGCTGCCTTAACTCTTATTTATCCATCGAGACATAAAAGACAATAGATGAATTCACATTTCACTTGTAGGAATTTGAGCCTTCAAATATTTACAATTTTGACTCCCTATTCCATACATCTTTTGCATCGTTATCCAACATCTTTTAGTCACGGGTGTGTAATGATGATCTCTGAGACTATCCTCCATTCAACCTGCTAAATAAAGGAAACCTTCAAAAGATTCCGTTACATAAATTTGTTTTCCATGTTGAATGAGATGAACATCAGTAGGCGTATTAGTTCCATACCCGTAGACTACCATTTTACGTCAATTATCCGTAGAAAGGTAATCTCAGAATATCCGTAGAAGTAATATTCCATAACTGTATCCATAGATGAGATATTACATTCTTGACTGCATCCATAGATAGACCATGACCTCCTTAACCACATCCATAGATAAAACATGACATCCTCGGTCGTATCTGTAGATCGACTTCGTTCAGCTTTTGTCCTTAGAAGTGACGTCTTTAGCTTTTATCTGTAGTTGAGATAAGATGTTCCTAGCTTCTATCCATTGATGAGATAAGATGTCCTCAGCTTTCCGTTGATGGCATATGATGTTTTCAGCTTGTATCCGTAGATGAAATAAGATTTCATAGCTTGATCCGTAGAATGGATACACTTAGCTTCATCTTTAGATAAAACATCTTGTCAACTTTATTGATTCACCATTACTGAGTTGATTAGGCAGACTTACCACTGAAACACTTGGTGCTTGATTAGATGTCCGTTGGCTTGCTTCTGAATTGCTTCCTAACTTGATGACAGAATATCCTCCAATCATTTGATGTGGCTTTTAGACCTTGGATAGATAAAATGCCTTCTAGTTAGCTTCCTGATTTATCAGCTTCTGTGAACTAGCTTTCTGACAATCAGCTTCAGTGTCAAGATCAAATTCTTGTCTTGAGCATTTTGTTATCATCATTCCAAATGTGTCAACCCTAACAGTTTTATTAAAGGGAATTGAAAGAAAAGAGAATCACAACTTAAAGTCAAATGTGAAGAACAATCATCGAAGGTAGTCACTCATGAACCAGACAGTACATTGAGTGTCAACGTCATTCAGTGGAAGTTCGTCATTATTTTAAGTGGTTCACAGAACAATTTCTCCTATCAAGAAATTGGATTTTATTCTTCTTTAATTAAATATATCATTTAAATTAATTAAGAGGTTAATTAAATTAGAATTAAATCTAATTCTGGAAAGACTAAAATTTGAACTGGTAAGACTATCCTGGATAGTCTTACCGATTGTCTTTCTAGTTCAAAGATAGTTTGTCTGATAGTCTTTCTAAGCCAAATGATAGTCTTGCTAGTATAAATGATTGTCTTGCGAGTTATTTGTATTGTCTTGCCGATAGTCTTTGTAAGGCTATTTGATAGTCTTTGAAAGGTTATTGGTAGTCTTTGTAAGGTTATTGTGATAGTCTTTGCAGTTAAAAGAAAAGGCACGTACTTAAAGCAAGAAGACAAGTCAAGGTTGGTGGGTGTCAAAAAATAAACAGACAAAAGATTAACAGCATATCATTCATATCCTTCTACTATCAAGTTCTTCAACTGTCCAAGCTTCATTAACTCAGTGTATTGATTTCTAGCAGTTAATGTAAAATCCAAACCACTATAAATTGTTCAATTGTATTTCTTTGACAATCTAGCGGATCATCATCCCTAGAATTTATATCGAACTACTTTTTAGTATTCGATCCTTTTATTACAAAAATAGATAAATTCATGTCAAATTTATTCTAGATTTGTTTTATCAAGAACCTTGTAATTTGTACTCAAAATTGTAACACCTTTCAAGTTTAATATAAGTTATATTTAACTTGAATCTTGTTTCATTTATTTCCGCAATAATTTGTTATTGAATTGTTAAATCACGAACAATACAAATTCGATAAAATGGTATAGTTTGTATTCAACCCCCCCCCCCCCTCAACAAACTTATCGGGACCTAACAATCACATTCATTACATACTTGAAGCGCGGGATGGAACAACTACCAATAGCACCTAAACTTTGAAAAGATTTACACAATGCACTATACCTTGAGGTTTGTGTTTCACAAACATTAGCAAGAACGGGAGGGGTGTAGGGTAAAGGTCCAACAATTTTGTTGTCATTCCTTGTCCACCTAGGCACGATGTAATCGCTTGGTATTTTGGTTCTATCTTTCTTGGCTAGGTAATGAATGATGTGTTTACAAAGTGTTGGTCCTTGACTATTGCAGAAGGGGGGGGGGGGGTTGAATGCAATACTGATAAATCTCAATCTACGTTCCAACAACAAAAACTAAGATTAAGGATTATCAGTTTATAGAATGCAAACACATGTAGACACACAAGTAATTCTCACAAAATAAATGTTTTATTTATTTTGCAATGGGTTGCTACAACCTCAAGAAAATGTTTGTTTTCTCGAGCTTCGGTTTCTTGAGTGATTACAGAGAATGAATTGAGAGATAGACTAAGTAGGCTAAACCTATCACTTTCAATCACGGGTCTTGTGAAGCTGCTGTCATTTTCAAGTGGCAGCTTCTTACAATTTGCCTGCCCGTGATTCTTTGTGACACCCTCGAAACCCGGGGTACAGATTTGAGGAGTCATCCGACCAACGGAACACTATTTAACACATGCATAATATATATAAAGACACAAATACCCCTTGACCAAGACCGCATCCAGATTATGGCAATGAACACAAGCTACTACAATCTTTTATTAATACAATACCAGTTTTATCAGAGTTATTACATCACAACTAAAGTTCAAATCTAGACATCTAATCTAGAAAAGCAAAACAACAACTACCTTGCCAATGACAATGACAATGACTCGAGGGGCTCTCCTGGCTGCCGGTGAACTATCGGTCACACTATGCTGACTCATACTCTCGCTTCACTGGAATAGGGTTAGAAAACAACAAGCAAGAGTGAGCCAAAATTGCTCAGCAAACATCAATGAATCATTTCTATCACAGTTGTAAGGATATGAATTTATGATATCAGAATCAACAATATTTAGCTAACACATGCTTTGTATCAATAACAATTGAAGAAAAAGAATTAGAATTTGGCTTATACATTTTATTCAAATCAAAGGTTGTGTTGTTGGCCAGCCACGCATCAACCCCGGACTAGCTCACAGCATAGTCCTCTACTGGATCCTAGGCCAAACTGGGCCTTAAGTTATTCCAACCATAAATATGGCCCGGCCAATTACTGGTCCATTTTAAAAACACATGCCAAATCTATCATAGGGTATAAACAATAACATGCTCAATAAGATAAACTCAATGTATAGTAATTGCAAAAGAGCTTCAACTGCTCAGTATCAAATGAAGATCGAGAAAGAATCATGGAATAATTTTGACGGTACAGTGTACTCATTCAATAAGGAAATCAAGATTTGTAATCGACAATCAATGACCGTAATCAATAGTCAAGATGGAAGTCAAATAATCAGTGGTTGTCAATAATAATCAAAGGATGATAAACAATAACCAAATGGTGGTAAACAATAATCAAGTGAGTTGGAAATAAGGGTTTCTGATGCAGATCAAATCAAAGAATCAAGAATCTCTAAGGAAATGGAATCAGTTGTCCAAATGCGGTTAAAAGATTGATAATTTGAATTGTTCTGGGGATAACGGTATTCAAGTAATCAAGACAATAATAAATTTTATCACAAATAAAGGCACAAATACTTGTCTGGTCTATGCTGTTGTCGGATCGACTCTGCTCACTCTACCTTTCCCTTTCCCTTGCTCCGGGAACTCGATTCTATAATTAAACAACTCATCACAATAAGTCTAACTATTCTCGTTCTACTCTCGACACTTATTCAATCAACAATCACATTTAAACAAGTAATCGGTTATGTATCGGACGTCCGGAATGATTTACGATATTTAAAACTCAGATATTTGCCCTAGTACGGGCATATACATACTATAAAACACAACATACAATTAATATGAACCATATAGCACTTATAAATATTTTTAAAACATCATACGAAACTTATTTGAATTTTAGAGAAGTCACGATTAATTTTTAAATCAAAACTCGGATTTTTAAATCCAATATAAACATTTGAATGCAAATAAATCAATTAATAAAATTAATTGGCACTTTTTAAATGCTCAAACTATTTTTAAATAAATAAATAGGCTTGAAAATAATTAAAATGAATTTTAAATTAATTAAATCTAATTAATAATTAATTTTTAACAATTAATTGATTAAAAGAAATAACCAATTAATTAATAAATTAATTATTAATTAAAAATTAATAAATAATTAAGTTTAATCAATTTTCGGATTTAAAATAATAAATATAATTTTCCAGAATTTTTCTGATATTAAAATATATTTTTAAAATAAAAATATGAATTTTTAAAGTTTTTAAACTATTTTCGAATTAATTTTAAAAATAAAATTCAAAAACAGTTTTCAGAAATCGAATTAGGGTTTTGAAGATTGAAACCGGGTCAAACTTCGGGTAAACGGGTCGGGAAGAACAAATCCGGGTCACCAAGAACAACCCACCGGATTCTGGGTTTTCCAGAATCCGGCCGGTGTCCGGCGGCCGGAATTCTTCGATTCCGTCCAAACACAAACAATTCCAGAGGGCTTTTGTTCGCTTTTTCAAGACAAACAAATCCCACACACAATCACATACGTCCCATGCCAGAATCGAGCCCAGAATTCGTTCAAAGAATTCGCCGGCGACGACTTCGGCCGGAAACCCGATCTACTTTAATTCTACATGAAACTCAAAGATTAATATACCAAAATGAAGCTTATAACTCATACAATCAAAGGCCCATATCATAACTAATGTCAGATCAACAACAAGAACGAACGAAGTAAAAGAAAAATTCGGGTCAAAACCCGAAAATCAAACCCGACTAAATTGAACTTAAACACGAAATTAAATCATGGATTCTTGCTAATTAGAACCCTAGGAACATGTTAGAAGCAACCAATTGAACGGAGAATCAACAAAATGAAAATCCCTAAATTAATCAAGAACCCTAATTTAATTCGAATATTGAAAAATTCATAATAAATCAAAAAATTACCAGATGATGATGAGGTTGGAAGATTCTAAAACTAGAGATCAAGAGATTTGATTTGAGTACTTGAACTTTGATTTCTGAAATCAATAACACCTTGAACGAATGGATTGATTATTCAAGAACACGAAGAACACGTTTCGGGAATTTTTACTTTTTGATTATACGCAATGCAGATTATGAAGGTTATAAGGTACGATTCGTCTTTATATATTTTTGGAAAATTAATACCCCAAGGAACACTTTTGGATCGTTACAGATCCACTGGATCGTTTAAAAACCCTAATTAGGTTAACAATACGTTTTACGAGAAGATAATTATCTACAAGGATTGATAATTATCCAAATCAATACATATCATTATATAACTAATGCTCAAGAATACTGGGGCTATAACAAAGGTAATATTGATTTAAAACGATATATCCGTCCCCTTAAGCAATTAGGGTTCGGAACAATTTTTCCCTTTTTGAACAAAACGAATTATTCTTGCAGAATCAAATAGGTAGGAATGAAATGATACGAATATCTCTCCCGATAATGATTCGAATACGAAAGACGAAGAGATATTAATTAATGTACGAAATTCCAATGGGGCCCTTGAATTATCAAAACGGGGCTCAGATTTGAAGAAAATTCCAAATGACGAAATATTTGAAAAGGGCTTTCGACTCACCTGTTCACACAATATCACGCAAGTATACGCGGTCAACAAGTAATATATGAAAGTAGAGTTCGTTCCCACAGAGACTGCTTTGGTTACTATAGTTATGCACTTATGCAACAATGTATGGCTATTGTTCAATGCTAAGATAAGTAACAAATTTGTGTTTTGATTAACTAAATTAACTAAACAAATTATCAAGACTATAATTAACTAAAGATTGCTGTTGAATTACTTATGAGAATAAAACATGGGATCCTAACTTCATTAAATACTTCATCTAGAGCCTTTTGTCTTTAATCAATGCAAGTGACGGTTGTGATAACTAATTAGATAACACGAAATCAGTACACGCTACCTTTCAGTATATGTATACCAAACCACTCAAACATCCACAAAAGAGATAGAAGTTGGGCAGACACCAATTATGCTTAGACCCTATATTTCTATAAGATTTGAAAACATAACGGTTTAACGAGCAAGTTATCCATTCAGATTACATAGGGCAGGTAAGATGGTTAAAATCACCTACGAATCATGCATGACAAACATACATAAACCTATGCTAGCATGGCAAGTTCTAAACCTCTATATCCACTTTCGCAATCAATAGAGATTAACAAACGACTTAGATGTTAGCTACGCATCCAAGAAGAATAAGCACAACCAAACTAGGATATCAATTAGCCATCACACACACATATTTAAAACAATTAACTACTAAAATCCATAAATAAATCCGTTAGAATCCCACGACAACGATTAGTTCATAATAGAACCGTTCATCATCGTGGGTTCTGATGAAAACATGATAATAATAAGTCTAGAATACTAAATAAAAGTACTAGGGTTTATGAAGAAACAAACAAGAATCCAAAGTATCGCCTAATTAGAAGAATACAAAGATAAATTGAAAAGTAGATCTTCGTAATCAGCCGTCTTCTTGTTCTCCTCACCGGTGGATGGATATGTATGTATGTAACTCAATGTATATCTCAAAAATCGTCCACCAATTGATTATATAGGTCTCTGGGTTGACTGGTCTTCTGGCAACTTTCCTTTTCTGACTCAGAATTGCCTTCTACAGCATTTGAAGAGCGCGGGCGTGCATAATAGGGCGCGGGCGCGCCTGGTTACTGTTCAGAATCCTCAACTTTGCATTCCTTGACTTTTCCTTGCGCTCTCTCGCTCCGCAACCACTTGGCCTTCACAGAAAATGCTCAAAACACCACTGCAATCCACAAGAACTCCACTACTCTGCTAACAAATCAACTCTGCAAATACTATCACAAAACACATCACAAACACCACACACTTGAGAACTAACGATCAAATTTAAGCCAATTTAGGACGATCCAAATGGATATGAAATCCACTTATCACACCCTGTTAATCCCAAATGACCTAACAGAATTGTAGAAGGGGGGGGGGGTTGAATACAATTCTTGATATTTCTTAAACTTAAAAACAACTTACAAATAAAAACTAAACTTAATGTAAAAATCACAAGCACATAAATAATTTCAGTTGGATTGTTTGATGATCCAACTGAAGTGATTTTTTTATTGCGGGGATAATCTGTGATACAAAATGTACACAGCCGCTCAGTTACAAGATTGTAGAGAAGTATGCTCTCAAAGATAGCTAATACAAACTATTTGTTTTTCTTCTCTTATTTTTTAAAGTAACTGCTACACTTGGTTATATATACCCAAGTTTACAATTCTACGTTTGGCTAAACTAAAGAACAATAGTAGTAACCATCAGTAGCTTGCTTTTCATTCCTTTTGTCCAATGGTCCTTGGAGATCTTTGCTTTTGTCTTCATGCTTATTTTAATCATTCCCAAGAGCCTTATTGGAAATTGGAATGTTTCCTTATTTCCAGTAACCATTTTGATGGCTTCCAATGCAAAGTACACTTCCATATCTCCTTTAGATCTGTTCAGTAAACTGTCACTATCACTTTGTCAACTGTTCAAAAATCAATAGTGATTCGTTGATAGCAAGGAGATGTGTTTCGTTGATAGCTTTATTCTTCATTCCGTTGATGGTGTTTCCTTCGTTTCGTTGATGGTGTTTCCCTCGTTTTGTTGATGGGTAAACTCCATACCGTTGACAGAGTGATCTTCATACCGTTGACATGTCTTCACTTAGGCAAAATTACAAGGCATAATATATTTACAATTAACCAACCTATTTTGCCTATCTAGTACTTAGTCAACATGACTTAGAAAACCTATCTAATACATACAACAAAATGCATATCAAACTGTGAAGTATTGTACAGTGCAATTGCTACATTACTCATTTCGTTGATGAGCTTCCTGTCAACGGAATGCTGCAAAGAATACCATTTCGTTGACAGCTACAAAATGACTTTACACAAATTCTACTAAGTGTTTTATGTTTATCATCAAGAACAACATATTCCTAACACACCCCCAAACTTAAACCGATGCTTGTCCTCAAGCATAAACAGACTCTACTAACTATAATGCAATGCATGAATGCAACTAATATGATAATGCAAGTGATCCCCTTAGACTAACCAAAACCAATCAACAAGCAAACATCTCAAGGAATGCAATCTTTCAAACAGAGTTCGACCAAATTCCCGTATACTAACCATACAAACACAGAAACGTGCGTGTGTGCAATGCTCATCAATATACTCCCAAACTAAATCAAGACCATATCCTATTCTTCACCAAAACAACCACAAGCTTATAAACAGAATATACTCTAAACACAAGAAACCACTTAAAGACACCTCAAAATCCGCTTGAGCTAGACAGAAATTCATGCTTTTTTACAACACACATGCTTATTTGACCGTGCAATGGATGAGACCCCAAAAGGCTTATACAATAATACCCATGTAACGAGCGTTAGGTTAGTGGATCCCAGACCGGAAAAGTCTTAGGTCACTAGGCACAAAGTCCCCTAGAACTTAATTGCTCGAGTATTAAAGAGCTCAACCTGATCAATTCTGCATAAACACAACTTTTTTTTCTTTTCTTTTCTTTTTTCTCTTTTTTTTTCTTTTTCTTTTCAACTTTTTTTTTCTGACACAATTTCGGAATGAGTGCACTTTGCTTTTTCTCATCCCACCCTAGACTACTCATCTTTTCAATGAGCCGGCTACTAGCCATTTGACACCTAGCCTTATTGACAACTAGCATGAAATCCCTGGTTTCCCCCAAACTTATACTTAAGTGCTCCTTCAATTTCAAGAGAATAGAATACATTCTAAATATAAGCAAGTGGTTAAATTCCAACATCCAAACAAAACATGGTCTGATCAAATCTAAAAGCAACCAATGAGACTTTATGAAATTATTTTGTTTCTGGCATGCAAGTCAATTCCTAGGAACTTAATCAACCCTCTATCTATCACTACCACACTCCCATCAACATCGACTCACCAACGGAAATAGTCAATTCCTACGGGATCATGAAATATGCTATGCAAATGCAACTAAATGGACTCACATGATAGACACAAACACTAATGCAAACAAAATGCTCTATATGACATAAACATGCAAAGATATGAATAACTAACTAAATATGCAAAATGAATCCTATATGAACACACACTAACATTCCCTAATTACCACCCCCAAACTTACAATATTCAATGTCCTCATTGAACGTAATAAAAAGGAAAGATGCAGAGAATACCTAATCTTCAGCAGGACCACCCTCCTCGGGTGGTGTATCCGGTGGTGGATAAACAGAATCCACTCCAAAAGTAGGCCAAGTGATGTCAACTCCAATAGCTCTGAATGCAGTACTCAAAGCCTGAGTCAAATCCTGAGCAAAACGGCTCAAACTGTCATGAATCGTATCAATGTGCCGCGTCAACCGCCTATACTGCACATCCCCTAAACCAGACCTATCCACCTCACGCTGAATCCTGGATGCACGTTCCCTCCTAGCTGCAGGCTCACGAGGTGAAGCCTCTGCTTCCTCATCATCCTCAAGATGAGTATAGCCCAAACCATAGTAATCCGGGGCACCACCATCCCAATCCACCATCCTATCAATCGGACCAACGAACACCAACTGCAGCACACAACTTAGTAACAATGGAGGCATGAGGAATCGCCCCCGTTGTACCACCCTTCAAAAACTTCACAATACTCCTATGAAGGAGCTCTCCAAGATCAATGTACTCTTTATTCAGAATACCAAAAAGAACAATAGCCCTTTCCACCGTAACCTCATGCTGATGCGAAGAAGGCACAATATTAGCACAAATAAACAAATTCCAAGCCCTCGCGTACATGTTCATAGCAGAAGCCGGAAAAGTAATCGGCTCGGTGGTGCCAGCCTTGTACTTCCAAGTCGTGCCTGGAACACACATCTCCCCAAGAATGTACTCGAGATCAAGATCTTCCCGAGTTTTCACAGACCAGTCTTCCTCACCCCTCTTCCTCCTAGGCAAATTCAAAACCCGATGAATTGCCCTAGCCGTATAATCAACAGTAAATCCCCTAACCATACTATAACCGTTCTTGTCGGCTTTAACATTAGCATAAAACTCCCGCACAATAGACAACGGGACCGGCTCCGGTGCTTCACAAAAGGATTCCCAACCCCTCTTTGTAATCATGGTAAACAAGTGCCCATCAGTAGGTTGAGGCAAAAATCCCCTCTCTTTAGCCACAGCCTTCGACAACAAACGAGAAAACTCAACCTGAGCCTCTGGAGATGTGAATTTCTCTCCTCCAATACCAATACTCGACTCCTCCTCAGAAGAAGAACGACGAGTGCTGCTACTACCTGCCAATCTACCCCTCTTTGGTGGAGCCATTGAAATTGATGAAGATATATATGGATGTGTGTATGTATAGGTGTGAGAGAGAGAATGAGAAAGAGTAATTTAGGGCTAGGGTTTTGATATTAGGGATTGGGGAGGGTAGGAAACTGTTTAAATAGGGGAAAAAATAATAAAAACTGAATTGGGGATGTTTGTTTCTCTTTTTTTCCGTTTCTGTTTTTTCCTGGACAGGGATTGGGTGCGGGCGCACGTGGCTAGGGCGCGGGCGCGCGGTCCTTCTGCCAGATTTTCTGATTTTCTGATTTTTTTGATTTTTTTTGATTTTTTTTTAAAACAAAGAAAATGAAAAATACTTACAACATATCATGGGTTGCCTCCCACGAAGCGCTCGTTTTACGTCAATAGCTTGACGTGATTCCTGACTCCTTAAACAACTGAAACAAGAATCGCGATTTCCGCCTCGCGATTCACCCGTTCACCAAAATACGGTTTCAACCTCTGACCATTGACCTTAAATGCTTCATCCGGTGACTTATCAAAAACTTCCATTGCACCATGTGGAAACACTGTTTTGACCGTGAACGGCCCCGACCACCTTGACTTGAGTTTACCAGGAAAAAGCTTGAGACGAGAGTTAAAAAGCAAAACTAGTTGGCCAGGAACAAAGGACTTTTGCACCAACTTCTTATCATGCCATCTCTTTACCTTCTCCTTGTATAACTTGTGATTTTCATAAACCTGTAGACGGAACTCATCCAACTCATTAATCTGAAGCATTCTTCTTTCACCAGCAGCTGACAAATCAAAATTCAACTTCTTCAACGCCCAATATGCCTTGTGCTCTAGTTCGGCAGGCAAATGACAAGCCTTACCATACACCAGCTGAAATGGTGACGTACCCAACGGAGTCTTGTAAGTTGTCCTGTAAGCCCAAACAGCTTCATCAAGCTTCAACGACCAATCCTTCCTTGAAGGATTTACAACTTTTTCAAGAATACGCTTAATCTCCCTATTAGAAACTTCAGCTTGGCCATTTGTCTGAGGGTGATAAGCAGTAGCAACACGATGATTGATATTATACCTAGCCATCAAGGCTGTGAACTTGCGATTACAAAAATGCGTACCCTCATCACTGATGATTACCCTTGGAGTTCCGAAACGCGTGAAGATTTGCTTATGCAGAAAACTCAGCACCACTTTAGCATCATTGGTCGGTAAAGCCTTTACCTCGACCCATTTAGACACATAATCTACAGCTAACAGTATGTACTGATTATTGCAGGATGAAACAAATGGTCCCATGAAATCTATTCCCCACACATCGAAAATCTCCACTTCAAGCAGCATATTAAGAGGCATCTCATTCCTCCTAGAGATATTACCAACCCTTTGGCATCGATCACACCTCAACACAAACTGATGAGCGTCTTTAAACAGAGTTGGCCAGTAGAAACCTGCCTGAAGTACTCGAGTAGTTGTTTTCTCTCCACCATAATGACCTCCATAAGTGGTGGAATGGTAATCTCGCAAAACACCCTCGGTTTCACTATAAGGAATGCATCTTCTTATCATCTGATCAGCTCCTTGCCTGAATAAGAATGGCTCGTCCCAACGATACCACTTCACATCATGTAGAAACTTCTTCCTTTGAGCATAAGAGAATTCAGCAGGGATGACATTACTAACAAGATAGTTCACAATATCTGCAAACCATGGTTCTTCATCTTGCACCCCAAAAAGTTGCTCATCAGGAAAAAATTCATTGATAAGAGTTTTATCACCTGCATTCTTACCGTGATCTTCCAATCGTGACAAATGGTCAGCTACCTGGTTTTCTGTACCCTTCATGTCTTTAATCTCCAAATCAAATTCTTGGAGCATAAGAACCCAACGAATAAACCATTGCTTTGAATCTTTCTTAGAAATCAGATAACGAATTGTTGCATGATCAGTATAGACTACTACCTTAGTTCCAAGCAAATATGACCTGAATTTCTCGAAACTGTAGACAATGGCTAAAAGTTCCTTTTCTGTAGTAGTGTAGTTCAGCTGAGCATCGTTGAGAGTTTTGCTAGCATAGTAAATCACATGAAACACCTTGTTCTTCCTTTGCCCAAGAACAGCTCCCACGGCATAGTCACTAGCATCACACATCAACTCAAAAGGTTCGTCCCAGTCAGGTGCAGTGATAATAGGTGTAGTAGTCAACTTCTTCTTCAAGAGCTTGAAAGCAGCTAAGCAATCTTCATCAAACTTGAAAGGAACATCCTTTTCCAACAAACTACATAAGGGTTTAGAGATTTTGGAGAAGTCTTGAATGAATCGCCGATAGAACCCCGCATGACCAAGAAAACTGCGAATTCCCTTAACTGAAATTGGTGGAGGAAGATTTTCAATTGTCTCCACTTTGGCCTTATCCACTTCAAGCCCCTTTCTGGAAACCTTATGCCCAAGAATGATTCCTTCTTGCACCATGAAGTGACATTTTTCCCAATTGAGCACCAAATTGGTCTCAACACACCTTTTTAGCACCATGCCAAGATTCTGTAGGCACTGGTCATAGGAAGTTCCAAAAACTGAGAAGTCGTCCATGAACACCTCCACATTAATGCCAATCATATCTGAGAAAATGGCCATCATACACCTCTGAAAAGTTGATGGTGCACCACAGAGTCCAAAAGAAACGTGACGGAACGCAAAAGTGCCAAAAGGACATGTGAATGTGGTCTTCTCCTGATCCTCTGGAGCAATACAAATCTGATTGTAACCTGAATAACCATCTAGAAGGCAATAGAACTCATGACCAGCCAACCTGTCTAGCATCTGATCAATGAACGGTAGAGGGAAGTGATCTTTTCTGGTGGCTTTATTCAGATTCCGGTAGTCCATGCAAATCCTCCACCCTGTAACTGTACAAGTAGGGATGAGCTCATTCTTCTCATTAGCAACCACTGTCATGCCTCCTTTTTTAGGCACACATTGCACTGGACTCACCCAAGAACTGTCTGAAATAGGATAGATAATGCATGCGTCCAACCACTTCAGAATTTCTTTCTTCACCACCTCTTTCATAATAGGATTGAGCCTTCTTTGAGGGTCCACAGTTGGTTTACTTCCTGGTTCAAGCGGAATATTATGCATGCAATACGAAGGGCTGATTCCCTTGTTATCCGCTATGGTCCAACCAATGGCTGATTTGAACTCTCTCAGAATTCTCAAAAGTTTTTCTTCTTCACTACCTGATAAGTTAGATGCAATAATCACAGGTAAAGTAGATGTATCACCTAAGAAAGCATACCTCAAGTGCTCCGGTAGTGGTTTAAGTTCAAGAATAGGAGCTTCTTCAATCGATGGCTTGAGACGCTCCTGAGATTTTTTTAGCTCAGCTATGCCAAGAGAATCAAATGGCATATCAATCTTTCTTTTCCACGGAGAAGCATTCAAATACTGCAGTTGCTCCTCTCTTTCTTTTTCTTCAGTATCAGAATCCCCTATCAGTACCTTCTCCAAGGTATCTGACTTAAGCAATTGCTCGATCTCCGTGTAAACTGCAGACTCCACCAAGTCCACTGAAAAACACTCTTCATCCTTTGTAGGGAACTTCATTGCATTGAACACACTAAAGGTAACATTCTGGTCATGCACCCTCATTGTAAGTTCTCCTTTCTGCACATCGATCAAAGTACGGCCTGTAGCCAAGAACGGCCTTCCCAAGATAATAGGAATCTTCTTGTCTTCCTCAAAATCCAGAATAACAAAATCAGCAGGAAAGATAAGCTTATCCACTCTAACCAAAACATCCTCCACTATGCCCCTTGGATATGTGACATACCTGTCAGCCAGCTGTAAGGACATGTTTGTAGGTTTAGGCTCAGGAAGTCCAAGTTGCATGAACACAGACAACGGCATCAGATTAATACTGGCTCCCAAGTCACACAAGCACTTGTTGAAAGATAGATTGCCGATACTGCATGGTATGGTGAAACTCCCTGGATCCTTGAGTTTTGGAGGTAACTTCTGTTGTAAGATAGCACTGCACTCCTCTGTCAAAGCAACTGTCTCCAAGTCTTCGAGTTTCAACTTCCGCGATAGAATACCCTTTATGAACTTTGCGTAGCTCGGCATTTGTTCTAGAGCTTCCGCAAAAGGTATATTGATATGCAACTTCTTGAAAACCTCCAGAAACTTAGCAAACTATTTGTCCAACTTCTGCTTTTGAAGACGTTTAGGGAATGGCGGAGGAGGATAGACCTCCTTGATCTCTGTATTCTGCTTCAGAACAAATTTCTCAGTCGAATTGTCACGCTTTTCCACTTCGTTTCCCCCCAGACTTGATTTTTCCACTTTTTTTTCACTTTCTGGAAGAACCTCAGGCGCGGGCGCGCTCCCTAGGGTGCGGGCGCGCCCACCTTCTGTTGGAAATCCTGAAATTTCTTCGTTTTTCTCTATTTCTGAGTTCTGGTCACCCGTAACCTTTCCAGATCGCAAGGTAACTGCTTTAACCTGTTCCTTGACCCCTCTTTTGCCAGGATTAGCTTCTGTATCACTAGGGAGAGTTCCCTGTGGTCTATTCAACAAGGCATTGGCAATCTGACCGATTTGATTCTCCAGAGTCTTGATTGAAAGAGCTTGGCTCTTGCACATTATCCTCAATTCCTCCAATTCAGACTTTTCATTAGATGACTGACCAGCATTGCCTTGAGACGGTTGTTGAAAACCTGGTGGTTGATACGGTTGCCTTGGAGCATATTGCTGCTGAAAACCAGAAGAGTTGAATGGCTTAGCTCCAAATTACTGACCTTGATACTGCTGATACAGCTGTTGTGGCTGATTCTGACCACCCTGATTGTTACTCCAGCTGAAATTTGGATGGTTCCTGTTGTTCAGATGATAGGCATTAGGCACTGGCTGCTGTGGTCTCTGAAAATTGCTCACGAATTGCGCCGATTCACTAGATATGGCACATTGAGTCATGTCATGTGCACCTGCACATAGCTCACACACACTAGCCACCTGCTGAACTCCATAGTTGGACAAAGAATCCACCTTCATAGACAAAGCGTTTAGCTGTGCAGCTATAGCAGTAGCTGCATCCACTTCCAGAATTCCTGTTACCTTGCCTTGTGATAGCCTCTGAGTTGGATTCTGGTATTCATTAGCAGCCATCATCTCAATAAGTTCATAAGCTTCATCGTAGCTTTTAGCCCACAAAGCTCCACCTGATGCCGCATCAAGCATTGGTCGAGATTGACCTCCCAGTCCATTGTAAAAACAGTTGATCACCATCCAATCAGGCATTCCATGATGAGGACACTTCCTAAGCATCTCCTTGTAGCGCTCCCAAGCTTCACATAAAGTTTCTCCAGAATTCTGTGCAAACTGAGTAAGAGCATTCCTGATTGCAGCTGTTTTAGCCATAGGAAAGAATTTAGTGAGAAACTTTTGAGCAAGATCCTCCCAAGTAGTAATAGACCCTGCTGGTAGAGAGTGCAACCAGCCTTTAGCCTTATCCCTCAGAGAGAATGGGAAAAGTCTCAGCTTTACAGCATCTTCCGACACTCCGTTGAACTTGAAAGTGTCGCAAATCTCAATGAAATCCCTAATATGCATATTAGGGTCTTCCGTCGGAGCACCCCCAAACTGAACCGAATTCTGCACCATCTGAATCGTGCCAGGCTTGATTTCGAAAGTATTAGCTGCAATAGCCGGCCTGACAATGCTAGATTGAATGTCATTGATCTTTGGCTGAGAATAGTCATTCAAAGCCTTAGTTTCTGTTGCTGCTGGTTCTCCCATAACTAGACTTAATTCAAGTTCTTCTTTCCGAGATTGAGAACGTGTTCGCATACACGCTCACTAAAGTATCTGAAACACACCAAACAAAGTAAAATTGATGAGTATAATCCGAGTCAGTGAACTTTAACGACCACTGATGACAAGCATATAAACTAAATATAACACCGAGTCCCCGGCAGCGGCGCCAAAAACTTGTTCACACAATATCACGCAAGTATACGCGGTCAACAAGTAATATATGAAAGTAGAGTTCGTTCCCACAGAGACTGCTTTGGTTACTATAGTTATGCACTTATGCAACAATGTATGCCTATTGTTCAATGCTAAGACAAGTAACAAATTTGTGTTTTGATTAACTAAATTAACTAAACAAATTATCAAGACTATAATTAACTAAAGATTGCTGTTGAATTACTTATGAGAATAAAACATGGGATCCTAACTTCATTAAAAACTTCATCTAGAGCCTTTTGTCTTTAATCAATGCATGTGACGGTTGTGATAACTAATCGGATAACACGAAATCAGTACACGCTACCTTTCAGTATACGTATACCAAACCACTCAAACATCCACAAAAGAGATAGAAGTTGGGCAGACACCAATTATGCTTAGACCCTATATGTCTATAAGATTTGAAAACATAACGGTTTAACGAGCAAGTTATCCATTCAGATTACATAGGGCAGGTAAGATGGTTAAAATCACCTACGAATCATGCATGGCAAACATACATAAACCTATGCTAGCATGGCAAGTTCTAAACCTCTATATCCACTTTCGCAATCAATAGAGATTAACAAACGACTTAGATGTTAGCTACGCATCCAAGAAGAATAAGCACAACCAAACTAGGATATCAATTAGCCATCACACACACATATTTAAAACAATGAACTACTAAAATCCATAAATAAATCCGTTAGAATCCCACGACAACGATTAGTTCATAATAGAACCGTTCATCATCGTGGGTTCTGATGAAAACATGATAATAATAAGTCTAGAATACTAAATAAAAGTACTAGGGTTTATGAAGAAACAAACGAGAATCCAAAGTATCGCCTAATTAGAAGAATACAAAGATAAATTGAAAAGTAGATCTTCGTAATCAGCTGTCTTCTTGTTCTCCTCACCGGTGGATGGATATGTATGTATGTAACTCAATGTATATCTCAGAAATCATCCACCAATTGATTATATAGGTCTCTGGGTTAACTGGTCTTCTGGCAACTTTCCTTTTCTGACTCAGAATTGCCTTCTACAGCATTTGAAGAGCGCGGGTGCACCTAATAGGGCGCGGGCGCGCCTGGTTACTGTTCAGAATCCTCAACTTTGCATTCCTTGACTTTTCCTTGCACTCTCTCACTCCGCAACCACTTGGCCTTCACAGAAAATGCTCAAAACACCACTGCAATCCACAAGAACTCCACTACTCTGCTAACAAATCAACTCTGCAAATACTATCACAAAACACATCACAAACACCACACACTTGAGAACTAACGATCAAATTTAAGCCAATTTAGGACGATCCAAGTGGATATGAAATCCACTTATCATCACCATTTAGCACATAATCACACAATAATTATCATTTAATAATATTCCAATACTCCACAATAAATATTTTTATATTAAATATATCATTTAATCAAATAATAAATTCACGGATATTACATCCTTCCCCCCTTAATAGGATTCTGTCCTCAGAATCAGATCAAGGAAACAACTGGGGATACTTCTCTAACATCTCACTCTCTAACTCCCAGGTAGACTCTTCTAGTTTAGGATTCCTCCACAAAACTCTCACTAACGCTACTGTATTATTCCTTAGTACTTTGTCCTTACGATCCAATATCTGAATCGGTCGTTCTACATAAGATAAATCTGCCTGGACCTCTATGGGTTCATACTCTATTACATGGTTCGAATCTGGTCGATACCTCTTAAGCATAGATACATGAAATACATTATGAACGTGCTGCATATGCGGTGGCAATGCTAACTCGTAAGCTACTTTGCCCACTTTCTTCAAAATCTCAAACGGTCCAACATATCTCGGACTCAACTTCCCTTTCTTTCCAAACCTAACTAATCCTTTCCACGGTGAAACCTTTAGTAACACTTTCTTTCCTTCTTCGAATCCCACATCCTTTCTGGCTAGATCCGCATACTTTTTATGTCGGTCCTGAGCTGTTACAATCTTCTTTGAATCAATTGAATCACTTCTTTTGTTTGTTGCACTAGTTCTGGTCCTATCATCTTTCGTTCACCAACTTCTTCCCAGTACACTGGAGATCGACACTTTCGTCCATACAAAGCTTCGTAAGGTGGCATTCCGATGCTCGCGTGAAAACTATTATTATATGAAAATTCCACCAAGGGTAGATGATCGTCCTAACTGCCTTCAAAGTCTAGTGCACATGTCCTAAGCATATCTTCAATAGTCTGAATTGTTCTTTCGCTTTGGCCGTCCGTCTGCGGGTGATAAGCCGTACTCATTCTTAACTCGGTGCCCAAACACTCTTGAAAACTCCTCCAAAATCTTGAATTGAATCGAGGGTCTCTATCAGACACTATCGATACTGGAACTCCATGCCGTACTACGATTTCTTTTATGTAAATATGAACTAACTTATCTAGCGAGAATATCTCGTTAATCGGAAGAAAATGCGCAGATTTCGTCAATCGATCCACGATAACCCAGATGGCATCATGGTTAGCCTTCGTTCTAGGTAATCCTACCACAAAGTCCATCGCAATGTGTTCCCACTTCCATTCAGGAATTTCCAATGGTTGAAGTAATCCACTTGGTCTCTGATGTTCCGCCTTGACTCTTTGACACGTAAAGCATTTACTTACCCATTCCGCAATCTCTCTCTTCATATCTGGCCACCAAAAGTTCGTCTTAAGATCTCGATACATCTTCGTACTCCCTGGATGAATTGAATACTTTGAGTATGCGCTTCGTGCAAAATTTCATTTTTCAGCTCCGCTACATTAGGTACCCATATCCGAGAAGCAAATCTCAAGATCCCTTTGTCGTCCGGTTGGCTACATATTTCCTCACCTGTCATCTTACTCACATCATCATTCATAACTTGCTCTTGGCACTTCCGTATCTTCTCCAACAATTCAGGTTGAAATGTCATGGTATAAATCATTTCCGTCGCATCCTTCGGAATAGTTACTTCGATCTCTAACTTTTCAAATTCCTTGTATAACTCTTTGGTCATCGTCAGTGTATTTAATCTCTCTTTTCTGCTCAGTGCATCTGCTACCACATTTGCCTTGCCGGGATGATAGTTGATAGAAACGTCGTAGTCCTTGATTAGTTCTAACCATCTTTGTTGCCTCATGTTCAGCTCTTTCTGAGTAAAGATATACTTCAAACTCTTATGATCGGTGTAAATTTCACATCTCTCTCCATACAAGTAGTGTCTCCATATCTTCAAAGCAAACACAATCGCTGCTAACTCCAAATCATGTGTAGGATACTTCTGTTCGTGGGGCCTCAACTGTCTTGACGCATAAGCAATCACCTTGTCATGTTGCATAAGTACGCATCCCAATCCTTTGTACGACGCATCACTATATATTACGAATTGACCTTTATCGTCTGGTAACATCAATACCGGTGTCGTAGTTAGTCTCTTCTTTAGCTCTTGGAAGCTTTCTTCGCATTTATCGTTCCATATGAATCGCTCGCTTTTCCTTGTCAGCTTGGTCATTGGAGTAGCTATCTTCGCAAAATCTTGCACAAATCTCCGGTAGTATCCGGCTAATCCCAAGAAACTTCTGACTTCAGTCGGTGTCCTTGGTCTCCCCCAATCTTTCACTGCCTCTATCTTTGCTGGATCCACTTTGATGCCTTCGCTGCTCACCACGTGTCCTAAGAAATGAACTTCTCTTAACCAGAATTCACACTTGGAAAACTTCCCATATAGTCTTTCTTGTCTCAACGTTTCCAACACAATCCGCAAATGGTCTGCATGCTCTTCCTCTGTCTTTGAGTATATCAAGATGTCGTCGATGAATGCCACTACAAACTTGTCCAAATATCTCTTGAAAATCCTGTTCATTAAGTCCATAAAAGCTGCGGGTGCATTTGTTAGTCCAAACGCCATTACTAAGAATTCATAGTGCCCATACCTTGTTCGAAAGGCTATCTTCGGTATGTCGTCTGGTTTAATCTTCAGTTGGTGATATCCTGATCGTAGGTCAATCTTTGAAAAATGTACCGCTCCTTTCAGCTGGTCAAACAGATCATCTATTCGAGGTAATGGATACTTGTTCTTAATAGTCAGCTTGTTCAATTCCCGATAGTCTATACACAATCTCATGCTTACATCCTTTTTCTTGACAAATAATACTGGTGCTCCCCACGGTGAAACGCTGGGTCTAATAATTCCTTTTTCTAGCAAATCTTGCAGTTGAGTAGCCAATTCCTTCATCTCCACTGGTGCCATTCTGTAAGGGGCCTTAGATACTGGCTCTGCGCCTGGTACTAAATCTATCGCAAATTCAATCTCTCTATCTGGAGGTAAACCTTGTAATTCTTCCGGAAAAACATCTAAAAACTTATTTACAACTGGAATATCTTCTAACTTAGAAACTTCCTTTTCTATATCTATCACATAAGCTAAATACGCCTCACAACCTTGCTTTAATAATCTCTTAGCCTGAATCATCGTCAGGAACCTCTTTCTTTGCCTCTCTCCTCTTAATATTATTTCTTTCTTTTCTAGGGTAATCAAAGTAACCCTCTTATTCTTACAGTCAATACTCGCATCATACTCAGTCAACCAATCCATCCCTAATATCACATCAAATTCACCTAACTTAAAAGGTAACAAGTCAACATAAAAACGATTTCCCAAAATCTCTATCTCACAACGAGGATAATATGAACTGACCGCTATACGATCCTGATTAGCTATCTCTATATTCAACACTCCACTTAAGGGTTTCATTACGCAATTCAATCTACGAGCAAACGTTTCAGAAATAAAAGACTTCGTCGCTCCCGAATCTATTAACACTTTAGCAGGAATAGAATTTACTAGAAGTGTACCTGCCACCACGTCGGAATCTCTCACTGCTTCTCCCATTGACATATTGTAGGTCCTGGCTAACGGCTGGACATTAACAACTGGGGGTGCTTCAATCGCCCGAATCATATTGTTCACGGTTGCTGGTGCTCAGCAGTCCTTAATCATGTGACCTGGTTTCTTACACCGATGACACACAATGCCTATCTTGCAATCCCGGGAATAATGTCCCTTCTGATTGCATTTAAAGCATGTGACATTCAATCGATGGCATATCCCTGGATGTCGCTTCCCGCATGTCTTGTATTCTAGTAGTGGGGGTCTAGAAAGTCCCTGCTGACTGCCTGTTGGTAGACGGTTATCTTTTCCTACGCTCCCGTTATCTGGTTTCCTGAAACTTGCATTCCTTCCGGGCTGAAATCCTGGTTTCTTTATTTGCTTGCCCTTGAAAACTTCCCTGTTGCTGTCCCTTATCGGGTATCCCTGCTTTCCTTTTCTTGTTCTCCCTCTCTTTCATGTAAGAATCACTCTCTGTCTCCGCAATCATTGCCTTTTGGACCACCACTGCATAGGTGTCCAACTCCAATATAGCTAACTTACTACGAATCCAAGACCTCAGTCCCTGCTGGAACCTCTTGGCCTTCTTCTTCTCCGTATCCACATAGGTTGGAACAAACCTTGACAACTCCATAAACCTTGTTTCATATTGGGGCACTGTCATACTTCCCTGCTTTAACTCCAAAAACTTTAATTCCATCTGATCTCTCATATAGTCCGGAAAATACCTTTCCAAAAAAAACTCTGTAAATCTTGCCCATGTAATCAATCCCTCGGGTTCCATAGCCCTACTCGTTTCCCACCAATAACTGGCCTCATTCTTCAGAAAATAGCTTGCATACTCCGTCTTCTTATCCTCTGCCACTTCTATCAAGGCAAAAGCCTTTTCCATCTCCTTCAACCATGCCTTAGCCTCTACAGGGTCTGCTGATCCTTTAAATTCTGGAGGTTTTGCTGCTTGGAAAGATTTGAACGTAATCGCCGGTGCTGCTTGCTGGTGATGCTGTTGATGCTGCTGATGTTGATGTTGTTGCTGCTGTTCTAAGTGCTGTTGCTGAAATGCTTGTTGCTGTTGTGCTAATGCGGCAGTCTGTTGAGTAAGAGTATTTAACAACTGGATTACCATCGGGTCCATGTGGCCCGTGGGAGGTGTATTTTGTTGACCTTCTTGGTCAGGGGTATCAGTCGAACGGGTTTGTCGTCTAGGAGCCATATCGCTGATGAATAAACAATAATTGGCTTAATCAAATAGTCCATATAAGAGAAGGAAGGATCACAATTGATATCTCGAAGGTTTACAGATTTTCTCAACGGTGTATGGGTACACTCGTTGCAACAAGTAGAATAACAGTTATGATGCTGGAAGTGAATGACAAGGGAATAAATACAGTTCTATAAAAGAGGTTTATCATATATATATAGATAGAGTTAGTACAAGCGTAGAACGCTTCAAAAGAAAATATATCATGGCTGAACCATAACTGCCGATCAGCAATACAACAAAAATGCAGCAACAACCCGAGGCGTTCCTATAAGCCCGGTGCACTGCTGATTCTACAATATGCATCTTTATACTAACTATCTAGAAACCATATACCCATGTCACATTTGTCTGCTCCTAAAACCTGCTCACAGATCACCTGCTCGTGCCGGCCATAACGGGGGTCCTGAAATCTCTGCAATCTCACTCATCGCATAATCCAAAATCTGTCTCATCCCTGCTACTGTCTCTCCTTCTCGACTAGAAGCTAATCCGTGCAATCGAGTCTCAACCAAGGTCCTCGTAACCCTAAACCTCATCTGAATGTCCCTCATCTGATCTCTAAGTCTGTCCCTCTCTCGGATAGCGGCTGCTTCGATCGAACGAACCCTACCCATCTCCATAACCTGACCATAAAGGTACTCCTTCTCTCTGCTCACCCTCTGATAGACATGGTGTGGAACTGGTGGCTCTTCTAACTGATACAAAGGCCCACAAACTGATGCCTGAGACACTGGTGTTGGGGCTACTTGTCGGAGTGGAATAGGACAAGGTACCTGATCTCTCCTGACTACCGGATGCTGATGCCTAGGCTGATATCGCATTGGCCGAGACGGTCCTGCTCTCTCAACGGGTGTAGGTATCTCTGCTATCGTATCCTCGGAAGGGTCTGAGTCTGAACTAGAACTGGGGGGCTGCAATTATAACCACATTTAATTACTACGCATAATATCCCTAGTTGACCTCCTAATATCCTTACGTGAATTCCTAACTCTCTATGTTATCCTGGACCCTAAGTCCTAACTTGTTTCAAATGCCATAACTTGTTGCTCTGATACCAACTGTGACGCCCTCCAAACCCGGGGTACAAATTTGAGGAGTCATCCGACCAACGGAACACTATTTAACACATGCATAATATATATAAAGACACAAATACCCCTTGACCAAGACCGCATCCAGATTATGGCAATGAACACAAGCTACTACAATCTTTTATTAATACAATACCAGTTTTATTAGAGTTATTACATCACAACTAAAGTTCAAATCTAGACATCTAATCTAGAAAAGCAAAACAACAACTACCCTGCCAATGACAATGACTCGAGGGGCTCTCCTGGCTGCCGGTGAACTATCGGTCACGCTATGCTGACTCATACTCTCGCTTCACTGGAATAGGGTTAGAAAACAACAAGCAAGAGTGAGCCAAAATTGCTCAGCAAACATCAATGAATCATTTCTATCACAGTTGTAAGGATATGAATTTATGATATCAGAATCAACAATATTTAGCTAACACATGCTTTGTATCAATAACAATTGAAGAAAAAGAATTAGAATTTGGCTTATACATTTTATTCAAATCAAAGGTTGTGCTGCTGGCCAGCCACACATCAACCCCGGACTAGCTCACAGCATAGTCCTCTATTGGATCCTAGGCCAAACTGGGCCTTAAGTTATTCCGACCATAAATATGGCCCGACCAATTAATGGTCCATTTTAAAAACACATGCCAAATCTATCATAGGGTATAAACAATAACATGCTCAATAAGATAAACTCAATGTATAGTAATTGCAAAAGAGCTTCAACTGCTCAGTATCAAATGAAGATCGAGAAGGAATCATGGAATAATTTTGACGGTACAGTGTACTCATTCAATAAGGAAATCAAGATTTGTAATCGACAATCAATGACCGTAATCAATAGTCAAGATGGAAGTCAAATAATCAATGGTTGTCAATAATAATCAAAGGATGATAAACAATAACCAAATGGTGGTAAACAATAATCAAGTGAGTTGGAAATAAGGGCTTTTGATGCAGATCAAATCAAAGAATCAAGAATCTCTAAGGAAATGGAATCAGTTGTCCAAATGCGGTTAAAAGATTGATAATTTGAATTGTTCTGGGGATAACGGTATTCAAGTAATCAAGACAATAATAAATTTTATCACAAGTAAAGGCACAGATACTTGCCTGGTCTATGCTGTTGTCGGATCGACTCTGCTCACTCTACATTTCCCTTTCCCTTGCTCCAGGAACTCGATTCTATAATTAAACAACTCATCACAATAAGTCTAACTATTCTCGTTCTACTCTCGCCACTTATTCAATCAACAATCACATTTAAACAAGTAACTAGTTACATATCGGACGTCCGGAATGATTTACGATATTTAAAACTCAGATATTTGCCCTAATACGGGCATATACAGACTATAAAACACAACATACAATTAATATGAACCATATAGCACTTATAAATATTTTTAAAACATCATACGAAACTTATTTGAATTTTAGATAATTCACGATTAATTTTTAAATCAAAACTCGGATTTTTAAATCCAATATAAACATTTGAATGCAAATAAATCAATTAATAAAATTAATTGAAAATTTTTAAATGCTCAAACTATTTTTAAATAAATAAATAGGCTTGAAAATAATTAAACTGAATTTTAAATTAATTAAATCTAATTAATAATTAATTTTTAACAATTAATTGATTAAGAGAAATAACCAATTAATTAATAAATAAATTATTAATTAAAAATAATTAATAAATAATTAAGTTTAATCAATTTTCGGATTTAAAATAATAAATATAATTTTCCAGAATTTTTCTGATATTAAAATATATTTTTAAAATAAAAATATGAATTTTTAAAGTTTTTAAACTATTTTCGAATTAATTTTAAAAATAAAATTCAAAAACAGTTTTCAGAAATCGAATTAGGGTTTTGAAGATTGAAACCGGGTCAAACTTCGGGTAAACGGGTCGGGAAGAACAAATCCGGGTCACCAAGAACAACCCACCGGATTCTGGGTTTTCCAGAATCCGGCCGGTGTCCGGTGGCCGGAATTCTTCGATTCCGTCCAAACACAAACAATTCCAGAGGGCTTTTGTTCGCTTTTTCAAGACAAACAAATCCCACACACAATCACATACGTCCCATGCCGGAATCGAGCCCAGAATTCGTTCAAAGAATTCGCCGGCGACGACTTCGGCTGGAAACCCGATCTACTTTAATTCTACATGAAACTCAAAGATTAATATACCAAAATGAAGCTTATAACTCATACAATCAAAGCCCCATATCATAACTAATGTCAGATCAACAACAAGAACGAATGAAGTAAAAGAAAAATTCGGGTCAAAACCCGAAAATCAAACCCGACTAAATTGAACTTAAACACGAAATTAAATCAGGGATTCTTGCTAATTAGAACCCTAGGAACATGTTAGAAGCAACCAATTGAACGGAGAATCAACAGAATGAAAATCCCCAAATTAATCAAGAACCCTAATTTAATTCGAATATTGAAAAATTCATAATAAATCGAAAAATTACCAGATGATGATGAGGTTGGAAGATTCTGAAACTAGAGATCAAGAGATTTGATTTGAGTACTTGAACTTTGATTTCTGAAATCAATAACACCTTGAACGAATGGATTGATTATTCAAGAACACGAAGAAGACGTTTCAGGAATTTTTACTTTTTGATTATACGCAATGCAAATTATGAAGGTTATAAGGTACGATTAGTCTTTATATATTTTTGGAAAAATAATACCCCAAGGAACACTTTTGGATCGTTATATATCCACTGGATCGTTTAAAAACCCTAATTAGGTTAAAAATACGTTTTACGAGAAGATAATTATCTACAAGGATTGATAATTATCCAAATCAATACATATCATTATATAACTAATGCTCAAGAATACTGGGGCTATAACAAAGGTAATATTGATTTAAAACGATATATCCGTCCCCTTAAACAATTAGGGTTCGGAACAATTTTTCCCTTTTTGAACAAAACAAATTATTCTTGCAGAATCAAATAGGTAGGAATGAAATGATACGAATATCTCTCCCGATAATGATTTGAATACGAAAGACGAAGAGATATTAATTAATGTACGAAATTCCAATGGGGCCCTTGAATTATCAAAACGGGGCTCAGATTTGAAGAAAATTCCAAATGACGAAATATTTGAAAGGGGCTTTCGAGTCACCATTTAGCACATAATCACACAATAATTATCATTTAATAATATTCCAATACTCCACAATAAATATTTTTATATTAAATATATCATTTAATCAAATAATAAATTCACGGATATTACATTCTTTCCTAAATTGCTATACTGACAGCTTATCAATACATATCAAAGCAATCTAGAAACATTCTATTTTAAGCTAACACAATTCAGTAGATGTAGATTTGTCATACTCTGGAATTGGTGAGCTTTGTCATGTGATTTCTCAAGCTTCAGTCGTAGTCTTGCAAACCGGTTACAGTGTTGGGATACTGCAACACGCCTGTTTCTTGAACATCCAAACTGTCACAAGTTTGACTGGGTTGTTTACCAATACAAATGTTATCCCTTCATGACAGTATCCTGATGGCTAAGCTTGCTGTCACAGGAATACGCTTTTGGTGACAGTAAGAAATCCCCGCTGAAGGTGCTGTCAGGATTTCCAAGCTTGCTGTCAGGCTAAGGTAAAGTTGCTGTCAGAGGGCTTCCGCCAATTTTGCTGTCAGAGTAAATGTACTGTCGTGACTCGCAACATGCTGTCTTCTTGTAACCTTACTGTCAGCGCTGTGACAATAATCTTTATTCTTGATGTCCATCTTGATTACTTCTTGAGGCTTGAACAAATAAATGAACTTCTACCAAGATGCACTAGAATCTTATTTGTACTAAATAAAACGGTTACAAAGACATACTCTGGCTGTGACAGTATGTTCATACTTAATAAAGATTAAGTAAATAAAGTGTCTAGTTAAGTTGTCTCATAGCTATCACCCATAAATTCTAACAATCTCCCCCAATTTGTTTTTATGGACAATAACAACAAATTTACAATTAATACATGCTGACAACTTAACTAACAAGATCAGAATTTAACAAAATATTTTTACTTAGCTTCAGATTTCTTCTTCTGTCTTGCTTCATCCTCTCTGTTGAGAGCTTCCTTAAGAACTTCTTTGAGTCCTTCCACCAGTGCTATTTCATCAGGAGTGATAGCCTCATCTTCAATCTCAACAATGTGTTTTTGGAGTGTCTTGGAGAGACATACCCTAGCATCCTGAAGATCCAACCATAAGTCTTTGCCAAAAGCATGAGTTTTGAACTTCAGTGTGCCATTAAAGTCTTTGAATCTACTTCCAGGGTATGCATTTAGAGTTTTTCTCCTTGACTTATCCAGCTTTGAGTCTTCACCCTTTCTTGCTTGAAGAATGCCCTCAATCTCAGAAGAGAATTGTTGTTCCAATGGATGAATTGATCCAATTACTAAGAAGAGTAAGTCTTTCAGAGCACTGGTTCTAAGTTTATGAAAGCTTCTTACTGGAATCTCTTCCCATATGAACTTGATTCTCAGAGGATTCTCAAGCATACAAGATTGGTAATTGGGTCTTTCACTTTCCACCCTGTTGGCTTCTCTCCTTTTATTCAAGAAAGTATCTTCTGTATCTTCAGTGGTTTCTCTTTTTGTAGGCTCTGAGGATTCTTCTTGACTTGGTTGGGTTTGCACCACTTCTTCAGGAATATCATCTTCATACTCAGTCATTTCTTCATCAGAACATTCAAGTAAGTGGGCAATGTCATTATCATCAAACAGTGACCAATCCCCAAATTTCTGATAGAATTCTTCATCTCTCACAGCTTTGTATGCCAACACATGGTTCATGACATTTTCAGGGATGTTGTCATAACCTTACATTAGATTGACCATCCTTACCAAGAGAGTATTCAACTCTCCTTGATTTTGTTCTCCTTTTCATTGAAAGAGTTGCTGATACACCATATGATGACACTTCCATGGTAAAATCCTTTTGGACTTTCACAAGTCTTGATGCATCAAACCAAAGAACATATTCAGTTGCTTCATTGTTGTTATCCAACTTTACCTCGATGCTCTTGATTTGATCAGCTTCCTTTTCCAAAAGATCCAGAGATCTGTAGAGTCTTGATTGGATAGGCTTCTTCAAATTCCTGCCAAGCCCAGTGGCTTTCTCCTTTCCTGAGTACTTGTGTTTTCCTTTTATTGCTTTTGAAGTCTCCTCAGGTTCAGGTTCCTGTCTAGAGAACCAGGCTCTTGCTAAGGTTTTTGTCCTCTTTGGCTTGACAGTAGGCTTGATTCCTTCGTTGACAGCATCTTTGTTGACAGTGTCCTCCTCGACAGTATCTTTCTTGACAGCTTCTTCTGTGACAGCTCCTTTGATGACAGCTTCCTTGAGGACAGTGTCTTCTGTGACAGTCTCTTTGGTGATAGTATCTTTTTCAGCATTTATACTGTCAATTGCACATCTTAAGATATTTGCCTCCAAAGCTTCAATAATCACTGACTCCTCTTCTTCTGTTGCTCCAGCATCTTCATTTTCTTGTACAGGAGCTTCTTCTTTATTTTCCTCCTGGGACTTTGATCCAACATTACCAGAAGTGCTTCCACTAGCATTTCCACGAGGAGAGAGAAATCAGCCAGTAAGCCACGTGACTGCTAAGTGGGTTAAGACACGATTTCACTTTTCTACTTTTTCAGTTAAACGCTTGAACTTCCCTCTAAATTCATCAAACATACAACTGTTCTCAAAAAGCAAACACAACACTCGCCTTTCTCATATCCCCAAATAATTCATCTCCTACCTTCTCTCTCTTTTTCTCTCAAGCAAAACAAATGGCCCCCAAACAATCAATTTCACAAACCAACTTTGCTGGCATCTACTCTCCAAGTGATGCTGGTGAGGGTTTCAAAGGGCTTGTTTATTTCATGAATAAGTCCTATCTTGGGTATGCAATTACCTCCACTCCTGTTCTTGACCTAGACATGATTGAAAATTTCTGGGAGACAGCCGTTGCTCAAGAAGATGGTGACATCTCCTCCATTCAGTTCAAAATCAAGGAGCACAGCTACTCTCTCATTGTTCAGGGCATCAATGCAGCTTTGGGAATTGTGCTAGAACCATGAAAGGATTATACTGAGCTTGCTAGTGATGAGACCCTGAAAAAGCTCTTCTTGAAGATTGGGTATTCTGGCCCTATTCTTGAAGCGGGAACAACAAAATGGTAACCCTCTGGTGAAATGGACAGGAAGTATCTCCGCAAGGAGTGGAGCATGGTGTTTGATGCAATGGTGAAAGTGTTCTCTACCAAGACCACTGGCTGGAATGGAATTCTCACCTACATCAAGAAGCTCACTCACTCTCTTGTTCATGGGTACAAAGTGGATGTTGGAAAGCTGCTCATGGCACACCTCAAGGCTGCCATAGGTAAGAAGGTACACATTTATCCTCGCTTTCTAATGTTGTGCATTAATTCATTATGTGATTTTGATGAGAATGCCCCTCGTCTAGAGGTGTGCCCTGTACTGAAAAGAAACACTCACACAACTCTAACTTCACTCAACTTGAATGCACATATTCCACTATGTTTCACCAAGCACATGGTTGATCAAGTGACTGACCTTGATTTTCCATTACCTTATGGTTTTGACACCTTCACTATTGAGAATGAAGCTGGATTAGACCCAAATTCAGCTAACCCTCATTCTACCCCATACATTCAGCCTAGGTTCTCTAGACTTCCCAAAGTACAGAGACAAGCCTTACAAGAAACCAGAAAAAGACCCCTAGAGACTGATGTTAGTGGTAGTGCTGAGAGTCAAGAGAGAGTTCCTGGACCTAGTGCAGCAAATAAGGAAGGTAGTCAAACAGAACCAACAGTGGTTCCTCCTGAGCCTAAGAAGAAGAGAGCTAAGAGGACCAAAACCACTGTCAACCACCCTGCAGTCTCCCAAAAGACTGTAGAGGAATCAAGGGAAATAAACTCCTCCCTAGATGTGCCTTCTCAACAAGGGACATCTATTGAAATTGGCCTATCTCCCAAGGCACCCTGTAAAGAGTTTGCACAACCTCATGGTCCAACTCATGAGGAACCTCCACTTGCAGAAACACACATGGAGTTAGGACACAGTGAGGATTTCACTTCCCCCATTGATGCTTCACAAGTTCCATCTGTGGAGCAGTCATCATTCTCTTCTCCACTTTCACCTTCTTCCTTCCCTACACATTCATTTGTTTCTTCTCCATAACCTAGAGAGGGGGATAGTCCCAACCCTTCAGGTTTTGATCATCCATCTCCAATCATGGATGAGCCCCCTTTCAGTGGTCCACAAGAACCCATTTCTCAAAGTGAGATGGACACCACTCCTTCAAACACTGAGAAAGAGCAAGGTATAACTCTGCTAGAAAGTGAAACAGCCAGTACCTTGTTCAATCTCCAAGGAGCATCTTACCTCGGGGAAGATGCTGTCACAGCACAAGTTGTTGTCAAAGACACTGTGGATGTTGCTGTCACAGGTGATTCTGCTGTCAAGGACTCAGTTGAAGTTACTGTCACGACCAAACCTGCTGTCCAAGTTGCAGTGGAACCTACTGTCAATATTCCAACTGACAGTAACATTCATGGCAAAGCACCTGTCATCTCTTCACAGCCTGATCTTGATGTTGTAACTGTCGAGGATGTTTCTGATGATGATGTGCCACTATCTCAATTCTTAAAGGTACATTCTAAACCATCTATTTCATTGCATGTAATTACTGCTCATACCCATGCATCTAGGATGAGTGAGGTTGTGTAAAAGAAAAGAGAAATAAAAGAAAAGAGAGGTGAGCATCAAAATGAGAGGCAGCCAAATGAGCTGGAAAAAGGTGAGGGACTTGATCATGTCCAGAGTGAAATTGAGGGAGCCTCACATGTCCAGGCCTTAGGCCATGAGAGTTCTTTTGTGAGGAGTGATGAGATCACTCATAAAAACACCGAGAGTGTGAGAACCCCCACAGCCTCCAAGCCCCAGTCTTTTCCTTCACCCCCAAGAAGGTTAAGATCAGGTGGCCCCTCTACCTCTTTCAGGTTGCAAGCTCTAGAGAACAGGTGTCTGTCCATGGAATCCAAACTTGACAACTTGTCTACCATGGTGGCCTTTGGGTTCTCTGCCATTCAGGAAGCCATTCAAGCTCTGTCTGACAATCTTGATGCTACCAACTTACCTAAGGGGGAAAAAGGGGTAAGATCAGAATCTCAAAAGGCAGAATCAGGAAGGGAAAGATCAGGAAAAGAAGGTTTCCCCAAACAGGATGTTGCTCAGGGGGAGCCTGTCTCAAAGAAGGCTTCAAGGAGTGAGGGGGAGCATGCAACTAAAAGAAGATCAGCGTCTGCAAAGAAGAAAAGGGGAACTAAAGGAGATTCAGGAAGTAAGGGGGAGCAAGTGCAAGGAGCTGAAAATATCTTTGAATATGACATAGCTGGAGAAATAGTCCTAATGTCCAAAGAAGCTCTGGAAGCTATGCAAAGGGGTATTTCTTCCAAAAACCCAATACTACCTCATGTGACTATAAGAGAGCCAACTTCAACTCCAAAGGAGAGTGCTCTTGAAAGGCAATGGAGAGAAAAGGAGGAGTAGAACAGGTTGGAAAAAGGGAAAGACAAGATGCCTGAATACATCCTGCCAGGAAACACCTGGAGTGAAATAACATAGTTCAGCCAAGAAGATGCAAATGCCCAAATGGTTAACTACAGGAAAAGTACTCTGAAGAATCATGATGAAGACTTCTACAAGGTGGTGGATGAAGCTATGAAGGAGCCTAGCAGAAGATTGAATAACTGCTCAACTTTTCTCAAGGAGAAAATCACCAGTGTATGTGTAAAGATCAATGAAGAAAGGAGATGGGCTATTGATGTGTACTTAAACACTGGAATATCCATGTTCATTACTATGCAGCTGCTGTAGAGTCTTCCAGCAAAAGTGCTAACAGTAATGAAGAACAAAATCACAGCAAACCATACAGCCTTCAATGAGATCTTGCATATGCAAATGCTGAGTTTAATTTCAGAGAAACTCCCAGAAGTCTACACCAATCCATTTTGTGTCTACTATGAAAGTACCACCAAAAGTGGTAGCAGGAGATGTGCATACATGAGTCTAGGAGGCACTTCAACAATGGAGTCAAAGTCAATCTTAAAGGTGTTAGACATGATTCTCAACTCCAAAGCCAACCAGGAAAGAGTTCTTGCTGTCAAAGCAATTTATGACTTGCTGGTGAAAAGGGACAAGGAACTGAGCTCCACTATGAAGAAGATGATCTCCAAAGCAATCTCCAACAGAGCTAAACAAGGAGAAAGCTGCTCCTATGATGTTCCTCATGATGAGGATGATGAGTTGGATGGTAGTGGAGGAACTGGAGAAACAGGAAGTAAGGGGGAGCAAGTGCAAGGAGTTGAAAATATCTTTGAATATGACATAGCTGGAGAAACAGTACTAATGTCCAATTTTAACGGTCCACTAATTTGACAGTAACCTGCGCGCTCAAAACAACTGTGTCAGTAACTTTGGTGTGATGACAGCATGTTTTGCGTGACAGAAACATTTCGCGCAAAACTTACTGTCATCGTTAAGTTCTCATATGACAGTATCTTTCACGAGTCATGACAGAAGGTTGTTTACTGCTGTCGAGAAGTTAGCTGTCAAGGAACTGTGACAACAACTTTTCTAGATGGCAGCAACCTTTGCGGGAAAACAAAAACTGCCAGGACTTTGTATTGAAACTGTTATGATTAATAACTTAACTGAAGAGACACCAGTTAAACATTTACAATATTCATTACTGATTCATCATTCATTCATAACAACATTCAACCAGTTAAGCAATTAACAAGTAACAACACATACATTAAGCAAGAGGAAAATATAGAAGAAAATTGATAAGCTTTATTAATGAAAAAGGGTTAAATTACTACAATTGGTGAGATTAACTATCCATTACAGTCTTTCTTAACCAATTCTAGAACTTCAGCCCTCATTATTTCTTCAGAAGTTCCTTCCTCCTTGAGGAGTGTTTGAAACTCATGTTCCTCTTCTTGCTCCTTAGCCTCTTCAGTGGCCTTGGCAGCAAGTTTCCTTTCTTCTTCCTCATCGAGGATATCCCATAACTCATCAAATAACACTTCTACTTCTTCATTGTAGGGCTCACTTCCACAAGGCTTAGGCCTGTATTCAATTCCTACTTTGTTTTCCATTTTACCCTCTTTCTAAATGATTCACTAATATAGCCTAAGACTCATTTTATAGGCATACTAGGTTAAGGAGGGATGTAAACGGTCAATGGTTTGGAATACTCATACAACTACCACATATTGCAATTAAGTGATGTCTACCACTAATACAACAATCAAGGCAAAACTGACAAATTAAGGAGAATCCTTGACCAATTTCAGCAGTAAAAACCATGCAAGTTAATGTCATACTTGAACAAACTATCAAAAGTGAGACTAGCACAAAATTCAATTTAACAAAGTCAAAGTAAACATGCTGTCGAAAATAGATAGGGATTTAAGTAGACAGTAACTTTTCTCATGACAGCAACTTCTGAAGTTGTTACTGTCACAAGCTCCATTTGAATGATAGAATGAAAAACTAGTAAGTTAACATACCAGATTTAGCATTCCCAATTCACTTACCAACCTGTTGAAGGTTGCTTCATCCAGTGGTTTTGTAAAAATGTCTGCAAGTTGCTTTTCTGTGGGCACATAGATCAACTTCATAGTTCCTCTTTCAACATGCTCTCTTATGAAATGATGTCTGATATCAATGTGCTTAGTTCTAGAGTGTTGAACAGGATTGTCTGAGATGGCTATGGCACTAGTGTTGTCACAGTAGATAGGGATATTATTTAACACTAAGCCATAATCCAACAGTTGATTCTTCATCCACAAGATTTGTGCACAGCAACTTCCAACTGCAATGTATTCAGCTTATGCAGTTGATGTAGAAATTGACAGCTTCCTGTAGTGCTTTTTCTGTCAATCCTACATCCAGCATAATCTGAATCAGAATACCCCATTAGCTCAAATCCAATGTTTTTAGGATACCAAAGGCCTAGATTAGGAGTGCCCTTTAGGTATCTAAAAATTCTCTTGATTTCTACCAAGTGTGACTCCTTTGGATCGGCTTGAAACCTTGCACAGAGACATGTAGCAAACATTATGTCAGGTCTGCTAGCAGTTAGGTAGAGAAGAGATCCAACCATGCCTTTGTATGCACTAGAGTCCACTTTCTTCCCTTTGGAGTCTAGATCCAGACTAGTTGAGGTAGAAATAGGAGTCTTGGCAGGTGATGAATCTTCTAGGTTGAACTTCTTGAGAAGTTCCTTGACATATTTTTCTTGACAAATGAAGATCCCATCATCTTTCTGAAGAACTTGTAAACCAAGGAAGAATGACAGTTCTCTCATCATACTCATCTCATACTTGTTTATCATTAGAGATGAAAACTTCTCACACAGCTTCTCATTTGATGAACCAAAGATGATATCATCAACATAAATTTGAACCAGAATGATGTCTTTGCCATGATGCTTGTAGAATAAGGTCTTATCTACTACACCCACTACGCCATAAGTGCTCATATGCAATGCTTTTCTAATGTTGCTGTAGACCAAAAAAGCGTTGCCTTAAGCCTGTTTTCCAATAATGCAACACCAAACAGGCGTTGCATCCGCGGGCGTGGCCTTTGCTATTTAACGCAACGCATTTTGCCATCTTCTGCAACACAAAGAAAGTATTGCATTATACATGTACTGCAACACCATAAGCAAGTAAATTCAACATCAAAAAGCGTTGCCTCATATTTGACACACATAAGTAGGGGGGCCTATTTCCAGGCCAGATCGGCAATGGGACCCACATGCCACATCAACAGTGAGACCCACATACCATAATGCAACACTTTAAAATGGCTTGTGAAACACTAATATTTTTTAGTGCAATATTAACAAAAAGGCAAAGGCAAATGCAAAGCTTTAAATAAATATTTTGTATTATTTGTTACATGTAAGAATTTCATTCAAATAACCTTCATCCAAGGCATCCAAAAACATACTAAATTACATTTACAAATTATGATTAAAAAAGATCTATTTTGTGCACTAGTATTTTCATTAATTACAAGCTTTGCATCTTCATTAGATAATCCGCCTTTTCAGATTCATTATTACATTGATATTGTTAGTCAGATCGACGCAGCTTTGGCGACTTGAGAAAACCTTCATCCTTAGTTGCTTTAAAGAAAATCGGGTCAGCAAAAAATCCTGGAAACCATAACAAACCATAGATCAGAAGCTGTTTCAACAGAAGTGAATATGTCTTGAAAAGAATTTTACAACTTTGAACATAATTTATATTTTAGTAAAACGTAACATAAATCAGAGGAGGAGCTGCAAATAGTAATTCTAAATGTTACTAAGCGATTATTATGTACAATCTCATGTAAGACAATTGCTTTCCACATTTCCTAGCACTCCTTCAGCACTGTAAGCATTAAATAGTAGGAAATTTTTTAACATCATAAATATAAAGATGCCTTTCTAAATATCAAATAATAACAGATGATGTTAACCTTCAGGAAAATCAATTAGTAGCTTCATTGAACAAGTGAAAAGATCTTGGTAGTCCAGGGCATTGCAAGAATTTAAAATATTACAAGTTATGTCTCCGAGGGCGGAACCATTAAGGACTGCACCACAAAACAACTGAGCAAAAATAAGGACTGCTATTAAAGAGGATATCCAATATATGGATTACTTAAACTAGGAAGTGCCTTTAAAGACTCCATAAAAGATATCCATAGCAAAATAAGATATCCATAACAAATCGATCATGCCTGTAAAACAGTGTATAAGCAAATGTTACCAAGAACGAGATGCAGGTAGCCTAATACAAACATTACGCAATTAGCTCTATACTTAGTATATTTTTTAGTACAAAGGCAATCAATATTTCCCTTGCAAAGAAAAAGTAAGGGTGCATTACATACCTCTGCTTTAGACATTCATCCCAGTACCAAAAGAGTATGAGAAAGTAGCCATCTTTTGACTCAGGTAGTTGATTTACAGGCCTCTGGAACAGAATTTTAAGTTTACGTTCAGGTAATAAACTGCTTAAGGGGTGTAAAATCAAATTAGCAGGTCAGAAAACACAAAGTAAAAATATTAAATTACATCTATATTGACTTACAATAGCTGTAGGATCAAATTAGCACCCTATTTTAAGGAAATGGTAATTAAAGTGTCTCCAAAAATTTATAGAGCAATTAGTTCATTATTTTATATCCTTGGTCAAATCTTGGCCAAGCTCATTGTGGAAACTTAATATGACATAAACCAGATGCAAAGGAAACAGAAAAATTTCAACTCCAATACATATTCTAACAGCGAAATCTACGGTCAAGTAAGTTAAACACAATTTCACATTAGGCACTAGTAATAGGTTGCTTCATCAATATAATACCTGAAAGACAATTGAAAAGCAACTTGATTAAATATAGAAGAGGCAGCTATTTGATTAAATATTGTGATGATGAAACTATACAGCAACTTGAAAGGGCTGACATCAGACTCGGGAATAATAAGCTTAGCAACAAATACAGTAAACGATTATTGATCTGTGATTATGATAGTGATTGCATCTACTAGGTAACTTTTAGTTGCATTTATTAATATCTGCCACACAATACCTTGTCAAAATTAACAATAAATATTGCACTTGGCGTAGTTCTGTCCATCTCTTCTGTAGGATGGCCTCCACTCTCAATGTCGAATAAGTAAGAGTACAACTTACTAAATTCAGGTTCCACTGTTGTTGCTTCAACTTCATACAAGAACACCTCTCTACCAAAATCAATCTACATAAATACTACTAAATTAGATTTTATCTCACAATTAAGTAACTAGCAGCAACTATATTAGGTAGTCACTGTCACCTCTCTTGTTGATCCAGTAGGAACCATGGTTGATCTAAGTGCCTTCTCAAGTGCTATCAGTTCTGGTTGTCCAGCCTGTAATGATTACTATGTGTGAGTATATAAAATGGATACTACTAAACAAATATAGATGACAGCAATCTAATTTCACATTTTCCTCCCTTTATTTTAAAAGTACTAAAACATTATACTCTTTAGAAAAACACAGGATGCATCATATCATCTAATGTTGTATAGCTATACCAAATTACCTTGGGTTAAACGAACCATAAAATAAACCATTCAGGTTGGCTCCTTCGGGATTTTTAAGTTTTTCTTTTTCAACATCACCTTTATGATCAGCTTCCTTTTCTTTTCCTTTCTCTGCTTCTTTGGCTTTTTCTTTATCATTTCTATCATCCTTTTCTTTTCCTTTTCATTTGAAATGGTGTTAATGTAACAACTGAATGAACTTTCGTAATATAGCATACTCCAGCCTTGTTAATAATGTAATACAAATATAAAAAGTAAAACAAAACAAGTGCAAAAACATAATTCATGTTTGACAGAAAATATCATGGATGCTTTACTATATTTTTGCTAAAATCATTGAACAATGATTAAAAAAAGGGGTAGATGTCGTAGAGATATAATTCTTTCGACTTCACTTTTGTAAAGGTTAATATAACCTTTTCTATAAAGCTGTGTCAACAATGGACAAAGAAATGCTTACACTTGGTTGTTCATCTGTCATTGCAGATTGATCATTCACCTTGGACTCTGATTCTCCCAATAATATTGCAGGAACAAATGCTCTGGAAAAAGTAGGCAAGGCATCATGTACCGATAAATTAAGGGAGATAAATTTGTATTAAATGTTCTGAGAAGATATAAAATTTAAAATCAGAAAAACTATCATAGAACGGACACTTGATTAGCAATATGAAGGATGTGTTAGCAGCAGTACCAAACCTCTAAGTGGTAGTGAGCATCTTAATATCCCCACTCTTGCCTCTAGATGTCCACAAACATTTGAATACAAAACCTTGAATTACAAATCGAGTTCAAACCTGAGAACCAAAGCCCCAAAATCGAAGCCCTAATTGAATCCAAGAATGAAAGCCCTAATTAAATCTAAGAATAAAATCCTAAAAAGCTGAAGCCATAATTGTACTTGAGAAAAAAATCCCAAAGTATAAGCCCTAATTAAACCCGAATAAAGCCCTAATTACCTGCATTTTCAAAACAAAATCTGGAGTTCCATACTTGAGAAATGTGTATTAAACCCGAAGAAAGCTCTAATTACCAATAATCTCGAGTCAGAAATGTGTAGATTATGTAGGAGACCGTGAGAGTCTGTGGAGTGAGTTTTGGATGGAGAGAGAGAAAGAGATAGAGAGTGTTTTGGAAGGGGGAGGGGAGGGGGAAGTGTAGTGTTTGTTGTCTGAAATTTGTTAAAGGGGGAAAATATCCGCCTAAAATTTTCAGCTCGGCAGTCGGGACCTCAAATTTTTCTCGTGTTGTAATCTGATTTGCTATGTATTTCTTTTTTTAATTTTTTTAATTTTTAAATGTATAAAATTTAATTAGAAAATATAAGAACATGATAGATACTTTTATAAAATAGTTTTAATTTGAAAATATATTATTTTCCAAACTTGAAAATTAAAAAAATTAAAATTTGAAGTTGTCATACATGTTTTGATTTTATATATATATATATATTCATAATTCTAAAAATAATGTAGTATAATGCAACACCTTTAAATGGTCTTGCACGTCATAACGCTATCATTCACTCTGCAACGATGCATATTCATCTAATGCAATGCTTTTTGAGTAGTTTTGCATAAGACCAAAAGCAAGCATAGCTTTTGCAATGCTTTGCTTGCAACGCTCACAAAAAAGCATTGCATATGAGCACTTATGGCGTAGTGACCTCTTGTAAACTGGTTTTCCAATAGAAAGGTAGAGAGGGTATCATACCATGCTCTTGGAGCTTGTTTCAATCCATAAAGTGCCTTGAACAGCTTGTACAAAAAATCATACATTTCAACATCTTCAAAACCAGGAGGCTGTTCAACATACACTTCTTCCTCCAACTCTCCATTTAGAAAAGCACTTTTGACATCCATTTGGAACACTTTGAAGTTACAGTGTGCAGCAAAGGCTAGGAAAATCCTGATAGCTTCAAGTCTTGCAACAGGTGCAAATGTCTTATCATAGTCTATTCCTTCCTATTGACAGTAACCTTTAGCTACTAGCCTTGCCTTGTTTCTAGTCACATTCCCATTTTCATCTAACTTGTTTCTGAAAACCCACTTTGTCTCAATAACTGACTTTCCTTTATGTCTTGGAACCAATTTCCATACATTGTTCCTTTCAAACTGGTTGAGTTCCTCTTGCATAGCAATCACCCAATCAGAATCTAACAATGCTTCATAAATTGCTTTAGGCTCCATTTGAGAAAGAAAACAAGAAAACATGCTGTCAGCAGAAACATTGTTCCTGGTCCTCACCCCAGAAGAGGGATCTCCAATTATTAGATCATTTGTGTGATCCATGTTCCACCTAGTGGTTTTGGGCAAGCTTCTTGTTTGATTTGAGACAGTAACCTCAATTATAGGAACTGATTCTTCACCAGGGCAGTTGTCTCCACCATTTTCTTCAATGTCTCCAGAGTCACCATCAATTTGAGTATTTCATGTGATAGTCTGTGACTGGGCTGGAGTTTGATTAACATTATCTTCAATGACAACATCCTTTTCTGTTCCAACAGTTTGAGTGAAAGTAGGTTCTTCATCAACAACTTCTTCTTCCTCCAAGTATCCTTGATTCTCAAATCTAAGAATCTGCATTTGACCTTCTTCATGCAGTCCAGGAAACTTGGTTTCATCAAATGTGACATTCACACTTTCATCTATGATCCTGTGTTCCAAAAGATATACTCTGTAGGCAGTCCTTTCTAAAGCATACCCCGTGAAAATGCCTTCATAAGCTTTGGTGTCAAATTTCCCTTTCTTTTCATGGTTGTCTTTCATCATGAAACATTTGCTCCCAAACACATGAAAATACTTGACAGTAGGTTTCTTTTCATTGAGCAGATAGTAAGGAGTGTTCCCATGAGTCTTGTTGATCAAGGTTCTGTTCTGTGTGTAGCAGGCTGTGTTGATAGCTTCTGCCCAGAAGTATGTAGGTAATTTTGCATCATGAAGCATAGTTCTGGAAGCTTCAATGACAGTCTTGTTCTTCCTTTCTGCAACTCCATTCTGCTGAGGAGTCCTTGCAGCAAAAAATTGTTGTACAATTCCTTCATCTTTACAGAAGTTACTAAGAGTGGCATTTCTGAACTCAGTCCCATTGTCACTTCTTATCATTTGAACCTTGGCATTTGGAGCTCTTTCAAGAACTCTTAAGTGATCAATGATGACTTGAGCTGCTTCATCTTTTGATTCTAGATACTTCACCCAAGTATACCTAAAATAGTCATCCACCATAACTAATGCATATCTCTTCTTTTCTAATGATGGAACATTGACTGGTCTGTTAGATATAATTGCTGACGTTTGTTCATCAGTGTTTAAGTAACAGGTACATATCAGAGTTTATATAGAAGCCAGTCAGAGTTTGATAAAGTCTGACTGGGTGAAGAGTCTACAAGGAAGCCGGTCAGAGTTTGTTAAAGTTTGACAGGGTGATAGTTGACTTAGCTGTCGGTGCAAAGATAAAGATTCTAGAAGCAATATATTCTGAAGATGGAAAGAAGCAGAATATATTGATACAGCTAAGGAGACTGGACAGAAGACTGAAGCAATCCTTAATTGATAATAATTGTATAGCTGATTTATAGGAGTATCAATTAGATAAGGATTGTATGTAGCTGTGTACTATATAAACACAGATAGGTTATCCCTAGAAGGGACGCGAACATAGAATTATTATTCTTGTAACCTAGTAGCTCTTTGTGATTCATTAACATCACTAAGAGAGAATTATTTAATATAATTCAGTTTGTTGATTTACAAACCTGTGTTCTTGATTGTTATTCTCATACATACTTGATTATATATTGTGTATTCGGCCTAACAATTGGTATCAGAGCCAAGGCTGTTTAATATATACAGTTTTACGATTCAAACACAGTATTAATCATGTCTGAAGAAAATCAAACTTCTCCCAAGGTTGAACAGGTTAAATCTAATTCTGTGAGTCGATATGAAACAATCAGGGTTCCAATACTCAGGCCAGTAGAGTATCCAATCTGGAAGGTGAAGATGACCATGTTTCTGGAGGCTACAGATCCAGAATACCTTGACAGAATCTATGATGGTCCTCATATGCCGACTAAATTGTCCCCGGTTGTTGATGGTCAAGAACAAAAGACTGTTCCAAAGGAAAAGAAAGATATGACTCCTGAGGACACCTCATCAATTGCAAAAGATGCAAAGGTTAGACATCTTCTCCACAGTGCTTTAGATAATGTTATGTCTAACAGAGTAATTGGCTGCAAAACTGCCAAAGAGATATGGGATGCTTTAGAAGTCAGATGCCAGGGAACAGGTGCTATTAAGAAGAACAGAAAGACAATACTCACACAGGAGTATGAGCACTTTGATTCAAGACCTAATGAAACCTTGACTGAGACTTATGACAGATTTTGCAAACTATTGAATGATCTGTCTCTGGTTGATAAAGAATATGAGCTTGAAGAGTCTAATCTCAAGTTTCTGTTATCTCTACCTGAAAAGTGGGATTTAAAGACAACCACAATAAGAGATAATTATGAGCTTGCTGATACAGATCTTGATGAAATCTATGGGTTGTTAAAAACTCATGAACTTGAGATAGAACAAAGGAATAGAAGATTAAGCAAAAAGACAAAATCTGTTGCTCTCAAAGTTGAGGAGAAGCCCATCAAGAAGGAATCATCAAGGAAGAAAGCCAAGGGAAAGGCTTTGGTCATTAAATCTGAAAGCGAGTCATCAAACTCTGATGATGACTCAAACTCTGATGAAGCTTCTGACTCTGAGGATGATGAAGAAGAGATGATGAAGATGGCTGCTTTAATGGTGAAGACTTTCAAGAAGATGGGATTCAAGAACTTCAAGAAAGGGAAGAGATTCTCGAGGAAAGATTCAAATTCTGAAAGGAAAAGTTTTAGAAAGTCTGATGGAAGGGAGACCAAGTCTGGCAAGAAGGATAAATCTGAAATCCAGTGCTACAGGTGTAAGGAGATGGGTCACTATGCCCCAGAGTGCAAGAAAGGCAAATCTGAGAAAGCACTCATCTCTAAAGGCAAAGACTGGGCAGATACTTCAGACTCTGATGATGGAGAAAATTATGCTCTTATGGCAACTGTCAGAGATGAGACTGAATCATCTGAAAATAAGGTACCCCTAACTACTTATGCTTATGATACTAATAATATATCTGAATTGAGAGTATATCTGAAAAGCGTACATGTTAGTTATAGGGATCAGACTTTAGAAAATGAGAGAATTAAGTCTGAGAATCTTAGCCTTAAAGATAGAAACAAGTTTCTTGAAGGAGAACTTGAAAATATGAAGCAGATTCAAAAAGAAAGAGATGATGTTGTTTATGTTGAACAGGAGTTGCTCAAAAGATATAAGCAACTAGAATCTGATTTAGAAAAAGAAAGAAAAATAATCAAGACTTGGACAGACTCTGGAAGAGACACTCATCAAGTGTTTCAGACAGATTCTGTAGGTTTAGGCTATTGTGAAAATGATGAACTGAGGTTTAAAGACAAGGTTAAGGTTAAACCACAACTTAAACCTGTGATATTTGTTCCAGAGTCCACTAAGTTAAAATCTGTTGTAGTAAGAGAAGCTGATATGAAATCAGATGAAACCTGTGAAAGACAGGAAAATATTATAACAGAAAATCTTATGGAAATAGAAGCTGTTAGAAAACCAGTAAAAGTCTGTGAAAAACAGGTTAATGTTGGTTTAATGACAGGAAAACAGTTCAATCATAAGCTCAAAGAGGTAAAATCTGCCATGAAACCAAAAGGATCCAAGAAAAATAGGAATGGAAAGATAGGCATAAATAATAGAAATAATCACTTGCCTACTACTGGTGCTCCAAGGAAAACATGTTATAATTGTGGTAGTTCTAATCATCTTGCTAATTACTGCACAAAGAATAAAAATATCAATTCTTTACCTTCTACATCAGGGGTAAAGAATGATTATGTTAGGGTTAGACCACAGACTTTATGCACACACTGTGGGAGCACTTGGCATTCTATTTATACTTGTAAGAGTTATCATGCTATTTATCACAATTATTATGAGCTAAAACCCAATCTGAAGTGGGTTAGAGCAAACTCTGCAAGTGTAAAGTCTGACAATGTTAGTTTAAACTCTGTTGATAGTCATTCCGCTGCAAAAACTAACACTGTTAAGAGAGACAAAGGATCCAAGCAAGTCTGGGTCCTTAAAACTAACACTTAGTGTTTGTTTGTGATTGCAGGGTATAAAAGAGAGCACCCTTATCTTGGACAGTGGATGCTCAGGACACATGACTGGAAATAAAGCCCTGCTATCAGATTTTAAGGAGAAGGCTGGCCCAAAGGTTTCCTATGGAGATGGCAACATAGGACACACTCTGGGATATGGCAATATTAATCTTGGAAGTGTCATCATCACAAATGTAGCTCTAGTCTCAGGACTCAAGCATAATCTGCTATCTGTGAGTCAAATCTGTGATAGAGGAAACCATGTAGATTTTCATACTGAATACTGTGAAGTTATCAGTAAATCTACTGGAAAAGTTGTTCTAGTTGGACACAGGCGTAACAACATTTATGAAGCAAGTTTGGTAACAAACTCTGATGGAAAAACAGTGTGTCTGACTGCAAGAATGTCAAATGAAGAGAGTTGGAATTGGCATAAGAAGCTCTCTCATCTCAATTTGAACAACATCAATGAGCTAATAAGAAAGGATCTTGTAAGGGGACTCCCAAAATCAATACTCAGCCTAGATGGCCTATGTGATTCTTGTCAAAAGGCCAAGCAAATGAAGTCATCTTTCAAGAGCAAATCTGAATCTTCAGTAGTGGAACCTTATCATCTTCTACATGTTGATCTCTTTGGACCAGTGAATGTGATGACTATGGGCAGAAAGAAATATGCTCTAGTAATTGTTGATGAATATACTAGATATACATGGGTGTATTTCTTATCAAAGAAGGATGAAACTGCTCAAACTCTGATGGATCATGTAAATCTACTGGACAAAGGATCACAGCACAAAGTCAAAATTATAAGGAGTGATAATGGAACTGAATTCAGAAACTCAATCATGGAAGCTTTCTGCAAGGAAAGAGGAGTGAAACAAGAATTTTCTGCACCTGGAACTCCACAGCAAAATGGTGTAGTTGAAAGAAAGAACAGAACTTTAATTGAAGCAGCCAGAACTATGCTTGAAGAAGCAAAATTACCAACTTATTTCTGGGCAGAAGCTGTTCAAACTGCTTGTTTTACTCAAAATGCAACATTGATCAACAAGCATGGGAAAACACCATATGAGATGGTGAAAAATAAGAAGCCAAATTTGAAATATTTTCATATATTTGGATGCAAATTCTTTGTGTTGAAGACTCATCCTGAACAGTTGACCAAGTTCGAGTTAAAAGCTGATGAAGGAATCTTTGTTGGCTATCCATTGTCAACAAAAGCATTCAGAGTCTACAATCTGAGAACTAAAGTGATCATGGAATCCATACATGTGTCATTTGATGACAAGAAAATAACTGGACTTGAAGATGAAAATGAATATGATCAACTACGTTTTGAAAATGAAGGTTTATTCTCTGATGATGTAAACTCTGATGAAGTAGTACCGACAAACTCTGATGAAGCGGTTCTGACAAACTCTGACGAAGCATACTCTGAACCTCTACTGGTAAATACTGGAGAAACTGGAAATTCTCAAATTGAACAAAATAGAGAACCAGTTGAGGGGGAGCGTGAAGAAGCTCAACAAGACACAGCAAGTGAGTCAGTTGAGGAAACTGATTCAAACTCTGACAGTTCAAACTCTGAGCCATCCAATTCAGGGGGAGCCTCAGATACTGCAGAAAGTCAACATATGAATCAGGAGAGCATGGATCAAGGGGGAGGATCCAATAATGATGCAAGAAACCACTTACCAACAGCAAGAAAGTGGACACAGGCACACACACCTGATCTCATAATTGGAGATCCTGATGCTAGTGTGAGAACTAGAAGTGCAACAAATAATGAGTGTCTGTATCATGCTTTCTTGTCTCAAACAGAACCAAAGAAAGTGGAGGAAGCTCTTCAAGATGCTAATTGGATTACAGCAATGCAAGAAGAGTTAAATGAATTTGAAAGAAATGAAGTCTGGACACTTGTACCTAGACCAAAGAATAGATCAATTGTAGGTACAAAGTGGGTTTTCAGAAACAAGACTGACAGTGAAGGTGTGATTACAAGAAACAAGGCTAGACTTGTGGCTAAAGGTTATTCACAACAGGAAGGAATTGACTATGATGAAACCTTTGCTCCAGTTGCAAGATTGGAGGCCATAAGAATTTTTCTGGCCTATGCTGCACACAAGAAGTTTAAAGTCTTTCAGATGGATGTAAAGAGTGCTTTTCTCAATGGGAAGCTTGAAGAAGAAGTGTTTGTTGAACAACCACCAGGATTTGTAGATCCCAAGCATCCAGATTATGTCTACAAGCTTGACAAGGCATTATATGGACTAAAGCAAGCACCAAGAGCATGGTATGAAACTCTTGCTCAATTTCTTTGTTGTTTCGCACACACGCAAGTATACGTGGTCACAAATTAGCAAGTGATAAGAAAGGATTCGTTCCGCAGGGACGATGTGTTTTACAAGTTCAAATGCCTATTCAACAATGTATGGCTACGTCTTAATGCTTGATGATTTATCAGATTTGAGTTTTTATTAACTAAATTAACAATTAAACAAGAAATATTGAAGAATGAATTAACAAGGAATTAACTATAGCAAAAGAGACATGGGATTCCAATTTCATCGACAATTTCGCTAACGGCTGGCACAAATATCGACTCGGGTGATAAATTCAATAATTAATCAGACAACACGAAAATAATACGAGCTACCTTTCAGTAAACTCGCATCAAACCCCTTAATTCCCACAACAGACAGAATTTAAGAAGACATCAAATTATAATCAGATTATATATGTCTATACAATCTGGAAATACAACTGATTTAAGCTTAGGTTATCAATACGATTACATAGAGCAACGTGAAATGGGTTAAATCACATTACAAATCAAGAATAATTAAGTTATTCGAGAACCCATGCTAATTTGGCATAATCTAAACCCTAGAATCCACTTTCGCAACCATCTAGGATTAAATAAATAAGATGGTAGCCAATCATCTTTAAATTAATTCAACCAAATTAGATTACCGAAATTTAATCACCCAAAATCAATTATGAATCATGCACAAAATTTACATTATCGAATCTATTGGAACCCCATGAAAAGAAATTAGTTCATGATTGAATTAATAATTATTATGGAATTAATGAAAATCATAGATCTCAAATTGAACATATAAATAAATGATGAGAGGAAAATAATTAAAGAAATAAGAACAAGAGTAAGAAAATAAAACCCAATTGAAGACGAGGAAATCTGGAACTTAAAATTAAACTTGGAAATTGATTCCTGGCTGCTACCTCAAGAACCCTAGATAAAAGTTGTACGATACAAGATAATGAACTCCCTCTAAAATTCTGATCCCCCCCCCCAAAAACTGAAAAATAAAAGCTAAGTGTTTTTTAATCCTAAAATATTACAAAGTTAACCATTACTGGCCCAACTGTATAGAGCCCAATACAGATGACCCGGACATTTTTTATCAAAGACAAAACAAACAGCGTTGAAATAAAACTAAGGCAATCTCGAGAGAAAAACAGGGGAACAGGAGCGTCTCGACGCCTTGAGGAGCGTCTCGACGCTGCATGATCCCTGGATTTTAATACTCGCGCGCGCACCTCAGCAAACCAGCCATGCGCCTCGACGCTATCTGCAGCGTCTCGACGCTCTCGACCTCCTGGAAAATCAGCACCTCCTCAATCGCAAAACACAGACTGCGGACACAGGCAAAGGCTAGTGCCGAGGCTCTCACCACAGCGTCTTGACGCCTCTGTCTTCCTGCTGTACTGATACTAAAAATACACAACAATCAGGCGCTGCTGCTCCTCACGTTCAAATTCCTGGATGTGGCTACACTTTCCTGAATGTTGCTCCTGAAAACTTCAAACTTCCACCTTCTTTATTTTATTTCGACTCCAAATTCCTCCACAATTTGCCACCTTTCCTCAATTAATTAATCACCACCATAAACACCCATTTAATTCATTTTAGCACCAAAATGCCTCCAACGTGCAACCTACAAAATTACATAAAAACGTATCAAAAATCCACGAAACTCGAGAACGCGCAAACGATAAAAGTCCAAACGGGAGGTAAATAGTGGATATAAAATCCACTTATCAAACCCCCAAACTTAAACCATTGCTTGTCCTCGAGCAATGCACTCTCAATCCTAAAATGATGCATGAATGCAACTAAAAATTACATGTCATGATTATGCAAAAATATGTCCTAATGCAATGATCCCACACGAATTACCGAAACCAACTCAACACGCCAACACCTCAAGGAATGCGACAACGCCAAACAGAGCTCTACTAAATCCCCGCTATAATAACATTACATGCCCGGAAACGTGGTGTGTGCAATTCTCACTAGAAATACTCACGTAACTAGATCAAAGGCATAACCAGTTCTTCGCCAAAACAATCAAATGTTTATAAATAGAATGGACTCTAGACACTCCATGACTCAAAGACACCGCCATCATCATTCAAGGTAGACAAAGACTCATGCTTTACTACGCAAAACACAACAAAACGAAAAAACACACATGCTTTTGACCGTGCAATGGGTGAGACCCCTAAAGGCTTATAAAATAGCACCCTTGTAGCGAGCGTTAGGTCAGCAATCCCAAACCACAAGGGCTTTAGGTTACTAGGACTAAGTCCCCTCAGACCTAATTGCTCGAGTACTAAAGAGCCCACCCTAGCCAATTCGCATACACACACTCTCACAATCACTCTTTTTTTTTTTTTTCACGACTCTTTTTTTTTTTTCTTTTCTTTGACTTTTCTTTCTTGATTTTTTTTTTTTTTTCTCTATTTTTTTTTTTTTACACACACATGGGTGCACTATCTCACCCCCCTAGACTACTCATATTAAATATGAGCCGGCTACTAGCCATTTGACGCCTAGCCATTATTACACTACTACACGACACGACACTAAGCATGAAATCCCTATTTTCCCCCAAACTTATACTTAAGTGCTCCTACGCCATCAAGGGAATAACGAACATTCTAGATATAAATAAGTGATTAAATCCTAACAACCAAACCAGGTATGACTCGATCTAGCCCTAGAGCAAACAGTGAGACCGTGAAAAGATTGTGTTCCCGACACACGCAAGTCAATTTCATAGGAACTTAAAATCAACCCTCTATTCATTGTCCTCACACTCAATTTAGCATCGACCTATCAAGCCAGAAACAGACACTCATGTGGAATCATGTGATATGCATGAATGTGCATGAACAAAATGATTATACAACCTAAATAATCTATATGTTATGGCATCCTAAATGCAAACTACATGGCATGGCAAGACTAAATGCAAAATTACTCATATGAACTATCATGAAAATGCAACTATATGCAATGCAATGACTCTTAATACCCTAAAATCACCCCCAAACTTATTAAATTCAATGTCCTCATTGAAGGTAAATTACAGGGTACAAGAGAACTCCCCTAGTTGTCGGCATCTCCACCCTCCTCGGGTGGTGTGTCTGGTGGTGGATAGATATGGTGCGCTCCAAAGGTGGGCCATGTGACCTGAACACCCTGCTGCCGGTACACGCCATCCAAGGACTGAGTCAAGTCCGTAGCAAATCTGCGCATCATATCATGTGTAGTGTCATAGCGCCTCAACATGCGCCTGTACTGAGCATCACTAAAGACCACTGTACCCTGACTCGTCTGGTCCGACTGTGCACGAGAAGGCCCCGCTCCGTCTGTCTGTTGCCTCACTCGTGCCACCGGTGGAGGAACACCACCTCCCTCAACAACATCAATATACCCAAGACCCCTAGGATGAGGAGTGCCGCCCGGCCACTCCGCCAACCTCTGCATAGCATGGTGATCAATATCACTCTTCGCCCGATGCAACGTCTCATCAGCACTCCAGATAACACCCACGTGAACACACAACTCAGCAATAAGAGCCGCATGTGGAATTTCGGCCGTAGTGCTGCCACCCAAGAATTTCAAGATATTCTTATGAACTAGGTACCCGAGATCAATATACTGCCCGGTCAAGATACCCCACAAAATGATAGCCCGATCAACCGTAACAGAACTGATATGCGTAGTGGGCATTATACGGGCACACATGAATAAGAACCAAGCTCGAGCATACCTAGTCAATGCCGATGCAGGAAATTTACTCTGCTGATTAGTACCGGCCTTGCACTGCCAAGCCGTGCCCGGTATACACATCCCCGCTATAATGGCATCTAAGTCCACATCCTCCCGAGTCTTCAGCACCCAATCTTCAACACCTCTGGGCTTCTTCGGCTGAGACAGAATGCGACGGAAATACCTCGGCGTATAATCCACTCTTTGGCCCCTCACCCAAGTGAACCCATTTTTCTCTTGCTTGGCATTGGCATAGAACTCCCTTACTATGCTCAATGGGACCGACACGGGTCCTGCACAAAAACCCGACCATCCATGCTCCTTAACCATAGCCCCTAATTCGCCATCCTCGGCCGAAGGAATGAAAGCCCTTTCTTTAACAACCCCTTTTGTTAACAAATTTTCAAACTCGTCTTGAGCTTCCTTAGACACAAATTTATTAACATCATACTCCGGCGGCACCTCCTCCTCCAAATTACTACTACTAACAACATCCCTAACCCTTTTTGGAGCCATCAACTCTCTTTTAGCACAAACAATTCAACAATCCCAAAATTTCAACAAGATACTAACAACACCCAAATAATTCTCCACCCACAATATCTCAAACCAACAATACCCAACAATACAATATCACCAAAATTCACTAAAATAATGAACAAAGCTAATTCCCCCAAAATCCACCAACATATAAAATCTCCATAAATTTGCAAGAACACAATTCGTAAATAATTAAGATTGAAGAGAAATATACCCACTACGAATCCGAGAGGTGAACTTGCAATTCGATTCCACCAAGCTTGAATCTTGAGCCTTGACTTGGAATATATGGTGGCGATAATTGGAATGGGGGTTTGGGATTTGTATGTATAGGTGTATGTATAGATGGGTGGAAATAGATCAGAGATGATTTTAGGGATTAGGATTTGGAGAGAAGAAGGAGATGAAATAAAAGTGAATTGGGGTGTGGGTGTTTTCTTTTGGCCGAACAAAAGAGCAGTAGGGTAAGGGGCCTCGACACTGCACACACGCGCTGAGGTGCGGTTTTGTCCCTGGGCGAAATTTTTTTTTGCTTTTTTTTTTTTTTTTCGAATTTTATTTTTTTTTTAAAGATCATCAAAAACATGAACCAATACGTGGGTTGCCTCCCACGAAGCGCTTCTTTAACGTCACTAGCTTGACTTGAAGCTTCCGATTAAGTTGAACCAAGAACCACCATAATTTTCTCGCGATTAACCGTACCTCCAAAATAGTGTTTCAACCTTTGCCCGTTGACTTTAAATGCCTGGTCAGGTGACTTCTCGAAAATCTCTACCGCACCATGCGGATAGACCGTTTTAATCGTGAATGGCCCTGACCACCTTGACTTGAGTTTACCCAGAAAAAGTCTGAGCCGGGAATTGAATAGCAGCACTAATTGGCCTGGTTCAAAGGTTTTGGGCACTAATTTGCTATCATGCCACTTCTTCACTTTTTCCTTGTACATTTTTGAGTTCTCGTAAGCTTGAAAGCGAAACTCCTCCAATTCATTCAGTTGTAGCATCCTCTTTTCACCAGCAGCTGACATATCAAGATTTAGCTTTTTCAATGCCCAATACGCCTTATGCTCAAGTTCCGCGGGCAAATGACATGCTTTACCGTAAACCAGCTGAAACGGAGACATGCCCAATGGAGTTTTATACGCAGTTCGGTAGGCCCATACAGCTTCATCTAATTTCAAGGACCAATCCTTCCTCGAAGGATTCACTACTTTCTCCAAGATTCTTTTGATTTCGCGATTCGACACCTCGGCTTGACCATTTGTCTGAGGATGATAGGCTGTTGCAACGCGGTGAGATACTCGATACTTGGCTAATAAAGCCGTGAACTGACGATTGCAAAAATGCGTACCTTCATCACTGATAATAGCACGAGGGGTCCCAAAACGAGTGAAGATCTGCTTGTGAAGAAAGTTAAGCACCACCTTAGCATCGTTCGTTGGTAGGGCTTTCACCTCTACCCATTTGGACACATAATCCACAGCCAACAGGATGTATTGATTGTTGAACGATGACACAAAAGGTCCCATGAAGTCGATACCCCACACGTCAAAAATCTCCACTTCAAGCATACTATTCAATGGCATCTCGTTCCTTCTAGAAATATTGCCAACTCTTTGGCATCGGTCACATCGCAGCACGAACTGATGTGCATCTTTAAACAGAGTTGGCCAGAAAAATCCTGCTTGAAGCACACGAGCAGCTGTCTTATCTCCAGCATAATGACCACCATAAATAGTGTCATGACAATCTCGCAAAATACCCTCCGTCTCACTGTAAGGAATACATCGTCTGAGAAGCTGGTCTGGCCCTTGCTTGAACAAGTAAGGCTCATCCCAACGGTACCACTTGACTTCATGAAGGAATTTCTTTTTCTGAGCATAAGAAAACTCAGCTGGAATGACGTTGCTCACCAGATAGTTCACAAAGTCAGCAAACCAAGGCACTTCACCTTGTACCTGAAATAGCTGCTCGTCCGGAAAGTGCTCATTTATGAGAGTTTCATCCTTACTGCCTTCCTGTCCCTGCTCCAATCGAGAGAGATGATCAGCTACCTGATTTTCCGTTCCTTTTCTGTCCTTAATTTCCAGCTCGAACTCCTGAAGTAGAAGTACCCAATGAATTAGTCGGGGTTTAGCATCCTTTTTAGATAGTAGAAATCTGATAGCTGCATGGTCTGTGTAGACCGTGACCTTCGCTCCCAGCAAGTAAGACCTGAACTTCTCGAATCCATAGACAACTGCAAGAAGCTCTTTTTCAGTGGTGGTGTAATTCAGTTGTGTATCATTGAGAGTCTTGCTCGCATAGTAAACCACATGAAATACATTACTCTTCCTTTGCCCTAACACCACACCCACCGCGAAATCACTCGCATCACACATCATCTCGAAAGGCTCATCCCAGTTGGGAGCTGTGATGATTGGAGTAGTTGTCAGCTTCTTCTTCAAATGTTCGAATGCCTGCAGACACTCATCAGTGAATTTGAAAGGAGTGTCCTTCTCTAATAGACTGCAAAGTGGCTTTGTGATTTTTGAGAAGTCCTTTATAAAACGCCTATAGAAACCGGCGTGCCCCAGAAAACTGCGAACTCCTTTGACAGAAATAGGAGGAGGAAGTTTTTCGATTGTCTCCAGCTTGGCCTTGTCCACTTCTAAACCCTTTCTAGACACCTTGTGACCAAGAATGATGCCTTCCTGTACCATGAAGTGGCACTTCTCCCAGTTGAGCACTAGATTCGTTTCAACACATCGCTTCAACACCATGCTTAAGTTGTGCAAGCACTCGTCATAAGACGACCCAAAGACTGAGAAGTCATCCATGAACACTTCGACATTAATGCCAATCATATCAGAAAAAATGGCCATCATGCATCTTTGAAAAGTAGCTGGAGCACCACATAGTCCGAAGGACACACGTCGGAACGCAAAAGTTCCAAATGGACATGTAAAGGTAGTCTTCTCCTGATCTTCAGGAGCTATAGCAATCTGATTGTAGCCCGAATACCCATCCAGCAAACAGTAGTACTCATGTCCAGCTAGTCTGTCTAGCATCTGATCAATGAATGGCAGAGGGAAGTGATCCTTCCTAGTAGCCTTGTTCAATTTTCTGTAGTCCATACAAACTCTCCAACCTGTGACTGTCCGAGTTGGAATGAGCTCATTCTTCTCATTAGCTACCACTGTCATACCCCCCTTCTTTGGTACACACTGAACCGGGCTCACCCAAGAACTATCCGAGATGGGATAAATGATGCCTGCATCCAGCCACTTCAGAATCTCCTTCTTGACAACCTCTTTCATGATGGGATTCAGCCTCCTCTGATGTTCCACTGAAGGTTTGCTCCCTTCCTCCATTGGAATTTTGTGCATACAGTAAGAGGGGTTGATGCCCTTGATGTCTGCAATTGTCCACCCTATAGCTGACTTGAACTCCCTCAGAATCCGCAAGAGTTTTTCTTCCTCGCTACCTGACAGGTTAGATGCAATAATCACAGGTAATGTAGATGCATCACCAAGAAAAGCATACCTTAAATGGTCCGGCAGTGGCTTAAGTTCAAGTTCAGGAGCTTCCTCAATAGATGGCTTTAGACGAATTTGTGATTTTTGAAGCTCATCTAAACCAAGAGATTCCGGTGGAGCATTGAATTTCCTTTGGTAGGGATTAGCATTCAACAATTTAACACACTCTGAAATTTCTTCGTCTTCAGAATCCGAATCCCCTTGTAAAGTGCTTACTAAGGCATCTGCGTTTGACAACTGTTTCCTTTCCTCATGTTGCAATGATTTAACCATGTCAAGTCTGAAACACTCTTCCTCTTCAGTTGGAAGTTGCATGGCTTTAAACACGTTGAAGGTGACGTTTTGATCATGCACTCTCATAGTCAACTCCCCTTTCTGAACATCAATCAAGGTTTTACCAGTGGCCAAGAATGGCCGTCCCAAGATGATAGGGATGTTCTTGTCTTCCTCGAAATCCAAGATAACAAAGTCAGCGGGAAAAATGAGTTTGTCCACTTTGACTAAGACGTCTTCCACTATGCCACGAGGATATGTAACCGACCTGTCAGCTAGCTGCAAGGAAATATTGGTCGGTTTTGGGTCGGGAAGTCCAAGTGTTAAGAAGACTGAGAGTGGCATCAGATTAATGCTTGCACCAAGATCACACAAGCATTTGTTGAACGACACATTTCCAATAGTGCAGGGAATAGTGAAGCTCCCTGGGTCCTTAAGCTTTGGAGGTAATTTTTGTTGCAAGATTGCACTGCATTCCTCTGTCAATGCTACCGTCTCAAAATCAGCCAGCTTTATCTTCCTTGAAAGAATTCCCTTCATAAATTTGGCATAGCTTGGCATTTGTTCCAAAGCCTCAGCAAATGGAATGTTAATATGCAACTTTTTGAATACCTCCAGAAATTTGCCAAATCGCTGATCCAATTTCTGTTTTTGCATCCTTTGAGGGAACGGTGGAGGCGGATAGACTGGAGGATTAGCCTCTGAAGGAACTGACTGCTTAGCTAGTCGAGGGATTGGCCGTTTTTCCTTTTCCGCAACTTCCTCTTGCTTTTCCTGTTCTGAATTCTGCTCAACTCCTGTTCCCCCTGTGACCCTTCCTGACCGTAGGGTAATAGCTTGTACCTGCTCCTTGCCATCCTTCTTTCCTGGATTCGGTTCTGTGTTGCTAGGAAGCACTCCTTGAGGCCTATTGAGTAGGGCACTGGCAAGCTGTCCCACCTGGTTTTCCAAGTTCTTTTGAGAAACTGTTAGGGTTTTTATCATTAACCTCATCTCCTCCATTTCAGATTTCTCATTGGATGTCTGACCAGAATTCCCATAAGATTGTTGAAATCCTGGTGGCTGATATTGCTGCCTCGGAGCATACTGCTGCTGCATTCCTGAAGGGTTGGGTTGTCTACCCCCAAACTGCTGATTAGGAGGAGGATAAGATGTTTGCTGCATGTTGTTCTGACTGTTCCCCCAGCTAAAGTTAGGATGATTCCTGTTGTTTGGATGATACGCGTTAGGAATTGGGACTTGTGGCCTTTGAAAGTTGCTGACGAACTGCGCTGACTCATTAGATATGGCACATTGACGAGTGTCATGCCCACCTGCACATAGCTCACAGATGCTAGCTACCTGTTGCATCCCAAGATTAGCCAAAGAGTCCACCTTCATGCTTAGAGCTTCTAACTGAGCCGACAGAGCAGTAGCGGTATCAACTTGAAGAACTCCTGCTACTTTGTTTTGCTGCAATCTTTGCGAAGGATTTTGATACTCATTTGCAGCCATCATTTCAATCAGATTATAAGCTTCCTCGTAGCTTTTAGCCCACAATGCTCCGCCAGAAGCAGCATCTACCATAGGCCTAGATTGACCTCCCAGTCCATTATAGAAACAGTTTATGACCATCCAATCGGGCATACCGTGATGGGGGCATTTTCTGAGCATCTCCTTATAACGTTCCCAAGCCTCACACAACGACTCACCCTGTGCCTGAGTAAACTGAGTAATAGCATTCCTAATGGCAGCTGTTTTTGCCATAGGAAAGAATTTGGAGAGAAATTTTTGCGCAAGCTCTTCCCAAGTAGTGATTGATCCGGCTGGTAGAGAATGTAGCCAGCCTTTAGCTTTGTCCCTCAAAGAAAAGGGAAAGAGTCTCAGCTTCACAGCATCATCTGAAACACCATTGAATTTGAAGGTGTCACAGATTTCAATAAAATTCCGGATGTGCATATTAGGGTCTTCAGTTGCACCACCCCCAAACTGCACTGTGTTCTGCACCATCTGGATAGTACCCGGCTTGATCTCGAATGTATTCGCAGCAATTGCAGGCCTGATTATACTTGACTGAATGTCATTTATCCTTGGCTGCGAATAGTCCATGAGTGCTTTAGGCACTTCCGGCGGGTTAGGCTCATCCATTGTAACAACTGGTTTAACTTCTTCTTCTTCAATTACAACTTCTTCTGCTAGTGACACTACCTCTTCTTTCCTTTCCAATTCTGCTTTGGTTTGAGATCGTGTTCGCATACACGGTTAAGTACCTGAAACAAGAAAAGGGCAAGGCGACACGAGATAGATGAGTAACAAAAATCAAGTCAGTAATCTATAACGACCACTGATGACAAGCACATAAACTACAATTAATACCGCGTCCCCGGCAGCGGCGCCAAAAACTTGTTGTTTCGCACACACGCAAGTATACGTGGTCACAAATTAGCAAGTGATAAGAAAGGATTCGTTCTGCAGGGACGATGTGTTTTACAAGTTCAAATGCCTATTCAACAATGTATGGCTACGTCTTAATGCTTGATGATTTATCAGATTTGAGTTTTTATTAACTAAATTAACAATTAAACAAGAAATATTGAAGAATGAATTAACAAGGAATTAACTATAGCAAAAGAGACATGGGATTCCAATTTCATCGACAATTTCGCTAACGGCTGGCACAAATATCGACTCGGGTGATAAATTCAATAATTAATCAGACAACACGAAAATAATACGAGCTACCTTTCAGTAAACTCGCATCAAACCCCTTAATTCCCACAACAGACAGAATTTAAGAAGACATCAAATTATAATCAGATTATATATGTCTATACAATCTGGAAATACAACTGATTTAAGCTTAGGTTATCAATACGATTACATAGAGCAACGTGAAATGGGTTAAATCACATTACAAATCAAGAATAATTAAGTTATTCGAGAACCCATGCTAATTTGGCATAATCTAAACCCTAGAATCCACTTTCGCAACCATCTAGGATTAAATAAATAAGATGGTAGCCAATCATCTTTAAATTAATTCAACCAAATTAGATTACCGAAATTTAATCACCCAAAATCAATTATGAATCATGCACAAAATTTACATTATCGAATCTATTGGAACCCCATGAAAAGAAATTAGTTCATGATTGAATTAATAATTATTATGGAATTAATGAAAATCATAGATCTCAAATTGAACATATAAATAAATGATGAGAGGAAAATAATTAAAGAAATAAGAACAAGAGTAAGAAAATAAAACCCAATTGAAGACGAGGAAATCTGGAACTTAAAATTAAACTTGGAAATTGATTCCTGGCTGCTACCTCAAGAACCCTAGATAAAAGTTGTACGATACAAGATAATGAACTCCCTCTAAAATTCTGATCCCCCCCCCCCAAAAACTGAAAAATAAAAGCTAAGTGTTTTTTAATCCTAAAATATTACAAAGTTAACCATTACTGGCCCAACTGTATAGAGCCCAATACAGATGACCCGGACATTTTTTATCAAAGACAAAACAAACAGCGTTGAAATAAAACTAAGGCAATCTCGAGAGAAAAACAGGGGAACAGGAGCGTCTCGACGCCTTGAGGAGCGTCTCGACGCTGCATGATCCCTGGATTTTAATACTCGCGCGCGCACCTCAGCAAACCAGCCATGCGCCTCGACGCTATCTGCAGCGTCTCGACGCTCTCGACCTCCTGGAAAATCAGCACCTCCTCAATCGCAAAACACAGACTGCGGACACAGGCAAAGGCTAGTGCCGAGGCTCTCACCACAGCGTCTTGACGCCTCTGTCTTCCTGCTGTACTGATACTAAAAATACACAACAATCAGGCGCTGCTGCTCCTCACGTTCAAATTCCTGGATGTGGCTACACTTTCCTGAATGTTGCTCCTGAAAACTTCAAACTTCCACCTTCTTTATTTTATTTCGACTCCAAATTCCTCCACAATTTGCCACCTTTCCTCAATTAATTAATCACCACCATAAACACCCATTTAATTCATTTTAGCACCAAAATGCCTCCAACGTGCAACCTACAAAATTACATAAAAACGTATCAAAAATCCACGAAACTCGAGAACGCGCAAACGATAAAAGTCCAAACGGGAGGTAAATAGTGGATATAAAATCCACTTATCATTCTTTTAGAAAGTGGGTTCACAAGAGGTACAATTGATAAAACCTTGTTTTATTTCAATTCTGGTGATGATTTGCTTTTAGTTCAAATTTATGTAGATGATATTATCTTTGGATCTACTAATGACAAACTTTGTAAGAAGTTTGCAAAGCTTATGCAGTCCAGGTACCAAATGAGCATGATGGGAGAGCTTAGTTATTTTCTAGGCTTACAGGTCAAGCAAACAGATGATGGGATTTTTATCAATCAAGCAAAGTATACCAGAAATCTTCTAAAGAAATTTGGTATGCTTGATAGTTCATCTGCTCCAACTCCCATGGCTACAGCAACAAAGCTAGACAAAGACACAGGAGCCTCAGTAGATATGACAAACTACAGAGGAATGATAGGGTCTTTACTGTATCTTACTGCAAGTAGACCTGATATCATGTATGCAACATGTCTTTGTGCAAGATTTCAAGCAGATCCCAGAGAGCCTCATCTAACAGCTGTAAAAAGGATTTTCAAATATCTCAAAGGAACCATAACCTTGGGTTTGTGGTATCCTAGAGAATCAGAGTTTAAGTTAATTGGTTACTCTGATGCAGATTTTGCAGGCTGTAAGATAGACAGAAAAAGTACAAGTGGAAGCTGTCAATTTTTAGGTGACAGATTGGTTTCTTGGTATAGCAAGAAACAGAAGTCAATTTCCACATCCACTGCAGAAGCAGAGTATATAGCTGCTGGTAGCTGTTGTGCACAGATTTTGTGGATGAAGAATCAGTTGCTGGATTATGGTTTGAGGTACTCTAAAATACCTATTTTCTGTGATAACCAAAGTGCTATTGCTATGACAGGTAATCCAGTACAACACTCCATGACCAAGCACATCAGCATAAGGTATCATTTTATCAGGGAACATGTGGAAGAAGGGAACATTGATCTTCATTTTGTGTCTACAGACCAACAACTTGCAGATATCTTCACCAAACCTTTGAGTGAAGCTACTTTTACAAGATTGGTAAATGAACTTGGAATGATCTCTGGTTTCGACTAGAGATACGGGTTAGACTCAAAAACTATACATGTTTGATTTTTATGCTCATGATTCCTTGCATGTATTAACTGTTATGAGTACCAGTGTCATAAACTCTGAAAGTAAACTCTGATGCTAAACTCTGTTAGTCATAAAGTGTTGGTCATACTCTGATAGTTAAAGTCTGATGTTATACTCTGATTGTAATTTTGTCTGAAACATATTGACCGATGAAAAAAAATGTATGAAGCATGATTTTCAGTAAGTAATTGTGAATCCTTAAGAGTTATATAGATTCTGATCTCAAATATGTGCAGTAAGTTAACACAGCATGATACTGTCTCTATATTTATAGCATCTCTTAGTTTATTGATCCTATACACTGAGTCTGTATTAGCTGTTTGCATTTTCTCTCATAAATTAATTGTATTAACTGATGAAAAGTCTAAACTCTGATTATTAATTGAAAAAAATTCACCCTCAAATCAAAAGATGCCAAACAGAGCACAAATTCCTTTAAGATCATGTTGTGCCTAGGAAGATCCAGGAACTTATTGTATGAAATAAGGGCTAAAATCTTTGATTTTTGGTGACTAGTGCCAACCACTGATTACTGGAAAAATAAAAAAAATAATAATAATAATAAAATAATAATAATAATAAACAATAAAATATCTATAAAGGGGGTGAAAAATAAAAGATATATCCAAATGAAAGGATATCAGTATTACAGAGTTTAGATATAAAATCAGATTTTATTTTATACATGAGAGTTTAGGCAACCAGTTTTTACTACTTTAGTTTATGGATTTTATGCACTTTGAGATGGTCTAAATATTAATATTCGGTAAACTCTGCTATAGCACACACATATTTTCACACCTGTACAATTTGAGAAAAGAGTTTATTGACGAAGAAGGACAAATGATAAACACTGATGTATTGTGTGAAATACGCCGAGGTAACTTTGTTTTAATCTCTGATGGTTAAAATAATTTCTTTGTTTCAGACATTTTATAATTTTGAGGAAAAACATTTGTTTTGGTATTTCAAAAGAGTATGTTTGGGCATTGGTCTAGAAAAGTGTTAAAGAGTGGAGAGAGATTGCATACATAGGAAAGTGTAATCGGCGGTAATTATTGCTGTTTTTACTGCGCATGCGCATTGGAAATTGCCAATTACTGCTGTCAGCCATTGTATGTGTGACACATGTCTCATTTACACAGAATACGGGGTAAGACAGTTGTGTTTTAATGTTTAAAAACTGTTCAGTTTTTAATTTTAAATTTTATATTTATACATTATACACACAACCGTTACAGTTTTTCACGACTTACTCCAATTGTATTCTAGTTTCACTCACACATATTCACAAACACTTTCTTTTCTTAAACTCTCTCATGTTTTTGAAGCTATTTTCTGCTTATTTCTTGACATTACTAATGGCTTCAACTGCTTTCACTGCTTCTGGACTTGAGTTTGTCCCTAATAACTATTCAGCCCCATTAAACACTGTCATTGCACCAGAGGCGTTTCATCTCATACAAAACTTTCTTGCTCAGTCAGAAATTGGGCGTGCTTTAGTGGAGCCTGCAAAGCTTTATGGATCTCAGATCAAAGCTTTCTGGGAGACTGGTGTCTATGATGATGGTGGTGATTCTGGTACCCCATCCATAGTTTTTGAGTTCCAGGAGACAGAGTTTGTCATAACTCCAGGAACTGTTCGTGAAGCAATGGGCTTTGCAAATTCTGACGCGTACACCATTGCTGTTGGTGATACTGATCTTCAGAGAATGATGCAAGCTATTGGATATACTGGGTCTTTGGCAAAGATTGGCCAACTGAAGCGACCGCTCTTACGAAAAGAATGGAGTTTCTTTTTCGATTGCATAACTAGAGCGTTCGGGAAGAAATGCACAAATTGGGACGCCATTCCAATAGACAGTCTGCAAATCGGGTATTCACTTCTATTTAACAGTAATTATGATTTTGCTAGACTTGTCTTAATGAACATAGGAGAGAAATTAACAGAGAATAGGCATGTAGTCTATTTTTCTAGATTTTGTCAAATGTTATTCTCTGCATGTGTTAATAATGTTGAGATTAATGAGGAGGACGTAATTCCCTCATTCAAATTGCACAAAAGGGTATTCTCTGATCTTACGAATAAGGATTTAAAGAAGGTAAATGTTGGTGAGTTGTTGTTACCTGAGAGAGTTCTTCAGTTTTTAAATCCTGAACCTCAACAACAACAAGAACCAGTAAATCCTGAGGTCTCTCCATCTTCAACTCAACCTCCATTTGTAAACTCTGAACCTATTCAATCTGCATCTCAACAACCACGGACTGGTGGTAGGACTAAGCATGTTGGTACTAAACCTCCAAGGATTGCTAAGCAAGCTGCTGAAGTTGGGGCATCACATACTGCTGATATGCCTCAGAAGAAACGGATAAAGAAAAGAAGGGCCAACAGGGCAAAGTCTGATGCTGCAGATGAAGAGTGTGAAACTGATGAAGAAACTCTTCATCAGAGAAAACGTAGATTGGTGTCTGCACATCTTTTTGGTGCATCCAATGTAACTACTGAAGCTGTCAATTTGGACAGAGTTTTTGAGGACAATGTAAATGCTGATGAAGAAGCTCCTACATCAAATGCTGATGATGTAGTTGAGGAAGCTGCAAATGAAGCTGCAGATGCTACAGAAAATGCTGAAGTAGAGGCTGAGATTTTTGAGCCACAAGGATTTTATATGGACATTGAAGCAAATCTCTCTATAAACTCTGAACATTTCACTGAAGGTTTGGAAGCTGATCAAGATACTGTTGAACTTGCAGAATCTATGGCTTCTCACACTGAAATAATTTCTTTTGATCTTGAGAAAGGTGAGGAAGTCGATCAGACTTTGGATGCTAATGCTACAGAAACTGTTGCTACAAATCTTGATGTTGCTAATAAGGATGCAGAGTTTGTTGTAAACTCTGAGGATGTTATTGTTCTTGAAGCTCTACAACAATCTGTTGTTGAGATTGTAACAAAAGCAGCAGAGTTCCTGCATACTGCAAACTCTGAGATTCCAGAACCTGATGCTGAGGATATTCCTGCAGAGAATACAGCAGAGAATGATACTGATAATGATAATGATAGTTCTGATCATTCTCAAGAGGAGTTATTTGAGAATCAAGCAAACTCTGATGAGCTAAGAGAGGTCAATCGAGCTACAGCTGGGCATTTTCAAGATATGTACTACAATAGATGGGCTGCTGCAGATTGTATTTTTTCAGCACAGAGGGCTGCTGATTTTCTTGGTGATTCTGTGAAGACAATTTCAACTCCTGATATTCTTACAAGTCTGAAGGCTACTGTGATTCAAATTAAATCTCTTCACAACAGATTTGATGAGTCTCATAAGGAAGTCACTGCTTTGAGGAATGAAGTTGGTCTGCGAGATCTCACTCTGAAGAATGATAGAACTTATTACAATTCCATGTTTAAGAAGCAAGCTAAGGACTCTGATGACATTCAGAAGAGGCTTGGGAAAGTTGAGGACAACCAGACTGCTATGTCTGCCCAACTGACATCAATTTCTAATGCAATTGAGTTGTTGACATCAGTACTACTTTCTGATGATGTCAAAAAGGGGGAGAGTGTACCAAGTGACAAATGCAAAGACACTCAAACTCTGAGACGGAGGGATGATGGTAATGATGGTGGAAACAAGGGAGATGGAAAGAGCTTAAAGAGAAATGCTGATAGCAGACTACTTTCAAGAAGATCAAACTCTGATAAAAGATCAAACTCTGGAAAGGGAATTGCAAACTCTGCCAGTGGTTCAAGATACAAAAGTTTGATAATCTCTGATAAGCCATCTACTGATGAGGAAATTGCTGCCAAGGTGTTTATGGCAGAACATGGAAAAGGTATTACAATTGAAGATATCCAAGCTGAAGAGCAAATGCTTGCTGAAGAACACAAGAAGAATATTGAAGCTGGAATCTACAAGAAGAAGGAAATCAAGGCTCCTAGAAAGAAAGAAAAAGGAATTGTTATCAAAGAGAATGTAAACTCTGATCAGAGTTTACAGTACTCAAGGAGGCCTGTGATTAAAAATGCTGACAAAGGAAAAGGTAAACTGGTAGAAGAAGAACAGTTACCTAAGAAGATTTATTCAACCTCTGACATTGCTCAAGTTGAAACAAGATTAGCTAAATCAACCTCTGACGCTGCTCAAGTTGATGTTTCTACTAAAGTTATGACAACCTCTGACGTTGCTCAAGTTGTACAGAAATCTACACAACTTCCAGGATTCAGCAAACCTAAAATTCTTGAAGAATTAAAACTTGAAGCTGTGAAATTCTCAGAAACCAGAACTGTATTGGGAAAAGAAGTTTTTGATAAATCTGGACTGGGATCACACAGAGAGAGAAGAATAAATAACAGATCTCAAGACAACATTTCACTGGCAGAATCTGGTATTGGGGTTACACAAGAAAACCTTGATAAGTTAGAATCTGTTCAGTTGATTTTTCACAAAGTATTGAAGAAGCAGTTTTTGTTATACTTCATGAGTGATGGAAGAGTTTATAAAGTTGGAGAATCTGATGTTAATCTCAAATCATGGGAAGAACTGGAATATGTGCTTTATCTTCTAAAAGTCAAAAACAGACATACTCATGATGTTGCTCAAGTTTTGAGAGAAAAGATGCTGAGATCTAAAGCTATGCTTGGAGGAGGAGTATCTAGTGTCTACATTCCAAAGTATAGGGATCATACTGGAAAGTTAGTGGAGATGAAGAGAAACAGTGCTAGATTTAAAACAGCACTTGGAACAAAAGTTTTAGAATTCAACCTAGAGTCAGACAAAGCTCATTACATTCGGCTAGGAAATGATATGAGAAGAAACAGCATATATTCTCTAAGAGCTGCTATCTACCAAACGGGGGAGAGTGATTCAGAACTTAAAGAGCTAAAAGAGATTATGATGAATGAGCTAGAGAAGGCTGAAAGAAGACTGCTGATTGATTATCTCAGGACAGTACCTGATATTGAAGAAGTCAAGTAAAGTCTGACTGTAAGTTTTTATGTTTTCTATTCTAAGTTAAGTTTAAACTATGTCTTAAAATTAAACTCTGTTATATTTTAAACACTGCATTTGTTATATGTTTTGACATCATCAATTATCTTTTTAACTTGTACATTTTGGTATGAACAAGTTGGGGGAGATTGTTAGATATAATTGTTGACGTTTGTTCATCAGTGTTTAAGTAACAGGTACATATTAGAGTTTATATAGAAGCCAGTCAGAGTTTGATAAAGTCTGACTGGGTGAAGAGTCTACAAGGAAGCCGGTCAGAGTTTGTTAAAGTCTGACAGGGTGATAGTTGACTTAGCTGTCGGTGCAAAGATAAAGATTCTAGAAGCAATATATTCTGAAGATGGAAAGAAGCAGAATATATTGATACAGCTAAGGAGACTGGACAGAAGACTGAAGCAATCCTTAATTGATAATAATTGTATAGCTGATTTATAGGAGTATCAATTAGATAAGGATTGTATGTAGCTGTGTACTATATAAACACAGATAGGTTATCCCTAGAAGGGACGCGAACATAGAATTATTATTCTTGTAACCTAGTAGCTCTTTGTGATTCATTAACATCACTAAGAGAGAATTATTTAATATAATTCAGTTTGTTGATTTACAAACCTGTGTTCTTGATTGTTATTCTCATACATACTTGATTACATATTGTGTATTCGGCCTAACATGGTCCAAAGAAATCCATGTGAATTAGTTTGAGTGGTTCAGTGTTGGTGTTGACTTGTTTTGATCTGTGCACAACTTTCTTCAGTTTTCCCATTTGACAGTCCTCACACAGTCCTTCTTGACAGAATTCCTGTTGAGGTAGTCCTCTCACTAGTTCCTTCTTCATCAGCATATTCATTGTTTTGAAGTTGAGGTGTGAGAGCTTCATGTGCCAAAGCATACTGTCACCAACAGTAGCTTTACTGTAAAAACAGTCAATCTTGTCCTTCTTTGTTGATCTTAAGTCATCAACAAACAGGCTTCCTTTTCTTACTCCTTTCAAAGAAAGGCTTCCATCCTTCTTGTGATAGATGTTGCACACCATCATGTCAAAATCAACCTTGAATCCCATGTCACTGAATTGGCTGACACTGAGCAGGTTGTGCTTCAATCCATCAACAAGTGCAATATCATTTATGACAACATTTCCAATTTTTAAATAGCCATATCCTACTGTGTAACCCTTGTTGTTGTCTCCAAAGGTTATGATTGGGCCAGCTTTCTCTACAAATTGTGACAGCAGGGTTTTATCACCAGTCATGTGTCTAGAGCAGCCACTGTCAATGATCCAAGTTACCTGCTCCTTATTCTTACCCTGCAAGACAAATTGTATTTAAGAGGCATATGGTACCCAATCCTTGTTGGGTCCAGTCACTTCAGTATCATAAGCATAATCATCATTTTCAAATTTAATCATCACATCAGGAATCTTCTGTTGGACTACTTTCTTCACCCACATATCTTTAGAATTAGACTTGGTCTTCTTCTTAGTGGATGAGGCCTTCTTACTGTTTCCAGTAGGCTCAGGAGTCTCACCGGTTTGCATATAGAGACATGGTTCAGTAGATGAAATAGGCAAATTGAAACAAGTACTCATGGCAGTCACTTTACAAGGCACACAATCAATATTATTGCATACTACCATAGATCTATGCATAATGGGGGTTCTGTGTAAGTTACCATCTAGCATGGTCACATTGTTCTTGACCTCCTTTGGTTTCTTACAAACATGAGTTAAGTGATATGAAGAGCCAAAATTATTGCATAGTTTTCTAGGAGCATTAGCATTGCCATTTCCTAACTTACCATTCCTGTTTCTAGACTTGTAGTTTATTGAGTCAATAGGATGTTCTGAATTTGCTGTCGAGCCTTTCTTGACAGTACCTTTCGCACCTTCTGTCATGACAGTAGGTTTGGAAGTCACTGTCTTTGAGGCTCTCTTGACAGTACCTTTGGAAGCTACTGTCCTGTCATTATTGACAGCATCTTTGGAACATTCTGTCAGATTGTTTGGGGAAGTTACTGTCCTGGGGATTTTGACAGTATCTTTTCCATCAACTGTTGTACTGTCAATACCTTCATCCTTATCATCAAGTTGTTGCTTGATGAGCATGGCTTCCTCATCAAACTCAAGTTCAAAAAGTTTAAAAATGGGTTTGTTGATCTTCTTGAGAATATGAGGTTTAACAGAAGCATCAGTTGAACAATCCTGACTAACAACTTCCTTACCAGGTCTTTTGCCATACTCAAAACCTATCCCTACTTTTTGATCCTCTGTGTGTTTCTCATGATAATCCTAAAGTTGTTTGGATGAGTTTCTATAGGCTTTAATCTTGAATTCATTTTCACTAATTTCTTTCCTTAAAAACTCCTCAATTTCTTTAGCACATACTAATTCATTTTTAAGTTTAGCATTCTCATGTGTTAAATATTCTAAACGACTGGTCTTTAACAAAAGCAAATCATTTTCAGAAGTGAGTGTTTCATTCAATTTAGTTAACCTAGCAATCTCTTCATTTGTTGCAGTTAGACTAGTGTGAACATTGAACATTTCTGCACTCAATTCCTCAATAGTTTGTTTGTATTCATCTTTAGACATATTGAGTAAGACTGGTGAGGGTACCTGACTTGGAGAGCTAGAGGAGGCCTCATCAGACTTAGCCATGAGGGCTAGATTCACATATTCCTCTTCCTTTTCATCATCAGAATCATCCCAGCACTTTCCTTCAGCCACATAGGCCTTTCCCTGTCCTTTCTTGAAATGTCCACTTGACCCTTTTTCCATCCTCTGATTCTGCTTTGTCTTCTGCACTCTGTAGCAAAATGACCAAGCTCATTGCAGTTGTAACACCTGAACTTGGATCTGTCCACCATCCCTGTTTTGTAACCACCTCTTGTGGTACCACTTTCAACCTTAGAAGAGTTCCCTCTACTGAACCTTGATGTTTGACCCTGAGGCTTAAATGGCTTGTTTCTTTTGAATCTTATGTTTTTGAATTTCTTGGCCATGTAAGCCATAGTTTGATTATCCATCTTCTCCATTTCTTCTAAGGAGTAGAAGTCTTCATCCTCGACATCAGTTATCTGCAGTACAACTTTCTCCTCATCATCCACAACCTCTTCGATCTTAAGAGAAGGTACTGAAATAGGTTGAGTGATTTGAGCTTCCTCACTAGGTTGAGTGATTCTTGGCACATGAGCCACTAGAGCACCTGACATATTAGCCATCTTTCCTCTGGATCCAGCTAGAATAGCTCTTTTCTGGAAAAACTCAAGCTCATATGATTTAAGCACACCATATAGAGTTTCAAGAGAGATATTGTTAAGATTCCTTTCTTCTCTTATGGCAATGACTTTGTGCTCAAGATGCTCAGGAAGTGTGAGTAAGAACTTGACATTTAGCTCCTTCCTATCATAGTATTTGCCACATGTCCTTGGCTGATGAGCACCCAATGACATTCCCACACATGGCTTTGTCCAAAGTGAGAGCATCCAGTAAGATGAGTTGCAAGTAATCATCCAAGGCTACCTTCTCTTTTTCTGGCTCCAGAAACTCCGAAGGTAATTTTTTGACCCAGTAGGCTGGAATAAGAACGCCGTCCACAGTTGAGGCTTCAATTTCTTTTCGTGGAACGAATGGACCATTTTGGAGGATACCCAAGTATAATGGATTCACAACTTTGATAAAAAACATGATCTTTCTTTTCCATACATTGTAGTTCTCTTTATCAAATGTTGGAATCTTTATGCTACTTGACTTCTGCATACTTGTCATGATCTCAGATTTTTAGAACAATCTGTCTGCTCTGATACCAGTTGTTGGTCCTTGACTATTGCAGAAGGGGGGGTTGAATGCAATACTGATAAATCTCAATATACGTTCCAACAACAAAAACTAAGATTAAGGATTATCAGTTTATAGAATGCAAACACAAGTAGACACACAAGTAATTCTCACAAAATAAATGTTTTATTTATTTTGCAATGGGTTGCTACAACCTCAAGAAAATGTTTGTTTTCTCGAGCTTCGGTTTCTTGAGTGATTACAGAGAATGAATTGAGCGATAGACTAAGTAGGCTAAACCTATCACTTTCAATCACGGGTCTTGTGAAGCTGTTGTCATTTTCAAGTGGCAGCTTCTTACAATTTGTGACGCCCTCCAAACCCGGGGTACAGATTTGAGGAGTCATCCGACCAACGGAATACTATTTAACACATGCATAATATATATAAAGACACAAATACCCCTTGACCAAGACCGCATCCAGATTATGGCAATGAACACAAGCTACTACAATCTTTTATTAATACAATACCAGTTTTATCAGAGTTATTACATCACAACCAAAGTTCAAATCTAGACATCTAATCTAGAAAAGCAAAACAACTACCCTGCCAATGACAATGACTCGAGGGGCTCTCCTGGCTGCTGGTGAACTATCGGTCACGCTATGCCGACTCATACTCTCGCTTCACTGGAATAGGGTTAGAAAACAACAAGCAAGAGTGAGCCAAAATTGCTCAGCAAACATCAATGAATCATTTCTATCACAGTTGTAAGGATATGAATTTATGATATCAGAATCAACAATATTTAGCTAACACATGCTTTGTATCAATAACAATTGAAGAAAAGAATTAGAATTTGTCTTATACATTTTATTCAAATCAAAGGTTGTGGTGCTGGCCAGCCACGCATCAACCCCGGACTAGCTCATGACATAGTCCTCTACTGGATCCTAGGCCAATTTGGGCCTTAAGTTATTCTGACCATGAATATGGCCCGACCAATTACTGGTCCATTTTTTAAAACACATGCCAAATCTATAATAGGGTATAAACAATAACATGCTCAATAAGATAAACTGAATGTATAGTAATTGCAAAAGAGCTTCAACTGTTCAGTATCAAATGAAGATTGAGAAATAATCATGGAGTAATTTCAATGGTACGGTGTACTCATTCAATAAGGGAATCAATATTGGTAGTCGATAATCAATGACCGTAATCAATAGTCAAGATGGAAGTCAAATAATCAATGGTTGTCAATGATAATCAAAGGATGATAAACAATAACAATAGGTGGTAAACAATAATCAAGTGAATTGGAAATAAGGGTTTCCGATGCAGATCAAATCAAAGAATCAAGAATCTCTAAGGAAATGGAATCAGTTGTCCAAATGCGGTTGAAAGATTGATAATTTGAATTGTTCTGGGGATAACGGTATTCAAGTAATCAAGACAATAATAAATTTTATCACAAGTAAAGGCACAGATACTTGCCTGGTCTAAGCTGCTGTCGGATCGACTCTGCTCACTCTACTTTTCCCTTTCCCTTGCTCCGGGAACTCGATTCTATAATTAAACAACTCATCATAATAAGTCTAACTATTCTCGTTCTACTCTCGACACTTATTCAACCAATAATCACATTTAAACAAGTAACCGGTTACGTATCGGACGTCCGGTATAATTTACGATATTTAAAACTCAGATATTTGCCCTAGTACGGGCATATACAGACTATAAAACACAACACACAATTAATATGAACCATATAGCACTTATAAACATTTTTAAAACATCATACGAAACTTATTTGAATTTTAGATAAGTCACGATTAATTTTTAAATCAAAAATCGGATTTTTAAATCCAATATAAACATTTAATGCAAAATAAATCAATTAATAAAATTAATTGACACTCTTTAAATACTCAAACTATTTTTAAATAATAAAACAGGGGTGAAAATAATTAAACTGAATTTTTAATTAATTAAATCTAATTAATAATTAATTTTTAAGAATTAATCGATTAATTAAATAACCAATTAATTAATAAATTAATTATTAATTACAAATAATTAAAATAAATTAAGTTTAATCAATTTTCGGGTTTAAAATAATAAATATAATTTATCAGAATTTTTCTGATATTAAAATCTATTTTTAAAATAAAATATGAATTTTTAAAGTTTTTAAACTATTTTCGAATTAAATTTAAAAAATAAAATTCAAAAACAGTTTTCTGAAAATGAATTAGGGTTTTGAAGATTGAAACCGGGTCGAAAATCGGGTAAACGGGTCGGGAAGAACAATTCTGGGTCGCCAAGAACAACCCACCGGATTCTGGGTTTTCCAGAATCCGGCCGGTCTCCGGCCGCCGGAATTCTTCGATTCCGTCCAAACATAAATCAAACCAGAGGGCTTTTGTTCGCCTTTTGAAGCCAAACAAAACCCACACATCAAAACATCTGTCTCTAGCCGGAATATACCTATTTCGTACATGAAACTCAAAGATTAATATACCAAAATGAAGCTTATAACTCACACAATAAAAGCCCTTTATCAAAAACAATGTCAGATCAATATCAAGAACGTACGAATTGAAAGAAGAAATCGGGTCAAAACCCGAAATCAAAACCCGTAAAAATTCGACTCAAACATGAAATTAAACTATGGATTCTTGCTAATTAGAACCCTAGGAACATGTTAGAAGCAACCAATTGAACGGAGAATCAACAGAATGAAAATCCCCAAATCGAATCAAGAACCCTAATTATAATTCGAAACTTGTAAAATCAATATAAAATCGAATACTTACCAGATGATGATGAGGTTGGAAGATTCTGAAACTAGATTTTTGGAGCTTTGATTTGAGTATAAGAACTTCAAATTTGGACTTCAATAACCCTTAGAACGAATTGATTGAAGATCAAGAACACAAAAATAATTTTTTGGGAATTTCGGATTTTATGAATAATTGCTGCAGATTTGCTGTGAGTTATGAAGTCTGATTTGTCTTTTTATATTTCTGGAAAAATAATACCCCAAATAACATTTTTTGGATCGATATTGATTCGTTAGATCGTTTAAAACCCCTAATTAGGTCAAAAACGCGTTTTACGAAAAATAAGGGGTTAAAAAGGTTGATGATCATCCAAATTGATATATATCATTATATAACTAATGCTCAAGAATACTAAGGCTATAACAACTTCAATATTGATATAGAACGATTTTTCCTTTTTCGGATCAAAAATTGAAATTTATTTGCAGAATCAAATAGGTAGGGTTAAATAGAATCCCATAACCCTTTCGATAACGATTCGAATACGAAAGACGAAGAATTAAAAATGAATGTACGAAATTTCGACGGGGCCCTTGAATTATCAAAACGGCTCAAATTTGAAGAAAATTCCAAATGACGAAATTTTCGAAAGGGGCTTCTGACTCACCATTTAGCACATAATCACACACTAAATATCATATAATAATATTCCAATATTCCAAAATAAATATTTTAGATTAAATATATCATTTAATCAAATAATAAAATTCACGGATATTACACAATTTGCATGCCCGTGATTCTTTCCTAAATTGCTATACAGACAGCTTATCAATACATATCAAAGCAATCTAGAAACATTCTATTTTAAGCTAACACAATTCAGTAGATGTAGATTTTTCATACTCTAGAATTGGTGAGCTTTGTCATGTGATCTCTCAAGCTTCAGTCGTAGTCTTGCAGACCGGTTACAGTGTTGGGATACTGCAACACGCCTGTTTCTTGAACAACCAAACTGTCACAAGTTTGTCTGGGTTGTTTACCAATATAAATGTTATCCCTTCATGACAGTATCCTGATGGCTAAGCTTGCTGTCACAGGAATGCGCTTTTGGTGACAATAAGTGTGACTCCCTCCAAACCCGGGGTACAGATTTGAGGAGTCACCCGACCAACGGAACACTATTTAACACATGCATAATATATAAAGACACAAATACCCCTTAACCAAGATCGCATCCAGATTATGGCAATGAACACAAGCTACTACAATCTTTTATTAATACAATACCAGTTTTATCAGAGTTATTACATCACAACTTAGGTTCAAATCTAGACATCTAACCTAGAAAAGCAAAACAAACAACTACCCTGTCAGTGACAATGACTCGAGGGGCTCTCCTGGCTGCTGGTAAACTATCGGTCACGCTATGCCGACTCATACTCTCGCTTCACTGGAATAGGGTTAGAAAACAACAAGCAAGAGTGAGCCAAATTGCTCAGCAAACATCATATGTATCATTTCTATCATAGTTGTAAGGATATGAATTTATGATATCAGAATCAACAATATTTAGCTAACACATGCTATGTATCAATAACAATTGAAGAAAAGAATTAGAATTTGGCTTATACATTTTATTCAAATCAAAGGTTGTGCTGTTGGCCAGCCACGCATCAACCCCGGACTAGCTCACAGCATAGTCCTCTGCTGGATCCTAGGCCAATCTAAGCCTTAAGTTATTCCGACCATAAATATGGCCCGACCAATTACTGGTCCATTTTAAAAACATGCCAAATCTATCATAGGGTATAAACAATAACATGCTCAATAAGATAAACTCAATGTATAATAATTGCAAAAGAGCTTCAACTGCTCAGTATCAAATGAAGATCGAGAAATAATCATGGAATAATTTCAACGGTACAGTGTACTCATTCAATAAGGAAATCAATATTGGTAATCGATAATCAATGACTGTAATCAATAGTCAACGATGGAAGTCAAATGATCAATGGTTGTCAATAATAATCAAAGGATGATAATCAATAATAAATGGTGGTAAACAATAATCAAGTGAATTGGAAATAAGGGTTTCCGATGCAGATCAAATCAAAGAATCAAGAATCTCTAAGGAAATGGAATCAGTTGTCCAAATGCGGTTAAAAGATTGATAATTTGAATTGTTCTGGGGATAACGGTATTCAAGTATTCAAGACAATAATAATTTTTATCACAAGTAAAGGCACAGATACTTGCCTGGTCTAAGCTGCTGTCGGATCGACTCTGTTCACTCTACCTTTCCCTTTCCCTTGCTCCGGGAACTCGATTCAGATGATGATGAGGTTGGAAAATTCTGAAACTAGAGATCAAGAGCTTTGATTTGAGTACAAGAAATTCAGATTTGGATTTCAATAACACCTTGAACGAATGGATTAATCTTCAAGAACACGAAGAACACGGTTCGGGAATTTTTAATTTTTGGATAATTAACTGCAGATTTCTATGAGTTTCAAGATACGGTTCGTCTTTTTATATTTTTGGAAAAATAATACCCCAAACAACATTTTAGGATCGATATTGATCCATTGGATCGTTTAAAAACCCTAATTAGGTTAAAAACACGTTTTACGAGGAATATTCAGTTAAAAAGGTTGATGATCATCCAATTGATATATATATATCATTATATAACTAATGCTCAAGAATACTGGGGCTATAACAAATGTAATATTGATATAAAACGATATATCCGTCCCCTTAAGCAATTAGGGTTCGGAACAATTTTTCCCTTTTTGAACAAAACGAATTATTCTTGCAGAATCAAATAGGTAGGAATGAAATGATACGAATATCTCTCCCGATAATGATTCGAATACGAAAGACGAAGAGATAATAATTAATGTACGAAATTCCAACGGGGCCCTTGAATTATCAAAACGGGGCTCAGATTTGAAGAAAATTCCAAATGATGAAATATTTGAAAGGGGCTTCCGACTCACCAATTAGCACATAATCACACGATAATTATCATTTAATAATATTCCAATACTCCACAACAAATATTTTTATATTAAATATATCATTTATTAAATAATAAAATTCACGGATATTACAATAAGAAATCCCCGCTGAAGGTGCTGTTAGGATTTCCAAGCTTGCTGTCAGGCTAAGGTAAAGTTGATGTCAGAGGGCTTCCGCCAATGTTGCTGTCAGAGTAAATGTACTGTCGTGACTCGCAACATGTTGTCTTCTTGTAACCTTACTGTCAGCGCTGTGACACTAATCTTTATTCTTGATGTCCATCTTGAGTACTTCTTGAGGCTTGAACAAATAAATGAACTTCTACCAAGATGCACTAGAATCTTATTTGTACTAAATAAAACGGTTACAAAGACATACTCTGGCTGTGACAGTATGTTCATACTTAATAAAGATTAAGTAAATAAAGTATCTAGTTAAGTTGTCTCATAGCTATCACCCATAAATCCTAACACAAAGCATTCCAGAATGTTCAAATTTGTTACAAGCACATTCAATCATTCCTTCACTAGAAACCAATATTCGATACCTTCTTCTACAATTCTCCGGCAATTTAGACTTCTCAACAAAGTACATTTTTAACCAACTTCCACTATTTTGAGCCCTTCTCATAATCTAAGATGCGTTTTTTAACAACTCTTTTTGAAAATGCTTAAACATCTCTTTCGTGTAAATTTTGGATGCATCAATTTCTAAGGATGAGTGCAATACTAACCTCCTTGTCGTTTCCTCGGTATCATAGTCGCCTTTAACCTCCCTAAGATATTGTGACTCCAAAGCCTTTTGTGAGTTCTCAATGAATTCTTTCAAGCCGGTAGATGCTTGCACATATTCATCAAAAAAAGCATTCATGGATTCGCTCCTTGAGGTAGTGGTCATACCGGCGGCAAAATATTGTTTTGTATAAGCACTAATCCATTGATCTCTAATACGAAACATTTGGTTTAGCCAAACATGATCTTGAAGTTGTTATTTCGTGACCAAATCTTCCCACCTACCTTCAAATTCCGTGGGTGTCAACGACTTGTACACACATGCATTAAAATCCGTTTTGAATTTCGAATAATTGGTGTATAAAGTAGATAACTTCTCCGTAAATTTACTACTTATATGCCATGTATAATATGTATGTTTTCTTTGTGGCATAACCTCGGCAATAGCATTTCCCAAATCAACGTCTTGATCGGTAATAATTGTAGTGGGTGGTTTGTTGTCTATGGCTTCCAACCATGTTTCTAAAACCCATTGATAAGATTCCTCTTTCTCATCCCTTACGAGTGCAAATCCAAACAAGATATTTTGGTAGTGGTGGTTCACCCCGTGATAGGTATGAAAGGCATACAATATCGGTTCGTCCGATAAGTTGAGTCGAATGTAACCACATCGCCAAAATTCTTGTAAGCATTCATGGATCGCGGATCAACCCACACCAAATCTCTAACACGATTCTCGTCATCCACATCCACACGGTAGAAAAATTCACCATTACTACTTTTTTGTTGTAATTTTCGTAACAAGACCAAACTACACTTCGCATCACCTTCATCAAACACTCGGCGCCGAATATCACGTATGACATTATGTGTGTCTTGATTAGAAAACCCTAGATTTTGAACACCTCCACTTGACGCACTAAGTAATCTCATAATTTTGGTCGTCTTGATCCCCGATTTGTTAAACAACTCAATCAATGATCGGGTGATGGGATCTATGTTGTGTGGCCGTCTAAAAAATCGTGTTTTATCCGGTGTTACCATAGCATGATTGTGCTTCAACTTGATCGAAGTTATTTTCCATTTGTTCATTTTCACTTGATGAGCAACACACATTCTTACACGACAATCCGTTCGTGGAATTACATCTCTAATTCGTTTTCCTTTACCATGAGATTCCGGTGCCAATCTTCCACCTTTCTTACAAATAAACATACGAGATGATGGATCATGACTACGTGTATGTCTGTGAGTATTTCTAATTATTATATCGAATCCGATATTTCGACCATAATCCCTATAAAACTTTTCCGCCTCATCTAATGTATCAAAAAGCATACCAACACAAGGCACAACATCAATGATATTCAAAAATGTAAACTCGCAATCATTATCATCATCCTTATCATTATCATCATCATTTTCCTCCATCATAATATCCTCTTCTTCTTCATCATTAAAATCACAGTCATTTCCACCAACATTATCATCACCATCAACATCTATAGTTTCATCCATATTCATTTTTTGTTTACCAACATTATCATTACTATCAACATTTATAATTTCATCATCAACAAATAATTTACGAAAAACACGATTTTTTGTAACGGACGATGTATAATAATCGTAACCATTATGCTCACTACATGAACTAGAATCGCCAAATAAAAATGAAGTCATACTAATTAGAGGACTAACCTTAATTTTTGTACTCCAAAGTGCAAGAAAGAAAATAGTTGGAGAAAAGGGGAAGAAGAAAAGAAAAAAATAATGTTAGAAAAAGGGGAGTAGGGAAAGGTACCAGGTCTCGACTCCCGCAATGAAACATTGTGGAGGACAGGACTCCCACAATGAGCCATTGAGGGGGGTGGCTCATTAAATGCAGTCACCTACCTAAGTGTTAAGCATTTAATGATGGTTTGATTTATTTCTTCCGCAATGCCTCATTGCGGGGGGAACTTTTTATTTTTTTTATTCATTTTTTGGCTTTTAATAATTAAATATGTAGTCAAAAAATAAAATAAATTTATAAAAAAATCATAAATATCCTTTATACTTTAGGATAGATACTTTTTATTGCATTTACCACTATTAATTATAATTTTTAGGTCGAACTATAGTGAAACACATGTGAAACCATACAGATAGTCACTCGTTCAAAAAAAGTTATGTATTATTGCTAGTTTTTTTATTTTTATTTTTTAAAAATAATAAAAATGGTTCTAAACAATCTTTTCAAATGTTTTACCTTGTATTTCTAAATTTTCTATTTTTGAGATTGAATAATATTTTTTTAATCAATATTTGCAATTATTTTACATTTTATTACTTTTTTCTCTTTTTTCTCATTTTTAAAAAATAAAAAAATTATTGTTTATTCAATTCCTCTTTGTTTTTTTCTCTCATTACTATTTTTTTGTTATATATTCTAATTTTAAAAATAAAAAATATTATTTATTACATCAAAATAATGTAAAGTTCTAATTTATATATAAGCTGATAACCCAAAAATTCATAAAACTGAAGGCCCGTATCATTGACAGATTTGATGAGGGCAGTTTGGTAATTTTTACCTCCGCAATCTTTGGTTGTGGAGGCTGAGATTTGGTGGTTGTGACATTTTCCCAACCACCCGTGATTGTGAACCAAATCTCATTTGTAGTAAGTTATACATATATATATATATATATATAAGTTGTATATATTTACAATTTTTTGTAGAATAGTATGTGAATATACATATTTAATATACATTTCATAAAAATTTACATAATAAATATAGTTTTATAATATATAAATTTTGATTAAATTAAATGTATATTTATGTTTAATGTACATGAATACGACACGAAAAGTACATAACACGTTTTGAATAGAATATGTGTTTCAAATTTAGTACACGAATCCAAAATGGGTAGAATATGGATTTTATGTTCAAGTACACGAAAATACGAAAATACACGACACGGTACATTGTCAGTCTACACCCGACCCTTCTCCTCTCAATCCCCGTTCAAACAAAACTTACATGACCAAATTAATGAGAAATTGACAGGATAATTTTATTTTATTAATTTAATAAAAACAAATAACACATAAGTATGCATCGATGATGTTAACAATTTATTGTCATGTCACTGTGACACATGACCATGAATGATACCAGTTTTACTTTTATTTTAGTCACGGGTATGACAGCGCTCTGCAAACAGCAGAATATATATGTTATAGCCTTATAGGATACTATGATAGACTATTAAACTGTTTATATGAAACATAGTTTGCTTACAAGATGCAAAGGGCTTCTCTTCAAATGAATTATGAAATAATCTAATGAAGGTAAGAAACGAATAACGTTGATATTCAATTGAAGGAAAAGTTTAGAAATTGATAAGAAAAAAATGATTTCAAACCCGATCTGATTTTCTAAAAAGCAGACGAGAAAAATTTCTAAAAAGCAGACGAGAAAAATATTTATCTTAAACTGTATTAGTGATCTATTGATCTGTACCTGTATATTACCAAGACCCCATAGCCTAGAAGCAAAAAAAAAATCAGCTGGTAGGGGTACTTTACATACTACTTTACTAACTTAACTAACTTAACAATGACCTCCATGCCACAGAATAATCACAAGTAATCTCCCATTCAAGAGTGCTCTGCCAGTTTACCTTCTAATTGCTCTCTGCACTGTCAGCTTAGAGGCAAAGCAGTATGTGCAAACTTCTTTCCTCAGATTACAGTAACAAGTTGATTAAACATTTTTCATCCCAGCAACCGACCATCAATATAGAGCATCAAAGTTCAACCTTATATTGCTGCGACCAAAGTAAACAAGTTAAAAAATGTATAAAGGAATTCCTCCCTATTACATTTAGCCAGTAAAAAAAAAAAGGAATTTCTTCCTATTAGCCAGAACATGTAAGAAAATATACAAGGATATAAAGAAGAATCATCCGAAAGGAGAGGGTAACGTGTTGCTATCTAGCTCGATTCTGAAAAAGAAGCATCACAACTAAAATTGTATTTGATTGTGGTGTTCATTTTCTTTGATTTTTAAGAAATTCAACTTCTGTAGCAAATGAAATTTTCAACATCCAGGAACTCCTGGACAAATGACGGCCTTAATAATTTAAAACTGTATTCACTTGCACTGAATACGGGGATTGGGAGTCGATATACATGGAGACATCAACAGCAGATAAAACTGCTAAAATCTCTCACTGCCACAATTTGCTCGGGAACCCTGCTACTATCAATTTAATGACACATACTATAATTTACAATGTCAATGGTCAAAAACAGATTGGCAGAAAAAGAATATAATGCACCAACAATACAGATTTATGAGGTTTACTAATGAGAAGCTTTAAGCTTTAAGCTTTGAAGAAGTAGTTCGTACTTTAAGTTGGAAGTGGAGACATCTGAAGTTGATCTTCAAATATACCACTTACGTCTGAATTTTGTAAGGAATCCTTCCTACCACGGTCCAAAGATGTTGCTTCATAAATCCCTACAGAGTAAAATCACATTTTTACGACGAACATAATGTTAGACAAAAGTGCAGCGAGTAAGCTACATGCAGAAACTAAGCTCAATATAAACATCTTCAATAATTACAGGAAATCAGCCAACACAGGCATCTATAACTTAGCATGCCTACCAATTCACAATGCAATAAATATTGTCAAGGCATCAAAAATTAGCAAGCAACTACAAAAATATGAGCTAAAGTTATTCAATTTTTCAATTTTCTCTGATGCATTTAATTATAATACTTAATATCAGCTAAAGTTCAACTACAAAAATTATTTACAAGTAACATGTAGATGGTACTGCCGAATATGTTGATTAGGTGCACCCAAAGCTGTATAGCAGAACTTTTGATGAGTGTATACTGTAAAATATGCCTAGCATCGTAGAATCTTATCTTTGTCAATGTCATGTGATAATATCAAAATATGCCCTGATTGAGATGGTAAACATATACTCAACGAGCCATCAAACTAATCATAAATCTGAGAACTATCGGCAATGTTTCTTTCTCTGCCTTATCTTTGATATATCATTCAATATTTCTTCCAAGGAGCAAATGAAGAAATAATAAAGTTATTTGTATACTCTCTTCTAAGGTAGTAATATGAAGGATCTGCTGCATACCTCTTTACCAATATTTATCCGGTTCACAAAATTATTTTAGTAGCACGCTTTGCATGTACAGTTTAAGATAAGCCAAGTAAGCATTTCTTTCATGCAGCTGGTACTTCAGAATATGTTGTCCCAATAGTAGGTGTCATATATATATATATATATATATATATATATATATATATATATATATATATATATATAGAGGAAGGTTCAGTAAGGAACTCTATTATTTGGGTAACTGGGTAACTTTTACTTTCAACCGTTGGATTAGAGGATATTAAGATGCTACAAATGCTGTATCAACAAACGTCGTCCAGTTTCCGTTATATACAGTACGTGCACTATATACAGTACGTGCACTAGGTGACTAGGTTTACTAATTTTGCTAGTTCCTTTACATTTTAATATTTCTTTTAATTGTGTAAACATTAACACTATTGTTTTCCCTATTTTATGTTATGCAATTTTACTAATTATTTTATAATTTTTTACTATGTGTTTTCTACCTCTGAGTGTACATTATAATTTTTTATGTCTAATTATTATTTTATATGTAGTTACTAAAAATTCTTATAATTTTATTCATATCAAATATTAATGTCTTGTATACTTTTTTATGTTTTGTATTTTAAGAATTCTGTATTTTTTTGAGTTCTGTATTAATATTTATGGTTTTTTTCTAATTTTATATACAATATAAAATTACTGAACACATACAATATAACAAAATTAGGGTACAACAAAAAATTGCATATAGTAAATATAAAATTGTATATAGTAAATATAAATAAAATTTAATGAACATTAAAAAAATATACAGTACATATAGTAAATAATTCATCTATAAAAAGTGATTTATGAATTATTAATTTGCATAGAAATCACGATACAATAATAAATTACAAAATACAGGACATTAAATCTACATAACATAAAAATATATACAGAATAAAATAAAATGTAAAAGAAAAATATAATTAAAACTACCATACAAAAAGAACATGAAAAATAAATTAAATACAAAACACAACAATACACAATATAAAAATTTACAAAACCTAATAAAAAGGTATAGTACAAAAAGAATATGAAAAAGAATAACGGAAGAATATAAAATTTACATAACAAAAGAAAATGTAAAAGAAAAACAAAGAACACAATTAAAACTACAGTACAAAAATAGTATGGAAAACTATTTTTTTTTTGACAGGAACATGAAAACTAAATTACAATACAGAACATAATATAAAAATTTACAGTACAAAAAGAATAAAACTGACAAGTTCAATTAAGGATTTTTTTGAAAGTTAACGTGACTTCAAGTGACTTAACGTAGTTACTAGTTACCCATCTAATGAGTTACTCACTGAGACCGCCCCTATATATATATATATATATATATATATATATATGAGACTAAGAAGAAAGACAAAATAGAAAGCAAGGCAAAAAACCAAGAACCATATTATGTTAAGATGCTGCACTTCTTCTTAATCCTGAAGAGAACTGCAAGCAGTTCATACACACAGTAAATCCGTACCAAAACCCAATATTATGGAGCAAAGCAGAAATCCCAATAGAGCAAAATCCATTTTGTAAACAATCTCCATAACAATGATGCATATTCCCGAAACCATTAGATGCCTTGGAGAAGAGAATACCATGTGCAGTCTGCAAAAACATAAACAATTTAACAGTCATCTTTAAGCAAGCATTTTATGATTATGTATAGAAATATCATAGCACAGTAGAACCCAAACTACCAAAGAACCAGAACAAACAATATTGACGTGGTATATATGTTCATTAAGTGAAAAAAAAAACAGAAGTTCTATGCCATCTTCACTAAAATGAAATAGAAAACATAATATTGTCGAAGTATGTATCATAGAACACCATGGGTAACATAGTAACATACAGGATAGGATACAGGTAATGTAAACCTAATCGCAGAACAGACAAATAGCATTTCTTTTGTTATTTTTCTTTTTTCTTGGGGGGGGGGGGGGGGGGGGGGTGTGTTGGTTGACAGTTCGACTCAGCCGCAGTACCCATCGCAATGTCGTTGACTCGACACACACTTATTCCATGTCAGATCCTTTTAAGCAGTGTTATTAAAAGCGCACGTATGCGAGATGCGATGCGAGGCTGAAGCGCTTCGCTTCGGTGTTGGTTGATAGTTCGACTCAGCCGCAGTACCCATCGCAATGTCGTTGACTCAGACACACACTTATTCCATGTCAGATCCTTTTAAGCAGTGTTATTAAAAGCGCACGTATGCGAGATGCGATGCGAGGCTGAAGCGCTTCGCTTCGGTTATGCAATGCAACTTCATTGAAGCGCGCGCTTAAGCGATGTGCAAGAAGCGCAGAAAAAGCACGCTTTTTATTTTTTGTTGATTGTGCTGTTGACTGCACTGTTAACCGGGTCTTTTTAAAAGAAACCGGTCAATAAAACCCCTATAAACCTAAGTCAGCCAACAGATACATATCACACGAATGATAAGATACGGACATACAAAACAGATATACAAAGCGGACAGTTGAAGTTGCATGGTGCCAGCATAGTCAGGATGAAGATTTCGAAAATCTTCAAGAGCCTGAAGATGATGTTTTATAATTTATGTCAAGTTGTTAACCGTTGTGAAAACCAGAACTAATTTTTTATAAGGCTTGTAGTTGATTCTCTATCTTTATTTTGTTACCATGACTTCGTTTTGTGCCTTTAGTTTGAACCTGGTTATCATTAAAATGTTTAATGACAATTTAATTAGCCTATAACACGTTAAATTAATTTTTATGCATTTTTTTCAACTGGCGCGCTTTTTTTCAAAATTAAGTCCGTGTTATTGTAGTGAGGTCATAGCTCCGTTTCTTCCAGAAAACGATTAAGAATGCCCGACAAAGACATAATAATCAACTTAATAGCACTAAATAAACAGATTATTTCTTTTCACAAGAAACATTTTATAAAGATGAGTCCAAGGTCTTCTTCATTCAACTACGAGCTTTGGCACTCTAACAGTTCGACTCAGCCGCAGTACCCATCGCAATGTCATCGACTCAGACACACACTTATTCCATGTCAGATCCTTTTAACCAGTGTTATTAAAAGCGCACATATGCGAGATGCGATGCGAGGCTGAAGCGCTTCGCTTCGGTTATGCAATGCAACTTCATTGAAGCGCGCGCTTTGAGCGCTTAAGCGATGTGCAAGAAGCGCAGAAAAAGCACACTTTTTATTTTTTTGTTGATTGTGCTGTTGACTGCACTGTTAACCGGGTCTTTTTAAAAGAAACCGGTCAATAAAACCCCTATAAACCTAAGTCAGCCAACCGATACATATCACACAAATGATAAGATACGGACATACAAAACAGATATACAAAGCGGACAGTTGAAGTTGCATGGTGCCAGGATAGTCAGGATGAAGATTTCGAAAATCTTCAAGAGCCTGAAAGATGATGTTTTATAATTTATGTCAAGTTGTTAACCGTTGTGAAAACCAGAACTAATCTATAAGGCTTCTAGTTGATTCTCTATCTTTATTTTGTTACCATGACTTCGTTTTTTGCCTTTAGTTTGAACCTGGTTATCATTAAAATGTTTAATGACAATTTAATTAGCCTATAACACGTTAAATTAATTTTTATGCATTTTTTTCAACTGGCGCGCTTTTTGCATATCGCAATAAATGAGAACAGGGTTCTCAATGGTGCAGGTTCGCGCGGCACGGAAAAGTTGCTTCTTCAAGCCGCCTCAATTTACAAGCACCTTTTTTAGAAAAACACAAGTAAAACTAAACGCATACACTAAAATAAAAAAGATAAAACTAAACATGTGTTCTATTTTAAATCTTAAAATTTTAAAACATATTAGTTTACAAACTTAAATAATTTTTAACAATACAGTATACAATATTTTATCAATTACGTATATGTCACATATTTAAATATTACTTTATGTTATAAAATATCTACATCTTTATTATCTATACTATACTATATTATTAAGGGATATTCTCGATGGTATCCTTTTGGTTTTGACTTTTCCAAATGGTACCATTGCTTCTTTTTGACTTATGAGTGGTACCCTTCTATTTTAGGTTTCACGGATATAGTACCCTTTTGTTAGCCAAACGTTAGTTAACCGTTAAAATATAAGGGTACCACATGTAGAAGTCAAAAATATAATGTTATTAGCTACAGAAGTTAATAGAACAATAGTATCATTCAGAAAATCCATAAACATATTTTCTAAAGTTGTGTTCAAATATTTTAATGGATGATGTTTCTTTATGTAAAAGGTTGTTAAAAGTGCGAAATATATGAGATTTAAATGGGAAATTAGGCCATTTACTTACATTTTCACGGTTTAACTAACATTTGGATAATATAATGGTACCATATATGTAAAACCAAAAATACAAGGGTACCATTCGTAAATCAAAAAGAAAAAATGGTACCATTTAGAAAAGTCAAAACTAGAAGGGTACCGTTAAGAATATCCCTATTATTAAAGCTGAAACATTAAAAAAAATTGTCGACCGATCGTGATATTTGGGCTAGTTTAAGGGTCTGTCGGTCTGACTATTTTAAAACCTAATTTAAAGCTATTCTAATTAAAAGCACATTTAACAATTCTAATCTAAACACATCTCGGACCTAATTATTTTAAAAACATATTTTGACAGGCCAAAATACTAAAATATTATTTAGGCCTAATCACATAAAAAAACTATTCTAATTTAAACACATCTTTATTATGCCTACTAATTTTGAAAAACTATTTAATAGGTCAAATCATTTAAAAAACTTATTCTTAGTCAATACACACATAATATATTAATTTAAATACATCTACAAATAAAATTAAAAACAAATAATACGATCACGAATATTCAAAGTACCAAATAATAAGATAACAAATATTCAAAGTAACACGTGCATCGCACAAGATTTAAGCTAGTATTATATTTATAACATATTACATAATATAATATATATGATATATGAATATATTATATCTTGGACTCGCATTGGGGCAGGTTTCCTCGGTTGGGAATACATACATACCATACCCAGCCCATTCCCAATTTAACTAGGTGGTTCGACCCATTTTCTGTAAAGAACGATAAATGAGAAAGAAAGAGGACAGTATAAGAACGGATAATTTGGAAGAGTCTTTTACAATATCATGTAAAATTAAAGTTTTATGTAACCATTAATATATCTGCCAAATTGTATCTTGGAGTGAGGGATAATTTGGAAAATATAAGACCATCTCCAACCCATAACACCAACATAAAGCATCTTTTATCTTTTTTGGTGTAATACTCTGCTCAAAGAGAAAAAACTTTCAAAATGTTCTTTTGTAGTCGTGCTCCCGAGTTTTTTGTAGAGCAGAAGGGAAGAAGAGAGCTAAAACTTTCTCCTCGTTTGTGGATGATTGTGAATGATTCTCTTACATAACTTCCTTCATTTTTCCATATATATTCGGTTTTTTCAAATATTTCACATCTTTCTAGATAAAACTTGAGGGCACACTAGAGAACCCAATTTAATTTTTTACATTTCTCTTTTTTCACCTTCTTTTTTTCTTCTATTTTTCTCACATTAGAAACTTGGGAGCACAACGTAATAGTTATATTAATTCTGAAATCAACTTTGACCCGTTTACCTAAATCTTACACTAAAAACGTATTCGTTGTACTAAAAAGAATTCTTCAACTTTGCATAGTTTTAGGCCAACAATAATTACTATAACGCTTTATTAATATTCAATAAAATTAAAATATTAAAATGTTAAATTTTAAATAATAATAACAATACACCCATTTTACTACAATAAAAAGGAAGAAAGAAAGAATGTGTACTCAACTTCTATAAAATCAAGTTTAGATTAAAAAAGATTTGCATAAACCCAGTTATTATAAGTTTCTTTAAAGTATCACAATTTATATATCATAAACCATGTGCTCATTTCTTAAAAATAAATAACAAAATAATTTATTTTATAGAAACAACTAAACTTTTTAGGAATTAATGTATTTTAAATTATCTTATAATCAATAAATGAATTATATACTATTATATAATAGGAGTAAGAGGGATATACTATAATAAGTACTACCATAGGTCACGGGATCGACTCCTAACTACCGCAATAAAAATAATCCATAATAATACATACATACGCATACGCACGATGTTTGTTTTAATACAATCAGACGATTTATAAGCTTCGTATTGCACCTGTGCGCCTATTATCCCATCAAACAACAAATTAATAAATAGAATTTTTCTTAAAAAATTGTTAAATTTTAAGGTTTAAAAATCATTAAATCTATTATTAAAAAGTATGTTTAATTGTTAGTAGGATTATATTCAAATAAATTTAAATACTAATAGCGTATTTCAATAATTTAAACCAGATATAAGTAGTTTTCAAAATGAACAAAACTCTTAAAGTAAAAAGTCATATTTCTTTTTTTCAGAATCTGGTAGTTTCGTTGGGAGTATTTGTTAAACCATTACTAAATTAAAGATTATTTCATAAATTTCGCGTGTATTATAAAATTGTTCAATTTTAATTTTTAAAACTCAAGATTGAGCCAAAACATAAAATTGATAGTTTGAAGCCTAATGATTATATTTTACTCAAAATTAGTTATTTTTTCTCTAAATTTAGGAATTCTTTATGTTCTTCAATAAAATTTTAAAAATTTATCTAACAAACCCCAATTTAATACAAACTATAATTAATATGATAATAAATTATATTAAATCTTATATAGATATACTCTTTTAAATAAAATAATAGGGTTTGCTAGATCTTAAAATAGATGGATGAAAATTATCGGATCTAACAATAATAGGTGTATTTAGTTGTTTGTACTACTAACTTAGTAGAAATATATTGAAACACTAAAAAGTTTATTATAATAATTCAAGTTAAATATAAAATTGTATTATTCAAATAAAAAATTTCATATAAAAGTTCGTAACTTTATTTTCCGTTATGTTTCTAACAGTTCCAGTTGGAAAATAATTTATTACATTATCACTAAAGTAAAAATTAATTCGTGAATTTGATGTGAACGGTACTTCAAATCTAACTTTTATAACTCAAGAAATAGTCAAAATAATAAAATGAACCTATGAAGTTTAATAAACGATTTAGTTAGCTTTTCACTAATTCTTTCGAATTTAGAAATTTTGTTAGTTCAATTAATATTCACAACTACGAAAAAAGGTCTCAACATCAGAAAATTCGAAATACCATTTTATACATCTATACTATATTATTAAAGCCGAAACATTGAAAGTTTTGGTTTTTGATTTTCGGTCATTTATCCTATTTAATAAATAATAAAATAATATAAAAATAGTAACTAATTGATTGCCTTTTACAATTAAAACATTTTTTTTCTAACAAAATCTACTCCTTTTCCAAAAATATCACGGGCAATTACCTTTAATTAAAATATATTATCTTTTATATTTGTTCTCACTAAAATCTCTTTTTTCCAAAAATATCAGGTACAACCCTTATTTATTTATTTTAAAACCAATTTTAATACTTTTAATTATTTTAAAAAATTTCATATTTTAACATGCCAACGTAAATTTTTAACAAATACAATTAATATAATTAAAACACTTCTAAAAATATCACGGGCAGTTAATGTTTTTAATTAAAACATGTCAGCTTTTCTATTTTTTCTTATTATTTGCCTTTTATAATTAAAACAAAATCTACTCATTTTTCAAATATATCACGCACAATAACTTTTAAACTAAAACATATTACCTTTTATATTTGTTCTCACTAAAATCTCTATTTTCCAAAAATATCAGGTGCAACCCTTATTTATTTTAAAACCTTTTTTTATTTAAAAAAGCTTTCCAATTTTAACATGCCAACGTATGTTTTTTTAACAAATACAATTAATATAATTAAAACACTTCTAAAAATATCACGGGAATTTACTTTTTAATTAAAAATGTTCTATTTGTCCTTATTAATATTATTTTACTGAATAATAAAATAATATTAATAATGTCCCATTTATCTTCCTCAGTCCCATTTATATTCTTTATTTATTTTTTCTATGTTCCAATTAAAATATTAATAATGCCCTATTTATCTTCCTCAGCCCCATTTGTATTCTTTATTTATTTTTCTCTATATTCTAATTAATATTTAAGTTTCTCATTATATAATTTATCATATTAATTTTTATTCTTTATTTAACATTTTACGTTCCCATTAATTTTTTTAATTTGTCATTTTTGATCTCATTTAATGGTTCGTGCCTTGCACGGGTTATAGGCTAGTAATAATATAAATATGAAAAAAAAGAAAATCTTATTTGAAATTTTTTTCCAAACCAACTACTTTCTTTATTATACAAACAATCAAATAGTAAAATTTCAAATAATTTAAAAATACTTTTGAAGGTGAATAAATAGAATTAAAGTTTTAAAATAAATTTATATTATTGTTTAGGTAAATTAGTAGAAAACTATAATAAAATAATATAATTCTGTTTTGCAGGTTGACAAAATTGAAATAACATCAATAATTATATAAATTGATAAAAACTAATAATTTAAATAAATTTTTTAATGGATATGTTGCAAAATTTTAACTTTTGAAGATAAAATTAACTATGATAAAAAATGTAATCATATTAAAATGGGTATATTCAAACAAGTGAATCATATGGTTACAACACTTTATATAATATCTAAAACTGTATATCTATTAATATTATCCTATAAATAATATTTTATTCAAAATATAAATTGTTGCGATACAATATTGTTAAATAATAAAGAAATAAATACTATTACATCTTAAAATAAGTAAACACGAACCGTTAAATCTAATAAAAAAAAGACATTGTGTATTCTAATAGATGAGTTTCTTCTCTAAAGGCCAAAATTCAAACCCTATCAACAAAATGTTGAAAATAAAAGTTTTATATCATTAGAATAAGAACATTGGTAAAGTTTAAAAATTAAAAAATGTATAAATATTAAGAAATATTCATGAGTAAATATAATTATAAATATTAACAGATTTCGTGCATTGCACATGTTATAAGATATATATGTTATAAAACCCGTGTGATACATGGATTATTTTCGATATTATGTGGAATTTTTAAGACATGAATTTGGTAGGTTTAAAATTTTAAATGATATGACTTGATATTAATTATATATATATAGCCCGTAATAATTTCAGAGAGGGATGTTAATTTGAAAGTATAGAATAAGTGATACGTTTTTAGCTATGTAACTTAAATAGAATATGTTAAAGACATCAATGTGGTAGGCTTAAAATTTTAAATGATATGACTTGATAATAATTTTATATATCTTGCCCGTAATAATTTAGGAAAAAAAGAGGGATATTAATTTGAACATATAGAATAGATGCTACGATTTTAGTTATGTACTGTTTCTAATTTGAATATGTATTTAAAATAGTTTGTCCCGTTATCTAAAATTTTAAATAAGAAAACTCATAAAAATTAAATGGAATAGGCTCAAGATAGTAAAATACATAAATCTCGATCCAAAATATCGACTAAAATTCTAAATGGACTTGATAATTGTTAGTCACAAAGGCATGTCTGTATTTATCAATTATAACAAGCCTACTTGATCATAGTAATAATGTGTATTACTTAAAACAAATCTCTCTGTAAATGTATGTAAATCAGTCATGTAATAACTCTTGGAAGAAGATCCTTGGATCATGCCTCAAGTTGAAAATAAAGACTCCACAATAAAACAGTCGGAGTTTGAAGTTTGAAATTTCACCAAGTACAAATTCGAGAAGTAAGTTTTCGAGAAGTAAGTTTGAATTAATCTAGAAGTCAAGGATTCGAGATGTAAAGGATTCGAGAAGTAAAATACTCTATTCGATATGTCAAGGGTATTTTTACTTATTCGAAATGTCAAGGATTCGAGAAGCAAAATACTCTATTTGATATGCCAAAGGTATTTTGCTTATTGGAGATCTCAAGGATTCCATAAGTGGAGTGTACCATTCGAGATGTCAAGGAGAATACACCATTCGACATGTTAAGAATTCCACAAATCAAAATACTCACTTGATATCTCAAGGATTCCAGAAGTAAAAAGACTCATTAGACAAGTACAATTCGATATCTCAAAAAGACTACAAAGAAGCTCAGAGAGATAGTCAAAGATAAATAGCTAAAGAAGTGGATCTTGCAGTACGCAAAACAAGAAGAAAAACTCGCAAGATGTCAATATTCACCAAATTAGTATAGACAGGGTTTGCACAAAGATAAATAGCTAAAGAAGTGGATCTTGCAGTACGCAAAACAAGAAGAAAAACTCGCAAGATGCCAATATTCACCAAATTAGTATAGACATGGTTTGCATATCATTTTGTCTGTTGCTACTTTTGTAAAAGTGAACTGTGTACATTTTATAAGTATACAGACTCATAATTTTAGTTAAGTTTTCCATTGTAATTTTTAAGACAATCTCTCTGAGAAAAAACGAAGCTGAGAATACATTTCGTATTCACAGTTTGTAGCATCTTTACATCTAATACAACATCATATTAAAGTGAGTTTGTACGTTGTTCTTCTTCCGCAATATTTTTTTTACAACATTCATACTCAAGCTACAATCAACAAAACAGTTTCAAACCGAAGATAATCAAAGAAAAAATAGATGATATATTAACCCCCTCTATATTATCTCAACGTAAAACTCATACTTAACAATAATAATTATGTATATGTTATCCGTAATAATTTTAGAAAAAAAGAGAGGAATGTAGCGTCCGACTACCAAAATTTTTATATTTCGGCTTTAATAATATAGTATGATAAGTTTTTAAAAAGAAAGCCCATAAAAAATTTAAAAGAGTGAATCAAGTTATTAATTAAAGTACATAAAGCCCCCGAACCAAAATACTGACTACCGTCCGAATACCAATATAAAACCCGACCCAAAATACCGACTACCATCCGACTACTAAACTTTTAATATTTCATTTTAAATAATATAGTATATATATATATATATATAATAACTTATAGAACAATTATTTTATTTTATATAGACTAAGCGTAAAAGGGATCTTATGCAGTTTGGTCATCGCGACACACTATTACAAAAAGAGTAAGAACGTTTACATTTTAAAATAAATAGATGAACAACGTTGGATCAAATATATTGAAATATTTTATATTTTAATAATTCAATTACTTTCTCAAAATTTCAAAGTTCCAATCCTATCAGTAATATTTTAAAAATATATATTGATATTGTTAAAATTAGAAATATTAATAAGATTTATAAACTAAATAATTAAAAATATTATAAAACTTATGTATTCATATCTATACTATTTATACTAAACTAGAATAACCGAACAGGGGTATATTTTGTAGTTTGGTTAACCCTCTTTTTTGGTTATACCTTTCAATCACAACCGTTGATCATTTAAATTAAATTAATAAGGACGGTTAGATATAATACTTTAAGTTGTTTTATACAGAGATTTCGGGTTCGATTCCCACCAACAACAAATGAACATTTACAAAATTAGTTTTAAAAATATTAATAAATGTAAACTTCCATCAACCACGTAATATTTTATTCTATTTTAAAATTACTAAAAGAATAAAAAACATAAATTAGTTAAAAGAATAAAAAATGTTAAAGTAAACCCGTGCTTTGCAAGAGTTATTACTAAACTATAATGACCGCATAGGGGTATATTTTGTAGTTTGGTTAACCCTCTTTTTTGGTTATCTCTTTCAATCACAATTGTAAATCATTTATATTAAATTAATAAGGATCGTAAGATATAATACTAAAAAAATTTCTATACAAGGTCTCAAGTTCGAATTACACCAACAACATGAAATGAACATTTACAAAATTAGTTTTAAAAATATTAATAAATGTAAAATTTCATTAACCACATAATATTTTATTCTATTTTAAAATTATTAAAAGAATAAAAAAGACATAAATTAGTTGAAATATTAAAAAAAATGTTAAAGTAACCCGTGCTTTGCACGGGATATAAGCTAGTAACTTATAAAAGAAATATATATCATAAAAATAAGTTTATGATGATATAAAACGAATAAATTTCTTTTAACTAATTGGTAGAAGGGTATACTTGAGATTTTTTTAAAGTAAAATTTGGTGTAAAATTTGCACCTGATGAAGGTTTTACACCACGTAAATGTTGGGGTGGAGAAGGTTTTACACCAAAATAGTGTAAGAAATACACCATTTTGATGTTATAGCGTCCTATAGGAGTTTCTCTAAGAGTGTCCTCTTTCACATAAGAGCAATCTACATTCCAGTACGCAAGGAAGACTCAGAAATGACAAAAACAACCACAAATCAAAAATTACAAACAAATGTGTAATGTCATCGCGAAAGGATGTACTTCTCAAAAGCCAATAAGACAATCTTATATTAACCAGCAAGACTGAAAACTGTACAGATTTTTGTGCAAATAACTAAATACTTCTGAATATCTATCTTCAAGGAGCAAGATGTATATTAAAAACAATTGTTGGGAAAAAAGCGAAAGAGATGACTACAACTGTTCATGTTTTTCTTCCTTTTTATGGAATCTGGAAGAAAGAGGAACGGTCATAAAATGCAATGATGTTTTCTTAATTAAGTACTTAAAAGGCTTCAGGTTTACAAAGGGGTGAAATGTGGCAAGGCAATCCTCCGCTAAGCCAAATAGTACATGCAAAATGAGGAGGGAAGCAAGTATTAACATCCTAACCAAGTTGATTAGTCAATAGATAGGTCAAGCATATATAAACGAAGCAAAAGAGGTTATATGCATAAGAGAGTGGTCATGCTTGTTCACACAGAAAAGTAACAATATATGACTCATTACTGATCAGTAAGTATAAAACTGACCAGACATCGACAGAGAATATTATATGGTACCTCTCCTCTGCAAGACTGTCGACATAGAATATCAATATGATACCGAATAGAATAAAACTTGAGAAAGCCCAGGCAGAAAATGGCAACTCTACATCAGTTGACCCCTGTACATTTCAGTGAACAAAAATAAGAACAAATTGAAACACTGCAAGGGGGATAGTAAGGGCAGGGGTAGCTAGGGGTTTTTATAACAGCTTAACTTACTACAATCATGTCCCACATGGCAATAGGAAAGAGAAAACAAGTTGCAGAAGCTATAGTGATGGCATTAAGCCGCCTCTTTAGTTGGTTCTGAAATATTGAATAAAATGATGAGAGTAAGACGAGAGAGGTCTTAAAAAAATTATTTCTATCTGTGACTTGGGTAAATCCGTAATCATATCAATAGGAAATCACATGTAGTAAGATCTCGGTAATCATATCAACTGGAAATCACATGTAGTAAGTAGAAACCTTGAGTGAGACCCTTCTTGCAATCACTCTTTTCAATGCAGACAGAATTCCAGCAAAAATCGGGATTAACATCGTTTTCATTCCCAGCACTTGTTCTGTCTGGACCTCGTCATCAGGGCTATCACTAAATGGTATTTTCTTGTTAAGTTATAACCATAAGTCACAAAGACTGTTGATCAAAAGGAATGAGAAATTATTGGTAAAAGATTGAAGCAGTGAATACGAAGAAAATTACGTTGACTTAAAATCAATTTTTAAAAACCTAGGAACATAAAAGAAAACAGAGAATGTGCATATTCACTAAAGGATATAAAACGGAGAAGATGTGGCTGTGGCCCATCCTTGCGATAAAAAGTAGTAAGATGTAAACACTGCAATAAGGCCACCCACCTGTCAAGAAACAACGGTACAGCTAGATTAGAGAAAATATATAATTATGCAGGCTATCATTTTCATTTATCACGGACCACCATTTAAATTCAGTCGTGGATCTTCTTTTTGTCAATATCATCGATAACATAAGTGAGAGAGCTATAAGTAGCTCTTGTGAGATCAGTTTCACAAAGTGCATCAATCAGAAGCACTACTATAAAGATCATTTAATTTGATTGGAATAAAGCTGTGAAGAGCTAGCAAAACAATTACCCCCAACCAAAAGAAACAATTCATACTTTAGCTTTATGCCAAGTCCTAGTAGGTAACAGTCAGGGCCCAATCTTTGAAATCAGTGTCCAATTGATGTCATTTTTGTATTGACTGATTACATCATAGGTCAATTTAATGTGTTATTAAACGCGAAAGGTGCAGACCGTGCAGCAAAACACAGAGGACCTCTTGGAGGTTAAGCGCGGGCTTTTTCGAAACGATGGACACTTTAAAATTTTTGTGTGTGTGCATGTGTGTAAACATTTGACAGGCTAATTATTAACTTAAAAACATTTGACAGGCTAATTTTTAACTTAAAACTCAATTGTAAACTAGATTTTTTTAATTTTTAAAAGAAAGAACTGTTTTCAAGTTTCATTATAATTAAAGATATTAAGAAGCTAATAGCCTAATATAACTAAATTTGTGCATTAACATCTTATTTGCAGTCACTTTTCCAAATTTTCATCAAAGTTGGTGTTAAGATGCTTATTCTCCAAAATACGATCTACTCTTGTTACTCATTCACATGTTGAACATTCACAGTGTGAGTCTGTCTAATCAGCCACCGCTCACCTAGTAGATGATATGCAAGTGTCCTATTAATAACACTGGATTGATTCCAGAACACATGACAATCATTGAACATGGAATGTGATTAAAAATAATACCCATTCAGTACCCCCAATTCGGTAATGCCAGGTGACACCTATTCTTAGTCACTCTATTGCAAAAAATAATATAAGAATATATAAGCACAAATATTCCACTTACTTGTGTCCAATAATTATTGAAATCTGAATTAAATAATCAGGAAGATGGAAAGAGGGAAAAGAAAATCATAAAGTGAATTTGTAGACAACCACCTTCTTCCAAATATGGCCCCTGCTTCCATATAACACGGCAGATAATACTCCAAGAACAGCACCAGAGTACTCCCCCAATATTGCCCTAATATGGATTAGAGATTAATGGCCATCAAATAATGGTAACAAGACAAAAATCATAGTAGGGCAAGGTGAAAAACGTAAATGATTTTAACATAAGATGATATGAAGGACATATATATAGAAGGGCTACCTAACGGGACCGCATGACTTGAGCCCCTTTCCCCACAAAACGAAGTATAGAGCTGTAATGCCACCATTAATCACGGAAGGAATTACCTAAAAAAAAAACCTATTTTAAGAGCAGTGTAGGAAGACTATAAGAAGTGAAGGAGTAATGAGGAAACCTGTGAATTAGAGAGAGGCCTGCCTTTCCAGGGTTTCTGCAAAACTAAAAAGATAAATGCCGACGGCACAACACAAGTGAATATGAAGAGTACAACAGAAGCTCCTGTGTGAGATAAGTAGCGGTACATGGAGTAGACGGACCATATTCTCAAGAAATTGCCAATAATATGAATTATCTGCAGCCTAGCATGGAATAAGGGGAAGAAATATCAGTACAATCAACTACAACTTTGGTTTGTATCATCAAAATACTATTATTTCTCTCGGGTATCATTGGGTTTGCATCAACACATTTTCTTCAGGAAACCAAACAAGGGCTACAAATTTGTGCCTAAAATTATTAAATTCAATTTCAAAAATAGAAATAATAATAATAATAATATAGTTTGAAAAATTACCCAAAAGTAGAGCTAGTTGAATAAGAGCTTCGAGCTTCTGACAATTGCTTGGGCATTGGCGACATCATTTTCCTCAATTTATTGTTAGATCTCGGAGCCCAATTTCAAATTACCAGGGTTTTCAGGATTTGTGTAAACGAACAAATTGAATCAACGTCTTTATGTTTGGGCTCAGGTCGTTAGGGCTCGGGCTGTGTTCTCAGATATCACCGTCCCTATACATTTTTAACGCTTTAACAAGTTTGACCTTTAATTCATGTGTTTCGGCCAAACAAGGACAATACTATTTTTTTTATACTAAGTGATTAGAATACAATTTTTAAATATTTTAATCAAAAATATCACTTTATTATGCATTTTAAAATTGAATATCACTGATATGTATTTGAAAAATGGGTATTACATAGAAAGAAAATTGAAAAATATTTTTCAAAAAAAAGTATAAAAAATCTGGACCATATACGCATTTTGGAGATGTGTAAGGGCTAATAGCCTAATACGCATTTGACCAATGTATCTCTTTTTCAACTTTTTTTTTTGTAATTTTTTTTCCAAAAAACACGTAATGCCCATTTTTCAAATGCGTAATAGTAGTACTCATTTTTCAAATGCGTAATAGACTGGTATTTTTGGCCAAAATTTTTAAAATGGGTATTCTTGTCTCCCAATATAAAAAAAGTGGTTTTTTTTGCTATCACCCCAATTCGGCTCAAATGTTTCTTCATATTTTGATTTACAAATTTGATAAACTAATTAAATTCAGATACAATATGATCTCGGATATAATATACCCACTTAAATTTGGTCTCATATCATTTTGGGAAATTCTCAATAACACCCTTCTCTTTTTTATAAGTGTTGCTATTTCGAATTTTTGACGTAAGAGTGGTACATTTGTATTTTAAGTTTCATATGTATTATATCATTTTGTTACCCAAACGTTAGTCAAATGTTAAAATATAAAGCCATCACACGTGAAAGTCAAAAAAACAATTGTGTTTGTAAGAAAAGTTAATAGGATGGTGGTATTATAAAAAACTATCCTTTTGAATAATTTTGAAATTTTAAACTAGGTTTTGTTTAAATATTTTAATGATGATATTTTAAAATGTAGTAGATTCTTACCGGTGTTGAAAGTCCGAAAAAATTGAAGTTTAAATGTTTAATAAAGTCATTTACTTAAATTTTGAACTAATTAACGTTTGGTTAGCGAAGTGGCATGATATACGTGGAACTTAAAATACAATGGTACCATTTGTAAATTTTAAAAAAAAAAAGAAAAAAGAACCATTTGAAAAAGTTAAAAGTATAAGGGTACCATTAAAACATATCCCTATTATTTTTTATAAAATTATCTTATCTGAATATGATCCATGATCTGTATTCAGTACAAATCCGAATATGAATTATAATTTTATCTTTCGTGATTATTATGTGTTTAATAATACTAGCATAAAAACCCGTGTAAGGCACGGGCCGCTAGCTTAGATTGTGATTTTAAACTAAACTACGCATTATCAATGTCATTTGACATATATGATTGTATATTTTTTATGTTCATAGAGTTTTTATTGTTAATGTTATGACTATGTTGTACTTGCTTAAATATGTTGAAGTTTATAATTTGAAAACTAATACGAGTAGTTTTGATAAATCATGTATGTTTTAAATTTTGTTGTGGATCATAAAATAGAATTAAAGTGTTCTATGGATGTTTTCTAATTAAGACGACATTTTTAAAATTATAATCCTAAAATTTTTCCAGTTCTTCAAAAATGATGCATTCATTTAGTTCATCTCCGACAATATTCAAGGTAGAAACTAAATAGCCTTTAAGATGCTGCAGTATGAGATTGTAGGTTTTAGTACTGATTTTACTCAAAATCCTTCCTAAATCTTCTAATACTCTACTTAGGCTTTGCGATTTCAGTTCTTAAAACTTTCTTTGTAACTCTTTTATGTCTTTTCTTCTGACCTCTTGATTTTAAGCATTTTTTACCTTTATTTCTCTTCCTTTGTCTATCTAACTTTCAGAACATAGGACAATGTAGCTAATTGACTTAAGTGGAACTACCTTGTGCCAAATCATTCTATTATTAAGTATGTTTGGTACCATTTCGATGTGTTTCAATTCTTCCAAACAAACAGACTTTTTTTTAACTCTGAACTCGAGAATTGATCAATTATGGTTGGATAAATATTTTTTGCTTATATCATCGTAAGTTAAAATTGCTCATATGCCTTCTGAGTTATGTCCGTGTTTTGACAATGAATTCATCTTTTATTTTTTTTCAAAATACAAATTCATCCAGGGAAATATCTTTACTAATTAAAACACGGGTCATTTCTTTAGCAATTAACATAAATTTCTATTCTTTGCGGTTAATTTTTTTTTTCTAGGTATGGTTGCACATTTTTTTTCGTCTGTTACAATGTACTTACTTTAATTTATATAGATAATTTGATTGATCGGGGACTATAATTTTAAATAACCTGGACTGTATAATGTGATTTGATCTGAACATAATGTATGATATGCAATATCATGTTTTTTTTAATTTGGTATGGACTATATATTTTAATATGTTTATTATTTACACAAATTATTATCAAAATTTTAGAATATATAATTCATTTAATTATTTTGTTGTACTATCTATTTATTTTTATTATCTCATCTTTTACAATATTTTAACTCAAAACAAATAGTTTTTAATATGTTTTATTTATGTTTTTTAGTTATTTTACATATATATATATATATATATATATATATATATATATCCGTGTGTGTATTAATTCAATTCCAAATAATTAATTATTTTCTTTCATAAAATTAATTTGATAATAACAAACAATGTGTCATCTATATATTGTTAAAGTGTAATGAGGAATTTACCCAATGGGTAAAAAAATTTACCCATGGATCCTATTTGTACTATATTGTTATCATACTAGGAATATACCCGTGCTTCGCACACGGTGATGTTTTATCCTTTTAATTTTAGTAATTATCTTTGTTAATATTTTTTTTTAGTAGATTCAAGTTATATATATATATATATATATATATATATATATATATATATATATATATATATATATATATATATATATATATATAGTATCATGTCCCTTAATCTCAGGTAACTTTACTGAGCTAACCTCGTGATTGTTTTCTCATATATATATTATAAACATTTTTTGTTGAAAATAAGCTTCTATCTAAATTTTTTATTGAAACACTAAAAAATATCTCGCATCACATATTAATGTATTTTAAACATTAGATAATAGAAGAACCCAACAAAAGGAAATAAAAGAACAATCAATGAAACAACTTTAATTTCAATTAGAATCATAATTGATATGACTGCAATTAGTCTCTAAAGTATATTATATAATTTTGTTCATTTACCAAAAAAAAAATGTTTTTAATAAAATGTTTATCATATCTCCATTTTTCACATAATATAAATAAAGGATTAAGCCATAAAAAACAAATGTTAAAACAAACGAAAATCTTAATTCACATTGAAGTAAATTTAAGGTATATTCACCCATTTTGTATAAATGAGCCACTAAATTCTGGTACCTTATTTGTCCTAAAATTATCAAATGCTCCCTCTGTCCCCATCAATTCTTTACATTGAGGTTGGACATGTAGGTTAAGAAAAAGTGTAATTTAGTGAAGAAAAGTAAAAAAAGTGAGCAAAGTTGTGGGACCAATCATTATTTAATCTATAAAGTGGGAATAATGGGGGAAAGTAGTGGATGTAGTTAATTTTTATATTATAAAACTTTACTGTTTTAAGAAACTTTTGGAATGTAAAGAATTGAGAGAGACATCTCAAAAAGGAAAGTGTAAATAAATGAGAGGGACATGGGGAGTATATCTCTGCATTGAAATTGTAGCATAAACACAATATAACATAAAGAAGAAGATATACAAAAAAGTTTGTGCTAAATTTTTCTTGCAGGCATGGTGCCTCGTTTTTCTAGAATTGTATAACCGAGGAGAAAGACTAAAAATCAAAGTAAAATAATTGAAGAACTAACTTCAAATTCTAAAAAAAAACTATAATATGTATAATACATGAAAAAGACACATATTAAAAAAATTAGAGTAAAATATTTGTAATCATTGAAATTTAAAAGTCAATTCTCTTTTAATCCAAACATCAATTCCCTTTTTGCTAGATTATCATTTCAGTTGACTACGGACTATTCTGCAAATTATTAACTTGGATTTAACGTTATAAATATAACACCTTAAAAGGGTCTCATTATGGGGTAGGCACATTTTAATTTGACTACCTCCTCTGGTTCTTTTATATATATAAACCAAATATAAATGGGTAACTATTAATAAATGTAGTGAAATGAAGTCAATCACAAACTGAAAACTATAACATTACAGAATATAAACTTGTCTAAATTATAAACGGTGTAACTATTAAATGAAAAATAGAGGAAAAAACAATATTTAATTTACTTATCTTTCAACCTTCTTATCGCAGTCATCTGCACCTTAAAAGAATCTATGTGTGTAAAAGATGAGGATTAATTAAAAATAAAAAAAATGATTTCAAAGATATCAAAAAAATTTAGTCGAACTTTATAAAAGCTCCAAGAATAATACACTTCACCACTTAATTTGACTAATTGTAAGACTTGCATCAATCATGACCTAGTCCATTTCTTTGTTTAGAAACCTAAAGCTAACATATATACGTGTTAGTGATTCGTATGATCACAATAACAATATCCCGAGAATGGAAACAAAAAACATACCTAGCATGAGAATATGACATGAGGTATTGTGTCTAAAATCATGTTCAAGTAGTTTCTAATAGTTGGTTTTGTCAATCCAAGTAGAGTCATACCCATACCAGTTAATCTTGTGAAACCTAGACATTAACTAATAATGTAGTGATTTAGTACCTAAGATAGAAACTATATGTTATAATTTTTTACAAACATCCATGGCACATGATCTAGAAACATCAATCCATGGCTAGAGCTAAATACTCATATTTTTACTATTTCTCCAAGAATTTAACACACTGATTAGGTGAAAAATTGTGTTAGGAAAAAATGATAGTGTGTCACACGATTCTTAAAATGTTAAAAATTGATGTTCGTGTCACATTATTCTTAAAAGGTCAAAATCAAGAATATTGTAACGTATACATTAGAAACAACTGAGTGCATATTTAAATATAGATTTAGACAATCGCCAAATTCTATTAAAGATCAATTGGCTATCAAATATGTATCATCTTTTCTTTGCAATTTTTGATACATGTACCTTGTACTAAAATGACAACATGTATAGGCTATTTTGTTCATTATAGTGCTTAACCACGCAACTCTCAACATTAACTTCATTTCAACTTCGATAACACGTACTTCGCTTCATAGAATCGGCTAATTCATCCATTACTCCGTTCTTATTGCCATGGAAGACCTAAAGAAAGCCAAGTTGAGGAGAACTTTAGAAAATAACAAAAAAAATCGAGGAAGTCATCTGTACAAATTGAGAGTACTTGTCTTAATCTTAGACACAAAATTTGCTAACTATGTACTTCTTAATTTTCTGTAAACATAAATAACACATATAAACAGTTGGTGTAAATCCTCTGCATCAGTGTGTGTGTGTGTGTGTGTGTGTGTGTGTGTGTCAGTGTGCGTGTATACATGTGGTCGTGTGTATTTCAGACAATTTTATACATGTAATTGGTAGGTGCTCCAGTGTTTTTGCATCTGATGCTTCAAGGCTCTCAAAACTTTGTACCTGTTTATTTTTAATATATTGCAAGATATTTCGCTGCAATGTCATATAAAAAGAAAGGCGTAGAGTTGGATAAAAGAATTAAATTCACTTCTACATGCTAATCACTATAGAATACTATACCACAAATTTACTAATATATCCAGAAAAACAAAATTGGAGATCAACAATTAGAATCAATATTTTAAAAACACATCAAAATAGAAAACTTAAAAATATTTAAAAGGTATTCAGATCCTACAAAATTGTAGTGGAGACTTGAGTGTGCCTTAAATCTTAGTTAATATAATAACATATACACATAATCAATCAAAATGATCGTAGACAAAAACAACATCACAACCCTCTAAGCCATCAACCGCAATATAATTAAACCCATCAACCTCCAAAGCCATCTAACTCCCATATATTCCTTTAGAATCTGAAAAATTCTAAATTTGCCTATTGTTGCTAGCTGATTTACCTTTGTATTGAGATGCTTTGAAGGTATTAGAGAAGTTTATATTACATGCCAAGTAAACCAATAACAGGAGAGAATGGTCATTGTTTTGCTCAGAGTTCTCTAAGATAAAACAGAAACAAATAGAACTCAGTGGCACTAATATTTGAATGTCTAGTGCCCATCACTGCTCCGGAGTTTATATTAGTATTTTTCTGTACTAATAAAATTCTGACCTAACACCTAAACATATCATGCTTTAGTATGAAACTGGTAGGTTTGAACTACCTACTATTTTGTTGGCATATATTACTTGGTTGAACACCTGTCAAGACTTTCATTCAAAACTCAGGTGACAACGATATATTACAATTATATGAATCTATATACATATTGAAACAATCATAAATTTACATAAAACTTGTATAGATATGTGGTACTAATTGCTGAGATATTCCTATTAATTTGAAATTCTAAACATAAACATAAAGAAATATAGTATATAACAGACATATCAAACACATGTATTAATATCCAAAAAAACACACTAATATAAAAAGAGGGAGAACCAATAACATAAAACAACCAAATCACCAATAAATTGTATATCTCTGTTTAAATAATTATAATTTAAATAATTATATATATACATACCTAGATAAACAATTTAATCCTTTTTGGGAACCGATTTAAGCTTCTTCTTTATCATCATCATCATCATCGTCGTCGTCGTCATCATCATCATCGTCATCATCATCATCATCATCATCATCTACATAAGCCATACAAATATAAAGTAAACAACAAATATATATAAACACATAAATCAACAGAAACATAAACAATTAAAACAAACATCAATGGTGAAATCATGAAAGAGAGAGATATTGAAGATGAAGAAAGAGAAAAGATAGAATAACCGAAAAAATGAGGTACTGAATTCATATACGTTTGATATAAGATTTTGTAATTAAGAAATATAATCATTTGAATTTAAAAATAGATAACACCATTCATGTCATGATTTGTGGGATTGTTAAAATTTTTGAATTAGGAGTTTAATTGTGAGTGTATATTAGCAAGATTTATGGGATTATGTTGAATGGGTATAGCCTTTACGTTAAAATAATCAAATCACAACTGGATCCTTAATTAACGCATATTACAATGAAAAATAGCGTATATTGGGAAGCCGAGTTACATGTGGAAAGTCTGTTAACCCGCTTATACATGGAAATCATAAAATAGCATACCATATATGCATATTCAAATCTTAAAAATCCCACAATTTTAGCTACTTTTCAAATCAAATTGATTACATGGATATGCTGATTATCACACGGGTCTTGTCATTGATCTTATCCTTTTCAAATTTCAAATCTATGATTTTTCGTCGTCTTCTTTTTTTATTTACTCTCTAAGAATATTTATTGAATCTCAATTCTCTTCCTCTTTACAGTGTTTTTACTTTTATTCCACGGAACAATTCATGTTTTGTGCATGTATATATATCATGTTTATATATGTTTATATATGTGTTATATTTATTGTGCAAGTATAAGTATATAGAGTGACCTGATTAACAAATATGCACGTTATATTAAAACACAATACATTCCGTAAATAAAAGTAAAAAGGAGATAAAATAGACGAAGAAAGAGAAAAGAGAGAATTGCCGAAGAAAATGAGATATTGAATTCATGTACGTTTGATATAAGATTTGGTAATCAACAAATATAATCATCTAAATATTGTAAATAGATAACACCACTCCTGGCATGATTTATGGGAGAAATATAATCATTTAAAATCTGAAAATAGATAACACCATTCATGGCATGATTTGTGGGATTGTTAAATTTTTTGAATTGAGAATTTAATTTTGTGTGTGTGTATATCGCAAGATTTGTGGGATTATGTTGTTGAATGAGTATAGCCTGTATGTTAAAACAATCGGGTCACAACTGGATCCTTAATTAACCCATATTACAATGAAAAATAACATATATTAGGAAGTTGGGTTACATGTGGATAGTCCGTTAACCCGTTTAGACATGGGAATTTACCAAAACAACCTTATTTTAGGGACAAAAGTGGAATTTCCACTGTACTCTTCACTAGCAGGAATTTAGTTTTATGATTTGGCAAGATCCATGGACTATCCATACAGTTACCCATATTCTATGATAAAATCAGCACAATCAATCCAATTTGCTGTCATAATTTTGAATTTCAAAATACTTATTTATGGTTACATATCTTCCTGATTATCTTGCTTGATTTTCTCTTTTATTTTCAAAATTTAAATGCATAATTAATTATGTATCCAATCTTTGATTATATCACACGATTTCAGTTTCTTTTATCATTGTCTCTCTCATCTTTTTTTCTTCATCTTCGTCTTTTATCTTTCTCTCCTTCTCCATAGCTTTTTTTTCTTTGTATTGATTTCAATTTTGGATGTATAAAATGTGTATATATGTATGTTTATACAGTATTTAATTTTTGGTTTTGTTAATTGTGAACTAATTTGTATTGGTGTCTTTTGTTGCAGATCTTTCAGATGTTGTATTAAAAGAGTTCATTGCTATAGAATTCAAGTCATCAAAACAACCAAGTTTTTCCCACCTCTCTATGATCTTTTTTGTGTTTGAGTTTATGTGTATTATTTATCCTGTACTTTTATTTGTTTTAATTAACATGATATGTAAGGATGAATCTTTAATTGTTTATATTGGTTAACAATTGTATATGTTCAAATATGTATTGGTTTTTGAATTTGCTTACCTATATTGTTTTAATTTACAGGATGCAAAGCAGTGATGAAATTTATCAGAGTTTCTTTTAACAACGGTGAACTCTGGTATGTAAAAAAGTGTTTTTTGTTTTATTGTATAATTTTTGCATTTGCATATGTGAGATTATTTTTAGTATTTTTCTTCTATGCCTTTTGGTTGTTTTGTTTATGATTTTGATAATTCCAAATGCAATTACGACCAAACTTAAACTTCACACAGAAATATGCTTATCTTTTACATGTACAAATATGTAGGAGAAAATGGACAGAGGCATGGCTACTGGTGGTGGTCCCTGGACAACAAATTTGCACCGTTCACATGAGGTGATTCGTCAAATATATATGTCTTCACAATTATGCATCAAGGTTGTAACACAAAAAAAATCTAATGTTGTTGATCCAAGACCAGTACCAGGTGTGCACTATTTGTTTGGAGTTTTTATGTCTTAACAATTTACAAAAGCTATGTGTTGTTAATATTTATAACATGATCAAAGAAAGTTGTGGATCAATAGAGCTTGTGAGAGGTTGACGTTGTTGTGTCTTTTTATTAGTCTCACATAACTCAAGAATATAAAGGTCAGGAGATGAAAGATTAACTGAAGTGTTTTAGTGAAGAGTGTCCGTGTAGCCAGCGGAGCAGAACAGTAAGATGGTAAGTAGCTTTCTCTTTATATTAATATATTTAAAAAATTCAATTAATATTAACACCTCTAAGATCATGCCATATATGATGATTTTGTATATCTGAAGGAACACTACATTTACTTTACAAGAAATAAGAGAACATACACCCCATTGCGGTTGAGAATTTTTTGAACAAGCAACACACACTTTTGAGGAAGTTGAATGGGAAGTAGTGTTTAGAAGGTGGATCTTGGTTGGACATAAATTATAAATTGTTGAGTGCGTGCATATAATAAGCTTTTCCAAACTGACAAGTTTGATCATGCATACCTTTTCTTTAGTCTGATTAATTCAATCTTTTCATTCCGTAGATAAAAGATCCTAGCCTAAATAGTAGTTTGATTTTTGTAACACTAATTTACTAGATGCAGTGATTATTATATATGTGTGTGCAGGTCTGATACAAGAAATAATTATGCTTCATCAGATTTGTTTCCGCAAAATTTAGACCAATAAAATTTACCTATTATTTTTTTATGATTCTCACTTTGTTATTAATTTTTAGTTCTGGAATTTGATTTCCTTAATTCCCAACATATAGTTTAGTTTTGTTCATTGATTGCATTGGTACAAATTTAGGATTAAATTAGCTATATATTGATAGAGGTTTTTAAAGCTATTCTTAGCTATATTGAAGGTTTTTCGATTCATGTAAATGATTATTAGTTCATGTTTCATGGTTCTATAATTGAATGATAATTGATTTCTATTATAAACAATGTGCTTTGTGCATGAAATTGCACATAAATTCAAGCCTAGGTAAATGGTGGAGATTCTTGAAATATTTTTGTCACTTTTTCCAATTTTAAAGCTAATTTATATAAGAACCTTTATCTTATAAGCACACATTCACAATCTTTCATGCATCTGACTCTTTATCTATTTTAACTAGGTCAGATGTCAAATCATGTTTATGAAGAGAAAATTTTTAATGCTAAGAATCTCCATTTATGCTCAACATAAATTATACTCGCATTTTTTTACAAAATATTTTTTTGTTATATTAGGTTGACATTAACTTAATGTTATATACATGAAGCAATAAGAAAAATTTAGGAGTGCATGTCATTGTTGCAAGTTAAATACTTATACTATAATTTAAGCTGTTAATGAATTTTGTAGATAGATAAAATCGGGAAAGAACTTTAGGAGACCTAAACATGGACAAGAAAAATAAAGCAGATCAGAAATTGGAATGGTTCAAAGATCTATAATTTTATGGTACCAAATACAGACTATGATATATTATTCAAGGTAGCCTAATCTTTTTTTCAAGTGTTATTCAAATTAGATAATTTGAGACAATTAGGAACCCTGGAATCAAGAGAACAAGGTTGAACCTATTGATTTCTTTGTTGTACATGGAGTAATGGATGATGCAAGAGGCTTAGTGCATTCTGGTGGAGAAATGATAGATGTTGCTGGAGTAATGGGTGAGATGATGAATTTGTTCTGTAACATAAGATTGGGGGAAGAGATTTTGAAAAAATCTTTGATAAGGTAATTTAGTGGATAGAGTCTTGAAGACATGCTTGAGAAGATTTCTGATATAACATAGGCTTTCTAAAAGGCAGTGCAAGAGCATGTATATGGTATGCTTATTTGAATTCTCATATGTTGTGGTCGTTTTTTCATAGGTTGTGATGGTTGTTAAATTTGTATTTGTTTTGCTTCTTTTAGTTGAGGTTTCAAGAGACCTATTTGATGCAATAGTTTGTGTACTTTTTTAGTATATTTTTTTGGCTTCAAAAAAGAAAATTTATAGATAGCGAGTCATCATGATTTTATGAGAATAACTTGCAATGAAGAATCAGTAATTGTTTTTGTAATAATATAAGTTAGAGTATGTAGGCATCTTTGCAAAATCAGTTTTAGTGATAAATTTATAGAACTTTTAGTTAGGGGAGATTGAGTATATTAATGTAGTAGTATTAGTGTAACTTTGGAAAATGGCTTATAATTTTTTTAAATTTAATTTTGTGTATGCAGAGCTCAAACAGATGGCTATTCTCATAAACTGTAAAAAACAAGATAAGCTATGTAGATGCATCGACAGGTGAAGAAGAATACTGCTATTTGTTTAGCTCCATTAGAATGCAATTAATATGATAGATTTTGCCACTTAATAAGGCTGTTCGGAGATACACTAATATGTCTGGACTACAACATGTGGTTGGGATCTTATGACACGAGAAACCATGATGTCTACATCCAAAATGAGACTAACCCAGTTGATGTTTTTAACTCGGATCTGCCAGGATTTGCGCAATAGCAAGTGTTAGTCCTTGTGTATTGCAGAAGGGGGGGGGGGATGAATGCAATACTGATAAAATTCAATCTAAATTTCAACAACTAAAATCAAGATTAAACGTTATCAACAATATATGCAATCACGAACAGTATTTAGTAAGAACAAGATTCACAAATAAATGTTTTATTTATTTTGCAAAGTGTTGCTACAACCTCAAGAAAGAATTCTCGAGCTTCGGGTTTTCTTCAAAGACACTTCCTTGTCTTCGTTACCTTTCTAGAATGAGTTGATAGTAGGTATAAGACTAACCCTATCACTATCAGTCACGAGTTTGTGAAGCTGCTGTCACTGTCAAGTGGCAGCTTCTTACAGATTGTCTTACCCATGTGACTTTCCTAAATTGCTAACATGTCAGATATACATTACAAACAAAGCAACCTAGATTCATTCTATTTCCAGCTAAACCAATTCAGCAGATAAAGACTTGAACTTGCTCTTGAATTGATTCGCTTTTGTTTTGCAGTGCTTTGAAGCTTCTGTCGTAGTCTTGCAGACTTGGTGCAGCTTAGGGATACTGCATCACGCCTGTTTCTTGAACATTTAAACTGTCACGGGATTTGACTGAGAAAGATACCTAGCATAAGGATCTTTATTGAGACAGTTACTTTTGCCGCAAAGCTTGCTGTCACAGGAATGATCTTTTGGTGACAGTATGAGTTCCCCGCATAGAGTGCTGTCGAGGATCCCAAACTTGCTGTCGAGGGCAATAGTTGCTGTCACGTAGTCTTCCGCCAATGTTGCTGTCAGAGTGAATATGCTGTCGTGACTTGCAACATTCTGTCTTCTTGTAATCTTACTGTCACAGCTTCAGGACAGTAACCTTTATTCATGTTGTCATCCAAAAAGCATTCTTTGAGGCTTGAACACATAAGTGAACTTCTTTCAAACAATACAACTAGAATAACATTACATACTGATTACAAGAACATACTTTGGCTATGACAGTATGTTCTACTTAATTAGAAAAAATTAAGTACAATCAAAGTTAAGTTGTTTCTATGCTATCACCCATAAATCCCAACAATCTCCCCCAATTTGTTTTTATGGAAAATAACAACAAATTTACAATATGTGCTGACAACTTAACTAACGAGATCAGAATTTAAGAATTTTCACTTAGCTTGAGATCTCCTCTTCCGTCTTGCTGCATCCTCTCTTTTGAGAGCTTCTGCCTAGCAGCTTCTTAGACTTTCTACAAGAGAAATTTCAGCAGCAGACACTGCATCATCCTCTACTTCATCAATGATCTTCTTTATGGAAGGGGATATGAGAGAACTAACATCCCTGAGAACTAATTTCCGGGAAAATTACGTGTTATTATATGATGTGAAATGAAATTTTAATTTCATATTAAGAGTTATTAAATGATTTATCTGTTTAAACGTGCTAAGTTATTCGTTAAATGATTGAATATGTGATATTGTGGTGCTATGTGAAATGTGTGGGGAATTTAAAATTATTTTGAAAAGGGTGTCATACTATTTTATTTTATTTTAATTATCGAAAAGAAAATTTGGATCGTTCCCAAATTATTCGGGAGATTGGTATATCGTTCGTACCAATATTTCATTCGTTAAAGTAGGAAGTATTCGAAAATATTCGCAATAAAGGTATTTTGGTTCGTATATTTTGAATTAAACGATACTTGTAGTTATCCGTACTTTATGGATGCTTATCGTCTCGTGAAACGTGTATTCTGCTTTATTAAAGATTTAAAGTGTTTATTCTGTTAAATTGTATTTAAAGCGATCTATCGGATCAGTATCGATCCAAAAATGTCGTTTGGGGTATTATTTTCCGTTTGATATAAAAAGGCAAATCGTACTTTGTTTTTCGTATAATCAAAGCTTAATTACAGTTAAAAAGCTAAAAACCCCTGAAACGTGTTCTTCGTGTTCTTGAGAATCAAACTCAATTTTGAAGGCGTTATCGGAATCCGATTTCGATGTTCTTGTAACCAAATCGAATCTCTCATCATCCTCTACCTAAATCCACCATCAAAATTCATGTGGGTATGATTTCTGAGTTTTTCCGATTTTTAATTTATTTATTTATTTCGAATTATTTATTTAATTTGGGGAAATCTGTGTTTGTGATTGTTCTTGATAATTGATGATATGAATAAGTTGTATGTGTTGTAAGGAGTGTTTTGATGATTTTTAATCTGAATTTGGAGTTCGTTTTCGAGCTAATCGGAAAACAGTACAGTCGCCGGAGTTCTTGGTAGTTTGGCCGGAGAATGGATTCCCGATTGCTGACAGAGTTTTTAAGATTGCAGATGTATAGATCGTGTTAATTAGAACCGTTTCATGTGTTCAGTTTTCAATTTAGTGTTCGTTTTTGGTCGGCCGGAAAATTGTAGTTCGCCGGCGGTAAATTTCCGACTTGGTTTTTGGTTCGTTTTGTGCCGGTTTTTGATGTAAATTAGCTGTTGGTTTAGGTGGGGATCTAAGCCCCATGTTTTGATGTGATTTGCAGTGTTAGGCTGGCCGGATTTGGTCGCCGGATTCTGGGTTTGGGTTGCCGGAACACCGCCGGCGGCGGGTTGTTCTTGGCGACCCATATCCGTTCTTGGCGACCCGTTTAGCTTTTGACCCAACCCGGTTTTGATTCTTCAAACCCTAATTTCGTTTTAGAAAACTGTTTCTGGGATTTTAATTTTTAAAATAATTCAAAAATTGTTTTAAAAATTCTAAAAATCATATCTTTAATTTAAAAATACATTTTATTATTCCGAAAATTTTATAAATTCATAAATATTTATTTAAATTCGAAAATTGATTAAATTTAATTATTTTAATTATTTTTGATTAATAATTAATTTATTTAATTAATTGATTAATTCTTTTAATCAGTTAATTCTTAATAATTAATTATTAATTAGATTTAATTAATTAAAATTAAGTTTAATTATTTTCTAGCTTGGTTTATTTATTTAAAAATAGTTTGAGCATTTAAAGAGTGTCAATTAATTTTATTAATTGATTTATTTGCATTTAAAATACTTATATTGGATTTAAAAATCCAATTTTTGATTTAAAAAAATTGTTTGTGGCTTATTTAAATTCAAATAAGTTTCGTATGATGTTTTAAAAATAGTTATAAGTGCTATATGATTTGTATGAGTTGTGTAATGTGTTTTATAGTCCGTATATGCCCGTACTAGGGCTAGTGTCTGAGTTTTTAATCTCGTAAATTATACCGGACGTCCGATACGTACCCGGTTACTTGTTTAAATGTGCTATGTGGATGATGTGGATTATGTGAATTATCTGGTTAGTGAATTATAAATACAAATAATTGTTTTGAGACGTGTTTAAATGTAGTAGTTGTGTCTATAATTATCGTGTGGGGTAGTTGGGATAGAAATTTGTCGGTAATGTTAGAAAGTGAGATTTACGAGGCCGTTGACTTGGATGTTGACTTTTTATAGTATGGGGATTGTCGTCAAGCAAGTTACGTGGATTACTTATGTGGTTGATTGCGATTGGTCTATCAGTTGAGATGTGGATGTTTATGCAACAGAGATATCGGTAAGATCGGTAAGTGCGTCGAAGTTAAGTTACGATCATTTATATAATATGAGGATTATACGTTGAAGACTAAGTACCGTCTCATGTTTGACTATCGAGGCTGGCACGTGGATTCGAAATGGTAAAAGCAGACTAGTGGTATTCGCAAGAGCGTTAAAGCAAAGAAGGACGGAAGTAGAGAATCGTGCGACAAGACAGAATAAGGAGGAAATCGTATTGTTTCAGCGTTACGAAATAGCTAAGGACCAGAGGCAAGTGTTTATACCCTTGCTTATTAATTAAGGGATATTATCTTGAATTATTAGTATGCATGTTGAATGCTTATTACTGAATTTTCAAATGTTGATTTCTTTTGCATTGAATTGCAAGTATGTTATTTAATCTCGTAAATTGACGAGTACTCTTTTATACCTTTTGAGTTTAGATTCATATTTTCATATTGATTGGAAAGATATACTTATTATATTGAAAAGTTTGAAGAGATAATTATGGGCCGTATACTAAGGCTCTCTTTTAAAAGACATGATTTTAAAATATTAGGTTGGAATATTGCCAACCCTAGATGAGTGGGAACTTACGAACCCTATGTTGAAAACGTTATTTTAAATTCCGAAGTTGTGGTACTTGTTCTACAAGTATTCCATTTTTCCATCCTGCACCCTTGCAACTATTATTATCATTTCTTGTTAATGCGATCATCTGATCCATTCCCTGATTCGAATTCATTTATGCTGTGCATGATTTAGTTTACTTCCTTCAAATACGAGGCTTATCTATTATAAGTATATGTTCGAAGGACTTGAACTATTTCTGCCAGAAGTTAATAAACCTTTGTTTTCTTCATTTATAAACTTCACCCTGAATTTTTCTTAAACTTGAACTTGACTTTCTTGTCACTTACCAGATTGTTGAATCTTAACTAATTCTTCCATAATGTGATGAATTGAACTGTTAAGGCCATCTAGAGCCTGTTCTTTGAACCCTATTCCATATTGAGTTATTGCAAATTCTGTTGATATCATAATGCCTGTTTCATATCAGATTCAATCTTGTTAAGCATGTTATTGTTTATTCTTTGAACCCTACTCTATATTGACTTGTTACACTTTTCTGTTGATATCATATTGTCTGTTTCATATCAGACTTAACCTTGTTGAGCATGTCATTGTTTATTCTTCATTATATCCCAGTTGTTACATCGAACTCGTCGATGCTTATTATATTGTCACTTTTCATGTGCACCTCCCCATATTGTGTCGATCTCGTCGATACTAGATTATATTGTTATTCCTTAATGGATTCTTCATAATTGAACTGTTTCCTGGAACGTGAGTTTTCCAGCAATTGTTGTATTAGGTTGTCGATTCTTCCGACACCTGATTGTCGAAGTAAGGTTGTCAATTGTTCTGACACCTGACGTATATAATATAGAATTGGAATGTTTTTAAAAATGGACCAATTATTGGTCGATGTAATTAAGGCCCAGATTGGCCTAGGATCCAGTAGAGGACTATGACATGAGCTAGTCCGGGGTTGATGCGTGGCTGGCCAGCAGCACAACCTTTGTATTTGATAATTGTTAAAAAATCCAATTCTAATATGAATTTTCATTTCTAGGATGAGTTACATCCATATACTTTGTACTTGTGAGATATGACCTGATTCTCAGGTTTATTCGTTGCGTGAAGTTGTTGGTTTGTTGATTATTAATAGTGGTTTCAATCTTGCTGAAATCGCTTACTCTTAATACATTCGGATTCCAAATAGTTGAAATCCACTTCCTTGATTCCATTGGCAGTCGTGAGATATCTATCTTGTTGAGTTTTATTCATACCGCATATCCAGTCGGTACCCTGTTGAAGTCTTGAAGTGCGTTCTTTATTTCTTAACCGAGCGTGTTGGCTCATTCTTGCCCCTTGATTATTCTAACCTTCCAGAGTTGTTGATTTCGGAAAATGTCGTGAATAGACCTGTTATCTTCAAATTAGTATTTTTGTACAAACTATGGTCTTGAAGACATAAGAGTTATACTTATTTCATATTTCCTACATACTATTGTAGTTATTGTTGATTCGGTTGCCGTGACGACCAATATAAATCTTTTTATGTTTTAAACTATTCAGCTGCGAGAAGCTAAATGAGATATTGTGATAAATTACCAAACTTGTTTTGAAAATATCAGAGATTACAAATGTGTAAGCCATAGGCTTGTTTATTTGAAAAATCCAAAGATTAATTTGGAACTTTATATTTTATATTTAATAATGCGCTTGCTGAGCAATTCATTCGCTCATACTTGTTTTATTTATATATATTTTAGCCTGCCGGAAAGAAGGTGTATTGGCGAGAGTTGTCCGCGTAGCTGATCAGAGATGGGGAAAGATATTAGCGTAAAGACGTTTTGATCCAGAGCATTGGAGCTAGTGAGAGGTTTTGTATATAGATGTTTTCTATTGATTAATATATTGTATAAGATTAGTTGCCTGGTATACTTCTTATCGAAGTTATACTAGTGTATTAGAATTTATGTAAAGAGAATGGTTGTAAAGAAGAAAGATTGTTGTAATGAATTTTTGGATTCTCGTTCCTAGCGCTATAACCTTTAAAGATTCTTGGTAGAGTTGGGGTCACAGATATTATTATTATTGTGTTGATTTTATGTTGAACAGGTTGTTTGGATTAAGAGTGCAGTGTGACGACCAAATCCTTTGACCCCGGATTTGGGGGCGTTACAGTTGGTATCAGAGCAAGGGTTATAGTAAAACTAGAAACGAGAGTGTGTGGGAGTGTATATAGTTATATAAGGAACGTCAGAGCTCATTTAGAGTTCGTGTTGGACTATTGAATATAGTACCACTGAGTGAGTTAAGATAGAGGTATTCAATTCAGATGATTGTGCTGAGGTGGATAGAATTTCATACGATTGTAGATGTCTACGGCGGAATCTTCGAGGACTATTACGAGTTGACGGCGACGTACGATATTGATGACCTTGCGACGTGGAAAAGAAGGGCTGAAATCGAATAACGTGGAGAAGAAGGGCTGAAATCGAATAACGAGCTATCGAAGGAGTCGACGGAGGAGTCATGTGTGAAGACCCTGGTAATACCCTCCCATCCTAAGGAAATATTTGACATTTCTTTAAGCGAAACTTGTGTTGGTGAATATATTCCACCTTTTGACTTTGTACTTGATACTTTTGATCAATCATGATTGCAATTGCATCAGAGGTTGTTGCGACATCTATTTCAATTTGTAAAGCCTGTTGAAAATATGTTATTTAAATTCCAACTCCTTCATTCTTCCGGAGTGGATAACTCTAATTGTGATGTAACACTATTTGTTGATACTTCCTTTCTGGTTGTTCTTCTTTTCTGAAATAACACCTTTGGAATTTATTCAATTTCAATCCAAGGTGTGTATTTGAGAATTCTTATCGAAAGGCCCTGATTGTTATTCTGACTCTAAATTTCTTTCATATTTCTCTACTCCAACTGAGATAAACAACCCTATTTATAGGGGACACAAGGACTATCTGTCTATGTGATAGAAGTCTGACGGGACGCCGTCACTTGTGTGTTGTGAAATACAAGAAGGCTAATTACCTTTAGTACTGTCTTAATAGAGACACACAACATTGAGTTCATGTGATCAAATCGGTCTCTCAGTAATCCTTTCACTTCCAATAATGTTGCTTTGGAATATACAGATTTGGTAACCCCAATTGTGGGACATTTGCTACGATATAGAATCTTTTCACTTCAAACTATCATGAACTTCTTACCTCAAATAATCTGGGAGGTATGCCATTAGGGTGAACTGGAATTTACCCTACCTTACCGAACGAAGAATTTGCGATTGAATTACCATGAACGAAAGCGGACTACGATGCGATTAGAATACTAGTAACATATAACGGAGCCAGTTGTTCTCTTTCTATCGATTAACGTTACGATGTGGAAAAGGTGAAGTTAGATAATTCAAGAGTTGATTGGAAATTGGGGAAAAAGGTGTAATTGTGCTGATGTTATCCTAGGTTGTGGAAAATGGACATAATAGATTTTTGTCTCAATGAGAAGAACTTTTAAGATTGGATGATAGGCTAATAATGGAGAATGAGTTAATCTTTGAGTATTTCAGGATTGTATGATATGGTTGCAAGTCTTTTGCTCACGATAGTTAAGGTAGATTTTACCAGTCAATGTGGATGTATAGAATGAGAATCAAGATAATGTCGAGTTGATCAAGCTGTTTGGGAAATGAGATGGAACCATGGAAAAGGTGTCATGAGTGTTACTGTGAAGATAGGAAAAGAAGATGAAGAGGTGTTAATAAGGATTTAAAGACAATGGATGAGGTAATGAAGGGTTGTTTTCAGCTGAAGAGTTAATTGGCATGAAAGGTATGTGATTGTTGAAAGCAGTTGTTAGATATATTGGAAATAGGTAGAGTTGACCCAAGAACGTGGATGGCTGATAGTATGAGTAGTAAAGGAGAGAATTGAGATGTAAATATCTTCGGTAAAAGGATTAGAAAGGATGAAGTTTTAAGGTTATGATAACAAGAGATTAATTAAAAGAAATGACGGACATAAGGATTCAACCAGGATTGATTAAAGAGAAAGGGCTACATAAAGGAAAGAGTTATGGAAATAGAAAAGGATTCAATTATAGGAGGGAACGAGAAAGTATAAAGAATAAGAAGGAAATGCAAGGATATATATGAGGGGTTTCAAAAGGGATACCAGTGTTGGTGAATATCTAAGTACTTGAGGTGTTGGAAAATGAAGACAAAATAACAGAGGTATAGTAGACGACTACAACTAAAGAGATTCCTGAATGGAGACGAAGACATGTTGAGATAAACTGTGGTATGGAGTTGCTAAGGCTTAGAGCTTATCGTGGTGTTATTTAGGTTATTATTGACCGATTAATGAGAGATAATGGTACGACATGGAATGACGAGTTCAATTGTATTTGACAGAGATCCGCGACGTAATTGAAGAATTCAGACAGACTATGATTGTGTACTAAATTTTGAAGGTAATTGGGAGGATCGTTTACCGTTGATTAGATTCTCTTACGACAACAGTTACTATGACGATTTTGAAATGCTACCTTACGACGATTTATTGAGTGTTGGGAAAGTGCGTATAAGTTTGCTTGCCACCCCGTGAGTGGTATATTCATAGTGTATTTCGTAGAATATGAACCTATAGAGATCTAGTTAAATTGTTCTATGTTGAGTGACCGATTGAGATATTGAGTCAGTATGAGAGAGTGATGAGTAATAGAGGAGTCAAATTAGTATGAGTATGAGGAGAAATCCTAAGGTTGAAGAGTCAACCTAGGAATTTGAGAATGAGATGTTGGAAAATATCCACCTATGTTTGCGCAAGTTGATTCTGAGGACAGAATCCTGTTAAGGGGGGAAGGATGTAAGATCCGGGAAAATTACGTGTTATTATATGATGTGAAATGAAATTTTAATTTCATATTAAGAGTTATTAAATGATTTATCTGTTTAAACGTGCTAAGTTATTCGTTAAATGATTGAATATGTGATATTGTGGTGCTATGTGAAATGTGTGGGGAATTTAAAATTATTTTGAAAAGGGTGTCATACTATTTTATTTTATTTTAATTATCGAAAAGAAAATTTGGATCGTTCCCAAATTATTCGGGAGATTGGTATATCGTTCGTACCAATATTTCATTCGTTAAAGTAGGAAGTATTCGAAAATATTCGCAATAAAGGTATTTTGGTTCGTATATTTTGAATTAAACGATACTTGTAGTTATCCGTACTTTATGGATGCTTATCGTCTCGTGAAACGTGTATTCTGCTTTATTAAAGATTTAAAGTGTTTATTCTGTTAAATTGTATTTAAAGCGATCTATCGGATCAGTATCGATCCAAAAATGTCGTTTGGGGTATTATTTTCCGTTTGATATAAAAAGGCAAATCGTACTTTGTTTTTCGTATAATCAAAGCTTAATTACAGTTAAAAAGCTAAAAACCCCTGAAACGTGTTCTTCGTGTTCTTGAGAATCAAACTCAATTTTGAAGGCGTTATCGGAATCCGATTTCGATGTTCTTGTAACCAAATCGAATCTCTCATCATCCTCTACCTAAATCCACCATCAAAATTCATGTGGGTATGATTTCTGAGTTTTTCCGATTTTTAATTTATTTATTTATTTCGAATTATTTATTTAATTTGGGGAAATCTGTGTTTGTGATTGTTCTTGATAATTGATGATATGAATAAGTTGTATGTGTTGTAAGGAGTGTTTTGATGATTTTTAATCTGAATTTGGAGTTCGTTTTCGAGCTAATCGGAAAACAGTACAGTCGCCGGAGTTCTTGGTAGTTTGGCCGGAGAATGGATTCCCGATTGCTGACAGAGTTTTTAAGATTGCAGATGTATAGATCGTGTTAATTAGAACCGTTTCATGTGTTCAGTTTTCAATTTAGTGTTCGTTTTTGGTCGGCCGGAAAATTGTAGTTCGCCGGCGGTAAATTTCCGACTTGGTTTTTGGTTCGTTTTGTGCCGGTTTTTGATGTAAATTAGCTGTTGGTTTAGGTGGGGATCTAAGCCCCATGTTTTGATGTGATTTGCAGTGTTAGGCTGGCCGGATTTGGTCGCCGGATTCTGGGTTTGGGTTGCCGGAACACCGCCGGCGGCGGGTTGTTCTTGGCGACCCATATCCGTTCTTGGCGACCCGTTTAGCTTTTGACCCAACCCGGTTTTGATTCTTCAAACCCTAATTTCGTTTTAGAAAACTGTTTCTGGGATTTTAATTTTTAAAATAATTCAAAAATTGTTTTAAAAATTCTAAAAATCATATCTTTAATTTAAAAATACATTTTATTATTCCGAAAATTTTATAAATTCATAAATATTTATTTAAATTCGAAAATTGATTAAATTTAATTATTTTAATTATTTTTGATTAATAATTAATTTATTTAATTAATTGATTAATTCTTTTAATCAGTTAATCAGTTAATTCTTAATAATTAATTATTAATTAGATTTAATTAATTAAAATTAAGTTTAATTATTTTCTAGCTTGGTTTATTTATTTAAAAATAGTTTGAGCATTTAAAGAGTGTCAATTAATTTTATTAATTGATTTATTTGCATTTAAAATACTTATATTGGATTTAAAAATCCAATTTTTGATTTAAAAAAATTGTTTGTGGCTTATTTAAATTCAAATAAGTTTCGTATGATGTTTTAAAAATAGTTATAAGTGCTATATGATTTGTATGAGTTGTGTAATGTGTTTTATAGTCCGTATATGCCCGTACTAGGGCTAGTGTCTGAGTTTTTAATCTCGTAAATTATACCGGACGTCCGATACGTACCCGGTTACTTGTTTAAATGTGCTATGTGGATGATGTGGATTATGTGAATTATCTGGTTAGTGAATTATAAATACAAATAATTGTTTTGAGACGTGTTTAAATGTAGTAGTTGTGTCTATAATTATCGTGTGGGGTAGTTGGGATAGAAATTTGTCGGTAATGTTAGAAAGTGAGATTTACGAGGCCGTTGACTTGGATGTTGACTTTTTATAGTATGGGGATTGTCGTCAAGCAAGTTACGTGGATTACTTATGTGGTTGATTGCGATTGGTCTATCAGTTGAGATGTGGATGTTTATGCAACAGAGATATCGGTAAGATCGGTAAGTGCGTCGAAGTTAAGTTACGATCATTTATATAATATGAGGATTATACGTTGAAGACTAAGTACCGTCTCATGTTTGACTATCGAGGCTGGCACGTGGATTCGAAATGGTAAAAGCAGACTAGTGGTATTCGCAAGAGCGTTAAAGCAAAGAAGGACGGAAGTAGAGAATCGTGCGACAAGACAGAATAAGGAGGAAATCGTATTGTTTCAGCGTTACGAAATAGCTAAGGACCAGAGGCAAGTGTTTATACCCTTGCTTATTAATTAAGGGATATTATCTTGAATTATTAGTATGCATGTTGAATGCTTATTACTGAATTTTCAAATGTTGATTTCTTTTGCATTGAATTGCAAGTATGTTATTTAATCTCGTAAATTGACGAGTACTCTTTTATACCTTTTGAGTTTAGATTCATATTTTCATATTGATTGGAAAGATATACTTATTATATTGAAAAGTTTGAAGAGATAATTATGGGCCGTATACTAAGGCTCTCTTTTAAAAGACATGATTTTAAAATATTAGGTTGGAATATTGCCAACCCTAGATGAGTGGGAACTTACGAACCCTATGTTGAAAACGTTATTTTAAATTCCGAAGTTGTGGTACTTGTTCTACAAGTATTCCATTTTTCCATCCTGCACCCTTGCAACTATTATTATCATTTCTTGTTAATGCGATCATCTGATCCATTCCCTGATTCGAATTCATTTATGCTGTGCATGATTTAGTTTACTTCCTTCAAATACGAGGCTTATCTATTATAAGTATATGTTCGAAGGACTTGAACTATTTCTGCCAGAAGTTAATAAACCTTTGTTTTCTTCATTTATAAACTTCACCCTGAATTTTTCTTAAACTTGAACTTGACTTTCTTGTCACTTACCAGATTGTTGAATCTTAACTAATTCTTCCATAATGTGATGAATTGAACTGTTAAGGCCATCTAGAGCCTGTTCTTTGAACCCTATTCCATATTGAGTTATTGCAAATTCTGTTGATATCATAATGCCTGTTTCATATCAGATTCAATCTTGTTAAGCATGTTATTGTTTATTCTTTGAACCCTACTCTATATTGACTTGTTACACTTTTCTGTTGATATCATATTGTCTGTTTCATATCAGACTTAACCTTGTTGAGCATGTCATTGTTTATTCTTCATTATATCCCAGTTGTTACATCGAACTCGTCGATGCTTATTATATTGTCACTTTTCATGTGCACCTCCCCATATTGTGTCGATCTCGTCGATACTAGATTATATTGTTATTCCTTAATGGATTCTTCATAATTGAACTGTTTCCTGGAACGTGAGTTTTCCAGCAATTGTTGTATTAGGTTGTCGATTCTTCCGACACCTGATTGTCGAAGTAAGGTTGTCAATTGTTCTGACACCTGACGTATATAATATAGAATTGGAATGTTTTTAAAAATGGACCAATTATTGGTCGATGTAATTAAGGCCCAGATTGGCCTAGGATCCAGTAGAGGACTATGACATGAGCTAGTCCGGGGTTGATGCGTGGCTGGCCAGCAGCACAACCTTTGTATTTGATAATTGTTAAAAAATCCAATTCTAATATGAATTTTCATTTCTAGGATGAGTTACATCCATATACTTTGTACTTGTGAGATATGACCTGATTCTCAGGTTTATTCGTTGCGTGAAGTTGTTGGTTTGTTGATTATTAATAGTGGTTTCAATCTTGCTGAAATCGCTTACTCTTAATACATTCGGATTCCAAATAGTTGAAATCCACTTCCTTGATTCCATTGGCAGTCGTGAGATATCTATCTTGTTGAGTTTTATTCATACCGCATATCCAGTCGGTACCCTGTTGAAGTCTTGAAGTGCGTTCTTTATTTCTTAACCGAGCGTGTTGGCTCATTCTTGCCCCTTGATTATTCTAACCTTCCAGAGTTGTTGATTTCGGAAAATGTCGTGAATAGACCTGTTATCTTCAAATTAGTATTTTTGTACAAACTATGGTCTTGAAGACATAAGAGTTATACTTATTTCATATTTCCTACATACTATTGTAGTTATTGTTGATTCGGTTGCCGTGACGACCAATATAAATCTTTTTATGTTTTAAACTATTCAGCTGCGAGAAGCTAAATGAGATATTGTGATAAATTACCAAACTTGTTTTGAAAATATCAGAGATTACAAATGTGTAAGCCATAGGCTTGTTTATTTGAAAAATCCAAAGATTAATTTGGAACTTTATATTTTATATTTAATAATGCGCTTGCTGAGCAATTCATTCGCTCATACTTGTTTTATTTATATATATTTTAGCCTGCCGGAAAGAAGGTGTATTGGCGAGAGTTGTCCGCGTAGCTGATCAGAGATGGGGAAAGATATTAGCGTAAAGACGTTTTGATCCAGAGCATTGGAGCTAGTGAGAGGTTTTGTATATAGATGTTTTCTATTGATTAATATATTGTATAAGATTAGTTGCCTGGTATACTTCTTATCGAAGTTATACTAGTGTATTAGAATTTATGTAAAGAGAATGGTTGTAAAGAAGAAAGATTGTTGTAATGAATTTTTGGATTCTCGTTCCTAGCGCTATAACCTTTAAAGATTCTTGGTAGAGTTGGGGTCACAGATATTATTATTATTGTGTTGATTTTATGTTGAACAGGTTGTTTGGATTAAGAGTGCAGTGTGACGACCAAATCCTTTGACCCCGGATTTGGGGGCGTTACAGTATGAGTTCCCCGCATAGAGTGCTGTCGAGGATCCCAAACTTGCTGTCGAGGGCAATAGTTGCTGTCACGTAGTCTTCCGCCAATGTTGCTGTCAGAGTGAATATGCTGTCGTGACTTGCAACATTCTGTCTTCTTGTAATCTTACTGTCACAGCTTCAGGACAGTAACCTTTATTCATGTTGTCATCCAAAAAGCATTCTTTGAGGCTTGAACACATAAGTGAACTTCTTTCAAACAATACAACTAGAATAACATTACATACTGATTACAAGAACATACTTTGGCTATGACAGTATGTTCTACTTAATTAGAAAAAATTAAGTACAATCAAAGTTAAGTTGTTTCTATGCTATCACCCATAAATCCCAACAATCTCCCCCAATTTGTTTTTATGGAAAATAACAACAAATTTACAATATGTGCTGACAACTTAACTAACGAGATCAGAATTTAAGAATTTTCACTTAGCTTGAGATCTCCTCTTCCGTCTTGCTGCATCCTCTCTTTTGAGAGCTTCTGCCAAGCAGCTTCTTAGACTTTCTACAAGAGAAATTTCAGCAGCAGACACTGCATCATCCTCTACTTCATCAATGATCTTCTTTATGGAAGGGGATATGAGAGAACTAACATCCCTGAGATTCAGCCATTGCTCTATATCATATGGATAGGTTCTGAAATGAAGTTCTTCATTAATGAGCTTGAATCTACTTCCAGGATAAGCATTGAGAGACTTCCTTCTTTGCTTGTCCAGTTTTGAGTCTTCTCCTTTTCTCCCTTCCAATAACTTCTCTATCTCATCAGAACAAATATGTTCCAAGGGATGAATTGAACCAGCTACCATATACTGTAAATCCTTCAGAGTGGATGTTTTAAGCTTATGCAAGCTGCAAACATAGATTTCTTCTTTTAGGAACTTGACTCTTAGGGGATTTTCCAGCATATATGGTTGATAATTTGGAGCTTCACTTTCTGCCTTGTTAGAGGCCTTGTGTTTTTCCAGTAATTTAGCTTCCTTCTTATCAAGTTCTGACTGAGTTTGAGAATATTCAGAAGATTCAGGTTGTTTGCTTGGCTTGGGTTCCCCTTCCTTAGTTGGTTGGGTTTGCCCTTCTTCTGTGGGTAAGTCATCAAACTCATAGTACCAGTGGTATGGTATAGGAGAGGCTGGGAGATCAGTAAGAATATCAGCATCATCAAAATCTGCAAAGTTATAGCCAAATTTCTGATAAAATTCAGCATCCCTATCTGCCTGATATTTTAGAACATGTTCCATGACAGCCTTTGAAACATCATCATAGCTCTCCAGCAACTCTACCATTCTCTCCAGGTAGAAGAAATCAATTCTTCTTTTATCTATGGTTGATTCACTTTTCTTGGTTGATATGGCTACCAGATTGAAGTCCTTGTCAATCTTGGCTGACCTTGATTCTGCCCACCACAGAATGTACTCAGTGGCCTCTTGATTTGCATCCAGCTTAACCTCAACGCTCATGATTTCTCTTGATTGCATTTGTTGAATCTTAAGACTGTTGGGAGGAATTGATTGAATTGGCTTTTTGAGATTCCTGCCAAATCCAGTGGCCTTTTCCTTTCCTGAGTACTTGTGCTTCCCTGTTGGTTTCTGTCTAGTAAACCATGCCTTAGCTTTAGCTTTCAGTCTTTTGGACTTGACAGTAGCCTTGGTTTCATCCTTGACAGAACCTTCCTTGACAGTATCCTTGTCGACAGCATCTTTCAAGACAGCATCTTCTATGACAGTATCTTTGTCGACAGTACCTTTGGTGACAGCATCTTTTTCAGCATTTATGCAGTCAATAGCACATCTAAGAATGCTTGCCTCCAAAGCTTCCAGTATTCTTGACTCCTCTTCATCTGTTGCACCAGCATCTTTCTTTTCCTGGCTAGGAGTTTCTTCATTGCCTTCATTCTGAGATTGAATACCAGTATTCCCAGAATTGCTTCCACCAGCATTTCCAGCTTTTCCAGAAGCTTCACCACCTCCATCCTCACCATCTTCATCATCATCATCATCATCATGGGGAGGAATGTTATAGAAGCAACTTCCACCTTGATCATTTCTTTTGGCATTGGCTCTAGTGATTAGCTCCTTCATTCTAGCTCCCAGTGTCTTGTCTCTCAACACCAGCATTTTGTAGATTTCTTGAACAGCATGAACTCTTCCTGGATTGGCATTTGAACTGAGTATTCCATCTAGTACCTTCAGAATTGACTTGGTTTCCATTTTGGATGGGCTACCAATATTCATGAAGCTGTTCCTTCTTGTGCCATCCTTAGTTTTAGATCTGTAGAAAACACATGGTGGATTTGAGTAGACTTCAGGTAGCTTCTGCATGATTAGGTTCTGGATTTGCACATCCAATATTTCATTGAATGGTGTTTGAGTTGCCCTGATCTTTCCCTTCAAAGCACACAACACCTTTGCTGGCAGACTCTGCAATAGCTGCATTGTGATGAAATAAGATATGCCAGAAGTTAGATAAATACTTATAGCCCATCTTTTCTCATCATTCACCATTACACTGACACTGGTAATTTGTTCCTTTAACAGTTTTGTGGTGTTGGTTGGACGGTTGCAAGGAGCATTCATTGCTTCTTCCACCAAACTGCTAAACTTACTGTCATGGTTGTGTAATGTGCTCTCCCTGTAATCCACCATCAAGACATTGGCTTCCTCTTGATCATACTCAGTACCATTGGACCAAGTAGTTCCTTTATGGATGGATTCAGGCAGTTTCCCTTTACCTTTCCCAAGTTTGTTTTGTTCCTCCATTTCTCTCCATTTCTTCTGTAGAGCAGTTTCTTGAGTTTCTTGAGTAGGTTCTCTAATCACCACAGGAGGCAAGATTGGATGTCTAGATGCAGGTCTTCTTTGCAATGCATCTTGAGTTTCCTTTGACATTAACACCCTTTCTCCATCCATTTCCACTTCAACAGGCTTTTCAGCTTTATCCTGTGGTTTTGCACTGCTTGGTTTGACTTGCTCCCCCTTAGACATTGCTTTCCTTTCAGCTCCCCCTCTGGTCTTCACAGCTACAGGCTCCCCCTGAGTTCCACCTGATTTTTGAATAGGCAATGATTCTGATCTTACTACCTTCTCCCCCTTAGTTGAGTTGGCAGCTACCAGGTCAGTAAGGAACTGAATAGAGAGCTGAGTAGCAGCAAAACCATCAACCACCAGGTGAGAGAGAGAGAGTCCAGTTTGGAGTCCAAAGTAACACACTGTCCTTCAAGAGCTGCAATCCTGTTACCAAAAGTAGTAGAGGGGCCACCAGACCTTAACCTTCTTGGAGGGGAAGGAAAAGACAGGGGCTTGGAGGCTATGGGGGTTCTCACACTCTCAGGGTGTTTTTGAGTGATCTCATCACCCCTCACAGTTTGACTCTCAAGGCCTAGTGCCTGAATAGTGTGGGCTCCCTCAATATCTCTCTGGACATGCTCAAGTCCCTCTCCTTTTGCCAGCTCATTTGGCTGCCTCTCATTTTTATGCTCACCTCTCTTTTCTTTTATCTCTCTTTTCTTTTGCACACCCTCACTCAACCTAGATGCATGGGTATGAGCAGTACTTACATGCATGGAAGGAGAAGATTTAGAATGTACCTTTAGGAGTTTGGCAAGAGGTAGGTCATCATCAGAGGCATCCTCAACAAGTACAGCATCAAAATTAGGCTGGGAAGGCTGGACAGCATCTTGAGTAGGAATGGTACTGTCAGTTGGGGTCTGGACAGCAGGTTCTGGCATGACAGCATCTTTGGGAGGTGGAGTGACAGTAGGTTCTGTAGTGACAGTATCTTTCTCTCCACCTTTGACAGTAGCTGTGCCCAGGACAGTAGCATCCCCAGTGTCTTTGACAGCAACAGAGGCTGTGACAGCATCTTCCTGAAGGTAAGATGCTCCTTGGAGATCAGACAAAGTGTTGGCTGTTTCATTTTCTGACAAAATACCACTTTGCCCTAGCTCAGTGTTTGGAGGAGTGGTGTCCATCTCACTTTGAGAAATGGGTTCTTGTGGACCACTAGATGGGGGCTCATCCATGATTGGAGATGGATGATCAAAACCTGAAGGGTTGGGACTGTCCCCTTCTCTAGGTTGTGGAGAAGAAACAAAAGAATGTGTAGGGAAGGAAGAAGGTGAAAGTGTAGTAGAGAGTGGGGGCTGATTCACAGATGAAACATGTGAACCATCAATAGGAGTAGAGAAATCCTCACTGTGCCCTAACTCACTGTGTGTTTCTTCAAGTGGGGGTATCTCAGGTTGGGAACCATGAGTTTGTGCAGACTCTGTACAGGGTGCCTTGGGAGACAGGCCAAATTCAATAGAAGCACCTTGTTGAGAAGGCACATCTAGGGAGGATTTTATTTCCCTGGTTTCCTCTACAGTCTTTTGGGAGACTGCAGGGTGGCTGACAGTGGTTTTGGTCCTCCTAGCTCTCTTCTTCTTAGGCTCAGGGGGAACCACTGTGGGTTCTGTGTGACTACCTTCCTTATGTGCTGCACTAGGTGCAGTGTCTCCCTCTTGACTAACAGAGCTACCACCAACATCAGCTTCTAAGGACCTTTTTCTGGATTCTTGCAAGGCTTCTCTTTGGGCTTTGGGAAGTCTAGAGGGCCTAGGCTGAGTGTATGGTGTTGAATGTGGGTTAACTGAATTTGGGTCTAATTCAGCTTCATCCTCAAGAGAAAAAGAATCATAACCAGTAGGTAATGGATAATCAAGGTTGGACACTTGATCAACCATGTGCTGAGTGAAGCAAAGTGGAATATGTGCATTTAGATCCTGTGAAGATAACAGTGTGTGTGTGTTCTTTTTCAAGACAGAGCAGACCTCTAGACGAGGGGCATCATTATTAAAATCACAGAAAGAATTGATACACATCATAAGAAAGCGAGGGTAGTGTGATACCTGCTTACCTATGGCAGCTTTGAGTTGTGCCATGAGGAGAGCTCCAACATTCACCTTGTATCCATGGACAAGAGAATGTGTCAGTTTCTTGATGTAGGAGGGTATCCCATTCCAGCCTGTGGACTTGGTAGAGAACACCTTGACCATTGCATCAAAGATCATGCTCCACTCCTTCCTTAGATACTTCCTGTCCATTTCACCAGACGGGTACCACTTGGTTGTTCCCTCTTCGAGAATAGGGCCTGCATACCCAATCTTCAAGAAGAGCTTCTTCAGAGTGTCATCATTAGCAAGTGGAGCAAAGTTTTGTCCTTCTTCCAGTGTAATTCCAAGAGCAGTATTGATGACCTCAGCTGTGAGAATGTATTGTTGCCCATTAATCTTGAATTCAATAGCTGGGTTTTCACCCACAGTTAGAGCAACAGCAGTTCGCCAAAATTCCTCAAGTTTGTCTAGGTCGAGATGTGGAGTTGAGGTAATGGCTGAACGAAGATAGGACTTGTTCAAGAAAAACACCAGTCCTTTGAAACCTTCACCAGCATCATTTGGGGAAAAGATGCCAGCAAAGTTTGTTTGAGAGAGAGACTGTTTGGGGGCCATGGAGATTTCAAGAAAAGAAGAAAGTGAGAAAGTAGCTTTTTGCTTGAAGAAAAGTATTTTGCCTTGAGTTTTGTGAGAGTGATATGTCTGAGTAACTGGAGAATAAATATGGGTATCTCAAACGTTTGCTTAAAAAGTGGAGTTAAAGGACGTGTCTTAACCCACTCTCTTAACACGTGAGTTACTGCCCGTTATTCACTGTCAATCGTGGGGTGAATATCCAATTACAACGGTCCACTATTGTTGACAGTAACCTGTGCGCTAGAAACAATCTGTCAGTAAGAAGTGGTGGTGACAATAGGTTTTGCACGACATCAACTATTGCGCAAAAACTTGCTGTCACCGTTAAGCATATGAATGACAGTATCCTTTACAAGTCTTGACAGAAAGTCTTTTCCTGCTGTCAAGAAGGTTGCTGTCAAGAAACACATGACAGTATTCTTCTTAACGACAGTAACTTCGATTAGGAAATGGTTCTGTCATGAACTTATTAGAATGCTTGATTCATACACTTAACTTAATATTGACAAATTATGGATTTAGCAATGTAATCTTTTGAACACAGATATTAAGCAATTAACACAGACAAATCATAAACTCAGTAACCACAAAAACAGGAACTTTTATTATTAGTAATAAAATCATTAAAATTGAACATTGAGTACATCATTCTATGATTTTATTAACTAGTTCTAAGACTTCTTCCTTAATCTCTTCTTCAGAGCGGCCTTCTTTTTCAAGAAGTGCCTGAAGCTCCTTCTCTTCTTCCACAGCCTTGGCCTCCTCTTCCTTAGCCTTGGCCTCCTTTTCCTCGTCTATCTCATCGAGGGCATCCAAAAGCACCTCGAAGAGCTCCTCAATCTCTTCATTGTAGGGTTCACTATCACACTTCTTTAGACCAACTTCGATTCCTACTTTGTTTTCCATTATTCACTTTAAAACTGAGAGCAGACTGGTGAAACCTAAGGATAATTTATAGGCAAAACCGTCTAAGGATTAAAGTCTAATGGTCAACAGTTAGAGTACCCATACAACTACCACAAAAGTAATTAATGGTCGTGTCCTCCTTTAATCCTACAGATTAATGCAAAAGAGTGTGAAAGTCCAATGGAACAGATTTTTAACTCTCAAACTTAACGGATAACCACATTAAAGTCATACACGGTTTAAAAGTATGAGACTGGCACAAAATACTGACATGAGAAGTCAAATCAACACATGCTGTCACATAACAGACATAAACCAAGTAGACAGTAACTTCTCTTGACAGCAGGTTTGAAGTTGCTGTCATGAGCTTCAATAAGAATTGAAAATTTAGAAACCTTAGTAAAATTAACATACCAGATTCAGCATTCCCAATTCACTTACCAACCTGTTGAAGGTTGCTTCATCCAATGGCTTAGTGAAGATGTCAGCAAGTTGCTTGTCAGTTGGGACATAAATCAGCTTCACAGTTCCTTGTTCAACATGCTCTCTGATAAAGTGATGTCTTATATCAATGTACTTTGTCCTAGAGTGTTGAACTGGATTGTCTGAGATGGCTATGGCACTAGTGTTGTCACAGTAAATAGGAATTTCTCTTAACACTAGACCATAATCTAGAAGTTGACTTATCATCCATAGAATTTGTGCACAGCAACTGCCTGCAGCAATGTACTCAGCTTCTGCAGTTGAGGTAGAAACTGAAGGCTGCTTCTTGCTAAACCATGAGACCAATCTTCCACCAAGAAATTGACAGCTACCAGTAGTACTCTTTCTGTCAATCTTGCATCCAGCATAGTCTGAGTCTGAGTAACCAATTAGATCAAATCCAGTATTCTTAGGATACCAAAGGCCTAGGTTAGGAGTGCCTTTTAAGTATCTAAAGATTCTCTTGATGGCTACCAAGTGTGACTCCTTTGGATCACTTTGAAACCTTGCACAAAGACATGTAGCAAACATGATATCAGGTCTGCTAGCAGTTAGGTATAGGAGGGATCCTACCATGCCTCTATAAGTGCTTGAGTCAACTTTCTTTCCTTTAGGATCAAGATCCAGACTAGTTGCTGTGGACATTGGTGTCCTTGCAGGAGATGAATCTTCCAAGTTGAACTTTTTGAGAAGTTCCTTGATATACTTAGCTTGACTTATGAAGATTCCATCAGTTTGTTGAAGAATTTGTAACCCTAGAAAGAATGACAATTCTCCCATCATGCTCATCTCATATTTGTTACTCATGAGATGGGAAAACTTCTCACACAGCTTCTCATTTGTAGAACCAAAAATGATATCATCCACATAAATTTGTACCAGAATGATGTCCTTGCCATGATGCTTGTAGAAAAGTGTCTTGTCCACAACTCCTCTGGTAAACTGATTTTCCAGAAGAAAGGTGGAAAGTGTGTCATACCATGCCCTGGGTGCTTGCTTTAGTCCATACAAAGCTTTGAAGAGTTTGTACACAAAATTATGCATTTCAGCATCCTCAAACCCTGGTGGCTGTTCCACATACACTTCTTCTTCCAGCTCTCCATTTAGAAAGGCACTTTTGACATCCATCTGAAATACTTTGAAGTTGCAGTGTGCAGCATAAGCTAGAAAGATTCTTATAGCTTCAAGTCTGGCAACAGGAGCAAATGTCTCATCATAATCTATTCCCTCCTGTTGACAGTAACCTTTAGCCACTAGCCTTGCTTTGTTCCTTGTCACCAATCCATTTTCATCAAGTTTGTTTCTGAAAACCCACTTGGTCTCAATAACTGACTTTCCCTTAGGTCTTGGAACCAATTTCCATACATTGTTTCTTTCAAACTGATTTAGCTCTTCTTGCATGGCTATCACCCAGTCAGAATCCAACAATGCTTCATCAATTGTCTTGGGTTCCATTTGTGACAGGAAGCATGAGAACATGCTGTCAGCAGAGACTTTGTTCCTTGTCCTCACTCCAGAATTAGGATCACCAATGATAAGGTCATTTGTGTGATCCTTGGTCCACCTGGTGATTCTGGGCAAGCTACTTGATTGAACAGGAACATTTGCTTCAGCTTGTTGAGTTGAATGCTCATCAATTCCATTGTCTCCACCATGTTCTTCATTGTCTCCAGAGTCATCACTGTTCTGAATGTTAGATGTTATGGTGTGTGATTGAGCTGGAGTTTGATTGACAGTAGTGGTGTTGACAGCATCTTTGTCAACTTCAACAATTTGAGTGAAGCTAGGTTCTTCATCTACAATCTCCTCAGCTTCCAGGTATCCTTGATTCTCAAATCTGAATGTCTGCATCTTTCCTTCTTCATGCAGTCCTGGAAACTTGGTTTCATCAAATGTGACATTAACACTTTCTTCAATAATCCTGTGTTCCATAACATAAACTCTGTAGGCAGTCCTTTCTGTGCTGTAACCCATGAATAATCCTTCAAGAGCCTTGGTGTCAAATTTTCCTTTCTTCTCATGGTTGTCTTTCATCATAAAGCATTTGCTCCCAAACACATGAAAATATTTGACAGTAGGTTTCTTTCCAGTTAACAGACAGTAAGGAGTACTTGCATGAGTTTTGTTGATCATGGTTCTGTTCTGAGTATAACAGGCTGTGTTGATAGCTTCAGCCCAGAAATATGTTGGCAACTTAGCATCATGCAACATAGTTCTAGCTGCTTCAATGAGAGTCCTGTTCTTTCTTTCTACAACTCCATTCTGCTGTGGAGTTCTTGCAGCAGAGAATTGTTGTACAATTCCTTCATCTTTACAGAAATTTCCAAGTGTGGCATTTCTGAATTCTGTACCATTGTCACTCCTCAAGATTTGAACTTTTGAGTTTGGGGTTCTATCAAGAACTCTGACTTGATCAATAATCACTTGAGCAGCTTCATCTTTGGATTCAAGAAATTTCACCCAAGTGTACCTTGAGTAATCATCCACCATTACTAAGGCATACCTCTTTCTGGCCATAGATGGTACATTGACTGGTCCAAAGAGGTCCATGTGAATTAACTTGAGTGCTTCTGTGTTGGTGTTTACTTGCTTGGACTTGTGCACAGCTCTTCTCAGTTTGCCCATTTGACAATCTTCACACAGTCCTTCTTGACAGAATTCCTGTTGGGGCAAACCTCTCACTAACTCCTTCTTCATCAGAATATTCATTGTCTTGAAGTTGAGATGTGAGAGTTTCCTGTGCCAAAGCATACTGTCACCAACAGTAGCTTTACTGTAAAAACAGTAAACTTTATCTTTGTTGAGCTTAGATCAGCAACAAACAAGCTTCCTTTTCTGACCCCTTTTAGAGAGAGGCTTCCATCCTTCTTGTGATAGATGTTGCACACCATCATGTCAAAGTCAACCTTAAATCCTCTGTCACTGAATTGGCTGACACTGAGCAGGTTGTGCTTCAATCCATCCACAAGAGCAATATCTTCAATGACAACATTTCCAATTTCCAGACAGCCATATCCCACTGTGTAACCCTTGCTGTTGTCTCCAAAGGTTATGATTGGGCCAGCTTTCTCTACATAATGTGATAGCAGGGCTTTATCACCTGTCATGTGTCTTGAGCAACCACTGTCAATTATCCACATGACCTGATTTTTCTTCTTACCCTGCAAAACAGAATGTTTCTAAGTTGCATATGGTACCCAATCTTTGTTGGGTCCTGCAGTTTCAGTGTTTCCTGAGTTTCTTTCAGTCACAACATCACAAGCATTATCAAAGACTTCCTGTTTGACTTCTCTTTTCACCCACTTAGGTTTAGAATTGGACTTGGTCCTTTTCTTAGTGGATGAAGCCTTTTTGTTGTTGCCAGCAGGCTCAGAAGTCTCAACAGTGTTTAGGTATGAGCATTTTTCAGTAGAGAGAACAGGTAAGTTAAAGCATGTACTCATGGCAGTGATTTTGCATGGCATACAATCAATGTTATTACAGACACTCATAGTTCTATGCATAAGGGGGGTTCTGTGTAAGTTACCATTGAGTTCAGTTGCATTGATCTTATCCTCAATTGGTTTCTTACAAACATGTGTTAAGTGATGTGTAGATCCACAGTTATTGCATAGTTTCCTAGAAGCACCTCCAACATTAGTGTATCCATTTCCTTTATTGACACCTACCTTACCATTCCTGTTTCTAGACTTGGGAGTTACTGGATTGACAGTATGTTCAGAAGTTGCTGTCGAACTATCCTTGACAGTATCTTTTATTCCTACTGTCTTGACAGAAGGTTTAAAAGTTACTGTCTTGGAATCATTCTTGACAGTATCTTTGAAAGATTCTGTCTTGCCAATCGTGACAGCATCCTTTGAACTTACTGTCTGATTGCTTGGTAAGTTTACTGTCTTGGGGATTGTGACAGTACCCTTTCCTTCCTTGAATGTGCAGTCAACACCTTCATCCTCATCACGAATTTCTTGTTTGATGATCATGGCTTCTTCATCAAACTCAATTTCAGCAGCTTTGAAAATAGGAGTTTTAACTTTCTTGAGAATGGTGGGTTTGACAGCAGCAATTCCAGGACAATCTTGAATCACAGTTTCCTTTCCAGGTCTTCTACCATAAGAAAAACCTATACCAACAGACTGATTTTCTGTATGCTTATCATTGTAATCCTGAACTATCTTTGATGAGTTTCTATAGGCCTTAATCTTAAATTCATTTTCAGCAATCTCATTCCTCAGGAATTCCTCAACCTCCTTAGCACATTTTAATTCATTTTTAAGTTTAGCATTCTCTTGAGCTAAAGAGCCTAGTGAACTGGTTTTGAGAAAAAGAGAATCATTTTCAGACTGAAGTGTTTCATTTAGCTTACTTAGTCTAGAGATTTCCTCATTAGCAGCAGATAAGCTAGTATAGACATTGAACATTTCAGCACTTAAGTCTTTAATGGTTTTCTTATACTCATCAGTAGACATATCAAGTAAGACAAGTGAAGGTACCTGACTTGAAGGTGTTGATGCTACCTCATCAGTGCTAGCCATGAGAGCTAGGTTGACATATTCTTCCTCTTCTTCATCATCAGAATCATCCCAACACTTTCCTTCAGCCACATAGGCTCTACCTTGATTTTTCTTGGAGTATCCACCAGTTCCTTTCTCATATCTTTGAACCTGTTTGGGTCTTTTGCATTCAGTAGCAAAATGACCAGGTTCTCCACAGTTGTAACATTTGAACTTTGATCTATCCACAAATCCAGTTTTGTATCCTCCTTTGGTTGAACTTCCCACAGCAGCCTTTGATGAGCTTCCTTTGCTGAACTTGGATGCTTGGCCTTGAGGCTTGTATGACCTATCCTTCTTGAACCTAAAGTTCTTGAACTTCTTGGCCATGTAAGCCATAGTAGGGTTGTCCATGCTTTCCAGTTCCTCCATTGTGTAGAAGTCTTCGTCTTCCACATCTTTAAGTTGTAGTACCACTTTCTCATCATCTTCAACCACCTCTTCTATCTTCAAGGTCTGTGTTGGGGTTGATTGTGTGATCTGTAGTACTTCACTTGGCTGTGTGATCCTTGGCACATGTGCTACTAGGGCACTTGACATATTAGCCATCTTGTTCCTTGTTCCACTTTGTATGGCTCTCTTTTGAAAGAGTTCGAGTTCATAAGATTTCAGAATACCATAAAGTGTCTCAAAGGTTATAGTGTTGAGATCTCTTCCTTCTCGTATGGCTGTTGTCTTGTGTTCAAGGTGATCAGGCAGTGTGAGCAGGAACTTGACATTTAATTCTTTTCTGTCATAGTACTTGCCATGTATCTGTAATTCAGTTAAGAGCTTACTGAACCTTTCAAACATGGAGGTTAAGTCTTCACCAGGCTTGGCCATGAATGCCTCATATTGAGATATTAGAATTTGCCTTTGGTTGCCCTTAACTTCTTCACTTCCTTCACAGAGTAAGGCTAACCTGATCCACATCTCCTTGGCTGATGTGCAGCTTATCACACTTCCACACATGGCTTTATCCAGCGTGAGAGAATCGAGAAAGATAAGTTGCAAATGATCATCTAGCACCATTTTCTCCTTTTCAGGTTCCAAGATTTCTGAGGGATCTTTGGGAACCCAATGTGCAGGAATAATCTCACCATTCACTGTTGTGGCTTCAATTTCCTTTCTTGGAATGAAAGGACCATTCTCGAGTATACCTGGGTATAGTGGATTTGCAGCTTTGATAAACAACAAGATTTTTCTTTTCCAAATGATGTAGTTCTCTTTATCAAATGCTGGGATCTTGATACTATTTGATTTCTGCATTTTCTCCGGGATCTCAGATATGTATGTTAATCTGAACGCTCTGATACCAGTTGTTAGTCCTTGTGTATTGCAGAAGGGGGGGGGGGGGATGAATGCAATACTGATAAAATTCAATCTAAATTTCAACAACTAAAATCAAGATTAAACGTTATCAGCAATATATGCAATCACGAACAGTATTTAGTAAGAACAAGATTCACAAAATAAATGTTTTATTTATTTTGCAAAGTGTTGCTACAACCTCAAGAAAGAATTCTCGAGCTTCGGGTTTTCTTCAAAGACACTTCCTTGTCTTCGTTACCTTTCTAGAATGAGTTGATAGTAGGTATAAGACTAACCCTATCACTATCAGTCACGGGTTTGTGAAGCTGCTGTCACTGTCAAGTGGCAGCTTCTTACAGATTGTCTTACCCATGTGACTTTCCTAAATTGCTAACATGTCAGATATACATTACAAACAAAGCAACCTAGATTCATTCTATTTCCAGCTAAACCAATTCAGCAGATAAAGACTTGACCTTGCTCTTGAATTGATTCGCTTTTGTTTTGCAGTGCTTTGAAGCTTCTGTCGTAGTCTTGCAGACTTGGTGCAGCTTAGGGATACTGCATCACGCCTGTTTCTTGAACATTTAAACTGTCACGGGATTTGACTGAGAAAGATACCTAGCATAAGGATCTTTATTGAGACAGTTACTTTTGCCGCAAAGCTTGCTGTCACAGGAATGATCTTTTGGTGACAGTATGAGTTCCCCGCATAGAGTGCTGTCGAGGATCCCAAACTTGCTGTCGAGGGCAATAGTTGCTGTCACGTAGTCTTCCGCCAATGTTGCTGTCAGAGTGAATATGCTGTCGTGACTTGCAACATTCTGTCTTCTTGTAATCTTACTGTCACAGCTTCAGGACAGTAACCTTTATTCATGTTGTCATCCAAAAAGCATTCTTTGAGGCTTGAACACATAAGTGAACTTCTTTTAAACAATACAACTAGAATAACATTACATACTGATTACAAGAACATACTTTGGCTATGACAGTATGTTCTACTTAATTAGAAAAAATTAAGTACAATCAAAGTTAAGTTGTTTCTATGCTATCACCCATAAATCCCAACAGCAAGTGTTATAGGTTTTATGGAAGATTTGTACCGCCATCAAGGTTGCTAAGATGGGAAGTTTCAAGAGATGTGGACTGCCAAAGTTGCTCCAGTAAAAAACTGGATTGATCAACCTTTCTTATTGACTTTAGTTAAGTTTTAGTACGGAGTTTTTTGTTGTAATTAAGTGTCATTCAAGTTTATGCAAATATGTAATTAAGTTTTGTGGTGAATCTAGGTGGGCGGGACTGAAACTTTAGCCACATGTAAAGCTATATGATTTTAATGGATTTTCTTTTTCAAAAGAATACATGTGTATGCAAATATGATTTTTTTAATTGTTAGAATACTATAATATTATTATATTTAGTTGTGAATATGACATGTCATATTTATTTTTGTAAGTAATGAATTTTGATTTTTAGATTAGAATGTTCATTATTTTATTCAATTTTTACATTATTAAAGATTAAAGATACCTGTTTTTTTAAAGTCATATATTTTTCCACAGAATATATACTTTTAAGTTTTAACACAAAATTTAATTGTATTTTAGCGGTTGCTGCACATGGATTGTAATGATTTACCATTTTACTTTTTTTGAGATACAGATTCCAAGTAAAATATTACACATCCTAATTATGACAGATCAAACGAATTTTTAAAATTTGATCCCAAGAGAAACAACAATTGATATTATATTAAATCCAAAACAAAAAGTTAGTAGACTAGGGCTTGGGCTAGAGTTTAATTATATGATATTCACCTTTATTTTGTATATTTGTAGTGCTTAAGATTAAATTATACACCTATGCTATATAATAAATTCAAAGTTACATTTTATAATAAATTACTGAAAATTTATAAAATTTTATTAAAATTTCGAAATATCATATATGAAATAAGTTAATTTTGTATCATTATGTTAATAATTTATACATTGTCACACAAAATTAATTAATTTAATGAAAAAGACTATACATAATTTAATTTTTTTTCGAGTGATAATAATAAATTTTACATAATATAATGTCATACGACATATCTAAGAAGACATCGAGTAAATTTAATGTACACAAGTGAGATAAAACGTACGTGAGATTTTGAAGAATATGGTTCCAACATATATTTTTATAGAGTTAGGTTGAGTTTATAAATTTATGAATAATATACTATTATCACATTTTTAATCTTAACCAAGTTATTTAAATTTTATCATATAAATTAGTTATACACTAAGTTTTATATTTAATTAATACTTTGAAATTAATTAAAAATGTTAAGATATTAATATACCTCTTAGTGTGTTAAAACTTGATATAAAAAAATATTTGATTGATTTATCTTAACCTTATTCTTTCAGAATTTAATATGTCGAGTACTTTCTACTATAAAATTAAATAACAACACTTGAGTGAAATTTTTAGAATTTTGAAAATCATATTTCTGAAATATTTTTCGGATCTCATTTCAATCAAAGTCGAATAATTAAATCAAATGAACAAAATAATTATCTACTTGGTAAAGATTATGATTTTCTTCTTTTAAAATTGATTTGTCAATAACTTTTTGTTTATAATTTTAAATTTTTCATACATGAAAAAAATAATTTTCAGAAAATAGAATGTGAGACGTCTCGAGCCATGTCGAGTAACATTCTACTATATAATTATATGTAATATTGTTGAGTGAAAATTATATTTTGCAATGACTTTTCGATTCATATTTCATTCGAACCGTAATTAACCAATCAAACTTACACAAATTTCATATAAATAATTATTTTTAAAAGAACGTGAAATTATCATACCAGTAAATGTTGTATTGTTAATAAAAATATAATAGAATTTTTTTCTTGAAGTTATCTCTCAATAAATTAATTTTAACATAATTTTAAATTTGTTTCAATAACCGTAATAATTTTCACAAAACAAAATGCAAAATGTCGTCATGAATGATTCATATTGAATGCAATTACAAATTAATGAAAATCATATTTTACAACAAATTTTGAATATTATCTTCAAGTATATTAAATTAAATAAACTAAATTAAATACATACCAAATCATATTTAATAAATTCTATTAAAAAAAGAGAAATTCTAATAAGATCAATGAAATTAGGATAAATGATGGTTGCACTTTTTAATGTTTTATACTTGCTGAAAAAGTAAGGTGAATAGTTTTATCCTAATTTTACTTTCTTACAACTTAACTTTTTTTCTAGAAAAAAATGAATTAATTTTGAATGAAAAAGTGAGACGACGACGTTGAAATAACTAAATTAAGCACTCAAAATTGTTATATTTAAGTAACGTTATGGAAATTAATATATGAATAAAGATGCACATGTTATTTAATATTTTCTAATTGATAAATTTCATGATTCGTTTCTTTCAAAACTTATTTCTCAATAATTTAATTTGTTCATAATTTAAAATTTTCTTTTATGATAATAATAATTTTCATATAATAAAATGCGAGACGTCGCCGTAAGGCGGTGTCGAGTAATATTATAATATATACTTATATAAACTAAAATTGACATAAAATTATACTCTAAAAGGACTGGGCCACATTTCATGCAAATTGTAAAGTAAATCAAATATATACAAGATTTTATATTTCACATATTTTTACAAAAATTTTTAAAAAAAGATGTGAAATTGTTCCGCCGTTTAAGATGAAAATATGATTGGTTTGTTTTACTGAAAGTTATTTATCAACAATTTCATTTTGAATAATTCTAATTTCGCTCCAATAACAACAATAAATATTATTATATTATAAAATACAAAATGATGTTTTGAGATAACATCATAACATTTACCTGCATAATTAAATAAAGTCACTGAGTAAAAAATTACAAAATCATAATAATCATATTCTAATATTATCTCGGTCTTATCCTATTAAAAATTTAATTAAATAAAATTATTTATAAACAAATGTTTTCATTTAATAATTGTTTTTAAAACTTAACAGAAAAAGTACTGGAGATCGTTATATTATATTAATATTTTGATACATTTGAAATTTGAACATGATAATAAATGGATTACTTCATAATACAATTTTTTAACTTAATAATCATAAAATGTATTAAAGAACTAAAATCAATTTTTTTGTCGATGTATAAATTTATTCTCAACGAACATTTAAAATAGAACAATGAAAATATTTAATATAAAAATTATTAAAAGAAGATGTATGATTATATTACACCTATGTGTATAAGTATTAAATTAAAAATGGGATGTAAGATTGTATTACACCACGTATAACATATAGTCAATTGTATTTCATATATATATATAAGATTTCTTTACTTGATTTTTATATATTCATTACAATATCGGTAGTATTAGCACACAAATCGAGAGCACATTTCCTAAAATATATCATATTGTAATGATTAAAATATAATAATTATTTAATATATATATTTATTTTTCAATTAGTTTTGAAATTTAAATTAAACTGTTATCAAACTAATTTTGTATAAATGTCTTATAACATGCTAAACGTAACTTGCCATTAATCATATTATATATATATATATATATATATATCAATATAAATTGTTCGATGTCACAAAAACATGTAAAAATTAAAATTCTAAAATTTTATTATAATTTTTAGAGCGTGCGTAGCGAAAAATTCCCTAGTATATATAATGCATCCAATCTAATTATAAATCTAGTCACTTCTATTATATATATATAATGTATTATTAAAACCGAAACATTGAAAGTTTGATAGTCGGTCGGTACGGTTCTCATATTTTGATATTTGTACTTTAGTTCTTTTATTTTTACTACTTTATTTAATTTATTAAAAACAATAATTTTATTCAAAATATAGTTTGGTAGTCGGTCGGTCAATACGACATTCATATTCTTATATTTGCACTTTAGTCCCTTTTCTTTTGCAATTTGACCTTAATTTATTAAAAACAACAATTTTAATTAAATATATTTTTAAAATATTGTTAAACACAAAACTCTTAAAACACAATTTAATCACGCTCAAACAGAAAACACACACGTCAATTCAACATTAAGTTCAACAATCACATAAAACTATTCAAATTTAAGATGAACTTCAAACAAAGTAAATATAAATGTAAAATAAGAAGAATATGAATGTCGTATGCATCACACTGACTCTATACTTGTGACGCCCTCCAAACCCGGGGCACGGGTTTGGGGAGCCACTCGACCAACGAAACACAATATACCTGCATATAACACATGCATAATATAATAATAACATAAAACACCCATTTACCAAGACCGCGTTCAGATTATGGCATCGAACAAGCTTCTAAGTTATTACAAACCAGTTTTCAGAGTTATTAATATTACACAACTTAAAGTTCAAAGCTAGACGTCTAGTCTAACTAACAAAATAGACAACTACCCTGCCAATGACAACCACTCGAGATGGTCTCCTATCCGCTGGAGAACTATCGCTCGCGCTGTGTCTGCTCATATTCTCGCTTCACTGGAATAGGGTTAAAAACAAAACAAGTATGAGCCACAAGTGCTCAGCAAGCATAATACAATCACAGTTCCATAATGAAAGGAAGATCACAATTATCTGAATCAACAAGGTTTAAGCCAAACATAAGCTTTTTAACAACCTCAATGAAAGTAAAATGGATTAGAATTGGGCTTCTACATTTTTCAAATCAAAAGGTTGAGCTGCTGATCAGTCACGCATCAACCCCGGACTTTCTTATAGAAAAGTCCTCCACTAGGATCCATGGCCATCTTGGCCTTAAATTATTCCGACCATTATTGGTCCCATTTTTAAAAACATGCCAATTCTATCACAGAGTATAAGCAAAAACATGCATCACAAGATAAGTATATAATGACAAGGTATAATAGTTGCAACAGATCTTCAACTACTCAATATCAAATGAAGTCTGAGAAATAGATTCAGAATGGTTTCAATAGTAGAACGTACTCATGAAAAGGTATAATAGTTGCAAAAGAGCTTCAACTGCTCAATATCAAATGAAGTCCGAGAAATAGATTCGGAATAGTTTCAATAGTAGAACGTACTCATGAAAAGGTATAATAGTTGCAAAAGAGCTTCAACTGCTCAATATCAAATGAAGTCCGAGAAATAGATTCAGAATGGTTTCAATAGTAGAACGTACTCATGAAAAGGTATAATAGTTGCAAAAGAGCTTCAACTGCTCAATATCAAATGAAGTCTGAGAAATAGATTCGGAATGGTTTCAATAGTAGAACGTACTCATTTAAGAAGGTCAACAATGGTTATCATCAATATAAACTGAATTGAAGGTGAAGGTTTCTGATATCCAACACGATTGTGGATTAAATCAAAAGTTAGGAATATTCAAGGAAATAGCATCAGTTGCTCAAATACGGAGTAAAGATTGAATAATCTGAATTGTTCTGAGGGTAATATGCATAATCATTGGAAACAATATCAATTGAATCAACAAGTAAAGGCACAGATACTTGCCAGGTCTACGTAGCTGACTTCGGTCTTTCTCGCTTACTCTACCTTCTCCTTTCTCTTTCCTCGGGAACTCGATTCTATCATAAACAACTCATAATAATAAGTCTAACTAACCTCGTTCTATCTTCGACATATACCAATAACCATTTTTAAGTCTAAACAAGTAATCGAGTATTTAATAGCATTTATCGGACGCTCGTTCTATTTTACGAAAATAAAAACTAAGACACTAGTCCTTATACAAAGCATTTACGGACAATAAAACACATTACTCAACTCATATAAACCATATATCACTTATTAACATTTTTAAAACAATATTCGATGCTTATTTAAATTTAAATAAGTCACAACAAATTTTTAAATCAAAAATCGGACTTTTAATCCCAATAAAAGTATTTAAAAACAATTTAATCAATTAATATAAAATTAATTGACAATTTCCAAACACTCAAACTATTTTTAAATAATTAAATCAAGCTAGAAAATAATTAAACTTAATTTAAATTAATTAAACCTAATTAATAATTAATTAATAAGAATTAACTGATTAATAAACTAAATCAATTAATCAAATAAATTAATTATTAATCAAAAATAATTAAAATAATTAAACTTAATCAGATTTTGAATTTAAATAAATAAATATAATTTTTCAGAATTTTCTGAATTTAAAAATGTATTTTTAAAATGAAAATATGATTTTTACAAATATTAAACTATTTTCGAATTATTTAAAAAAATAAAATCCAAAAACAGTTTTCTGAAAATGAATTAGGGTTTCGAAGATTGAAACCGAGTCAACAATTCGGGTAAACGGGTCGGGAAGAACAAAAACGGGTCGGGAAGAACAACCCGGAATTTTCCAGATTCCGGTGGGTTTTCCAAAATCCGGTGACTCAAAAACACATCAAAATTTGGGGCTTTTTGTACCAAAACACTCCTTATTAACTCAGCAAATCATTCCGACCAAAACAAACCAAAAACACAGCCGGAATCCCAATCTCGATCAAATTCCGGCGACCTCAAGCAAATTTTCCGATCTCACTAAATCGTACATGAAACTCTACGTTCTTTATGTTAAAATGAAGCTAAGAACACATACAATGAAAGCCCTCTATCAAAAACAATGTCAGATCATTCATATGAACGGACTATTCAAAAGAAAAATCGGGCAAAAACCCTAAAATCGAATTTCTCAAAATCGAACATAAACATGAAATTAAAGCATGGATTCCTACTAATTAGAACCCTAGGAACATGTTAGAAACAATCAATTGAACGGAGAATCAACATAATGAAAATCCCCAATTCGAACAAGAACCCTAATTTAATTCGAATATTGAAAAATTCATAATAAATCGAAAACTTATCAGATGATGATATGGTTTGAAGATTCTGAAACTAGAGAACAAGAGCTTTGATTTGAGTACTTGAACTTGAGATTTGGATTCCAATAACACTTTCAAAATTGAACTTGATTTTTAAGAACACGAAGAACACGGTTCGGGAATTTTTTCTATTTTTGTATATATTTAATACGGATTATATGAAGGATAATGTACGATTCGTCTTTTTATACTTAGTGGAAAATAATACCCCAAACGACATTTTTGGATCGATATCGATCCACTGGATCGCTTTAAATCTTTAATAAAGTAAAGTTCACGTTTTACGAGGTGATAACTATCCACAAGGACCGATAGTTATCCATATCAATACATATCATTTGTATAACGAATGCTCAAGAATACTGGGGCTATAACAGATGTATTATTGATATGAACGATATATCAATCGCCCTAAACAATTAGGGTACAGAATAACTTTTCTCTTTTTAAACAAAACAGATACTATTGATAGTATCAGATAATAAGAAATATAATAATACGAAGAAATCTTCCAATAATGATTCGGATACGAACGACGAAGGAATAATAATGATGTACAAAATTTTAACGGGGCCCTTGAATTCTCAAAACGGGGCTCACAACTGAAGATATTTTTAAATGAAAAGATATTCGAAAAGGGCTTTCGACACAACCATTAACATACTATTACTCATTAACCTTAACTATTTAGACTCCCAATACTCCATAATAATTATTTTACACATAAAATATAATTTATATTATTAATAAAGTTCACGGATATTACATCCTTCCCCCCCCCTTAATAGGATTCTGTCCTCTGAATCAGATCAAGGAAACAATTGGGGATACCTCTCTAACATATCACTTTCTAACTCCCAGGTAGACTCTTCCACCTTAGGATTCCTCCACAAAACTCTTACTAATGCTACAGTCTTATTCCTTAACACTTTCTCCCTACAATCCAATACCTGAATTGGTCGTTCCACATAAGACAAATCTGACTGGACCTCTATGGATTCATATTCTACTACATGGTTCGAATCTAGTCGATACTTCTTAAGCACTGATACGTGAAACACATTATGAACGTGCTGCATGTGCGGGTGTAAGGCCATCTCGTAAGCTACTTCCCAACTTGAAAGGTAATAGATCAGCGTAAATTAGCACTAATAGAGTTTACTAGAAGTGTACCTGCCACCACATCGGTGTCTCTCACTGCTTCCCTCGTTGACATATTATAGGTTCTGGCTAGCGGCTGAACATCAACAGTTGGAGGTGCCTCTATAGCTCGAATCATGTTGTTCACGGGTGCTGGTGCTCTACAATCCTTAATCATATGACCTGGTTCCTTGCATCGGTGACACACAATACCTGTCTTGCAATCTCTGGCATAATGACCCTTCTGGTTACATTTAAAACACGTGACACTCAATCGGTTGCATACTCCTGGACGTCTTTTCCCGCAGGTCTTACATTCTGGTAGTGGGGGTCTAGAAACTCCCTATTGATTGTTGGATGGTAAACGATTGTCTTGCCCTGTATTCCCGGTAACTGGTTCCTTAAAACTTGAACTCCTGTCGGGCTGGAATCCTGGTTTCTTATTCGACTGACCTTGTGAACTTCCCTGTTGCTGTCCCTTATCAGATGTCCCTATCTTCCTTTTCTTATTCTCTTTCTCCCTCATGTATGAATCACTCTCTGCTTCCGCAATCATTGCCTTCTGAACCACTGCTGCATAGGTGTCCAACTCCAGAATGGCTAACTTACTACGAATCCATGACCTCAGTCCCTGTTGGAACCTCTTGGCCTTCTTCTTCACCGTGTCAACGTACATCGGAACGAACCTAGACAATTCAGTAAACTTGGTCTCGTACTGAGGAACAGTCATACTACCTTGTTTTAACTCTAAAAATTTCAATTCCATCTAGTCGCGCATATAATCAGGAAAATACCTTTCTAAAAACAACTCTGTAAATCTGCCCTACGTAATTAATCCCTCAGGCTCCATAGCCCTACTCGTTTCCCACCAATAACTTGCTTCACTTTTCAAGAAATAACTAGCGTACTCTGTTTTCTTTTCTTCCGTTACCTCTATTAAGGTAAAAGCCTTCTCTATTTCCTTTAACCATGCCTTTGCCTCAACTAGGTCTGCAGATCCTTTGAATTCCGGAGGTTTCGCTGCTTGAAATGCTTTAAACGTAACTACTGGTGCTGCCTGCTGGTGCTGCTGTTGTTGCTGTTGCTGATGCTGCTGTTGCTGCTGCTGTAGTAGCTGTTGTTGAATCTGTTGTTGTTGTTGTGCTAGGGCAGCAGTTTGTTGAGTAAGAGTATTCAAAAGCTGTATTACAATCGGATCTATATGACCCGTTGGAGGTGAATTCTGTTGACCTTCTTGGTCAGAGGAATCATTTGCACGGGTACTTCGTCTAGGAGGCATATTACTGATAAATAAACAATAATTGGTTTTAATCAAATAATTCATAAGTAGAAGAAAAAGAGAACACAATTGATAGAACCAAGGTTTACAAATTTTCAACGGCGTAAGAATACCCTCGTTGTATCAAGTAGAATGACAATTATAGTGATGAAAGGAATGACAAGATAATAATAATAGTTCTGCAAAAGGTGATTATCACACATATATATATATATATATATACATCTGATACAAGCGTGGAACACTTTCAAAAGTAAAGTATGTCATAGCTGAACTACAACTGCCGATCAACAGTACAACAATCAAAATTACAACAACAACCCAAGGCGATACTATAAGCCCGGTGCACTGCTGGTACTATACTATGCATCTATATACTATCCACTGGAAATCCATACATCCACATAACATCCAACTTTATCTAATCTTGCTCACGGATCATCATCTCTAGTCCTCCATAACGCTGGTCCGGCAACCTCTCCAATCTCCCTCACCGCATAGTCCAATATCTCTCTCAACCCTGCTACAGTCTCTCCTTCTCGGCTAGAAGCCAGTCCCTGCAACCTCGTCTCTACTAATGTCCTCGTAACCCTAAGTCTCATCTGAATCTCTCCTATCTGGCCTCTGAGCCTGTCCCTCTCTTGGGCTATGGCTACTTCTGACGAACGAGTCCCTCTCATCTCCAATACCTGTCTATAGAAATACTCTCTTTCCCCTCTCACCCTCTGATACTCATGATGTGGAACTGGTGGCTGAGAAAGCTGGTACAAAGGTCCGAAAACTGATGCCTGAGACACTAGTGCTGGTGCTACGCGTCGAAGTGGAACGGGACAAAGTATATGATCTCTCCTGACTTCAGCATGTCCAGGCTGGGGTCGTATCGGCCGTGACGGTCCTGCTCTCTCTTCTGGTACATGTCTCTCCTCTATCGTACACTCTGACGGGTCTGAATCTGAACTAGATCTAGGGGGCTGCAATTATATAACCACATTCAATTACCACACATATTATTCCTAATTGACCTTCTATCGACTTTACGTGAATTTCTAACTCTCTACGTTATCCTGGACCCTACGTCCTAACTTGTTTCAAATGCCATAACTTGTCGCTCTGATACCAACCTGTGACGCCCTCTAAACCCGGGGCACAGGTTTGGGGAGCCACTCAACCAACGAAACACAATATACCTGGATATAACGCATGCATAATATAATAATAACATAAAACACACCTTAACCAAGACCGCGTTCAGATTATGGCATCGAACAAGCTTCTAAGTTATTACAAACCAGTTTTCAGAGTTATTAATATTACACAACTTAAAGTTCAAAGCTAGACGTCTAGTCTAACTAACAAAATAGACAACTACCCTGCCAATGACAACCACTCGAGATGGTCTCCTATCCGTTGGAGAACTATCGCTCGCGCTGTGTCTGCTCATATTCTCGCTTCACTGGAATAGGGTTAAAAACAAAACAAGTATGAGCCACAAGTGCTCAGCAAGCATAATATATATCGATCACAGTTCCATAATGAAAGGAAGATCACAATTATCTGAATCAACAAGGTTTAAGCCAAACATAAGCTTTTTAACAATCTCAATGGAAGTAAAAGGGATTAGAATTGGGCTTCTACATTTTTCAAATCAAAAGGTTGAGCTGCTGATCAGTCACGCATCAACCCCGGACTTTCTTATAGCAAAGTCCTCCACTAGGATCCATGGCCATCTTGGCCTTAAATTATTCCGATCATTATTGGTCCCATTTTTAAAAACATGCCAATTTTATCACAGAGTATAAACAATAACATGCATCACAAGATAAGTATATAATGACAAGGTATAATAGTTGCAAAAGAGCTTCAACTGCTCAATATCAAATGAAGTCTGAGAAATAGATTCAGAATGGTTTCAATAGTAGAACGTACTCATGAAAAGGTATAATAGTTGCAAAAGAGCTTCAACTGCTCAATATCAAATGAAGTCCGAGAAATAGATTCGGAATGGTTTCAATAGTAGAACGTACTCATGAAAAGGTATAATAGTTGCAAAAGAGCTTCAACTGCTCAATATTTAATGAAGTCCGAGAAATAGATTCAGAATGGTTTCAATAGCAGAACGTACTCATTTAAGAAGGTCAACAATGGTTATCATCAATATAAACTGAATTGAAGGTGAAGGTTTCTAATATCCAACACGATTGTGGATTAAATCAAAAGTTAGGAATATTCAAGGAAATAACATCAGTTGCTCAAATACGGAGTAAAGATTGAATAATCTGAATTGTCCTGAGGGTAATATGCATAATCATTGGAAACAATATCAATTGAATCAACAAGTAAAGGCACATATACTTGCCTGGTCTACGTAGATGACTTCGGTCTATCTCGCTTACTCTACCATCTCCTTTCCCTTGCCTCGGGAACTCGATTCTATCATAAACAACTCATAATAATAAGTCTAACTAACCTCGTTCTATCTTAGACATATATTCATAACCATTTTTTAGTCTAAACAAGTAATCGGGTATTTAATAGCATTTATCAGACGCTTATTCTATTTTACGAAAATAAAAACTCAGACACTAGTCCTTATACAAAGCATTTAAGGACAATAAAACACATTACTCAACTCATATAAACCATATAGCACTTATAAATATTTTTAAAACAATATTCGATGCTTATTTAAATTTAAATAAGTCACAACAAATTTTTAAATCAAAAATCGGATTTTTAATCCCAATATAAGTATTTAAAAACAATTTAATCAATTAATATAAAATTAATTGACAATTTCTAAACACTCAAACTATTTTTAAATAATTAAATCAAGCTAGAAAATAATTAAACTTAATTTAAATTAATTAATTAAATCTAATTAATAATTAATTAATAAGAATTAACTGATTAAAAAACTAAATCAATTAATCAAATAAATTAATTATTAATCAAAAATAATTAAAATAATTAAATTTAATCAGTTTTTGAATTTAAATAAATAAATATAATTTTTCAGAATTTCAAAATGTATTTTTAAATAAAAATATGATTTTTATAAATATTAAACTATTTTCGAATTATTTAAAAAAATAAAATCCAAAAACAGTTTTCTGAAAATGAATTAGGGTTTCGAAGATTGAAATCGGGTCAACAATTCGGGTAAACGGGTCGGGAAGAATAAAAACGGGTCGGGAAGAACAACCCGGAATTTTCCAGATTCCGGTGGGTTTTCCAGACTCCGGCAACTCAAAAACACATCAGAATTTGGGGCTTTTTGTACCAAAACACTCCTTATTAACTCAGTAATTCATTCCGACCAAAACAAACCAAAAACACAGCCGGAATCCCAATCCCGATCAAATTCCGGCGACCTCAAGCAAATTTTCCGATCTCACTAAATCGTACATGAAACTAGACGTTCTTTATGTTAAAATGAAGCTAAGAACACATACAATGAAAGCCCTATATCAAAAACAATGTCAGATCATTCATATGAACGGACTATTCAAAAGAAAAATCGGGCAAAAACCCTAAAATCGAATTTCTCAAAATCGAACATAAACATGAAATTAAAGCATGGATTCCTACTAATTAGAACCCTAGGAACATGTTAGAAGCAATCAATTGAACGGAGAATCAACAGAATGAAAATCCTCGATTCGAACAAGAACCCTAATTTAATTTGAATATTGAAAAATTCATAATAAATCAAAAAATTACCAGATGATGATATGGTTTGAAGATTCTGAAACTAGAGATCAAGAGCTTTGATTTGAGTACTTGAACTTGAGATTTGGATTCCAATAACACTTTCAAAATTGAAATTGATTTTTAAGAACACGAAGAGCACGGTTCGGGAATTTTTATATTTTTGTATATATTTAATACGGATTATATGAAGGATAATGTACGATTCGTCTTTTTATACTTAGTGGAAAATAATACTCCAAATGACATTTTTGGATCGATATCGATCCACTGGATCGCTTTAAATCTTTAATAAAGTAAAGTTCACGTTTTACGAGGTGATAACTATCCACAAGGACTGATAGTTATCCATATCAATACATATCATTTGTATAACGAATGCTCAAGAATACTGGGGCTATAACTGTTAGATCAGAATTCAATGATCATCAGAAGCTAGACTCAACTGATCAGGATTGCTGACGTCATCAGTATTGCATGGTCATCAGTATTTGATCAAGCGTCAGTATCTTATTGATCATCAGGATTCCTACTCAGACTATGATCAGGTTTGATCATCAGGACTTGAAGCTGATCAGGATTCCTACTTCGAGTTATATTTGGAGTCTAGATAAACATGGAAGTTTGTTCCTGGTTTGTAGAATGCAGCTATCGATTAAAGATATGTTTCTATCTTTGTTATGATTAGGACTTATCTTGTTATTGATAGAGAAGCTGTGTGCACTATATAAACACAGTTTTGGTTTCGATTTATGTATTCATTCGAGAGAGAACATAATCGGAGAGAAGCTCTTAAGAACAGAATTTCTTGAGAGAGTTTTTGTAAGCTAGCAGCTCTTAAGAACATCAGAATTTCTTAAGAGAGTTTGTAACAGTTTTATATCAAAGTTAATAAAGCTGTTATTGTTATTATTATTGATCTTTCATATTTGTGTTATATAAAGTCGAGAATCTTATACAATTGTATTCAACCCCCCTTCTACAATTGTTATTTACTGGGCAACAACCTCATCCTCTTCATCATCCTCATCGTCTTCATCCTCTTCATAGATGAGATTCTCAAGAGGATTCCAGTCAGGATTGGCTTGCACAAAGTTGTGCCACACCACATCAACCATAGCGTTTATAAACGCTTCATGTTCCTGAGGGTCAGGAACTGGTTGTGGCTCCATCTCAGCAAGCGCCTCATCCATTTGTTGCCAAATTCTATCAATTTCTTCATCAGGTATGTTGTTTTGATTGTTGGCAGCCATTGAAAACAAAGAAGGTGAAAGGTTTTCGTAAGTTTTTTCTCTGGAGAGGGTTTGTGTTTTAATAGATATATGATGATTATGCTTAACAGTTCTCTTTTATAGAGAATGTGTATTAAGGGTGCAGGTCATTTCTACAATCTCAAGGAGACGGTTCGGTTTTCCATAAATATTTTTGCCTCGTTTGCTGGTAAGCGTGTTTTAATTCTATGACCATTACTTTGGTTATTTTTCTTAAACCAAAACGCTATTCAGGATTGTTAAAATAAATTTTGTTTTCTTAAATAAAATTTTATTTTAATCTTATTGAATATTTTTTTTAATCCTGATATGGCAAAATATTTTGTGCGGAAATGCTTTTATTCCTGATGAGGTTAGGTTTTTCTTACATCAGAAAATGCCTACTCGTTATGGACTACTTTCTAATGCTATGGTACAAGGACCAACCCACCTTGTTCCTGACACAAGCATGCAACCTAAACAGTCTAAACAGTTAACAACCACCTCTACTGTCTCTCAAAAGACTTTAGTTGTAAAATCAAAGAAATCAGCTAGAACTGATGTGTCTGGAAGGCAATCAGGTTCAAAGGATTTTTCCTCTACACCACTCACTAAAAAGAAGATACAAGGGGGTGTACAAGGGGTCCTGGTGAAGAAAGCTGATGAGGTTGTTAAGAATGTTCCTGTGAAAAGGAAGTTAAGGTTGATTGATGAAAGTGATTCAGAGGATGACTTACCTATATCCTCTGTGATGAATGTGAACAAGGAAGTTGCTGATACTGCTACTAAAGCTGTGGTACCTTTATCAAAACCACAAAAGACAAGGAAATTATCAAAGAGCATGTATCATATTCCTTTGACAGTGCAAATGAAGGATACTGATATTCAGACATCAAATCCTGATGTTAGTATTCCTGATGCAACAACAAAAGTTGTCTCTATATCAGACTCTCCAGCCTCTCCATCTCAGATTCGAGGACATTCTTGGGAGAAGGTTTCTACAACTGCTTCCTTGGTTGGTCTTACACCTACATCAAAGAAAAAGAGGAATGCAGAAGAGTTAGTCTATCAGAGACAGAAGAAGCTGAAAGGATCAAGCCCACAAGAACCTGAATTTCAGAGTAATTCAGCAGCTACTGTTGATCCTGCCACACAAGAACCACTCAATCAAAGTTTGGGTGAAGGCTTAGCTAGTGGAATGGTCACACAAGAATCATTTTCTCAAAGGGAGAATGAAGACATCAACATTCCAGCTACACAAGAACCATCTTCTCAAAGTGAAGATGCAGGCAAAGCTACAGCTTCTGTTGAAAGATTGGTCGAGAACATTGTCAATGAGGGAAGCACACAAGAACCTTTAGCTCAAAGTGTTGAAGCAGCTTCTGAACCTCAAGCTCCACAAGAACCATTGGTAGCAAATACTGATGCAAGCATATCAAATCCTGACGATGTTCATCCTGACGCTAGTGGTGCTCCTGATAATGAACCTATTTTGATTCAGCCACTTCGTTCAAGACCAATAGATCATCCTATCTCAGAACCACAGGATAAACTGAAAGGTATTGCAATTCCTGATCCTGACATATCTCATGGTTCTGATGATGATAATTCTGATGATGATAGTGATGATAATAATGAGAATAGAAAAGAGAAGGAACAGCTTGCTACAGCACTCAAGATTAGTCTTGGAACTAATTTTGGTTCGTCAAGTACATATATGGCTGGCAATGCTTTCACTGGGAAAGATCAGAGACAAGATTTTTCTTTTCCTTCCTTTGATCCTGCAGAGGCATTTAGACAGAATGAATGGAACAATTCATGGCACAATTCTGATGAATCTATCAGTTTTTCTTCTGCTATTGAACATGCCTATAATGCAGTGAAGTCTATAGAGAATCAAGACTTGAAGAATCATCTGAAGGCTACAACTCTGTTATCCAAAAGCCTGAAAAGTGAGATTGATTCTATCAAGGGTTCAACTGAAAAAGTGAGGACTGATATCTTTAATAATTTTACAAAGGTGCCTACTACTTTCCAACTGAGGGTAGTAGAATCCCAAGTGAAATCTGTTGTTTCAGAACAAACCTCCATCAAACAACGAATTGATTCTCTGGATACTAAGGTAACTGAAATTCAAGCCTCTCTTTCCTTAATTTTGCAATTATTGTCAAATCCTGATGTCAAAAAGGGGGAGAAGGTTATTCAGTCAAAATGTACACCTGATCTAGTATTAAGGAATAATGATGATGATACTGGAGATGATGGTGGTGACAAAGCGATACAAGGAGAAACCTCTGATGCTGTTGTTATGAAGACAATCCAAACTTCTCAAAGTCAAACAACGCAGTCAACTCATGTTTCTGATTCTGGAGTTAAGACAGTAAGAACATTGGTGCAATCTCAGATCCTGACGGAAGATCAAATCCTGACACCTGGTCATGGACACATTCTTGCTACAATTCCTGAAGGTGATGAAGATGTGATTATTGATAATCCTGAAGATGCATCAAATTTATTCCAGAAGTTTTCTACAAAAGACGGCAGAATTGTTACTCTATATCACACTGATAAAAGAGTTCAACAATTATATGCAAGAAAAGCACTCTCTACAGCAAGTGAAGAATATCCAGATCTCTCACATGAAGAATTCTTGAGACTACAAAGAGAGACAATGGAAAGCTATACTGCTCCTGCTAGAGGTAGAGGAAGCAGAGGTAGGAGAGGTGCTAGAAGAAGTAAAAGAGGTTCTTCAACTCAAATATTACCTAGACAGACAAGGTCTAGAGGGTTAAGAATTGAAGAAATTCCTGAACCTATTCAAACTCTAGTAGTTCCTGACAGATCTACTTTTGGTGATGATGGAATTGTTGAAGAAGAACCTGAATTGAGAAGAAAATCAAGAAAATCAACTCTCAGCAATACAAATCAAATTGAAGATTCTAATCCTGACAATATTCAAGATCCTGACGAATCTGAAATTCTGCAAGAGGTTGATTTGATAATCTTATCTACTGTTGTTGATTGTCACAACAAAGAAGTAGATGAAGAAGAAGAAGCCAGAAGAAGAGATATTACAAGAAGAACAAATGAAGATTTCAATCTCTATCTACAAAGGCTTAAAGTTTCAAATAAAAGACAATGGAGAAATTCAAGCAGACAAGAATCTTTACTGGAAAGAAGCTACACTTTTGAAAAGGAAAAAGACAAGAAGTGGAAACATATTAGCACATTAAGTTGTGATACACCTATCAATTTTCAGTCTGGTGGAATTATTACAAGCGCTTCAAGTGTTGTTGATTTGTCTGATATGGCTAGATCAAAAGCACTCTGGTTAAAGATGTTTTCAAATCTGAAGCAATTGTCAAGTAATTCAAGAGGAGGTATTGGACACAGAGATGGTGAATATCTGAATATGTCATATGTTGATCCTTACTCCTTGACAGAAATTGGAGGTACTTTAACTTCTTAAAACCTGAACAATTTATTATCTGTTGATATAGTTATAGATTGTCATGATGGTTTTGAAAAGAAAGAAAAGCTTCTGTACTTCATGAAAGATGGTAGTGTGAAGATTCTATCTATTCAAGATCTGCTGATGAAAACTACACAGGAATTGAAATATGTTCACTATCTGTTAAGATGGAAGAACCAAGTGTACAAAGTATGGGCTGACATGATTTTGTCAACTATAAGAAGAAGACTGGATGGAAACAGTAATTTCGATGGTAATTATACTCCCATGTACTTAAATCAAAGAGGTCAGGATGTGGAAATGCAAAGGGGTACTGCTGTTAAAGAAGTAAATTTTGGCATGACTCATCTTTCTCTCAATCCTGATGGGAAGGAAATTGCTTATCTTTTGCTTGAAGAGCACAGTCTACAGAGAAACTCCATACAGAATCTCAGAGCAGCTATCTACCAGATTAATGAGGAAGATGAAGAACTCAGAAATTTTAAGGAAAGACTGATTCAAATTCTTGAAGAAAAAGAAGAAAGTTTATTATCCAACTTCTTGAAGATGAATCTGTTCTATCACAAAGCTTAAACAGATAAGTTGTTTCTGAAGATACTTGTACATTTTGATACATGTTTTTGACATCATTGAAATTTTGGAATCTATACTTTATTTCACAAAGTATGAGATTGGGGGAGATTGTTAGATCAGAATTCAATGATCGTCAGAAGCTAGACTCAACTGATCAGGATTGCTGACGTCATCAGTATTGCATGGTCATCAGTATTTGATCAAGCGTCAGTATCTTATTGATCATCAGGATTCCTACTCAGACTATGATCAGGTTTGATCATCAGGACTTGAAGCTGATCAGGATTCCTACTTCGAGTTATATTTGGAGTCTAGATAAACATGGAAGTTTGTTCCTGGTTTGTAGAATGCAGCTATCGATTAAAGATATGTTTCTATCTTTGTTATGATTAGGACTTATCTTGTTATTGATAGAGAAGCTGTGTGCACTATATAAACACAGTTTTGGTTTCGATTTATGTATTCATTCGAGAGAGAACATAATCGGAGAGAAGCTCTTAAGAACAGAATTTCTTGAGAGAGTTTTTGTAAGCTAGCAGCTCTTAAGAACATCAGAATTTCTTAAGAGAGTTTGTAACAGTTTTATATCAAAGTTAATAAAGCTGTTATTGTTATTATTATTGATCTTTCATATTTGTGTTATATAAAGTCGAGAATCTTATACAATTGTATTCAACCCCCCTTCTACAATTGTTATTTACTGGGCAACAACCTCATCCTCTTCATCATCCTCATCGTCTTCATCCTCTTCATAGATGAGATTCTCAAGAGGATTCCAGTCAGGATTGGCTTGCACAAAGTTGTGCCACACCACATCAACCATAGCGTTTATAAACGCTTCATGTTCCTGAGGGTCAGGAACTGGTTGTGGCTCCATCTCAGCAAGCGCCTCATCCATTTGTTGCCAAATTCTATCAATTTCTTCATCAGGTATGTTGTTTTGATTGTTGGCAGCCATTGAAAACAAAGAAGGTGAAAGGTTTTCGTAAGTTTTTTCTCTGGAGAGGGTTTGTGTTTTAATAGATATATGATGATTATGCTTAACAGTTCTCTTTTATAGAGAATGTGTATTAAGGGTGCAGGTCATTTCTACAATCTCAAGGAGACGGTTCGGTTTTCCATAAATATTTTTGCCTCGTTTGCTGGTAAGCGTGTTTTAATTCTATGACCATTACTTTGGTTATTTTTCTTAAACCAAAACGCTATTCAGGATTGTTAAAATAAATTTTGTTTTCTTAAATAAAATTTTATTTTAATCTTATTGAATATTTTTTTTAATCCTGATATGGCAAAATATTTTGTGCGGAAATGCTTTTATTCCTGATGAGGTTAGGTTTTTCTTACATCAGAAAATGCCTACTCGTTATGGACTACTTTCTAATGCTATGGTACAAGGACCAACCCACCTTGTTCCTGACACAAGCATGCAACCTAAACAGTCTAAACAGTTAACAACCACCTCTACTGTCTCTCAAAAGACTTTAGTTGTAAAATCAAAGAAATCAGCTAGAACTGATGTGTCTGGAAGGCAATCAGGTTCAAAGGATTTTTCCTCTACACCACTCACTAAAAAGAAGATACAAGGGGGTGTACAAGGGGTCCTGGTGAAGAAAGCTGATGAGGTTGTTAAGAATGTTCCTGTGAAAAGGAAGTTAAGGTTGATTGATGAAAGTGATTCAGAGGATGACTTACCTATATCCTCTGTGATGAATGTGAACAAGGAAGTTGCTGATACTGCTACTAAAGCTGTGGTACCTTTATCAAAACCACAAAAGACAAGGAAATTATCAAAGAGCATGTATCATATTCCTTTGACAGTGCAAATGAAGGATACTGATATTCAGACATCAAATCCTGATGTTAGTATTCCTGATGCAACAACAAAAGTTGTCTCTATATCAGACTCTCCAGCCTCTCCATCTCAGATTCGAGGACATTCTTGGGAGAAGGTTTCTACAACTGCTTCCTTGGTTGGTCTTACACCTACATCAAAGAAAAAGAGGAATGCAGAAGAGTTAGTCTATCAGAGACAGAAGAAGCTGAAAGGATCAAGCCCACAAGAACCTGAATTTCAGAGTAATTCAGCAGCTACTGTTGATCCTGCCACACAAGAACCACTCAATCAAAGTTTGGGTGAAGGCTTAGCTAGTGGAATGGTCACACAAGAATCATTTTCTCAAAGGGAGAATGAAGACATCAACATTCCAGCTACACAAGAACCATCTTCTCAAAGTGAAGATGCAGGCAAAGCTACAGCTTCTGTTGAAAGATTGGTCGAGAACATTGTCAATGAGGGAAGCACACAAGAACCTTTAGCTCAAAGTGTTGAAGCAGCTTCTGAACCTCAAGCTCCACAAGAACCATTGGTAGCAAATACTGATGCAAGCATATCAAATCCTGACGATGTTCATCCTGACGCTAGTGGTGCTCCTGATAATGAACCTATTTTGATTCAGCCACTTCGTTCAAGACCAATAGATCATCCTATCTCAGAACCACAGGATAAACTGAAAGGTATTGCAATTCCTGATCCTGACATATCTCATGGTTCTGATGATGATAATTCTGATGATGATAGTGATGATAATAATGAGAATAGAAAAGAGAAGGAACAGCTTGCTACAGCACTCAAGATTAGTCTTGGAACTAATTTTGGTTCGTCAAGTACATATATGGCTGGCAATGCTTTCACTGGGAAAGATCAGAGACAAGATTTTTCTTTTCCTTCCTTTGATCCTGCAGAGGCATTTAGACAGAATGAATGGAACAATTCATGGCACAATTCTGATGAATCTATCAGTTTTTCTTCTGCTATTGAACATGCCTATAATGCAGTGAAGTCTATAGAGAATCAAGACTTGAAGAATCATCTGAAGGCTACAACTCTGTTATCCAAAAGCCTGAAAAGTGAGATTGATTCTATCAAGGGTTCAACTGAAAAAGTGAGGACTGATATCTTTAATAATTTTACAAAGGTGCCTACTACTTTCCAACTGAGGGTAGTAGAATCCCAAGTGAAATCTGTTGTTTCAGAACAAACCTCCATCAAACAACGAATTGATTCTCTGGATACTAAGGTAACTGAAATTCAAGCCTCTCTTTCCTTAATTTTGCAATTATTGTCAAATCCTGATGTCAAAAAGGGGGAGAAGGTTATTCAGTCAAAATGTACACCTGATCTAGTATTAAGGAATAATGATGATGATACTGGAGATGATGGTGGTGACAAAGCGATACAAGGAGAAACCTCTGATGCTGTTGTTATGAAGACAATCCAAACTTCTCAAAGTCAAACAACGCAGTCAACTCATGTTTCTGATTCTGGAGTTAAGACAGTAAGAACATTGGTGCAATCTCAGATCCTGACGGAAGATCAAATCCTGACACCTGGTCATGGACACATTCTTGCTACAATTCCTGAAGGTGATGAAGATGTGATTATTGATAATCCTGAAGATGCATCAAATTTATTCCAGAAGTTTTCTACAAAAGACGGCAGAATTGTTACTCTATATCACACTGATAAAAGAGTTCAACAATTATATGCAAGAAAAGCACTCTCTACAGCAAGTGAAGAATATCCAGATCTCTCACATGAAGAATTCTTGAGACTACAAAGAGAGACAATGGAAAGCTATACTGCTCCTGCTAGAGGTAGAGGAAGCAGAGGTAGGAGAGGTGCTAGAAGAAGTAAAAGAGGTTCTTCAACTCAAATATTACCTAGACAGACAAGGTCTAGAGGGTTAAGAATTGAAGAAATTCCTGAACCTATTCAAACTCTAGTAGTTCCTGACAGATCTACTTTTGGTGATGATGGAATTGTTGAAGAAGAACCTGAATTGAGAAGAAAATCAAGAAAATCAACTCTCAGCAATACAAATCAAATTGAAGATTCTAATCCTGACAATATTCAAGATCCTGACGAATCTGAAATTCTGCAAGAGGTTGATTTGATAATCTTATCTACTGTTGTTGATTGTCACAACAAAGAAGTAGATGAAGAAGAAGAAGCCAGAAGAAGAGATATTACAAGAAGAACAAATGAAGATTTCAATCTCTATCTACAAAGGCTTAAAGTTTCAAATAAAAGACAATGGAGAAATTCAAGCAGACAAGAATCTTTACTGGAAAGAAGCTACACTTTTGAAAAGGAAAAAGACAAGAAGTGGAAACATATTAGCACATTAAGTTGTGATACACCTATCAATTTTCAGTCTGGTGGAATTATTACAAGCGCTTCAAGTGTTGTTGATTTGTCTGATATGGCTAGATCAAAAGCACTCTGGTTAAAGATGTTTTCAAATCTGAAGCAATTGTCAAGTAATTCAAGAGGAGGTATTGGACACAGAGATGGTGAATATCTGAATATGTCATATGTTGATCCTTACTCCTTGACAGAAATTGGAGGTACTTTAACTTCTGAAAACCTGAACAATTTATTATCTGTTGATATAGTTATAGATTGTCATGATGGTTTTGAAAAGAAAGAAAAGCTTATGTACTTCATGAAAGATGGTAGTGTGAAGATTCTATCTATTCAAGATCTGCTGATGAAAACTACACAGGAATTGAAATATGTTCACTATCTGTTAAGATGGAAGAACCAAGTGTACAAAGTATGGGCTGACATGATTTTGTCAACTATAAGAAGAAGACTGGATGGAAACAGTAATTTCGATGGTAATTATACTCCCATGTACTTAAATCAAAGAGGTCAGGATGTGGAAATGCAAAGGGGTACTGCTGTTAAAGAAGTAAATTTTGGCATGACTCATCTTTCTCTCAATCCTGATGGGAAGGAAATTGCTTATCTTTTGCTTGAAGAGCACAGTCTACAGAGAAACTCCATACAGAATCTCAGAGCAGCTATCTACCAGATTAATGAGGAAGATGAAGAACTCAGAAATTTTAAGGAAAGACTGATTCAAATTCTTGAAGAAAAAGAAGAAAGTTTATTATCCAACTTCTTGAAGATGAATCTGTTCTATCACAAAGCTTAAACAGATAAGTTGTTTCTGAAGATACTTGTACATTTTGATACATGTTTTTGACATCATTGAAATTTTGGAATCTATACTTTATTTCACAAAGTATGAGATTGGGGGAGATTGTTAGATCAGAATTCAATGATCGTCAGAAGCTAGACTCAACTGATCAGGATTGCTGACGTCATCAGTATTGCATGGTCATCAGTATTTGATCAAGCGTCAGTATCTTATTGATCATCAGGATTCCTACTCAGACTATGATCAGGTTTGATCATCAGGACTTGAAGCTGATCAGGATTCCTACTTCGAGTTATATTTGGAGTCTAGATAAACATGGAAGTTTGTTCCTGGTTTGTAGAATGCAGCTATCGATTAAAGATATGTTTCTATCTTTGTTATGATTAGGACTTATCTTGTTATTGATAGAGAAGCTGTGTGCACTATATAAACACAGTTTTGGTTTCGATTTATGTATTCATTCGAGAGAGAACATAATCGGAGAGAAGCTCTTAAGAACAGAATTTCTTGAGAGAGTTTTTGTAAGCTAGCAGCTCTTAAGAACATCAGAATTTCTTAAGAGAGTTTGTAACAGTTTTATATCAAAGTTAATAAAGCTGTTATTGTTATTATTATTGATCTTTCATATTTGTGTTATATAAAGTCGAGAATCTTATACAATTGTATTCAACCCCCCTTCTACAATTGTTATTTACTGGGCAACAATAACAGATGTATTATTGATATGAACGATATATCAATCGCCCTAAACAATTAGGGTACAAAATAACTTTTCTCTTTTTAAACAAACAGATACTGTTGATAGTATCGGATAATAAGGAATATAATAATACGAAGAAATCTTCCAATAATGATTCGGATACGAACGACGAAGGAATAATAATGATGTACAAAATTTTAACGGGGCCCTTGAATTCTCAAAACGGGGCTCACAACTGAAGATATTTTCGAATGAAAAGATATTCGAAAAGGGCTTTCGACACAATCATTAACATACTATTACTCATTAACCTTAACCATTTAGACTCCAAATACTCCACAATAATTATTTCTCATAAAATATAATTTATATTGTTTGGCCGAATACACAATATATAATCAATATATGTATGAGAATAACAATCAAGAACACTGTTTATGAACAATAAACTGAATTATATTAAATAACTCTTCTCTCAGTGATGTAAAATATCACAGAGAGCTGCTAGGTTACAAGAATAATGTATTCAGTATTCGCTTCCCTTTTAGGGTTAACCTATCTGTGTTTTTATAGAACACAGTTACACAATCAATCTCTAATTGACATTCCTATAAATCAGCTATACAATTTATATCAATTTCGGATTGCTTCTGTCTTCTGTCCCGTTTCTTTAGCTATCTCAATATATCTTGCTTCTTTCCATCTTCAAGATATATTGCTTCTAGAATCTTCAAGTATGCACCGACAGCTAAATAAACTCTCACCCCGTCAGACTTTAACAAACTCTGACTGGCTTCTAATGTAAACTCTGATAAGTACCTGTTTCTTAAACACTGATAAACACTCATCAGCAATTATATCTAACAATCTCCCCCAACTTGTGTATAACAAAAATGTACAAGTTTAAAAGATAATTGATGATGTCAAAACATATAACAAATGCAGTGTTTATAACATAACAGAGTTTAACTTTTACTTGGAACAGAAAACTTTAAAAACTTACAGACAATCTTTACTTAATTTCCTCAATGTCAGGCACTGTCTTGAGATAATCTGTTAGAAGTCTTCTTTCAGCTCTTTCTAGCTCAGCAGTCATAATCTCTTTCAGCTCCTTAAGTTCTGGGTCTTTTTCACCAGTCTGATATATGGCAGCCCTCAGAGAATATATGCTGTTTTTATTCATCTCATTTCCTAGCCTGATATAGTAAGACTTGTCTGATTCCAAATTGAATTCCAAAACTTTAATACCAAGTGCTGTTCTGAATCTAGCACTGTTTCTCTTCATTTCTACCAGATTTCCATAGTAATCTCTGTACTTAGGAATATATGCACTTGAAATTTTGGCTCCACACAAAACTTTAGACTTCATCATTCTCTCTCTTAAAACTTGAGCAGCATTGTGAGTACTTTGATTTTTCACTTTTAGCAGATATAAAACATACTCCAGCTCTTCCCATAGTTTTAGATGAATGTCAGCTTCTCCAACTCTATAAACTCTTCCATCAGCCATAAAATATAACAGAAACTCCTTTTTGATTCCTCTGTGATAGATCATCTGAACAGACTCTAACTTGTCAAGGCTTTCTTGAGTTACCCCAATACTAGGTTCTGCCAGAGATGTATGATCTAAAGGACTGTTATTTATTCTTCTCTCTCTATGTGATCCCAAACCAGATCTATCATAGGATTCCTTTCCTAACACAGTTCTGCTTTGTAGAATGTTCACATTTTCTGGCTTCAGAGTTTCATCTTTAGATGGTCTTCGAAAAGTACCTTGGAGTTGTGGAGATATCAATTGAGTTTGAACAACTTGAGCAGTGTCAGAGGTTGTCACAACTTTAACAGAATCATCAACTTGAGCAACGTCAGTGGTTGATTGATTAGGTCTTAATTCAACTTGAGCAATGTCAGAGATTGAATAAGCCTTCTTTGATAACTTGGGTTCTTCAATTATTTTTCCTTTCCCTTTATCAGTATTTGCTCCAACAGGCCTCCTTGAGTATTGTAAACTCTGTTCAGAATTTACATTCTCTCTAATAGAAATTCCTTGTTCCTTTTTCCTAGGAGCCTTGGCAGCCTTCTTATAAATTCCAGCTTCAACATTCTTCTTATGCTCTTCAGCAAGAATCTGCAATTCAGCATCAATGTCTTCAACTGTGGCTTCACCACCATGTTCTTCCAAAAAGAGTTTAGCAGCAATCTCTTCATCAGTAATTGGATTAGCTGAAATAGCTAGACTTTTAAGTCTTGAAGAAGATTGAGCAGCACCAGATTGAGTACCAGATTTTACTCTTTCAGAGTTTGTCAACTTAGCAGAGTTTGACCTAAGTCTCCCTTGCTCTTGAATAGATTTTGACCTTTTCTCTGATTCTTTGCTTCCACCGTCAGTTGCATCATCCCTCCGTCTCAGAGTTGGAGCCCTTTTGCATTTGTCTTTAGGAACTCTCTCCCCCTTTTTGACATCATCAGGAATAAGTACTGATGTCAGCAACTCCAAAGATGCAGCAATTGAATCAATCTTTGTAGACATTTCAGCTTGATTGCTCTCAACTTTGGTTAGCCTTTGCTTGATTTCTAGTTGATCCTTGATCATAGAGGAAACTTTAACTCTATCATTCCTCAAGGCCAATTCTTTAGTAGCAATATCATTACTCAATCCAATGACAGCTTTGTGAGTCTCATCAAAGCGATTGTGCAATGATTTGACTTGAACAATTGTAGCCTTAAAATGTGTCAACAGCTCAGGATTGGAAATCTCTTTAGCAAACTTATTAACAAAATAAGCAGTCCTTTGAGTAGAGAAAATACAATCGGCCCCTGACCAATTTGCATAATGCATTTCTCTGTAATGAGCTTCAGTTGCATGTTGATTTTCTTTGATAGACTCTGCAGTAGGATCCCTTAGAAAAGGTTCATCAGAGTCTGAAAGTGCAATATTGATTCCAGAGTTTGCATGAATAGAATGTACAGAAGTATTATCATCAGAATCAACTCTTTCTTCATCAACATTTTCTGCAGCTTCTTCAATGATATTCTCTGCAGTAACTTCAGTATTTAACTGTGCAGCTTCAACAGGAACTGCAACAACAACTTCTTCTTCTGCTGTAGCTTCATTCATCTTTTCCACAGCAGTTTCAACAATCTTCTCAGAAGAGACAGATTTTGCTGCCTGATCAACCTCATCACCAACTTCAAGAACTTGATTGGTGACAGAGAGAATCTCTGTATGAGTTGCTATAGACTCTTCAATTACCAGAGTGGCTTGATCAGCTGCCACATCCTCAGTCTCACAAACACTGATAGCAGGATGTGCTTCAAACTCCTCTTCAATATTCAAGATTGGCTCAAACACCATCTCAGGAGCTTCATCAGCATTTACTCTGTCCACTATAGGCACAGTAGTTTCAACATTTTCATTAGTTGCAGGAGCTACATTCTGTTCAGTTGCTGGAACAGCTTCAGATTCTAACTCATCAAAAAGATAGTTAGCAATCAATCTTCTTCTTCTTTGATTGAGAGTTTCAGTATCATCCTCATCATCAGAACGAGGTCTCTTTGCTCTCCTTTTCTTGGAAGGACCATCAGATTGTGGCATAGAAGATTTTGACACTCCAACTTCAGTAGCTGGCTTAACAGTCTTAGCAGGTTTAAAAGCACTGTGTTTGATTCCACCACCAGTATGAATTGGTTGTGATGTAGATGGAGGAACTTCAGTGTTTAATGGTTCTGGTTGTGGTTCTGCTTGGATAGAATCATCCAAAAACTGTTGCACTAATGCAGGCAGTAAAAGATCACCTACATTACCCTTCTTAACATCCTTATTCACAAGATCAGAGAATATACGCTTGTGTAACTTAAAGCATGGAATAACATCTTCATCAAGAATATCTACCCCACTAACACAAGCAGAAAGTAAAAGCAGACAGAATCTAGCAAAGTAAACTACTCTCCTATTTTCAGTCATCTTTTCACCCATATTAATAAGAACTAGTCTACCAAAATCAAAATGAGTACCATAGATAAGAGAATACCCAATTTGTAGACTTTCAGTGGGTATCGCATCCCAGTTAGTGCACTTCTTCCCGAACGTTCTTGTTATACAGTCGAAGAAAAAACTCCACTCTTTCCTCAAGAACGGTCGCTTCAATTGACCTATCTTGGCCAAAGATCCACTGTAACCTATCGCCCTCATCATTCTCACCAACTCCGCATCACCAATAGCAATGGTGTAAGCAGTATAGTCACCAAAACCCATAGCAGCACGAATCGTACCAGGAGTAATGACATACTCTGTTTCTTGAAACTCGAAAACAATAGATGGTGTTCCAGATTCACCACCATCATCATAGATACCAGTCTCCCAAAAGCTTTTGATTTGAAACACAGAAAGCTTCTCTGGTTCTACAAGAGCACGCCCCATTTGAGATTGGGCAAGAAAATTTTGCATCAGATGAAACGCCTCCGGTGCGTTCGCATTTACTAATGGAGCAACATAATTATTAGGAACAAATTCAAGCCCAGAAGATACAAAAGCAGTAGAGGCCATTAGTACGATTTAGAAAAGATCAGAGAATGACTTAGAGAAGAAATTGAGAGTGTTTGCAGTAAGAGTGTTTGTGAAAATGTATGTGTGATAGTGAAGTGTGAATTGGAGTAAGTTGTGAAAAGTTCAAACGATTTTGTGTATTGTATATTAATACAAAATTAAAAATTAAAAACTGAACAATTTCTAATCAATACACACAACTGTCTTACTCCGTGAAACGTGTGAGTGGGACACGTGGCACACATGTAATGACTGACAGCAGTAAATGGCAGTTTCCAATGCGCATGCGCAGTAAAAAGAGCAATAATTACCGCCTATTACACTTTCCTAGACACTCAACCTCTCTCCTCTGTTTAATACATTTTTGAACTGTTGTCCAATCATACTCTTTTGAATTTTCAAAACAGATGTCTTTTCTTGAAAGCATAATATGTCTGAAACAAAGAAATTTATTTTAATCATCAGAGATTAAAATTAAATTACCTCGGCGTAGAGTACACAGTTCATCAGTGTTTACCAATCCTCCTCCTTTATTCATAAACTCTTTCCACAAACTGTACAGGTGTGAATATTTGTGTGTGACTTAGCAGAGTTTACTGAATATAAATATTTAGAGCATCTCAAAGTGCATAGGATCCACAAATTAAATCAGTAAAAAACTGGTTGCCCAAACTCTCATTTATAAAACTAAATCTGATATTGTCTAAACTCCGTACGTATAAATTTATTATTTTCACCCCCTTCGATTTTTCGATTTTTCGATTTTTTTTTCCTTTTATTTATTTATTTATTTTATTATTATTATTTTCCCAGTAATCAGTGGTTGGCACTAGTCACCAAAAATAAAAAATTTTAGCCCTTATTTCATACAATAAGTTCATGGGTCTTCCTAGGCACAACTTGATCTCAAAGGAATTTGTGCATATTTTTGCATCTTTTGATATGAGGGTGAAATATGAGCAACTAATTATCAGAGTTTAGACTTTCATCAGTTAACACTATTAATTTATGAGAGAAAGTGCAAACAGCTAATACAGACTCAGTGTATAGGATCAATAAACTAAGAGATACTATAAATATAGAGACAGTATCATAATGTGTAAAATTTCTGCACACATTTGAGATCAGAATTTATATCACTCAGAAGGATTCATGATTACTTACTGAAAATCATGCTTCATACATTTTTCTTCATCGATCCATATGTTTCAGACAAAATCACAATCAGAGTTTAACATCAGAGTTTAGCATCATAGTATAACTGACAGAGTATGACTGACAGAGTTTAACATTATGACATAGTATGACTTCAGAATTTTGACAAGCTGGTATGAATGACAGTTAACATATGCAAAGAATCATGAGCAACAAATCACATAATGAGAAATTTTGAGTCTAACCAATATCTCTAGTCAAAACCAGAGATCATTCCAAGTTCATTTACCAGTCTTGTAAAGGTAACTTCACTCAAAGGCTTGGTGAAGATATCTGCAAGCTGTTGGTCTGTAGACACAAAATGAAGCTCAATATTTCCTTCTTCCACATGTTCCCTGATAAAATGATACCTTATGCTGATGTGCTTGGTCATGGAGTGCTGTACTGGATTACCTGTCATAGCAATAGCACTTTGATTATCACAGAAAATAGGTATTTTAGAGTACCTTAATCCATAATCCAGCAACTGATTCTTCATCCACAAAATCTGTGCACAACAGCTACCAGCAGCAATATACTCTGCTTCTACTGTGGATGTGGAAATTGATTTCTGTTTCTTGCTGTACCAAGAAACTAATCTGTCACCTAGAAATTGACAGCTTCCACTTGTGCTTTTTCTATCTATCTTACAGCCTGCAAAATCTGCATCAGAGTAACCAATTAACTTAAACTCTGATTCTCTAGGATACCACAAACCAAGAGTTATGGTTCCTTTGAGATATTTGAAAATTCTCTTCACAGCTGTTAGATGAAGCTCTCTGGGGTCTGCTTGAAATCTTGCACAAAGACATGTTGCATACATGATATCTGGTCTACTTGAAGTGAGATAAAGAAGAGACCCTATCATTCCTCTGTAGTTTGTCATATCTACTGAGGCTCCTGTGTCTTTGTCTAGTTTTGTTGCAGTAGCCATGGGAGTTGTGGCAGAAGAACTATCAAGCATACCAAATTTCTTAAGAAGATTTCTGGTATATTTTGCTTGATTGATAAAAATCCCATCATCTGTTTGCTTTACTTGCAAGCCTAGAAAATAACTAAGCTCTCCCATCATGCTCATTTGGTATCTTGACTGCATAAGCTTTGCAAACTTCTTACAGAGTTTGTCATTAGTAGACCCAAAAATTATGTCATCCACATAGATTTGAACTAACAGCAGATCATTACCAGTATTGAAATAGAACAAGGTTTTGTCAATTGTACCTCTAGTGAACCCACTTTCTAAAAGAAATTGAGCCAGAGTTTCATACCATGCTCTAGGTGCTTGCTTTAGTCCATATAATGCTTTGTCCAACCTGTAGACATAGTCTGGATGCTTAGGGTCCACAAACCCTGGTGGTTGTTCAACAAACACTTCTTCTTCAAGTTTCCCATTGAGAAAAGCACTTTTCACATCCATCTGAAAGACTTTAAACTTCTTGTGAGCAGCATAGGCCAGAAAAATCCTTATTGCCTCCAATCTTGCAACTGGAGCAAAGGTTTCATCATAGTCAATTCCTTCCTGCTGTGAATAGCCTTTAGCCACAAGTCTAGCCTTATTCCTTGTAATCACTCCATCACTGTCTATTTTGTTTCTGAAAACCCACTTTGTTCCAACAATAGATCTGTTTTTAGGTCTTGGTACAAGAGTCCATACTTCATTCCGTTCAAATTCATTTAACTCTTCCTGCATAGCTGTTATCCAGTTAGCATCTTGAAGAGCTTCTTCCACTTTCTTGGGCTCAGTTTGAGACAAGAATGCATGAAACAGACATTCATTAGTTGTAGCACTACTAGTTCTCACACTAGCTTCTGGATCTCCAATTATCAAGTCAGGTGTGTGAGCTTGTGTCCACCTTCTTGCTGTAGGTAATTGGCTTCTATTATCATTATTAGATCCTCCCCCTCGATCCATGCTCTCCTGATTTTCTTCTTGACCATTTGCATTCTCTGAGGCTCCCCCTGAATTGGACTGTTCAGTGTTTGAACTTTCAGAGTTTGACCCAGAGTTTCTATTTGATTCTTCAGCTGATTCATTTTCAGAATTTGAGTCATCATTTTGAGAAGTTTCTGAAGTATCTTCACGCTCCCCCTCGACTGGTTCTCTATTTTGTTCTGTCAGAGAAACTTCCTCAGTGTTTACCAGTAGAGGTTCAGAGTATGCTTCGTCAGAGTTTGTTGGATTTGCTTCATCAGAGTTTATGTCATCAGAGTTTAGATCTTCATTTTCAAAGCGAAGTTGATCATGATATTCTTCATCTTCTATTCCAGTTATTTTCTTGTCATCAAATGACACATGTATAAATTCCATGATCACTTTAGTTCTCAGATTGTAGACTCTGAATGCTTTAGTTGACAGTGGGTATCCAACAAAAATTCCTTCATCAGCTTTTAAGTCAAACTTGGTCAACTGTTCAGGATGAGTTTTCAACACAAAGCACTTGCATCCAAAAATATGAAAATATTTCAAATTTGGCTTCTTATTCTTCACCATCTCATATGGTGTTTTCCCATGCCTGTTGATCAGTGTTGCATTTTGAGTAAAACAAGCAGTTTGAACAGCTTCTGCCCAGAAATAAGTTACCAATTTTGCTTCATCGAGCATTGTTCTAGCAGCTTCGATTAAGGTTCTGTTCTTTCTTTCAACTACACCATTTTGCTGTGGAGTCCCTGGTGTAGAAAATTCTTGCTTCACTCCTCTTTCTTTGCAAAATTCTTCCATTATTGCATTTCTGAATTCAGTACCATTATCACTCCTGATAATTTTCACTTTATACTGTGATCCTTTGTCCAGTAGCTTTACATGATCCATCAGAGTTAAAGCAGTTTCATCCTTCTTTGCTAAGAAATACACCTAAGTGTACCTAGTGTACTCATCAACAATGACTAGAGCATATTTCTTTCTGCCTAAAGACATTACATTGACTGGACCAAATAGATCAACATGTAGAAGATGATAAGGATCCACAACTGAAGATTCAGACTTACTCTTGAAAGATGACTTCATTTGCTTGCCCTTTTGACAAGAATCACACAGACCATCTGTTAGAAATGAATACTACTAGAAACTAGACAGAGGGGGGGGGGGTGAATGGATAGTTTGGTATATTTTTCGATTCTTGAAGACTAAGTAAACAACTGTATATGATTATGATATGTAATATGCAGAAAGTAAATAACACACACAATCACTTTAATCTACTTTGTATAAGCAAATTAAATACTACATCTTTCCAGGAAATTCACAATCGAATTTCTGGCTTCTAAACAAGAACAGTTTGAACTTGCTTGCTTACAGAGAAAAGAGCTTAGCAAATAACTATGTGTATCTCTCTTACAGCTTACAGTTGTGTGTGCACGATATATATATATTCACCTATACAAACTAGGCACACACAATATTACACAGCTACCCCTTCTGAAAGTCCAACTTGTCCTGCCATAAGAAGTTCACTGTGTCAGGAAGGACCACCTGCTTTTCGGAGTCTTTCCCGTTTCTGTAGCTGCTTGTCTCTTATCTTTCTCTCCAAGTTTAGCTGTAGATTTGCCATCTGTTCTTTGGACCACCTTGCCAGAACAAATGCTTCAGTATTTGTCTCCTTTGATTCTTGGTTCTGTACCTTGATTTGTCTTTTTATAAACGGCTAAGTGTTGATATCGTGAACTCCACTTTATCCCTGACTTCGCGATCTCCCTTGTGAGGACTACGCGATATAGCCTTTGAAGACTTTGCGACATAGGTCATTTGACGACTATGCGACATAGGTCATTTGATGACTATGCGACATAGGTCATTTGATGACTATGCGACATAGGGCTTCTGAGGACTTCACGATCTAGGCTCCTTTGACTTTGCTGACTTCAACACTTCACGACATGTGTCTTGAGGACTTCTCGACATAGTACAAAATGGACTATGCGATATAGTACTTCACGACATGGATATTGGTGACTTCACGACATAGCTTTCTTTTGACTTTGCTATATAATGCCTTAGACAAATTCCTGCAACTTATTTCTTCATAGCCTTATTCAACTCTATCCTGCTGCATGAACACTTCTGAACTTCTACCAGGATAATTATTCAATGGCCTATATACAATCTAGATGCAAGAAACTTTACTAAGCTCATTATAAGTCTGAGCATACATGATCAAGCTAATGTTCATGAGAACAAGACAAGTACATTTAGAGACCTATACTATATCCCAGTGATAGAAATCACTAGGTCATGTAATGTGACATAGTCACATAGTGTAGGCTTGTTAATAGTGGTATTCAGACATGTCTTGAGCCTAACAATCTCCCCCAAATTGTGAGTAAGATCCTTAGGCACAATTTCATGTCTGATAACAAGCCTAACTTACATAAAAGGAAATTTAGTAACAGAGAGGACAATTCATGAACATTGAGATTCAGAAATTTGATTGCATAGAAACATTGAAAGCTTACAGATTACTTTTGTTGCTCAGCAGCTTCAGCTTCCAATTGCTTCTCTAGCAAATCATCATATATCTTCTTTTTCCTTATTTCTTCTTTTCTCTTCATGTCAATGATGGCTTCTTGAATTTCTTCTCTTGCAATCAGTTCTTCAATGAGAGGTGAGCCTTCCAAGTCATCAATTGCAGCTTTGAGTGCACTTTCTACATATGAGTCCAGAAACTCCATCCTTATTTTGCTTTGGCCTCCATGTGAGTTTTTGTACTCCACAATGTAAGGATTTTGTTTGACCCTGCACATCCCTTTCTGCCTTAGCTCCTTAGCCCTCTCTTCCATCTCAGCCATTTCTTTCTCTTTCTGTATGTTTTTCTTTTCATTCTCTTTCCTCATGTTTTCTTCATAATCAGCATGCATTTTCAAGTACCTGGCAATATCTATCTTCCATGTCCTTTCATCCTTTTCTTCAAAATTCAGTAAGGCATTTATCCTTTCAAGCTCATACTTATAGAAATATTGCCAGCTTCCTTGCTTCATTATCCTTTCTCTTCCATCAGTGTACTTGATATCTAGATGATCCAACTTCACTTTGACTTCAAAGATCCTTTGAGCCCTCAAAAATGCTAGGGCATCTTCATCATAGTCCTCATCTAGTGGAAGCACATTGATGCCAATAACATTTGTGAGTTTTCCAGTCTTCTTTGTTATCCTTATCCTTTTGGGTACACTCTTGATCTTCAAATGCTTCACAAGAGATACCTTTCTGGAACAAGGAGAATTAGTCTTCAGTGCCACATCACTTGGAAGTAGCTTCATTCCTTTCCCCTTCATCCACTGTAACACTCCACTAGCTGTGACTTTGTGGAAGTGTTTTCTTGAAATTATTTTAGTGGCTTCATCTTTCATCTGTGGCAATTCAGGTTCAGAAGTCATGGATAATGATTTTGGAGGATCATTGCTAACAGTACCCACCCTAGACTTAGAGTCTTGTGTTGTGGTTAAAGTACTACTAGCAATGTCCTTGACTTGCTGAATTCCACTCTTAGTTCTCTTCACTGTCTCCTTTGCCCCCTTTCTGTCATCACCAGCATCTTTAGATTTCTTGGAATATTTGCTCCTGCTGCTGTCACTTGGTTCATCCTTATCACTCCTTGAATGAGATCTCCTCCTGTAGGTTTTCTCCTCATCATCATCCTCCCCATCCTTCTTCTTGTTCTTTTCTTTGACAGATTCTGGCAAAACACCATGAATCAGAAAAGATTGTAGAATGTTAATCATCTCTAATTCCTCTGCTGTCTTGACTCCTTTCTTTGCTCTCAGCATTTGCAGCACCTGATTGATCTTTGTATTATTTTTCATTTGCAGATCTTTGGGAATAACTAGTTGGTCAATACTTCTGACTTTGGATAGACTTTGAAAAATTACTGTCCTTGGCTTGGGTATGACTTCAGGCAGTCTTTGATTTTGGTCCATCTCCAAGTCATTATAAAGACTTTCATTGTTAGCCCCACTCTTTTCAATCAACTCCAGAATTATTGACACTTCAGTAAACCTCAGTTTCTCTAGAGTTTTAAATGCTAAGTGCCACAAGCAGTTGTCCTTGCACACCATGATTATTTCTCTCAGATAAACATCCCTGATTTTCTTTACTGCAACTGTGAAGTACTTGATACTTTCCCTGAGCTTGTTTCTGTACACTTGTGCATCTCCTTGAGCATTCTTGTAGGTGGCTTTCAGAAACTCCAGGAATGCCTCATCATGATAGATGTTAGAGTTGGCAACTTCCTGTAGCTTGGCCTCTGTGATAAGTGTAGCTTGGGTAGGTTTAGCAATTGGAGTAGGTATAGCAGGTTGAGGGGTTGAGATGTTTCTAGGCATTGTGGATGGATAGAATGTTGTGGTGACTGTGCTTTTCTGACCTTGTGCATTGATGACCTCTACAGGGGGAAGATTGATTGGCTTTATTGTCTCTTCAATGAGCTTGCCCTTAAGTTTAGACTGCTTGGCAGGTGCTCCCCCTTTCTTTTTCACATTGACCTCCTTTCCTTTCTCCCCCTTAGGCTTGGGATCAGACAAGATGTCTTGAGCTTCCCCAGGAATAGGCAGGTTCAAAGATTTCATCATTGAGGTCATCATTTGTTGCTGCACCAGCAAGATGTTTGTTGTGTTGTTGCCTTGAGCATCTAGCTTGTCATTGAGTTGGCTTAGAGATGTAGATAGCATTCTGTTTTCATCCTTGAGAGAGGCCACTTCTTTTTCTAAGCCATCCACCTTAGAGAATAATTGTTGAGACTTGAAGGAGTTTAGAGATTGATCTTTGACCCTGGCAAAGTCATATTTGGAGATGTCTGACAGAGGGACCTCATCCACCAGCTTATCACCATACTGATTTTTCCACATGACATTCAACATAGCATTGGTGGTGATGGTAGTTTTTGCTTGATTTTCCAGTGTAGAAGCCAGTTTCTTGATGTTGTCTGTGACCATGGCAAGAGTCACATCCATCATGGACACATTTGTGGAGGTTTTCTGGACTTCTTTGAGGATACCATCCACCTTGGGAAAATCAGAGATATAGGAGTTTCTAAGCTTTGTGAGGGATCTGTCTGTCTCCTCCTGAATTGAAGAAATCTCTGATTGAAGCCCTTTCCCAAGATAATGCAGAGCCTTCAACTGGTTCTTGTACACATCATTGACAGCCTCATAGATGGCAACAGGAGAAAGATCCTTAGCATTGGAGCCCAGAGAGGTGAGGTATTCTTCTCTCACAAAAGCCAGGGCATCCTTGAGCTTGAGAGTCCTCTTAGCATCCAACCAGGCATCCACATTCCCCTCTGGTTCAGCTGTATCCACAATCTTCTCCTGTTGAGCTTCAACATCCTCCTTATGGCATAGCAGGATAGCTTCATAATCAGCATTTGGAAGGTTGGAGGTGAGGAGATGTTGAGCTATCTTTGAGAACTCATCAATCTGTGCCACATGGAGATCCTGTATGGCTTCTTCTGTCATTTTGGAAGGCACAGATGATGATCCTGAAGGCCTGTCATGTTGCACAGGCTTCAGCCATTCTGACATTGTGGCCTGAGCCAAGTGAGAGCTAGTGCTAGGCACTTCATGAGATGTGTGAGTTTGAGTCTCCTCCAGCCTTGGAATGGCTGTAGGGTCTGATGTTGTCTCCATTGAAATGGGATGTGTTACAACATCAGCCCTATTTGTCTGTGAAGACATTTCCACATCCCTAAGGATGGGAGAATTTGGCACAGAGTCTCCAGTGAAAACTGGTGAATCCTCCATGTTTGTGTTGGTGTCATTAGGATATGCCTCAGCATGCATTCCCTGACCAACCAAATGTGGGTCCTGAGTGGTGAGCACAGTGTCAAGCACCATGTCACTTGAAGTTGGCTCAATCACAGGGCTGGATTGTGATTGATCAAGGGCAAGATTGTCATGAGAATGACTCTCTTGTTCAGAAGAAATTTTAGTGGAAGAATCTGAGAGAGAAGTGGGGTTCAGAGTAGATTTTGGCAACTCCCCCTGAGAAATAGGAGGAGTTTCAACATTGATGTGCTCTCCACTTAGTGTTTGATCACCCTTATCACTCCTAGGGTCAAGAGTGAGGTCTTGACCCTGTGCAGACTCTTTATAACTTGCAGTGGGGAGGCTGCTCTTTTCAATGCCCATGACCTGTTGAGAGGCCATAGACAGTAGCAGGTGTACCCCTTTTTCCACATCTGAATCCTGTTGGGAGGATTCAGTGGTAGTTTTTGATTTTGATTTCTTCTTTGGTCTGGTGAGAGGTGACTCAGGAATCTCACTTTCTAGCTCTACAGATTCATGGATAATAGCTAGGGTTCTCTTTTTCTTCTTTTTAGGAACATCAACCTTTTGAGAGATTGATGCACTTGGCTGACTAGCCTCTATGGTGGTGTTTACAGTGGGGTTGCTGGATGGGATAGGGAGGCTTGGGTTAGACTGTGAAGCTCCTTCAGTCTCAGCCTCCCCTGTCCAGGAAAGAGCATGGTATATGGGCTTATCAAGTGGATAAGACTCGAATGTGTCCTGCATATGCTTGGTCACACTCAAGATCACATCCACTTGATTCCTTGTGTCCAATGAACCAAACAGAATCTTGGACATGGACTTGGAATAAGCCAACTTTGATTTATCAATACCCTCCAAGTCATGGACATTAGCATCAAGATAATTTAAAATAACTTGAAGAAAGCGAGGGTAAAAGATGTCATTACCTCTTCCACGGACTGTCCTCCCTAGCCTTTGAGCCAATTCCTTGAGGATTATTGCTCCAACATTGATTTCCTGATTGTGGGCTAGGGAATAGGCCAGCTTCACAGCAATGTGACTGATATGGTCCCATCCTGTCTTTCTGCAAAGAACACCTTCTGGAGTGCATCAAATAGGAATGACCACTCCCTTCTTACAAATTTCTTGTTCAGCTTTCCGGTATCTATCTCATCTGCATACCGAATGAAGGTCATGAAGTCTACAATTTGAGCATCTGTAGCTTCTTGGTCATGACCCTCCACCTTGAACCCTAATGCTTCATTTATCTCCTTCTCCCCAAACTGGAAGTGTTTGCTTCCAATTGAACAAGCTATCTCCTGGAACGAAGTTCCATCTTCCCTGGCCATTGTAGAAACCAACGCCGTTCGCCAAAATCCTTCCAATACATCAACATACAACGTGGGGTTCAAGGTTAGGGCTTGGCTGAGGTAGGAATCGTTCAGGAACCGTACAAAACACTTGTACCTGGGTTTAGCCTCAGCCTCAGAGGGAATGGTGAGAAGATTTGTTTCTTTGGGGATGGTTAAAGGAATAGAGGATGATACTGTTTGAGATTTGGGTGCCATTTCAAGAGAGAGAGTAAGAAGGAGAGTAGAGAATTTGTGCTTAGGTTAGAAAGTTTGAGAGCAATAGACAAGATGAAAAGTTGCAAACGGTTAGAAAAAGGTATTTATATGATAGAGACACTGCGATATGGAGTTATGAATGTGTACAGTCTATCTGTATGTCGCGAAGTCAGAAAAGGCCTGTACCGCAAAGTCTTACAAAGTATATCGCATAGTCTCAAGAATGAACTAAGTCGCAAAGTCCTCAAGATGAAAGTATTGGGGAGACTTTGCGATATAGTAGAAATACCCTGTCTAAAGCTCTCTTTTAGGAATTTGAAGCAATTTGTCAGACTTTTATCAAATTTTGAAATAAAATTAATTTAAATCAAAATTCTGTCAACTATGGAGACTTGTCGACATAGTTATTCTAAGTCGCGAAGTCATAAAATTAAATATGTCGCAAACTCATGAAATGAACTATGTCGCGAAGTCTCACGATCTCAACAGTTTGCGATATAAGTCTGTTTAATTTGAACTATGTCGTGAACTCTGAAAATCATCTATATCGAGATGTCTCAAAAGCTCACAACTCCACTAACTAATATGATTTTGAAAAATATGCAGTAAAATACTGAAATATTTATAAATCATATCTCAGCTAATTTTCACTCCAAACAAATAGATCATTTAAATACAGTGAAAATTTACTGCTGCAACAATTACCTAGCATACTTACTTGGAACAACTAAATGAAGGATTGAGCATTCCAATTTCACTCACAAGTCTGTTGAAGACTGCTTCATTCAGAGGTTTAGTAAATATGTCAGCTAGTTGTTTCTCAGTTGGAACATAAGAGACTTCTATGGTACCATTTGCAGCATGTTCCCTAATGAAATGGTACCTGATCTCAATGTGCTTTGTAGTAGAATGATTAACAGGATTGGCAACTATGGATATTGCACTAGTATTATCACACATTAGAGGAATGTGTTCTAACACTAGCCCATAATCCATGAGTTGATTTCTAATCCAAAGCAATTGAGCACAGCAACTTCCAGCAGCAATATATTCAGCCTCAGCTGTGGATGTTGCTGTGGACTGTTGTTTCTTACTAAACCAGGACACTAACCTTTGACCTAGGAATTGACAGCTTCCAGAGGTGCTCTTCCTGTCAATCCTGCATCCAGCATAATCAGAATCTGTGTAACCAACCAGGTTGAACCCAGTGCCCTTTGGATACCATAGCCCAAGATTAGGAGTCCCCTTCAGATATTTGAAAATTCTTTTGATGGCCATCATGTGAGATTCCTTGGGATCAGACTGGAACCTTGCACAAAGGCATGTGGCAAACATGATGTCTGGCCTGCTAGCTGTGAGATAGAGTAGGGATCCAACCATTCCTCTATAGACCTTGATATCAACTCTCTTGCCTTTCTTGTCTTCATCCAGCTTGATTGCAGTAGACATAGGAGTTTTAGCTGGGGATGACTCTTCTAAACCATATTTCTTTAAAAGATCCTTGACATACTTAGATTGGTTTATAAAGATGACATCCTCCCTTTGATGTACTTGCAGGCCTAGGAAGTAGGTTAACTCTCCCATCATACTCATCTCATATTTACTTTGCATCAACTTAGAGAACCTTTCACAGAGTTTTTCATTTGAAGAGCCAAAGATGATATCATCCACATAGATTTGAACAAGAATGATATCATTTCCATGCTTCTTGAAGAATAGGGTTTTGTCTATTGTACCCCTAGTGAATTGATGCTCAAGAAGGAATTGAGATAGAGTTTCATACCAGGCTCTTGGTGCCTGTTTGAGTCCATAGAGTGCCTTGAGCAGTCTATACACAAAGTTTGGGAAGTCTTCACTTTCAAAGCCAGGTGGTTGAGACACATAAACTTCCTCAGCAAGATCACCATTGAGAAATGCACTTTTCACATCCATTTGATACACCTTAAAATCTGAGTGAGCTGCAAAAGCCAGGAAGATTCTTATGGCTTCTAGTCTAGCTACAGGTGCAAATGTCTCATCATAATCAATGCCTTCTTGCTGACAATATCCTTTGGCAACCAGCCTTGCTTTGTTTCTAACTACCACTCCTTCTTCATCCATCTTGTTCCTGAACACCCATTTGGTGTCAATAACATTCTTTCCTTTTGGAGGTGGCACTAGTTCCCATACCTTGTTTTTCTCAAATTGATTCAACTCTTCTTGCATGGCAACAATCCAATCAGAATTCTTCAAAGCTTCTTCAATAAGTTTAGGTTCCTCTTGTGACAGAAAGCAGCTATACAGACATGTATTCATTGTTGCCCTTCTTGTTCTAACTCCCTCACTAGGATCTCCAATGATTTGATCCCTAGTGTGGGCTCTGTCCCATTTCCTTGTGTGCCCCTGTTCATTTCCTTGATCTGTTCCAATCTCATTTTGGTTGACAGTTGCATTCTCTTCTTCTCCCCCTGTGTTTGTGAATCCTTGCACAGGTGTTTGAAGAAGATTGTCAACTTCAAGAATTTCATTTTCTAGAACAGTTTGAACAGGGGGTTCATCTTCATTTTCAGAATCCTCAAGATAACCTTGATTCTCAAATCTCAATAGCACACTGTCTTGATCACTTGTTTTCAGTCCTGGAGTTTTCTTGTCATCAAAGGTAACATCCATGCTTTCCATGATTTTGTGTTGCTCAGGTACAAACACTCTGTATGCTGTCCTTTCCAGAGAGTATCCAATGAAGATACCTTCAAATGCTTTAGCATCAAACTTTCCAACATGCTCAGAGGTATCTTTCATCACAAAACACTTGCTTCCAAACACATGCAGGTGCTTGAAGGATGCTCTTTTTCCAGTCATTAATGAGTAAGGAGTTTTGCCAGACTTCTTATTGATTAATGTTCTATTTTGCACATAGCATGCTGTGTTAACAGCATCAGCCCAAAAGCTAGTGGGTAGCTTTGCATCCAGCAGCATTGTCCTTGCAGCTTCAATGAGAGTTCTATTCTTTCTCTCAACTACTCCATTTTGTTGAGGTGTCCTAGGAGCTGAGAATTGTTGAGAAATTCCTTTATCTTTGCAAAACTCATACAATATTGAATTTCTGAACTCAGTCCCATTATCACTTCTCAAAGCAACTACAGAGGAACCAGTGCTTTGTGCTTCTTTATCAACTCTCTTGATATGCTCTATTATGACTTGGGGTGCTTCATCCTTGGAGAATAGGAATTCCACCCAAGTATATCTTGAATAGTCATCTACCATCACTAGAGCATATTTCTTTTTGGAGAGGGACATTACATTCACAGGGCCAAATAAGTCCATGTGAATTAGTTGCAGAGGTTTTGAGTTTGTATTGAGCAACTTGTTCTTGTGACTTGATCTTTTAATCTTCCCTTTCTGACAAGCTTCACATGCTCCATCTTGCACAAACTCCAAGGCAGGCAAATCCCTGATGAGTTCTCTCTTGGTTAGAGAGTTCATTGCCTGAACATTCAAGTGAGACAGTTTCTTGTGCCACAGCCAGAATTCCTCATTTGTGGCTTTTGTGTAGAAACAACAAATTTCTCCCTTATCTGCAGCCTTAAGATTAGCTACAAACAAGCTTCCTTTCTTCACACCAGTTAGAACAACTTCACCACTTTCCCTTTTTGAGATTGAACAAAGGTCTTCATCAAATTCCACTTTGAAGCCTCTGTTGGTAAACTGTCCAATACTCAAGAGATTATGCTTCAGTCCTTCAACAAATGCTACATCTTCAATAATGACATTTCCAGATTTAACACTGCCATATCCCATTGTATAACCAATGTTGTCATTTCCAAAGGTTACTGATGGGCCAGCCTTTTCCTCAAAATGTGATAGCAGGGCCATATCACCAGTCATGTGACTTGAGCATCCACTGTCCAAGATCCATATGACTCTTTTATTCCTGTTGCCCTGCATTCACAAAGTGACTAAGTTGTTTTTGGTACCCACACTTGGTAGGGTCCATATGATTTAGAAACATTTTGATTAATAATTCTTCTGTCATAAATTGCATTTCTCATAGTAGGAGACTTCACTTTTTCTGTGGCTTTGGAGTTTACACTCTTAGGCTCACATGAAGTTTTCACCCTCTCAACCCTGATTGGGGACCCTGTCCTATGAGAATGTATGTGTGTGTGTGATTCACCAGATTGTGCAGAGTCAAGTTTATGTTTAAGAGATAAACAGTTAGCAATCACAGTCACATAGCATGTCATGCAGTTTGGCTTACCACAGAAAGAATCATGACTAGAATTTATGCTTGCAGAAAGGTTACTTAGGTTATCAACTTCAACAATTTCAGGCTTACTACACTTATGAGTCAAATGATTAACAGATAGGCATTTTTGACATTGTTTCCTGGGAGCATTTGGCACATAAGCATAGTTGTTTCCTTTGTTAACACCAACTTTACCATTTCTGTTTTGTTTCCTTTTCTTAACAACTTCTTTCTTTGCTTTAGGACTCTTGACAAGATTGTCTTTGGTCTCTTTCTGATTGACAAGTTTAGGAAAGGAAGAAGTGTTCTTAGCAGCCTCATCTTCTTCAAGTAGTTGTTGCTTGATGATCAGTAGTTCCTCATCAAACTCAACAACACTCTTCCTGAAGATGGGCTGTTCAACACTTGACAGAATGGTTGGGGCATTTTTGTTTGTAAAAGTTTCCTTTCCTTTGCCCTTGACTTTCTTCCTTCCCTTGTCATTATCATAGTCAAAACCAACTCCAACCTTGCAATCTTCAGTGTGTTCCTTGTGGTAGGTTTGAATAAGTTCAGAGGAGTTTTTGAAGCTTCTTAGTTTCAGTTCAGTTTCAGCAATTTGTTCTCTAAGGGCATTCTCTATCTGCTCAGCACAAATCACTTTGTTTTTAAGATACTCAACCTCATTTTTCAAACCATCCAGGTTCACAACCATTAACTCAAGTTGCTCATTCTTTTCTGTAAGCTCAACATTCTTAGCAGTTAGTCTGTCAATTTCTTCATTAGCTACTAACATGCTAGTATGAATATTAAACATTTCAGTGCTCATATCTTCAACAGTTTGCTTATATTGAAGGGGAGTCATATCAAGAGAAGTAAGAATAGGTACCTGACTTGAATCACCTTCATCAGAAAATGCCATCAAGGCATAGTTTGAATACTCTTGTTCTTCTTCTTCATCAGAGTCATCCCAGCATTTTCCCTCAGCAATAAAAGCTTTGCCCTGTTGTTTCTTGAGTAGAGCCTCATACTTAGCTTCAAGCTCTAAGTATGCTTTGTCCTTCTTGACTTGTTTAGGCTTTTTGCACTCAGTGGCAAAATGCCCAAGTTCATTGCAATTATAGCACCTTATTTTGGTCCTATCCACACTTCCTGTCTTGTATCCACCTTTAGCAGCACCAGCAATCCCTTTTCCTTTATTGAAGGTGTTTGAGCCACTAGATCCACCAGTGTTTCCATTATTGAACTTGGACCTAAATGGCTGCTTTCTTTTAAACCTTATGTTAGGATACCTCCTAGCCATATAAGCAAAAGATTTGTTTTCCATTTTGTCCATCTCATCTATACTATAGAACTCATCCTCTTCAGGTAAATCATACACAACCTGAGTTTCATCACCAGTGTCTTCAACTTCCAGTTCCTCAATCTTGACCTGACTGATTTTAAGAGAGTCCATTCTTTGACTTAGGTTGTCAGCAATAAGTGCACAGGAAGTATTAGCCACTAATCCTTGCTTTGCTTGAATAGATCTCTTTTGAAACAGCTCTAACTCATATGTCTTTAAAACACCATACAACACATCAAAACCAATCTTTGTCAGATCTCTTTCTTTAAGGGAAGAGATTCTTGGTTCCAAGTGATCTGGCAGAGTTAGTAGAAACTTCATATTGAGCTCTTCTATTTCATAGTGTTTGTCATAGAGTTTGAGCTCGTTTATCAGCTTGTTGAATCTCTCAAACACTTCTGTGATTCCCTCTTTTGGCTGAGCCATGAAGGCTTCATACTGTGAAACAAGAATCTGCTTCTTGTTCTTTCTTACCTCAGTAGTTCCTTCACAGAGCACTTCTATAAGATCCCACATCTTCTTGGCACTAGTACAATGAGCAACAGTGCCATACATGTTGAAGTCCATAGATTCACAAATGATAAGTTGAAGATGTCCATCCAATGCTACTTTTTCCTTTTCAGGATCAGTGTATTTTAAGGGATCTTTGGGCACATGTTTTGCTGGTACAATCTCAGTGCCACTGGTTGTTTCACCAATCTCGATCATTGGAATGAAGGGACCATGCTTTAGAATATCTAAATACATGGGGTTAGAAGCTTTGATGAAAAGCAACATCTTCTTCTTCCATAAACTGTAGTGCTCCTTGTTAAAGGGAGGAATCTTGATACTGCTTAGTTTCTGTGAACTCATTCTTGATCTTTTCCTGTTTGTACGTTAACAGCCTACGCTCTGATACCACTTGTTAGAAATGAATACTACTAGAAACTAGACAGAGGGGGGGTGAATGGATAGTTTGGTATATTTTTCGATTCTTGAAGACTAAGTAAACAACTGTATATGATTATGAAATGTAATATGCAGAAAGTAAATAACACACACAATCACTTTAATCTACTTTGTATAAGCAAATTAAATACTACAGCTTTCCAGGAAATTCACAATCGAATTTCTGGCTTCTAAACAAGAACAGTTTGAACTTGCTTGCTTACAGAGAAAAGAGCTTAGCAAATAACTATGTGTATCTCTCTTACAGCTTACAGTTGTGTGTGCACGATATATATATATTCACCTATACAAACTAGGCACACACAATATTACACAGCTACCCCTTCTGAAAGTCCAACTTGTCCTGCCATAAGAAGTTCACTGTGTCAGGAAGGACCACCTGCTTTTCGGAGTCTTTCCCGTTTCTGTAGCTGCTTGTCTCTTATCTTTCTCTCCAAGTTTAGCTGTAGATTTGCCATCTGTTCTTTGGACCACCTTGCCAGAACAAATGCTTCAGTATTTGTCTCCTTTGATTCTTGGTTCTGTACCTTGATTTGTCTTGTTATAAACGGCTAAGTGTTGATATCGTGAACTCCACTTTATCCCTGACTTCGCGATCTCCCTTGTGAGGACTACGCGATATAGCCTTTGAAGACTTTGCGACATAGGTCATTTGACGACTATGCGACATAGGTCATTTGATGACTATGCGACATAGGTCATTTGATGACTATGCGACATAGGGCTTCTGAGGACTTCACGATCTAGGCTCCTTTGACTTTGCTGACTTCAACACTTCACGACATGTGTCTTGAGGACTTCTCGACATAGTACAAAATGGACTATGCGATATAGTACTTCACGACATGGATATTGGTGACTTCACGACATAGCTTTCTTTTGACTTTGCTATATAATGCCTTAGACAAATTCCTGCAACTTATTTCTTCATAGCCTTATTCAACTCTATCCTGCTGCATGAACACTTCTGAACTTCTACCAGGATAATTATTCAATGGCCTATATACAATCTAGATGCAAGAAACTTTACTAAGCTCATTATAAGTCTGAGCATACATGATCAAGCTAATGTTCATGAGAACAAGACAAGTACATTTAGAGACCTATACTATATCCCAGTGATAGAAATCACTAGGTCATGTAATGTGACATAGTCACATAGTGTAGGCTTGTTAATAGTGGTATTCAGACATGTCTTGAGCCTAACACCATCTAAGCTGAGTATTGACTTTGGAAGTCCCCTTACAAGATCTTTTCGAATTAGCTCATTGATGTTGTTCAAGTTTAGGTGAGAGAGCTTCTTATGCCATTTCCAACTCTCTTCATTTGACATTTTTGCAGACAGACACACAGCTTTTCCTTCAGAGTTTGTTACCAAACTCGCTTCATAGATGTTGTTACATCTGTGTCCAACTAGAACAACTTTCCCTATAGATTTGCTGATAACCTCACAGTAATCAGGTTGAAAATCTACATGGTAACCTCTGTCACAGATTTGACTCACAGATAGCAAGTCATGCTTGAGTCCAGGGACTAGAGCTACATTTGTGATGATGACACTTCCAAGATTGATATTGCCATATCCCATAGTACGTCCTATGTTGCCATCTCCATAGGAGACTTTTGGGCCAGCCTTCTCCTCATAGTCTGATAGCAGGGCTTTATTTCCAGTCATGTGTCCTGAACATCCACTGTCCAAGACTAGGGTGCTTTCCCTTGTGCCCTACAATCACAAACAATTACAAAGAGTTAGATTTAAGGATCCAGACTTGCTTGGATCCTTTGGCTTTCTTAACATAGTTAGCTTTTGCAGCGGAAAAACTTTCAACAGAGTTTGAGCTAACTGTGTCAGACTTTACACTTGCAGAGTTTGCTCTAACCCATTTCAAGTTGGGTTTTAACTCATAGTAGTTGTGATAAATGGCATGATAGCTCTTGCAAGTATAAATGGAATGCCAAGTGCTCCCACAGTGTGTGCATAAAGTCTGTGGTCTAACCCTAACAAAATCATTCTTCACTCCAAACTTGGAGGGTAAAGAATTAATATCTTTGTTTTTCGTGCAGAAACTTGCAAGATGGTTAGTACTACCACAACTATGACATGTCTTTCTAGGAGCATCAGAATTAGGCAGATAATCATTTCTTTTATTAATGCCTACTTTTCCATTCCTATTCTTCCTGGACACTTTCTATTTTTCAACAGACTTTACCTCTTTGAGCTTATACTTGAATTGTTTCTCTGTCATTAAACCAACATTCACCTGTTTAACACAAGTTTTTACTGATTCTTTAACAGCTTCTGTTTCAAGTATAGAGGTTTGCTTACTAGATTCAGAAACAAATTTCATAGGTTTAAGTTGTGGTTTAACTTTAACTTTATCTTTAAACCTAAGTTCATCTTCCTCACAGTAACCTAACCCAACTGTATCTGTTTGAAAAACTTGATGTGTGTCTTTTCCAGAATTAGTCCAGGCTTTAATTACCTTCCTCTCTTTTTCCAAATCAGATTCTAGTTGTCTAAATCTCTTTAACAACTCTTGCTCAACATAAACAACATCATCTCTTTCCTTTTGAACTTGTTGCATGTTAACAAGCTCTTCTTCAAGAAATTTATTTCTATCTTTAAGCTTAAGATTCTCAGATTTAATTCTCTCATTTTCTAAAGTCTAATCTCTATAACTAACATGTATGCTTTTAAGATAAATTCTCAATTCAGATATATTATCAATATCATAAGCATAAGTTGTTAGAGGTACCTTATTCTCAGATGTTTCAGATTCATTTTCAACAGTTTTCATAAGAGCATAGCTGACATCTTCATCAGAATCTGAAGTGTCTGCCCAGTCTTTTCCTTTAGTGATGAGTGCTTTCTCAGATTTTCCTTTCTTGCACTCTGGAGCATAATGACCCATCTCTTTACACTTGTAGCACTGGATCTCAGATTTGTCTTTCTTTCCATACTCGGTATCCCTTCCTTCAGACTTTCTGAAACTCTTTCTTTCAGAGTTTGAATCTTTCCTTGAGAATCTTTTTCCCTTCTTGAAGTTCTTGAAACCCATCTTCTTGAAGGTCTTCACCATCAAAGCAGCCATTTGCATCATTTGTTCTTCATCATCCTCAGATTCAGAAGAAGCATCAGTGTTTGAGTCATCATCAGAGTTTGATGACTCATTTTCAGAGTTTATGACCAAAGCTTTTCCCTTAGCTTTCTTCTTTGATGTTTCTTTCTTCATGAGTTTTTCTTCAACTTTGAGAGCTACAGATTTTGTCTTCTTTCCAGATCTTTTGTTTCTTTGCTCTATCTCAAGTTCATGAGTTTTAAGCAACCCATAACTTTCATCAAGATCTGTTTCTGCAAGATCATAATTATCTCTTATTGTTGTTGCCTTTAAATCCCATTTTTCAGGTAGAGATAGTAGAAACTTGAGATTTGACTCTTCAAGATCATATTCTTTATCAACAAGAGACAAATCATTCAACAATTTACAGAATCTGTCATATGTATCTGTCAAAGTTTCATCAGATCTAGAGTCAAAGTGTTCATATTCCTGTGTTAAAATAGTCTTCCTGTTCTTCTTTATAGCACTTGTTCCTTGACACCTGACTTCTAAAGCATCCCAGATTTCTTTGGCAGTCTTGCAACCAATAACTCTGTTAGACATGACATTATCTAAGGCACTATGAAGAAGATGTCTAACTTTTGCATCCTTCGCAATTGATGAGATGTCCTCAGGAGTCATATCTTTCTTTTCCTTCGGAACAGTCTTTTGTTCTTGACCAGCAACTACAGGAGACAGTTTAGTTGGCATATGAGGACCATCATAGATTCTATCAAGGTATTCTGGATCTGTGGCTTCTAGAAACATGGTCATCTTAACCTTCCATATTGGATATTCCACTGGTTTGAGCATTGGAACCCTGATTGACTCATATCGACTTACAGATGCAGATTGAACCTTTTGAGCATTAGAACCTCCATTAGAACCTGCCTGAGAGTTTTCAGTCATGATTATACTTGTGTTTTAGATCAATAAATTGTATATATTAAACAGCCTTGGCTCTGATACCAATTGTTAGGCCGAATACATAATATATAATCAATATATGTATGAGAATAACAATCAAGAACACTGTTTATGAACAATAAACTGAATTATATTAAATAACTCTTCTCTCAGTGATGTAAAATATCATAGAGAGCTGCTAGGTTACAAGAATAATGTATTCAGTATTCGCTTCCCTTTTAGGGTTAACCTATCTGTGTTTTTATAGAACACAGTTACACAATCAATCTCTAATTGACATTCCTATAAATCAGCTATACAATTTATATCAATTTAGGATTGCTTCTGTCTTCTGTCCCGTTTCTTTAGCTATCTCAATATATCTTGCTTCTTTCCATCTTCAAGATATATTGCTTCTAGAATCTTCAAGTATGCACCGACAGCTAAATAAACTCTCACCCCGTCAGACTTTAACAAACTCTGACTGGCTTCTAATGTAAACTCTGATAAGTACCTGTTTCTTAAACACTGATAAACACTCATCAACAATTATATCTAACATATATTATTAATAAATTTCACGGATATTACAATACTTGTAGTATAGATAAGAACAAATAATTATAAAAATAATGTATACATGTTATTAATACTAGCTTATAGCCCGTGCGATGCACGGTTACTTAAATTTGTTTTTTAAATATTTATAATTATATTTATTTATGAATATTTTAATATTTAAAAGTTATTAGTTTAAAATGATTAAATTATTGTTAAAAAAGATTTAGCCAAAAAAATTATAGTTAAAAATTTGATATTTATTATATTTTACACGCTAAACTATTCTAAAATTAAAAAGAGAATAAAATAACTAAATTTAATGTTGAGAATTCTATTCAATTTAGGAAATCTACTTATATGTAGTTTAGATTATTAGAATACCCTTCATTAACCAAATACAGTTTTTAATGTTAAATCTAACGGTTTTCACCTATCTATTTAACATTAAACGATTTTGATTATTTTGGTATTAAATGAGTTTCCTTATTTAATTACAACTATTTTTATGTTTTGACTTTTTAGAAAATCTAATCCTAATATAATATCTTTTAACTTATATCATTTTTAGACAATAACTTCTTTTTATATGATATAATCTTGATCATCTATTTTTAAAAGTATTGGATCTAACGGTTGAGAATGTTTTGACGGTATTTAGAAACAAACTACCATGATAACATCATTAATTTTTCTTAATATTTATAATATTTATAATATTTAATTTTTTAAATATTTATTGCTAAAATATAATATACTCTTTTTTGTAATATATTAAAGATGCGGGAACTTTGAACTTTTGAGAAAATAAATTATCAATTAAAATATAATTTTTTTGTAATAGTTCTTCTTTTAAAGTAGTACACCGTGACGATCAAAATTCTGTATAAAATTCATTTTTTATAGTATATCCTATAAATATCTATGTTATTATATTAAAGACTAAATAATGAAAGCTTGTTTGGTCGCTTTGTTTGATCACTCAATCCATAATCGTTGGATGTTTCAAATTAAATTGTTGAAAAACGTTAGATATAACAGTAAAATTATCATGTAGAATGATCTAAGGTTTGAATCTACCAACAACATATTAAAATTTATAGGTTTTTTTTAAATAAAGAAGTTTTTCATTTTTTTTCTTGCAGACATAAGTTATTTGATAATATTTTTTGTAAAGTACGATTTTTCAAAAAAGTACTATACTAATTGATTAAGAAACTTTTAAAGTTTCGAATTTAATAATTTACAATGTATATATGTTAAAAAAGTTTGGCCTTTGTAGCTGAGTCTAAAATTTCAAAATAAGGTTTTTTTAATATGAATATAGTCCTGCTAACAATGAAATTAGGTATCTATGAGTTCTTATAAAACAAAATCACCATTTACGTATAATTTATTATTTAATAATAAATAATATTTGATTAGTTATGATCTAAAACTTAATAAAATAGGATTAAAAATATGCACAATTTTATAAAATTTTATCCTCGTATTATTATATTCTTTGTTGATTTGAATTTTTCTTAGATTGATTTTAATTTTTGAACATAGATTTCTAAATTTAAAATAGTTAGAAAAAAGTAATTAAATTGGTATTAAAATAATGATGAATAATAATTATTATTAGAATTTAAATATTCACTTTACTAATTTGGGCTTTATCTTGTGTTTTAAAAATCAGATTTTGACGATTTTATACCCCACATGAAGATAAATAAATTATATTTAATTAAAAGATGGCTTAACAATTTTTATCTAACTGGAATTATCCATGGAAGAGAAAAGAAAGTCACGAATTTTTTACATGGAGAATTCTATTCAATATAGAAAACTTATTTATATTTGGTATATTTGGTTTAAATTATCAAAATATACCTTTTAGAATTTAAATATAATCCTATTATTAATAAAATACACTTTTTAAATATTTGATATAACGATTTTCATTTATCTATTTAAGATCTAATGGTCCTTATTAATTTGGTTGTTTACGACCAAAATTTTGGATAAGATCCTATTATGATTATTATATATAAGGATTTAATATAATAAGGATATCAAGTATATACTGATATAAGTATCTTACTAACTGCTTTTACTTTTAATGTTTCGGTTTTATTTACGGTGTATATAAAATTTTAAAATACATTATTAAAAATTATTAAACAGAATAAAAATTATGTTATGATTATATAAAATTTTATTCTCATATTATTATATTCTTTACCGATTTGAATTTGTTCTTAATTAATTTTAATACTTTTTTGAAAGAAACATAAAATTTCTCTATATTTAAAAGAATTAGTGGAAAAATAAATAAATTGGTGCTACAATAATAATAAAATATTTATTAAAATTTAGATACACACTTTACTATTTGGGTTCTATCCTGAGTTTTAGAAATTGAATTTTGACGATTTTACAACTCATGCGAAACTAACGAAATTATCTTTAATTTAATGATGGTTTAATAATTATTATCTAACTTGACCAGTTGAGCTACTCATAAAATAAACTGAAAAGAAAAGATGGTTAAGAAGTTTTACATAAAGAATTCAATTCAATATAGAAAATCAATTCATAATTAGTTTAAATTATCAAAGCACACTTCTTAGTATTTAAATATAATCCCACCTTTAATCAAATACACATTTTAATATAAGTATTATATTCAAAATTATCGTTTATGAATATGAAACCCTCAATATTTTAATAATATTTTGATATTATCCTTTTATGTTTGTTATATGTAAAATAATATAATTATAATTTGGATTAAACAAATTGTTATGTTCCTTCAGAAAAAAAGTGTTTAAATTTATTCATGTACAGGAGTTCTCCTAAGTCTGTTGTTATAACGTAGGGTCCACGTGTATCATTGTAATCGATATGAATTGCTATCTTGATATTTGGTTTAATAATTATTATCTAACTTGAACTATACATAAAGTTAAGAGAAAAGATATTTAAGAATTTTTACATAGAAAAATTTTAAATTATCAAAACACACTTTTTAGTATTTAAATATAATTATATTATTAATCAAATACAAATTTTAATATTAGATCTAACAATTCTCATCGATCTATTTAAGATCTAACTATAATTATTAATTTGGTCGTAATCGTACACGGACGATCGATTTTAATTTTTTCTTAAATTGGTTTTAATATTTTATTGAAATAAAAATAGAATTTATAAATTTAAAAGAATTAGGAAAAAAAAAATTAAATTGGTGCTACAATAATAAAAATATATTTATTAAAATTTAGATAATAACTTTACTGTTTGGGCTCTATCTTGAGTTTTAGACAACAAATTTTAATGATTTTACAGCCCATGCGAAGCTTACAAATTTATCTTTAATTTAATGATGGTTTAATAATTATTATCTAACTGGAACTATCCCTAAACTAAAGAGAAAAAATAATTACGAATTTTTACATAAAGATTTCTATTCAATATAGAAAACCTATTTATAATTGGTTTAAATTATCAAAATACATCTTTTAGTATTTAAATACTATCCTATTAATAATCAAATACAATTTTTAATAGTATATCCGACGGTCCTCATTGATTTGAAGATTTCTAGTTTAATAATCCAACGGATCGTATACTTTTGGTAGTACAGTGACCAACCAAAGTTTTGGATAAGATCTACCTTACGCTTATTATATATAATAAGGAGTTAATGTTCTATTTAACAATGATTATTGTGCGATAAATAAAGTAATCCTCGTTCGAGGATTGAGGCGGGTTCGACGAATGAGTTCATGTTCGGTGTCTCCCCGACCCCGAAGTGACCGATCGCCCATACCTAAATTATTATCTAATTTTTACACATGTTTAAACTCTAATTTCATTAATTTAAAAATAAATATGTCATAAATATGTAAATAAACTACTTGTAATATGTTATTTATGTTATATCAATGTTTAATAATACATTTTATAGATATAAATATTTGAATAATTCAAATATATTGCGTAGTACAAGAAAAGTTCGACTCTGATGCAAGAAAACAGAATATATTATAGTTATCGATACATATACAAAATATTTGTTTAGTTAAAAGAAAGATAAAAAACACCATACATAATATTGTTTTTAAAACTTAATATTAATATTTTATAAGACTGGTAGTATATATGATTCTGTATGATATTTTAAGTATTAAAAAAATAAAGTTTAATAAATATTATAAATCACCTTAATTTTTACTCAAAAATTTAAATAATAATAAATATAGGATAAGAAAGATGTGAGGTTTATGTTATGTGATTTTCATCTCAAAATAAAAAAGAATCATGTAGCTCAGTGGTTATAAGGATGACTTTTGTAGCGAATGTCAGAGGTTCGATCCCTGAATAAAACATTATTTACTTAAATTTTTTCTTTAGATAAGAGAGTAGTGGCATGACATGTAATTTTGTAACATGTAAGGGTAAAATGGTAATTTTATGGGGGGTTTATTGGCTCAAAATTATCCCTATGTTCTCCTATTATATATAGAAGAGATTATATATGTTTTAGAATAAATGATCATTTACATAGGTCAAATAAAAAAGATATTTAATGTAAGAATCATATTTGACTCGTATTTGATGGATCACAAACTGCCCGATTAGAAAAAATAAAATACAATTTCTTTAAACTACTCGTTTTTGGTTGGATCCAGACTTCAATACTCGGGATCCGTGTATATCTGAATAAAATGATTTCAGACACAAATATGAACACTACAAAAATAAAATGATCTGAGACTTGAGTAAAGGGGTGTCAGGTTCTACTCGATTCATTTTACACCCCCACTACCAAGATTTTAGAATTACCAATTTATTTATTTATATACTTTTACATTAACATGAAAATAAAATTATACTAATATAAAATAGAACACGTTTCTTCTCTATTTTTTATAATATATGCTCCCAAAAGTTTCTTTTTGGCCCTAAAATAAGTACTTTTTGAAAGTCAAAATAATTCACTGATGAAAGGTCATACGTTATATACAAAAACAATGAAATTTTAATGTACACGTACTAAAATAGATCAAATTAACATATTAATCATCAAAACTACAATTAGTTAATAGATCTTTCACTGTTAAGTTTCTCTCACTTTCACCACTGGAATATATAACCTTTTCGAATGGACAATCAAACAATTTATTGTACTAGTAAAAAACACGTACATCTAATTTATCAAAACATATTAAAAAAAATCAACCGTTATTACAAGTTCATATAACTCAACGTTGAACTAATACCATGATGTTAGGTCCAAAGTATCGTAGAAGGGGGGGGGGGGTTGAATACGATACTAAAAAATTATTCAATTTCGTTCGCGGATAATTCTTTCAGTTCTAGTTCGAAATCAAATGCACCAAATCAAAACACGAGTCAGGGAATATATCGTTTTATAAATATAAACCGCGAGGGGTGCTACAAATCTAATCCGTAGGAGTAGCTTCAATGAGTTCAGGTTATCGTAATCAATACAAACTATAGAAATTAAGGCACTATAAATTTTCTTATGTCAAAGTTCTTTAGCTCTTAAATTCTTCTGTCTCTTTTGATTAACTGCTAACCAACTGAAGAAGACACTGTCTTCATTCTCGTAAATGTAGACTTCTTTGAAAAACTATCGAACCATTTATGGAATAATCTGTTGGGTTTCGGGGCAATAAACGCAGCGAAAAACAGTCGTAAAACAATAAAAATTCCGAAACCCTAACCCTAGGATCCGTGTACAAGACATGGCTGATTATGGAGAAACGAAATCATACCTTAAAGAGCTTTAAAGTTCGGAAAGATGGAGGTCCTTGTTGTAATCACCACACAGCCCTTGTCCAAGATCTGCGTCGCCAAAGTCGTCCACACGAACGATCGATCGTCCAACGATCAACGTAGTTCGGTACTAGCCGAAAAACTGCCTCTCTCTCTCTCTCTCTCTCTAGCCTCTCTTAATGTAGAGCTGCTAGGGTTTTCTTTAATTCGAAATTGCAGAAAAAAAATCATCCCTCAATAATACATCATAATGTATTTATATGAGATAGAGGATTGGGCCAAAACCCTAAATCCGTTTTTGGGCTTCTTAAAACCCAATCTGATTTTTTTTGGTTTTAGTATTAAATTCGAAATTCTATTTAATTAAGACCATCTCAATTAAATGACTAATTTCAAAAATAATCAGTTAATATTAAATTCGAATTCTGATTTAATTAAGACCAGCTCAATTAAATAACTAATTTCAAATTTAATCATTTAATTTAAATTCATAATTTAAATTAAAACTCCATTTAAAACGTTCTAAGTGTGTGACCCTTTAGGTTATTATTTCGTTGGCAATAATTTTATTCTTAAATAAAATTATAAACAATGAGCGGCATCTAGTAATACATCATTGCTCCCCAAGAAATAATAATAAATGGTGATCCAATTAAACCTTTCGTGACTAATGTTTCCGTGTAATATAATCCCTTTAACCAAATATTATAGATTAAACTCGAGGCATGTTATTAGTCATCCTCTTCAACATTTAATCCAGGTTTCCTTGATCAATGAGTAGACTATTAAAACAAATCAATATTTGAGCATGACCATGCATTTTCATAGTCTCACTCAATCAAGAGGCCAATAATATCTCTCCTAATAATAGGAGGGTTAAATCCTATATCTATCATTCATATTTCTCATACGACTCATAATATACCTGATGTCCACTTTTATCATCACCCGGTCAAAGGTAACTTTTAATGTAATCAAAGTATATTAATCCTCGTATAGAAATATAATGATCTCAAGTCTAAGGATCATTACACCATTATCACTGTGAGCTATTCTAATGACTTTATTACCATGTAGAATATCACTGTGGGTCAATCCGGTGCCATGTAGAATATTACATGCACCTATGTTCTTGACTTTAGTATCACTATACCTATGACCAATGAGATGTGGTCATTTAGTCAACGATCATACTAATCTTTATGCATCATAATTGTCCCAATTCATAATGCTTAATTAGGGATATTTTAGGAATATAAACACTATTCATATAATCTCATTTTTAAGTCACATACTTAAAGATATAGAATACGTGTTCAATATTCCAAGGACATTTATTACTCTAACATTAATATCGCAGTAAATAAAGACATAATAATTGTTGTCGAATAATCAATAGAACATAATCATTATTAAATAACAAAATAGTGTTTCCCAGAAGTACAATTGTATTGTCTCTAGGGCACTAACACTAACAATCTCCCACTTGCACTAGAGCCAATCACCCATGTATCTAATACCCATGGAACTAGTGTGACATTCGTGCTTCTGCTGCGACAAAGCCTTAGTCAGTGGGTCCGCAACGTTATCATTAGTATGCACTTTACATATATGTATATCCCCTCTATTATTTATTTCTCTAATGAGGTGATATCTCCTAAGTATATGCTTTGCCTTGGAATGAGATCTTGGTTCCTTAGCCTGCGCAATGGCTCCATTATTATCGCAATATAGATCAATTGGGTCTGCGATCGATGGAACCACTCCAAGTCCCGTAATAAAATTCCGAATCCAAACAGCCTCTTTGGCTGCTTCACTGGCTGCAATATACTCAGCTTCCATTGTAGAATCAGCTACTGTTTCTTGCTTTGAACTCTTCCAGCTTACAGCACCTCCATTTAGGCAAAACACAAATCCAGACTGAGACACAGTGTCGTCCTTATCTGTCTGGAAACTAGCATCAGTGTAACCTCTTACAACTAGTTTCTCATCTCCTCCATATATCAAGAAAGAATCTTTAGTCCTCTTAAGGTACTTAAGAATGTTCTTGACAGCTGTCCAGTGACTTTCACCTGGATTAGACTGGTATCTACTCGTCATGCTCAAAGCATACGAGACTTCGGGACGAGTACATATCATTGCATACATTATAGAACCAATTGCCGAAGCATATGGTACTTTATTCATACGGTCCTTTTCATCTGATGATTTAGGACAGTTTTCTTTTGAGATCGTTATCCCATGAGACATTGGGACATAGCCCCTTTTAGCCTCTTGCGTCCCGAAACGATGCAATATCTTGTCAATGTATGTACTCTGACTTAAGCCGATCATTCTTCTGGGTCTATCTCTATAGATCCTGATCCCTAATATATGTAGGATGCATCGCCTAAGTCTTTCATCGAGAAATTATTTCCCAACCAAGTCTTCACAGCCTGTAGAGAAGTAATGTCATTCCCTATTAGCAATATGTCATCTACATATAATACTAGGAATGCCACATGGCTCCCACTAACCTTCTTGTAAACACACGGTTCATCCTCATTTTGTATGAAACCAAACTCTTTGACTGTTTCATCAAAACGAATGTTCCATCTCCTCGAGGCCTGCTTCAACCCATAAATGGATCGTAGTAACTTACAGACCATCCTAGCAAATTTTGGATCGACAAAACCCTCAGGTTGTGTCATGTACACATCCTCTTCTAAGCTCCCATTTAAGAAAGCAGTCTTGACATCCATTTGCCAGATTTCATAGTCATAATAAGCTGCTATTGCAAGCAAAATCCTGATGGATTTGACCATAGCCACCGGTGAGAAAGTTTCATCATAGTCAATACCATGAATTTTCTTGAAACCTTTCGCCACTAGTCTAGCTTTGTAGGTCTGTAAATTACCATCCATGTCAGTTTTCTTCTTGAAAACCCACTTGCACTCGATGGGTTTTACCCCTTCAGGTGGTTCAACCAAAGTCCATACTTTGTTTTCATACATGGAATCCATCTCAGATTTCATGGCCTCCAGCCATCTCTCAGAATCTGGACTATTCATAGCATCTTTGTAGGTAAGAGGCTCATCATTATCTACAAGCATTACATCGCCATTTTGAGTCAGCAGAAATCCATAATATCTCTCTGGCTCATGACGAATCCTACTAGATCTACGAACGACCTGTGTTTCTTGAGCAATGTTGTCCTCAACATTTTCAGTCACATTCTGCTCATGTTCCAACTCTGGTTCAACATTAATCTGTGGTTCTCGATCCTCATCGAGATCTATTGTCCTCCCACTATTTTTCTTAGAAAGTAATTCTCTTTCAAGAAACACAGCTGTTCGAGCAACAAACACTTTGTTCTATGAAGGATTATAGAAGTAATACCCTTTTGTTTCATTTGGATATCCCACAAAATTACATTTATCTGATTTTGGTCCTAGCTTGTCTGAGGTTAAACGTTTCACAAACGCTTCGCATCCCCAAATTTTCATAAATGACACGCTATGACGTTTTTCAGTCCATATCTCATATGGTGTCTTTTGAACCGTTTTTGAAGGAACTCGGTTTAGTGTTTGTGCAGCCGTCTCTAGGGCATAGCCCCAGAAACTAATTGGAAGATCCGCTAGACTCATCATCGATCGCACCATGTCCAACAAGGTACGATTTCTCCTTTCAGATACACCATTCCACTGTGGTGTTCCAGGAGGTGTGAGTTGTGATACAATACCACACTCCTTTAAGAAATTCTTAAATTCTAAGCTTAGGTACTCACCTCCACGATCAGATCGTAGGGTTTTAATACTTCCACCTATTTGCTTTTCCACTTTTGCCTTATACTCTTTGAATTTTTCAAATGATTCAGACTTGTTTTTCAAAAGATACACATATCCGTATCTACTAAAATCATCAGTAAAGGTTATGAAGTAGTAAAAACCACCTCTTGCCATCGTACGCATTGGACCACATACATCACTATGTATAAGCTCTAATCGTTCGGTGGCCCTTTCACCAATTCCGGTAAAAGGAGCTTTAGTCATTTTTCCAATGAGACAAGGTTCGCATTCTTCGTATGATTCAAAATCAAACTTATCCAAGTATCCATCCTTATGTAACTTAGAAATGCGTTTCTCATTTATATGGCCTAAACGACAATGCCAAAGGTATGTTTGATTTGAGTCATTAGCCTTAATACGTTTATTATTTATATTATAGACAGGAGTATCAAGATCTAGAACATATAAACCATTAAATAAACGTGCAACCCCATAGGTAACATTATTCAAACCAAAGGAACAACTATTGTTCTGAATTGTAAAGGAAAAACCTTTCTTGTCCAAACAAGAAACAAAAATAATGTTTCTGCAAATCGCAGGCACGTAAAAACAGTTTTCAAGTTCTAAAATAAGCCCTGTGGGCAATGATAAATTATAAGTCCCTACAGCCAAAGCAGCAACCTTTGCTCCATTGCCAACGCGTAGGTCGACTTCTCCTTTCGCCAAAGTCCTACTCCTTCGAAGTTCCTGCACATTTATACAAATGTGAGAACCACATCCAGTATCTAATACCCATGATGTAGAAGTAGACAAATTGACTTTTTATAACATAAATACCTGAATCTGAAATCTTCACAGAATTCATCTTCTTCAAATCCTCCAAGTAAGCATGACAGTTTCTCTTCCAATGACCTGGTTTATTGCAATAGTGACAATCACCTTTTGCAGCACCTTTTGCAGCACCTTTTGCAGCACCTTTTGTAACACCTCCTGTAGGCTTCAAAGCCTTTTTAAAAGCAGGTTTTGGATTAGCAGATTTAGATCCAATCTTCTTCTTGCCTTTCCTTTTACCCTGTTCTTTGGCATTCCCTTTATTGACCATCATAATGGCGTTAGGGGATGCCTTCTGAATATTGGTCTCAGCAGTTTTCAACATTGCCAACAATTCGGTAGGTGTCTTGTCTATCTCATTCATGATGTAATTCATTACAAACTGAGCGTAGCTGCTGTTCAAAGATTGCAAGATTAGATCTATCTGAGTTTCCGTACCGATGGTGGAACCCAGAGTAGCAAGGTACTCCATATATCCAATCATCTTTAGAACATGCGGTGCAACTGGATCACGATCACCCTGTTTGCATGCATACAAGGCTTTGCTTGTATCAAACCTCTCCTGACGAGCCTGTCCTTCAAACATACGTTTAAGGTGCTCAATCATCACATAAGCATCCATATGCTCATGTTGTTTCTGAAGCTCGGGACTCATAGTCGCAAGCATAAGACAGGTAACATCTGTGTCATCATCGATATGTTTCTGATAAACATTCTGTTGATCAACCGATGCACCTTCTGGCAGAGGTTCAGGGCGAGGAATATCAATGACATGGAGCTTTCGCTCTTGCCTGAGGACAATCCTCAAATTCCTTTGCCAGTCGAGGAAGTTTGTTCCTGTCAGCTTGTCCTTCTCAAGGACTGATCGTACAGAGAAGTTATTTGAGTTATGTGCCATTAAATATCTACAATGTTAAAAATGCATAAAATAAGTTAGTCTGCGGATTATATAGATAATGTTCAAGTGATTATTCATATATATATATTCATAATATATATCACCCACTATTTTATCAAATTAATAGCCCTATCTATCAATTCGGAAAAGTTTCTTTAAACCTTTCTAGCGAGCCAAGATCCATATTTCATCATGCTTAAGGTCAGCTTTGGCTTTACTCCAAAAACACAATTATTTAGGTAGACAACTTTTGTCAATTATATCTTATATAACTCTTGGATAGTTTGGTAGAACAACAATTGTACATATTTATCCAATAAATCTTACCAAACTACATGCCTCTAAGTTCACAATCCTATTGTGGTAACTTAGTTAAGTCTAACCCAATAGTCTAACAGATAAGTATCACATTTACTTCATCATGCCTTACCACGATAGATTGGAGTGCTTCGCTTTGGCGAACCCACTATTTCTCGATCTAGGTCTTGACGAGTGTTGCTCATTGGAAGGCATCTAAGTGACTTAATATTTTAAATTTAAGGATTTTATTAAAACGACCATGATCCCATCATCAAGAGATTCCCAATTTTTCCTTGAACTAAGTATTTCAATTCAAAGTTCATCAATGGTTTGATTTCCAGTCCAGCGGAGGAGTCACAGTGGTCTCACTTAAAATCCACCTTTCTTACAAGCGCTGATTGTATTTTTGTCAAAATCGCCCCATATCAAAAAATTGAATATTCACACTTATTTCCGTGTTTCATAAACACAGGAATCTCATGTTCGTTTTGTTCAATTTAAAAACTTGGATCGTTACAGATTTTATCTTGTTTAGCAGGCATGGCATGGGTGATGTATCTAATACATACATTAATACATGATTAATCTAATTAAGTCATGCATCACATTGTATCCTACACATGCAATCATACATCAATATGTAAAGTGTAGTATGTAAACGTGCTTGGTTATGGCCTTTATCCTATATGATCCTTTCGAGCTAATGAAAGGATCAAAGGTCAATCTATGGTGAAAAATATAAATACAATTACATGTCTTCATTCTCCTTGTTCCCTTGAATGCACCTCTTCTTTGATCATCCTTCAATCTTCAAGTACATTACATTGAACAATTGAATCCAACCTATACTTATGTACTTACATAATAAAACTCGATTTACATTCGAGGTTAAACAATTACAAGAATGAAGAAAACGACATGCAAGTCGTATTTATAAAACCAAAACCATAAACCATTAAACTACGGGTCTTAAGGCCATAACCAGCACCATGCTCAAATACTCAATTACGAACACAAAAAATAATAAAGCGGGGGTCCGGGGGCGGCAGCCCCCGGGCGGGGGTCCAAGGGGCGGCAGCCCCTGGCTGGGGTCGAGCTGTGATCTGTCTCACAGTTTATATCCCTATATAACCAGACAACATGCATAACATACAATCATCGCATATTAATAAGTCATATCAATATATTAAGCATAACAGTATCATATATAAGCGATATAACATATTATAATCGATATATCTCATAACTGTATCAAGGCAGATTCATAAAACATGCATACATGCATCGAATACAGTAAACACATAACCAAATCAGCCCCTTATACACGTAGCTCTGATACCATTGTTGGGTTTCGGGGCAACAAACGCAGCGAAAAACAGTCGTAAAACAATAAAAATTCCGAAACCCTAACCCTAGGATCCGTGTACAAGACATGCCTGATTATGGAGAAACGAAATCATACCTTAAAGAGCTTTAAAGTTCGGAAAGATGGAGGTCCTTGTTGTAATCACCACACAGCCCTTGTCCAAGATCTGCGTCGCCAAAGTCGTCCACACGAACGCTCGATCGTCCAACGATCAACGGAGTTCGGTACTAGCCGAAAAACTGCCCCTCTCTCTCTCTCTAGCCTCTCTTAATGCAGAGCTGCTAGGGTTTTCTTTAATTCGAAATTGCAGAAAAAAAATCATCCCTCAATAATACATCATAATGTATTTATATGAGATAGAGGATTGGGCCAAAACCCTAAATCCGTTTTTGGGCTTCTTAAAACCCAATCTGATTTTTTGGTTTTAGTATTAAATTCAAAATTCTATTTAATTAAGACCATCTCAATTAAATGACTAATTTCGAAAATAATCAGTTAATATGAAATTCGAATTCTGATTTAATTAAGACCAGCTCAATTAAATAACTAATTTCAAATTTAATCATTTAATTTAAATTCATAATTTAAATTAAAACTCCATTTAAAACGTTCTAAGTGTGTGACCCTTTAGGTTATTATTTCGTTGGCAATAATTTTATTCTTAAATAAAATTATAAACAATGAGCGGCATCTAGTAATACATCATTGCTCCCCAAGAAATAATAATAAATGGTGATCCAATTAAACCTTTCGTGACTAATGTTTCCGTGTAATATAATCCCTTTAACCAAATATTATAGATTAAACTCGAGGCATGTTATTAGTCATCCTCTTCAACATTTAATCCAGGTTTCCTTGATCAATGAGTAGACTATTAAAACAAATCAATATTTGAGCATGGCCATGCATTTTCATAGTCTCACTCAATCAAGAGGCCAATAATATCTCTCCTAATAATAGGAGGGTTAAATCCTATATCTATCATTCATATTTCTCATACGACTCATAATATACCTGATGTCCACTTTTATCATCACCCGGTCAAAGGTAACTTTTAATGTAATCAAAGTATATTAATCCTCGTATAGAAATATAATGATCTCAAGTCTAAGGATCATTACACCATTATCACTGTGAGCTATTCTAATGACTTTATTACCATGTAGAATATCACTGTGGGTCAATCCGGTGCCATGTAGAATATTACATGCACCTATGTTCTTGACTTTAGTATCACTATACCTATGACCAATGAGATGTGGTCATTTAGTCAACGATCATACTAATCTTTATGCATCATAATTGTCCCAATTCATAATGCTTAATTAGGGATATTTTAGGAATATAAACACTATTCATATAATCTCATTTTTAAGTCACATACTTAAAGATATAGAATACGTGTTCAATATTCCAAGGACATTTATTACTCTAACATTAATATCGCAGTAAATAAAGACATAATAATTGTTGTCGAATAATCAATAGAACATAATCATTATTAAATAACAAAATAGTGTTTCCCAGAAGTACAATTGTATTGTCTCTAGGGCACTAACACTAACAATCTCCCACTTGCACTAGAGCCAATCACCCATGTATCTAATACCCATGGAACTAGTGTGACATTCGTGCTTCTGCTGCGACAAAGCCTTAGTCAGTGGGTCCGCAACGTTATCATTAGTATGCACTTTACATATATGTATATCCCCTCTATTATTTATTTCTCTAATGAGGTGATATCTCCTAAGTATATGCTTTGCCTTGGAATGAGATCTTGGTTCCTTAGCCTGCGCAATGGCTCCATTATTATCGCAATATAGATCAATTGGGTCTGCGATCGATGGAACCACTCCAAGTCCCGTAATAAAATTCCGAATCCAAACAGCCTCTTTGGCTGCTTCACTGGCTGCAATATACTCAGCTTCCATTGTAGAATCAACTACTGTTTCTTTCTTTGAACTCTTCCAGCTTACAACACCTCCATTTAGGCAAAACACAAATCCAGACTGAGACACAGTGTCGTCCTTATCTGTCTGGAAACTAGCATCAGTGTAACCTCTTACAACTAGTTTCTTGTAATAACCCGAATTTTTGGTAGAATTAAAACTTTTCTTATTATGATTAAGTGCATCAGTGAATAGTGAATTTGGTGGATGAATAGTGATTTTGAGAATTAACAAAGTTTTTCATGTCACCTATGTACGAGACGTAGTATGGATATTCTGAAGTCATATTCGTGATCTACGGAGTAAATAAGTGAATGCAAAGACGATCGGAATTCAGAAATTCCAAAATTTTATTTTGGTGTAGTATTTGACCGGGCAGCGAATTATATATTATTATATTCAAGAAATGAGATATTAAAATTGAGGATTTGAGGATTTAATATTTTTGAAATTTTATTATTTTATTAAAGTCGACTTAAGGATTCGATTGTTGGAGTGAATGGTGAATAGTTACTATTCACTGCAAAAATCGCGTAAAGTTTTATTCGCTCTTTTTGGAAAATATTTCGAATCGTTTCAAGAGGAACAAGGCAACATCTACCGGATTAAATATGGACATGGAAGTAACATGTAACAAGATTAATTCGAGGAATGCAACATTTGGATCATCCATGTGAAAGGAAACGAACCAGTAAAGCGAACCAGTAAAACTACTTTATCTGGGCCAGTGCATGTGTGACATGTGTCGGAAGGAGAAGCAACCAAGGGTGATGACTCACCACTTTTGACATAAAAATCAGCATCCTTATCTAATTATCAAAACAAAAAGAAAAAGGAGAGGAAGAACTCTTCCCCCCATTTTCGGCTCAGCTTGTGCAAGGAGGAAAGAAAAATCCATAACTCCATTTCTATCCATCCTTAAATCACCAAATTTTAACCATAGCTTCTCCACTCCATGGGTAACATTCGTTCAAAATTTCATGGACAACAAAGGAGTGTAGCCTAGTCAAATCCCTTCCCCAAGTTGGAGAACCCAAACTGTGCAGTTTGTGTCCAGCGGAAAGATGGGACTCAAAACCCTAGCTAGGAAGATTTAAATGTGGCGATCTATAGCTCAAAAGAAAGCTTATGAAGAGTACAAGGTCTGGTAAAAATCTTAGAACCAAACTCTTGTTTTTCGATTTTATATGGATTTTACAAAGTGATGATGAATAGTAACTTTTCATGATTCTTGATTTTGTTTCTTAAGGATTAAGCTTGATAAGGTTTGTTCAAAGCTCAAGGAAGGATTATAAACCATTGTTAGTGTATATGAAGCACCAAGGAAGGTATAAAAACCCCTGCCCCTTTTTGTTTATATAAGTTTGAAGTGGTTTTGATGTTTATGTAAGGTTAAGATCATGATTAAGTAATTATATGAATTGTTGGTTGAGTTTGGAGGATGGGTTATGAATTTGTTTTGATTATTCATGGAGGATTTGACTGAGTGGAGGGTGTATAAGGTGGATGGTGAGTTTGGGATTAATTGGTATTGATTTGGTTGTGTTTTGGAAATGGAAAACGTTACGATTATAGCCGTCGTAATGCCCATTTGATTTAAGGTTGTTTTGAGCAAGAATTACGAACTGTTCTTGGAATATTTTTGAACATAACTGACCATGCACATGTAGGTCTTGTTTTAAGGTTTGTTTTGGTATAAAGATCATGCCTATACGATTTACGGTTTAGGAGAAAAGTGAGTTTTAGTAAACGCCGTTCGGAAGAATGACTCATCTCTGTCCAGAAACTTTGAGGCTATCTTTGGACCACTTCAGAGCCGTATTAAAATGTGAAATTTTGAGGAATAATACTAGAGACAGTTAGGAAGGCTCACGAAAAAGATTCGTATTAAAAAGATTATTTTTCGATTTTATAAAAATGTTTTAGTCGAGGTCGCGCAAGTGAAAACCACTAAGAACATGACTTAGAAACCAATGTTGTAAATGATTAGGTATAACTTGTATTCGAGGATCGATTTCGGACTAAACCTACGACTTAAGAAATTGTCGATTAACATGGACTTAGTATGAGCCTATAACGAGCTAGTAATGCCTTGGTTGTGTTTCGCTTACGTGTTTAAGCATTGAGCAAGTGGATTATCCAGGGGATTAATCGTACGTTTTCTTTGACTTTGTCTAGATTATCCGGCATCGTCGCGAACCCCTATCACTTCTCGAGCATCAGGCAAGTTTACTAAACCTTACTCTATTATTCAGAGTATGTATATTTTCCTATGTTCAATACTTGTGTATTCCCAATTTATATACCAAATCTTTGTTGCAAGTATTGTGGCAAGTTTTCTAAATCTATACTTTGAAGTATTGATTATATATTACTGTTTTTGCCATGTGTGGAGTTATACAGTTTTGCGATACATGTTATATATTGTATAAAATAGAGTTTGATTTTGGTTTATATATGAGCTTTGAGATAAAGTAGTTATAAACCGGTGTACCTTGTAGCTCTATAGATAAGAGCAGGTTTATTGTTTCGACTCTAGACCGGGAGTCGATATTTGTGTTATATAGATAGTCGTGGAGACCCGGAGGGATTCCAGCGGCAGAGTACTATTCATCTTGAGGAATATTATTATTAAACATTAATTATATTTCTAGAAAGTATTAGTTACCTGGAAATGATTTGAGGAATGTTATTTGAATATTACCTCATTCGAAGGTTATTATTTGAAAATGATTTGGTAATTGGCTTATATGTTAAATATGGGATATCAGTTATAAGCCAGTATTCTTATATATGCCCTAGGATAAGGGCGTGTGATTTTCATTAAGGATCAGAAGTGATTGTATTTCTGTATATGCTAAAGATTATTTTTCCGATAAAGACATCGGGTGACTGTTATTTGAGATTTATTAATTAATGAATATTATTTATGTATATTCATTTGAGGCTTACTTGTTCGAGGGTTAATTATGTATTTAATGAACATTATTTATGTATATTCATTTGAGGACTATTGACTTTAAGAATATTATTGTGAATATTCATTCGAGGATTATTTAATTATTTAATGAATATTAGTTTTGAATATTCATTCGAGGATTATTTATTTATTTAATGAATATTAGTTTTGAATATTCATTTGAGGATTAATTATTTATTTAATGAATATTGCTTTTGAATATTCATTTGAGGCTTATTTATTTAATGAATATTATTTCCTAATATTCATTTGAGGTTTATTTATTTAATGAATATTATTTTAGAATATTCATTTAAGAGTTATTTATTTAATGAATATTACCTTTGAATATTCATTTAATCTATATTTACTTAATGAATATTATTTTCGAATATTCATTTAATCAGTATTTACTTAAGGAATATTATTCCGAATATTCATATAAGCTTTACTTACTTAATCAATGTCATTGATTATTTTTAAAATCAAAAGAGGTTCCCAAAACAATGTTTTCCATTTAAATCCGTCTTTTAAGAAGATTCAAATGCTCGCTCAACTATCAAAAATACGGGAAACCTGATTTAAGTGACTACTACTCTTTTTAAACTCTCAATTCAAAAACTGTCAAGGGACAGATATTTTCTTGGAGCAATTTAATTGCTGCCAGTCTAATATTGTGTTACCACCTCAATGATCGAGGGGTAAATTCATGGAACAAGTCGATATCCATTAACAAACATAGCTTGGGAAATATTGGAGAACCTTCCTTTCCAACCTAGATATAACTACTTAGTGGAGTCGTATCAACAAGTGTTACACTTGGGGAAAGGAGGACGATCTTTACGTTTCAGAGTCATGGATTTCATCTGAACTAGGAGTGGTGTAAGTGGTCAAGTTGCGTGGGCCCATCCAACTTTTATATTGCCCCAAATGGGCCGGGAGGTCATAGTAAGGCGGTAGACAATGTCAGGCCGTCGTGATACTTCCATCTACATGTAGAAAACTATTTGAGCGGTGCGACCTGCTACTGATCATAGTAAGGTTAGGCACAGCGGACGCGGTAGCAACTCCAGTATTAGTTCATCATCCAATTTGGATATTTCCTGCAACATGTATTGGGGTGAAGAACCAACCATGTTGGCAGGGGGTTGAAAAGTGTTTGTAAATGAAGTGACAATAAATTTGTGCAACTCCATCTTTTACTTTTGAGTTATGACTCTGATAAAACCTGATTAAAGATATATATGCATAATTGGAGTTTGGGTTACGGAAATATTATATTAATTTTCCTGGTAACTTCATCGTTTATATTATACTAGTTTCTTATCCGCTTAAAGCATATCATATGACTCTGTGGATACCCTACATAACATGAGTTATGGTAAGGGAGTTGCTTATATTGAATTTTCCTTATAACTTCATCTTTTAAGTTATATGTTGATATTCTGCATATATAGCAGATAATTTTTGGAAAGGTTATATTGGGTTTATTTTGAAACCTCATCTTGTATACAAGAACTTTGTTCATAATATAGCAAAAGAGTTGCAGAAATATTATGAAATGATATTTGAATTAAAATAAAGGTACTATTTTTGGAATATCTTCCGATAAGGAAATAATTTCAGTATCGAGATATTTTGACAAATTATTGTCTCATACCCGCTTTATTCTGGGTTGAGTTAAAGGCAGAATTAGGCCATACTTTCATTACCTTGCTGAGCTATCGCTCACTCTTGCTATTGTTTTATATATATTATATAGCAGCGAAGCAGGATGCCAATGGGACGGCACATACCCCACAAGGCGTTTCCACAAACAATTTCTAGCAGTGATCCCGAGAATAGTACGAACCAATCGAATCAGGCTACAGCTTTTGGTATTCAACTTATGTATAGATATGAATGGTATGAGAGGATTGTGAGCATCAGAAGGCTAAGTTGGTAATGTAACCTTACTTAGAAATTGTATCAGTGACAGATTCAAAGACATTTGGGTATTGTAATAAAGATTATTTATTCCGCAGTTGTTGTATTGTGTCGTTTCTGAGACTCTAACCTGTGTGTGTGTGTGAGACATATATTGTGGGGTCATGAGCAGGTGAATTATGCACGGTGTGAGTAATACAGATAAGGCAAGGAGTAAATGGATCGTGACTACCCTAAATCCCTGACCCCGGATTTGGGGCTGTTACAGAAATGGTATCAGAGCGTTAGGTTACAGTCCTCAGAAACGATAGGAGATCGAGTCTTACAATACCCTTAAGAATGATAAGAACATCTAGAGCCCAAATTGAGTTCGTAGTCGGGTTAGAGGACATGACCCTGACTGTTTAAGATGAAGCCCGAGATGGGACTTCTTCTGGGAAACCGTACTTAGGACTTCATGATTAGTCACCTCGATTCGTATGAGTTATAGATTGATGGGATTCTGAGATACCAGACCCCGAGGCCTTCGAGTAGGCAATTGATGATGCGTTCCTTGAAATGGACGGAGACCCGATAAAGGAAGATCCATAGGAGGATCTAGAGGAAGACCCCATAGTGGGCCAAGGAAAGAATCTTGTAGAGAACGTGTTGATTGATAAAGATGTAGTATGTTACTTGAGGTCGTATAATAAAGACCGGACGAACCTTCAGAGGATAAATAAGTGACGAGACGAGAGTCTAAGGATCGTTCATGATTTATCAAGAGATATGACAAAGAAAATGGAGTAGAGTCTCCAAAGCAGAAGAGGTAGAGGCAGTATAGCCAGTATCAGTGGATTGATTCGACTCGAACGAAACCTGTTACTCGTAGTCAGTTATAGTTGCCCATAAGGAGGCAACATACGTAAGAACCAAGATGTTCAGATTTTCACGAACGATTAAGGGTACTTAGTTGCCTAGAATAGTGAAAGGTATTTCTTTGGCTATGAGGTTTCAATCCCCCACGACCAGCGATTCCATTGGAAATAGTGTCTATTACATCATTGAGGGATTTTATTATCTCAAGGAAAATTTTGGGTATAAAGATGATTGAAATAGAGACCGAATTTAAGTTTGTAGTTTGTAACGATCCTCCGGAGTACTGCCCAGTCGACATGTGGAATTGTCATTGCTATGGGCAACAACGGTATCGAAGTCTTCTTATAGAACAGAACGCTTACTTGAGATGTTGCGTCTAGTCGATTAGAACTCCCTACGATTGCAAAGGTCGATGGTTGGATCCTTAGCGACTATTATAAGTCGGCAATGACGTAAGTATCAAACACCTTAGGGCGCGTGGAAAAGAAAAGCTTTGGAATTGAACGATTATCCATTAGAGGAGCCGACATAAAAGGCATCCGTAGAGACCTTGGTAGTACCCTCCCCCCTTTGCAGATTATGTGGGATATTTCCCCAATCTATGATCTATCTTGACCTCTTTCCAAGAAAGAATTCTGATAAAGGGTATATTCCCTCTTCGAAGTTATTTTATAACACTTGTGTTAAATCATAATTAATTTCAATTGTGTTAGAGGCTGTCACGATGCCTACTTTCAGGTTTTCGAAGCCCTGTCAAATGATGTTATTTAAGCTTTCACTTTTCTTCAAATAATGAATGACCCCATGGTGATACCTCACCACTTGTTTGTTAAGTACCAGTATCTTTTTGGTTATTCTTTTCTTTGTATTTTCTTTGGAAACCGCACCTTTGGAATCTGTTCAATTTTAATTCAAGGTGTTCCTTTGAGAAATATTGTCGAGAGGCGATAATCATTAAATTGATCTCGAATTGCTTTCATACTTTTCAACTTCCACTGAGACGAACAACCCTATACTTTTAGGGGCTACAAGGACTATCTGTCTATGTGATAGAAGTCTGATGGGACGCCATCACTTGTAAGTTGTGAAATACAAGAAGGCTAATTACCTTTAGTAATGTCTCAATCGAGGCACGCAACGTTGAGTTCTTACGATCATGTTGATCTCTCGGTAAATTCTCTTACCTCCAATAAGGTTACCTTAAAACTCATAACCTTATGATCACCAGTGTGTGACGTTTTCCTTGATATGGGAGCTGTCTTTTCAAGGCCCCGTGAATTTTGGTTATCCTCATTGAATTCTAAGGGGAGGCGAACCAGGTCAAATAAGTCAAAATTCGCTGATAGGAATTAGATTCGCAACGAAATCGCCTATGACAGGAGCGAATCCCTAAGACGAATAGAATGTTAATGACATATCAATGAATTGGTTTATTCTCCCAAGGATATTATGATAATGGAAAGGGGATCAAGTGATATATGTGAAAGGAATAGTGATGTGTCGTGTACTCCAGTGACAACGGTGTTAGATAGATGCCATATAGTGGAATTGAGATTTTGGAGGAGTTGTTTACGAATGGACACTACCTCTGGGTTAGCAAGATAAGTACTGGCGATAGAGTCAGAGGGAGCTGGTATTGTGACTTGGGAGAAGTTGACATTATAATAAGGACGGGTGGGTTGACACCCAATGGAGCCCAGACTGATTGTAAGAGAGAGAGAGTAATAAATAAAGGATGGAAACAGATTCAGAGATTCTTGAATATAGTTTAGACTAAGAAGCTATTACGCCAGAGATCCGAGGCTTAATTAGCTCTTATGGTGGACGCCAAGAAAAGAGATACCAAGTAAAAAGGGAACTACAATGGTTTTGGGAGATTGTACAAGGTTTTAATGAGCTACCAGATATCGATTTGGATGACATGAGAATGAATACCGAGTATTCCGAGTATAGTGGGAATGAAAGAGTTAGAGACTCAGTTATAAGAATTGTTGTATAAGGGTATGATAAGGCCCAGTGTATCACCGTGGGAAACCCCGGTGTTGTTCGTAAGAGAGAAAGATGTTAGCACAAGATTATGCATCGAACCTCGAGAGTTGAATGAGTTCGACCTGGAGGATAGGTACCCTTGTAAATGATTGTTTGATCAGCGGAAAAACGCTGTGTATTTCCAAATTTATTCAAGAACTGGATACCACCAGTTGGAAGTTAAATCCGAGGATGTACCCAAGACTGCGATTCGTACGAGGAATAGACACTTTGAGATTTTAGCGAAGTTATTTTGGGTTGACTAATGCACCCACAAATTTTATGGAATGTAACGAATTGGCTTTGAATTCTCCGCGATAGTAGATAACGTGAGATGGAGAAATGGCTAGAATTGACCTAGAATTATGACTGTGAGATACACTACCATCCGGGGAAGGCCAATGTGGTGGCTGATACCCTTAATTAAAATGGGACAGAAATGGATTCCGAATGATCGGGAATTAAAGGATGAGATTTTACACAAAACCCAAGTTAGTCCAACAAACTAGAAAGACAAAAGATTTCACCAACAAGTGGCTAGTGACAACCAAGACAGACAGAGGAAGCATGCGGACTAAGCCCGCGAGTATAGAAATAGTACTGCTATTGATAAGCTAAATGGCAAGTTGATGAATGACAATCAAGTTTATGCTGGTGTATTTCTGTACAAACAAGATAGAGAATATGAGGTTAGCGATTCGTGATGCTAAAGGTATCTCCATGGAAAGAATTAATGATATTTGAAAAGAAAGGGAAGTCGAGCCCGAGATTCATTGGGCCATCTGAGATTTTAAAACGCGTCAGGAAGGTGGCCTACGAGCCAGCCTTACCCCCCCAAACTTGTAGAATGGTCACAACGGGGTTCATGTGTCGATGCTACGTCAGTATACTATAGATGCCCAGCATATGCTAGAGTACGAGCAGGAAGATATACAACCTGGTCTGACTTACAAAGAACAACCTGTGGAAATCACGGATAGAAAAGAGCAAGTGCTAAGTGACGAGGTTGCCAAGATAGTGAGAGGTTTGTGGAAAATCAAGAAGTGGGAGAATCCACTTGGGAGTTAGGAAGTGCAATGGGAGAGAAGTACCCCCAGTTATTCCTAAGCTGATTCCGGGACGGAATCCTTTTAAGGAGGGGAGACTGTAATAACCCGAATTTTTGGTAGAATTAAAACTTTTCTTATTATGATTAAGTGCATCAGTGAATAGTGAATTTGGTGGATGAATAGTGATTTTGAGAATTAACAAAGTTTTTCATGTCACCTATGTACGAGACGTAGTATGGATATTCTGAAGTCATATTCGTGATCTACGGAGTAAATAAGTGAATGCAAAGACGATCGGAATTCAGAAATTCCAAAATTTTATTTTGGTGTAGTATTTGACCGGGCAGCGAATTATATATTATTATATTCAAGAAATGAGATATTAAAATTGAGGATTTAAGGATTTAATATTTTTGAAATTTTATTATTTTATTAAAGTCGACTTAAGGATTCGATTGTTGGAGTGAATGGTGAATAGTTACTATTCACTGCAAAAATCGCGTAAAGTTTTATTCGCTCTTTTTGGAAAATATTTCGAATCGTTTCAAGAGGAACAAGGCAACATCTACCGGATTAAATATGGACATGGAAGTAACATGTAACAAGATTAATTCGAGGAATGCAACATTTGGATCATCCATGTGAAAGGAAACGAACCAGTAAAGCGAACCAGTAAAACTACTTTATCTGGGCCAGTGCATGTGTGACATGTGTCGGAAGGAGAAGCAACCAATGGTGATGACTCACCACTTTTGACATAAAAATCAGCATCCTTATCTAATTATCAAAACAAAAAGAAAAAGGAGAGGAAGAACTCTTCCCCCCATTTTCGGCTCAGCTTGTGCAAGGAGGAAAGAAAAATCCATAACTCCATTTCTATCCATCCTTAAATCACCAAATTTTAACCATAGCTTCTCCACTCCATGGGTAACATTCGTTCAAAATTTCATGGACAACAAAGGAGTGTAGCCTAGTCAAATCCCTTCCCCAAGTTGGAGAACCCAAACTGTGCAGTTTGTGTCCAGCGGAAAGATGGGACTCAAAACCCTAGCTAGGAAGATTTAAATGTGGCGATCTATAGCTCAAAAGAAAGCTTATGAAGAGTACAAGGTCTGGTAAAAATCTTAGAACCAAACTCTTGTTTTTCGATTTTATATGGATTTTACAAAGTGATGATGAATAGTAACTTTTCATGATTCTTGATTTTGTTTCTTAAGGATTAAGCTTGATAAGGTTTGTTCAAAGCTCAAGGAAGGATTATAAACCATTGTTAGTGTATATGAAGCACCAAGGAAGGTATAAAAACCCCTGCCCCTTTTTGTTTATATAAGTTTGAAGTGGTTTTGATGTTTATGTAAGGTTAAGATCATGATTAAGTAATTATATGAATTGTTGGTTGAGTTTGGAGGATGGGTTATGAATTTGTTTTGATTATTCATGGAGGATTTGACTGAGTGGAGGGTGTATAAGGTGGATGGTGAGTTTGGGATTAATTGGTATTGATTTGGTTGTGTTTTGGAAATGGAAAACGTTACGATTATAGCCGTCGTAATGCCCATTTGATTTAAGGTTGTTTTGAGCAAGAATTACGAACTGTTCTTGGAATATTTTTGAACAGAACTGACCATACACATGTAGGTCTTGTTTTAAGGTTTGTTTTGGTATAAAGATCATGCCTATACGATTTACGGTTTAGGAGAAAAGTGAGTTTTAGTAAACGCCGTTCGGAAGAATGACTCATCTCTGTCCAGCAACTTTGAGGCTATCTTTGGACCACTTCAGAGCCGTATTAAAATGTGAAATTTTGAGGAATAATACTAGAGACAGTTAGGAAGGTTCACGAAAAAGATTCGTATTAAAAAGATTATTTTTCGATTTTATAAAAATGTTTTAGTCGAGGTCGCGCAAGTGAAAACCACTAAGAACATGACTTAGAAACCAATGTTGTAAATGATTAGGTATAACTTGTATTCGAGGATCGATTTCGGACTAAACCTACGACTTAAGAAATTGTCGATTAACATGGACTTAGTATGAGCCTATAACGAGCTAGTAATGCCTTGGTTGTGTTTCGCTTACGTGTTTAAGCATTGAGCAAGTGGATTATCCAGGGGATTAATCGTACGTTTTCTTTGACTTTGTCTAGATTATCCGGCATCGTCGCGAACCCCTATCACTTCTCGAGCATCAGGCAAGTTTACTAAACCTTACTCTATTATTCAGAGTATGTATATTTTCCTATGTTCAATACTTGTGTATTCCCAATTTATATACCAAATCTTTGTTGCAAGTATTGTGGCAAGTTTTCTAAATCTATACTTTGAAGTATTGATTATATATTACTGTTTTTGCCATGTGTGGAGTTATACAGTTTTGCGATACATGTTATATATTGTATAAAATAGAGTTTGATTTTGGTTTATATATGAGCTTTGAGATAAAGTAGTTATAAACCGGTGTACCTTGTAGCTCTATAGATAAGGGCAGGTTTATTGTTTCGACTCTAGACCGGGAGTCGATATTTGTGTTATATAGATAGTCGTGGAGACCCGGAGGGATTCCAGCGGCAGAGTACTATTCATCTTGAGGAATATTATTATTAAACATTAATTATATTTCTAGAAAGTATTAGTTACCTGGAAATGATTTGAGGAATGTTATTTGAATATTACCTCATTCGAAGGTTATTATTTGAAAATGATTTGGTAATTGGCTTATATGTTAAATATGGGATATCAGTTATAAGCCAGTATTCTTATATATGCCCTAGGATAAGGGCGTGTGATTTTCATTAAGGATCAGAAGTGATTGTATTTCTGTATATGCTAAAGATTATTTTTCCGATAAAGACATCGGGTGACTGTTATTTGAGATTTATTAATTAATGAATATTATTTATGTATATTCATTTGAGGCTTACTTGTTCGAGGGTTAATTATGTATTTAATGAACATTATTTATGTATATTCATTTGAGGACTATTGACTTTAAGAATATTATTGTGAATATTCATTCGAGGATTATTTAATTATTTAATGAATATTAGTTTTGAATATTCATTCGAGGATTATTTATTTATTTAATGAATATTAGTTTTGAATATTCATTTGAGGATTAATTATTTATTTAATGAATATTGCTTTTGAATATTCATTTGAGGCTTATTTATTTAATGAATATTATTTCCTAATATTCATTTGAGGTTTATTTATTTAATGAATATTATTTTAGAATATTCATTTAAGAGTTATTTATTTAATGAATATTACCTTTGAATATTCATTTAATCTATATTTACTTAATGAATATTATTTTCGAATATTCATTTAATCAGTATTTACTTAAGGAATATTATTCCGAATATTCATCTAAGCTTTACTTACTTAATCAATGTCATTGATTATTTTTAAAATCAAAAGAGGTTCCCAAAACAATGTTTTCCATTTAAATCCGTCTTTTAAGAAGATTCAAATGCTCGCTCAACTATCAAAAATACGGGAAACCTGATTTAAGTGACTACTACTCTTTTTAAACTCTCAATTCAAAAACTGTCAAGGGACAGATATTTTCTTGGAGCAATTTAATTGCTGCCAGTCTAATGTTGTGTTACCACCTCAATGATCGAGGGGTAAATTCATGGAACAAGTCGATATCCATTAACAAACATAGCTTGGGAAATATTGGAGAACCTTCCTTTCCAACCTAGATATAACTACTTAGTGGAGTCGTATCAACAAGTGTTACACTTGGGGAAAGGAGGACGATCTTTACGTTTCAGAGTCATGGATTTCATCTGAACTAGGAGTGGTGTAAGTGGTCAAGTTGCGTGGGCCCATCCAACTTTTATATTGCCCCAAATGGGCCGGGAGGTCATAGTAAGGCGGTAGACAATGTCAGGCCGTCGTGATACTTCCATCTACATGTAGAAAACTATTTGAGCGGTGCGACCTGCTACTGATCATAGTAAGGTTAGGCACAGCGGACGCGGTAGCAACTCCAGTATTAGTTCATCATCCAATTTGGATATTTCCTGCAACATGTATTGGGGTGAAGAACCAACCATGTTGGCAGGGGGTTGAAAAGTGTTTGTAAATGAAGTGACAATAAATTTGTGCAACTCCATCTTTTACTTTTGAGTTATGACTCTGATAAAACCTGATTAAAGATATATATGCATAAGTGGAGTTTGGGTTACGGAAATATTATATTAATTTTCCTGGTAACTTCATCGTTTATATTATACTAGTTTCTTATCCGCTTAAAGCATATCATATGACTCTGTGGATACCCTACATAACATGAGTTATGGTAAGGGAGTTGCTTATATTGAATTTTCCTTATAACTTCATCTTTTAAGTTATATGTTGATATTCTGCATATATAGCAGATAATTTTTGGAAAGGTTATATTGGGTTTATTTTGAAACCTCATCTTGTATACAAGAACTTTGTTCATAATATAGCAAAAGAGTTGCAGAAATATTATGAAATGATATTTGAATTAAAATAAAGGTACTATTTTTGGAATATCTTCCGATAAGGAAATAATTTCAGTATCGAGATATTTTGACAAATTATTGTCTTATACCCGCTTTATTCTGGGTTGAGTTAAAGGCAGAATTAGGCCATACTTTCATTACCTTGCTGAGCTATCGCTCACTCTTGCTATTGTTTTATATATATTATATAGCAGCGAAGCAGGATGCCAATGGGACGGCACATACCCCGCAAGGCGTTTCCACAAACAATTTCTAGCAGTGATCCCGAGAATAGTACGAACCAATCGAATCAGGCTACAGCTTTTGGTATTCAACTTATGTATAGATATGAATGGTATGAGAGGATTGTGAGCATCAGAAGGCTAAGTTGGTAATGTAACCTTACTTAGAAATTGTATCAGTGACAGATTCAAAGACATTTGGGTATTGTAATAAAGATTATTTATTCCGCAGTTGTTGTATTGTGTCGTTTCTGAGACTCTAACCTGTGTGTGTGTGTGAGACATATATTGTGGGGTCATGAGCAGGTGAATTATGCACGGTGTGAGTAATACAGATAAGGCAAGGAGTAAATGGATCGTGACTACCCTAAATCCCTGACCCCGGATTTGGGGCTGTTACATTTCTCATCTCCTCCATATATCAAGAAAGAATCTTTAGTCCTCTTAAGGTACTTAAGAATGTTCTTGACAGCTGTCCAGTGACTTTCACCTGGATTCAGATCATTTATCAATTTGTTGTATCTCTCAAAAATCTCAGAGATACCTTCACCAGGGTTTGATCTGAAATGCTCATATGAAGAGGTCACCAGTGGTGCAATGGGGCTTCACAAGTCCCTGTCCTTGGATATACCAAGTTGCTGATCATCCTTAGATGATGTATCCTTAGTAGGATCTAGAGTTTGAATCTCTAGGAGGCTAGAATCAGGCTCTATTAACAACAGAGATCCTGAAACTTCCTCTAAAGTCTGTGAAGACTTTTCCTCAGTTAACTCCTCAATTAAAATTGATTCATTGTCACCAAGTTGTCGATCTGCACCTACGTCATACCCTGTACCCGCAAGATCCATATATGTTCCATCTGGGGAGCTAGGCAATGACCCTTTAGATTGTGCATTTAGGTCAAAACCTTCTCTCGACGTCTGTGAAGACTCTTGGTTCAATTCAGAACCTTCAACCAGTGATCCTGACCATAAGATGGTCAGAACACCAGTTGCTTCCGTCAATTCTTCCTTACTAGATTGAGCTATGGGTTCAGATATGGCTTTGGTAAGCGTTGCCCAATCAGCTTCAGAAAAATCAGTAAAGGGCTGTTTGGATGAGAGAAATGAAGTATCAACAGTTGCCTCAGTTTCTATTCTTCTCCTTTTAGAGGAAGGCAGAACTGTTGTTGAAGGGTGTATCTCCTTATGTGGTGTTGCTAAGGCACTATCTCCCTCTACACTCATGGATGTCTGAATGTTTGGCATAGTAGGGGTAGGAGCTTCGTTTATTGTTTCATTTGGCTCATGCAAAAGCTCTGTGACCGTGGTTAGAGATTGTGTGGTTTCAAACTCTTGGTTAGGAATGGCCACTGAGGGCTCTGGATCAACATCCATTGGTTCAGGTTGTGGAGCCTCTACAGGTTCAAGAATATTACCTTTATTTACCTGTTCCCCTGGGGGTAGAAGTGGTAGGGGTACCGTTCTAAGATATTCTGTGAGAACAGTAGGCACCCCTGGAAGATGGTTCTTTTTGATAAGAGTTGTTATGGCATTGCTCTTCATCTTCATGCATTCCATTGTCTCCTCACCTTCAAAGATGTCTCGTTCTTCATCTGTTAGCACATCATTGAGAATTAGTTGTAGGAACCTTGGATAGAAACAAAACACATCATCCATGCATGTTCTCTCTTCCAGTGGTCCCATGCACATAATGATTTGATCAATCACAAGTCGTCCTATGTTTATATGCCTATTGTTAGCAATAGCAAACCCTAGATTCTGAAGAAACAAAGGAATACCATGCAGATTTGTAAGCTTGGCAGTAAAAACATGGATTAAAGTATGAAATAAAAAGTTCCATGGCTTAGTCAGATAATGCTTTAAGAACTCTCCCACAAAGAAGTTAGGTTGCTGACTTCTAATGAGAGTGAAGAAAGCATGTATTTCTTCAGTGTTGGGATCAGGAACAAGGTTTTCTATAGGAAAATGTAAGATTCTGTTTAAATCATGTTTCGTCACCCTAATTGTTCTGCCCCCTGGCAAAACAAAACTGAAAGATGAGATGTTATTCTCAGATGTGTCAGTGGCTGTCGTGTAAAGTGTAGTCAATTGATCAATACAAAGGACCGTAGGAGTACTTAGAGCATAAGCCACCAAAGAACGCGTGTTCAAAAATTGTGCCCATGCACGAAACTGTAAGTTCGTAATGGATTGCATATTTTGAAAAGAGACATGATTAGTTTTGGTTACAATAAATTCTCCGGTCATTGTATTTTCAAAAATTCCAGAAAATTTAAATTTAAACCAAAACTATTTTAATTAATTATTTCTAATTAATCAAATTTTAAAATAACCCTTTTTAATCACTTAACAACTTCGAACAAACAAATTTCCCAATTTAAGAACCCTAATTGTTAACCTTTCGAATTTACAGTTAAACTCAAGAAAGTAATTGTTTAACCAATCAATTCCTGAGCAAGAACAGAGTTAAAAAAAGTTCATGTTAGGTCCCGATATGTTTGTAGAAGGGGGGTTGAATACAAACTATACCGTTTCATCGAATTTGTCCGTTTATGAATAAAACAGTTCAATGACAAATTGGTGCGGAATTAAATGAAACAGAATTCAAGTTAAATATAACTAATATTAAACTTGAAAGGTGTTACAATTTTTGGTATTGATTACAGAATAAAATCTCAAATTAATTAAAAAAAATCGAGAATAAATTCGACATGAATTTATCTATTTTTGTAATAAAAAGATATAACGATAAATGATAATTCGAGATTCGTTCTAGGGATAAAGATCCGCTAGATAGTCAATACAATACAAGCAAATTATTTCTAGTGGTTTAGAATTCAACACTGAGGTCTAGAAATAATTCTTGTTCTTCAAATATGATTCAGCAGTGGTTTAGTTCTTGACAGTGTTCTTGAAGTTGTAATGTTTTGTACACTGAACTCTTCTGTCTTGATTCTGTTTTTAACACTAATCCACTTGATCAAAAGAAACTGCACGTGCAATTCACTTTAATAAAGTAGAAAGACTATCCTAATTAAAGTAGAAAGACTATTCTATTTAACAGAAAGACTAATTTAGTACATAGAAAGACTATTTCTATTTTCATAAATACTATCCTAAGTCTATAAAGACTTTCGGTAGGACTTAGTAAATTATAGAAATAATTTCTAAAATACTAAGTAATTATAGAAAGACTTTCGGCAAGACTACCAAAATAGTTTTTCTGAAATTACTTTAAGTCTTTCTGACTTTAGAAAGCTTAGAATTAAGTCTAAATTAATTCTCTACTTAATTAATTTACCAAAGTTAAATTAATTAAATAACATAGATAATTAAAGGAGAATCAAAACTAATTTCTTAAATAAAGAAATAGTCCAGAGAACCACTTTAATTAATGATAAACTACCATTGACTGTTGTTGACGCTCGATGTACTGTCTGGTTCATGAGCGACTAACTTCAATGGTTTTTCTTCATTTTTGACTTTGAAAACTCTGATTCTCTTCTCTTTAACTCCCTTCAATGAACCACTGTAACCTATACCTTTGCTGTCACACTCTTGAAATCTCTGTCACTTTAATAAATCCACTTTATTGAAAACTTCACTGAGGCTTGATCAAAGTAATGAGCTTCTTTCAATGTAGAATAACTTCAAGTCTGTAGATGACTTTTAACTTCATTCTTTTGACAGTTATAATCTTCTGAGATTCCTGTGACAATTTGAATTATTACTTACTTATTATAGACTTGTTTAATGTTGAGTTAATTCCTCGATGTAAACAATGTTAGATCAGGATTCAATGATCGTCAGGATCTAGACTGAACTGATCAGGATTGCTGACGTCATCAGTATTGCATGGTCATCGGTATTTGCTCAAGCGTCAGTATCAGGATTGTCATCAGGATCTTCATCAGGACTGGGATCAGGATAGGTTTCAATCTTTGTAACTGATTAAACTGATTAAAATTTGAATCAGATACGATCTAAGATGTCGACAATCAAATATGAAAGCATGAAGATTCCCATCCTGAAGAAATCAGAATATCCAACATGGAAAGTAAAGATGCTGATGTACCTGGAGGCTATGGATCCTGACTATTTGGACAGGATTCATGATGGACCATATATTCCTACCAGAATTATAGGACGAACAGAAACTGTACCTGAACACTATGTGGTCAAGTCCAAGAGTGAATGGACTCCAAAAGAAAAGACTCATGTACTCAGGGAGGAAAAGATAAAGAATATCCTGCACAATAGTCTTGATGCTGTCATGTCCAACAGAGTGATTGCATGCAAGTCTGCAAAAGAAATTTGGGACACTTTGGAAACTCAATGCCAGGGATCTGCATCTGTCAAGAAAAACAAAAGGGCTCTTTTGATTCAAGAATATGAACAATTCGATGCTAGACCTGATGAGAGCCTGACTGATTTATATGATAGATTTCTGACACTCCTGAATAATCTATCTTTAGTTGGCAAGGAATATGTTTATGAAGATTTAAATACCAAGTTTCTGAGAGCTTTACCAGAAGAATGGTGTTAGATATAATTGCTGACGTTTGTTCATCAGTGTTTAAGTACCAGGTACTCATCAGAGTTTACTGAAAGCCAGTCAGAGTTTATTAAAGTCTGACGGGGAGAAAGTTTACATTAGCTGTCGGTGGTAATATCAAGATTCTAGAAGCAATATATCTTGAAGATGGAAAGAAGCAAGATATATTGAGATAGATAAGGAAACGGAACAGAAGACAGAAGCAATCCTAATTTGATATAATTTGTATAGCTGATTTATAGGATATCAATTAGAGATTGATTATGTAGCTGTGTACTATATAAACACAGATAGGTTAACCCTAAAAGGGATACGAATACTGAATACATTATTCTTGTAACCTAGCAGCTCTCTGTGATTCTTTAACATCACTGAGAGAAGAGTTATTTATATAATTCAGTTTATTGATCATAAATAGTGTTCTTAATTGTTCTTCTCATACATATATTGATTATATATTGTGTATTCGACCTAACAATTGGTATCAGAGCCAAGGCTGATTAATATATACAGTTTATCGATCCAAACACAAGTATAATCATGACTGACAACTCTCAGGAAGGTTCAAATGCAGGTTCTAATGCTCAGAAGGTTCAACCTACTTCTGTGAGTCGATATGAGACTATCAGGGTTCCAATTCTGAGACCAGTTGAATATCCAATATGGAAGGTGAAGATGACTATGTTTCTGGAAGGCACAGATCCAGAATACCTTGATAGAATCAATGATGGCCCTCATATGCCAACTAAATTGTCTCCTGTTATAACTGGTCAAGAACAAAAGACTGTTCCAAAAGAGAAGAAAGATTTGACTCCTGAAGATATCTCATCAATTGCAAAGGATACAAAGGGTAGACATCTACTCCACAGTGCCTTAGATAATGTCATGTCTAACAGAGTTATTGGCTGCAAAACTGCCAAAGAAATTTGGGATGCTTTAGAAGTCAGGTGTCAAGGAACAAGTGCTATAAAGAAGAACATGAAGACTATTCTAACACAGGAGTATGAACACTTTGACTCTAGATCTGATGAAAGTTTGACAGATACATATGACAGATTTTGTAAATTGTTGAATGATTTGTCCCTGGTTGATAAAGAATATGAACTTGAAGAGTCAAATCTCAAGTTTCTTCTATCCCTACCTGAAAGATGGGATTTAAAGGCGACAACAATCAGAAACAATTATGATCTTGCAGATACAGATCTTGATGAAATCTATGGGTTGCTTAAAACTCATGAACTTGAAATAGAACAGAGAAACAAAAGATCTGGAAAGAAGACAAAATCTGTTGCTCTTAAAGTTGAAGAAAAGCATGTCAAGAAGGAATCATCAAGAAAGAAAACCAAAGGAAAGGCTTTAGTCATCAAATCTGACAGTGAGTCATCAAACTCTGATGATGGCTCAAACACTGATGATGAAGCTTCTGATTCTGAGGATGATGAAGAAGAGATGATGAGAATGGCTGCTTTAATGGTAAAGACCTTCAAGAAGATGGGATTCAAGAACTTCAAGAAAGGAAAGAGATTCTCAAGGAAAGATTCAAATTCTGATAAGAGAAATTTCAGAAAGTCTGATGGAAAATATACCAAGTCTGGAAAGAAAGACAAGTCTGAGATCCAGTGCTACAAGTGTAAAGAGATGGGTCATTATGCTCCAGAATGCAAGAAAGGAAAATCTGAGAAAGCACTCATCACTAAAGGCAAGGACTGGGCAGACAGTTCAGACTCAGATGAGGGAGTCAATTATGCTCTCATGGCAACTGTTAAAGATGAAGCTGAGTCATCTGGAAACAAGGTACCCCTAACAACTTATGCTTATGATACTGATAATATATCTGAATTAAGAATTTATCTTAAAAGCATACATGTTAGTTATAGGGATCAGACTTTAGAAAATGAAAGAATCAAATCTGAGAATCTAGGTCTTAAAGAGAGGAATAAATTTCTTGAAGAGAAACTTGTTAACATGCAACAAGTTCAAAAGGAGAGAGATGATGCTGTTTATGTTGAACAGGAGTTGCTTAAAAGATATAGGCAAATAGAATTTGAGTTGGAAAAAGAGAGGAAAGTAATTAAAACCTGGACCAATTCTGGAAAAGACACACATCAGGTTTTTCAGACAGATACTGTAGGTTTAGGTTACTGTGAGGAAGATGAACTTAGGTTTAAAGATAAAGTTAAAGTGAAACCACAACTTAAACCTGTAAAATTTGTTCCTGAATCCAGTAAGCTAAAGTCTGTAGTTGTGAAAGAAGCTGTTATGGAGCCAATTGAAACTTGTGAAAAACAGGTTAATATTGGTTCAATAACAGAGAATAAGATTGAGATAGAAGCTGTTAAATAACCATTAAAAATCTGTGATAAACAGGTTAATGTTGGTTTAATGACAGAAAAACAATTCAATCATGAGCTCAAAGAAGTAAAGTCTGTCATGAAACAGAAAGGGTTCAAGAAGAACAGGAATGGAAAGATAGGCATAAATAAAAGGAATAATCATTTGCCTACTACTGTTGCTCCAAGAAAAACTTGTTATAACTGTGGAAGTACTAACCATCTTGCTAGTTTTTGCAAGAAGAACAAAGATATTAATTCTTTACCCTCCAAACCTAGAGTAAAGAATGATTATGTTAGAGTTAGACCACAGACTTTATGCACACACTGTGGGAGCACTTGGCATTCCATTTATACTTGTAAGAGTTATCATGCTATTTATCACAACTATTATGAGCTAAAACCCAACTTAAAATGGGTTAGAGCAAACTCTGCAAGTGTAAAGTCTGACAATGTTAGTTTAAACTCTGTTGATAGTGATTCCGCTGCAAAAGCTAACAATGTTAAGAAAGCCAAAGGATCCAAGCAAGTCTGGATCCTTAAATCTAACACTCAGTGATTGTTTGTGATTGCAGGGCATAAAAGAGAGCATTCTTATCTTGGGCAGTGGATGCTCAGGACATATGACTGGAAATAAAGCCCTGCTATCAGATTTTGAGGAAAAAGCTGGCCCAAAAGTTTCCTATGGAGATGGCAACATAGGATGTACTCTGGGATATGGTAATATCAATCTTGGAAGTGTCATCATAAAAAATGTAGCTCTTGTCTCAGGACTCAAGCATGATCTGCTTTCTGTGAGTCAAATCTGTGACAGAGGATACCATGTAGATTTTCATACTGAACATTGTGAAGTTATCAGCAAATCTACAGGGAAAGTTGTTCTAGTTGGACAGAGGCACAATAACATCTATGAAGCAAGTTTGGTAACAAACTCTGAAGGAAAAACTGTGTGTCTATCAGCAAGAATGTCTAGTGAAGAGAGTTGGAAATGGCATAAGAAGCTCTCTCATCTAAACTTGAACAACATCAATGAGCTGATTCGAAAAGATCTTGTAAGGGGACTTCCAAAATCAATACTCAGCTTAGATGGTCTGTGTGATTCTTGTCAAAAGGCCAAGCAAAGGAAGTCATCTTTCAAGAGTAAATCTGAATCTTCGGTTGTGGAACCTTATCATCTCTTACATGTTGATCTTTTTGGTCCAGTGAATGTAATGTCAATAGGCAGAAAGAAATATGCTTTGGTAATTGTTGATGAATACACCAGATACACCTGGGTGTACTTCTTAGCAAAGAAGGATGAAACTGCCCTAACTTTGATGGATCATGTGAAGCTATTGGACAAAGGATCACAGTACAAAGTGAAAATTCTAAGGAGTGATAATGGTACTGAATTCAGAAATTCTGAAATGGAAGCTTTCTGCAAGGAAAGAGGAGTGAAGCAAGAATTTTCTGCACCTGGAACTCCACAGCAAAATGGTGTAGTTGAAAGAAAGAACAGAACTCTAATTGAAGCTGCTAGAACAATGCTTGATGAAGCAAAATTGCCAACTTATTTCTGGGCAGAATGTTATTCCCAAATGACCTAACAGAATTGTAGAAGGGGGGGGGGGTTGAATACAATTCTTGATATTTTCTTAAACTTAAAACACTGATAAAATAAAACTGAACTGAATAAACAAAAACACAAGATATAAATAATTTAGTTGGATTGTTTGATGATCCAACTGAAGTGTTTTTATTGCGGAAATAATCTGTGATACAAAAGTACACAGCTGCTCAGTTACAGAGTTGTAGAGAAGAATGCTCTCAAAGATAGCTAATACAAACTATTTGTTTTTCTTCTCTTACTCTTTCTAACTGCTACACTTGGTTATATATATTCCCAAGTTTACAATACTATTTTTGGCTACTCTAAAGTACACTAAAGATAACCGCCAATAGTTTGCTTTTCATCCCTTTGTCCAGTGGTCCTTGGAGATCCTTGCTTTTGTCTTCATGCTTATTATGATCACTCCCAAGAGCCCAATTGGAAACTGGGATGTTTCCTTATTCCCCATGTCCATTTTAATGGTTTCCAATGCAAAGTACACTTCCACATCTCCTTTAGATCTGTTCAGTAACCTGTCACTATCACTTTGTCAACTATTCAGAAAAGCAATAATGATTCGTTGATAGCAGGGAGATGTGTTTCGTTGATAGCTTTATTCTTCATTCCGTTGATGGTGTTTCTCTCGTTTCGTTGATAGAGTAATCCTCATACCGTTGACATGTCTTCACTTAGGCAAAATTACAAGGCATGATATACTTACAACTAACCAACCTATTTTGCCTATCTAGTACTTAGTCAACATGACTTAGGAAACCTATCTAATACATACATCAAATGCATATCAAACTGTGAAGTATTGTACAGTGCAATTGCTACAACACTCATTCCGTTGATGAGCTTCCTGTCAACGAAACACTGCAAAGCATGCCATTTCGTTGACAGTTACAAAATAACTTAATACAAAATCTACTAAGTGTTTTTACAATTATCATCAAGAACAACATATTCCTAACAATCTCCCCCAATTTATGACTGATAGAATAACAGCCATAAATCAAGAGCCTTGATGATAACAAAAACACTCAGACATATTACCCATGATAAAAGTAAAAATTGCATTGAGCTTCATAAAGTTTTAGACATAAAACAAGACTTACAAGACTAATGCCCAAATGTGCTCCTCTAGACTGAGCAAATGATTTATCTTGGTCTTCTTTGAGGCATAGTCTTCTTCCCTCTCCTAGAGTTGTTCTCCTCAATCTGGACCTGTAGCCTTCTGTAAAAGATCTTCTCTTCTTCATCTTGATCACCAAGCTTGGATTGCATGAACCTTAGAGTTTGATTAGATGCCTTATCCAGCTGGTCTTCCATCCTGAAGAACCTTCTGCAGTTGTCCTTGTCCTTAAATTCCATCATCCAGTAAGGTTGAAGATGGATCTTCTTTCCTGTTGAGGGCACTCTTAGCATCCTGGGAAGAGCCTCAGGCTTGTTCCAGCTAGCCTTTATTTGACATATCTTGGAGACCACCTCAGACTTGGCTGTTTTGGTGAAGCCAAAGTCTTTCTTCAAGCATCTAAACACTGTGAGTAGTGTTTGGTAGTCTTCTCCTAAAATTCTGTAGAGAGGCCATATTTGTTCTCTACCACCCTTGTATGTGAAAACCAATCTTTCAGGTAACTTTTGAGAAGCTGCAATGCCCCTTACTTCCATCAGGTTGTCTAAATCAAGATGTAAGCTGGATTCTTCCCTGATGTCAGCAATGTACATGCAGTCCTCTGGATTTGTAGGGGGTTTCTGAGATTGTGGCTTCCTCACAAATACTGGCTTTGCCTTGACAACCCTTTTCTTTGTCTTCATTGGTTGATCCTTTTCAAATAGGAACTTTGGAAAATAGGCTTCATCAAATTCAATAGGCTCCTCCTTTGGCATGATTGGTTGATCATGAAAGTTGACAGGGTGTGCAGGGTCACAGGCCAACTTTCCTCCAATAGGTAGATCAATAGGAATTTGATGTGCACTTGTTGTGGAAGGGGCTTGAGCAGTGTCCAGAGAGTCCTCTTTTTCAAAGTTCAGATTCCTCTTAGCTCTAGCCTTTGGTTGCCTTACACTTTTCCTTGCTGGTTCAGCTTCATTAGCTCCATCCTTGGCTTTTTCTTCCTGAAAGGTCTCTTCATCTTCAAGTGCTTGAGCAACTGCCAATGCTTGCATTGCTGCCCTTTCAGATTCTTCAGCCTTGGCCTTTGCAAAATTTGGGTGACCAACCCAAATGCAGATTTCCTTGCTGTCCCTGTAGATGATGGCCCTTTGATTCCTTATGCTTGGATGATTGCTTTCCTTGCTCTCAATGATCAGCTTCCCTAGGACTTTGAACTCATCTGGCTTTGGAGCAGGATAAAATATCCTTTCAATGTTCTTGCCTTTGGGTTTGGCAGGTGATATTGGAGACATCCCTCTTGCATCCACATTCTTAAAGCATGAAGATTGACCCTTCTCATTTCTTGAATCTTGAAAGATTCCATGCTGAAGGGGCTCTATAGCATAAGAGCTCTTGAACTGTGGCTCCATTTGTAGAACCACCATTGCATTTGTTGATGGCTGATCTGTCTTTGAAGATTCAGTAATGTTCTTGAACCTTGCTTCTATGTTGGACCAGTGATCTTTGATTTGTTCTGCAAGTTTCATCCTCATAGAAGCTTCCTGGATCAGGTCAATACTATCCTTTTTCTTCTTTCCAAACTCCCCCATTGCTAGTGGCTCCTGTGGCAGTGAAATGGCTGGGACCAACACCTTTGTGATTTGAATGTTTAGCTCCTTAGATTTCTCCCCCTTTTTGTTAGCATCAAGAGAGATGACTGGGAGTCCTTGAGCTACCACTAGCTGAGTGAGTAGCTGAGTTTGCTTCTCCTGTTCCTTCTGCATGTGAGAAAGTGTAGCTTCCACCTTGTCCACTCTTGTAGAGAGAGTTTTCAAGGATGTAGCCACCTCAGGTTCCTTAGAGAAAAACCTGGTCATCTTGGACACAGTGAGAAGAGGGAGCTTTTCATCCAACATCCTGTAGTTAGCATCCCTGAGATTGCTAATGGAGTCCTTGATTTCTGTAGCCTCAATCCTTGTCTGCATCATTTGTAGCCTTTGAATTTCCAGAGAATCCATGATGGCCTTGTAGAATTTCTTGTCCCTTGCAGTTGCAGACTCATGAGCTAGATAGGCCTCATTGTACTGCCTTGAGATAGCAGCATCTAGAGTGACTCTTCCATGCATACCCTGAGAAAGCCAGTCTGGTGTAGGAGGCACCACAGAAGTCCCAGTCTGTGAAGTGGTGGCCACCTGTAGATTATCACCATAGCTGTCCTCATCATCAGAAAACTCAAAGTCTCCACTTGCTGCAGCTCCTGGAGGTAGATTGGTCAAGGCATCCTTTGCTCTTTGCATTGATGCAGTAGTATGAATTAAGTTGAGTGACCTTTCTGCCTCCACATTGCCCTGTTGAGCCATAACTTGATAGGCTGGCACAGGATGAGTAAAGGTCTCAGGATCCAGGGAAATACTATCCAGAGTTTGTTGATAATGCTCTTGGAAAGTAAGTTCCCTTTCTCCCTCACGGACCTCCATTAACTCATTAGCAATGGCCGCTTCCACCCTTATTGCTCCTGTAGTCCCTTCTCTCTCTCCACTCTTTTCTTGCATCATGGGCTCCCCATGGCTCACACCTCTCACACCCTCACCTTCACCGACTAAGGTGGTACTCAAAATCTCTCCTTTTGCCTGGCTGGAAGAAATAGCCAGCCTCTCACTCTCATTCTCTCCTTTTGCCTGGCTGCAAGCCAGCCTCTCAATTTCACTCCCTTTCAAACCTAAAAGTGTCTCAACTACCACCAGGTCATCTACACTAGTTGTGGAAACAACTTGATTTTTAGTAAAAGGTGTAGAATGACCTATCAACGAAATGGTAGTTTGAACTGTCAACGGTATAGGTACCGTTGATGGAGAAACACTTGTCAACGAAAGAGGCTGTTTCGTTGATGAAGTCAATAAAGCATTTTGAGAAAGTGAAATTACAGTAGAATCTGTGGTGATTGATTTGAGATTGGGGTCCACAGATTCTCTTGCAGTTTCAGAAAAACTTGGTTGATGGCCCAACAAATCACTTAATAAGTGATGACCATCAGCTTCAGAGTGGGGCTTCTCCAAGATTAGAGTTGGAGAATCAGGAAAAGATGTATGGATCATGTCCACATCTAAAGATTGAGTTGGTGAATTGGATGGAGATAAATCAAGATTAATGTTTAGAGAGTGGGACTGTAACCCCAGAGAAATAATAGGGGTTACATCAAACTGAATTTGAGAAACTGGAAGTGTTGCTTCCAGTGTGTGTGCACCCTGTGAACCCTTGGTCTTTTGCTTCACTCTCCTTTGGTATTGGGAAAATGTAGACTGTGGGCTTGAAGTGTCCCTTACCCTTTTGGACTGTGCTCTAGGTGGAGAGCTTGTTTCAATAATCACATCCTTTTGGGAGGATGCAATTAGACTTGTGTTTAAATCCATTTTACTCATTGTGCCTTGTTGGGAAGACACAATGGGGCTAGGCTGGGAAACACTTACCTCACCTTCCTTATTCTTGGGGTTTCTTTGATTTTCACCCCTTCCCTCACCTCTCACCTCTCACAACTCCAGACTCACTCCCCTTAGGTTGTGTGGTAGTTTTTACAACAGGTGCCTTTTGAGAAGCACCTGAGGTTGGCTTGGAGGATTTCTTTGATTTTGATTTAGTTGCTGGGGCAGGAGCCTGTTGGGTCACAGCTACAGACTCCATAGCAACAAGGTTGGAGGAGACAATAGAAGTAACAGCTATACTAACAGGGATAGTAGTAGTTACCTCAATGATTGGCAGATACACCACTGGAACATCACCATTGTAGTTCAGCCTCAGTATGTCTGTCAATACTCTCTTTTCTTGTACAAAGCACTCAAACCTGGCATTAGGGTTAGAGATAACTAATGGTGATGGACTAACATGATTAGCCAGCATCATCAGAAACCTTGCATAATAGATATTTTTCTTCCTATTTGCCTTATCACCCAACTTAGCACCAATTTCATAAATAAGTTGGGTGCTAAAGTTGTAATATCTATCATTTAGAAGCATGGTTAGGAGAATTAACATAGAGTTAGTTAATGCATCAAAATTACTAATCTTTCCAGAAAAGACCTTAATGAATGCATCAGCTAAATAACTGTATTCCCTAACCAAACCTCTCCTAATTATTCTACCCAGATTATCAGTAGGCAAAGAGTAGTTTATAGAATTTAGCATGGTAGTTATTTCAGTGTTAGTAGGCAAAGCATCACAGTTATTATCAGGAATATGTAAACATGCTTGCAAAACATCAGAATTAACTATGTACTCATTACCTTGGAGAATGAATTGCAGAGTGCAATCTGTTCCATTATATTCACATGAGGTCCAAATTTCCTCAATTATTTCATTGTAGATTGGTGTAGAGTGGAACATTGCATAGCTCAACTTGCAATTCTTCATGAAATCCATCATTTTGAAGAAAAGTCTGTTCGGGTTTTCCTTTGCAACAAAAGGGATGGAGTTGTTCTTCTCATAGATGAACCCTCCAGCAGACATAAGCTTGACTATGGGTGCCATTGTTGAGTGAGATAAAGCTTCGAACTGAGTTGCTTGTTAGAGAGAGAAAGAGAGAGAAAAGCCTTTGGATTTTTTTTTTTTTTAGAGCAGGTAAAAAAAGAATTAAAGAAAATAGAATTTCTTAAATACTCCCCCAAAAATTCTCAGAAAATGAGTCCAATAATAAAAGTAAATTACTGGATTGGCTTAAAAATATAACCGTTACTCTTAAAGTATTACCATGATTTATACTTACAGGGATGTATGCATAGATCGTGGTAAAAGACGTGTCAGTTTTCAACGGTTCAGATTAAAAGCGCTAAATCAACGAATCAGAATTGGGCGGTTAAAGTCCCGTCTGTTTCGTTGATACAGCTGTGTTTCGTTGACATAAAAGAGCTATCAACGAAACACCCAGAAAAATGCTAAGAATGTCAACGAAATGGTTTGTTTCGTTGGCATAGTTATTTTGACCTAGACAAAATTTTACTTTTTCCTGAGAAAATTAAATCACAGAAAATCATAGCAAATTTCTGGCTGCATAATGACTTGCAAATATCTCAAAAATAATTAAGAGAAATTTAGCATACCTAGCTCACTTACTAATCTTGAGAATGTTGATTCATCAAGTGGCTTGGTAAAGATGTCTGCAAGTTGTTGTTCACTTGGAACAAAATGTAACTCCACAGTACCATTCATAACATGTTCTCTAATGAAATGGTACTTGATGTCAATGTGCTTGGTTCTTGAATGTTGCACTGGATTCTCAGTAATGGCAATGGCACTAGTGTTGTCACAGAAAATAGGAATTTTCTCAACTCTTAATCCATAATCAAGTAATTGATTTTTCATCCATAAAATCTGTGCACAACAACTTCCAGCTGCAATATACTCAGCCTCAGCTGTGGAGGTGGAAACTGAGTTTTGTTTCTTGCTGAACCATGACACAAGCTTGTTTCCTAAGAATTGACAGGTGCCTGTTGTGCTTTTCCTGTCAATTTTACATCCTGCATAATCTGCATCTGAATAACCAATTAGTTCAAAACCAGATTCTCTAGGATACCAAATGCCAAGGTTTGGTGTTCCCTTGAGATATCTGAAAATCCTTTTAATAGCAACTAAATGGGATTCCCTAGGATCAGCCTGAAATCTAGCACATAGACATGTAGCAAACATAATATCAGGTCTACTAGCTGTTAAATACAAAAGTGAGCCTAACATGCCTCTGTAACTTGAAATGTCCACAGATTTTTCCTTAGTATTCAATTCAAGTTTGGTGGCAGTGGGCATGGGAGTTTTGGCAGGAGAGCATTCCATTAAGTTAAATTTCTTTAATAAATCATGAATATATTTTGTTTGACTAATGAAAATGCCTTCATTAACTTGCTTCACTTGAAGACCAAGAAAGTAAGTTAATTCTCCCATCATGCTCATTTCATATTTACTTTGCATAAGCTTGGCAAACTTTTGACAAAGTTTCACATCTGTAGACCCAAAGATTATGTCATCTACATAAATTTGAACAAGTATAGTAGAGCCATTCACAATCCTGTGAAAAAGAGTTTTATCTACAGTACCTCTAGTGAAGTGATTCTCAAGAAGAAACTGTGAGAGTGTGTCATACCAGGCTCTAGGTGCTTGTTTCAAACCATAGAGTGCTTTGAGGAGGAAGTATACATATTCTGGAAAATCACATCTTCAAAACCAGGAGGTTGACTTACATAGACCTCCTCTTCCAATTCCCCAATCAGAAAAGCACTTTTCACATCCATTTGATAGACTTTGAAATTGGCATGGGCTGCATAGGCTAGGAAAATCCTTATTGCTTCTAGTCTTGCAACAGGAGCAAATGTTTCATCAAAATCAATTCCTTCTTCCTGTGAGTAGCCTTTTGCAACTAGTCTTGCTTTGTTCCTTGTGACTATGCCATTTTCATCCATCTTGTTTCTGAACACCCATTTTGTGCCTATTACACTCCTGTCCTTAGGCTTGGGCACCAGCTTCCAAACATTGTTCCTTTCAAATTGGTTTAGCTCTTCTTGCATAGCCAAAACCCAATCTGGATCTAGAAGTGCATCCTCAACTTTCTTTGGCTCATCTTGAGACAGAAAGCTGCTATATAGACATTCTTCTTGAGTTGCTCTTCTAGTTTGGACTTTTGAAGAAACATCACCTATAATAAGTTCAAAGGGATGATCTTTAGTCCATTTTCTTGAGGGAGGTAGATTTGCTCTAGACGAGGTAGCTTCATGATCATGATTGCCTTGATTGGATATTTGTCCTTGAGAAACTCCCCCTGAGTTTGTTGTCCCTAAATGATCACTTCTTGAGACATTTCTATGACCTTCAACGGTATGACTGTTTTGGCTGTCAACGAAACGCTCATTTTGACTGTCAACGAAACCACCATCTTGAATGTCAACGAAATGACCATTTGGTCTACTAGCAGCTATTCTTTTCAATCTTAATGCAGCAATTTCATCTTCACTGCTGCTCTCATCTGTGCTAGATACAACAACTTTAGGCTGTTTCTCAGTAGTCTTAACATGATTCATTCGATCTCCTTCCTCATTCTCAAAAGAGAGACTTTCATGGAAACCTTCATCACAGAGGCCTTGAATTTTGAGATCATCAAAAACAACATGTACAGATTCCATAACAATGTTGGTTCTGAGATTATAGACTCTGTAAGCTTTCCCTGCTGCATATCCCACAAATATTGCTTCATCTGCCTTTGCTTCAAATTTCCCCAAATGCTCAGCTTGATTTCTCAGAACAAAGCACTTGCATCCAAAGACATGAAGAAAATCCAATAGTGGCTTCTTTCTTTTGAGTAGTTGATAAGGGGTCATTCCCTTGGCCTGATTAATCAAAGAAATATTCTGAGTGAAGCAAGCTGTGTTAACTGCCTCAGCCCAAAAATAAGTTGGTAACTTTGATTCATCTAGCATTGTCCTGGCAGCTTCAATAAGTGTTCTGTTTTTTCTTTCAACTACACCATTTTGCTGTGGTGTCCTTGCTGCTGAAAACTCATGCATAATACCATTTTCTTCACAGAACATCTTCATGCTTGAATTCTTGAATTCTGTCCCATTGTCACTCCTGATCCTTCTTACTTTCAAGTCAGGATGATTGTTTACCATCTTGATGTGATTGATAATGATTTCACTCGCCTCATCTTTAGAATGTAAAAAGAAGGTCCAAGTAAATCTAGAAAAATCATCAACAATCACAAGACAATATTTCTTCTTTGAAATAGACATGACATTTACAGGGCCAAACAGATCCATATGAAGTAACTCAAGCTGATGGACAATTGATGACTCTGTCTTGCTTTTGAATGATGCCTTCTTTTGTTTCCCTTTTTGACAGGCATCACACAAACCATCCTTGGAAAACTCCACCTGTGGAATTCCTCTAGCAAGATCCTTCCTTACCAAATCATTCATAACCTTGAAATTCAGATGAGATAATTTCTTGTGCCATAGCCAACTTTCATCCTTGCTTGCTTTGCTGAAAAGACAAGTGATGGTGTCTGGACTTGTGCTACTAAAGTCAGCAATGTACACATTCCCTCTTCTGAATCCAGTCATTACCACATTGTTGTTTCCTCCTTTAGAAACAACACAGGCTTCTTTTGAAAAAGTAACTAAAAATCCTTTGTCACAAAGTTGACTGATACTAAGCAAATTGTGCTTAAGACCATCCACCAATGCAACCTCATCTATGATGACATTCTCTTTTGAAATCAAGCCATATCCCTTAGTGTAGCCTTTGCTGTCATCTCCAAAAGCAATACAAGGGCCAGCTCTTTCCTGAAACTCTGTGAGCAGGGTAGAATCACCAGTCATGTGTCTTGAACAACCACTATCCAAGTACCAAAGATTCCTTTTGTCTCCCTGCACACAATGAAACCAAATCAAGTTGATTTTGGTACCCAAGTTTCCTTGGGTCCTGTTTTGTTAGCCTTTGCTTTTCCTTTTATATCATTTTTCACCTTGGGCTCAGATTGATTTAAATCAACTTTTACTCTTGGTGTTGATTTCTGATTGTTGCTCACATTTTCATTTACAACATGCATATATGAAGGAACACACATATTATTCATATTCCATGGCATTTGTGGCATACTAAACATATTCATGTATGGATTAGGTACAAAAGATATGTTAGCATATGGATTCTGAAATTGTGCACATGGAGCAAACATGTTAGGCATAACAGGCATTGTAGGCATAAGATTATTCATTGCAGGCTTGGGAATTTTCACATTAGCAGTTTTCTTAACAGATTTGCAGTTAGTAGATAGATGACTAACACTTCCACAATTGACACAAGTCTTTCTAGGAGCATATTTATCAGGTGTGTAATTGTTGTGTTTGTTAATTCCTACTTTGCCATTCCTGTTATTCCTTTTATTTCCCTTAGCCTTATCTTGAACTTTCTCTACCCTGTCTTTCAATTGCTTGTTAGACAAGTGACCTACATTAGCTCTCTCAACAGGCTTCTCAACTTTCTTTGAATTACTAGACTCACCTTGAACAAAGTTCTTGGTGACAGGACCATACTTGTCATTAAGTCTAGTGAGTTTCTCTTTTCTTTTGTCTGTCAACGAAACAGCCTGAACGGTTGATGGTTCATGTGTCAACGGAACATCGCATTCCGTTGACATATCAACCTTCAAATGATCATTGTTGTTTGTTGACTCTGTTTCTGAATGTAAGGCTTCACAAACATACCCTAGTTTCTCTTTGTTCTTTTTCCATGATTGTTCACAGAAAGATTCCATACCTTGAACATTAATGATGTTGGTAGCAACATTCCTGGCATCTTTCCATTTAGCAATCACACTCTGTTCTATTTCTAGTTGTGTCTTAAGAATTTCTTCCCTTTGTAACACGTTCTCAAGTTCCTTCTTAGCATCCCTACTAACACATCTCATTTTCTCAAATTCAATGAGCTGTGCTTCTAACATTGCATTCCTATCACTTAAGAGCAAATTAGTCTCTTTAATTCTTGAATTCTCTTTGGTAAGTGATTTAAGAGTAACACGCAAATTATATAATACAGTAGACATTTCATTTACTGCACTATCGCATTCCTCTTTAGAAAGCTCAGAAAGATTAGTAATTGTTACCTGGTTGCTTGAGGAGCTTGCTTCCTGCTCATGATTGTTAGCCATAAGAGCCAAGTTGACATATTCAACATCATCATCAGAATCTTCACCATTACCAGCCCAATCATACTCCTGAGTCATGAAAGCCTTTTCCTTTTGCTTGAGAAGTTCAAAGTATTTCTTTTTATAATCAACAGGCTCAAATTTCCTGTTGCTCTTCTCAATCTTGGGCTTTCTGCAGTCTCCAGCAAAGTGACCAAGCATTCCACAATTGAAACATTTAGATTTAGACTTTTCAATCCAGTTTGTTTTGCTAGGTTGAAAGTCTCTTCTTGGTGGCCTTGCTTCTGAGTTTCTTTTGAACTTGAACTTAGAGAATTTTCTAGATAGAAAAGCAATGTGTTCATCAATCTCATCTAAGTCATCCAAGTTGGATGGTTCTGGTTCTTCTTCTTCTGTCATCTTACCTTTACCCTTGCTGACATCACTTCTACAACTAGCTCGACTAGTTGTGGCCTTTGCAGCTTCTTCAGTGTCATCTTCTAGTTGGTTCACAGATGCAATCAATGCAATGGATCTACCCTTCTTCTGTACCTTTTCAATTTCCTCATCTTGCTCCATTTCCAGCTCATAAGTCTTCAAGGTTCCATAAAGCCTTTCAAGAGTGTAGTCTTTGTACTCTTGAGTGTTTCTAAGAGAAACAGTCATAGGCTTCCATTCTTTTGGAAGAGCTCTTAGAAATTTAAGGTTTGAGTCCTTAGTTTGGTAGATTCTCCCATACAACTTTAATCCATTCAAAAGCTTCTGAAACCTACTGAACGTGTCATTTAGGGTTTCACCAGCCTTAAAATGAAAATGCTCATATTGTTGTATAAGGAGTTGCATTTTATTTTCCCTGACTTGCTCAGTTCCTTCACAGAGAGTTCTAACAGTATCCCATACTTCCTTAGAGGTTGTACAGTTGATAACATTGTCAAACATCTCTTGCTCCAAACCATTAAACAGAATGTTCATGGTTCTCTTATCTTTATGGATTTCTGCAAGATCTTCAATAGTCCATTCTGAGACAAGTTTTGGAATTTCTACGTCAGGAGTATCATCTGGCACTCCAACTCTAGATGCAAACTTCATGGGAACGTGTGGACCTTTCTCAATGCAGTCTACATATCTCTCATCCATAGACATGAGATGTAAATGCATCTTTACTTTCCAGTGAAAGTAATTGTCCTTATCAAGAACTGGTATCTTCACACCTGCATCCTTCTTCACCATGGTTTCTGTTTTGGTCTTGATCTTTAAACTTCTTGTATGTTAGAAGCTCGCTCTGATACCAATTGTTATTCCCAAATGACCTAACAGAATTGTAGAAGGGGGGGGGGGGTTGAATACAATTCTTGATATTTTCTTAAACTTAAAACACTGATAAAATAAAACTGAACTGAATAAACAAAAACACAAGATATAAATAATTCAGTTGGATTGTTTGATGATCCAACTGAAGTGTTTTTATTGCGGAAATAATCTGTGATACAAAAGTACACAGCTGCTCAGTTACAGAGTTGTAGAGAAGAATGCTCTCAAAGATAGCTAATACAAATTATTTGTTTTTCTTCTCTTACTCTTTCTAACTGCTACACTTGGTTATATATATTCCCAAGTTTACAATACTATTTTTGGCTACTCTAAAGTACACTAAAGATAACCGCCAATAGTTTGCTTTTCATCCCTTTGTCCAGTGGTCCTTGGAGATCCTTGCTTTTGTCTTCATGCTTATTATGATCACTCCCAAGAGCCCAATTGGAAACTGGGATGTTTCCTTATTCCCCATGTCCATTTTAATGGTTTCCAATGCAAAGTACACTTCCACATCTCCTTTAGATCTGTTCAGTAACCTGTCACTATCACTTTGTCAACTATTCAGAAAAGCAATAATGATTCGTTGATAGCAGGGAGATGTGTTTCGTTGATAGCTTTATTCTTCATTCCGTTGATGGTGTTTCTCTCGTTTCGTTGATAGAGTAATCCTCATACCGTTGACATGTCTTCACTTAGGCAAAATTACAAGCCATGATATACTTACAATTAACCAACCTATTTTGCCTATCTAGTACTTAGTCAACATGACTTAGGAAACCTATCTAATACATACATCAAATGCATATCAAACTGTGAAGTATTGTACAGTGCAATTGCTACAACACTCATTCCGTTGATGAGTTTCCTGTCAACGAAACACTGCAAAGCATGCCATTTCGTTGACAGTTACAAAATAACTTAATACAAAATCTACTAAGTGTTTTTACAATTATCATCAAGAACAACATATTCCTAACACAGAAGCTGTTCAAACTGCCTGTTTTACTCAAAATTCAACACTGATCAACAAGCATGGGAAAACACCATATGAGATGGTGAAGAATAAAAAGCCAAATTTGAAGTATTTTCATATTTTTGGATGCAAGTGCTTTGTGTTGAAAACTCATCCTGAACAGTTGACCAAGTTTGATTTAAAAGCTGATGAAGGAATTTTTGTTGGATACCCATTGTCAACTAAAGCATTCAGAGTCTACAATCTGAGAACTAAAGTGATCATGGAATCTATACATGTGTCATTTGATGACAAGAAAATAACTGGAATAAAAGATGAAGAATATCATGATCAACTTCGCTTTGAAAATGAAGATCTATACTCTGATGATGTAAACTCTGATGCAGCAAATCCAACAAACTCTGACGAAGCATACTCTGATCCTCTACTGGTAAACACTGACGAATTTTCTCTGACAAAACAAAATAGAGAACCAGTTGAGGGGGAGCGTGAAGAAACTTCAGAAACTTCTCAAAGTGATGACTCAAATTCTGAAAGAGAGTCAAATATAGAATCAAACAGAAACTCTGAGTCAAACTCTGAAAGTTCAAATACTGAACAGTCCCATTCAGGGGGAGCCTTAGAGAATGCAAATAGTCAAGAAGAAAATAAGGAGAGCACGGATCAAGGGGGAGGATCTAATAATGATAATAGAAGCCAATTACCAACAGCAAGAAGGTGGACACAAGCCCATACACCTGACTTGATAATTGGAGATCCAGAAGCTAGTGTGAGAACTAGAAGTGCTACAAATAATGAATGTCTGTTTCATGCATTCTTATCTCAAACTGAGCCCAAGAAAGTGGAAGAAGCTCTTCAAGATGCTAACTGGATAACAGCAATGCAAGAGGAGTTAAATGAATTTGAGAGGAATGAAGTCTGGACACTTGTACCAAGACCAAAGAACAGATCTATTGTTGGTACAAAGTGGGTTTTCAGAAACAAAACAGACAGTGATGGAGTGATTACAAGGAATAAGGCTAGACTTGTGGCAAAAGGCTATTCACAGCAGGAAGGAATTGACTATGATGAAACCTTTGCTCCAGTTGCAAGATTGGAGGCAATAAGGATTTTTCTGGCCTATGCTGCACACAAGAAGTTTAAAGTCTTTCAGATGGATGTGAAAAGTGCTTTTCTCAATGGGAAACTTGAAGAAGAAGTGTTTGTTGAACAACCACCAGGGTTTGTAGATTCCAAACATCCAGATTATGTCTACAGGCTTGATAAGGCATTATATGGACTAAAGCAAGCACCTAGAGCATGGTATGAAACTCTGGCTCAATTTCTTTTAGAAAGTGGGTTCACTAGAGGTACAATTGACAAAACCTTGTTCTATTTTAATTCTGGTGATGATTTGCTGTTAGTTCAAATCTATGTGGATGACATAATTTTTGGGTCCACTAATGACAAACTCTGTAAGAAATTTGCCAAGCTTATGCAGTCAAGATATCAAATGAGTATGATGGGAGAGCTTAGTTATTTTCTAGGCTTACAAGTCAAGCAAACAGATGATGGGATTTTTATCAATCAAGCAAAATATACCAGAAATCTTCTCAAGAAATTTGGTATGCTTGATAGTTCATCTGCTACAACTCCTATGGCAACTGCAACAAAGCTAGACAAAGACACAGGAGCCTCAGTAGATATGACAAATTTCAGAGGGATGATAGGGTCTCTTCTTTATCTGACATCAAGTAGACCTGATATCATGTATGCAACATGTCTTTGTGCGAGATTTCAAGCAGACCCCAGAGAGCCACATCTAACAGCTGTAAAAAGGATTTTCAAATATCTCAAAGGAACCATAACTCTTGGTTTGTGGTACCCTAGAGAATCAGAGTTTAAGTTAATTGGTTACTCTGATGCAGATTTTGCAGGCTGTAAGATAGACAGATGTTAGGCCGATTACACAATATATAATCAATATTAATATGATAATAACACTCAAGAACACTGTTTATGAATCAATAACTGAATTATATAAAATAACTCTTCTCTCAGTGATGTTAAAGAATCACAGAGAGCTGCTAGGTTACAAGAATAATATATTCAGTATTCGCATCCCTTTTAGGGTTAACCTATCTGTGTTTATATAATACACAGCTACATAATCAATCTCTAATTGATATTCCTATAAATCAGCTATACAATTTATATCAAATTAGGATTGCTTCTGTCTTCTGTTCCGTTTCCTTATCTGTCTCAATATATCTTGCTTCTTTCCATCTTCAAGATATATTGCTTCTAGAATCTTTATATTAGCACCGACAGCTAGGGTAAACTTTCTCCACGTCAGACTTTAATAAACTCTGACTGGCTTCCAGTAAACTCTGATGAGTACCTGGTACTTAAACACTGATGAACAAACGTCAGCAATTGTATCTAACAATCTCCCCCAAGTTGTGCATAATAAAAATGTACAAGTTAAATAGATAATTGATGATGTCAAAACATATAACAAATGCAGTGTTTAAATATAACAGAGTTTAACTTTAACTTAGAACAGAAAACTTTAAAAACTTACAGTCAGACTTTACTTAATCTCTTCAATATCAGGCACTGTCCTGAGATAATCGATGAGAAGTCTTCTTTCAGCCTTTTCTAGCTCTTCTACCATGATCTCTTTCAATTCCTTGAGCTCTGGATCACCTTCTCCAGTCTGGTAGATAGCAGCTCTCAGAGAATAAATGCTGTTCTTTCTCATTTCATTCCCTAGCCGGATATAATATGATTTGTCTGACTCCAGATTGAATTCCAAGACTTTAATACCCAGTGCTGTCTTAAACTTAGCACTGTTTCTCTTCATCTCAACAATCTTTCCATAAGCATCTCTGTACTTAGGAATATATGCACTAGAAACACCTCCTCCAAGCATAGCTTTTGTCTTCAGCATCCTTTCTCTTAGAACTAGAGCAGCATTGTGAGTACTTCTATTTTTGACTTTGAGAAGGTATAAAACATACTCAAGCTCTTCCCATAGCTTCAATTGAACATCAGCTTCTCCTACTCTGTATACTCTTCCATCAGACATAAAATATAACAGAACCTCTTTCTTCAATCCTCTATGATAGACCATCTGAACAGATTCTAGTTTATCAAGGCTCTCTTGAGATACCCCAATACCAGCTTCTGCCAGTGATGTTTGATCTAAAGATCTGTTATTTATTCTCTTTTCCCTGTGTGAACCTAAACCAGACTTGTCATAAGATTCTTTTCCAAGTACTGTCCTGGTTTGAGAAAAATCCACAGCTTCTAACGTCAGAGTTTCAGAAAGTACAGGTCTTAAGAAACCTTGAAGTTGTGGAGCTAGCTGAGTTTGTACAACTTGAGCCTTGTCAGAGGTTGTCACAACTTTAGTAGAAATATCAACATGAGCAACGTCAGAGGTTGATTTGTTTATCCTTGATTCAACTTGAGCAACGTCAGAGGTTGAATAATTCTTCTTTGGTAACTGTCCTTCTTCTACCAGTATACCCTTTCCTTTATCAATATTTGCAATCACAGGTCTCCTTGTGTATTGTATACTCTGTTGAGTATTTTCTTTGATAGAAATTCCAATTTCTTTCTTTCTAGGAGCCTTTACTAATTTCTTCTTATAATTTCCAGAAGCAACTTTCTTTTTATGTTCTTCAGACAGCATCTTCATTTCTGCTTCCAAATCCTCAACTGTCACTTCACCATCATGCTCATCTAAAAATAGCTTGGCTGCAATCTCTTCATCAGTTATTGGATTAGCTGAAATCACTAGACTCTTAAGTCTTGAAGAAGATTGAGCATGAGTACCAGAACCAGTAACACCAGAGTTTATCATATCAGAGTTTGTCTGTCTAGCAGAGTTTGACCTAAGTCGCCCTTGCTCTTGAGAAGACTTTGACCTTTTCTCTGTTTCCCTGCTTCCACCATCATTTGAATCATCCCTCAGTCTCAAAGTTGGAGTCCTTCTGCATTTGTCTTTAGGTATCTTCTCCCCCTTTTTGACATCATCAGGAATAAAAACTGATGTCAGCAACTCTAGAGAATTAGCAATTGAATCAATTTTTCCAGACATCAAAGTCTGATTCTCTTCAACCTTCAGTAACCTGGAGCTAAAATCCTTTTGTTCTTGACACAGGGAAATATATAAAGATTTATCCTTTTTCAATGTAACTTCCCTGGCAACTATGTCATTTCTCAGACCATCAATAACCTTATCAGTAGTATCAAAGCGATTATGCAATGATTTGACTTGGACAATTGTGGCTTTGAGATGAGTTAAAAGTTCAGGATTTTGAATCTCCTTAGAAGACTTGGTCACAAAATCAGCAGCTCTTTCATCAGAAAAGATAGTTTCTCTGCTTGACCAATTAGAAAAATACATTTCCTGAAAGTGAGCGTCTGTAGCATGTTGAGCAGCAACTCTTTGAGATGTATCAACAGAGTTTGCAGAAGAAGCAGCATTAGAAGAAATAGAAACATCTTCGTCAGCATTATCTTGTGCTCTCTCAGGAAGATCAGAGTTTACAACTACATTTTCTGCAGCTTCTTCAACAATATGCTCTGCAGTAATGTCAACATTCTCTGCTGCAGCATCATCTTTCTCAGCATCTTCTTCTACTGCTGGAACAGCTTCTTCTACTATAATATGCTTCTCAGCATTTTCAACAATCTGCTCAGAAGAGACAGATCTTGCTGCCTGATCAACCTCTTCACCAACTTCAATAACTTGATTAGTGACAGAGAGAATCTCTGTATGAGTTGCCATTGACTCTTCAATTACCAAAATGGCTTGATCAGCTGCCACATCCGCAGTGTCACAAATACTGACAGTAGGATGTGCTTCAATCTCTTCTTCATTGTCCATCTCCAATATAGGTTCAAGGAACACCTCAGGAGCTTCATCAGAATTTACTCTGTCCACTATAGGCACAGTAGTGTTATCATCGACAACAATCTCCTCAATAACAACATCAGCCTCAGCAGCATGTGCTCTGGTCTCATCAGTAACAACCTCCTGATTTTCAGCTTCAGGAGCTTCAGATTCTAATTCATCAAAGAGATAATTAGCTACCATCCTCCTCTTTCTCTGATGAAGAATTTCATGATCACCATCATCTTCATCAACAGACTTTGACCTGTTAGCTCTAACTTTTCTCTTGAAAGCTCTTTTCTTAATTCTACCACCAGTCTGTGGTTGTTGAGAAGTAGACTGTGGTGGAGGTTCAGTGTTTAGTGAAGAAATGTTCAGAGTTTGAGGTTCTGGTTCAGGTTGTGGTTGTGGAGGATTATTTTCAAACTGTTGCACTCTCTCAGGTAATAGCAGAGCACCAACATCTCCTTTCTTAAGATCCTTGTTTGTTAAATCAGAAAATATGCGTTTATGCAATCTAAACGACTGAATAACATCATCCTCCAGAATCTCAATGTCAGGAACACAGAACGAAAATAGCAGTTGACAAAACCGAGCAAAATAAACAACACCTCTATTTTCTGTCATTTTCTCACCAATATTATGTAAAACTAATCTAGCAAAATCAAAGTGAGTACCATAAAGTAATGAATACCCGATTTGCAGACTATCTGTAGGAATGGCATCCCAATTGGTGCATTTCTTCCCAAAAGCTCTTGTGATGCAGTCAAAGAAAAAACTCCACTCCTTCCTCAAGAATGGACGCTTCAATTGACCCACCTTGGTCAATGACCCAGAGTAACCAATTTCCCTCATCATTCTTAGCAAATCTCCATCTCCAACCGAAATGGTATAAGAATTAAAATCCTCAAAGTTCAAGGCATCACGAACAGTCACAGGAGTAACCACAAACTCCTGATTTTGATACTCAAAGACAATCGACGGAGACCTAGCCTCTCCTCCATTATCATAAACACCTGTCTGCCAGAAAGCTCGAATTTGAGACCCAGACAGCTTCATTGGTTCAGTAAGAGCATGACCAATATCAGAATTTGTCAAGAAACGCTGAATCAAGTGAAACGCCTCTGGTGAATTGACAGTGTTTAGTGGTGCTGCATAATTGTTTGGAACAAATTCTAATCCAGAAGAAACAAACGCTGTTGTCGCCATTAGTAAGAAGTGAGAGAATAACAAAGAAACAGATGCAAAAGCTCGAAAGAGTTTGTAAGTGGAAAGGTGTTTGTGAATATGTGTGTGTGACAATAGATGTGAATTGAAGTAAGATGTGAAAGGTTTAGACGTATGTGTGTGTATTGTATAAATATGAAATTCAAAATTAAACACTGAACAGTTTTTAATTATTAATACACAACTGTCTTACTCCGTTAACTGTGTGAGTGGGACACGTGGCACACATGCAATGACTGACAGCAGTAATTGACAATTTCTAATGCGCATGCGCAGTAAAAACAGCAATAATTACCGCCTTTTACACTTTTCTAGACACTCAACCTCTCTCCTCTGTTTAATACAAATTAGAACCGTTACCAATCATACTCTTTTATTTTCAAGAATGTTTTCTCAAAATTGTTAACTGTTTGAAACAAATAATTAATTTTAATCATCAGAAATTAAAATAAAATTACCTAAGCGTAGAGTCATAGTTCATCAGTGTTTATCAATCCTCCTCCTTTATAAATAAACTCTTTTCACAAACTGTACAGGTGTGAGTATTTGTGTGTGAATTAGCAGAGTTTACTGAATATGAATATTTAGATCATCTCAAAGTGCATAAAATCCACAAACTAAAGCAGTAAAAACTGGTTGCTCAAACTCTCATATGAAATAAAATCTGATGGTTATATCTAAACTCTGTATTCTGATATCCTTTCATTTGGATATATCTTTTACTTTCACCCCCTTTATATATATATATATTTTTTATTTATTATTATTATTTTTCCAATAATCAGTGGTTGGCACTAGTCACCAAAAATCAAAGATTTTAGCCCTTATTTCATACAATAAGTTCCTGGATCTTCCTAGGCACAACATGATCTCAAAGGAATTTGTGCTCTTTTTGGCATCTTTTAATTTGAGGGTGAAATATTTGCAACTAATTATCAGAATTTAGACTTTTCATCAGTTAATACAATTAATTTATGAGAGAAAGTGCAAACAGCTAATACAGACTCAGTGTATAGGATCAATAAACTAAGAGATGCTATAAATATAGAGACAGTATCATGCTGTGTAAAATTTCTGCACATTTTGTAATCAGAATTTATAATACTTAGAAGGATTCATGATTACTTACTGAAAATCATGCTTCATACATATTTCTTCATCGGTCCATATGTTTCAGACAAAAATCACAATCAGAGTATAATATCAGAGTTTAACCGACAGAGTATGACTGACAGAGTATCACTAACAGAGTTTACTATCAGAGTTTAACATGCTGGTACAAATAACAGTTAACACATGCAAAGAACCATGAGCATAAAATCAATCATGTATTGAGTTTGAATCTAACCAGTATCTCTAGTCAAAACCAGAGATCATTCCAAGTTCATTTACCAGTCTTGTAAAGGTAGCTTCACTCAAAGGTTTGGTGAAGATATCTGCAAGCTGTTGGTCTGTAGATACAAAATGAAGCTCAATGTTTCCTTCTTCCACATGTTCTGTGACGCCCTCCAAACCCGGGGTACAGATTTGAGGAGTCATCCGACCAACGGAACACTATTTAACACATGCATAATATATATAAAGACACAATTACCCCTTGACCAAGACCGCATCCAGATTATGGCAATGAACACAAGCTACTACAATCTTTTATTATTACAATACCAGTTTTATCAGAGTTATTACATCACAACTAAAGTTCAAATCTAGACATTAATCTAGAAAAGCAAAACAACAACTACCCTGCCAATAACAATGACTCGAGGGGCTCTCCTGGCTGCTGGTGAACTATCGGTCACGCTATGCCAACTCATACTCTCGCTTCACTGGAATAGGGTTAGAAAACAACAAGCAAGAGTGAGCCAAAATTGCTCAGCAAACATCAACGAATCATTTCTATCACAGTTGTAAGGATATGAATTTATGATATCAGAATCAACAATATTTAGCTAACACATGCTTTGTATCAATAATGATTGAAGTAAAGAATTAGAATTTGGCTTATACATTTTATTCAAATCAAAGGTTGTGCTGCTGGCCAGCCACGCATCAACCCCGGACTAGCTCATGTCATAGTCCTCTACTGGATCCCAGGCCAATCTGGGCCTTAAGTTATTCCGACCATAAATATGGCTCGACCAATTACTGGTCCATTTTTAAAAACACATGCCAAATCTATAATAGGGTATAAACAATAACATGCTCAATAAGATAAACTGAATGTATAGTAATTGCAAAAGAGCTTCAACTGTTCAGTATCAACGAAGATCGAGAAAGAATCATGGAGTAATTTCAATGGTACAGTGTACTCATTCAATAAGGAAATCAATATTGGTAATCGTTAATCAATGACCGTAATCGGTAGTCAAGATGGAAGTCAAATAATCAATGGTTGTCAATGATAATCAAAGGATGATAAATAACAACAATAGGTGGTAAACAATAATCAAGTGAATTGGAAATAAGGGTTTCCGATGCAGATCAAATCAAAGAATCAAGAATCTCTAAGGAAATGGAATCAGTTGTCCAAATGCGGTTAAAAGATTGATAATTTGAATTGTTCTGGGGATAACGGTATTCAAGTAATCAAGACAATAATAAATTTTATCACAAGTAAGGGCACAGATACTTGCCTGGTCTAAGCTGCTGTCGGATCGACTCTGCTCACTCTACTTTCCCCTTTCCCTTGCTCCGGGAACTCGATTCTATAATTAAACAACTCATCACAATAAGTCTAACTATTCTCGTTCTACTCTCGACACTTATTCAACCAATAATCACATTTAAACAAGTAACCGGTTACGTATCGGACGTCCGGTATAGTTTACGATATTTAAAACTCAGATATTTGCCCTAGTACGGGCATATACAGACTATAAAACACAACACACAATTAATATGAACCATATAGCACTTATAAACATTTTTAAAACATCATACGGAACTTATTCAAATTTTAATAAGTCATTACTAATTTTTAAATCAAAAATCGGATTTTTAAATCCAATATAAACATTTAAATGAAAATAAATCAATTAATAAAATTAATTGACACTCTTTAAATACTCAAGCTATTTTTAAATAATTAAATAGGTTTGAAAATAATTAAACTGAATTTTTAATTAATTAAATCTAATTAATAATTAATTTTTAAGAATTAATTGATTAAAAGAATTAACCAATTAATTAATAAATTAATTATTAATTAAAAATAATTAAAATAATTAAGTTTAATCAATTTTCGGATTTAAAATAATAAATATAATTTATCAGAATTTTTCTGATATTAAAATATATTTTTAAAATAAAAATATGAATTTTTAAAGTTTTTAAACTATTTTCGAATTAAATTTAAAAATAAAATTCAAAAACAGTTTTCTGAAAATGAATTAGGGTTTTGAAGATTGAAACCGGGTCGAAAAATCGGGTAAACGGGTCGGGAAGAACAATTCCGGGTCGCCAAGAACAACCCACCGGATTCTGGGTTTTCCAGAATCCGGCCGGTCTCCGGCCGCCGGAATTCTTCGATTCCGTCCAAACACAAATCAAACCAGAGGGCTTTTGTTCGCCTTTTCAAGCCAAACAAAACCCACACATCAAAACATCTGTCCCTAGCCGGAATCGTGCCCAGAATCCGTTCAAAGAATTCTCCGGCAACGACCTCGGCCGGAAACCCGATCTACCTATTCCGTACATGAAACTCAAAGATTAATATACCAAAATGAAGCTTATAACTCATACAATAAAAGCCCTTTATCAAAAACAATGTCAGATCAATATCAAGAACGTACGAATCGAAAGAAGAAATCGGGTCAAAACCCGAAATCAAAACCCGACTAAATTGAACATAAACATGAAATTAAAGCATGGATTCTTGCTAATTAGAACCCTAGGAACATGTTAGAAGCAACCAATTGAACGGAGAATCAACAGAATGAAAATCCCCAAATCGAATCAAGAACCCTAGTTATAATTCGAAACTTGTAAAATCAATATAAAATCGAATACTTACCAGATGATGATGAGGTTGGAAGATTCTGAAACTAGATTTTTGGAGCTTTGATTTGAGTATAAGAACTTCAAATTTGGACTTCAATAACACTTAGAACGAATTGATTGAAGATCAAGAACACAAAAATAATTTTTGGGAATTTCGGATTTTTGAGTAATTGCTGAAGATTTGCTATGAGTTATGAAGTCTGATTTGTCTTTTTATATTTCTGGAAAAATAATACCCCAAATAACATTTTTGGATCGATATTGATTCGTTAGATCGTTTAAAAACCCTAATTAGGTCAAAAACACGTTTTACGAAAAATAAGGGGTTAAAAAGGTTGATGATTATCCAAATTGATATATATCATTATATAACTAATGCTCAAGAATACTAGGGCTATAACAACTTCAATATTGATATAGAACGATAAATCCGTCCCCTTAAGCAATTAGGGTTCGGAACGATTTTTCCTTTTTCGGATCAAAAATTGAAATTGATTTGCAGAATCAAATAGGTAGGGTTAAATAGAATCCCATAACCCTTTCGATAACGATTCGAATACGAAAGACGAAGAATTAAAAATGAATGTACGAAATTTCAACGGGGCCTTGAATTATCAAAACGGCTCAAATTTGAAGAAAATTCCAAATGACGAAATTTTTGAAAGGGGCTTCTGACTCACCATTTAGCACATAATCACACACTAAATATCATATAATAATATTCCAATATTCCAAAATAAATATTTTAGATTAAATATATCATTTAATCAAATAATAAAATTCACGGATATTACATCCTTCCCCCCTTAATAGGATTCTGTCCTCAGAATCAGATCAAGGAAACAACTGGGGATACTTCTCTAACATCTCACTTTCTAACTCCCAGGTAGACTCTTCTACTTTAGGATTCCTCCACAAAACTCTCACTAACGCTACTGTCTTATTCCTTAGTACTTTCTCCTTACGATCCAATATCTGAATCGGTCGTTCTACATATGATAAATCTGCCTGGACCTCTATGGGTTCATACTCTATTACATGATTCGAATCTGGTCGATACTTCTTAAGCATAGATACATGAAATACATTATGAACGTGCTGCATATGCGGTGGCAATGCCAACTCGTAAGCTACTTCGCCCACTTTCTTCAAAATCTCAAACGGCCCAACATATCTCGGACTCAACTTCCCTTTCTTTCCAAACCTAACTAATCCTTTCCATGGTGAAACTTTTAGTAACACTTGCTCTCCTTCTTCGAATCCCACATCCTTTCTGGCTAGATCCGCATACTTTTTCTGTCGGTCTTGAGCTGTTATCAATCTTCTCTGAATCAATTGAACCACTTCTTTTGTTCGTTGTACTAGTTCTGGTCCTATCATTTTCCGTTCACCAACTTCTTCCCAATATACCGGAGATCGACACTTTCGTCCATACAGAGCTTCGTAAGGTGGCATTCCGATGCTCGCGTGAAAACTATTATTATATGAAAATTCCACCAAGGGTAGATGATCGTCCCAACTGCCTTCAAAGTCAAGTGCACATGTCCTAAGCATATCTTCAATAGTCTGAATTGTCCTTTCGCTTTGACCGTCCGTCTGCGGATGATAAGCCGTACTCATTCTCAACTCGGTGCCTAAACACTCTTGAAAACTCCTCCAAAATCTTGAATTGAATCGAGGGTCTCTATCAGACACTATCGATACTGGAATTCCATGTCGTACTACGATTTCTTTTATGTAAATATGAACTAACTTATCCAGCGAGAATCTCTCGTTAATCGGAAGAAAATGCGCAGATTTCGTCAATCGATCCACGATAACCCAGATGGCATCATCGTTAGCTTTTGTTCTAGGCAATCCTACTACAAAGTCCATCGCAATGTGTTCCCACTTCCATTCGGGAATTTCCAATGGTTGAAGTAATCCACTTGGTCTCTGATGTTCCGCCTTAACTCTTTGACACGTAAAGCATTTACTTACCCATTCCGCAATCTCTCTCTTCATATCTGGCCACCAAAAGTTCGTCTTAAGATCTCGATACATTTTCGTACTCCCTGGATGAATTGAATACTTCGAGTTATGTGCTTCGTGCAAAATCTCACTTTTCAGTTCCGTTACGTTAGGTATCCATATCCGAGAAGCAAATCTCAAGATCCCTTTGTCGTCCGGTTGGCTACATATTTCCTCACCTGTCATTTTACTCACATCATCATTCATAACTCGCTCTTGGCACTTCCGTATCTTCTCCAACAATTCCGGTTGAAACGCCATGGTATAAATCATTTCCGTCGCGTCCTTCGGATTAATTACTTCGATTTCTAACTTCTCAAATTCCTTGTATAACTCTTTGGTCATCATTAGTGTATTTAATCTCTCTTTTCTGCTCAATGCATCTGCTACCACATTTGCCTTGCCGGGATGATAGTTGATAGAAACGTCGTAGTCCTTGATTAGTTCTAACCATCTTCGTTGCCTCATGTTCAGCTCTTTCTGAGTAAAGATATACTTCAAACTTTTGTGATCGGTGTAAATTTCACATCTCTCTCCATACAAGTAGTGTCTCCATATCTTCAAAGCAAACACAATAGCTGCTAACTCCAAATCGTGTGTAGGGTACTTCTGTTCGTGGGGTCTCAACTGTCTTGACGCATAAGCAATCACCTTGTCATGTTGCATAAGTACGCATCCTAATCCTTTGTACGACGCATCACTATAGATTACGAAATGACCTTGATCGTCTGGTAACATCAATACCGGTGCCGTAGTTAGTCTTTTCTTTAACTCTTGGAAGCCTTCTTTGCATTTATCGTTCCATATGAATCGCTCGCTTTTCCTTGTCAGCTTGGTCATTGGAGTAGCTATCTTCGCAAAATCTTGCACAAATCTCCGGTAGTATCCGGCTAATCCCAAGAAACTTCTGACTTCAGTCGGTGTCCTTGGTCTCTCCCAATCTTTCACAGCCTCTATCTTTGCTGGGTCCACTTTGATGCCTTCGCTGCTCACCACGTGTCCTAAGAAATGAACTTCTTTCAACCAGAATTCACACTTGGAAAACTTCGCGTATAGTCTTTCTTGTCTTAACGTTTCTAACACAATTCGCAACTGGTCTGCATGCTCTTCTTCTGTCCTTGAGTATATCAAGATGTCGTCGATGAATACCACTACAAACTTGTCCAAATATCTCTTGAAAATCCTGTTCATTAGGTCCATAAAAGCTGCGGGTGCATTCGTTAGTCCAAACGCCATTACTAAGAATTCATAGTGCCCATACCTTGTTCGAAAGGCTGTCTTCGGTATGTCGTCTGGTCTAATCTTCAATTGGTGATATCCTGACCGTAGGTCGATCTTTGAAAAATGTACCGCTCCCTTCAGCTGGTCAAACAGATCATCTATTCGAGGTAACGGATACTTGTTCTTAATGGTCAGCTTGTTCAACTCCCGATAGTCTATACACAATCTCATGCTTCCATCCTTTTTCTTGACAAACAGTACTGGTGCTCCCCACGGTGAAACGCTGGGTCTAATAATTCCTTTTTCTAGCAAATCTTGCAGTTGATCAGCCAATTCCTTCATCTCCACTGGTGCCATTCTGTAAGGGGCCTTAGATACTGGCTCCGCGCCTGGTACTAAGTCTATCGCAAATTCAATCTCTCTATCTGGAGGTAAACCTGGTAATTCTTCCGGAAAAACATCTGGAAACTCATTTACGACTGGAATATCTTCTAACTTAGAAACTTCCTTATCTATATCTATCACATAAGCTAGATACGCCTCACAACCTTGCCTTAATAACCTCTTAGCCTGAATCATCGTCAGGAACCTCTTTCTTTGTTTCTCTCCTCTAAATATTATCTCTTTCTTTTCTAGGGTAATCAAAGTAACCCTCTTATTCTTACAATCAATACTTGCATCATGCTCAGTCAACCAATCCATCCCTAATATCACATCAAATTCACCTAACTTAAAAGGTAACAAGTCAACATAAAAACGATTTCCCAAAATCTCTATCTCACAACGGGGATAATATGAACTGACCGCGATACGATCCTGATTAGCTATCTCTATAGTCAACACTCCACTTAAAGGTTTCATTACGCAATTCAATCTACGAGCAAACGTTTCAGAAATAAAAGACTTCGTCGCTCCCGAATCTATTAACACTTGTGCAGGAATAGAATTTACTAGAAGTGTACCTGCCACCACGTCGGAATCTCTCACTGCTTCTCCCATTGACATATTGTAGGTCCTGGCTAACGGCTGGACGTTAACAACTGGGGGTGCTTCAATTGCCCGAATCATATTGTTCACGGTTGCTGGTGCTCTGCAGTCCTTAATCATGTGACCTGGTTTCTTACACCGATGACACACGATGCCTATCTTGCAATCCCGGGAATAATGTCCTTTCTGATTGCATTTAAAGCATGTGACATTCAATCGATGGCATATCCCTAGATGTCGCTTCCCGCATGTCTTGCATTCTGGTAGTGGGGGTCTAGAAAGTCCCTACTGACTGCCGGTTAGTAGACGGTTATCTTGTCCTACGTTTCCGGTGTCTGGTTTCCTAAAACTTGTATTCCTTCCGTGCTGAAATCCCAGTTTCTTATTTGCTTGCCCTTTAAAACTTCCCTGCTGCTGTCCCTTATCGGGTATCCCTGCTTTCCTTTTCTTGTTCTCCCTCTCTTTCATGTAAGAATCACTCTATGTCTCCGCAATCATTGCCTTTTGGACCACCGCTGCATAGGTGTCCAACTCCAATACAGCTAACTTACTACGAATCCAAGACCTCAGTCCCTGCTGGAACCTCTTGGCCTTCTTCTTTTCCGTATCCACATAGGTTGGAACAAACCTTGACAACTCCGTAAACCTTGTTTCATATTGGGGCACTGTCATGCTTCCCTGCTTTAATTCCAAAAACTTCAATTCCATCTGATCTCTCATATAGTCCGGAAAATATCTTTCCAAAAACAACTCTGTAAATCTTGCCCACGTAATCAATCCCTCGGGCTCCATAGCCCTACTCGTTTCCCACCAATAACTAGCCTCATTCTTCAGAAAATAGCTTGCATATTCTGTCTTCTTATCCTCTGTCACCTCTATCAAGGTAAAAGCCTTTTCCATCTCTTTCAACCATGCCTTAGCCTCTACAGGGTCTGCTGATCCTTTAAATTCCGGAGGTTTTGCTGCCTGGAAAGATTTGAACGTAACTGCCGGTGCTGCTTGCTGGTGCTGTTGTTGATGCTGCTGATGCTGATGTTGCTGATGCTGTTGCTGCTGTTCTAAGAGCTGTTGCTGAAATGCACGTTGCTGCTGTGCTAATGCGGCAGTCTGTTGAGTAAGGGTATTTAACAACTGGATTACCATCGGGTCCACGCGGCCCGTGGGAGGTGTATTTTGTTGACCTTCTTGGTCAGAGGTATCAGTTGAACGGGTTTGTCGTCTAGGAGCCATATCGCTGATGAATAAACAATAATTGGCTTAATCAAACAGTTCATATAAGAGAAGGAAGGATCACAATTGATATCTCGAAGGTTTACAGATCTTCTCAACGGTGTATGGATACACTCGTTGCAATAAGTAGAATAACAGTTATGATGCTGGAAATGAATGACAGGGGAATAAATATAGTTCTATAAAAGAGGTTTATCATATATATATAGATAGAGTTAGTACAAGCGTAGAACGCTTCAAAAGAAAATATATCATGGCTGAACCATAACTGCCGACCAGCAATACAACAACAAAAATGCAACAACAACCCGAGGCGTTCCTATAAGCCCGGTGCACTGCTGATTCTACAATATGCATCTATATACTAACTATCTAGAAACCATACATCCATGTCACATCTGTCTGCTACTAATACCTGCTCACAGATCACCTGCTCCTGCCGACCATAACGGGGGTCCTGAAATCTCTACAATCTCACTCATCGCATAATCCAAAATCTGTCTCATCCCTGCTACTGTCTCTCCCTCTCGACTAGAAGCTAATCCGTGCAATCGAGTCTCAACCAAAGTCCTCGTAACCCTAAACCTCATCTGAATGTCTCTCATCTGATCTCTAAGTCTGTCTCTCTCTCTGACAGCGGCTGCCTCGATCGAACGAATCCTACCCATCTCCATAACCTGTCCATAAAGGTACTCCTTCTCTCTACTCACCCTCTGATACACATGGTGTGGAACTGGTGGCTCACATAACTGATACAAAGGCCCACAAACTGATGCCTGAGACACTGGTGCTGGGGCTACTTGTCGGAGTGGAATAGGACAAGGTATCTGATCTCTCCTGACTATTGGGTCCTGATGCATAGGCTGATATCGCACTGGCCGAGACGGTCCTGCTCTCTCAACGGGTGTAGGTATCTCTGCTATCGTATCCTCGGAAGGGTCTGAGTCTGAACTAGAACTAGGGGGCTGCAATTATAACCACATTTAATTACTACGCGTAATATCCCTAGTTGACCTCCTAATATCCTTACGTGAATTCCTAACTCTCTATGTTATCCTGGACCCTAAGTCCTAACTTGTTTCAAATGCCATAACCTGTTGCTCTGATACCAACTGTGACGCCCTCCAAACCCGGGGTACAGATTTGAGGAGTCATCCGACCAACGGAACACTATTTAACACATGCATAATATATATAAAGACACAATTACCCCTTGACCAAGACCGCATCCAGATTATGGCAATGAACACAAGCTACTACAATCTTTTATTATTACAATACCAGTTTTATCAGAGTTATTACATCACAACTAAAGTTCAAATCTAGACATTAATCTAGAAAAGCAAAACAACAACTACCCTGCCAATAACAATGACTCGAGGGGCTCTCCTGGCTGCTGGTGAACTATCGGTCACGCTATGCCAACTCATACTCTCGCTTCACTGGAATAGGGTTAGAAAACAACAAGCAAGAGTGAGCCAAAATTGCTCAGCAAACATCAACGAATCATTTCTATCACAGTTGTAAGGATATGAATTTATGATATCAGAATCAACAATATTTAGCTAACACATGCTTTGTATCAATAATGATTGAAGTAAAGAATTAGAATCTGGCTTATACATTTTATTCAAATCAAAGGTTGTGCTGCTGGCCAGCCACGCATCAACCCCGGACTAGCTCATGTCATAGTCCTCTACTGGATCCCAGGCCAATCTGGGCCTTAAGTTATTCCGACCATAAATATGGCCCGACCAATTACTGGTCCATTTTTAAAAACACATGCCAAATCTATAATAGGGTATAAACAATAACATGCTCAATAAGATAAACTGAATGTATAGTAATTGCAAAAGAGCTTCAACTGTTCAGTATCAACGAAGATCGAGAAAGAATCATGGAGTAATTTCAATGGTACAGTGTACTCATTCAATAAGGAAATCAATATTGGTAATCGTTAATCAATGACCGTAATCGGTAGTCAAGATGGAAGTCAAATAATCAATGGTTGTCAATGATAATCAAAGGATGATAAATAACAACAATAGGTGGTAAACAATAATCAAGTGAATTGGAAATAAGGGTTTCCGATGCAGATCAAATCAAAGAATCAAGAATCTCTAAGGAAATGGAATCAGTTGTCCAAATGCGGTTAAAAGATTGATAATTTGAATTGTTCTGGGGATAACGGTATTCAAGTAATCAAGACAATAATAAATTTTATCACAAGTAAGGGCACAGATACTTGCCTGGTCTAAGCTGCTGTCGGATCGACTCTGCTCACTCTACTTTCCCCTTTCCCTTGCTCCGGGAACTCGATTCTATAATTAAACAACTCATCACAATAAGTCTAACTATTCTCGTTCTACTCTCGACACTTATTCAACCAATAATCACATTTAAACAAGTAACCGGTTACGTATCGGACGTCCGGTATAGTTTACGATATTTAAAACTCAGATATTTGCCCTAGTACGGGCATATACAGACTATAAAACACAACACACAATTAATATGAACCATATAGCACTTATAAACATTTTTAAAACATCATACGGAACTTATTCGAATTTTAATAAGTCATTACTAATTTTTAAATCAAAAATCGGATTTTTAAATCCAATATAAACATTTAAATGAAAATAAATCAATTAATAAAATTAATTGACACTCTTTGAAATACTCAAGCTATTTTTAAATAATTAAATAGGCTTGAAAATAATTAAACTGAATTTTTAATTAATTAAATCTAATTAATAATTAATTTTTAAGAATTAATTGATTAAAAGAATTAACCAATTAATTAATAAATTAATTATTAATTAAAAATAATTAAAATAATTAAGTTTAATCAATTTTCGGATTTAAAATAATAAATATAATTTATCAGAATTTTTCTGATATTAAAATATATTTTTAAAATAAAAATATGAATTTTTAAAGTTTTTAAACTATTTTCGAATTAAATTTAAAAATAAAATTCAAAACAGTTTTCTGAAAATGAATTAGGGTTTTGAAGATTGAAACCGGGTCGAAAAATCGGGTAAACGGGTCGGGAAGAACAATTCCGGGTCGCCAAGAACAACCCACCGGATTCTGGGTTTTCCAGAATCCGGCCGGTCTCCGGCCGCCGGAATTCTTCGATTCCGTCCAAACACAAATCAAACCAGAGGGCTTTTGTTCGCCTTTTCAAGCCAAACAAAACCCACACATCAAAACATCTGTCCCTAGCCGGAATCGTGCCCAGAATCCGTTCAAAGAATTCTCCGGCAACGACCTCGGCCGGAAACCCGATCTACCTATTCCGTACATGAAACTCAAAGATTAATATACCAAAATGAAGCTTATAACTCATACAATAAAAGCCCTTTATCAAAAACAATGTCAGATCAATATCAAGAACGTACGAATCGAAAGAAGAAATCGGGTCAAAACCCGAAATCAAAACCCGACTAAATTGAACATAAACATGAAATTAAAGCATGGATTCTTGCTAATTAGAACCCTAGGAACATGTTAGAAGCAACCAATTGAACGGAGAATCAACAGAATGAAAATCCCCAAATCGAATCAAGAACCCTAGTTATAATTCGAAACTTGTAAAATCAATATAAAATCGAATACTTACCGGATGATGATGAGGTTGGAAGATTCTGAAACTAGATTTTTGGAGCTTTGATTTGAGTATAAGAACTTCAAATTTGGACTTCAATAACACTTAGAACGAATTGATTGAAGATCAAGAACACAAAAATAATTTTTGGGAATTTCGGATTTTTGAGTAATTGCTGAAGATTTGCTATGAGTTATGAAGTCTGATTTGTCTTTTTATATTTCTGGAAAAATAATACCCCAAATAACATTTTTGGATCGATATTGATTCGTTAGATCGTTTAAAAACCCTAATTAGGTCAAAAACACGTTTTACGAAAAATAAGGGGTTAAAAAGGTTGATGATTATCCAAATTGATATATATCATTATATAACTAATGCTCAAGAATACTAGGGCTATAACAACTTCAATATTGATATAGAACGATAAATCCGTCCCCTTAAGCAATTAGGGTTCGGAACAATTTTTCCTTTTTCGGATCAAAAATTGAAATTGATTTGCAGAATCAAATAGGTAGGGTTAAATAGAATCCCATAACCCTTTCGATAACGATTCGAATACGAAAGACGAAGAATTAAAAATGAATGTACGAAATTTCAACGGGGCCTTGAATTATCAAAACGGCTCAAATTTGAAGAAAATTCCAAATGACGAAATTTTTGAAAGGGGCTTCTGACTCACCATTTAGCACATAATCACACACTAAATATCATATAATAATATTCCAATATTCCAAAATAAATATTTTAGATTAAATATATCATTTAATCAAATAATAAAATTCACGGATATTACATGTTCCCTGATAAAATGATACCTTATGCTGTTGTGCTTGGTCATGGAATGCTGTACTGGATTACCTGTCATAGCAATAGCACTTTGATTATCACAGTAAATAGGTATTTTAGAGTACCTTAACCCATAGTCCAGCAATTGATTCTTCATCCATAAAATCTGTGCACAACAGCTACCAGCAGCTATATACTCTGCTTCTGCTGTGGATGTCGAAATTGATTTATGTTTCTTGCTGTACCAAGAAACTAATCTGTCACCTAAAAATTGACAGCTTCCACTTGTGCTTTTTCTGTCTATCTTACAGCCTGCAAAATCTGCATCAGAGTAACCAATTAATTTAAACTCTGATTCTCTAGGATACCACAAACCAAGAGTTATGGTTCCTTTGAGATATTTGAAAATCCTTTTTACAGCTGTTAGATGTGGCTCTCTAGGGTCTGCTTGAAATCTTGCACAAAGACATGTTGCATACATGATATCAGGTCTGCTTGCAGTGAGATAAAGAAGAGACCCTATCATTCCTCTATAGTTTGTCATATCTACTGAGGCTCCTGTGTCTTTGTCTAGCTTTGTTGCAGTTGCCATGGGAGTTGTAGAAGATGAACTATCAAGCATACCAAATTTCTTGAGAAGATTTCTGGTATATTTTGCTTGATTGATAAAAATCCCATCATCTGTTTGCTTGACCTGTAAGCCTAGAAAATAACTAAGCTCTCCCATCATACTCATTTGATATCTTGACTGCATAAGCTTGGCAAACTTCTTACAGAGTTTGTCATTAGTAGACCCAAAAATTATGTCATCCACATAGATTTGAACTAACAACAAATCATCACCAGAATTAAAATAGAACAAGGTTTTGTCAATTGTACCTCTAGTGAACCCACTTTCTAAAAGAAATTGAGCTAGAGTTTCATACCATGCTCTTGGTGCCTGCTTTAGTCCATATAATGCCTTATCAAGCCTGTAGACATAATCTGGATGTTTGGGATCTACAAACCCTGGTGGTTGTTCAACAAACACTTCTTCTTCAAGTTTCCCATTGAGAAAAGCACTTTTCACATCCATCTGAAAGACTTTAAACTTTTTGTGAGCAGCATAGGCCAGAAAAATCCTTATTGCCTCCAATCTTGCAACTGGAGCAAAGGTTTCATCATAGTCAATTCCTTCTTGCTGTGAATAGCCTTTTGCCACAAGTCTAGCCTTATTCCTTGTAATCACTCCATCACTGTCTGTTTTGTTTCTGAAAACCCACTTTGTACCAACAATAGATCTGTTCTTTGGTCTTGGTACAAGTGTCCAGACTTCATTCCTCTCAAATTCATTTAACTCTTCTTGCATTGCTGTTATCCAATTAGCATCTTGAAGAGCTTCTTCCACTTTCTTGGGCTCAGTTTGAGATAAGAATGCATGAAACAGACATTCATTATTTGTAGCACTTCTAGTTCTTACATTAGCTTCTGGATCTCCAATTATCAAGTCAGGTGTATGGGCTTGTGTCCACCTTCTTGCTGTTGGTAATTGGCTTCTATTTTCATTATTAGATCCTCCCCCTTGATCCATGCTCTCCTGATTTTCTGCTTGACCATTTGCATTCTCTGAGGCTCCCCCTGAATTGGACTGTTCAATATTTGAACTTTCAGAGTTTGACTCAGAGTTTCTGTTGGATTCTTCATTTGACTCTCTTTCAGAATTTGAGTCATCACTTTGAGAAGTTTCTGAAGTTTCTTCACGCTCCCCCTCAACTGGTTCTCCATTTTGTTCTGTCAGAGAAAATTCTTCAGAGTTTACCAGTAGAGGATCAGAGTATGCTTCGTCAGAGTTTGTTGGATTTGCTTCATCAGAGTTTACATCATCAGAGTATAGATCTTCATTTTCAAAGCGAAGTTGATCATGATATTCTTCATCTTCTATTCCAGTTATTTTCTTGTCATCAAATGACACATGTATAGATTCCATGATCACTTTTGTTCTTAGATTGTAGACTCTGAATGCTTTAGTTGATAGTGGGTATCGAACAAAAATTCCTTCATCGGCTTTTAAGTCAAACTTGGTCAACTGTTCAGGATGAGTTTTCAACACAAAGCACTTGCATCCAAAAATATGAAAATACTTCAAATTTGGCTTCTTATACTTCACCATCTCATATGGTGTTTTCCCATGCTTGTTGATCAGTGTAGCATTTTGAGTAAAACAAGCAGTTTGAACAGCTTCTGCCCAGAAATAAGTTGGCAACTTTGCTTCATCAAGCAATGTTCTGGCAGCTTCGATTAGGGTTCTGTTCTTTCTTTCAACTAAACCATTTTGCTGTGGAGTTCCAGGTGCAGAAAATTCTTGCTTCACTCCTCTTTCCTTGCAGAAAGCTTCCATTACAGAATTTCTGAATTCAGTAACATTATCACTTCTTATAATTTTCACTTTGAATTCTGATCCTTTGTCCAGTAGCTTTACATGTTCCATTAGAATTGAGGCAGTTTCATCCTTCTTTGCTAAGAAGTACACCCATGTGTACCTAGTGTACTCATCAACAATGACTAGAGCATATTTCTTTCTGCCCATTGACATTATATTTACTGGACCAAAAAGATCAACATGTAGAAGATGATAAGGTTCCACAACTGAAGATTCAGATTTACTCTTGAAAGATGACTTCCTTTGCTTGGCCTTTTGACAAGAATCACACAGACCATCTAAGCTTATTGACTTTGGAAGTCCCCTTACAAGATCTTTTCGAATCAGCTCATTGATGTTGTTCAAATTTAGGTGAGAGAGCTTCTTATGCCATTTCCAACTCTCTTCACTAGACATTCTTGCAGATAGACACACAGTTTTTCCTTCAGAGTTTGTTACCAAACTTGCTTCATAGATGTTATTGTGCCTGTGTCCAACTAGAACAACTTTCCCTGTAGATTTACTGATAACTTCACAATGTTCAGTATGAAAATCTACATGGTATCCTCTGTCACAGATTTGACTCACAGAAAGCAGATCATGCTTGAGTCCTGAGACTAGAGCTACATTGGTAATGATGACACTTCCAAGATTGATATTGCCATATCCCAGAGTATGTCCTATGTTGCCATCTCCATAGGAAACTTTTGGGCCAGCTTTTTCCTCAAAATCTGATAGCAGGGCTTTATTTCCAGTCATATGTCCTGAGCATCCACTGTCCAAGATAAGAGTGCTCTCTTTTATGCCCTGCAATCACAAACAATCACTAAGTGTTAGATTTAAGGATCCAGACTTGCTTGGATCCTTTGGCTTTCTTAACATTGTTAGCTTTTGCAGCGGAATCACTATCAACAGAGTTTAAACTAACATTGTCAGACTTTACACTTGCAGAGTTTGCTCTAACCCATTTCAAGTTGGGTTTTAGCTCATAATAGTTGTGATAAATAGCATGATAACTCTTGCAAGTATAAATGGAATGCCAAGTGCTCCCACAGTGTGTGCATAAAGTCTGTGGTCTAACCCTAACATAATCATTCTTTACTCCAGATGTGGGGGGTAAAGAGTTAATATCTTTGTTCTTCTTGCAAAACCTGGCAAGATGGTTAGTACTACCACAACTATGACATGTTTTTCTAGGAGCAGCAGAATTAGGCAGATAATCATTTCTTTTATTAATGCCTACTTTTCCATTCGTATTTTTCTTAAACATTTTCTGTTTGTTGACAGACTTTACTTCTTTGAGCTTATGTTTGAATTGTTTTTCTATCATCAAACCAACATTAACCTGTCTATCACAGATTTTTACTGGTTCTTTAACAGCTTCTATCTCAATTTTATTCTCTGTTATTGAATTAATATTAACCTGTTTTTTCACAGGTTTCAATTGGCTCCATAACAGCTTCTTTCACAACTACAGACTTTAGCTTACTGTATTCAGGAACAAATTTCACAGGTTTAAGTTGTGGTTTCACTTTAACTTTATCTTTAAACCTAAGTTCATCTTCCTCACAGTAACCTAAACCTACAGTATCTGTCTGAAAAACCTGATGTGTGTCTTTTCCAGAATTGGTCCAGGTTTTAATCACTTTCCTCTCTTTTTCCAACTCAGATTCTATTTGCCTATATCTTTTAAGCAACTCCTGTTCAACATAAATAGCATCATCTCTCTCCTTTTGAACTTGTTGCATGTTAACAAGTCTTTCTTCAAGAAATTTATTCCTCTCTTTAAGACCTAGATTCTCAGATTTGATTCTTTCATTCTCTAAAGTCTGATCCCTATAACTAACATGTATGCTTTTAAGATAAATTCTTAATTCAGATATTTTATCAGTATCATAAGCATAAGTTGTTAGAGGTACCTTGTTTTCAGATGACTCGGCTTCATCTTTAACAGTTGCCATGAGAGCATAATTGACTCCCTCATCTGAGTCTGAAGTGTCTGCCCAGTCCTTGCCTTTAGTGATGAGTGCTTTCTCAGATTTTCCTTTCTTGCACTCTGGAGCATAATGACCCATTTCTTTACACTTGTAGCACTGGATCTTTGACTTGTCTTTCTTTCCAGACTTGGTATCTTTTTCATCAGACTGTCTGAATTTTCTTTTATAAGAATTTGAATCTTCCCTTGAGAATCTCTTTCCTTTCTTGAAGTTCTTGAATCCCATCTTCTTGAAAGTCTTTACCATTAAAGCAGCCATTCTCATCATCTCTTCATCATCATCCTCAGAATCAGAAGCTTCATCATCAGTATTTGAGCCATCATCAGAGTTTGATGACTCACTGTCAGATTTAGTGACTAAAGCCTTTCCTTTGGCTTTCTTTCTTGATGATTCCTTCTTGACAGGCTTTTCTTCAACTTTAAGAGCAACAGATTTTGTCTTCTTTCCAGATCTTTTGTTTCTTTGTTCTATCTCCAATTCATGAGTTTTGAGCAACCCATAGATTTCATCAAGATCTGTTTCTGCAAGATCATAATTGTCTCTGATTGTTGTTGCCTTTAAATCCCATCTTTCAGGTAGGGATAGAAGAAACTTGAGATTTGACTCTTCAAGTTCATATTCTTTATCAACCAGGGACAAATCATTCAACAATTTACAAAATCTGTCATAAGTATCTGTCAAACTTTCATCAGATCTAGAATCAAAGTGTTCATACTCCTGTGTTAGAATGGTTTTCCTATTCTTCTTTATTGCACTTGTTCCTTGACACCTGACTTCCAAAGCATCCCAAATTTCTTTGGCAGTTTTGCAGCCAATAACTCTGTTAGACATAACATTATCTAATGCACTGTGTAGTAGATGTCTAACTTTTGCATCTTTTGTAATTGATGAGATGTCCTCAGGAGTTAAGTCTTTCTTCTCTTTTGGAACAGTCTTTTGTTCTTGACCAGAGATAACAGGAGACAGTTTAGTTGGCATATGAGGACCATCATTGATTCTATCAAGGTATTCTGGATCTGTGGCTTCCAGAAACATGGTCATCTTCACCTTCCATATTGGATATTCAACTGGTCTGAGAATTGGAACCCTTATAGTCTCATATCGACTCACAGAAGTAGGTTGAACCTTCTGAGCATTAGAACCTGCATTAGAACCTTCCTGAGAGTTGTCAGTCATGATTATACTTGTGTTTGGATCGTTAAACTGTATATACTAATCAGCCTTGGCTCTGATACCAATTGTTAGGCCGATTACACAATATATAATCAATATTAATATGATAATAACACTCAAGAACACTGTTTATGAATCAATAACTGAATTATATAAAATAACTCTTCTCTCAGTGATGTTAAAGAATCACAGAGAGCTGCTAGGTTACAAGAATAATATATTCAGTATTCGCATCCCTTTTAGGGTTAACCTATCTGTGTTTATATAATACACAGCTACATAATCAATCTCTAATTGATATTCTTATAAATCAGCTACACAATTTATATCAAATTAGGATTGCTTTTGTCTTCTGTTCCGTTTCCTTATCTGTCTCAATATATCTTGCTTCTTTCCATCTTCAAGATATATTGCTTCTAGAATCTTTATATTAGCATCGACAACTAAGGTAAACTTTCTCCACGTTAGACTTTAATAAACTCTGACTGGCTTCCAGTAAACTCTGATGAGTACCTGGTACTTAAACACTGATGAACAAACGTCAGCAATTATATCTAACAATCTCCCCCAACTTGTGCATAATGAAGATGTACAAGTTAAATAGATAATTGATGATGTCAAAACATATAACAAATGCAGTGTTTAAATATAACAGAGTTTAACTTTAACTTAGAACAGAAAACTATAAAAACTTACAGTCAGACTTTACTTAATCGATAAGTAGCCTCCTTTCTGCTTTTGCTAGCTCATCCACCATAATTTCCTTCAACTAGGTTAACCCTAGTTATGGTGGATGAGCTAGCAAAAGCAGAAAGGAAATTATGGTGGATGAGCTAGCAAAAGCAGAAAGGAGGCTACTTATCGATTAAGTAAAGTCTGACTGTAAGTTTTTATAGTTTTCTGTTCTAAGTTAAAGTTAAACTCTGTTATATTTAAACACTGCATTTGTTATATGTTTTGACATCATCAATTATCTATTTAACTTGTACATCTTCATTATGCACAAGTTGGGGGAGATTGTTAGATATAATTGCTGACGTTTGTTCATCAGTGTTTAAGTACCAGGTACTCATCAGAGTTTACTGGAAGCCAGTCAGAGTTTATTAAAGTCTGACGGGGAGAAAGTTTACCTTAGCTGTCGGTGCTAATATCAAGATTCTAGAAGCAATATATCTTGAAGATGGAAAGAAGCAAGATATATTGAGACAGATAAGGAAACGGAACAGAAGACAGAAGCAATCCTAATTTGATATAATTTGTATAGCTGATTTATAGGATATCAATTAGAGATTGATTATGTAGCTGTGTACTATATAAACACAGATGGGTTAACCCTAAAAGGGATGCGAATACTGAATACATTATTCTTGTAACCTAGCAGCTCTCTGTGATTCTTTAACATCACTGAGAGAAGAGTTATTTATATAATTCAGTTTATTGATCATAAACAGTGTTCTTAATTGTTCTTCTCATACATATATTGATTATATATTGTGTATTCGGCCTAACAAATGGGATACTCAAACCTCGATCATTAGACATCAGTATGATCTCAACACTGTGTCTCTTGATGAAGTCTATGGAATGCTAAGATCCCATGATCTTGAGGTTCAACAGAGAAAGAATAAGAGAAGCAGCAAGGCAAAGACTATTGCCTTGAATGTAAAGGCTAAATCAAAAGGAAAAGTTGTGGAGGTCTCTAGAAGGAAATCAAGAGTGGTGGAGTCAGATCCTGATGATTCATCATCAGATACTGATGGCAATCCTGATGCCAATACTGATGATGATTCTTCTGACTCAGACATGGAAGAGATGGTTGCTATGATAGTCAGAGGCTTCAAAAAGATGAAGTTCAGGAAGGCTAGAAGACAAGGCAATTTCCAGAAAATGACCTTCAATGCTGACAAAGACAAATACATCAAAAAGGACAGCAAGGGTAGCAAATTTGACAAGTCAAAGGTTAGATGCTACAAGTGTAATGGTATGGGACGCTTTGCTACTGAGTGCAAGAAGACAAAAGCACTCATCACATCAAGCAAGGACTGGATGGACTCTTCCTCAGAATCTGACACTGAGGTGGTCAACTATGCCCTAATGGCCAATACTGATGAAACTGCTGTTCCTAATGAAAATGTATCAAATATTGTTTTTGATTTTGATTCTGATAATGCTTCTGAGTTAAGACGTTTTCTAAAGTCATTGCATATTAGCTTTAGAAGTCAAACTGCTAAAAATGCTAGAATCTTATCTGAGATGTCTGAACTTAGGAAAAGGAATGAGCATCTAGAAGCTGAATTTTCTTTTATGCAAGAAGTACAAAAAGAATGTGATAATTCTAAACACATGCACTTAGAGATGAAATTTAAATGTACTACTCTTGAAAAGGAACTTGAATATGCTAATGAGAAAATCAGGACCTGGACAGACTCTGGTAGAAAATTTCATGAGATTAATACCTCTAAAAATTGGAAAGAGTGTCTAGGGTATAAGTCAGATGAAGATAAGAAATTGAAAGAGAAAATTGTTGTTAATGAGACAGTTAGTCCAAAAACCTATAGACATGTTATAGACAAAACCAAATCTAAGATTACTCCTGTTAATTTTGTTTTTGGTAAGGATTCCAATTCAATTTTTGAAAAGGGATCTACTTCTGTGCAAAGTATTAAAGTTGTTAAGTCTAAACCTGTCTTGTGTAAAGTTACTAAGAATGTAGGTTTATTGTCTCAGAAACAACTCAAGGATAAAATCTGTGAGGTTACAGATAAGAAGAAGAAACCCATTGTCAAAAGAAACAGGAATGGTAAAATTGGGATAAATAAAGAAAATGGTTATAAATATGTCCCAAATGCACATAGAAAATGTTGCTTTAACTGTGGTAACTCTAATCATCTTGCTATTGATTGCCGAAAGAGTAAAAAGAAGGTTACTGAAATTCCTAGGTCTGATGTTAGAAATAGATCAATATTTTATAAACCACAGAATTCCTGTTTTCATTGTAGTAGTAAATGGCATTCTATATATACATGTGTAGAATACCATGATTTGTACTATAACTTTTATGATCCATTACCTAAGTTTAAAAATAGTGCAAATTCTGGTAGCTTTAAGAATGTTAAAGTGAAACATGCTTTTGTTAATACTGAAACTGACAAAGCAAATCCTGATGGAGTAAATCCTATCAGGACTGCTAAAATCAGAAAGTCTTCTGCTGCTAAAATTAATAAAATACATGGAAAAGGAACCCAACAAGTGTGGGTTCCTAAACATTCTAACTAGTGTTTTAATATTCTGATTGCAGGGTAAAAAGAAAAATGTGTTAGTCATGGATAGTGGATGTTCTGTGCACATGACTGGAAACAAAGCCATGTTATCAGAATATGAGGAAAAAGCTGGCCCAACTGTGTCTTATGGAGATGGCAACATTGGACAAACCTTGGGATATGGCAGTATAATCATTGGCAATGTCATCATTGAAAAAGTAGCTCTAGTGAAGGGACTAAAACACAACATGTTGAGTATTAGTCAAATCACTGATAGAGGTTATCATGTCAACTTCTATTCCACACATTGTGAAGTAGTAAGCAAATAAACAGGAAAGATAGCATTGACTGGCTACAGACATGGTAACATTTATGAAGCCAACATTCTCTCAAATACTGATGGCTCCCCTACCTGTCTCATCAGTAAAGCATCAATAGATGAAAGTTGGAATTGGCATAAGAAGCTTTCTCATCTCAACTTCAGCAATATCAATGAGTTGGTTAAGAAAGATTTAGTGAGAGGATTACCTAAAGCTTTGTATACTCCTGATGGACTCTGTGATGCTTGTCAAAAGGCTAAACAAAGGAGTACATCATTCAAGAGTAAATCAGAATCCTCTATTGAAGAACCATATCACATGCTACATCTTGATCTATTTGGACCAGTCAACATAATGTCCATCAGTAAAAAAAGGTACACTCTTGTAATTATTGATGAATACTCTAGATTCACCTGGGTGTATTTCCTGCACAGAAAAGATGAGACTCCAGAAATACTGTTGGATCATGTGAGAATGATTGAGACAGGCACAAAGTACAAAGTCAAGATTCTGAGAAGTGATAATGGTACTGAATTTAAGAATTCAAAGATGGAAGAGTTCTGCAAATACAAAGGAATTATTCAATAATTCTCTGCTCCTGGCACACCCCAGCAAAATGGAGTAGTAGAAAGGAAAATTAGAACTCTTATTGAAGCTGGCAAAACTATGTTGGAAGAAGCTAAATTGCCTACATATTTCTGGGCAGAAGCAGTCAACACAGCATGCTATACACAAAATCTCACTTTAATAAACATACATGGTGTAACTCCCTTTTAAATGCTCAAGGAGAAGAAACCTAGTTTGAAGCATCTGCATGTGTTTGGCTGTAAGTGTTTTGTTCTCAGAACTCATCCTGAACAGCTAGGGAAATTTGAGACAAAGGCTGATGAGGGAATTTTCATAGGCTATCCTGCATCAAGAACCTTTAGAGTTTTTAATTTGAGAACAAGAAATGTCATGGAGTCAATACATGTATCTTTTGATGATAAGAAGATAACTGGAATCAATGAAGACTCTCATGATAAATTGATTTTTGAAAATGAAGCTACCAAGGATCCTGAAGAACAAGAATCAGATACTGACAATTCATCAGATACTGATGGGTCACCACATCCTGATGACGCATCAAATCCTGATGAAGCAGACTGGATGGAGGCAGAAATTTCAATGGTAATTATACTCCCATGTACTTATGTTAGGTCCTGATAAGTTTGTAGAAGGGGGGTTGATTACAAACGATACCGTTTAATCGAATTTGTCCTTTTAAGATTTAACAATTTAGAACAAATTATGGCGGAATAAAACTGAAATAATATTCAAGTTAAATAAAACTCTATTAAACTTGAAGGGTGTTACAATTCTGATCACTGATTACAATGAACTTGATAAAACAAATCTAGAATAAATTCGACATGAATTTATCTATTTTTGTAATAAAAATGATCGAATACTAAAAAGTAGTTCGATATAAAATCTAGGGATTATGATCCGCTAGAAAGTCAAAGCAGTACAAGTGAAATGATTCTTATGGATTAAATACTAAGAACAATTCAAGAATTAATTCACTTGAAGAATTAAAGGCTTTGCTGTTGAATGAAATAAAGACAGAGAGAAAGGTTTTAATGTTAAAAGTCTTCTGTGTCTTTTTGTTCTTCAGTGGTAGTTGTAATTGATATGTCTCCTGCCTTGTATTAATACCATTGCTTTTCTTTAATCAACCCACATGCAAATCCACTTGACAGAATAAGATTTTGCACTAGGAAGACTAGCAGAAAAACAATCACTTTACCCTTGGAAGACTTTCGGGAAGACAAGAAATGTACATGGAAGACAACCGGGAAGACTAGGGTTTGGCCTAGGAAGACTTTCGGGAAGACTCACTTGTGAGTCTTCCTAGTTTAATAAACTGAGTCTTCCTAGTTCAATCCTAAGACTTCCTAGTTCATTTTCATTCTAATTTAAATAATTAATTAAATAAATTATGTATTAAATTAATTCTTTACAGAATTAAATTAATAAATAATATAATTAATAATATTAATTATTTATAAGAGAATAAATAGAATTAGTTGACTTCTTAAACAATTCCAGAATCACTTAACACTTAGATAAATAACAAACACAATAGTACGTTGACACTCGATGCACTGTCTGGTTCATGAGTGACTAACGACAATGTCTGTTCTTTATCTGTTTGACTTTAAGCAGTGATTCACTTCCTTCTCATTCAAGAACTCCGTAATCAGTATCTTTTTCTGTCACCACTTGAAATCTCCGTCACTTTAATAAATCCACTGAGCTTGAATACTTCATTGAGGCTTGATCAATAAATTGAGCTTCTTTCAATGTAGACTCACTTCAAGTCTGTAGATGACTTTAATCTTCATTCTTTGACAGATATAATCTTCTGAGATTCCTGTGACAATTTGAATTATTACTTACTTATTACAGACTTGTTTAATGTTGAGTTAATTCCTCGATGTAAACAAATAGGCTAGAACATATGCCTTTCAATCTCCCCCTATTTGTTTGTTAGAGAATAACAAGCAAATACCTAGAGGATAACTCAACTAACTAAACAAGTAGAAATAAGACATTAACAGCTAAGCAAATAATAACACAAAGTTCTGGATTTCATTTAACATTATCCAGATTCAAACATTACAGGTAAGTACAAGATAGATGTTCCTCTAGACTGAACATATGAATACATTTATCCTATCTTGAATCACCTAAGCTCTAACCATTTAATATTTATAAATAGAGCTTCTTCAAATTCAGACTCAATCATCTCTCCTTCTTCAAGTGCTTCAAGCAAATCCTTGTCCAGAACACGATCAGATTCAGAAGTAATGCCACTAGGTCTGACAGGTTGAGTTGTGACTTTCTTCAGCCTATTCTTCATTTGATGATATCTTTTGATATTTGCTATGCAATAGTCTTGAATCAAATCAGCAACTTCTGTCTTCTCTTGTGTAGCAAATCCTGAAGTCCTCAACATGTTCTCCAAGTAGACAAGATGCTTGGCAGGAAAATCTTTCAGAGAGATTGGATCCACACAACAAGTCTGAAGTGCCCTTCCTTTAAAAAATTTTACTTCATAAGGCACTTCCACCACTTGTGGACTAGCTTTCATTGCAAAGTCTCTTAGCTGATCATGCAGCAGCTCAACTAATGGAGAAGTTCTTTTTACTTTGCACATGAAGACCCATAGTTCAGAGAGAGTTCTGCTTTCCAGAAGATTGAGAGACACTAAGAAAGTTCCCTCATTATGAGTGTAAATATAGATCTTCAACTCCTCTCTAACTCTGTCATATCCAGTTGTGATCCTTGAAATCTCTGCATGAAGAGCTTTCATATATACTGTGTTGTCTGGATTGACCTTCTTGTATCTTTCCAACATCCCAAGAAACTTTGCATCATTGTTAGTTCCTTCTTGATGTGCAAACATCTCTCTAGCCTTGTCCCATTCTTCTCCTTGCTTCAACCTCACATACAATTTTCTCTCATTGACCTTCAAATTGTGAAGCCTTTGCTTTTCTTGTTGTTCAGCTTTTTGAATGACAAGATGCTTAGAAATGATGTCAGATACCTTTACATTCTCCTCCTCTCTTCTTTTCAGATCAGCCTTCTGTCTCACTAACTCAGCTTCAAAGACAGGATCAACATTTGACTCTTCTTCCCAGTCAGCATAATCAGCTTCTTCTTCAACCTCCACATTACCAAAGATATCTTCAGGGGCTTCTTTAGATTCTACGTAGTCAAAATCTCCCTGTTCACCTTGATAATAGTCAGCATCCGAAAAGGTTAACTTCTGCTTCCCTTTGTCCTTGTTTGAGCCTCCAGCTTGATTTCCTCCTTGTTTCTCCACATTCTCCCCCTTAGTTGAGGAATCCTCTACAGATTTTACTTTAGTAGCTTCAGGATTCACCTCACTTCTTCCCTTTATTGCTCCTTGATCATCTCTATTTCCTCCATCTCCTCCTTCATCATCCTCATCCTCATCATCATCATCAGCAGCACCCACAAAGAATTTCTTTTGTTCAGCATTGGGTTGATGTGAATTTTTGATAATGTTATACAAGTGCTTCATCCCTTCATTCAAATGCTCCATCCCTCATTCTATGTTTGCAGAACAAAGTTCACCTTGGCAGAAATGGTAGCAATCTCGTTGACACTCTCTGATATTTGAGCATTTGACATTGTAAGATCAGAGATGTCTGAAGCCACAAGTACTTGAGACTGTTGAATGGCATTCAGCTTTGGGAGTAGAGAACCCTTCAATCCATCCAAATCATCCTTGATAGTACCCAGCTAATTAGTTACAGAGGTGGAAGAAGAAGACCGTTCAACCACTTGTGCTTTGAGAAGATCCTTTTCAGCCTGGGTTTCCATGAGTTGTTTCTGAAGACTAGCTATCTGAGCTAACAGCAAAGCAGTGTTTGTGTCAGTGTGTGCACTCACCTCAATTGCTCTCAGTGGTGTTTCACTCACCTTGCGTGCTTGTGTATCACTCTGTGTTTGACTCTCAATTCTCACAACAAGCTGTCTTTCCAAGTTCTGATTTGAGGTACCTGCATGAAAAATCACCCTAGCCTCTTCTTGAGAGGTCAGTGGTGGTGCAATGGGAGTTCGCAATTGCAAATCCCCAATGAAATCCAAATCTGATTGAATTTGAAACTGAATTGCTTCAGTGTTGGATTCATTAGGTTGCCTTCCACTTTCTTCAGATAAATCTGCGAGTCGAAAATCCCTTAAGGGAGCCAGAGATGTTCCCTCTGGGAGGGGGAGAAAATGATTCTATTTGATTTGGCAAAGAATCAAATTTTCCCTCAGATGCCTGTGAAGGCACTTCTACCGTAACAATGGTAGGCACTGTTTCAAAGTTAAATTTAAAGTGCTCTCCTTGCATAGTGTCCTGAGTGTCATCTATTTGGTTATCTTCTCCCATTGTGAGTAATGGGAGAGTGCTTGACTCAGTACAAGATGCCATGGCCCGATGACGAATTTCAATAGATTCATCCTATTGAGAGGATGTCTCTAGAGACTGTTTAGTGTCCATATCAATGTCCATATCCTTTTGAGAGGATACAGATGGGTTTACAGTTGCCTCCCTATAGGTTCTTCTTTTCTTTAAGGGTGGAAACAGAGTTGTGGGAACACTCATTGCAGCTATATCACTAACTCTTCTTGAACTGGTTTGAACATTAGGCTCAAGTTGTGTATCAGGAGTGTTTGACTCTCTGTTTGGCTCTATGACCCGGGTCAGAGATTGTGGTTCTACAACCTCTGGGTCAGCCCTAACAACCACTTGGGTTTGAATTAAAGTACCAGAAGAAGAACCAGGGTTAGGAATAACTACCTGTAGTGGAACTGGATGTGGCTGAGGAACTTGTTCACCAAAGATAGGAAGATGAATGAATTGACTCATCAGTGGTGAAACAAGAACATGTATGTTGGGGAATTTGGATGAGACATCAAGTCTGGTGTAGAATTTGGTGTCTGTGGTTGGAGAGGTTTCAAATCTGGCTTCTCGAAACAGTTCTACCTGCTCAGCAGTGAGAAGATGATTAATGATAAGAGTGAGAAAGCGAGGGTACCAACACTTTACTTTCTCATTATTATCAGAATCTCTCCTAGAGTGAGCAAGCCTGTTGAGCATTAGGTTCCACAGAATCTCAGGAAAATTCAATCTACGACCAAATACTATAGCATAAGCAATATACTGATTAAGACTGGTAATGCAATGAAAATTTGTTTTTGTGCAGTTACCAAATACTCTTGCTATAGTATCAAAGAACAGATCCCATTCCCTTACCACAAAGCTTTTGGACAATTTAACCATTTGGAAGGGACCCTGATAATGAATATTCACAAAGAACTGTGGTAACTCATCATCAGTGGGTAAGGGATCAAACCTGTCCTTTGGAAAATGCAACACATCACAGAATAACTCAAAAGTAACTGTATATTGCTGGTTTAAAATATTGAAAGAAAAAAGAGTTTGAATCTCCAACAATAACAGCACTTGAACACAACATCCTTAATGGATCAATTTTAAGAAGTGCATTGGCACAAATAGCATGACTGACACAAGTCTCGCTATTTAAAAATTGAATCCACGGTCTAAAACGTTCCACTTTACACTTTAACAGATCAAATTACCCAACATAATTATTTAAAACAAGTTCAAAATTAGGATCCATTTAGATAAAGCAAGAAATTTTAATCAATTTAAAATAAAATTAAAATTTTAGGGATTTTTAGAATTAATTAAAATTAATTAAAATCCAAAAAATTAAAATTCTATTAAAATTAACCAAATTTAAAGAATAAATCCCAAAAGTCGAACTTAGAATTTTGAAATGCAAAAAGAATTTGGGCAATGATCTTCAAACACACACACAACCAGTTTATCAATCACAGAAAACACTATGATCACTAAAATAAGAAAATCACTTAGCAAACCAAGAACACGTAAGTCGAAAGGAAATGAAAAGACAAAAAAATGGACAGCAATTCGACTTATTTTTCTTGAAAAAGAAAGAACACAAAGGTTTTGCTAAGTAAAAACTTGAGCAATATGAACAAGGATCAAAGATTTTCTGCAGAAGAAATTGGATTCGAAGGGTTTACTGAAAACAAACTAACAAGGCAATTGAAATAAGAAGAGATGTATGTACTGGTGTATCTATATATATTAGAAAACTGTAAAAGGAAAAAGAAAATAAACTGAACCGTTTTTTTTAAAATTTGTATTGGGAAGACAATCGGGAAGACTTAGGATAGTCTTCCCAGTAGTCTTCCTAATACAAATTAGTAAGTTTTCCGGAAAATAATAAAGGAAAAACAGAAAAATAAAATAAGTATTTCTAAGTCTTCCCGATAGACTTAGGAAAAGACTTAAAATACAATAGAAAAAAAAAACAAAACAAAACAACAAAAAATAAAATGAAAAAAACCTAAGTTTACCTAGTAGTCTTCCTAGTGTTAAACTGGGAAGACTTAGAATAAACTTAGAATAAAATAAAATTAATTACAGAAAAATCCCTTGTTTTCTCGGTAGTCTTCCTAGTGTAAAACTGGGAAGACTTACAGAAAAACTCAGAATTAAATTAAACTATTTACAGAAAAATGCATAAAAAAAATGCATGAAATATTTATAAAATTCTAGAAAAATTCACAGAAAATTCCATAAATCCTAGAAAAATATGCAGGATAATATAGAAGTGCATAAAAATAATATAAACTTGCAGAAATATTCAAACAACAATATTTAAAATTTGAAAATCATCTAAATAATTCTGAATAAATATATTTTCAATAAAAATACATTTCTCCACTTAAAAAATATGAGAAAAATATTTTTAAAGAAAATAAAATATTCAGAAATATTTAACTTAACAAACATGCAATTACAAACAAGAATTGACAGTAATATCACTTAACAACCACAAGAGAAAAATGATTTTTAGAAAAGAACAAACAGGACAGAGAGCATCACTAAGACTGTTCAACATACCCAACTTACTAACTAACTTAGTAAATGTAGATTCGTCAAGAGACTTAGTGAATATATCTGCAGTTTGTTCTTCTGTGGGTACAAAATGTAACTCCACAGTTCCATTCATGACATGCTCTCTGATAAAATGATACCTGATATCAATGTGCTTCGTTCTCGAGTGCCGCACAGGGTTGTTGGAGATTGCTATGGCACTTGTATTATCACACAAAATGGGAATTTTGTCTAATGCAAAGCTATAGTCCTTTAATTGATTCCTAATCCATAAGATCTGAGCACAACAGCTTCCAGCAGCAATATATTCAGCTCCTGCTGTTGAATTGGAAACTGTTTGCTGTTTCTTGCTATACCAGGAAATCAATCTACCTCCTAGGAATTGACAACTCCCAGAGGTACTCTTTCTATCCACAACACTACCTGCATAATCAGAATCTGTATATCCAACAAGGTTAAAACCAGAATCTTTAGGGTACCAAATACCTAAATTAGGTGTACCCTTAAGATATCTTAAGATTCTTTTAACATCAACGAGATGTACATCTCTAGGGTCCGCTTGGAACCTTGCACACAAGCATGTAGCATACATAATATCTGGTCTACTAGCAGTAAGATAGAGTAAGGAGCCAATCATACCTCTGTAGCTTGTAACATCTACCTTGATAGAATTGTCAGAAGCTCCAAGTTTGATGGTTGTTGAAGATGGAGTCCTTGCTGATGCTGAATCCTCCATGTGATACTTCTTGAGGAGTTCTTTAAGATACTTAGATTGACAAATAAATATACCATTTGACCTTTGACTTACTTGCAATCCAAGAAAGAACTTCAGCTCACCCATCATACTCATTTCAAACTTACTCTGCATTAGCTCAACAAATCTCTTACAGAGATTATCATTAGTAGACCCAAATATGATGTCATCCACATAGACTTGGACTAATATCATATCACTTTTGTGTTTCTTTGAAAAAAGAGTTTTGTCTATGATACCTCTAAAAAAACCATTTTCTAAAAGAAAACCAGAGAGAGTGTCATACCATTTTCTTGGGGCTTGTTTGAGACCATAGATAACCTTGAAGAGAAAGTACACAAACTCCAGCAGCTCCTGATTTTCAAAGCCAGGGGGCTGTTCCACATAAACTTCTTCATCAAGCTCACCATTCAGGAATGCACTCTTAACATCCATTTGATAGACTTTAAAATTGGAATAAGCAGCAAATACTAAGAACATCCTGATGGCCTCAAGTCTAGCCACTGGTGCATAGGTTTCATCATAATCAATGCCTTCATCTTGAGAATACCCTTGTGCAACCAGTCTTGCCTTGTTCCTTGTAACAATGCCATCCTCATCTAGCTTGTTCCTGTATACCCATCTTGTACCAACTACTTTCTTGTTCTTTGGCCTGGGTACCAGCTTCCAGACTTGCTGTTGTTCAAACTGATTGAGTTCATCTTGCATAGCAATCACCCAATCTGGATCAGTCAGTGCTTCCTCAGTTTTCTTTGGCTCCATTTCAAATAGAAATGCTGAATAATGACATTCATTCTGAGTTGCACTTCTAGTTTTAACTCCAACACCTGGATCACCAATGATCAGCTCAAAAGGATGAGCTCTATTCCATACAGTCTGTCTTGGAAGATTTGATCTTGATGATTCGCCTTGAAATTCACTTTGATGTTGTGAGTGACTAGATGATCCTTCATTTGCTCCCCCTGAGTTGTTGCTTGATTGCCTTGATGATTCTTCTCCAGTGTTGCTGGTATCTCCATTGTTACCAGTGTTTCCACCACCACCACCATGATCATTATCATCATTGTTATTATCATTACCAGCAATAACTTCAGGTGGGGCTACATCATCTGATTCTGAGTCTGGCAAGTTATCAAACTTCAGCTTTTCAGATGAGTCTTCTTTTTGGATATTAGGGAACTTAGTGTCATCAAAAGTAACATTGACACTTTCCTTTACTGTGTGACTGCCAACCAAGTATACCATGTAAGATCTTCTGGAATAACCAACAAAAAAAGCTTCTTGTGCCTTGGCATCAAACTTGCCACGTTTCACATTGTCATCTATAAGCACAAAGCATTTTGCTCCAAATACATGAAAGTACTTGACAATTGGTTTCTTGTTGTTCATGATCTCATACGGAGTCTTCATTAAGTCCTTGTTGATTAAAGTTCGATTCTGAGTATAACAAGCTGTATTCGCTGCTTCAGCCCAAAAGTACGTTGGAAGTTTAGACTCACTTAACATAGTCCTAGCAGCTTCAATCAATGTACGATTCTTTCTTTCCACTACTCCATTTTGTTGAGGAGTTCTAGGGGCAGAATATTGTCTTGTTATTCCTTTATCAGCACAAAAGTCATTTAGGATTGCATTCTTGAATTCAGTACCATTATCTGACCTTATGGCTCTAACAGGGAATCTAGAATCCAGCTCAATCAACTTTAAATGGTCAATCACCAGGTGTGGGGTCTCATCCTTGGAATGTAGGAATAAAACCCATGTATATTTTGAAAAGTCATCAACAATCACAAGTGCATATTGTTTCTTTGACATGGACATCATATTAACTGGACCAAACAAATCCATGTGCAGTAGCTGAAGTGGTTCAGTTATTGATGATGTGTCAGTGCCCTTGTGAGAAGCTTTCTTTGACTTTCCTTTCTGACATGCCTCACACAGTCCTTCCTGTGTAAATTCCATCTGAGGCAAACCTCTAACCAATTCCCTCTTAACTAAAGAGTTCATGGTTTTGAAGTTAAGGTGAGACATCTTCTTGTGCCATAGCCAACTTTCATCTGATGAAGCTTTAACATAAAAACAATTAACTTCATCTTTGGATCTAGAGTGCAGATCAGCTATGAACAAGTCACCTTTCCTTACTCCTTGAAGAGCAGGCTTTCCATTCTTCTTGTGAAGGATCTGACACTTCTCTCTTTCAAAGGAAACAACATATCCTCTGTCACAGAAATGACTGATGCTGAGAAGATTGAACCTCAGACCTTCCACAAATGATACATCTTCAATGATAACATTTCTATACTTCAAACAGCCATATCCTTTCGTAATACCATTGCTGTTATCTCCAAAGGTAACTACTAGGCCAGCTTTCTCAACCAAATCTGATAGCAGGGCTCTATCTCCGGTCATATGCCTTGAACATCCACTGTCAAGAATCCACATAACACGGTTTACCTGTTTAACTCCCTGCAATATCAAATTGATTAGTCCTTCCTCGGAACCCAAACTTGATTGGGTCCGGCATACTTAAAGAACTGGCCTTTGTCGGGCAAAACAACATCTTTAACCTTAACTACATAAACCTCTTTAACAAAAGAGCGTTTCCATTTATAGCCAGCCTTAACACATTTCTGAGTAGGCTTAGGGATAAATGGATCCACTCTAGTAGTCTTAGCTCTAACATGCTTCTTATTATTAACATGTTGACGTGGAGCAGTCTTATTATCAGATACATGCTTACTATTAAAATAAGCATACATAACATTGAAAGCACAAGACATGCACTTAACCACACCACATGCTTTATGAGAAAGATTAATAGCAGGCATGTTGGTTCTACAGTTGTTTTGATCCAACTTATGGATATCTGATTTAGTCTCTGTTGTTGAAACAACTTTGACTGGTTTGTCAGATACACACTTGTTGGACTGTTCAACTTCAAAAGCAAGATCTTTTTCACGAATCTCCTCTACAATGATAATAGAGTATTCATTTATACACTACTAGAAAAAATAGAATAGACATCACTGATTTAACATCGGTCGTGAATGTCACCGATGTTAAAAGTTTTAATGACATCGATCATTATAAAAATGATGTTTATATGTTGTTTGGACATCACTTGGTTGGACAACCGATGTGTTAGATACGTTTTAAAAAAAAAGTAACAGCGCATATCCAATTTCTTTTCCCCCCTCTTCCAAATTAACTTTTCCCCCTTGACCAAATTTCGCTTCCCCCTTTTTCTTTCTGTATAGATTAAACAAAAACAAACACACCTCTCTTTCAACTACACTTCTTTTTCTTTCTTTATCTCTTTCTCAATTTTTTTCTCTCTCTTAAAAACAAATAAGAACCCTAATTATCCAAAATCCTCAACTCCTATAAACCTGTATCAAACAAAATTCACAACTCCAAACCGCATTCAATTAGTTCAAAATCAAATCAAGTTATTCAAAACCAGATCGATTTGTTCAATTCATTGCTCGAGCGCTCAAAACTTCAAATTGAAATCTTGAAAGTTTGAGTTGGTTAGTAAACTTGAAAAAGTTCGATTTAATCTTAAATTAGGGGTTAACTACCTTGAAACCCCAATTTTTTTCTAATTAATTTTTTCTTATTTTTGATACATGAGTTTTTGATTGGAATTCTGATTTTAGAATGTATGGAAACGAGAATCTCACATGTACTGGTGGTGTTTAGAGGACTCAAGATCCACGTAAGCCTTGGTCTTTATTTTAGGCGAGTTTTAAGTTTTAATTTTATATTATCAGTCTTATTTTTCAGTGTTTTTTAATCTGATTCTTGTGTCTTATGTCTTATTTGCCGTTCCAGGCGAGGGGCAAAGACCTTATGGAGTTTTTCAATTCTGAAAATGCTAATGTTGTTTCTGCGGAAGTTATTTTCCGTGAAAATCCAAGAGGGTCTGCAGGCTATGGATTTATCTCCTTCAATACTAAAGAGGAGGCTGATGCAGTACTCTCTGGTTTCCAAGGAAAGGTACTGATGTCTGTGAGCATTGGCTCTGATATATATAATTTGGGATATAACGTTACTTGTTTACCGATTATTATATGGAAGACTTGTAGTGATTTCTTGTTTATCATTAGAATTTCTATACAAAAGGTCTCTTAAAGTTTTTTATATCTTGTAGATGTTTATGGGATGACCGATTAGAATAACACTTAGTAAAAAGTTTTTGAGACAAGAAACAAAAGCTAGTTTGGAAAATATGAAAGTACTTCAAGCAACAACATGAACTCAGATGGAGAGAAAACAGAGGCAACAACTGAAGTTTAAAGTGTTATCACTAGGGAGCTGAGTACTACTTATCATGTTTATGTATGTCCCGATTTTGTCTTCTTATTGGAAAGTAATATAATCTTTTAATATGTTTTTTAAATCTTTATATGCATATTTCATCTCCCACTGTTTGTTTTTAGACATTTTAGCTGAGTAGCTTTCCTGGAACAAGAGTGTCATTTGCGGATGAGCCTTTAATTTGAAATAATGAACAATTATAGACACTTCCATGTATTCAACATCTAGGGGAGGGGAAATAAAATGTTAAGAACTCATGGCTCAAGAGGGTAAAGATCGCTTCTTAACAATGCATTGAGATATCAGATTTGAATTATCTACTTGTTCTGAATCTCAAAGTTTTGATGAGCTCATCCTTAATTTAACCAGTCGGAAATGTGTGCAACTGAAAGCAATATCAACCAAGAGCAAAAAAGTTCTTTGCTACATTGTTCTAATTTGTTTTTATTTTAGGAGTTTTTTTGTTTCATTTTGTGCTTGATGATAAACCAGTCTCAAAATCTATATCTCGAGTTTATTATGCTTATAGAACATGCCTATTATTTTTTTAATTGTTTCTTATGTCATAATATGCTTGGTTCTTAGGAAAAGAATTGTTTGGAATTGACGGGCGTAAATGAGTTTTACAATATAAAGACAATACAGCAGGCTGACATAATTCTGGATGTTCCCAAAGTTAATGTAGATAAATTTATTCAAATGTATTTCCATTATTTAATATATAATTTGAATATTGGACAAGAAACCTATCTTTTGTAATCTAATTTTTTTTGTTATTCACCCACGACCTTAGGCTCTCATTTAATTCATGTTTTGCACAAAGTTGGTCAGGAGACAATGTCATCATAGGAGATGATAAGCGTATAAAGGTATTGGCACTGATTAAACTATCCTATTTTGAGGGTCCTTGCATTGCAATTTCTAATGGATACAGTACTAGTATAATATATATACACTTAAATGCATTTATATATTTGAACATCTACTGTGCCTTGAAATGATAATGGCAAGCAACCATTTTCTTAATACCTAAGTATTTGATTGGTTCCTGAGCAGGTAAAATATGTTGTTTTGGTCTATTTAGTTCGTTTCATATTTGGAGTAAAGGCAAGTGAAGATGCATCGTAGATTGAAAGATGAGGAAGAAGTGAAGGCAACTTCCATGAGTAAAATGTGAAGTACTACTTTCAGTTTTGTTTATTTTATTATGGGATGTATTTTGTGGCTATGGGACAGGGGATTTATCTATGTTTTCTAAAATATATATGAAAGGTTTTGTTGGTGTTTGTTTAGAATATGAGATCATTTTGGACTTGAGTAATGTATACAACGGTTTATTTTTACCTAATATGGTAGACAATTTGGTTTCATTAATTTGGAATAGTTGATGTAATTTAATTTTTCTTATTGATGTAAGAATACTGGATTTGTGTTAATGACAAATTTAATTTTGGTTATTTTGGTACATACTTGAAATCTAAAGTATATGTTCATCTATTTGTAAAAGTAACAATTTAATAAAAGAAAAAAGTGTCTGTCACAACAAAAGACAATGCTTAATTGAAAGAAAAGTGATGTAGAAAAGAAAAAATTACATCAATCTTTTAAAACAAAACTGATGTTAAAGGTATACCAAGACAACAATTACTTAAAATGAAATCGATGTCAAATGATGGTTCAAACAACAAATATATTGACAAAAATTGATGTCAATTGTTTGTTTAGACAACATATCTTAGAAAGAAACTGATGTGAAAAGGTTATTTAGACATCGGGAAAAAACCGATGTCTAAAAGGGGTACTTTTAACATCACCGACAAAGACATCGGTCGAAAAAGACGTAGACATCGGCCAGAAAACGATGTCTATTGCAGTTTTTCTAGTAGTGATAGGTCCTGCTTGAGATTCTCTAAAGAAGGGTTTATCAATACCCCTTAAGCACATCTGGAATACCCCTTTCTTTAGCAATGACTCTATTAGAGGTATTTATGCTTAATTTACCAATAGACTCATTATAGTCATACCCTATTCCTACGGTCTGACTAATACTTTGTTTATTGATAATTTCTTTAGCTGTCTTACAAGAGTTGAAGTAAGCATTAGCTTTAGTCTTCAGCTCACTAATCTGATCCTCGAGAATGGTTTCCAGTTGAATATAACATTTAACCCTATTATCAAGAAATGCTATTTTCTCAGTAAGTTCATTCTGATTAACATGCACTAGTTTTAATTCTTTAATCTCCTGTTCAAGAGCTGTGTTCAAAAGAATTATTCTATCATTTTCAGTGCGTGCAGAAGAAATAGTACCACTAAGATGACGAATCATTTCAGTGTCAGTGAACTTTACCTCTGACATGTATGCAGATGAAGTGATTGCCTCTTTAGACACTAAAGCAAGGTTCCCAATCTCACCTGTTTCTTCATCACTGTCATCCCAACTCTTTCCTCCAGCAACATAAGCTTTCCCAATCTTGTTCTTCTTGCTAGAATCAAATGTGTTTCTTGTCACTTGCTTTGGCTTTCTGCATTCATTAGCAAAGTGACCCAACTCATTGCAATTGTAGCATCTGATTGTGCTCCTATCCACAGTTCCAGTTTTGTAGCCACCCCTTGTGCTACTTGAAGAGGAAGATCCACCTCTCTGAAATCTGGGCCTGAACTTAAGATTGGGATTCCTTTTGAATCTGAACTTCCCAAACTTCCTGACTATCAAAGCCAAATCACCATCCTCCAGCTGATCAAGTTCCTCTAAAGAATAGAAGTCACCACCAGATTGATCAATGGATGTTAATCCATATTCAGCATCAATAACATTCATGTTAGAACTGGAAGGTTGAACAGCCTTCACTTCAAGTTTCTGTGGGACTTCAGCAGCCAATGCAGTAGAAGTACTAACTATCCTCCCAGTTCCATATAACTCATCATGTTGAATCTGCTCCAGCTCATAGGTCTTCAGAACACCATACAGTCTTTCCAAAGAAATCTCTCCCAGATCTCTTGCTTCTCTAATGGCAGATATTCTGTGCTTCAAATGACGTGGAAGTGTAAGTAGGAACTTCTTGTTAATTTCCATGATAGTGTAGCGCTTCCCATTGAGATTCAGATCATTGATTAATTTGTTGTATCTCTCAAAAACCTCAGAGATACCTTCACCAGGGTTTGATCTGAAATGCTCATATTGAGAGGTTAGAATTTCCAGCTTATTCTCTCTAACTTCCTCTGTCCCCTCATTGATTATCTCTATAGTTTCCCAAATGTGTTTGGCAGTATCACAGTTTAGGACATGATTATGCACTACGTCAAATTTGGGCTTTCGTCACTCTTTTGTACAGTAAGGGCTGTGACACTTTGGAAAAAACGAGTGGCTAAAGATCATCGTCCCAAGTTTTAGCCACACAATTGTTTTTCGAGTGACCGAAGACACATTTTTTGGAAGATTTAGTCACAACTTCAAAAAAATGTGACAATAACAGCATGGTTTTTTTTGACTTTGACCAATTCCAAAATTTATAGTCATACTTGAGAGATAGAAGTGTGACAATAACTAGCGACGCTTCTTTGCTGTGTCTAAATGTTACGAAACGACCACAGTCGTTTTCGGTGATGTGGCTAAATGGGAAATAACCTATGGTCACTACATTTTATATGTGACTAAAAAGTAGAGTTTTCTGCATATATGTCAGAGCTTTGTTCGCTTAAGGAAGCTAAAAACTAGTGACTATATTATTGTGTGACTAAAAAGTTTCGAAAACAGGTGACAACGACTGATATCCTTGTTAGAAATTTGAATATTTTATTACTATTTGAATATATATGCAATAATAATATAACATTCAAATTCCATATTCCAACTATCTGTCGAAAGTAACAAACTATTTTCAAGCAAATATATTCATAAGAACGTCTTGGTTTATTCAAAACATGAGGAGTCAAAACTGGGAGCTGCTTCCGAGCCAAATTAACATCTTTATTTGGGTTGGAACAGATGTATTACCATTACAATACAACATAGATTTAATATGTACAACAGTACAAGGTTCCATGTACAATCAGAATGGTCGGTTCCTTGAGATATCCATCTTTCCACAATATGACATCAACAAGTCTGCACGAAGCTCTTTCCTCTTGCTGCATTATCCTTTTCAACACCCCTATATAACGCACGAGCTCACTCTTATATAAAATTTTAAAGGCATATATAAAAGAAACTTTAAATTCCTATGAAGCTAGAGAACGTACAGGCTTGATAGCTACTTTTGAAAATTCCTCAACTTCAGAAGCATTCACAATAACAGAAACCTAGCAATATGCAGATCAAGATATTAAACAAATTTACTAGTGTAAGGCACGAATACTCTGTTTCACGGCATTGACTACATACTCTGTTTCAGCTTCTGTGAGCTCCACCTGCGTCGAGGACTGGCAAGTGAAATCATTATGAAAATCAACCCAAAATATGAAAAAGAATAAGCAATTATACTTCTAAATCACAGACTATACACTAACCTTGAAACCAGTATTCTCTACATGTTGAGGAGCACCCAAACCAGTATTAGTATTGCTGATATTACAAGTATTCTCTACATGTTGCTGAGATCTCCCTTGGTCAAAATCAGTGAAGATTGTCAACATTGATGTAACATTAACAAATACCTCAATATGTGAGTAAACATAAATCAGATTTAACCATCATGCAAGTCAATCTGTAGAACATTCATCAAGTACACATCTTTTACAGGTCTACAACTGCATACTTACAAGCTAATGATCAATAAACAATGAAACTCTAAGCACGTCATACACCATGTTTCTTTCTGCAAATCAAATGCATCTAAGCTACCAATAATGAACAATGACCATGTCAAACAAGAGAGTATTAGGGATGACAATTACTACAAAAATTACCTTATATGCAGATTTACCTAGCTATTCCTTCTTGAAAAATAGAAAAAGACAAAAAGAACTCATACATAACACTATAAATAACAATTGTTATGATAAAAATAAAAATACTTCCACACTGTCATGATAACAACTATCTCCTTACGTCATAACACTTGCATAACATTGCAAAAAAAAAATTACAAAGAAATAATAACAAAATTCTAAGAACCAGTCTCCCTCCTCCTCTTGTAAATCCTGGATATGGTGACAGCCAGTCCAATGATCCTCTCACGCAACTCCAGGGCCCGGAGACGCTCCGCCTCCCTCCTCTCCTTCTCTAGATCGAAGTGCATCAGCAGAAACATCCACTCGATTTGCTGATCATAGGAGAACTCAGAGCTGATGTTCTTTGGAACAACGTCCACTGGAAAGCTTGCACCTTCCACTACGATCGTGAAGTTTTCGTAATTGAACACTATATTGGCAATACGTATGGTGAGAGCGTTGAAGGCCATTTGATAGACGGGGGGTTTGATAACAATTAAGAATGTTTGAGAGGATGAGAAAGGGGATTAACTAGGGATGGTTTAAATAGAAGAGTGTAAGGCATATGAAACAACGCTCATATTAACTGAGATCAATGTCATAATTGCATGCAGTTGTAGTCTCTTAGATTCCCAATAGACGCAATAAGCTCTCTTAGATTAATACGAACAGTTTTAGTCAAAATATTTCAATAAACATATTCTCAAAGTCAGTTAATCAATTAAAACTAAAATTAAAGTCTCCAGAAAATAAACATTCATTAACTAAGTTAATCATATTAACTTAGATTTCCAATAGACGCAAGACTTAATAGATTTAGCTAGAGAGAGAGAGTGAGAGAGAGAGAGAGAGAGGAGACATACAGGTACTAATTGCCGGACATCATCTTCGCCAGAGAGGGGTGAAAACCTAGGGTTAAGACATAAAGGCGTTGTGTCATGCCAATTGAACTGAACAGTGCCTCCGCTCATCTTCTCCAGAAAGGGGCTTTGTTAATCTTGGGTATTTCAATCAAATCTAGAACCAATTGTTGTTGTATAAGAGGGAAAAAAAGGATATGATTGGGGTTCTTGTTTTAGGCGGCAAAATAGAAGAGAGTGTGGCTACTGCTGTGTGTAGCAATGAATTAGGGTTAAAACATAACCATATGTACCCTCTACTTTACTAATTTATTATACTACTTTGCTGAAAATCAAATTTAATCACTTATTAATCTGAAGTTTAAATAGAAGATAATTTCTAAAATCAAAATTTTAATTAAAAAAAACAAGATCACAAAATTAGCTTCATTCCCATATTTTTAAAATAATTTTGGGATCAAAAATGAATTTATTATGATTTTTACAAGTTTTACCTCAAAATGAAAATTAATTTTCAAAAATCATTTTAAAATACCAAAACTCCAAATTTAATTCATCTAATTTTTTTAAATCATTTTGGAATATTTAGAAGACATATGCAAAATTTAAAAAAAAATCTAAATTTATCTTGTACGACTTTATAACAAAAATCAAGTGAAAGTACTATTTCGAGAAACGAGACTACTACCCACTTAACAAACTATTTTTTTAAATTAATTTTTGGGTGATCCAACCGTACGGATATGAACAACTACTTATATTAGTAATTTGCAAAATTTTTAAAAAAATCTAAATTTATCTTGTACGACTTTATAACAAAAATCAAGTGAAAGTACTACTTCGAGAAACGAGAGTACCACCCACTTAACAAACTATTTTTTTAAATTAATTTTTGGACGATCCAACCGTATGGATGTGAACAACTACTTATATTAGTGATATGAATTTTTTTTTTAAAAAAATCGAAATTTATCTTGTACGACTTTATAACAAAAATCAAGTGAAAGTACTACTTCAAGAAACGAGACTACCGCCCACTTAACAAACAATTTTTTTTAATTAATTTTTGGACGATCCAACCGCACGGATGTGAACAACTACTTATATTAGTGCTATGCAAAATTTTAAAAAAAAAATCTAAATTTATCTTGTACGACTTTAAATTTATCTTGTACGACTTTAAATATATCTTGTACGACTTTAAATAAAAATCTAAATCTAAACGATATTTCATTTCCCGCTTCCTCTTTCCCTCCTATGTACCCAATAATTCACTTCCCTCCCTACCCAGTATTTCATTTCCCCATTTTCCCCCTTCTTTTTCAGCACACACATATGTTCACGGCTCTTAGCTCGATTTCAGTATGTTCACGGCTCAAGTTCAAATCAAACACACACATACAAATTGATTTTGCTAGATAGTCCCGGCCCCGATCTGTTTGTTGGTCAGTTGATTTTGGTAGATGTAGGTGTTCGTGTTTTTGTCACAAACATAAAGGTGCTTTCATTATCTTGATTATCAATTTCTGTTTGTGACAAAAGCAGGGAACACATACATCGAGCAAATCCCAAGCTCTCTCAATCGCTGTTTACTGGTTACTGTTGTCGGCAGGTATGAGATGTTGTTTCATTTTCGATTGTTTCGATATTGTTTTGTTTTCGAATATTTCGATAATGTTTTGTTCAAAATTTGATTGTATTGTATGTATGTATGATTGATTTATGCTTTTGTGGTGATAAGTTATAATTATATACGATATTGAGCCGATTTGTTTGTTATATATGATTGTTGAATTAGTTGTTGTTCAGTGTAGTGGTTGATGTTATTGTGGTTGTATTGGGGGGAAAATGTGTTTGGGCTTGATATCGTGTTAGTATTCTGTGATCTTTCCTCAGACTTTTTTGTTATTTCCCTGAATACAGTTGAATACTATGCAATCCATTTCTTCATTTCATTGAGATGATGACTAATTTCATGACTCCAATTTTATCTGAGGTATAGATATATTTGGAGCTATAGTCCCCGTACTATGTGTAAGAAACTTAGTTGATTTTAAGCTGGCAGTTGGCAGTAGTCCCTCTGTAGAGTGTAAGATTGGTCACCTGTGTATGTACTATACGACAAGCACATAGTCTAATCATTTATTATCATTATTTGTGTGTTTTCATATATGTGTAATAATCTGTTTTGTTGTGTATATGTCTCTGTTTCGAGGCTGCTGAAGATGAAATATAATCCTTTTATCTCTTCGATATATCAGAAGCGATAGAACACATAGATGGATTCTTGTTTCTATCAAGCAATGGTAAATGCTTGTAATGCCTGATTATTTGAGTGATCAGTACATTATGTACATAATTTAACATGATTTTGTTGGCTAAATATCTAGGTTGCAGATGCCATAACACCAAATCAAATGGTGAGAAGTGTTCTTGCCCAGCTTGCCCTAGTAATTCCTTCTTGGAGATTAATCCCAACACAAGATATCACTGATGCCGCCAATAGAGACAATCAGAGGAATCAACAATCTCAAGTAAAATTCAGAAGCATAAGCAAGTTGAAGTTATAACGTTGGAGTCTTCTAAAAAGGCACATGAAGAAGCCAAGAAAAAAGCCAATAAATTTCAATCAAATTCAAAGCATCCTTCATTTCTAGCTAGTTGATCATACTTTTGTTCTAATTGAAATTGTGGTTTTAGTTTGGTGATGGATTATGTATGGATTGGTCTTAGCTATTACATTAATTATGTTGCTATTTAGTTTGGTGATGGATTATGCATGGCTAAGTGTTTGAATTTTAGAATATATAGCATTGTGTTTCAATTTTGGTATTATTATTTATTATTGATCATTTATAATACAAATAAAACTCTGTATAATTTATTTAAGTGTGTGTGGCTATTACTATCCTTTAGCCACACTATATATTACAAAAATTCTATAAAAATAGGTTTTAGCCAGAACTATAGTCACTACAATTATTAGTGACTAAAAGCAGTTGTTTAATAGTATATAAAACATAGAAATGACCACACAAAAATTATAAAATGTGGCCATACCCAAGTTTTTTGCCACGATTTACCAATAAATAATGCGACCAAAACTAAGCCTTTGATGAATGTTGGTGTTTAGCCACGTTATTAATTCTCTTTAGCCACGATGCATCCTGTGGCTGCAAGCTGGTATTTAGTCACACTTTTGAGCTTAAAATAGGGGCTGTCAGACCCAAGGGGTGGTATGCTTTAATCACTCTGTTTTGAGTTACAGGCACACAGCTGGGGTGTGGCCGTAGGGGGCGTAAAATGATCCGACCTTAGGTGACACTTTGCTGAAAAATTAAAACGTGACGTAAAGTGCTTAGCCACACATATTTGATGTGACGGAAGCCAAAATTTGACGTAGTGATGCATGATAGGATCAAGACAATCAACAAGGATCAACTGTAGACAGGCATCCAAGGTAACATCCTCTTTTTCATCAGGAGTGTAGTCCTTGGGATCCTTAAGGTACATCCTAGCAGCCCTAGTAACAATCTGATTCTCTATAAGTTCTCCCTCAATAATCATAGGGACTTTGGGACCATTCTTCAGCACATCAAAGTATTTAGGATTAGAAACTTTAAGAAATAGGAGCATTTTCTTCTTCCACATAGGATAATGCTCCTTGCTGAACATTGGGATTTTGACTGCACCCACTTTCTGTGTATTAGACATCTTTTGAGATTTTTAGGAATAATAAAAATTTCAGAGTTTAAGAACAAAAAACTCAAAACAATTGGATCTTTGATTTGTATATCAATCAAAAGGCTCTGATGCCAATTGTTAGGTCCTGATAAGTTTGTAGAAGGGGGGTTGAATACAAACGATACTGTTTAATCGAATTTGTCCTTTTAAGATTTAACAATTTAGAACAAATTATGGCAGAATAAAACTGAAACAATATTCAAGTTAAATAAAACTCTGTTAGATATAATTGCTGATGATTGTTTATCAGTGTTTAAGTAACAGGTACTCATCAGAGTTTATATTAGAAGCCAGTCAGAGTTTGTTAAAGTCTGACGGGGTGAGAGTTTATTTAGCTGTCGGTGCATACTTGAAGATTCTAGAAGCAATATATCTTGAAGATGGAAAGAAGCAAGATATATTGAGATAGCTAAAGAAACGGGACAGAAGACAGAAGCAATCCTAAATTGATATAAATTGTATAGCTGATTTATAGGAATATAAATTAGAGATTGATTATGTAGCTGTGTACTATATAAACACAGATAGGTTAACCCTAAAAGGGAAGCGAATACTGAATACATTATTCTTGTAACCTAGCAGCTCTCTGTGATATTTTACATCAATGCGAGAAGAGTTATTTAATATAATTCAGTTTATTGTTCATAAACAGTGTTCTTGATTGTTATTCTCATACATATATTGATCATATATTGTGTATTCGGCCTAACAATTGGTATCAGAGCCAAGGCTGTTTAATATATACAGTTTATTGATCTAAAACACAAGTATAATCATGACTGAAAACTCTCAGGCAGGTTCTAATGGAGGTTCTAATGCTCAAAAGGTTCAATCTGCTTCTGTAAGTCGATATGAGTCAATCAGGGTTCCAATGCTCAAACCAGTGGAATATCCAATATGGAAGGTTAAGATGACCATGTTTCTAGAAGCCACAGATCCAGAATACCTTGATAGAATCTATGATGGTCCTCATATGTCAACTAAACTGTCTCCTGTAGTTGCTGGTCAAGAACAAAAGACTGTTCCGAAGGAAAAGAAAGATATGACTCCTGAGGACATCTCATCAATTGTGAAGGATGCAAAAGTTAGACATCTTCTTCATAGTGCCTTAGATAATGTCATGTCTAACAGAGTTATTGGTTGCAAGACTGCCAAAGAAATCTGGGATGCTTTAGAAGTCATGTGTCAAGGAACAAGTGCTATAAAGAAGAACATGAAGACTATTTTAACACAGGAATATGAACACTTTGACTCTAGATCTGATGAAACTTTGACAGATACATATGACAGATTCTGTAAATTGTTGAATGATTTGTCTCTTGTTGATAAAGAATATGATATTGAAGAGTCAAATCTCAAGTTTCTACTATCTCTACCTGAAAAATGGGATTTAAAGGCAACAACAATAAGAGATAATTATGATCTTGCAGAAACAGATCTTGATGAAATTTATGGGTTGCTTAAAACTCATGAACTTTTGATAGAGCAAAGAAACAAAAGATCTGGAAAGAAGACAAAATCTGTAGCTCTCAAAGTTGAAGAAAAACTCATGAAGAAAGAAACATCAAAGAAGAAAGCTAAGGGAAAAGCTTTGGTCATAAACTCTGAAAATGAGTCATCAAACTCTGATGATGACTCAAACACTGATGCTTCTTCTGAATCTGAGGATGATGAAGAACAAATGATGCAAATGGCTGCTTTGATGGTGAAGACCTTCAAGAAGATGGGTTTCAAGAACTTCAAGAAGGGAAAAAGATTCTCAAGGAAAGATTCAAACTCTGAAAGAAAGAGTTTCAGAAAGTCTGAAGGAAGGGATACCGAGTATGGAAAGAAAAACAAGTCTGAGATCCAGTGCTACAAGTGTAAAGAGATGGGTCATTATGCTCCAGAGTGCAAGAAAGGAAAATCTGAGAAAACACTCATCACTAAAGGAAAAGACTGGGCAGACACTTTAGATTCTAATGAAGATGTCAGCTATGCTCTTATGGCAACTGTTGAAAATGAATCTGAAACATCTAAGAATAAGGTACCTCTAACAACTTATGCTTATGATATTGATAATATATCTGAATTGAGAATTTATCTTAAAAGCATACATGTTAGTTATAAAGATCAGACTTTAGAAAATGAGAGAATTAAATCTGAGAATCTTAAGCTTAAAGATAGAAATAAATTTCTTGAAGAAGAGCTTGTTAACATGCAACAAGTTCAAAAGGAAAGAGATGATGTTATTTATGTTGAGCAAGAGTTGTTAAAGAGATTTAGACAACTAGAATCTGATTTGGAAAAAGAGAGGAAGGTAATTAAAACCTGGACTAATTCTGGAAAAGACACACATCAAGTTTTTCAAACAGATACAGTTGGGTTAGGTTACTGTGAGGAACATGAACTTAGGTTTAAAGATAAAGTTAAAGTTAAACCACAACTTAAACCTGTGAAATTTGTTTCTGAATCTAGTAAGCAAACCTCTGTACTTGAAACAGAAGCTGTTAAAGAATCAGTAAAAACTTGTGTTAAACAGGTGAATGTTGGTTTAATGACAGAGAAACAATTCAAGTATAAGCTCAAAGAGGTAAAGTCTGTTGAAAAACAGAATGTGTCCAGGAAGAATAGGAATGGAAAAGTAGGCATTAATAAAAGAAATGATTATCTGCCTAATTCTGATGCTCCTAGAAAGACATGTCATAGTTGTGGTAGTACTAACCATCTTGCAAGTTTCTGCACGAAAAACAAAGATATTAATTCTTTACCCTCCAAGTTTGGAGTGAAGAATGATTTTGTTAGGGTTAGACCACAGACTTTATGCACACATTGTGGGAGCACTTGGCATTCCATTTATACTTGCAAGAGCTATCATGCCATTTATCACAACTATTATGAGTTAAAACACAACTTGAAATGGGTTAGAGCAAACTCTGCAAGTGTAAAGTCTGAAACAGTTAGCTCAAACTCTGTTAAAAGTTTTTCCGCTGCAAAAGCTAATGATGTTAAGAAAGCCAAAGGATCCAAGCAAGTCTGGATCCTTAAATCTAACTCTTTGTAATTGTTTGTGATTGCAGGGCATAAGGTAAAGCACCCTAGTCTTGGATAGTGGATGTTCAGGACACATGACTGGAAATAAAGCCCTGCTATCAGACTATGAGGAGAAGGCTGCCCCAAAAGTCTCCTATGGAGATGGCAACATAGGACGTACTATGGGATATGGCAATATCAATCTTGGAAGTGTCATCATCACAAATGTAGCTCTAGTCCCAGGACTCAAGCATGACTTGCTATCTGTGAGTCAAATCTGTGACAGAGGTTACCATGTAGATTTTCAACCTGATTACTGTGAGATTATCAGCAAATCTACAGGGAAAGTTATTCTAGTTGGACACAGACGTAACAACATCTATGAAGCAAGTTTGGTAACAAACTCTGAAGGAAAAGCTGTGTGTCTGTCTGCAAAAATGTCAAATGAAGAGAGTTGGAAATGGCATAAGAAGCTCTCTCACCTAAACTTGAACAACATCAATGAGCTAATTCGAAAAGATCTTGTAAGGGGACTTCCAAAGTCAATACTCAGCTTAAATGGTCTGTGTGATTCTTGTCAAAAGGCCAAGCAAAGGAAGTCATCTTTCAAGAGTAAGTCTGAATCTTCAGTTGTGGATCCTTATCATCTTCTTCATGTTGATCTATTTCATCCAGTCAATATAATGTCTCTTGGCAGAAAGCAATATGCTCTAGTCATTGTTGATGAGTACACTAGGTACACTTGGGTGTATTTCTTAGCAAAGAAGGATGAAACTGCTTTAACTCTGATGGATCATGTGTAAAGCTACTGGACAAAGGATCACAGTATAAAGTGAAAATTATCAGGAGTGATAATGGTACTGAATTCAGAAATGCAATAATGGAAGAATTTTGCAAAGAAAGAGGAGTGAAGCAAGAATTTTCTGCACCAGGGACTCCACAGCAAAATGGTGTAGTTGAAAGAAAGAACAGAACCTTAATCGAAGCTGCCAGAACAATGCTTGAAGAAGCAAAATTGCCAACTTATTTCTGGGCAGAAGCTGTTCAAACTGCTTGTTTTACTCAGAATGCAACACTGATCAACAAGCATGGGAAAACACCATATGAGATGGTGAAAAATAAGAAGCCAAATTTGAAATATTTTCATATTTTTGGATGCAAGTGCTTTGTGTTGAAAACTCATCCTGAACAGTTGACCAAGTTTGACTTAAAAGCTGATGAAGGAATTTTTGTTGGATACCCACTGTCAACTAAAGCATTCAGAGTCTACAATCTGAGAACTAAAGTGATCATGGAATCAATACATGTGTCATTTGATGACAAGAAAATAACTGGAATAGAAGATGAAGAATATCATGATCAACTTCGCTTTGAAAATGAAGATCTAAACTCTGATGACATAAACTCTGATGAAGCAAATCCAACAAACTCTGACGAAGCATACTCTGAACCTCTACTGGTAAACACTGAGGAAGTTTCTCTGACAGAACAAAATAGAGAACCAGTTGAGGGGGAGCGTGAAGATACTTCAGAAACTTCTCAAAATGATGACTCAAATTCTGAAAATGAGTCAGCTGATGAATCAAATAGAAACTCCGGGTCAAACTCTTAAAGTTCAAATACTGAACAGTCCAATTCAGGGGGAGCCTCAGATAATGCAAATGGTCAAGCAGAAAATCAGGAGAGCATGGATCAAGGGGGAGGATCTAATAATGAAAATAGAAGCCAATTACCAACAGCAAGAAGGTGGACACAAGCCCATACACCTGACTTGATAATTGGAGATCCAGAAGCTAGTGTAAGAACTAGAAGTGCTACAAATAATGAATGTCTGTTTCATGCATTCTTATCTCAAACTGAGCCCAAGAAAGTGGAAGAAGCTCTTCAAGATGCTAATTGGATAACAGCAATGCAAGAAGAGTTAAATGAATTTGAGAGGAATGAAGTCTGGACACTTGTACCAAGACCAAAGAACAGATCTATTGTTGGTACAAAGTGGGTTTTCAGAAACAAAACAGACAGTGATGGAGTGATTACAAGGAATAAGGCTAGACTTGTGGCAAAAGGCTATTCACAGCAAGAAGGAATTGACTATGATGAAACCTTTGCTCCAGTTGCAAGATTGGAGGCAATAAGGATTTTTCTGGCCTATGCTGCTCACAAAAAGTTTAAAGTCTTTCAGATGGATGTGAAAAGTGCTTTTCTCAATGGGAAACTTGAAGAAGAAGTGTTTGTTGAACAACCACCAGGGTTTGTGGACCCTAAGCATCCAGACTATGTCTACAGGTTGGACAAAGCATTATATGGACTAAAGCAAGCACCTAGAGCATGGTATGAAACTCTGGCTCAATTTCTTTTAGAAAGTGGGTTCACTAGAGGTACAATTGACAAAACCTTGTTCTATTTCAATACTGGTAATGATCTGCTGTTAGTTCAAATCTATGTGGATGATATAATTTTTGGGTCTACTAATGACAAACTCTGTAAGAAGTTTGCAAAGCTTATGCAGTCAAGATACCAAATGAGCATGATGGGAGAGCTTAGTTATTTTCTAGGCTTGCAAGTAAAGCAAACAGATGATGGGATTTTTATCAATCAAGCAAAATATACCAGAAATCTTCTTAAGAAATTTGGTATGCTTGATAGTTCATCTGCCACAACTCCCATGGCTACTGCAACAAAACTAGACAAAGACACAGGAGCCTCAGTAGATATGACAAACTACAGAGGAATGATAGGGTCTCTTCTTTATCTCACCGCAAGTAGACCAGATATCATGTATGCAACATGTCTCTGTGCAAGATTTCAAGCAGACCCTAGGGAGCCTCATCTAACAGCTGTGAAGAGAATTTTCAAATATCTCAAAGGAACCATAACTCTTGGTTTGTGGTATCCTAGAGAATCAGAGTTTAAGTTAATTGGTTACTCTGATGCAGATTTTGCAGGTTGTAAGATTGACAGAAAGAGTACAATTGGAAGCTGTCAATTTCTAGGTGACAGATTAGTTTCTTGGTACAGCAAGAAACAGAAATCAATTTCCACATCCACAGCAAAAGCAGAGTATATTGCTGCTGGTAGCTGTTGTGCACAGATTTTGTGGATGAAGAATCAGTTGCTGGATTATGGATTAAGGTACTCTAAAATACCTATTTTCTGTGATATTCAAAGTGTTATTGCTATGACAGGTAATCCAGTACAGCACTCCATGACGAAGCACATCAGCATAAGGTATCATTTTATCAGGGAACATGTGGAGGCACTTCTACCGTAACAATGGTAGGCACTGTTTCAAAGTCAAAATTAAAGTGCTCTCCTTGCATAGTGTCCTGAGTGTCATCTATTTGGTTATCTTCTCCCATTGTGAGTAATGGGAGAGTGCTTGACTCAGTACAAGATGCCATGGCCCGATGACGAATTTCAATAGATGCATCCTATTGAGAGGATGTCTCTAGAGACTGTTTAGTGGCCATATGAATGTCCATATCCTTTTGAGAGGATACAGATGGGTTTACAGTTGCCTCCCTATAGGTTCTTCTTTTCTTTAAGGGTGGAGACAGAGCTGTGGAAACACTCATTGCAGCTATATCACTAACTCTTCTTGAACTGGTTTGAACATTAGGCTCAGGTTGTGTATCAGGAGTGTTTGACTCTATGCTTGGCTCTATGACCCAGGTCAGAGATTGTGGTTCTACAACCTCTGGGTCAGCCCTAACAACCACTTGGGTTTGAATTAAAGTACCAGAAGAAGAACCAGGGTTAGGAATAACTAACTGTAGTGGAACTGGATGTGGCTGAGGAACTTGTTCACCAAAGATAGGAAGATGAATGAATTGACTCATCAGTGGTGAAACAAGAACAGGTATGTTGGGGAATTTGGATGAGACATCAAGTCTGGTGTAGAATTTGGTGTCTGTGGTTGGAGAGGTTTCAAATCTGGCTTCTCGAAACAGTTCTACCTGCTCAGCAGTGAGAAGATGATTAATGATAAGAGTGAGAAAGCGAGGGTACCAACACTTTACTTTCTCATTATTATCAGAATCTCTCCTAGAGTGAGCAAGCCTGTTGAGCATTAGGTTCCACAGAATCTCAGGAAAATTCAATCTACGACCAAATACTATAGCATAAGCAATATACTGATTAAGACTGGTAATGCAATGAAAATTTGTTTTTGTGCAGTTACCAAATACTCTTGCTATAGTATCAAAGAACAGATCCCATTCCCTTACCACAAAGCTTTTGGACAATTTAACCATTTGGAAGGGACCCTGATAATGAATATTCACAAAGAACTATGATAACTCATCATCAGTGGGTAAGGGATCAAACCTGTCCTTTGGAAAATGCAACACATCACAGTCCTGATCAGTATTTATTCATTACTATAAATAAGGAACCGACAAAATAAACTTCCTTATTTAACTAGACTCCAAATATAACTCTAAGTAGGAATCCTGATCAGCTTCCAGTCCTGATGATCAATCCTGATCCCAGTCCTGATGAAGATCCTGATGACAATCCTGATACTGACGCTTGAGCAAATACTGATGACCATGCAATACTGATGACGTCAGCAATCCTGATCAGTTGAGTCTAGATATTGACGATCATTGAATTCTGATCTAACAATCTCCCCCAATCTCATACTTTGTGAAATAAAGTATAGATTCCTAAGATTCAATGATGTCAAAAACATATATACAAATGTAAAAGTATCTGCAGCAACAACTTATCTGTTTAAATTCTTTGATAGAACAGATTCATCTTCAAGAAGTTGGATATCAAATTTTCTTCTTTTTCTTCAAGAATTTGAATCAGTCTTTCCTTAAGATTTCTGAGTTCTTCATCTTCCTCATTAATCTGGTAGATAGCTGCTCTGAGATTCAATATGGAGCTTCTCTGAAGACTATGCTCTTCAAGCAAAAGATAAGCAATTTCCTTCCCATCAGGATTGAGAGGAAGTTGTGTCATGCCAAAAGTTACTTCTTTAACATCAGTACCCCTTTGCATTTCCACATCCTGACCTCTTTGATTTAAGTACATGGGAGTATAATTACCATTGAAATTAATGTTTCCATCTAGTCTTCTTCTTATTGTTGACAAATCATGTCACTCCACACTTTGCACATTTGATTCTTCAATCTCAAAAGATAATGAACATATTTCAGTTCCTGTGTAGTTTTCATCAGCAGATCTTGAATAGATAGAATCTTCACACTACCATCTTTCATGAAGTACAGAAGCTTTTCTTTCTTGTCAAAACCATCATGACAATCTATAACTATATCAACAGCTAGTAAATTGTTCAGGTTTTCAGAAGTTAAAGTACCTCCAATTTCAGTTAAGGAGTAAGGATCAACATATGACATATTCAGATATTCAGCATCCCTGTGTCCAATACCTCATCTTGAATTACTTGTCAATTGCTTCAGATTTGAAAACATCTTTAACCAGAGTGCTTTTGATCTAACCATATCAGATAAATCAACAACACTTGAAGCACTTGTAATAATTCCTCCAGTCTGAAAATTGATAGGTGTATCACACCTCAGTGTACTTATGTGTTTCCACTTCTTATCCTTTTCCTTTTCAAAGGCATAGCTTCTTTCCAGTAAAGATTCTTGTCTGCTTGGGTTCCTCCAGTTTCTTTCATTTGAACGTTTAAGCCTTTGTTTATAGAGATTGAAATCTCTATTTGTTTTTCTTGTGATTTCTCTTCTTCTGGCTTCTTCTTCTTCATCTACTTCCTTGTTATGAGAGTCAACCACAGTAGATAAGATTATCAAATCAATCTCTTGCAGAATTTCAGAATCATCAGGATCTTGAATATTATCAGGAACAACATCAGGATTAGATTCTTCAATTTGATTTGTATTGCAGAGAGTTGATTTTCTTGATTTTCTTCTCAAATTCAGGTCCTTCTTCGATATTTGCATCATCACCAAAAGTAGATCTGTCAGGAACTACTAGAGTTTGAATAGGTTCAGGAATTTCTTCAATTCTTAACCCTCTAGACCTTGTTTGTCTAGGTACTGTTTGAGTTGAAGAACCTCTTCTACTTCTTCTAGCACCTCTCCTACCTCTGCTTCCTCTACCTCTAGTAGAAACAGAATAGCTTTCCATTATCTCTTTTTGTTGTCTCAAGAATTCTTCATTTGAGAGATCTGGATATTCTTCACTTGCTGTAGAGAGTGCTTTTCTGGCAAATAATTGTTGAACTCTTTTATCAGTATGATAAAGAGTAACAATTCTACCATCCTTTGTAGTAAACTTCTGGAATAAATTTGATGCATCTTCAGGATTATCAATAAAAATATCTTCATCACCTTCAGGAATTGTGGTAAGAGTATGTCCATGACCAGGTGTCAGGATTTGTTCTTCCGTCAGGATCTGAGATTGCACCAACGTTCTTACTGTCTTAACTCCAGAATCAGAAACATGAGTTGACTGCGTTGTTTGACTTTGAGAAGTTTGAATTGTAGACTTCATAACAGCAGCATCAGAGGTTTCTCCTTGTATCACTTTGTCACTACCATCATCTCCAGTATCATCATCATCATTATTCCTTAATACTAGATCAGGTGTGCATTTTGTCTGACTAACCTTCTCCCCCTTGTTGACATCAGGATTTGACAATAAATTCAAAATTAAGGAAAAAGAGGCTTGAATGTTAGTTACCTTAGTATCCAGAGAATCAATCCTTCTGTTGATGGAGGTTTGTTCAGAAATGACAGATTTCACTTGGGATTCTACTACCCTTAGCTGAAAAGTAGTAGGCACCTTTGTAAAATTTTGAGAAATATCATTCCTCACCAACTCAGTTGAGTTCTTGATAGAATCAATCTCACTTTTTAAGCTTTTGGATAACAGAGTTGTAGCCTTCAGATGATTCTTCAAGTCTTGATTCTCTATAGATTTCACTGCATCATAGGCATGTTCCAAAGCAGAAGAATAACTGACAGATTCAGCAGATCTGTACCATGAATTGTTCCATTCATTCTGTCTAAGTGCCTCAGCAGGATTAAAGGAAGGAATAGAAAAATCTTGTCTTTGATCTTTCCCAATGGAAGCTTTGCCAGCCATATATGTACTTGATGAACCAAAATTAGTTCCAAGACTAACTTTGAGTGCTGTAGCAAGCTGTTCCTTCTCTTGTCGATTCTCATCATTATCACTATCATCAGAGTCATCATCATCAGTACTATGAGTAACATCAGGATCAGGAATAGCTATACCTTTCATTTTATCCTGTGAATCTGTGATAGGATAATTCATTGGTCTTGAACGAAGTGGCTGTATCAGGATAGGCTCAGCATCAGGAGCACCACTAGCGTCAGGATGAACACCGTCAGGATTTGATATGCTTGCATCAGTATTTGCTACCAATGGTCCTCATTGACAGTGTCCTCGACCAATCTTTGAACTTCATCTGCACCAGAAATCCCTTGAGCTGTGTCAGGAAATTTCTCAGAAACTGTAGCTTGGCCTGCATCTTCACTTTGAGAAGATGGTTCTTGTGTAGCTGGAATGTTGATGTCTACATTCTCCCTTTGAGAAAATGGTTCTTGTGGTACCATTCCACTAGCTAAGCCTTCACTCAAACTTTGATTGAGTGGTTCTTGTGTGGCTGGATCATCAGAAAGAACTGCTGAACCACTTTGAGGTTCAGGTTCTTGTGGGCTTGATCCTTTCAGTTTCTTCTGTCTCTGATAGACTAACTCTTCTGCCTTCCTTAGCTTTTCCATTGGATGTTTTATCCCAAGATTGGAAGCAGCAGCACCATATTTCTCCCATGAAATATCAACATGTCTTTTTGTTGGAGAGTCCTGTGCTGGAGAGTCTAAAATAGTAACCACTTGACTTGGTGCAGCATCAGGAATACTAACATCAGGATTTGCTTGAGCAGTTGAAACTGATTGTCATTCAGAATAGAAGTGTCATGTACATCAGTATCCTGCTTCTTTTCTAAAGGAATTTGATACCTGCCCTTAGTTAATCTTCGTTTCTTCTGCGGTGTAGACAATGAAACCACAGCTGCAGTAGCAGTATCAGCAACTTCCTTATTCACATTCATTATAGAGGATATAGGTAAGTCATCCTCTGAATCAGTCTCATCCCTGAGAACTAATTTTCTTTTAACAGAAACAGCCTCAACACCTTTTGCAGCTTTCTTCACCAGGACCCCTTGTACACCCCCTTGTAACTTCTTTTTAGTGAGTGGTGTAGAGGAAAAATTCTTTGAACCTGATTGCCTTCCTGACACATCAGTTCTAGCTGACTTCTTTGATTTTTCAACTAAAGTCTTTTGAGAGAAAATAGAGGTGGCAGTTGACTGTTTAGACTGTTTAGGATGAATGCTTGGGTTAGGAACAAGGTGTGATTGGCCTTGCCCCATAGCATTAGAAATTAAACCATAACGAGTAGGCATTTTCCTATGTAAGAAAAACCTAACCTCATCAGGAATAAAATCATTTCCTATGAAACCATTTGCCTTATCACTGTTGACTAAGGACTTAATATTATTTTCAGTAATTCTACAGATAGGTAGAACTACATCATTCTCAAAAACAACATTAGGACACAAGTGATTAAATATCAACTGTAAAAATCTAGGAAAACAGACAGAACCTAACTTATCTGATTTCCTATCACTTAAAGCTTTTAAGATAAACGACCCATAATCAAACACTGTAGAATGGATAAGAGAGTACCCAATTTTAAGAGATCCTGATGGAAGAGCATCAAAATTTGATGTCTTGTTCAGGAAACAGCGGCTGATCGTATCAAAGAAGAAATTCCATTCCTTCTTAAGCTTTGTCCTAAAGAGATTGCCATATCTCTTTACTTCACCATTGTAGCCCAACTTTGTAACAAACTCAAAGAGAGTAGAGTCCGAAACATTATCAGGAATAGCATCACCAAGAACAGGTAAATGCAGGGCTTCCTCCACAATTGAAGGAGTCACATAGTGAGTAATTCCATTATATTCAAAACTCATCAAGATGGTGTCAGAATACCCTTTGTCAAAAGTAACTGAGTTCCACACCTGCATTACAGACTTAAAAGAAACACTTGCAGGTTCTGTTAAAGCAAACTTCAATGGGCTTGAAGCTAGAAAATCTTGAATTATATGAAACTCATTGGGTAAATCTTGATGATTTAGAATAGCCACAAAATTATTAGTGGCAAAAGTAACACCAATAATCACTGTTTGTTTGTTCATGAATGATGAAGACGCCATTGTAATTCTTAAAAATCTTGAGAATTGATGTTTGAAAATAGTTAGGGTTCGTAAGCACAGAGAGAGATAGAAAATCGAAAAACTGATGATGAGAGAGTAATTAATGATTTAGAATAAGTAAAAGTATTTTGTTAGAACAAAACTTTACTCTCAATAACAGGTGGAAAGATATGATTTGTGCACAAATAATTAGTGGACAGATTACGTGTGTAATTTAAATGAAACTGCACCGCTTTTTATGTGTATGTATATGTATATCTATGATAGTGCAACACACGTGCGCATACAGTTGTCCTACTAAAACTAACCGTCCATCAGTAGAACTGACGAAAAATTAGGCACAAATTAAGCAATGAAATACTGACCTGAACATCCGGATTGACCAGTTGACTTCCTGTCAGGATTGAGTCCTATCAGGAATAGATCAAAAATACATACCTTTCTGAATAACCATCAGTATTTGACAGTTATCAGGATTTCCTCTCTGTATCTTTCCTCAGAAATTCTCAAAGTTCATCATTCCAAGTTCATTCACCAATTTATTGAAAGTAGCTTCAGGTAGTGGCTTGGTGAATATATCAGCTAGTTGTTGATCAGTAGGAACAAAGTGAAGTTCAATTGTTCCTTCCAGAACTTGTTCTCTTATGAAGTGATATCGAATACTGATGTGTTTAGTAAGAGAATGTTGAACTGGATTTCCTGTCATTGCAATAGCACTTTGGTTATCACAAAAAATAGGGATTTTTGAGTATGACAGGCCATAATCTAACAACTGATTTCTCATCCACATTATCTGAGCACAACAACTTCCTGTAGCAATGTACTCAGCTTCTACAGTTGAAGTGGAAATGGATTTTTGCTTTTTACTGAACCATGAAACTAGTCTTCCACCCAAAAACTGACAACTTCCTGAAGTACTTTTTCTGTCTATTTTGCATCCTGCAAAATCAGCATCTGAATAACCACACAACCCAAAATCTGATTCCCTTGCATACCAAAGGCCAAGTGAAGAAGTGCCTTTGAGATATCTGAAAATTCTTTTGACTGCAATCAGATGGGGTTCTCTAGGTTTTGCTTGAAATCTTGCACACAGACAGGTTGCAAACATGATATCTGGTCTACTTGCAGTGAGATACAATAAAGAGCCAATCATTCCTCTGTAGTGAGTTACATCTACCTCAGCACCTTGATCAGGATCAAGTTTGGTAGCTGTAGCTATGGGAGTTGTAGCAGGAGAACTATCTTGCATGTTAAACCTTGTCAATAAATTCCTTGTATATTTAGACTGATTGATAAAAATCCCTTCATCAGTCTGTTTAACTTGAAGACCAAGAAAGTAACTCATTTCTCCCATCATGCTCATTTGATATCTTGACTGCATAAGCTTGGAAAACTTTTCACATAGCTTATTGTTTGTTGACCCAAAAATGATATCATCAACATAAATCTGAACTAACAACAAGTCCTTACCATGATTCAAATAAAATAGAGTTTTATCAATATCACCTATTTTGAATCCACTTTCCAGTAAGAATAGAGCTAAAGTTTCATACCATGCTCTTGGAGCTTGCTTTAGTCCATAAAGTGCCTTATCCAATCTGTAGACATAATCTGGATATTTAGGATCAATGAAACCAGGAGGTTGCTCAACATAGACTTCTTCCTCCAATTCTCCATTTAAGAAATCACTTTTAACATCCATCTGGAAAACCTTGAATTTCTTATGAGCTGCATAAGCAAGAAATATCCTGATGGCTTCTAATCTTGCAACAGGAGCAAAAGTTTCATCATAGTCAATTCCCTCTTGTTGAGAATACCCCTTTGCAACTAGTCTAGCTTTGTTTCTGATTATTACTCCATCAGAATCAGTCTTGTTCTTGAAAATCCACTTTGTACCAACAATTGATCTATTCTTTGGTCTTGGTACCAGTTTCCAGACTTCATTTCTTTCAAATTCATTCAGTTCCTCTTGCATTGCAGTAACCCAATCAGCATCTTTAAGTGCATCTTCAACTTTATTTAGCTCCTCCTTGGATAGAAAGTTATTGTATAGACATTCATTCTGATTTGCACTTCTTGTTTGAACACCTGCATCATGATCTCCAATGATCAAATCAGGAGTATGACTTGAAGTCCATTTCCTTGCTGGTGGTAAATCAGTCCTTAAAGTAGATGCTCCCCCTGGATTGGTGTTATCTTGATTTAAAGAATTTGCTTGATTTGAAGCTCCCCTTGAATTATTGCTATCTCCTCCTGATAAGTTATCAGGATCATCACTTGAATCAGTATCTGAAGAATTATGTCCTGATGATTGAGTTGACTCTGAACTTGTAGCAGAATGCTGTTGCTCCCCCTCAACATTAGCACTACTAGAAGTATCACTATTGATTGCATCACCAGTATTAGCACCATCAGTATCTGGTGTGTCATCAGGATTTGGTGACCCATCAGGATCTGATGTATTGACAGGATCTGATTCACTTTCTTCAGGTTCCTTGGTAGCTTCATTTTCAAAAATCAATCAATCATGAGAGTCTTCATTAATTCCAGTTATCTTCTTGTCATCAAAAGATACATGTATTGACTCCATGACAGTTCTTGTTCTCAAATTAAAAACTCTGAAGGCTCTTGATGCAAGATAGCCTATGAAAATTCCTTCATCAGCCTTTGTTTCAAATTTCCCTAGCTGTTCAGGATGAGTTCTGAGAACAAAACATTTACAGCCAAACACATGCAAATGCTTCAGACTTGGTTTCTTCTCCTTGAGTGACTGATAAGGAGTACTACCATGCCTGTTTATTAATGTGAGATTTTGAGTATAGCATGCTGTGTTGACTGCTTCTGCCCAGAAATATGTAGGTAATTTAGCTTTTTCCAACATAGTTCTGCCAGCTTCAATAAGAGTTCTATTTTTCCTTTCAACTACTCCATTTTGCTGGGGTGTGCCAGGAGCAGAGAATTGTTGAATGATTCCTTTGTATTTGCAGAACTCTTCCATCTTTGAATTCTTAAATTCAGTACCATTATCACTTCTCAGTATCTTGACTTTGTACTTTGTGGTTGTCTCAATCATTCTCACATGATCCCACAGAACTTCAGGAGTCTCATCTTTTCTGTGCAGAAAATACACCCAGGTGAATCTAGAATATTCATCAACAATTACAAGAGTGTACCTTTTCTTACTGATGGACATGATGTTGACTGGACCAAATAGATCAAGATGTAGCATGTGATATGGTTCTTCAATAGAGGATTCTGATTTACTCTGGAATGATGTCCTTTGTTTTGCTTTCTGACATGCATCACAGAGTCCATCAGGTGTATATAATACTTTTGGTAATCCTCTCACTAAATCTTTCTTAACCAACTCATTGATATTGCTGGAGTTGAGATGAGAAAGCTTCTTGTGCCAATTCCAACTTTCATCTACTGATGCTTTACTGATCAGACAGGTAGGAGAGTCATCAATATTTGAGAGAATGTTGGCTTCATATATGTTACCATGCCTGTAGCCAGTCAATGCAATCTTTCCTGTTTCTTTGCTGACTACTTCACAATGTGTGGAATAGAAGTTGACATGATAACCTCTGTCAGTGATTTGACTAATACTCAACAGGTTGTGTTTTAGTCCCTTCACTAGAGCTACTTTTTCAATGATGACATTTCCAATGATTATATTGCCATATCCCAAAATTTGTCCAATGTTGCCATCTCCATAAGACACAGTTGGGCCAGCTTTTTCCTCATATTCTGATAACAGGGCTTTGTTTCCAGTCATGTGCACAGAACATCCACTATCCATGACTAACACATTTTTCTTTTTACCCTGCAACAGAATTCCAAAACACTAATTAGAATGTTTAGGAACCCACACTTGTTGGGTCCCTTTGTCATGCATTTTATTAACATTCACAGCAGAAGACTTTCTGACCTTAGCAGTCCTGACAGGATTTACTCCATCAGGATTTGTTTTGTCAGTATCAGTATTAACAAAAGCATGTTCCAACTTGACATTCTTAATGCTACCAGAGTTTGCACTATTTTTATCAACTCTAGGCAATGGATCATAAAAGTTATAGTACAACTCATGATAATCTTTACAAGTATAAATAGAATGCCATATACTACCACAATGAAAACAGGACTTCTGTGGTTTATAAAATACTGATTTATTCCTAACATCAGACTTAGAAATATCAGCAATCTTCTTCTTACTCTTCTTACAATCAATATCAAGATGATTAGAGTTACCACAGTTAAAACAACACTTTCTAGGTTCATTTGGGATATATTTGTAACCATTCTCTTTATTGATCCCAACTTTACCATTCCTGTTTCTCTTAACAGTAGCTTCCTTTTTCTTATCTGTCACCTCACAGATTTTTATCCTTAAGCTGTTTCTGAGACAATAGTCCTACATTCTTAGTGACTTTATTCATGACAAGTTTAGACTTTATAATTTTAATTCCTTGAGTAGAGGTAGATCCCTTTTCAAAAGTAGAATTGGAATCCTTACCAAAAACAAAATTAACAGGAGTAATCTTAGATTTGGTTGCGTCTATAACATGTCTATAGGTCTTTGGACTGACTGTCTCATCAATGACAATTTTCTCTTTCAATTTCTTATCCTCATCTGACTTATATCCTAGACACTCTTTCCAATTCTTAGAGGTATTAATCTCATGAAATTTCCTACCAGAGTCTGTCCAGGTTCTGATTTTCTCATTAGCATATTCAAGTTCCTTTTCAAGAGAAGTACATTTAGATTTCATCTCTAAGTACATGTGTTTAGCATTATCACATTCTTTTTGTACTTCTTGCATACGAGAAAATTCAGCTTCTAATATGTCATTCCTTTTTCTAAGTTCAGACATCTCAGATAAGATCCTAGTATTTTCAGAAGTTTGACTTCTAAAGCTAATATGTAATGACTTTAGAAAGCGTCTTAACTCAGAAGCATTATCAGTATCAAAATTAAAGATAGTATTTAGTACCTTATCATCAGGAGCAGCAGTTACATCAGCATTGGCCATTAGAGCATAGTTGACTACCTCAGTATCAGATTCTGAGGAAGAGTCCATCCAATCCTTGCTTGATGTGATAAGTGCCTTTGTCTTCTTGCACTCAGAAGCAAAGTGACCCATACCATTACACTTGTAGCATCTAACCTTTGACTTGTCAAATTTGCTACCCTTTGTGACGCCCTCCAAACCCGGGGTACATATTTGAGGAGTCATCCGACCAACGGAATACTCTTTAACACATGCATAATATATATAAAGACACAAATACCCCTTAACCAAGACCGCATCCAGATTATGGCAATGAACACAATCTACTACAATCTTTTATTAATACAATACCAGTTTTATCAGAGTTATTACATCACAACTAAAGTTCAAATCTAGACATCTAATCTAGAAAAGCAAAACAACAACTACCCTGCCAATGACAATGACTCGAGGGGCTCTCCTGGCTGCTGGTGAACTATCGGTCACGCTATGCTGACTCATACTCTCGCTTCACTGGAATAGAGTTAGAAAACAACAAGCAAGAGTGAGCCAAAATTGCTCAGTAAACATCAATGAATCATTTCTATCACAGTTGTAAGGATATGAATTTATGATATCAGAATCAACAATATTTAGCTAACACATGCTTTGTATCAATAACAATTGAAGAAAAAGAATTAGAATTTGGCTTATACATTTTATTCAAATCAAAGGTTGTGCTGCTGGCCAGCCACGCATCAACCCCGGACTAGCTCACGACATAGTCCTCTACTGGATCCCAGGCCAATCCAGGCCTTAAGTTATTCCAACCATAAATATGGCCCGACCAATTACTGGTCCATTTTAAAAACATGCCAAATCTATCATATGGTATAAACAATAACATGCTCAATAAGATAAACTCAATGTATAATAATTGCAAAAGAGCTTCAACTGCTCAGTATCAAATGAAGATCGAGAAAGAATCATGGAATAATTTCAATGGTACAGTGTGCTCATTCAATAAGGAAATCAAGATTGGTAATTGATAATCAATGACCGTAATCAACAGTCAAGATGGAAGTCAAATAATCAATGGTTGTCACTAATGATCAAAGGATGATAAACAATAACCAAATGGTGGTAAACAATAATCAAGTGAGTTGGAATTAAGGGTTTTCCGATGCAGATCAAATCAAAGAATCAAGAATTTCTAAGGAAATGGAATCAATTGTCCAAATGCGGTTAAAAGATTGATAATTTGAATTGTTATGGGGATAATAGTATTCAAGTAATCAAGACAATAATAATTTCTATCACATGTAAAGGCACAGATACTTGCCTGGTCTAAGCTGTTGTCGGATCGACTCTGCTCACTCTACCTTTCCCTTTCCCTTGCTCCGGGAACTCGATTCTATAATTAAACAACTCATCACAATAAGTCTAACTATTCTCGTTCTACTCTCGACACTTATTCAATCAATAATCACATTTAAACAAGTAACCGGTTACGTATCGGACGTCCGGAATGATTTACGATATTTAAAACTCAGATATTTGCCCTAGTACGGGCATATAAAGACTATAAAACACAACACACAATTAATATGAACCATATAGCACTTATAAATATTTTTAAAACATCATACGAAACTTATTTGAATTTTAAATAAGTCATTACTAATTTTTAAATCAAAAATCGGATTTTTAAATCCAATATAAACATTTAAATGCAAATAAATCAATTAATAAAATTAATTGACACTTTTTAATTGCTCAAACTATTTTTAAATAAATAAACAGGCTTGAAAATAATTAAACTGAATTTTAAATTAATTAAATCTAATTAATAATTAATTTTTAAGAATTAATTGATTAAAAGAAATAACCAATTAATTAATAAATTAATTATTAATTAAAAATAATTAAAATAATTAAGTTTAATCAATTTTCGGATTTAAAATAATAAATATAATTTACCAGATTTTTTCTGATATTAAAATATATTTTTAAAATAAAAAAATGAATTTTTAAAAATTTTAAACTATTTTCGAATTAATTTTCAAAATAAAATTCAAAAACAGTTTTCAGAAATCGAATTAGGGTTTTGAAGATTGAAACCGGGTAAAACTTCGGGTAAACTGGTCGGGAAGAACAAATCCGGGTCACCAAGAACAACCCACCGGATTCTGGGTTTTCCAGAATCCAGCCGGTGTCCGGCGACCGGAATTCTTAATTCCCGATCAAACATGACCAAAACAATAGGGCTTTTGTTCGCCTTTGCAAGACAAACACAACCCACACAAAAACATCTCTGTCCCATGCCGGAATCGAGCCCAGAATCCGGTCAAAGAAACCGTCGGGGAAGACTCCGGCCGGAAACCCGATCTCTCTCATTTCTACATGAAACTCAAAGATTAATATACCAAAACGAAGCTTATAACTCATACAATCAAAGCCCCATATCAAAACTTATGTCAGATCAACAACAAGAACGAACGAAGTAAAAGAAAAATTCGGGTCAAAACTCGAAAATCAAACCCATCAAAATTGAACATAAACAGGAAATTAAAGCATGGATTCTTGCTAATTAGAACCCTAGGAACATGTTAGAAGCAACCAATTGAACGGAGAATCAACAGAATGAAAATCCCCAAATTAATCAAGAACCCTAATTTAATTCAAATATTGAAAAATTCATAATAAATCGAACAATTACCAGATGATGATGAGGTTGGAAGATTATGAAACTAGAGATCAAGAGCTTTGATTTGAGTACTTGAACTTTGATTTCTGAAATCAATAACACCTTGAACGAATGGATTGATTATTCAAGAACACGAAGAACACGTTTCGGGAATTTTTACTTTTTGATTATTCGCAATGCAGATTATGAAGGTTATAAGGTACGATTCGTCTTTATATATTTTTGGAAAAATAATACCCCAAGGAACACTTTTGGATCGTTATAGATCCACTGGATCGTTTAAAAACCCTAATTAGGTTAAAAATACGTTTTACGAGAAGATAATTATCTACAAGGATTGATAATTATCCAAATCAATACATATCATTATATAACTAATGCTCAAGAATACTGGGGCTATAACAAAGGTAATATTGATATAAACGATATATCCATCCCCTTAAGCAATTAGGGTTCGGAACAATTTTTCCCTTTTTGAACAAAACGAATTATTCTTGCAGAATCAAATAGGTAGGAATGAAATGATACGAATATCTCTCCCGATAATGATTCGAATACGAAAGACGAAGAGATATTAATTAATGTACGAAATTCCAATGGGGCCCTTGAATTATCAAAACGGGGCTCAGATTTGAATAAAATTCCAAATGACGAAATATTTTAAAGGGGGCTTTCGACTCACCATTTAGCACATAATCACACAATAATTATCATTTAATAATATTCCAATACTCCACAACAAATATTTTTATATTAAATATATCATTTAATCAAATAATAAAATTCACGGATATTACATCCTTCCCCCCTTAATAGGATTCTGTCCTCAGAATCAGATCAAGGAAACAACTGGGGATACTTCTCTAACATCTCACTCTCTAACTCCCAGGTAGACTCTTCTACTTTAGGATTCCTCCACAAAACTCTCACTAACGCTACTGTCTTATTCCTTAGTACTTTCTCCTTACGATCCAATATCTGAATCGGTCGTTCTACATAAGATAAATTTGCCTGGACCTCTATGGGTTCATACTCTATTACATGATTCGAATCTGGTCGATACCTCTTAAGCATAGATACATGAAATACATTATGAACGTGCTGCATATGCGGTGGCAATGCTAACTTGTAAGCTACCTTGCCCACTTTCTTCAAAATCTCAAACGGTCCAATATATCTCGGACTCAACTTCCCTTTCTTTCCAAACCTAACTAATCCTTTCCATGGTGAAACCTTTAGTAACACTTGCTCTCCTTCTTCGAATCCCACATCCTTTCTGGCTTGATCCGCATACTTTTTCTGTCGGTCCTGAGCTGTTATCAATCTCCTTTGAATCAATTGAATCACTTCTTTTGTTTGTTGCACTAGTTCTGGTCCTATCATCTTTCGTTCACCAACTTCTTCCCAGTACACTGGAGATCGACACTTTCGTCCATACAAAGCTTCGTAAGGTGGCATTCCGACGCGTGAAACCTATTATTATATGAAAATTCCACCAAAGGTAGATGATCGTTCCAACTGCCTTTAAAGTCAAGTGCACATGTCCTAAGTATATCTTCAATAGTCTGAATTGTTCTTTCGCTTTGGCCGTCCGTCTGCGGGTGATAAGCCGTACTCATTCTTAACTCGGTGCCCAAACACTCTTGAAAACTCCTCCAAAATCTTGAATTGAATCGAGGGTCTCGATCAGACACTATCGACACTGGAACTCCATGCCGTACTACGATTTCCTTTATGTAAATATGAACTAACTTATCCAGCGAGAATCTCTCGTTAATCGGAAGAAAATGCGCAGATTTCGTCAATCGATCCACAATAACCCAGATGGCATCATGGTTAGCCTTCGTTCTAGGTAATCCTACCACAAAGTCCATCGCAATGTGTTCCCACTTCCATTCAGGAATTTCCAATGGTTGAAGTAATCCACTTGGTCTCTGATGTTCCGCCTTGATTCTTTGACACGTAAAGCATTTACTTACCCATTCCGCAATCTCTCTCTTCATATCTGGCCACCAAAAGTTCGTCTTAAGATCTCGATACATCTTCGTACTCCCTGGATGAATTGAATACTTCGAGTTATGCGCTTCGTGAAAAATTTCATTTTTCAGTTCCGCTACATTAGGTACCCATATCCGAGAAGCAAATCTCAAGATCCCTTTGTCGTCCGGTTGGCTACATATTTCCTCACCTGTCATCTTACTCACATCATCATTCATAACTTGCTCTTGGCACTTCCGTATCTTCTCCAACAATTCAGGTTGAAACGTCATGGTATAAATCATTTCCGTCGCATCCTTCGGAATACTTACTTCGATCTCTAACTTCTCAAATTCCTTGTATAACTCTTTGGTCATTGTCAGTGTATTTAATCTCTCTTTTCTGCTCAGTGCATCTGCTACCACATTTGCCTTGCCGGGATGATAGTTGATAGAAACGTCGTAGTCCTTGATTAGTTCTAACCATCTTTGTTGCCTCATGTTCAGCTCTTTCTGAGTAAAGATATACTTCAAACTCTTATGATCGGTGTAAATTTCACATCTCTCTCCATACAAGTAGTGTCTCCATATCTTCAAAGCAAACACAATCGCTGCTAACTCCAAATCATGTGTAGGATACATCTGTTCGTGGGGCCTCAACTGTCTTGACGCATAAGCAATCACCTTATCATGTTGCATAAGTACGCATCCCAATCCTTTGTACGACGCATCACTATAGATTACGAAATGACCTTGATCGTCTGGTAACATCAATACCGGTGTCGTAGTTAGTCTATTCTTTAGCTCTTGGAAGCTTTCTTCGCATTTATCGTCCCATATGAATCGCTCGCTTTTCCTTGTCAGTTTGGTCATTGGAGTAGCTATCTTCGCAAAATCTTGCACAAATCTCCGGTAATATCCGGCTAATCCCAAGAAACTTCTGACTTCAGTCGGTGTCCTTGGTCTCTCCCAATCTTTCACTGCCTCTATCTTTGCTGGATCAACTTTGATGCCTTCGCTGCTCACCACGTGTCCTAAGAAATGAACTTCTCTCAACCAGAATTCACACTTGGAAAACTTCGCATATAGCCTTTCTTGTCTCAACGTTTCCAACACAATCCGCAAATGGTCTGCATGATCTTCCTCTGTCTTTGATTATATCAAAATGTCGTCGATGAATACCACTACAAACTTGTCCAAATATCTCTTGAAAATCCTGTTCATTAAGTCCATAAAAGCTGCGGGTGCATTTGTTAGTCCAAACGCCATTACTAAGAATTCATAGTGCCCATACCTTGTTCGAAAGGCTGTCTTCGGTATGTCGTCTGGTTTAATCTTCAGTTGGTGATATCCTGACCGTAGGTCAATCTTTGAAAAATGTACCGCTCCTTTCAGCTGGTCAAACAGATCATCTATTCGAGGTAACAGATACTTGTTCTTAATGGTCAGCTTGTTCAACTCCCGATAGTCTATACACAATCTCATCCTTCCATCCTTTTTCTTGACAAATAATACTGGTGCTCCCCACGGCGAAACGCTGGGTCTAATAATTCCTTTTTCTAGCAAATCTTGCAGTTGAGTAGCCAATTCCTTCATCTCCACTGGTGCCATTCTGTAAGGGGCCTTAGATACTGGCTCCGCGCCTGGTACTAAGTCTATCGCAAATTCAATCTCTCTATTTGGAGGTAAACCTGGTAATTCTTCCGGAAAAACATCTGGAAACTCATTTACAACTGGAATATCTTCTAACTTAGAAACTTTCTTATCTATATCTATCACATACGCTAAATACGCCTCACAACCTTGCCTTAATAATCTCTTATTAGCCTGAATCATCGTCAGGAACCTCTTTCCTTGCCTCTCTCCTCTAAATATTATTTCCTTCTTTTCTAGGGTAATCAAAGTAACCCTCTTATTCTTACAGTCAATACTCGCATCATGCTCAGTCAACCAATCCATCCCTAGTATCACGTCAAATTCACCTAACTTAAAAGGTAACAAGTCCACGTAAAAACGATTTCCCAAAATCTCTATCTCACAACGAGGATAATATGAACTGACCGCTATACGATCCTGATTAGCTATCTCTATATTCAACACTCCACTTAAGGGTTTCATTACGCAATTCACTCTACGAGCAAACGTTTCAGAAATAAAAGACTTCGTCGCTCCCGAATCTATTAACACTTTAGCAGGAATAGAATTTACTAGAAGTGTACCTGCCACCACGTCGGAATCCCTCACTGCTTCTCCCATTGACATATTGTAGGTCCTGGCTAACGGCTGGACATTAACAACTGGGGGTGCTTCAATCGCCCGAATCATATTGTTCACGGTTGCTGGTGCTCTGCAGTCTTTAATCATGTGACCTGGTTTCTTACACCGATGGCACACAATGCCTATCTTGAAATCCCGGGAATAATGTCCCTTCTGATTGCATTTAAAGCATGTGACATTCAATCGATGGCATATCCCTGGATGTCGCTTCCCGCTTGTCTTGCATTCTGGTAGTGGGGGTCTAGAAAGTCCCTGCTGACTGCCGGCTGGTAGACGGTTATCTTGTCCTACGCTCCCGGTATCTGGTTTCCTGAAACTTGTATTCCTTCCGGTCTGAAATCCTGGTTTCTTATTTGCTTGGCCTTGAAAACTTCCCTGTTGTTGTCCCTTATCGGGTATCCCTGCTTTCCTTTTCTTGTTCTCCCTCTCTTTCATGTAAGAATCACTCTCTGTCTCCGCAATCATTGCCTTTTGGACCACCGCTGCATAGGTGTCCAACTCCAATATAGCTAACTTACTACGAATCCAATACCTCAGTCCCTGCTGGAACCTCTTGGCCTTCTTCTTCTCCGTATCCACATAGGTTGGAACAGACCTTGACAACTCCGTAAACCTTGTTTCATATTGGGGCACTGTCATACTTCCCTGCTTTAACTCCAAAAACTTTAATTCCATCTGATCTCTCATATAGTCCGGAAAATACCTTTCCAAAAACAACTCTGTAAATCTTGCCCACGTAATCAATCCCTCGGGTTCCATAGCCCTACTCGTTTCCCACCAATAACTGGCCTCATTCCTCAGAAAATAGCTTACATACTCCGTCTTCTTATCCTCTGCCACTTCTATCAAGGCAAAAGCCTTTTCCATCTCCTTCAACCATGCCTTAGGCTCTACAGGGTCTGCTGATCCTTTAAATTCTGGAGGTTTTGCTGCTTGGAAAGATTTGAACGTAATCGCCGGTGCTGCTTGCTAGTGATGCTGTTGATGCTGCTGATGCTGATGTTGTTGCTGCTGTTCTAAGAGCTGTTGCTGAAATGCCTGTTGCTGCTGTGCTAATGTGGCAGTATGTTGAGTAAGAGTATTTAACAACTGGATTACCATCGGGTCCATGTGGCCCGTGGGAGGTGTATTCTGTTGACCTTCTTGGTCAGGGGTATCAGTCTTACGGGTTTGTCGTCTAGGAGCCATATCGCTGATGAATGAACAAGAATTGGCTTAATCAAACAGTCCATATAATAGAAGGAAGGATCACAATTGATATCTCAAAGGTTTACAGATTTTCTCAACGGTGTATGGGTACACTCGTTGTAACAAGTAGAATAACAGTCATGATGCTGGAAATGAATGACAGGGGAATAAATACAGTTCTATAAAAGAGGTTTATCATATATATATATAGATAGAGTTAGTACAAGCGTAGAACGCTCCAAAAGAAAATATATCATGGTTGAACCATAACTGCCGATCAGCAATACAACAAAAATGCAACAACAACCCGAGGCGTTCCTATAAGCCCGGTGCACTGCTGATTCTACAATATGCATCTATATACTAACTATCTAAAAACCATATACCCATGTCACATCTGTCTGCTCCTAAAACCTGTTCACAGATCACCTGCTCCTGCCGGCCATAACGGGGGTCCTGAAATCTCTGCAATCTCACTCATCGCATAATCCAAAATCTGTCTCATCCCTGCTACTGTCTCTCCCTCTCGACTAGAAGCTAATCTGTGTAATCGAGTCTCAACCAAGGTCCTCGAAACCCTAAAACTCATCTGAATGTCCCTTATCTGATCTCTAAGTCTGTCCCTCTCTCGGATAGCGGCTGCTTCGATCGAACGAACCCTACCCATCTCCATAATCTGACCATAAAGGTACTCCTTCTCTCTATTCACCCTCTGATACACATGGTGTGGAACTGGTGGCTCACATAACTGATACAAAGGCCCACAAACTGATGCCTGAGACACTGGTGCTGGGGCTACTTGTCGGAGTGGAATAGGACAAGGTACCTGATCTCTCCTGACTACCGGATGCTAATGCCTAGGCTGATATCGCATTGGCCGAGACGGTCCTGCTCTCTCAACGGGTGTAGGTATCTCTGCTATCGTATCCTCGGAAGGGTCTGAATCTGAACTAGAACTAGGGGATGCAATTATAACCACATTTAATTACTACGCATAATATCCCTAGTTGACCTCCTAATATCCTTACGTGAATTCCTAACTCTCTATGTTATCATGGACCCTAAGTCCTAACTTGTTTCAAATGCCATAACCTGTTGCTCTGATACCAACTGTGACGCCCTCCAAACCCGGGGTACAGATTTGAGGAGTCATCCGACCAACGGAATACTCTTTAACACATGCATAATATATATAAAGACACAAATACCCCTTAACCAAGACCGCATCTAGATTATGGCAATGAACACAAGCTACTACAATATTTTATTAATACAATACCAGTTTTATCAGAGTTATTACATCACAACTAAAGTTCAAATCTAGACATCTAATCTAGAAAAGCAAAACAAAAACTACCCTGCCAATGACAATGACTCGAGGGGCTCTCCTGGCTGCTGGTGAACTATCGGTCACGCTATGCTGACTCATACTCTCGCTTCACTGGAATAGGGTTAGAAAACAACAAGCAAGAGTGAGCCAAAATTGCTCAGCAAACATCAATGAATCATTTCTATCACAGTTGTAAGGATATGAATTTATGATATCAGAATCAATAATATTTAGCTAACACATGCTTTGTATCAATAACAATTGAAGAAAAAGAATTAGAATTTGGCTTATACATTTTATTCAAATCAAAGGTTGTGCTGCTGGCCAGCCACGCATCAACCCCGGACAAGCTCACGGCATAGTCCTCTACTGGATCCCAGGCCAATCTGGGCCTTAAGTTATTCCGACCATAAATATGGCCCGACCAATTACTGGTCCATTTGAAAAACATGCCAAATCTATCAGAGGGTATAAACAATAACACTCAATAAGATAAACTCAATGTATAATAATTGCAAAAGAGCTTCAACTGCTCAGTATCAAATGAAGATCGAGAAAGAATCATGGAATAATTTCAATGGTACAGTGTCCTCATTCAATAAGGAAATCAAGATTGGTAATTGATAATCAATGACCGTAATCAACAGTCAAGATGGAAGTCAAATAATCAATGGTTGTCACTAATGATCAAAGGATGATAAACAATAACCAAATGGTGGTAAACAATAATCAAGTGAGTTGGAATTAAGGGTTTTCCGATGTAGATCAAATCAAATAATCAAGAATTTCTAAGGAAATGGAATCAGTTGTCCAAATGCGGTTAAAAGATTGATAATTTGAATTGTTCTGGGGATAATAGTATTCAAGTAATCAAGACAATAATAATTTCTATCACAAGTAAAGGCACAGATACTTGCCTGGTCTAAGCTGTTGTCGGATCGACTCTGCTCACTCTACCTTTCCCTTTCCCTTGCTCCGGGAACTCGATTCTATAATTAAACAACTCATCACAATAAGTCTAACTATTCTCGTTCTACTCTCGACACTTATTCAATCAATAATCACATTTAAACAAGTAACCGGTTACGTATCGGACGTCCGGAATGATTTACGATATTTAAAAGTCAGATATTTGCCCTAGTACGGGCATATACAGACTATAAAAACAACACACAATTAATATGAACCATATAGCACTTATAAATATTTTTAAAACATCATACAAAACTTATTTGAATTTTAAATAAGTCATTACTAATTTTTAAATCAAAAATCGGATTTTTAAATCCAATATAAACATTTAAATGAAAATAAATCAATTAATAAAATTAATTGACACTTTTTAAATGCTCAAACTATTTTTAAATAAATAAACAGGCTTGAAAATAATTAAACTGAATTTTAAATTAATTAAATCTAATTAATAATTAATTTTTAAGAATTAATTGATTAAAAGAAATAACCAATTAATTAATAAATTAATTATTAATTACAAATAATTAAGTTTAATCAATTTTCGGATTTAAAATAATAAATATAATTTATCAGAATTTTTCTGATATTAAAATATATTTTTAAAATAAAAATATGAATTTTTAAAGTTTTTAAACTATTTGCGAATTAATTTTAAAAATAAAATTCAAAAACAGTTTTCAGAAATCGAATTAGGGTTTTGAAGATTGAAACCGGGTCAAAGTTCGGGTAAATGGGTCGGGAAGAACAAATCCGGGTCACCAAGAACAACCCACCGGATTCTGGGTTTTCCAGAATCCGGCCGGTGTCCGGCGACCGGAATTCTTAATTCCTGATCAAACATGACCAAAACAATAGGGCTTTTGTTCGCCTTTGCAAGACAAACACAACCCACACAAAAACAACTCCGTCCCATGCCGGAATCGAGCCCAGAATCCGGTCAAAGAAACCGTCGGGGAAGACTCCGGCCGGAAACCCGATCTCTCTCATTTCTACATGAAACTCAAAGATTAATATACCAAAACGAAGCTTATAACTAATACAATCAATGCCCCATATCAAAACTTATGTCAGATCAAAAACAAGAACGAACGAAGTAAAAGAAAAATTCGGGTCAAAACCCGAAAATCAAACCCATCAAAATTGAACATAAACAGGAAATTAAAGCATGGATTCTTGCCAATTAGAACCCTAGGAACATGTTACAAGCAACCAATTGAACGGAGAATCAACAGAATGAAAATCCCCAAATTAATCAAGAACCCTAATTTAATTCGAATATTGAAAAATTCATAATAAATCGAAAAATTACCAGATGATGATGAGGTTGGAAGATTCTGAAACTAGAGATCAAGATCTTTGATTTGAGTACTTGAACTTTGATTTCTGAAATCAATAACACCTTGAACGAATGGATTGATTATTCAAGAACACGAAGAACACGTTTCGAGAATTTTTACTTTTTGATTATTCTCAATGCAGATTATGAAGGTTATAAGGTACGATTCGTCTTTATATATTTTTGGAAAAATAATACCCCAAGGAACACTTTTGGATCGTTATAGATCCACTGGATCGTTTAAAAACCCTCATTAGGTTAAAAATACGTTTTACGAGAAGATAATTATCTACAAGGATTGATAATTATCCAAATCAATACATATCATTATATAACTAATGCTCAAGAATACTGGGGCTATAACAAAGGTAATATTGATATAAACGATATATCCGTCCCCTTAAGCAATTAGGGTTCAGAACAATTTTTCCCTTTTTGAACAAAACGAATTATTCTTGCAGAATCAAATAGGTAGGAATGAAATGATATGAATATCTCTCCCGATAATGATTCGAATACGAAAGACAAAGAGATATTAATTAATGTACGAAATTCCAATGGGGCCCTTGAATTATCAAAACGGGGCTCAGATTTGAAGAAAATTCCAAATGACGAAATATTTTAAAGGGGGCTTTCGACTCACCATTTAGCACATAATCACACAATAATTATCATTTAATAATATTCCAATACTCCACAACAAATATTTTTATATTAAATATATCATTTAATCAAATAATAAAATTCACGGATATTACACCCTTGCTGTCCTTTTTGATATACTTGTCTTTGTTTGCATTGAAAGTCTTTTTCTGAAAGTTGGCTTGTCTTTTATTCTTCCTGAACTTCATCCTTCTGAAGTTTCTGACAATCATAGCAACCATATCTTCCATGTCTGAGTCAGAAGAATCATCATCAGTATTGGCATCAGGATTGCCATCAGTATCTGATGAAGAGTCATCAGGATCTGACTCAACTATTCTTGTTTTACTTCTAGAGAACTCCATAGTTTTTCCTTTTGATTTAGCCTCTGCTTTCAAAGCAATTGATTTTGCCTTGCTGCTTTTCTTGTTCTTTCTCTGTTGAACTTCAAGATCATGAGTTCTTAGCATCCCATAGACTTCATCAAGAGACACAGTGTTCAGATCATACTGAGGTCTAATGATCGAGGTCTGAGTGTCCCATTCTTCAGGTAAAGCTCTTAGAAACGTGGTGTTTAAATCTTCAGTTTCATATTCCTTGTCAACTAAACATAAACTGTTCAATAGTGTCAGAAATCTATCATATATATCAGTTAGGCTCTCATCAGGTCTTGCATCAAATTGTTCATATTCTTGAATCAAAAGAGCCCTTCTGTTTTTCTTGACAGATGCAGATCCCTGGCACTGAGTTTCCAAAGTATCCCAGATTTCTTTTGAAGACTTGCATGCAATCACTCTGTTTGACATGACAGCATCAAGACTATTGTGCAAGATATTCTTTATCTTTGGTTCCCTGAGTACATGAGCTTTTTCTTCTGGAGTCCATTCACTTTTAGCCTTGACCACATAATGTTCAGGTACTGTATCTGTTCGTTCTACAATCCTTGTAGGAATATATGGTCCACCACGAATCCTGTCCAAATAGTCAGGATCCATAGCCTCCAGGTACATCAGCATCTTTACCCTCCATGTTGGATATTCTGATTTCTTCAAGATGGGAATCTTCATGCTTTCATACTTGGTTGTCGACATCTTTAGATCGTATTTGATTCAGAAATAAATCAGTTTGCTCTGATACCAATTGTTGCCCAGTAAATAACAATTGTAGAAGGGGGGTTGAATACAATTGTATAAGATTCTCGACTTAATCAAGTATATAACATGTTAGATATAATTGCTGACGTTTGTTCATCAGTGTTTAAAGTACCAGGTACATATCAGAGTTTATATAGAAGCCAGTCAGAATTTGATAAAGTCTGACTGGGTGAAGAGTCTACATGGAAGCCGGTCAGAGTTTGTTAAAGTCTGACAGGGTGATAGTTGACTTAGCTGTCGGTGCAAAGATAAAGATTCTAGAAGCAATATATTCTGAAGATGGAAAGAAGCAGAATATATTGATACAGCTAAGGAAACGGAATAGAAGACTGGAGCAATTCTAATTGATCACAAATTGTATAGCTAATTTGTAGGAGTATCAATTAGAGATTGATTGTAATTGTGTACTATATAAACACAGATAGGTTATCCCAAGAAGGGACACGCGAACATTGAATATATTATTCTTGTAACCTAGTAGCTCTTTGTGATTCATTAACATCACTAAGAGAGAATTATTTAATATAATTCAGTTTGTTGATTTACAAACCTGTGTTCTTGATTGTTATTCTCATACATACTTGATTATATATTGTGTATTCGGCCTAACAATTGGTATCAGAGCCAAGGCTGTTTAATATATACAGTTTTACGATTCAAACACAGTAATAATCATGTCTGAAGAAAATCAAACTGCTCCCAAGGCTGAACAGGTCAAACCTAATTCTGTGAGTCGATATGAAACAATCAGGGTTCCAATTCTCAGGCCAGTGGAGTATCCAATATGGAAGGTGAAGATGACCATGTTTCTGGAGGCTACAGATCCAGAATATCTTGACAGAATTTATGATGGTCCTCATAATCCAACCAAACTAGCCCCTGTTGTTGATGGTCAAGAACAAAAGACTGTTCCAAAGGAAAAGAAAGATATGACTCCTAAGGACATCTCATCAATTGCAAAAGATGCAAAGGTTAGACATCTTCTCCACAGTGCTTTAGATAATGTTATGTCTAACAGAGTAATTGGCTGCAAGACTGCCAAAGCGATATGGGATGCTTTAGAAGTCAGATGCCAGGGAACAGGTGCTATTAAGAAGAACAGAAAGACAATACTCACACAGGAGTATGAGCACTTTGATTCAAGACCTAATGAAACCTTGACTGAGACTTATGACAGATTTTGCAAACTATTGAATGATCTGTCTCTGGTTGATAAAGAATATGAGCTTGAAGAGTCTAATCTCAAGTTTCTGTTATCTCTACCTGAAAAGTGGGATTTAAAGACAACCACAATAAGAGATAATTATGAGCTTGCTGATACAGATCTTGATGAAATCTATGGGTTGTTGAAAACTCATGAACTGGAGATAGAACAAAGGAATAGAAGATTAAGTAAAAAGACAAAATCTGTTGCTCTCAAAGTTGAGGAGAAGTCCATCAAGAAGGAATCATCAAGGAAGAAAGCCAAGGGAAAGGCTTTAGTCATTAAATCTGAAAGTGAGTCATCAAACTCTGATGATGACTCAAACTCTGATGAAGCTTCTGACTCTGAGGATGATGAAGAACAGATGATGCAAATGGCTGCACTGATGGTGAAGACCTTCAAGAAGATGGGATTCAAGAACTTCAAGAAAGGAAAGAGATTCTCAAGGAAAGATTCAAACTCTGAAAGGAAAAGTTTTAGAAAGTCTGATGGAAGGGAGACCAAGTCTGGCAAGAAGGATAAATCTGAAATCCAGTGCTACAGGTGTAAGGAGATGGGTCACTATGCCCCAGAGTGCAAGAAAGGCAAATCTGAGAAAGCACTCGTCTCTAAAGGCAAAGACTGGGCAGATACTTCAGACTCTGATGATGGAGAAAATTATGCTCTTATGGCAACTGTCAGAGATGAGACTGAATCATCTGAAAATAAGGTACCCCTAACTACTTATGCTTATGATACTGATAATATATCTTAATTGAGAGTATATCTGAAAAGCGTACATGTTAGTTATAGGGATCAGACTTCAGAAAATGAGAGAATTAAGTCTGAGAATCTTAGCCTTAAAGATAGAAACAAGTTTCTTGAAGGAGAACTTGAAAATATGAAGCAGATTCAAAAAGAAAGAGATGATGCTGTTTATGTTGAACAGGAGTTGCTCAAAAGATATAAGCAATTAGAATCTGATCTAGAAAAAGAAAGAAAGATAATCAAGACGTGGACAGACTCTGGAAGAGACACTCATCAAGTGTTTCAGACAGATTCTGTAGGTTTAGGCTATTGTGAAAATGATGAACTTAGGTTTAAAGACAAGGTTAAGGTTAAACCACAACTTAAACCTGTGATATTTGTTCCAGAAACCAATAAGTTAAAATCTGTTGTAATAAGAGAAGCTGATATGGAATCAGATGAAGCCTGTGAAAGACAGGAAAATATTATAACAGAAAAACTTATGGAAAGAGAAGCTGTTAGAAAACCAGTAAAAGTCTGTGAAAAACAGGTTAATGTTGGTTTAATGACAGGAAAACAGTTCAATCATAAGCTAAAAGAGGTAAAATCTGCCATGAAACCAAAAGGGTCCAAGAAGAATAGGAATGGAAAGATAGGCATAAATAAAAGAAATAATCACTTGCCTACTACTGGTGCTCCAAGGAAAACATGTTATAATTGTGGTAGTTCTAATCATCTTGCTAATTACTGCACAAAGAATAAAAATATCAATTCTTTACCTTCTACATCAGGGGTAAAGAATGATTATGTTAGGGTTAGACCACAGACTTTATGCACACACTGTGGGAGCACTTGGCATTCTATTTATACTTGTAAGAATTATCATGCCATTTATCACAACTACTATGAGCTAAAACCCAACTTGAAATGGGTTAGAGCAAACTCTGCAAGTGTAAAGTCTGACAATGTTAGTTTAAACTCTGTTGATAGTCATTCCGCTGCAAAAGCTAACACTGTTAAGAAAGACAAAGGATCCAAGCAAGTCTGGGTCCTTAAAACTAACACTTAGTGTTTGTTTGTGATTGCAGGGCATAAAAGAGAGCACCCTTATATTGGACAGTGGATGCTCAGGACACATGACTGGAAATAAAGCCCTGCTATCAGATTTTAAGGAGAAGGCTGGCCCAAAGGTTTCCTATGGAGATGGCAACATAGGACACACTCTGGGATATGGCAATATTAATCTTGGAAGTGTCATCATCACAAATGTAGCTCTAGTCTCAGGACTCAAGCATAATCTGCTATCTGTGAGTCAAATCTGTGATAGAGGAAACCATGTAGATTTTCATACTGAATACTGTGAAGTTATCAGTAAATCTACTGGAAAAGTTGTTCTAGTTGGACACAGGCACAACAACATTTATGAAGCAAGTTTGGTAACAAACTCTGATGGAAGAACAGTGTGTCTGACTGCAAGAATGTCAAATGAATAGAGTTGGAACTGGCATAAGAAGCTCTCTCATCTCAATTTGAACAACATCAATGAGCTAATAAGAAAGGATCTTGTAAGGGGACTTCCAAAATCAATACTCAGTCTAGATGGCCTATGTGATTCTTGTCAAAAGGCAAAGCAAAGGAAGTCATCTTTCAAGAGCAAATCTGAATCTTCAGTAGTGGAACCTTATCATCTTCTACATGTTGATCTCTTTGGACCAGTGAATGTGATGTCTATGGGCAGAAAGAAATATGCTCTAGTAATTGTTGATGAATATACTAGATATACATGGGTATATTTCTTATCAAAGAAGGATGAAACTGCTCAAACTCTGATGGATCATGTAAATCTACTGGACAAAGGATCACAGCACAAAGTCAAAATTATAAGGAGTGATAATGGAACTGAATTCAGAAACTCAATCATGGAAGCTTTCTGCAAGGAAAGAGGAGTGAAACAAGAATTTTCTGCACCTGGAACTCCACAGCAAAATGGTGTAGTTGAAAGAAAGAACAGAACTTTAATTGAAGCAGCCAGAACTATGCTTGAAGAAGCAAAATTACCAACTTATTTCTGGGCAGAAGTTGTTCAAACTGCTTGTTTTACTCAAAATGCTACACTGATCAACAAGCATGGAAAAACACCATATGAGATGGTGAAAAATAAGAAGCCAAATTTGAAATATTTTCATATATTTGGATGCACATGCTTTGTGTTGAAGACTCATCCTGAACAGTTGACAAAGTTCGAGTTAAAAGCTGATGAAGGAATCTTTGTTGGTTATCCATTGTCAACAAAAGCATTCAGAGTCTACAATCTGAGAACTAAAGTGATCATGGAATCCATACATGTGTCATTTGATGACAAGAAAATTACTGGACTTGATGACTTAGATGGATATGATCAACTGCGTTTTGAAAATGAAGGTTTACTTTCTGATGATGTAAACTCTGATGAAGCAGTACCGACAAACTCTGATGAAGCGGTTCTGATAAACTCTGACGAAGCATACTCTGAACCTCTACTGGTAAATACTGGAGAAACTGAAAATTCTCAAATTGAACAACATAGAGAACCAGTTGAGGGGGAGCGTGAAGAAGCTCAACAAGACTCAGCAAGTGAGTCAGTTGAGGAAACTGATTCAAACTCTGACAGTTCAAACTCTGAGCCATCCAATTCAAGGGGAGCCTCAGATACTGCAGAAAGTCAACATATGAATCAGGAGAGCATGGATCAAGGGGGAGGATCCAATAATGATGCAAGAAACCACTTACCAACAACAAGAAAGTGGACACAGGCACACACACCTGATCTCATAATTGGAGATCCTGATGCTAGTGTGAGAACTAGAAGTGCAACAAATAATGAGTGTCTGTATCATGCTTTCTTGTCTCAAACAGAACCAAAGAAAGTGGAGGAAGGTCTTCAAGATGCTAATTGGATTACAGCAATGCAAGAAGAGTTAAATGAATTTGAAAGAAATGAAGTCTGGACACTTGTACCTAGACCAAAGAATAGATCAATTGTAGGTACAAAGTGGGTTTTCAGAAACAAGACTGACAGTGAAGGTGTGATTACAAGAAACAAGGCTAGACTTGTGGCTAAAGGTTATTCACAACAGGAAGGAATTGACTATGATGAAACCTTTGCTCCAGTTGCAAGATTGGAAGCCATAAGAATTTTTCTGGCCTATGCTGCACACAAGAAGTTTAAAGTCTTTCAGATGGATGTAAAGAGTGCTTTTCTCAATGGGAAGCTTGAAGAAGAAGTGTTTGTTGAACAACCACCAGGATTTGTAGATCCCAAACATCCAGATTATGTCTACAGGCTTGACAAGGCATTATATGGACTAAAGCAAGCACCAAGAGCATGGTATGAAACTCTTGCTCAATTTCTTTTAGAAAGTGGGTTCACAAGAGGTACAATTGATAAAACCTTGTTTTATTTCAATTCTGGTGATGATTTGCTTTTAGTTCAAATTTATGTAGATGATATTATCTTTGGATCTACTAATGACAAACTTTGTAAGAAGTTTGCAAAGCTTATGCAATCCAGGTATCAAATGAGCATGATGGGAGAGCTTAGTTATTTTCTAGGCTTACAGGTCAAGCAAACAGATGATGGTATTTTTATCAATCAAGCAAAATATACCAGAAATCTTCTCAAGAAATTTGGTATGCTTGATAGTTCATCTGCAACAACTCCCATGGCTACAGCAACAAAGCTAGACAAAGACACAGGAGCCTCAGTAGATATGACAAACTACAGAGGAATGATAGGGTCTTTACTGTATCTTACTGCAAGTAGACCTGATATCATGTATGCAACATGTCTTTGTGCTAGATTTCAAGCAGATCCCAGAGAGCCTCATCTAACAGCTGTAAAAAGGATTTTCAAATATCTCAAAGGAACCATAACCTTAGGTTTGTGGTATCCTAGAGAATCAGAGTTTAAGCTAATTGGTTACTCTGATGCAGATTTTGCAGGCTGTAAGATAGACAGAAAAAGTACAAGTGGAAGCTGTCAATTTTTAGGTGACAGATTGGTTTCTTGGTATAGCAAGAAACAAAAATCAATTTCCACATCCACTGCAGAAGCAGAGTATATAGCTGCTGGTAGCTGTTGTGCACAGATTCTATGGATGAAGAATCAGTTGCTGGATTATGGTTTGAGGTACTCTAAAATACCTATTTTCTGTGATAACCAAAGTGCTATTGCTATGACAGGTAATCCAGTACAGCACTCCATGACAAAGCACATCAGCATAAGGTATCATTTTATCAGAGAACATGTGGAAGAAGGAAACATTGAGCTTCATTTTGTGTCTACAGACCAACAACTTGCAGATATCTTCACCAAACCTTTGAGTGAAGCTACTTTTACAAGATTGGTAAATGAACTTGGAATGATCTCTGGTTTCGACTAGAGATACGGGTTAGACTCAAATTCTATACATGTTTGATTTTTAATGCTCATGATTCCGTGCATGTATTAATTGATATGAGTACCAGTGTCATAAACTCTGAACTTAAACTCTGATGCTAAACTCTGTTAGTCATAAAGTGTTGGTCATACTCTGATAGTTACAGTCTAATGTTATACTTTGATTGTAATTTTGTCTGAAACATAAGGACCAATGAAGAAATTTGTATGAAGCATAATTCTCAGTAAGTAATTATGAATTCTTAAGAGTTGTATAGATTCTGATCTCAAATTGAAGCCACCGCTCTTACGAAAAGAATGGAGTTTCTTTTTCGATTGCATAACTAGAGCGTTCGGGAAGAAATGCACAAATTGGGACGCCATTCCAATAGACAGTCTGCAAATCGGGTATTCACTTCTTTTTAACAGTAATTATGATTTTGCTAGACTTGTTTTGATGAACATAGGTGAGAAGTTAACAGAGAATAGGCATGTAGTCTATTTTTCTAGATTTTGTCAACTTTTGTTTTCTGCTTGTGTTCCAAATGTTGAGATTAATGAGGAGGACGTAATTCCCTCATTCAAATTGCACAAAAGGGTTTTCTCTGATCTTACGAATAAGGACTTAAAGAAGGTAATTGTTGGTGAGTTGTTGTTACCTGAGAGAGTTCTTCAGTTTTTAAATCCTGAACCTCGGCATCAACAAGAACCAGTAAATCCTGAGGTTTCTCCATCTCCAACTCAACCTCCATTTGTAAACTCTGAACCTATTCAATCTGCATCTCAACAACCACGGACTGGTGGTAGGACTAAGCATGTTGGTACTACACCTCCAAGGATTGCTAAGCAAGCTGCTGAAGCTGGGGCATCAAATGCTGATGATATGCCTCAGAAGAGAAGAATGAAGAAAAGAAGAGCAAATAGGGCAAAGTCTGATATTGTTGATGAAGAGACTGAAACTGATGAAGAGACTCTTCATCAGAGAAAAAGAATATTGGTAGCAGCACATCTGTTTGGTGCTGAGAATATCTCTTCAAATGCTGTTGAAGATCTTGAAATTGAGATTTCTGAAGATGAAATTGTTCCTGAGGACAGAGTTTTTATGGAGACTGTTCTTCAAGATGAAGCTCCTACATCAAATGCTGATGATGTAGTTGAGGAAGCTGCAAATGAAGCTGCAGATGAAGCTCCTACATCAAATGCTGATGATGTAGTTGAGGAAGCTGCAAATGAAGCTCCTGAAATTCTTGTTCAGGAGGCTACAGAACATGTTGAGGCTGAGATTTTTGAGTCACAGGGATTTGATATGGATGTTGAAGCACACAACTCTGTAAACTCTGACCATGTTGAAGATTTTGATGAAACAGAGGGTGTGGAAGCTGATCATGCCACGGTTGTTCTTGAAGAATCTATGGCTACTCATACAGAGATTCTCTCTGTTACTCACCAGGTCATTGAAAAGGGTGAGGAAGTTGATCAGATCTTAAATACTGATGCTCCTGAGAATATTGCTCCTACTAAAGAAGCTGTTGCTGCAAATTCTGATGTTGCTAAAAAGGATGCAACAGAGAATGTTCCTATAGAAGCAGAGTTTGTTACAAACTCTGAGATTTCAGAACCTGATGCTGAGAATATTCCTGCAGAGAATACAGCAGAGAATGATAATGATAATGATGATGATAGTTCTGATCATTCCCAAGAGGAGTTATTTGAGAGTCAAGCAAACTCTGATGAGCTAAGAGAGGTCAATCGAGCTACGGCTGAGCATTTTCAAGATATGTACTACAATAGATGGGCTGCTACAGATTGTATCTTTTCAGCACAGAGGGCTGCTGATTTTCTTGGTGATTCTGTGAAGACAATTTCAACTCCTGATATTCTTACAAGTCTGAAGGCTACTGTGATTCAAATTAAATCTCTCCACAACAGATTTGATGAGTCTCATAAAGAAGTCACTGCTTTGAGGAATGAAGTTGGTCTGCGAGATCTCACTCTGAAGAATGATAGAACTTATTACAATTCCATGTTCAAGAAGCAAGCTAAGGACTCTGATGACATTCAGAAGAGGCTTGGGAAAGTTGAGGACAACCAGACTGCTATGTCTGCCCAACTGACTTCGATTTCTAATGCAATTGAGTTGTTGACATCGGTACTACTTTCTGATGATGTCAAAAAGGGGGAGAGTGTACCAAGTGACAAATGCAAAGACACTCAAACTCTGAGACGGAGGGATGATGGTAATGATGGTGGAAACAAGGGCGATGGAAAGAGAAATGCTGATAGCAGACTACTTTCAAGAAGATCAAACTCTGATAAAAGATCAAACTCTGGAAAGGGACATGCAAACTCTGCCAGTGGTTCAAGATTCAAAAGTTTGATAATCTCTGATAAGCCTACTAAAGATGAGGAAATTGCTGCCAAGGTGTTTATGGCAGAACATGGAAAAGATGTTACAATTGAAGATATCCAGGCAGAAGAGAAATTGCTTGCTGAAGAACACAGGAAGAATCTTGAAACTGGAATCTACAAGAAGAAGGAAATCAAGGCTCCTAGAAAGAAAGAAAAAGGAATTGTTATCAAAGAGAATGTAAACTCTGATCAGAGTTTACAGTACTCAAGGAGGCCTGTGATTAAAAATGCTGACAAAGGAAAAGGTAAACTGGTAGAAGAAGAACAGTTACCTAAGAAGATTTATTCAACCTCTGACATTGCTCAAGTTGAAACAAGATTAGCTAAATCAACCTCTGACGCTGCTCAAGTTGATGTTTCTACTAAAGTTATGACAACCTCTGACGTTGCTCAAGTTGTACAGAAATCTACACAACTTCCAGGATTCAGCAAACCTAAAATTCTTGAAGAATTAAAGCTTGAAGCTGTGAATTTCTCAGAAACCAGAACTGTATTGGGAAAAGAAGCTTTTGATAAATCTGGACTGGGATCACACAGAGAAAGAAGAACAAATAACAGATCTCAAGATAACATTTCACTGGCAGAACCTGGTATTGGGGTTACACAAGAAAACCTTGATAAGTTAGAATCTGTTCAGTTGATTTTTCACAAAGTATTGAAGAAGCAGTTTTTTGTTATACTTCATGAGTGATGGAAGAGTTTATAAAGTTGGAGAATCTGATGTTAATCTCAAATCATGGGAAGAACTGGAATATGTACTTTATCTTCTAAAAGTCAAAAACAGACATACTCATGATGTTGCTCAAGTTTTGAGAGAAAAGATGCTGAGATCTAAAGCTATGCTTGGAGGAGGAGTATCAAGTGTTTATATTCCAAAGTATAGAGATTATACTGGAAAGTTAGTGGAGATGAAGAGAAATAGTGCTAGATTTAGAACTGCACTTGGAATAAAGACTTTGGAATTTAACTTGGAGTCAGATAAGTCTTATTTTATTCGGCTAGGAAATGATATGAGAAGAAATAGCATATATTCTCTAAGAGCTGCTATCAATCAAACGGGAGAGAGTGATTCAGAACTTAAAGAGCTAAAAGAGATTATGGTGGATGAGCTAGAGAAGGCTGAAAGAAGATTGCTGATTGATTATCTAAGGACAGTACCTGATATTGAAGAAGTCAAGTAAAGTCTGACTGTAAGTTTTTATGTTTTCTGTTCTAAGTTAAATTTAAACTCTGTTTTAAAATTAAACTCTGTCATATTTTAAACACTGCATTTGTTATATGTTTTGACATCATCAATTATCTTTTTAACTTGTACATTTTAATATGAACAAGTTGGGGGAGATTGTTAGATATAATTGCTGACGTTTGTTCATCAGTGTTTAAAGTACCAGGTACATATCAGAGTTTATATAGAAGCCAGTCAGAATTTGATAAAGTCTGACTGGGTGAAGAGTCTACATGGAAGCCGGTCAGAGTTTGTTAAAGTCTGACAGGGTGATAGTTGACTTAGCTGTCGGTGCAAAGATAAAGATTCTAGAAGCAATATATTCTGAAGATGGAAAGAAGCAGAATATATTGATACAGCTAAGGAAACGGAATAGAAGACTGAAGCAATTCTAATTGATCACAAATTGTATAGCTAATTTGTAGGAGTATCAATTAGAGATTGATTGTAACTGTGTACTATATAAACACAGATAGGTTATCCCTAGAAGGGACACGCGAACATTGAATATATTATTCTTGTAACCTAGTAGCTCTTTGTGATTCATTAACATCACTAAGAGAGAATTATTTAATATAATTCAGTTTGTTGATTTACAAACCTGTGTTCTTGATTGTTATTCTCATACATACTTGATTATATATTGTGTATTCGGCCTAACATAACACAAATATGAAAGAACAATAACAGCTTTATTAAATCTGATATAAAACTGTTACAAACTCTCTCAAGAAATTCTGATGTTCTTGAGAGCTTCTAGGTTACACAAATACTCGAGTGTATGATCATTTATGTTCTCGTACATAAATCGAAACCTAAACTGTGTTTATATACTACACAACTTCTCTATCAACGATAAGTCCTAATCAATTACAAAGATTGAAACCTATCCATAATTGATAGCTACATTCTACAAACCAGGAACCGACAAAATAAACTTCCATGTTTAACTAGACTCCAAATATAACTCGAAGTAAGAATCCTGATCAGCTTCCAGTCCTGATGATCAATCCTGATCTCAGTCCTGATATGTATTCTGATCCTGACGACCATGCAATCCTGATGACGTCAGCAATCCTGATCAGTTAAGTCTAGCTCCTGACGATCATTGAATTCTGATCTAACAAACTCCGTAATCAGTATCTTTTTCAGTCACCACTTGAAATCTCCGTCACTTTAATAAATCCACTGAGCTTGAATACTTCATTGAGGCTTGATCAATAAATTGAGCTTCTTTCAATGTAGACTCACTTCAAGTCTGTAGATGACTTTAATCTTCATTCTTTGACAGATATAATCTTCTGAGATTCCTGTGACAATTTGAATTATTACTTACTTATTACAGACTTGTTTAATGTTGAGTTAATTCCTCGATGTAAACAAATAGGCTAAAACATATGCCTTTCAGGATAAGATTGATTTTCCAGGATATGTATTACCGAAGCTGTTACAGAAGATAAGCGACAAGAAGATCAATCTAATTAAATAGAGATTATCTTGTGTAACAGAATGTGTAGCTGTGTATGTATATAAACACAAAATAGGTTTTACGAGAGTAATAACCTTACACGAGTATTTTTGAAAACCTAGCAGCTCTTAAGAACTTATAGTTTCTTGAGAGAGTTTGTATCAGTTTTTATAAAGATTAATAAAAGCTGGTATTGATTGTTTTATATCTGTTTATTTGATTATTTTATACGATTATATTCAACCCCCCTTCTATAATCGACATCTACCGGGTAACAATTGGTATCAGAGCAGACTGATAAATCTTACAAATCAGAAACGATCAAGATGTCAGGAAACATGTATGAAACAATGAAGATTCCAATGTTGAAGAAATCCGAATTCTCAACATGGAAAGTCAAGATGACGATGTATCTGGAAGCTTCAGATCCTGATTATATCGACATGATAAATGATGGAGCATTTGTTCCAACCAAGCCGGTTGCTGCAACTGAGACGACTCCTGCAAGTGTGATTCTGAAAGAAAAGAAAGAATGGACGCCTGAAGACAACGCGACAATGCTTAAAGATGCAAAGGTTAGAAATATCTTACACAATAGTTTAGATACTGTTTTATCTAACAGAGTTATTGCCTGTAAGACTACATAGGAAATATGGGATGCCTTGGAAGTTCAATGCCAAGGAACTGAAGAAATTAAGAAAAATAGAAGAGGCATTCTTATTCAAGAATATGAACAGTTTGAAGCAAGGAATAATGAAGATATAACAGAAATATATGATAGATTTCTCACTTTGCTGAATGAGCTCTCGCTTGTGGGAAAAGTGTATGACGTTGAAGATTCTAATGTCAAGTTTCTAAGATCTTTGCCTATGGAATGGATAAATCAACAGAATCTTATAAGACACACTTATAGGATGAATTTGATGACACTTGATGAGATCTATGGCATGCTGAAAACATATGATCTGGAGATCAAGCAGAAGGAAGGTGTTAAATCAAAGTCAAAATATGTGGCTTTAAAGACTGAATTAAAAGAAAAGCATGTGAATCAAAATAAATTGAAGGCCAAGGCACGAGTAGCTGTGGAATCAGATACTGATGCAGATGACAGTACTGATGAGGAGTCAGAAGATGATTCTGACAAAGAACTAGTGCAAATGGTGGCCATGATGGTTAAAGGCTTCAGAAGGATGAAATATGGTAAGTTCAGAAAAGATGGAAGGACTTCAAAAGGAAGTCAGTACTCTGATAAGAAGAACAAGTTGAAGAAGAATGATCTTTCAAAAGTCAAATGTTTCAATTGTGACAAAATGGGACACTATGCAACAGACTGCAAGAAGCCCAAAACTGGAAAGACTTCTGGAAAGGCACTTGTCACTTCAAGCAAAGGATGGATGGATTCCTCTGATTCGAAAGAAGAGGAAGAAGTTAATTATGCACTGATGGCTGAACTTGAGGAAATTTCTGAAAAGGTACCTGAAACTACTTATGCCTTCGATACTGATAATATGTGTGAACTGAAATCATTTCTGAAAATCATGCATATTAGCTACCAAAATCAGTCTAAATAAAATATCATAATCTTAAATGAAGTAGCTGATATTAAGAAAAGGAATGATTACTTAGAGGTTGAGTTAGTAGTTTGACAGATACTAAGAACTTGTGTGATAAACTCAAAAGAATAGAGATTGAACAGATGCTAAAAATAGAGTCTCTAGAAAAGGAGTTAAAGAAAGAAAGAGAACAAATTAGAGTGTGGACTCATTCTGGTAAACAGACTCATCTACTCATGAATGATAAAAATTGGAAGAAGTGCTTAGGTTACGAAAAGAACAAGGAAAAAGAAAAAGAAAAAGTCACTTTATCAACACACATAAAGTTTGTTCCAGAAAGTGAAATGAAAAACAACTCTACCTTTGAAGAAGGATCGAGTTCAAGTACTAAGGAAGTTCCTGAGGAAATGACAGACGAATTAGTTTCTGATATGGAGATTGAATCAATCTCAAGTGAAGAAACTAGATCTCATGAATTATCTATCTCTAAAACTAGCACTGAAACACCCATTAAAATTCATGCTAAAATTAGTACTGATTCTGTTGAGAAAAGTGTCAAGAAAGAAAAGAACATAGGTCATCTCTCCTCTGGAAAGTTAAAGAAGAAAATTAGTGCAGTTACTGGTATTAAAAATGAGAAAATTCCTAAAAGGCATAGGAATGGGAAACAGGGAATTGGCAAGTCTAATGGTTATAAATATATTCCTAATGCTCCAAGAAATACATGTCATACCTGTGGTAATACTAATCATCTTGCCATTGATGGCAGGAAGAATAAAAAGAGGAGAGTTGAAATTTCTATATCTGATGTTAAGAATAGAAAAGTTAGTTATAAACCACAGAATCCATGTTCTCACTGTGGTAGTAGTTGGCATTCAGTTTACACATGTACTAGTTATCACAATTTATATCATGACAATTATGTTCATTTGCCTAGATTCAATAAAGGTGCAAATTTTGATAACAAATTAGTTCTATCATCTATGCACGTGTATGTTAAGAAAAACTCTGTTAAATCAAGTTCAACTGAGACAAAATCAGTTGAAAATGTTTTAAAGAAACATTCCGCTGCAATTCTTAAAAAGAAATTGAAAAATAGAACCCAACAAGTGTGGGTTCTTAAAAATTCTAACTGATTGAGGTACTGATTGCAGGGCAACAGGAAAAATGTTTTAGTTCTGGATAGTGGATGTTCTGGACATATGACTGGAAATAAGTCCCTGCTGTCAGATTTTGAGAAGAAAGCTGGCCCAAAGGTTTCCTATGGAGATGGCAATATAGGACACACTTTGGGATATGGCAATATTGTGATTGGTAATGTCATCATTCAAAATGTAGCTCTGGTAAAAGGACTGAAGCATAATCTCTTGAACATCAGTCAAATTACTGACAGAGGTTATCACGTCAACTTTTATGAAAGTCATTGTGAGATAACTAGCAAGAAGGATGGAAAAGTGATCTTTACCGGTTATAGACGTGGTAACATATATGAAGCCAACTTACATTCTGCTTTTGATGGAACAATGACTTGTCTGTTATCAAAGGCATCAGTAGATGAAAGTTGGAACTGGCACAAGAAACTATCTCATTTGAACTTCAACAATATCAATGAGTTAGTTAGAAAAGACTTAGTGCGAGGACTTCCAAAGGCAATGTATTCTCCTGATGGACTATGTATCTTGTCAAAAAGCAAAGCAAAAGAGAACCAGCTTCAAAAGTAAATCAGAATTCTCAATAGATACAGCTTATCACTTGCTACATCTGGATCTGTTTGGCCCCGTGAATGTGATGTCTATCAACAAGAAATGATATACGCTGGTAATTGTTGATGAATATACAAGATTCACATGGGTCTATTTCTTCACAAAAAGAGTGAAACTCCAGACATTCTGATCGAGCATGTAAAATTACTAGAGACTGGATCTAGTAACAGAGTCAAAATTCTTAGAAGTGATAATGGAACTGAGTTTAAGAATTCAACAATGGAGGACTTCTGTAAATCAAAAGGAATTGTGCAGCAATTCTCTACTCCTGGAACTCCACAACAAAATGGAGTAGTTGAAAGAAAGAACAGAACTCTAATTGAAGCTGGAAGAACCATGTTGGAAGAAGCTAAACTGCCTACTTACTTCTGGGCAGAAGCCGTTAACACTGCATGCTACACTCAAAATTGCACCTTAATCACAAGGCATGGAAAGACTCCATATCACATGGTTAAGGGGAAGAAACCTAGTGTAAAACATCTGCATGTGTTTGGCTGCAAATGTTTCATCCTGAGAACTCATCCTGAACAACTTGGAAAGTTTGATACAAAAGCAGATGAAGGAATTTTTGTTGGCTATCCAGACACAACAAAAAAATTCAAGGTATATAATCTACGAACCAAGATTGTTAATGTCTAAGTGAATGTATCTTTTGATGACAGAAAAATTACTGGAATTGCTGAAGATACTCATGAAGAATTGATTTTTGGAGATGAACTAGAACGTGATAGTAGTAGTTGTGATGTTGAGGGGGAGCCTATTACTGCAACAAATTCTCTTGATACTACTACTGACGCACAGTATACATAAAATTCTTCTATGAGTATTGATGAAAGTACTGATACTGATGGTACATCAAGCAAAAGTAATCAGGAAAATTCAAGCTCAAATGAAGCTACTCAGGCAACTGGCTCAGGGGGAGCTTCTCACTCAACTCAAGATAGTTCTTTTGGGGAAGGCATTGATGCAGGGGGAGCATCAAGTACGAGAACTCAGTTACCATCAACAAAAAGATGGACACAAGCTCACACTCCTGATTTAATAATTGGAGATCCTGACGCTGGTGTTCAGACTAGAAATGCTACACAGAATGAGTATCTCTTTCATAACTTTCTATCTCAAGAAGAACCAAAGAAAGTTGAAGACGCTTTAAAAGATGCTGATTGGGTAACAGCCATGCAAGAAGAACTAAATGAGTTTGAAAGAAATGAAGTATGGAAACTTGTTCCAAGACCCAAAAATAGATCTGTTGTGGGAACTAAATGGGTCTTCAGAAACAAGACTGATTCTGATGGAGTTATTACAAGGAATAAAGCTCGACTAGTAGCAAAAGGTTATTCTCAACAAGAGGGTATTGACTATGACGAAACCTTTGCTCTAGTTGCAAGGCTTGAAGCCATCAGGATATTTCTAGCATATGCTGCACATATGAAGTTTAAAGTTTTTCAGATGGATGTAAAAAGTGCTTTCTTGAATGGGGAACTGGAGGAAGAAGTGTATGTTGAACAACCTCCAGGCTTTGTTGATCCCAAATATCCAGATCACGTGTATCGGTTGGATAAAGCACTATACGGACTTAAGCAAGCACCAAGGGCCTGGTACAAAACACTCACTCAATTTCTTCTTGACAGTGGGTTCATAAGAGGTACCATTAATAAAACTTTGTTTTACATTCAAAAAGGTAAAGACTTGCTTTTAGTCCAGATATATGTTGATGATATCATTTTTGGGTCTACTAATGACAAGATGTGTCAAAAGTTTGCTAAGCTAATGCAGTCGAGATATCAAATGGGTATGATGGGGGAAATGAGCTATTTCTTGGGACTACAAGTAAAACAGACTGATGAAGGAATCTTTATAAATCAGTCTAAATATACCAGAAATTTGCTCAAGAAGTTTAATATACAGGACAGTGCTACTGCCAATACCCCCATGGCTACTGCCACACAGCTTGATTCAAAGGAAGGAATTGAGGTGGATGTAACAAGCTATAGAGGAATGATTGGTTCTCTCTTATATCTCACTGCAAGTAGACCAGATATCATGTTTGCTGCCTGTCTTTGTGCGCGATTTCAATCACAACCAAGGGAACTGCATCTCATAACAGTTAAAAGGATATTTCGATATCTAAAAGGTACACCAAACTTGGGCTTATGGTATCCAAGAGCATCAGACTTCACTCTGATAGGTTATTCTGATGCTGATTTTGCCGGCTGCAAGATTGACAGAAAAAGCACTTCTGGGAGCTGTCAGTTCTTAGGTGGTCGTTTGGTTTCATGGTTTAGTAAGAAGCAGAAGTCAATCTCGACTTCCACTGCCGAAGCTGAGTACATCGCTGCAGGAATCTGTTGTGCTCAGATTCTCTGGATGAAAAATCAGCTGCTGGATTACGGTTTGCACTTCTCTAAAATCCCTATTTATTGTGATAATCAAAGTGCTATTGCAATGACAGGAAATCCAGTTCAACACTCGTTGACCAAGCATATCAGTATCAGGTATCACTTTATTCGTGAGCATGTTATGGAAGGAGCAATTGAGCTTCACTTTGTTCCTACTGATCAACAATTGGCTGATATCTTTACTAAGCCTCTGTCAGAAGCTGTGTTCACTAAACTTGTGAATGAACTAGGAATGATCACAAATGAATAAGTCCTGATGCCTTGTACTGATACTGATAATATCTCCTACTGATAAGTCCTGATGGTTAGTTCAAGTTTTTCTTTTTGCATTAAGTGATATCTTTTCTTTCACTTTGCAACTTGTGGGGAGTCTGATTTTTTAGTTCTGATGAGTGTTTTCATGCTAAAAACAAACTGGTTTCAAATGATTTGTTAACATCAGACAAACATGCATTCATTCAAATATATAAAGTACACTGATAAAGAAAATAATGGATTCATTCATTCATTGTTTCAAAAACTCTTTACATTGACAGTTTAATCATTCTAATCCCGTACTCTGCGCAATAGCTTTTAAACTCATCACTACTATACTCACCACCACTATCTGACATCAAACTCTTAACCTTCAAACCGGTCTAGTTTTCAACTTCAGTCTTCCACTTTTTGAAAGTATCAAACACATCTGATTTTTTCTTCAAAAAATAAATCCATACCTTTCTAGTGGAATCATCAATGAAAGTGACATAGTAGCGAGATCCTCCCAATGACGCAACTGTTGTTGGACCATATACATCTGTATGAACTAACTCTAACTTCTTAGCTTTGGGGGTCCTCCCTGATTTTGCAAAAGTAACTCGTTTCTGCTTTACAAGAACACATGGCTCACAGAACCCAACTTCCACATTCTTCAGCTCTGGAATCTTCCCCTTCGAAGTTAACAACTTCATACCCTTTTCACTCATATGACCAAGTCATTGGTGCCACAAAGTTGAAGACCCAATCTCATCAGCAACTGCATTTTCTTCATAGCTAGATTGTTCAACTATGTACAAAGTCCCCTTCTTCTCTCCACGAGCAACAACTAGATTCCCCTTTATAACCTTCCACTGTCCGTTTTCGAAAGAAACTCGATACCCTTCCTTATCTAACTGACCCACGGATATCAACATCTTCTTAAGTCCAGGAATGTACCTTACATCTTTCAACGTCCAGCTAGTCCCCAAAGAGGTCTTGAGATTAATATCTCCCATGCCCAAAATATCCAAAGTTTCATCATCAGCAAGACGGACTTTACCAAAATTTCCAAGTCTGAAATTTAACATCAAATCCTTGCAAGGGGTAGCATGGAATGATGCACCAGAATCCATAACCCATGATTCAACCGAACATTCAACACAACAAATCAAAGCATCGTCGCTCACCACTTCTTCAACTACATTAGCTGAATTATCCTCTTTCTTCTTTCCTTTAGGAGCTGCCGGAGCCGTACACTGATTTCTGAAGTGACCCTTCTTCTGACAATTCCAAAAAACAATCTCCTTGCGATCTTTGGATTGTCCTCTTTTCTGTGACTTCGATATGCTACGCCCCAGATTCTGCCCCCTCTCGGACTTTCTGCCTCTGCTCTCAGTACTCAATAAGGAACCTGGTGACTCTCCCGAGTTTCTCCTGTTGGGACGTATGATTATTGTTCTGCGTTTTACTATATGATTGATTATGAGTTCGAAAAGAAAACTTTACCTTAATCGCTACGATTCAGATCCACGTCTTCTACTGAATTCCTTGATTCCCTTCGAGCGAAATGTGGCCTTCGATCTCCCAAAGTTTCCTCTCCTTAAAGCTTCGAAATCCCCAAACCCTAGCTCCTTGCGGCTGCCCTAGGTTTTTAATCTCGAATTATTTTTTTCTCTTCTTCATGCAGCTTTAGGAGAACAAGAATATATATAGGCTCCAGTAGGGATCATGGACAATTAGGTCGGGCCTCCCAATGACATTCTGGGTCAAGCCCAATGTCATTAAATATTAATTCTATCCACTAACGAATTAATATTTGCACTACCTTTCCTAATACCGTAATTATTTTATTATTAAATTCGGCTCCTATATTATTTGCTTATTAAATTCCCCATGTTTAAGATATCGTATGTCCATTAATTAAATTAATTTCTGATAATTAATTTAATTAATATCTTTTTATCCTTGATCATCCACTCAACCTTATAATTATGCAAGAACAAATCTGCCTGCAGGACTAAAGAAAAATTATCTTTATGAGCTTTCAAGAGGACATCATCAACCCGAATATTATCAGGACATGGTTTCCTTATGTAATTAATATCCCACTCTGCATGCAATGTCATTGCTCAATACATAATATTATAATTAACAATTAATTACATCACATATGAATCAAAGCATGTGCATTGCATACAAGTGTCAATCACTACACTTGGATTGAGAACCTAAGCATTAATAATATCATAGAATCTTAGTTCTTCTTTATTGTCAGAATAGAAGAACAATTCTAATATTTCGATCCTGTTCAATATACACAAAGTATACAAGTATTATTTAATAGTCAAGATAAACTATTCCCAAATAATACTTCAGTTATTCCAGTGGTTTGTCTAATTCCACTTAAACTGTGAACCCTTTTATATTATATATAGAAACTGATAATTTAATCTTCTGTTATCCCATTTGATACTAAATTATCCACAATATATAATAAACAGACAATGTAAAAAATATGCAATCAAGATTCTCAATAAAATGGACAATGTTTATATACTACAAATGAATAGTTTAGTATAAAACCCAACAATCTCCCACTTATACTCAAGTTATTCTTTGAGTATATCAGTGTTTATTAATATAATCCGCTACCAGTTTAAATAACTATTCCGTGACCAGACATCTGACTCCTATCGCCTCCACGTGTTCTTCAAAAACCTTAGCTGGTAAACTCTTCGTGAAAGGATCAGCCCGGTTGTCCTTTGATGCTATATCAGTCACAATAATATCTCCTCGCTTAACGAACTATCGTATGAGGTGATACTTACGCTCAATGTGTTTTGCTGCCTTATGTTCTCGTGGTTCCTTTGTATTTGCAACAGCACCAGTATTATCACAATAAATTGTGATTTGCCGTGGCAAATTAGGAACTACATTCAAATCCAGCAGGAAATTCCGGAACCATATAGCCTCCTTGGCTGCCTCAGAGGCTGCCACTTATTCAGCTTCCATGGTTGAGTCTGCGATGCATTTCTGCTTCACACTCCTCCATATTACAGCTCCACCTCCTAAAGTAAAAACACACCTCGAGGTTGACTTCCTCTTATCCCTATCTGTCTGGAAATCTGAATCGGTATATCCCACAGGAAACAAGTCTGAAGCCTTGTAAATTAACATATACTTCTTAGTCCTTCGCAGGTACTTAAGTATCGTTTTTACTGCACTCCAATGTTCCTGACCTGGATTGGACCGATATCTACTGACCATGCCTACGACAAAGAAAATATCAGGTCTCGTGCATAACATAACATACATTAAGCTTCCACATGCTGAAGCATAAGGAACTGCTTTCATGTTCTCTATCTCCTTAGGTGTCTTAGGACACTGCTCCTTTGATAGAGAGACTCCATGTATAAAAGGTAAATTACCCTTCTTAGAGTCCTGCATGTTAAAACGAGCCAATACCTCATCAATGTACGGTTCTTGAGATAAATCCAACGTTCTTTTATTGCGATCTCTTATAACTTTGATCCCAAGAATGTATGCGGCTTCACCTAAGTCTTTCATTTCAAATTGTTTGAACAACCATGCCTTAATAGATGACAACATCTCTACATTGTTTCCAATGAGCAAAATGTCATCTACATATAGTACTAGAAAAACCACTGCATTTCCTTCACTTTTCCTATACACACATGCTTCTCTTGGACTCTGATCATAACCATTTGACTGGACGGCCTGATCAAAACGAATGTTCCACTCCCTGGAAGCTTGTTTCAGTCCATAAATGGACTTCTTAAGCTTACACACTAGATGCTCTTGGTCCTCTTTGATGAATCCCTCTGGTTGCTGCATATGGATGTTTTCATCAAGACTTCCATTTAGGAAAGCTGTCTTGACATCCATTTGCCAAATCTCATAATCGAGATGAGCTGCTATAGATAAAAGAATCCGGATTGACTTAAGCATGACTACCGGAGAAAAGGTTTCCTCATAATCAATTCCTTGTTTCCGAGTATACCCTTTCGCAACAAGTCTTGCTTTCCAGGATTTCACCTTTTTGTCAGATCCTCTTTTTCTTTTGTAGATCCACTTGCATCCAATGGGTTTTACACCATTGGGTGGTTCCACGAGATCCCAGACTTCATTGGAATACATAGATTCCATCTCAGATTGCATAGCCTTTTGCCAAAGATCTGCATCCTTATCTTGCATTGCTTCTTCGTATGTCCTGGGATCCTCATCATGTTCACCAGAGACTAAGTCCGAAGACTCTCCCAAAAACATGAACCTCTCAGGTTGTTTAACAACCCTCCCACTACGACGAAGCATTGGTGTGGTATTAGTGATAGGTTGTTCATTTACTTGTGGTTGTTCTACTTGTACCGGTGGCATTTTAGAATTATCTTGTCCTCCCACTATTTCCTCTAAAACAACAGTACTCATGGGTTTGTGATTCATTATATAGTCTTCCTCTAAGAATCTAGCATTGGTGCTTACAATGATATCCCGATCCTTAGGACTATAAAACAAATACCCTTTTGTTCCCTTGGGATAACCCACAAACAGCCTCACTTCTGTACGAGAATCTAACTCAGTCACTTTCTTGTTCAGCACATGTGCTGGACAACCCCAAATCCGAATGTGTTTCAAACTAGGTTTGGTACTAGTCCACAATTCTTTTGGAGTTTTTGGAACTGACTTAGAAGGTACCAAGTTTAGAATATAAGCCGCTGTTTCTAGAGCATGCCCCCAAAACGACTTGGGTAAATTCGAATAACTCATCATCGATCTAACACTCTCTAAAAGAGTCCGGTTCCTTCTTTCTGCTACAGTGTGCCAGGTGCAGTCAACTGGGATGAAATCCCATGTTCTGATAAATATTCTCTAAATTCTCCAAGAAGGTATTCGCCCCCACGATCTGATCGTAGTGACTTGATACATTTTCCTGAATGTCGCTTCTCCGCACTTGCTTTGTACTCTTTGAATTTTTCAAAGCACTCAGACTTGCGGTGCAACAGATAAATGTATCCATATCTCGAATAATCATCAATGAAAGTGACAAAATATTCATACCCACCTCTCGCTTGGATATTCATAGGTCCACATAAATCAGTATGAACCAATTCTAACACATCTTTGGCTCTATTTCCTTTTGCCTTAAAAGGTCTACTGGTCATTTTTCCTTCCAAGCAAGATTCACATACTGGAAATGGCTCCACTGCCAACGAGCCTAAAGGCCCATCTACTACCAATCTTTGAATCCTCCTCAAGTTAATATGACCTAATCTCAAGTGCCAAAGATATGTTTGGTTCAATCCAGAAGGTTCCTTTCTTTTACTAGAGGTAGAAAATGTATTATTAATTTCACTTGGTTGCAGCATTGGTTCTATAGGATTAATAATATATAAATTGTCTTGCAATGTACCAGAACATATAACTCGTTTATTCATCATAATGGAAATATTACGATCCAAACAAACATTATAACAATCCATAGCAAGTTTAGAAACCGAAATTAAATTCCTTCTAAATGAAGGTACATAAAGACAATTATTCAAAACCAAAATCCTATCATAACCAAAAGATAAAGAAATAACTCCAATTGCAACCACTGCTACTTTCGTAGCATCTCCCATGAACACATATATCTCGCCATCTCTAAGCAGCCTGGTTTTCTGGAACCCCTGCATGGAATTACAAACATGATCAGTGGCTCCTGTGTCTACACACCAAGTGCCCGTAGACATAGCCGCTATATATGTTTCCGTAACAAGAGAAAGAGACATACCAGCATTGTTCTTCTTAGAAAGAGGACAATCCTTTTTCCAATGACCCGACTGCTTGCACTTGAAGCACTTGCCCTTAGGCTTCTTCACTGAATTATGAACTCCCAATGGTTTCACAACTTTCTGTGTCTGAACCTTCTTCTTCTTCTTTCCTTTCGGCTTTGAAGAAGAAACTTTCTCAGCCACATTTACCTGAACATGCTGCTGAAATAATGATTCCGCTGCCTGAAGCTCTGTCAGAAGTTCTGCAAGACTATACAACTTCTTGTTCATGTTGTAATTCAAGCGAAACGGCTCAAAGCTTTTGGGCAAACTCATAAGTATGATATCGACCTGCGTTTCCGCATCAATATCAGCACCAAGGACCTCTAGTTCATTTATATGAGACATCATCAGAAGAACATGGTCCCTTACAGGTGTTTTTTCAGCCATCTGAGTGTTCATTAGAGACTTCTGTTAGGTCCAAAGTATCGTAGAAGGGGGGTTTGAATACGATACTCATAAATAATTTAATTTCGTTCGCGGATTAATCTTTCAGTTCTATAACGAAATCAAACACACCAAACCAAATCAAGTTTCGGGGAATATATCTTTTTATAAATATAAACCTCGAGGGGTGCTACAATTTCTAATCCGTAGATTAGCGTCAATGAGTTTAAGGTTACACAAATACAAAACAATGATCAAGTTCTGAGCACTATTAATTTCTCTGATAATTTTCTCCGGCTCTTCTCTTTCTCTCAGTAATGTCTCTGTGTTGAAATCCTTAACTGAAGAAGACACATTCTTCACTCTGTATTAACTGCAGACTTTGGTTTGAAAACCATCGAACTTAGATTGTAGAAACAATCCTGGCCGTTGGATCTTCAAAATCAACCTGACAACAAGAATACTTTTCACCTGCTCCTTAAATAAAAACCATCGAATGGAATTCTTTAATTTACCATTCGATAGTTTTTTAATAAAAACTATCGAATACTAAATTAAAGTAATCATGGTTTTCATTGAATCATCATTACACCATTCGATAGTTTTCTTAATTCAAAAACTATCGAATACTTATTTCTTGTCTTTTATCCATTAATGATTCCACTGAGCTCCGGGGTGTTTAAGTAATAGACAGTATCAATTTCTTCCGAGACGATAAAACAACTTGATCTTTTCAGTGCCGTCACCTAGTGCAACTGGTCTGGTTCACAGATGAATAACACTTAATCAATTCTTATTTTATGACTTCAATTATAATGTTGCTGATACGTCCCTTGTCGTTCTGGTTGCTTCATCACTGGAATCCCGTGGTACTGAACCCTAAATCATTCACATACTTCTGTCGTCTTCAAAGTCTTGTTTCTATTGCTGTCACTGAGGCTTGAACATTTTCATGAACTTCTTTCCGTGACCTGTTTACGGACTTCAAGAATACATAACGTATTTTGATTTTTTGAGTTTACCTTTTCTTCTTTGATTCTGGATTCCTGTGCTTCTATTAATACTATTGTCTGTCTTGTCCTTTGTTGAGTTGTAGTTATCTCTTTTACATCTTATGTTACATTATGCTTTACAATCTCCCCCTATTTGATTGGATAGAGTTCGACAAGCAAATACTTCGAGGATAACTCAACTAACTAAGGAAACATTAAACTACTTAAAGTAAGACAGCGTAATAATATCAATGCATTCTGGATCAGATATATATACATTTCCAGATTTCATAAATCAAAAAACAATTAAACTTTTTTACAATGAAGTTGCTCCTCTAGTCTGAGCTGATAGTTCTCTTGTTCTTTGCTTCAACATTCAGTCCATTCCAATCTCACCTTCTTCAATCATTGGATCGGAGTTAGCAGCTTGATAATCAATCACTGATAGATAGTGCAGTGGTTCTCCAGGTTTAAGGATTGCTCCTTGGATGTGTCTTCCAATATATTCAACCTCTTGACCCACTCCACTCCAGCCCATAACCATGCAATGTTAACATCTTTCTTGTTTAGCTTTGGCATGTTTGGCAGTCTGGTATGCACTTCCAATCCTCTTTCCACTCTTTTCCTATAGTAAGGAACATTCTCCATTAGAAATCTTCTAAGAGTGTCTGCTGCTTTGTCCTTCTCCGTTGATGAGAATCCAGTGGATCTAAGATACTTCTCAACTGAGATTAGATAGTTGCTTGGGTAGTCCCTCAGTTTGTCCTCAGCCAAATAGCAGATTCTGAACAAGTCATTCGTCATGAATCTAACCATTGGAGGATCTTCAGTAATCTTTGGACTGACTTTCATCACGATCTCCTTAACATGCTCACGGAGCAGTTCATTTAGCCTTGTAGTTCTTTGGATCTTGATGAGTATAGCCTGCAATTCTGTATATGTCCTCTGTTCTAGAAACTTAGTGGAAATCACAAATGTACCTTTCTCCAGAAAACTGATTAATAAGCTCCAGGCACCATTTGCTTTAACCCCAGCATTCAGACAGATTATAGAGCTTCTCAGTGCTTTAAAGTAAGTCTGATCTTCAAGATTAGCACTTCTGATGTCTTGAATAATAACTTCCACCTCAGCATTGTCGTTGACTTCTAATCCGTCTTCAACTCCGCAAAAGGTTTTATAAGCCATTTCCCATTCAGTACCATCTTTCTTTGCCAGATCTATCATCTTCTTCTTCCTCACTTCATTATACACCTTCATTCTCTTTAGCTTTTCGCTTCTCAGAATTGCTTGTTGTTTCTCCTTCTCAGCTTGCCTGGCATCTATTGCAGCTCTCTGAGCTCTTATTGCTTCCAAGGCAGCTTCTTCTTCAGGTGATAGAGAATTTGCTTCTTCCATATCATCATCCAAGATAGGATGTTCTATTGGCTCTGGATAATATGGCTCATGCTCCTCTTGAATAGGTTGCTCATGCATGACCTCAAATTCCTCTTCACTTTCCTTGTCTTCCTCTACAAGCTCCTCAATCCAGTACTGTCTGATTGGAATAGCCTCAACAGTCTCCCAAACTCCCCATTTATCCTTCACCCCTTCTCCAACTTTCTCCCCCTTAGTTGAGGAATCCTCGATAAAAGCATCCTCAACATAAAAGATATTAGAAGGATCAGGTTGCTGATAGGAAGGACCAGGTTGTCCAGATTGTTGGTTCTTTAGCATACTCCATATAGACTGTACTCCGTCACCTTGATTCTCCAAGAAATCCATAAGTTGCTTATTAAACTCATTTATAGAAGCTAGCGACAGGTCAATGTTCTCCAATCTTGAGTTGGTAGTCTTTTCCATGTGATCCAGCCTCTTGTTTAGCTTAGACTCCACTCGTGAGAGGGTATTCATTGCATCTTTTACCCGCGCTTGACCATCCCGGATAACCAGAACGTCTTCTTTCAAAGCTTCATGTCCTTGAGACAGTGCAGTTACTTCATTCATGAATCCATCTTTAAGTTCCCTGACGTCCATCCTCAGCTCGACTAGTTCTTTCATAGCTTCTTTCTTTAAGGAGTCCACTGCCTGCTTCGTACCTGTTATAGTGCCAGATGCACTGCCAATGACCCTGAATGTTCTTCTGGAATCAGCTGCAGCCAAGTCAACTTTCTCTTGAATAGACTTTAAAGAAACATTGTCTTGACTGGAGGAGATTCCTTGGTCAAAGGAAGGTCGCAGTGGAACCTTGAAAAGTGGATTTCCTTCTTTGTCTCGAACTGTCATCTCCTTGAGGGAAGATTGAACTTGTAGCTCTCTTTCTGTTGGTAACAGCAGATCATCAATATTAGGTAGGGTTAGGGTGTCACTCCTCACATTTGGCTCTGGGTGTACACTCAACGTTTCTGTCGGTGTTTGAATCATTTTTCCTTTCCCACTCAGGCCAGGTGTAAGTGTTTTTGTTTCACTCAAATCCTTTGTGCTGATTGTACCTGCAGAAGAGATCACCGTAGCCGTCCTTAAGGAGGTCACCGGTGGTGCAATGGGGCTTCGCAAGTCCCCGTCCTTGGATAAACCAAGTTGCTGATCATCCTTAGATGATATATCCTTTGAAGGATCTAGAGTTTGAATCTCTAGGGGGTTAGAAACAGGCTCTTTTAACAGCAGAGATCCTGAATCTTCCCCGTGAGTCTGTAAAGACTTCACCTCAGTTGACTCCTCAATAGTAATTGATTCACTGTCAACGAGTTGCCGATCTGCACCTACGTCAGACCCTTTACCCGCAGGATCCAGATATGTTCCATCTGGGGAGGTAGACAATGACCTTTTAGATTGTGCATTTAGGTCAAAGCCTTCTCTCGACGTCTGTGAAGACCCTTGGTTCTTAGAACCGTCAACCAGTGAACCTGACCGTAATATGGTCGGAACACCAGTTGCTTCCGTCAATTCTTCCTTACTTGATTGAGCTATTGGTTCAGATATTGCTTTCGTTAGCGTAGCCCAATCAGCATCAGAAAAATCAGTAAAGGGCGCTTTGGATGAGAGAAATGAAGTATCAACAGTTGCCTCGGTTTCTGTTCTTCTCCTTTTAGAGGAAGGCAGAGATGTTGTTGAAGGGTGTATCTCCTTATGTGGTGCTGCTTTGGCACTATCTCCCTCTACACTCATGGATGGTTCTTTAATGGGTATAGTAGGGGAAGGAGGTTCGTTTATGTTTTCATTTGGCTCTTCCAAAGGCTCTTCGACCGTGGTTAGAGGTTGTGGGTTTGCAACCTCCTGGTCAGGAATGGCCACTAAGGGCTCTGGATGAACATCCATTGGTACAGGTGCCATTACAGGTTCAGGTTGTGGAATATTACCTTGATTTACCTGTTTCCCTGGGGGTAGAAGTGGTAGGGGCACCGTTCTTAGATATTCAGTGAGAACAGTGGGTACCCCTGGAAGATAGTTGTTCTTCCTAATGAGAGCGGTTATGGCATTGCTTTTCATTCTCATGCACTCCTGGTTGGCTTCACCTTCAAAGATCTCCCGTTCATTATCTGTTAAGATATCATTGAGAATTAGCTGTAGGAACCTAGGATAGAAACAGAGCACATAGTCATTTATGCCTGTTCTTTCATCCAGTGGTCCTATGCACAGAATTACTTGATCAATCACTATCCGTCCTATGTTAATATGCCTGTTGTTCGCAATGGCAAACCCTATCTTTTGAAGGAATAAGGGAATGCCATGCAGATTTGTTAGCTTGGCAGTAAAAACATGTATCAGGGTATGAAAGAAAAAATTCCATGGCTTTGGCAGGTAATGCTTTAGGAACTCTCCCACCAAGAAGTTAGGTTGTTGACTTCTGATAAGAGTGAAGAAAGCATGTATTTCCTCAGTTGTGGGATCCGGAACAAGGTTTTCTGTAGGAAAATGAAGTATTCTGTTAAAGTCATGTTCCGTCACCCTTATTGTTCTGCCCCCTGGCACAACAAAACTGAAGGATCTCACATTATTCTCACTTGTATCCGTGGCGGATGTGTACAACGCAGTCAGTTGATCGATACAAAGGACTACGGGAGTACTCACAGCGTATGCCACTAATGAACGTATATTCAAAAACTCTACCCATGCACGAATTTGAGGATTCGTAATGGCTTGCAGATTTTGAAACGAGACATGATTAGTTTTGGTAATAATAAATTCTCCGGCCATTGTAATTTCACACTTTCCAGAAAATTTAAATTAACCAAAACTATTTTTCCTTTAAATTTAATTAATTATTACTAATTAATCAAACTCTAACAAAATTACTCCTTTTATCTCTAAACACAACTTCGAAAACAATCAAAATTAAGAACCCTAATTGTTAAAAAACAGCTATCCAATAAAATCAAAAGAACTCAATTGTTTAACCAATTAAATTCTAAGAGGTGTTCTGTTAACAATTTCTTTGAGGTTCGAGGTTTTGTTTCGATGGTTTCTCCTTCACTACGTTCCAAAACTCAAAAATAAACAAGTATTCACTGTCAAAAAAGAATCAACAGTGAAGAACAGTAACACTTTTGAGTTTTACTCGGTTTAAAAATTGAAGAAACTATCGAGATGTTCTTGAAGCTGTAGAATATGTGTAAGTATATATAATCGGCCACTTGCAAATTCTCAGATCTGTAAAAATGAGAAAGAAAAAGACAAGGCACGATTTTATACCTTTTAAAACTTGTAGGGGTAAACTTGTCAATCCTGATTCGATAGTTTTTGAATTGAACTACCGATAGTTTTCTGTGAGGGCAAAAGAGTCAATTGCACTTCGATAGTTTTTTCCAAAAACTATCGAAGAGTTAAAAAATTTGAATTTGAAACGCTTTTCAGAAAAGTATCGAAGTCTCTGTCTTTTGAAAACCAAAACTATCGAACTAATTTATGAAAATCTATCGAGAATTAGATTATTGAATTAATTAATTCACTTCGATAAATTTTTCTACTGATTTTTAAAATACATCGAGAATTTAAATATTAAATTAGGTAAATTCCTTCGATATATTTTAAATTAGATCTCAAAAACTATCGAGAAATGTTTTCGATAGATTTTCTTTTTCCTTTTCAAAAACCATCGAAATTAACTTTCGATAGATTTATCAATGTACTTGAAAAACTATCGAATTTCCTAAATTCGATATTTTTGCTTCTTTTCCAATTCCTAAACCCTGTTCTTGTTTTAAGAATCAGAAACTTTTATTTCCTGTCTAGTTTTAATTCCAATAAATCTTTTCAAATTTACCAAAATCAATTCTTAACAGAAAATTCACAATTTTCTTAGAATAAAATCAATTAAATATCATTGAGTGATATTAACCAATTAAAATCTAATCAATTATGCTGCATTAATCTACAATGTTAAAAACAAAGCAAATTAATTCAAATTAAATAGATGCTAGAATATTTAGAACAAATATTAACACCTAAATAATTTTTAGAATTAATAACCAATTAAATGCCAGAAGATATATCATCCATAATTATGACATACAATTAGTACAATAATCCTAACTACGAGAATTGCTCCAGAAAATAAATTCACGAGTCCTAAGGATATAGCAATTCTTAAACTCATGTATTCACCAGGACTCTCTGCAGTTACTAACTTCTAATCAAAATCAATTAGAAAGATTTAACATCCCAAGTTCACCAACCAGCTTATTGAAAGTGGATTCATCAAGCGGTTTAGTAAAGATGTCTGCAATTTGATTCTCTGTGGGTACAAAGTGTAACTCCACAGTTCCATTCATGACATGCTCTCGGATAAAATGATACCTGATGTCGATGTGCTTCGTCCTCGAGTGTTGCACTGGGTTGTTTGAGATTGCTATGGCACTTGTGTTGTCGCAAAATATTGGAATCTTTGTCAACAAAAGTCCATAGTCACGGAGTTGGTTTCTCATCCACAAGATCTGAGCACAACAGCTACCAGCAGCAATGTATTCAGCCTCAGCTGTTGATGTGGACACCGAATGCTGCTTCTTGCTATGCCAGGAAACTAACCTTCTTCCAAGAAACTGACAGCTTCCTGAAGTACTCTTCCGATCAATCTTACAACCTGCAAAATCAGAGTCTGTGTATCCAATAAGATCAAATCCTGTATCTTTAGGGTACCAAATTCCAAGATTTGGGGTCCCCTTAAGATATCTAAATATTCGCTTAACAGCTATTAGATGAGATTCTCTAGGATCAGACTGAAATCTAGCACACAAGCATGTTGCAAACATTATATCTGGTCTACTTGCAGTGAGATAAAGTAATGAGCCTATCATACCTCTGTAGCCTGTGATGTCAACCTTCTTACCAGTTTCATCCTTATCAAGCTTAGTGGCAGTTGGCATAGGAGTCTTTGCTGTAGATGAGTCTTCCATTTGATACTTCTTAAGAAGATCCTTGATGTACTTGGACTGACAAATGAATATACCAGCTTGTTTTTGGTATACTTGCAATCCAAGAAAGAATGACAATTCACCCATCATGCTCATTTCATAACGACTCTGCATTAACTTAGCAAATCTCTTGCATAGATCATCATTAGTAGAACCAAATATTATGTCATCAACATATACTTGCACCAATATCAAATCATTTTTATGCTTTTTGACAAAGAGAGTTTTGTCTACAACACCTCTTGTAAAATCATTTTCAAGTAAGAATTCAGAGAGAGTGTCATACCATGTCCTCGGAGCTTGTTTGAGTCCATAGAGAGCTTTGAATAGAAAGTACACAAAGTCTGCCAGTTTTGAATCCTCAAAACCTGGAGGTTGTTCCACATACACTTCTTCTTCTAACTCCCCGTTCAGAAAAGCACTCTTCACATCCATTTGATATACCTTGTAATTGGAATGTGCAGCAAATGCCAGAAACATTCTGATGGCCTCAAGTCTTGCTACTGGTGCATAGGTTTCATCATAATCTATACCCTCTTCTTGAGAGTAACCTTTAGCAACCAGTCTGGCTTTGTTTCTCGTTACAATGCCATCTTCGTCCAACTTATTTCTGAATACCCATCGTGTTCCAATAACAGATTTTCCCTTAGGCCGGGGTACCAGCTTCCAAACTTTCTGCCTTTCAAACTGATTGAGTTCTTCATGCATAGCAATCACCCAATCTGGATCATCTAGAGCATCTTCAACTTTCTTAGGTTCTGTTTCTGAAAGAAACCCAGAATAGTGACATTCATTTTGTGATGTTCTCCTAGTTCTCACTCCTGTGTCCGGATCACCAATGATCAAGTGAAAGGGATGATCTCTATTCCATACCCTTTGTCTTGGTAGATGCGATCTTGATGATTCTCCTTGTTCTAGATGTTGTGGAGTGTGACTAGTTGATCCTTCTCCTGCTCCCCCTGAGTTGTTGACGGTTTGATCTGTTGATTCTGAAGACTGACTAGTGGATCCTGTATGTTGAGGATTTCCACTTTGGTCACCACTTGGTCCAGAATCATTATCATTATGATTATTATTAATGACTGTAACAACTTCAGGTACTTCTTCATTGTTAGAGAGATCTCCTGATAGATTTTCAAATACCAAGGATTCAGAGTTCTCTCCAGTTTACAGGCCTGGTCTTTTAGTGTCGTCAAATGTTACATTAAAGCTTTCCAACACCTTCTTATCTTCAATCACATATACCCTGAAAGCCTTAGATTCCAGAGAATAGCCCAAAAAAATGCCTTCATCTGCTTTGGCATCAAACTTGCCAAGATGTTCTCCATCTTTAAGTACAAAGCACTTTGCACCAAACACATGAAAGTACTTCAGTGTTGGCTTCTTGTTGGCCATTAACTCATACGGAGTCTTTTCATGATCTTTGTTGATCAGGGTTCGATTCTGAGTGTAGCAAGCTGTATTCACTGCTTCAGCCCAAAAGTAAGTGGGAAGTTTTGATTCACTCAACATGGTCCTTGCTGCTTCAACCAAGGTCCTGTTCTTCCTTTCCACTAATCCATTCTGTTGAGGAGTTCTTGGTGCTGAAAACTGTCTTGATATTCCTTTCTCTGAGCAGAAATCATTTAGAACTGCATTCTTGAATTTAGTTCCATTGTCTGATCTGATTGTCCGCACAGGTAGCTTAGCTTCCACTTCTATCTTCTTGATGTGATCAATGATTAGTTGTGTTGCTTCATCATTTGTTTGTATGAACAACACCCACGTGTACTTGGAGTAGTCATCCACCATCACCAATGCATATCTGTTTCTTGAAAGTGACATAACATTAACTGGACCAAATAAATCCATATGAATCAGCTGTAATGGTTCAGTAATGCTTGTCATTTCTTTGCTTCCATGTGATGCTTTCTTCGACTTCCCTTTTTCACATGCTTCACATAGTCCCTCCTGATTGAATTCCATCAGGGGCAACCCTCTCACTAACTCTCTCTTTACCAAAGAGTTCATAGTTTTGAAGTTCAGATGTGAGAGCTTCTTGTGCCATAGCCAACTTTGTTCTGAAGATGCCTTTGCATAGAAACATGTAACTTCTCCTTCACTGGTAGAACTTAAGTCAGCTATAAACAAATTCCCTTTTCTCACTCCCAGTAGAGTAAGCTTCTCATCCTTCCTGTTGGTGATCAAGCACTTGTCCTTTCTGAAATCTACATTGTAGCCTTTATCACAGAATTGACTGATACTTAGAAGATTGTGCTTTAATCCTTCAACAAGAGAGATGTTTTCAATGATGACATTTCCAGCTTTCAATTTACCATATCCCGTAGTGAATCCTTTGTTGTCATCTCCAAAGGTTACAATCGGGCCGGTCTTCTTAACCACCTCTGTAAGCAGGGACTCTTCACCTGTCATGTGTCTAGAACAGCCACTATCCAGAATCCACACAACCTTTGAGCTTTTAACCTTACCCTGCAATCACAGATTGATTAAGCGGACTTTGGTACCCAAAATTGTTTGGGTCCTGAAGGTTTAGATGATTTAACAGGAGTAACATTCAATTTAGTCTTACCCTGTTTGATATTCATAGTATCTGTGGATTTAACATTACTAGTGCTATTGCTGCTATCAGACATCAACTTAAAATACGCATGCATGATGTTGTACTTACATAGCAAACACTCTTTCTTTCCACAGGGTTCATGAGTATCAGGCATGTCAGACATGTTATGCATTTCAGAAGTATTAGAAGTTTCTACTTTAACCTTTTTACATGCATGTGTAAGGTGTCCAGCAGAATTACAAATAGAACACAACTTCCTAGATGCAATGGGAGAAGATGGAACCAATTCCTGATTAACAATCTTCTTCCTCCCATTCCTGTTCTTTTTAACATTACTAACTAAGGAACCTACTTCAGTTTTAGGAAAATCAGGTTTAGGTAATTCATTCTTTACTGATTTCCTAGGCAACTTAGTCTTTACCTCTTTTTCCTTCAATAAATCCTCCTCAAGCAATTCTTGTCTAATGAAAAGGTCATCCTCATGAAAGAGTGGTGGAAACGGCTTAACAAAAACTGGACAATCAACATTCTTAAGAACATGTGGAGTATTCCTTTTGACAACTGAAGATGTCACAGGGAATTCCACAATCTTCTTACCAGCTTTCTTGTTATAGTCAAATCCTATAGCAGTTTTATTCTCTATGGCCTGAGTATCAATGATTTCCCTAGCCACTAGAGCGGAATTCTTAAAAGCATTCAGCTTCAAATCTAGATCTGAAATCTGCTTCCTGAGGATAGTCTCTATCTCATCATTACACTTGACCTTGTTCTCTAAGTACGCATTCTTCTGCTTAAGATCTTCTAATGTTACAGCTACAAGCTCTAGTTCTTCATTTTTAGATTCTAGCTTTTTAATCTTAAGAACTAGTTTAGCATTTTCCATTTCTGATGCTAGCATGCTTGTGTGTACATTAAACAATTCTACACTAAGATCTTGCACAGTTTTCTTGTACTCAGAATTAGACATATCAATTGTAGTTAAGATAGGTACCTGAGATGATTGTGGTGATTCCTCTGAAGAGTCAGCCATTAGAGCAACATTTACATATTCCTCCTCTTCATCCGAATCAGTATCATCCCAGTGCTTTCCCTCTGCTATGTAAGCTTTCCCTTTCTGCTTTCCAGAGAATGCCTCCAATTGTTGTTTAAGCTTGGCATTCTCCTTCTTCAACTCATCATAAGAATCCTTCTTTCCATAGACATCTTTCATGTCTCTTGCTTGACGAGGCTTCCGGCATTCAGTGGCGAAATGCCCTAACTCATTGCAGTTATAGCATCTTGATTTGCTCCTATCAATCATGCCAGTCTTGTAGCCTCCCTTAATGCCTGTACTAGGTGTATAATTGCTCTTCTGGAATCTGTTGGTTGAGCCCTTGAACTTGTACTTAGGGTTTCTCTTGAAACGAATATGACTAAACTTTGCAGCTAAGTACGCCATGGTTTTGTCTTCCATTTGCTCAAGCTCTTCTAGGGTGTAGTAATCACTTTCATCAACACCCAGATTCACAGAATCCATTTCTGCTTCTATTATCACCTCCTTTCCAGCTCTAGGGGTTTGAACCTGAATCTCAGAAGTTATTGGTTCATCCACTACAAGTGCTACTGATCTCACAAGTGCATTGTGCTTGCTGTCCACTGTCCCTGATCCGTAGATTATCACCCTTTGTTCCTGTTCCATCTCATAGGTCTTCAACTTGCCATAGATCATCTCTAATGACATCTTTGTGAAGTTAATTCTTTCCCTAATGGATGATGACTTGTGTTCTACATGATGGGGCAGCGTCATCATGAACTTCCTGTTCGATTCTCTCAGTGGATAGGTCTTTCCTTTCATTGCCAATTCATTGAGGAGCTTAGTATACTTCTCAAAGACCTGAGTTATACTTTCTCCTGGCAGGGACCTAAACGCTTCATATTGAGAAGTCAGAATGTCCAATCTGTTTTCCTGCACGTCTTCAGTTCCTTCCATTATTAAGTTAATGGTATCCCACATATGTTTCCCGCTTGTACAGTTCATCAACTGATAGCTCATTTCCTTGTCCGCGGAGTCCGCCAATATCAACATTAAACCGGTGTCCAATCGAATCATTTCTTTGTCAGAATCTGTAAATTCACTTATATCCTTAGGTTGGGTGCCTGAAGGAATCCTGCTACCATCAGGAGCTGTAGATTCACTAACTGGTTTCATTGGTACAAACGGTCCGTTCTCTAATATGCCAATATACAACGGATTAGATGCCTTGATAAATAACAACATCTTCATCTTCCACAAACCGAAATCATCTCTAGTAAACGGGGGAACTTTAATAACAGCGGTTGTCTTTGGAGCACTCATGGTTTCTGAAAATTTCAAATTGTTTAAAATTCAAGAAATTCCAATTAAATGAAAATTTTTGAAAGTTAAAAAATTTGCTTCGTATTTTCACGCTACGTTTGATTTTGGTCTCATTCACCGGATCTGATTTGTATATCAATCAAGTAGCTCTGATACCAATTGTTAGGTCCAAAGTATCGTAGAAGGGGGGTTGAATATGATACTCACAAATAATTTAATTTCGTTCGCGGATTAATCTTTCAGTTCTATAACGAAATCAAACACACCAAACCAAATCAAGTTTCGGGGAATATATCTTTTTATAAATATAAACCTCGAGGGGTGCTACAATTTCTAATCCGTAGATTAGCGTCAATGAGTTTAAGGTTACACAAATACAAAATAATGATCAAGTTCTGAGCACTATTAATTTCTCTGATAATTTTCTCCGGCTCTTCTCTCTCTCAGTAATGTCTCTGTGTTGAAATCCTTAACTGAAGAAGACACATTCTTCACTCTGTATTAACTGCAGACTTTGGTTTGAAAACCATCGAACTTAGATTGTAGAAACAATCCTGGCCGTTGGATCTTCAAAATCAACCTGACAACAAGAATACTTTTCACCTGCTCCTTAAATAAAAACCATCGAATGGAATTCTTTAATTTACCATTCGATAGTTTTTTAATAAAAACTATCGAATACTAAATTAAAGTAATCATGGTTTTCATTGAATCATCATTACACCATTCGATAGTTTTCTTAATTCAAAAACTATCGAATACTTATTTCTTGTCTTTTGTCCATTAATGATTCCACTGAGCTCCGGGGTGTTTAAGTAATAGACAGTATCAATTTCTTTCGAGACGATAAAACAACTTGATCTTTTCAGTGCCGTCACCTAGTGCAACTGGTCTGGTTCACAGATGAATAACACTTAATCAATTCTTATTTTATGACTTCAATTATAATGCTGCTGATACGTCCCTTGTCGTTCTGGTTGTTTCATCACTGGAATCCCGTGGTACTGAACCCTAAATCATTCACATACTTCTGTCATCTTCAAAGTCTTGTTTCTATTGCTGTCACTGAGGCTTGAAAATTTTCATGAACTTCTTTCCGTGACCTGTTTACGGACTTCAAGAATACATAACGTATTTTGATTTTTTGAGTTTACCTTTTCTTCTTTGATTCTGGATTCCTGTGCTTCTATTAATACTATTGTCTGTCTTGTCCTTTGTTGAGTTGTGATAAGTGCATATTTTTGCATATTTTTAGTACCTATTTATTGCTTGAACTCGTATTTTAATAATTTATTTTGTTACATTTCAGGAAATTCGTGAATAAATAAAGAAATGGCAAAATAAAGAAATAAAGAGCAAGATGAAGAAAAAGGACTTAAATGAAAAGAAGAAAAAGAATTAGGAGCTTGGTGAAAAGGGAATCTTAGAGGACATGTGGAAGGTGGAGATCATCCCAACACACCACATAAGTGTATGGTCAAGATCAACTCTTCAAAGCTTAAAGGGGAAGGAAACAAATAGATGGCTAGGATTGCTCCACCACATTTAGAAGGTGTAGGGCCAAGATTCACCCAACCCTACCCTAATCCCTAATCCTAGTCCTATAAATACCCCACCCCTCATCTTGTATGAGACACTTTTTCTTTCAACTTTTTACTTTTTTTTCCTTACTTTTTACACACCTTTTATTAGTTTTTAGTTGTAATTTCAATTTCCTAGTATAGATGCATCTTTTATTTCAAAGTTTGTAGTTCCATTTCAATTTCAATAAAAGAGCTTCCTTTTTCATCTTGTCTTGTCATTCACATTTACATCTTGTTCTTGTTTCATGGCTATGAACTTTCTTAAATCCAAAATAGTGGATCCATGGCTTTTGTGCCACCACTTGAGGTGAAAGGAGCCTTCTTTAGCTTTTAATCCTTGTTATTTAGCTTAGATTTACATTCCCTAGTTGTTCTTGAAGTCAAACCCATCTAAAAATTTAATTTTTGAGTGGGGTTTTGATGGATAAGAGCTAGTTTACATTTCTTGCATTAAAAGGTTGTTCTTCTTGTTAAGTAGCTCAAGAAATTAGTAAATCCATTTAAAAAAGTTAATTTTTAAGTGGGTTTGGTGATTTCACCCTTAGATTTATTCTCCTTGTCAATTTAGTCTTAATTTTATAATGGGTGTGTTCTTGAAGTTGGATTTGTGGTGTGGGTGTTGATTTTGAAGATTGGAGGTTGAAGGAGGTGGTTTGGTGTTGTTCTTGTAGATGGTAAAATGGGTGTCTTGAGTTGTTAAGTTTGTAGATTTAATTTTTGGTATTGGATTTGGTGTTTAGATGTAATGGGTTTGATATTTTAGAGTTTATTTGGTGTTGTTAGTGTTAAAATTGGGGTCTTTAATCTTTAGATTTAGTGTTAGATTTAATGTTAAAGTAAGTTTTTTATTTTGTTTAGGGACTAATCTTAATTTTTGGTGGTTTAATTTTTCCGGTTAGAGGTCATTTTCCGGTCAATTTTTGAGCTTTTCTGTTAATTTTCCGGCCTGAATTGTGCAGCAGCCGCGCCTCGAATTTTTCTTTTATTTCTCTGTCGCGCGCGTGACAGACACGCGCCTGCATTTTCTTCCCGCGCGTGTAGACCACGCGCCTGTGCAGTTTCTGTCACCCACTTGTTTTGTTTCTCCCGCGCCAGAACATGTCCTGCATGTGGTTGTTTTAGTTTTTATAAGTTTTTTTTTATTTAACCTGTTATTGTTTTGGCCGGCTGTTTTCGTTTTTATAAGTTTTTTGTTTTTTTTTGTTTTTTTCCCTTTCTTCTGCTTTTCCTTTTGTTTCTTTTGTTTTCGTTTCCTTTTTACTTTCTTTTCTGTTTTATTTCAGTTTTATTTTTTTTATTTTCTGTTTTCTGTTTTTGTTTTAGTTATTTCAAAAATTCTTCTTTTAAATTAATTTTTTTTTAGATAAAGTATTTTATAATTAATAATTAGATAATTAATTGTTAGTTGTTAAATGTTTTATTAATTCTAGAATTTCTCTTTAAGACTCCTTCTATTGTTAATTTAGACTAATTAAAATCTCTCCTCAAACATTAATTGTTCTAGTCCGCGAATTTAAATAATTAAGTGCTTGCGAAAAATAAATAGTCCCTGTGGTTCGAACTTTATTTTCTAAAACGACGATCGTGCGCTTGCGATATTAAATGTTTATTTTTAGCACATCAAGTTTTTGGCGCCGCTGCCGGGGACTAATTAATTTTTCGCGCCTTAATTTTTAATTTTTCGGATTAGTTTTTTTTCGTACTTGCTTATAATTGGAAATTGAGCGTTCGGGAAATTTTGGTGAGACGTACTTGAGCTTCAAGATTTTTGGAAAGCTTGCTAAGGTAACCCGTATCCCTCCTTATTTTCCAATTTTGTTCATATTTATTTAGAAAATCACAAAAAAAAATTTAATATTCAAAAATCCAAAAAAATTAGTTAATTGCTGCATCATGCATTTGTACACTTAGGAGCACATCATCTAGATTTTTATTTTCTTGTTTTTAATTTATCGTACCTTACTTTTGGTGATTGCTGGAGGAGATACGTTAAATTCTTCTTTTCTTTAGTTAGATCACGTAGTTTAACGCATCCATAGTTGTTTTACCGCTTTGATATCTCGTTGTGTGGTGCATTCATCTTAATCGGACTTAAGGGCAAAACCCAAGTTTAAGATAAGGGGAGGGATTTCATCACTCTTTCCTTGGCCCACAACCACTTAATTTCATCATTCTGCATAACCCTAGCCTTGTAAATAAAATTAATTAGACGTTAGCCCCTAGGACTTCGGCTCAACTAGGAAGAAAACCTGGAACGAATAATTCTTCTCGTATATATCCTCTTTGGTGTCTAGGCAAGCGAAAGCTTACCTGGCCAATTAGGGTTGGTGTCTAGGTCTGGGTTTAGCCTCTTGGCAATGCTTGCTCGGATCTGGCCGACCGGGACTTATACTGATTGAATTAGGACTTCTAGTAATATATTTTTGTTAGGAGCAGGTCTAGTTTTTAGGGAACCCTAGCTTTAGTTTTTTCTCTTTTTAATTCTTGTGTGACTAGTTGTAGATTCTTATCTGCTACGTGTTTATTGTTTATGCAATCTACCTGGATTAGGAAGAACTCATCTAGATTAGTGAGAACGATAGAAAATTCCTCTTCTTCGGACTCCGTTAATTTAGAAATTCCTAACCAAATAGAGACCATGGCAGTAGTACAACAAGTAGCTCTTAAGGATAGATGTTATCCGACCCGCTCGGCCCAACCCTCTTGTACCCCCGGTAACAGGTAATAATTTTGAAATAAAAGGACATCACATCAGTATGTTGCCTAAGTTTACCGGGAGTGAGGGTGAAGACTCATACCTTTTTCTCCATGAATTTGAGGAGGTCTGTGCCCTCCAAAAGATTCAACAATTGACCGAAGACTCCATTAGGCTTAGGTTGATTAATTTTGCCTTAAAAGAAAGCGCTAAAATGTGGCTGTATAGTCTCCCGGCTAATTCTATCTCTTCGTGGGAGGGCTTTGTGGTAATTTTTCTCAAAAAGTATTTTCCAAATCATAAGACTACAAGAATTACAAACGAGATAAATCAATTTCATCAGAAAGAAAAAGAGTCTTTTTGGAAATACTTCGATCGTTTTAAAAATCTTTTATCACAATGCCCCCACCACGGAATAGAGAAGTGGAGACTGTGCAAGATAGTTTATGAGGCCTTAGATGGACCAACCACTGCCCTTTTAGAGTCTATGTGTCAAGGTAAATTCATGGAAAAAGATGAGGATGAAGGGTGGGCATTTTTTGAAGAATTAGCGGAAAAGACAATGTTGTGGGAGTCTACTAGGGAACCTAGTAAATCGAATGAGTCATCTAGTACATCTAGGGGTTTGCATTCGATTGGTAACTCGATTGCAACCGAGGCCAAATTAGCTACTCTAACTAGAAGACTCGAAGCCCTAGAAACTAGTAAGGCCCCACAACAAGTGTCTTCGTGCCCGAACTTTAATCAAGGTTTTTCGAACTTTCCCGAGTATGAGCAAGTCAATGCTATGTTTCAACCAACCCCGGGAAATGACCCTTTCTCACCAACGTATAATCCCGGTTGGAAGAACCATCCCAATTTCTCGTGGAATCAAGGCCATAATTTCCAATCTCCGCCACCTTCTTTTCAAAAGCCCAATCCGAACTCTTACCCAAGTACTGTCCAAAATCCGTATCCAAAACCCGTTCAAGCTCCCTTGAATCCTCCCGGGTTTAGTGATTCGGATAAGCGCCTCAATTCTTTAGAAAAGAGTATCGAGACTTTGTTGAAGTCCCAAACGGCTTTTATGCAAACTATGACTCAAGATAGGCAAATTTTGAACTCTAATGCTCAAGCCATATCTAAGTTAGAAATGCAAATGAGCCAATTGGCGAATACCATGTGTGAGAGAGAAAAAGGTAAGCTTCCTTGTCAACCCGAGGTTAATCCTAGATTCCCACTCAATCAAAGACCTCATGAAAATGTCAATGCTATAATTTCTTTAAGGTCGGGAAATAAGGTTGATAACCAAGTAGGTGCTGACTCTCACGAAGCAGATGATTTAGATTCTGAACCCAATCCTTCTCTTTCAAATCCGATTCTTGATCAATCAAAGTCTGAACCTGTTGTTTCTCCTTGCAAATCACCTTCACCCTGTGAACCTTCATCTTCTAGCAAAGCACTTTCAAATCCTATTCCCGTTGTGTCTAGTGAAAGAGTCTTTATACCGAAAGCTCCTTATCCTCAAAGACTCATTTCAAATAAACAATCGGATCAAATGGATAAGATTTTGGAAGTTTTCAAGCAAGTCAAAGTCAACATTCCTCTTTTAGATGCCATTCAACAAATTCCTTCATATGCTAAGTGTCTAAAAGATTTGTGCTCTCACAAACGATCCACTCATGTTCCTAAAAAAGCCTTTTTGACCTCTCAAGTTAGTTCAATTCTTTCGAATCAAATTCCTGTGAAATATAAGGACCCCGGCTGTCCTACAATTTCTTGTGTCATAGGCGATACTTTTGTGGATAAAGCTTTACTTGACTTAGGAGCTAGTGTGAATCTTCTTCCATTTACGGTCTATCAAGCCCTAGGTTTAGGCGAGCTCAAGAAGACGAACATGACGCTCCAACTAGTTGATCGTTCTGTCAAAATGCCCAAGGGGATTGTAGAAGATGTGTTGATCAAGGTTGGTGATTTTTTCTTCCCGGTTGATTTTGTTGTTCTCGAAACTCAACCCGTCACGAATCCTAAGAACCAAATTCCTATCATTCTAGGAAGACCTTTTCTTGCTACATCTAATGCCTTGATTAATTGTAGGGATGGCTCTATGAAACTCACTTTTGGAAACATGACCATTGACCTTAACATCTTTAATGTAGAAAAAGAACCCAATGAGCTTTATGAGCAACCATTAGGGGTTAATCTAGTCAATGAGATTGTTACTTGGTCAAATATTGAGGATAGTGAGATTGAGTCTTTTCTTGAGCAAGATTTTAAAATGAATTTTGAGTCTAACCGAGAGCTTCATGAGTCCTTTAAGGACATGACTTCCGAAGAGTTGTTAGGAGAGTTGGATGACCTTTGCTCGAAATTGGAAACCAGGCCGGGGGATGTCTCTTTTAAACCTCGCACCTCTGTTCAAACTCCTGTTGGTGAGCCACCTACATTTGACTTAGATTCACAACACTCCACTTTTGATAAAACTCTTTTTCATATTATCACTAATGATTTACACCATGACCAAGAATCTCAAATAATTAATTTGCTTAAACAACACAAAGAAGCAACAAGTTGGTTTATGGAGGACATTAGTGCTATAGATCCTTTTAATGTGGAAGATTGCCTTAGATTACTTGAGAAAGTCAATGTAGTGGTAAATTTTCAAAGATTTCTTGATTCTTTCTCGAAGCTTCCCCCCATCTTTCCTTGTGGCATTGGTTAATTAGTTTCAAATCAGAGGCTCCCGTCATAAAGTTCAGGTATGGGGGAGTAAAAGTGTGTGTGAGTGGGTTGTTTTAGTTCGTTGTCTTTCAGAATTTTCATCCTCCGTCATCCCTTGTCAGGTATTATCTCATCATTCTCCTTTGTCATTTCTCTTGCATTTGCATACATTGAGGACAATGCATGATTTAGGTATGGGGGAGGGTTTGTAAATAGAAAAATCAGAAAATCCAAAAAAAAAAAAAAAAAAAAATTAAAAATACAAAAAAATTAGTGTAGAGTTGTAAATATTAGGGTTGTTAATCCTTTTTCTAGTCTTGTTAATTGGTTGCTAGTTGCTTGATGCACCCTTGCATGCTTTGTAATCTTTTGTTCCTGATTCTTGAGTTGAGAAGTGATTTGCTGAGTTCTTGTTCACACACTTACACTAACTAGGTGAAACTAGTAGGCTTAGTGAATTGTGCAAGAAATTAGAAGGTCATGAATATGTGCAAGATGACTTGGTTTTCATGCTTTGAGTACAAGTAGGTGCATTAAGGAGACCATTGCTTGAGATTGATTATGTTTTACCACACCAAGTGAGTTTTTGAGCCTATATGCACATCTTTTGCATCCATATTCTTTTGCTTGAGTGTCCACATGTCATTTGCATTGCTAGCACTTGTTTGAGGTCTTTCTTGAAATACATGACATCATTGATGATAAGATGATAAAGGCATTTAGGAATAACCCATATTTCCAAAATTTCCACACCATTCTTATTTGATCATTAGTTACCCGTTTGAGCTTAATCTTATTTTTTCGGTGACACACCACATTACTTGCCTAAGACCTTTTCTTGTTTAGCTTTACTTAATCTTGATCCCATTTTGTCAAAGGCTAGTAGGAACTTTAGTGAATAATAGGGTGTGGGATGGGTTTGCTTTTGTTCATTACTTTTGAGGAAATATCTGTTTTGGCTGTTAGTCGTTACTCAAGCTAAAGGTAAGGAGGATTATAGTTGTCTATATTGTAGCTCTCATAAAAAATAAAAAAAAATAGAAAAAAAATAGAAAAAAAAAATAGAAAAATAAAAATAAAAATAAAATGAGAGCATACTTGTGTTTTAGTAATCCTCCTTCTTTAGACTAATCAAGCCTTTTTGTTCAATAAAGTTGTAAATAAAGTTGTAAAGTGTTGGGGGGAATGTTTGGTGAGATGTTTAAATTCTTGTAGTTACTACTAGCTTTTGACACTTCACCTCATTTTGGCCTTTCTTGACATACCTTGTCCCTAGCCCCCATTACAACCCAAATAAAGACCTTTTGATTGTCACCTTTGATGTACGTTGTGTTACAAGTTAGATTGATACCAAGTGTCAAGCATGCTTATGATTTTGTTGGAATTGAGTGATACACTTACCCTTGTTCTTGAGTGAATATTCTTCTGTGAGTGAAAGGTGAGATATTGCTTGTTTCTTGTGCATATGAAATCTCAAGTTTTGACTCTAAGGTGTGCTCTTGTGTTCTTAGCATGTTTTCCAACTATTTTTGCACTTGACATGGGTTTTTAATCACTCTTGTATGCTTCTTTGAGTCTACTTTGTGAATCCTTGCATCTTTCACCCCAAGACTTTGCAAATTCACTTTGATTCTTAAGATGATGTGACATGAGAGGATAAGTATGTGTGGTGTTGCATTGCCATGTGACCATTTTATCAAGCTAGATGGATTTTGTGGGTACATTCTCTATAGGCCCTCACGAGACCTCACTCGTCCACTAGGGCTGCCTAGGGGTTTAAAGGGCTTGTTGCATATGCCAAATGCAACCGTGATCACCTACGGAAGTGGTATTAGTGTTAGATAGTTTTTAATAGTGTTTTGTTTTACTCGAGGACGAGCAAAAGATAGGTATGGGGGCATTTGATAAGTGCATATTTTTGCATATTTTTAGTACCTATTTATTGCTTGAACTCGTATTTTAATAATTTATTTTGTTACATTTCAGGAAATTCGTGAATAAATAAAGAAATGGCAAAATAAAGAAATAAAGAGCAAGATGAAGAAAAAGGACTTAAATGAAAAGAAGAAAAAAAATTAGGAGCTTGGTGAAAAGGGAATCTTAGAGGACATGTGGAAGATGGAGATCATCCCAACACACCACATAAGTGTATGGTCAAGATCAACTCTTCAAAGCTTAAAGGGGAAGGAAACAAATAGATGGCTAGGATTGCTCCACCACATTTAGAAGGTGTAGGGCCAAGATTCACCCAACCCTACCCTAATCCCTAATCCTAGTCCTATAAATACCCCACCCCTCATCTTGTATGAGACACTTTTTCTTTCAACTTTTTACTTTTTTTTCCTTACTTTTTACACACCTTTTATTAGTTTTTAGTTGTAATTTCAATTTCCTAGTATAGATGCATCTTTTATTTCAAAGTTTGTAGTTCCATTTCAATTTCAATAAAAGAGCTTCCTTTTTCATCTTGTCTTGTCATTCACATTTACATCTTGTTCTTGTTTCATGGCTATGAACTTTCTTAAATCCAAAATAGTGGATCCATGGCTTTTGTGCCACCACTTGAGGTGAAAGGAGCCTTCTTTAGCTTTTAATCCTTGTTATTTAGCTTAGATTTACATTCCCTAGTTGTTCTTGAAGTCAAACCCATCTAAAAATTTAATTTTTGAGTGGGGTTTTGATGGATAAGAGCTAGTTTACATTTCTTGCATTAAAAGGTTGTTCTTCTTGTTAAGTAGCTCAAGAAATTAGTAAATCCATTTAAAAAAGTTAATTTTTAAGTGGGTTTGGTGATTTCACCCTTAGATTTATTCTCCTTGTCAATTTAGTCTTAATTTTATAATGGGTGTGTTCTTGAAGTTGGATTTGTGGTGTGGGTGTTGATTTTGAAGATTGGAGGTTGAAGGAGGTGGTTTGGTGTTGTTCTTGTAGATGGTAAAATGGGTGTCTTGAGTTGTTAAGTTTGTAGATTTAATTTTTGGTATTGGATTTGGTGTTTAGATGTAATGGGTTTGATATTTTAGAGTTTATTTGGTGTTGTTAGTGTTAAAATTGGGGTCTTTAATCTTTAGATTTAGTGTTAGATTTAATGTTAAAGTAAGTTTTTTATTTTGTTTAGGGACTAATCTTAATTTTTGGTGGTTTAATTTTTCCGGTTAGAGGTCATTTTCCGGTCAATTTTTGAGCTTTTCTGTTAATTTTCCGGCCTGAATTGTGCAGCAGCCGCGCCTCGAATTTTTCTTTTATTTCTCTGTCGCGCGCGTGACAGACACGCGCCTGCATTTTCTTCCCGCGCGTGTAGACCACGCGCCTGTGCAGTTTCTGTCACCCACTTGTTTTGTTTCTCCCGCGCCAGAACATGTCCTGCATGTGGTTGTTTTAGTTTTTATAAGTTTTTTTTTATTTAACCTGTTATTGTTTTGGCCGGCTGTTTTCGTTTTTATAAGTTTTTTGTTTTTTTTTGTTTTTTTCCCTTTCTTCTGCTTTTCCTTTTGTTTCTTTTGTTTTCGTTTCCTTTTTACTTTCTTTTCTGTTTTATTTCAGTTTTATTTTTTTTATTTTCTGTTTTCTGTTTTTGTTTTAGTTATTTCAAAAATTCTTCTTTTAAATTAATTTTTTTTTAGATAAAGTATTTTATAATTAATAATTAGATAATTAATTGTTAGTTGTTAAATGTTTTATTAATTCTAGAATTTCTCTTTAAGACTCCTTCTATTGTTAATTTAGACTAATTAAAATCTCTCCTCAAACATTAATTGTTCTAGTCCGCGAATTTAAATAATTAAGTGCTTGCGAAAAATAAATAGTCCCTGTGGTTCGAACTTTATTTTCTAAAACGACGATCGTGCGCTTGCGATTTTATTTGCACATCAAGTTGTAGTTATCTCTTTTACATCTTATGTTACATTATGCTTTACAACTTCATTGCTACTTGCCTAGCAGCCCTATTCTGATCTCCGAAAAGCTCCTTGAGATTATAGAGCATATCTGCAGCAGTGGTCATGGCCTGATGCTGATGTTGCAAAACACCCGACATTGCTGCCAGAATGTAACATCGCAACATCTCATCTGCCTTAGTCCACTTCTTAAAATACTCTTTTTCCTCATCCGGAGCATCGGCAGCAGGCTGTTCCGGTTTGGGTTCAACAGTACAAAATTTGAACTCTTCAGCAGTCAACACTATGTCCAAATTGCGTTTCCATTCAATATAGTTAGGTCCGGCAAGTTTGTTATCCTTAAGTATGGTGAAAAGTGGATTAAAGCCCATTCTATCCTGAGAATCATGCATATAACACTTAATCAGAAAATTGCATATATCTTAAAACCTATTTGTTTCCTCTAGAAATTAATTAAAATTAATGCACTAATATTTAAATTCCATAAATATCTGGTACGCCATGATGGGTGACATATATACCATTTAAATTTAAAATATTACTTCGGTCCCACTACTAAATAATACGCCACGTTAGGGTGGACTATATATTATCTTTCATAGCTAAGTGTATACCATTATTTAGATCTTAAGTTGCCTTTAGTCAGACCCATCCGTTCAATGTATCAATGGATAAATCCCAGGTGTTTTCGGTGAAGTCACAGACGGACTCGCTTAAGAACACAACTCATAAGACAGAAATATCGATTATCAACATCAATCAAGGAATGTCCAACTTTTTTCTCGAATTCTATGAAACTTGGTATGTCACGATGGGGTGAGCTTACCTTTCAATATTCGTGATTAACTTAAGAAGATTGTCCTAGTAATATCCTTAACACTACCCAGACGTCATAAATCATACGCCACGATGGGTGACATATATCCAATTCATAATCGTCCTAGTGTTAAATTACATACAACCAATAATGGATGACCATGTGATCTAATATCAAATTAATTCCCTCTCCCACTTAGTATTTTACTTTGAGGATTTTTTTTTTATATCTACATGCATCGTCCTATGTTAATTCTTCGAGGTCCACATGTTATCATAATAACAAGACAAAGAACACATAACATAGAAGAACATGGCATGACGATCAACATAATTAAAGCATGGCATATAACCCTATGTCCATGTCGTTCTAGCATACTAAGGTTAGTATTGCATGGCATGATAATCACGTAAGGCATATAAAATTGCAATAATTAAAATAAATAGCAGAAATTATGTAAAACATAATAAAACACATCCACTATTATGGCCCCAGAAAATTAGCTTCGAATTCTTTCGTTGAAAATTTCCCGAAATCTTCAGGAGCCCGTTTGGAGGCCTAAACAGCGTCAGAATGGGTCGAAAAATCGGGGAATGGTTCTTTGGATGCATTTCAGCTTGTTCGTCTCGTTCTGCCGTTTCCGAAAAGTGCTTATTCGCCCAAATCGGACATCGTATGCAAAATCTGCAGCCAAAACAGCGAAGCTCCCACGAAAACAGTATGGCGCAGCGGAAGAACCCTGTTTCTCGTATCTCCGATGTTTAAACGATTACATACAACATAATACAGCAAAACAAACCTATTCTATTACATACATCTGATCATAATCTTAACTATCACGATAAACCCTCGTGATTTACAACAATCAAACATCCACGATAAACCACGTGGGATCCAATCACATAATCAAATAAAACATGACCATAATAGTGGATTACAACCTGCATCACAGAATCAATACAAGCAACCACCATATACATGCATATATAATTACGACATGGACATCATATCATAAAACGCAGAACTGCATAACCAGGCTCTGATGCCAATTGTTGGGACGTATGATTACTGTTCTGCGTTTTACTATATGATTGATTATGAGTTCGAAAAGAAAACTTTACCTTAATCGCTACGATTCAGATCCACATCTTCTACTAAATTCCTTGATTCCCTTCGAGCGAAGTGTGGCCTTCGATCTCCCAAAGTTTCCTCTCCTTAAAGCCTCGAAATCCCAAAACCCTAGCTCCTTGCGGCTGCCCTAGGTTTTTAATCTCGAATTATTTTTTTCTCTTCTTCATGCAGCTTTAGGAGAACAAGAATATATTTAGGCTCCAGTATGGATCATGGACAATTAGGTCGGGCCTCCCAATGACATTCTGAGTCAAGCCCAATGTCATTAAATATTAATTCTATCCACTAACGAATTAATATTTGCACTACCTTTCCTAATACCGTAATTATTTTATTATTAAATTCGGCTCCTATATTATTTGCTTATTAAATTCCCCATGTTTAAGATATCGTATGTCCATTAATTAAATTAATTTCTGATAATTAATTTAATTAATATCTTTTTATCCTTGATCATCCACTCAACCTTATAATTATGCAAGAACAAATCTGCCTGCAGGACTAAAGCAAAATTATCTTTAAGCAACCCGAATATTATCAGGACATGGTTTCCTTATGTAATTAATATCCCACTCTGCATGCAATGTCATTGATCAATACATAATATTATAATTAACAATTAATTACATCACATATGAATCAAAGCATGTGCATTGCATACAAGTGTCAATCACTACACTTGGATTGAGAACCTAAGCATTAATAATATCATAGAATCTTAGTTCTTCTTTATTGTCAGAATAGAAGAACAATTCTAATATTTCGATCCTGTTCAATATACACAAAGTATACAAGTATTATTTAATAGTCAAGATAAACTATTCCCAAATAATACTTCAGTTATTCCAGTGGTTTGTCTGATTCAACTTAAACTGTGAACCCTTTTATATTATATATAGACACTGATAATTTAATCTTCTGTTATCCCATTTGATACTAAATTATCCACAATATATAATAAACAGACAATGTAAAAAATATGCAATCAAGATTCTCAATAAAATTGACAATGTTTATATACTACAAATGAATAGTTTAGTATAAAACCCAACATCTCCTACGAATATCTTCTCCAAGAATCGAATCTCGAACTCCATTAAAAGTCATATTACCGCTCCCAGATGAATTACTAATAGTAGTGACAAATCCTGACCAACTGTCAGGTAACGAGGATACCAACAACAAGGCTTGTACTTCATCATCGAATTTAATATCCACTGATGCCAATCTTGATAGGATAGAATTAAATTCGTTCACATGATCACCTTCATTCAATCTCGCGGCAAACAACAAACGACACAAATACACCTTATTCGAAGCAGATGGCTTCTCATACATATTTGTTAACGCCTTGATCAATCCATGAGTTGTCGTTTCCTTGACGATATTGTAAGCAACATTCTTTGCCAAAGTCAATATGACAACACCTAGAGCCTGCCTATCCAATAGCTTCCATTTAGTCTCATCCATCTTATCTGGCTTCTTCTCTTCTAGCGGTTGGTGCAGTTTTGTCTGATACAAATAATCTTCAATTTGCTTCTTCCAATATCCAAAATCTTTTCCATCAAATTTATCGATCTTTACTTTCCCTTCTTCTGCCATCGCTCCCACTTGCCTGAAAACATAGGCTCTTGATACCAGTTGTTGAGTATACAACAACGAAAGCAAAACCCAAAGCGAATGAACAAGAACAAGAAAATAAACGACAATCAAACAAGACAAAGATTTACGTGGTTTGGAAATTCCTACTCCACAAGCCACACTAATTTTGTATTGATCTCTCACAACTATGTTGTGTTCTGATGTGTTGGTGTTTTACAATTACATGAGACTATTTACAAGAGAAAAAACTGGGCCTAAACTAATCCGAGTCTAATTCTGAAATTCTGAAATTACTAACTCTAATTAGAATTCAGATCTGGAAATTCTAACTCAAATCAGAAACCAATTCTGAAACCTGTTAGACTCCACAAACCCAAAATTTTTGGGAGTTGTCCCACATCGTTTGTGGGAGGGGCAGATTGCTAGTTAATAAGCAGCCAATTAACTCCATTAGAATGAGGCCTTTTGGGAGTAGCCCAAAAACAAATCCGTGCGGGCTTGGCCACGGCCCAGAGCGGACAATATCATACTAATGTGGAGTTAACGGGTGTTGCGCGGCCCAACAAGTGGTATCAAAGCTATGGTTATAACGGTCCATAACAATCTCAGATGGGCTTTCAGATGGACCTAGGAAGAGGCAGGTGGGCTACCCAGGTTGGGCTTAAGGGGGAGGCTGGTGGGCCTTTCAGTATGGGCCTAACGGGAGCTAGATGGCCAGGAGATAATTTCCATTTGGGTCTAGGGAGAGCCAGATCACACCGAATGGTGGCAGATTCGGCAGGTGTCGAGCCCGATGTGTGAAGGGGGAGATTGTTGGGAGTTGTCCCACATCGTTTGTGGGAGGGGCAGATTGCTAGTTAATAAGCAGCCAGTTAACTTCATTAGAATGAGGCCTTTTGGGAGGAGCCCAAAAACAAATCCGTGCGGGCTTGACCACGGCCCAGAGCGGACAATATCATACTAATGTGGAGTTAACGGATGTTGCGCGGCCCAATAGTGTGGCTCATGATATTCACAAGTATTTTCTTTGTTTCTTTCGCCGGGCTTTGCGAGCATGGGAGCTGGCGGAGAATAGAAAGGTTTGCCTTTGATTTCTCTGAGTAGAGCCGCCCCAGGCATTGTGAAGCGGGTCCATTGGGGCTCGAGAGCTCTTTCTTGTAGCGGTGGGTTCGCGGGTCCCTGTCTATCTTTTACAGATATAGAAGATGAAGGTTGAGGTGGAGGTGGCGGTCTAACTGTTGTTTGGACCTGGTATTGAGCCGGAGTTGAGTTTTGGAAATGGGCATACCTTTCCCTTTGGAAGTAAGGTTGCCTTTGAGTTGAGGGATTCTATTTCGTTGATGGCTTGGGACGCTAGGTCATATGCTTTTTCCAACATTGTTGGTTTTGCTTCCATGATCTTGCAAACATATTTTTCGCAGTCATAGGGGTTCAATCCTCTTCTCAGATGTACCAAGGCTTCTATCTCGTTTACACATACCACTTTGTTGACCGCTTCTTCGAATCTGTCGATGTAGTTTTGCAATGTTTCCACATTCCTTTGGGCTATGGTTTCCAAGTACAACGTGTGAACCTCATGTTGTTGATTTGCTTTGAATTTGTTGAGAAAGAGCCTTTTGAATTCCATCCAGGTATCAATTGACCTGGTGGTCAGACGATAGAACCATTCTTTGGCTGCAAAGAATCTACAGCGAGTGTGATCGTTGTACTCATAGTGTAAAGCCAGTTGATCAAAATAGCTCAGATGTTCTTCCGGGTCACCCAAATCGTCAAAAGAATTAAAGTTGGGGTGTTTGATGTCCTTTTGTTTGGGCACAGCCTCCAATCTTTTGGAAAATGGTGATTCCCCCATATCCTAAATTTTGCCTTCTATCTTTCTTTTGAGTTCTATGATGGTGAGCATGTCTGCATTTGTAGGCTGGACACTACCGATCTCCATTCGGGGAGGAGTTCATTCCCTCCTTTCTCGCCTCTCATATTCTGCCAAGGCCTTTTCGTAATCTTCTTTTTTCTTTCTGATTAATTCCCTAAGGTCGTGTTCTCTTCTATTTCTGGTCGATGTTTCCGGGCGATGATCCGACCCGTTGTGCCTTTTGTGGTTTGTATTTTGGGATGACCGTAGGCGAGAGAAGACAGAGTTTTCCCTTGTGGGTTGCCCGTGGGCTTCGCTTTGCTCATTTTTGTCATGATTTTGTGACCCCCTAGGTTCGGGCTCTCGTGGTCCCAGGATTTGCGGGAGGGGAAAAGTCATTGCCACTTGCATCAAAGCGTCCAACTGTTGGGGAGTGTAATGCTTCAAATCAAGATTCGCGGGATGCCTTATGTTTCCCGTGTTGGTTGGTGGGTTCTCGGGGTGTGGAAGTGGTTCTGGGATCACGTTCCCGGAGGGAGTGACCCTTACAAACTGTCCATTTCTTTCCTTGTATTCTGGAAACTGGTCATCTTGTGGGGGATCCATGATCGGGTTGTTTGCGTTCGGTGTTGGTTGTAGAGGTCGTTGGTGGCCTAGAGGTGGTAGGATTGCTCCGCTTTTCGACCTTGTCTTTGGGGGCATCTGCGTCTCGAACCCCCATGGTAAGGGATGATGGTAGAGCAGGTGTGAGGGTTTTCTTCGAGAAAAAAGTCCTCCTTCTAGCGCCAAATGATAACTCCAACGGCTGACTATCCACTTCGATCACCATTTTCACTGTTCCGGGGGTGACTTCACCTAAGTTGGGAGCCTGCAAAACAATGTTTGCCCGGGGGTGGTGGCCGCGAAGCACCTCCGGCGTGAGAGTAAGTAATCGGAATAATGATAATCAGGCAAGTAGTAGTAATCCAGAGAGAAAGTAAGTGTAATGTTATGTTGGTGAAAATGAGTGTCAGTGTTAATGTATTACGAGCATGGTATTTATAGGAGAGGCCTCCCAAAAACTGTGGCCTGCGTGGCGGGCACTGTGGCTACAGTGCACGAGATGGCTTCACCTCTATAGTTGTTACTTTATGCCTTTTGTGGCGCTACAGTTGAATAGTTGTACCTGGTTGCTACAATTGAGCCTTCTTGCAGCATGGTGTTAGGTAATTGGGGGTGTCTTCTTACTTTATGAGCGGTTGCTTTATTAATAGAATATTACTTATGCAAATGAGATTAAAATATTAATTTGTGCCAAAAGAATAAATAAGAGCAATATCTTTTAAAATATGTATGGTCCTTTCTGAGGGATGAGATACGGCTAAGTACAAATTGGCGGTTGGCGGGTCCGGCCCTGATGGCGATTGGACTAGGTCGAGGCTGTAATGGACACGTGTCACTTCCTAATGTGGCGGTATTTTGGTTACGTACCACAGAGATACGGGTAAAATCAAGCCGGTATCCCTGTCATCGAAAATATCTCTTATTAAATCTTAATCCCACTACGACTCCCCAGTTATCATCAAAGACACTAGCATTTTACCCCTCACAGCTTCATTATCGGAATGAATGTATGGATTGTTAGGGTGTGGTAACCAAGGATCCTGAGAAATGCTGACATGCTGATACTGTGACCCGTACCCACTCTACGAACTGCTCCCTGCTTTAACAAAACTTGAGCCTCCGTAATACTCCTTCAGATATAGCTAAGATTATTTCCGATGCTAGCTAATAAGAATGTCGCGTTAGCTGATAAGAATGTCGCGTTCGGGTAGTATCTAGCTTTGAAGATTCTACTTACCAGACTTTCCGGCTTGGCTATCACTCTCTAACCTTGTTTTCCAATCAAAACAATATTAACGTCGCGCAAATTACGAAAACCCAATCCACCTTCAGATTTCTTCCTGCTCATTCTTTCACAACTCATCCAGTGGATTCCCTTGTCTTTGTTTTTCCAGTTTTTGAAATTTAATGTTACTACAATGTATGGATCTTCAGTGTGGTACAGCTCAATTCGAAAAATGGGTTTGTAGAATAAAAACATTTGCAAATTCAAAGGAGGAAGAAATGTCACTTGCTGAATGGCACATTGACACCTATTCAACCACAGTGCTTAGGGGATAGCAGGATAGTTCAAAATTCAGATACCACTTACAGATAAACAACATTTTCCTAGAAGGCGGCAGGGTTTTAATTGATCTCTTGTTACAAAAAGGATGGCATCTATTAATATCTACTCCAATGTTAAGGGTATAAAGCATTCTGGTATTTTTGAAAATGAGTTGCACACATAGGCAACTTAGTTGCAAGGGAATGTACATGCAAATGATGACATTGGACTGATACCAACATGGATTACTTTGGGAACATTTCATACGAAGAAAATACAGCTAAAATGTATATACAACATTAAGCAGAAGAAACTAATTTGCTAGCCCTGGGAATATTATTGATGTATTTTATGTTTAGAAGGTTCAAAAGACCCTGCTATTTATGCCTGCTCTGTACAGATGCAGCTCAGACGCGGCAGTCACACTTATCTCAGTGCTTGCAGGTGCGAACAAGACATCACCTTCAGAGACTATATCTCCAGTTTCTGAATGCATGGTTCCATTTCCAGACGTGACTAAAAAGATGGAGGGACCGGGTTGAGCAGAGAATATAACTGATGCTCCCTGCTGGAGAATGCAGTGATCAACCTCAAATTCATCAAAAGGAGGAGTGTATCTTCTTGTATTGGAATTTATGGGTACTCCTTTTAGTATTTCTGGAAAACTCTGCAACCACAAATGTTTTCAACATTTGTGTAAAACATTAGATCCAGGTCAAATATCAATAAGGATATATATATATATATATATATAGAGAGAGTTGCACTCTGGGAAGAACACCTTATATATATAAGAACAATAAAGAACACCATCATAAACACTTTATTTTTCATAAAAATTGATTTTTTAAAATTAGAATCATAAAATTGAACAACAATTAAGCCTAACATATCGAATTTAACGTAGAATCTCATCTAAATTTAAAAATTAAACATTACATATAATCCACTTATATATATATATATAGGCCATTGCTCCATGAAGAACACTCTTATATAAAGAACAATAAAGAACACCTTTGAATCTTTACATAAATTGCATGTTGATTCTAATTTTCTCACCAAAAAAGGTTTATTATGAATAAAAATAGAATCTAACAAAAAATTAGAATCAAATAAAACATGATTACATGTAATTTCATTGTAATTTCATTGTGATATATATATATACAAGATTCTGTACTGGATTCTATACTGGATTATATGTAATGTTTAATTTTTAATATTAGATGAGATTCTACGTTAAATTCGATATGTTAGGCTTAATTGTTGTTCAATTTTATGATTCTAATTTTAAAAAATCAATTTTTATGAAAAATAAAGTGTTTATGATGGTGTTCTTTATTGTTCTTTATATACGGTGTTCTTCCTAGAGTGCAACTCATATATATATATATAATAATTAAAAAGCACGGCTGACCACCATATTTATATGTTATAGATACCTGGTTATATGTTAGCATGGAGCAAAGAATTTCAATATCCCGCTTCTTTGAAGTAAGACCAGCTCGTACTACATTATCAGAAGTTGCCATGCATTCAATACATTCACCATATATGTACGCATGAGGTTCATTTGCCCCTAAATACAAAGCTTCCCCAGGGTCAAGCTTCACGTAATTAAAGAACAGGGATGCTATAACTCCAACATCATCTGGATACTCATTTTGTAGCCGTAAAACTAGCCTTTCCTTGCTGGTCAGTATTCTCGCCTGAATATAAAATACAACATAGTAAGATAAATACGACGATGGCAATTTGAGAACACCCAGCTGAATACAATCATAGGTAAGAATTATTCACACAAAGAAAGGAAATGCAATGAATAATGTGAATGACACTTGATCACCAAAGACTAATAATACTCCACATTTCATACAAAAGGTCTTTTGAGTAACCCTTATACTGCACAAAGATCAATATACTTATTTTGAACCTGGTATCAGTACAGTAGGGTTTTTCAGGTAACAAATATCTAAACCCTCTAGTTCCCTGATAATGAGACAAACAAAAAAACCAAAAACCTCTAAACGTCTTTTATATTGTAAAGAAATGTGTAGCATCTTCTGGATAAATGTAGGACAACATGCGCAAGTACCCACTTAGAGTATTCTTTAGGCACTAAAATTTTAAGATACCAACCTTTGACCATGGTAGTGTTAACAAATAAAACAGTACAAACGCAGAAAGGGAAGAAATCAGCTCTTACTCTTTCAGTCTGTGTAAATACAGCAACAAAGTTTCCATAGAACACAAACTAGTATAATAACAACTTCCCTGAATTTGGATTAAGTTGATGCAGACATCTTAACACAGCGAGTCTTTAGAAAAAATTACCACAGATCTACATACCTTTTTCTCATCCATCAGACGATCAATCAAACTACGCAACATTGTGGATATCACCTCCTTGTTGGCTGACATGAGTTGGGTAAATATCGACTGCAGAACTGCTTTCCCTTTCTCCTGCTCATCTTGTTTTCTGACATTCAAGACTTGTTCTGTGTATGCTGTTCCAACTATTACTGAAATTTCAGGAACATCTTGGAGAACAACCTTAAGTTCCTATCAAGAAAATTTTCTTTACATAGATACAGTGACCACAATGAAATTCTATATGCACACATTAGTCAGGTAATGATTTTGCTTTGCAGGACAATTACCAGATATAGCTGTAACAAAGGGAAAATAAAGAATATGAAAAACTAGGATTTATACTTCTTAGAGGACAAACATAACTATGATACTTGCACCTTTCTCCTAGGATTTAAAGTTTCTTTATCTCCAACCCACCGCAATGATGAGACGCATTAAGCTGTCATATTCATGACATAAGGAAACACACATTTATGCAATGAATAGATAACAGGTGACTAGAAGAAAATTGAAGATGAAAGAAGAATAAAATCCTAATATTATTACAGCCGTCATATCTCAAACCCTCTTTTCTTGTTCATCAGATCTATAGCATTAAACCATCACAAATTCACATCTTCTTCGTTATCTCTAACCTATACACCAAATTTCTTACTGTTATTATTATTATTATTATTATTATTATTATTATTATTATTATTATTATTATTATTTATTTTATCTTTATTATAATAAAATTCTGGTTTCTTGATTTCTTTCCGGAAAATGGTGAGTCCAGATTCAAATGCCAACTCGGAAGCAAGATATTCTCCAGTGAAGTCTCATAATGTAAAGAACATCTCATCTTGTGGTATTCCCATTGAAGAAGTTATGGTCGAAGATGCCACTAGCTCTGATGAGGATGAGGAAGAGGGTCCTTTTCCAGGTGAAGAGGATGTTATTATGAAGCACACTACAATTCCTGCTGTAAAAGCTGCTTTTGAGCTAAACAAATCCGAGAGAGCAGACTCATTGCTGCTAGAAATCGAATGACGGAGATGCAAAAGTTTATGGAGGATAGGCTGATTTTGAGAGTGCTAAATTATCTCGAGATGAGGTTTTGAATACTGGAATGGGAAATGCAGTTCGTATTATTAAAGACAGAGATGAGTATGGTCTTCCAATTTTTGACAAACCTGCTGCAGGGTACTGGTGAGGGTGTTTCTGGGGAAAACTATTCACCAGGAAAGAGGTGAATAATGATAAAAAGCAAGCTCAAAAAGAGGGTATACAGATGGTGAATCTGACCCAGTTGATATTATATCTAAGTCATGGTCAAATGTTGTCAAATCTGCTCCACCGCCTTGTAACAATGTTACATTTGATTACGTTCCACTACCTGAGGGTGAAAAGATTGTGACTCCTCCAGATGAAGTTTTGAAGCGTGGTAATAAAAAATTTAAAAATTGCATAGTGGGTAGTTTCACAAACTTGAGAATAGTGTTTGGCATCGGCAGTATATTCCTCGATATTCTGCATGGCTAACAAAGCATGGCAGACTATCGACACTTACTAGGCTCCTCCGGTTTGGTGTGCTGGACAATGCTACCTGCTATATCTTAAATGGGCTGGAGACTACCCATCAGTTGTTTCTTGAATGTCCGTTTACACAGCATTTATTCAGTATCATTGTGGAAAACAAGTGTTCTAACCTGCCTCATCAATGGAGCACTTGGTCCCAAGAATTAGAAACTATTGGGCAGGAGGATATATGTGCTGCCATCAGAGTTCTTATTTTTCAAGTGGGAAGTTATTCCATATGGATATTTAGCAAAAAAAAAAAGTTATGCCATATGGAGGGAGAGGAATAACAGACTTCACCGAGGAGAAATAATTGGTCCTACTAGCTTAGCTGCTTATTGTCTCCAGATTATCAAGTGTAAACTACTGTCATCTAGTTGGTTTAAGGTCGAAAGCAGGAGAAATCCTACATTATTAGTTTAGACAGGGAATAGTTAGCTTTATGTATGTTGTCTTTGCTTCTGAGTTAGAGGCATGTCTCTACTCTTGAGGTTTTTTCCTCCCCTTGTGTACATTCCTTTTCTCTTTTAATGCGTTTAAATTTTCCAGCCAAAAGTAAAAATAAAATAATATAAATGAATAACAAGTTCAAATATCAGCAACAAGACTACTTAACTACGCACACATATTTATCAAAAACTTTTTTAGCAGATAATGTGAAGATTTGAATATCATGAAATAAACAAATCGAAAAGAAAGATGGAATTGACACCTCAAAAGTAATAAAGCTACACAAGGCCTCAAAGTCTGTGACAGCTATGACCATCTCTGGCTTGTGATTGTCATCCCTGTAGGTATTCGGGTTTGCGTTGTTAAGAATTTCAGCCAATCGTTTATCAGGATGCGCTTGGATCGACAATGCTTTTCTAATAGAGAGTACCTAACCCGATACAAAAGACGAAGCAATCAGCACACACAAATATCATGAAAGAAAACCCCAAGTCAAATTACAACAACATGATCTACAATCAACATTTGGACAAGTACCTTAAACAAAAAGGGCAGTCTAGTACCCCAGTTCTGAACAACCTTATCACCAAGCACATTGGGATTCTGTTGAATCCATTTCTCCAAAGTTACAAAGTTTCCATCATTTTCAAGTATATCAACAAGAAATGAAGGGGCAGAAACATGAGTCCCCATCCACAACTCAGCATAAGGCTTGTCTTGATCAATTTCGACACCCGAATTTCGAGAAAACAACCTTCCAACTCCAGATTGAGTTCCAATTCTTCCCCAATCATAGTTCTGAACACAACATTTCAATCTTTGAACCCTCCTTGTTGACCCATTTTCATGCTCCATCACAAATGTAATGTAGTTTGTAAATTGCAAGATTAGAATGGATGTAGAAATGAAGTAAAGAACCAACTGTATTCAAGATATATACATATACATACAGATAAGGACCAGGTTTGAATCAAGAATTTAGGAAAAAGGTTGAACACGCAGTCACTTTATATGTTGTATGTATATCATCCTTTCATATAGAATACCTGTACATGGGCTTGGGGTTTCACATTTCTGGTTAAAATTACAACACTTCAAAATCCTCTTTATAATGGAGATCTTATTCTCACTATGGGCAGTTTGGTCAAGCTCGTATTGAGCGGTGATATCATTCATCATGTGTTTGGTTTAGTATCCGAATGAATGCGTTTAATTTTAAATATATTAAATAACTTATTTTGTATTCTATTGTGTAACTATACATTATATATTAAAGTTAAGTTATTATATAATTTACAGTCAAAAATTTATTATAAAAAATATGTGTGATTGGTAAATTTATAATAAAAATTTATTATAAAAATTTATTATAAAAAATATGTGTGATTGGTAAATTTATTATAAAAATTTATTTTAAAAAATATGTGTTTCCATATCATAACAGACTTGTATTAAAACAAGCCCACTTGTATTAGAACAAGCCTGTATTGGACGTCTCCTAATACAGGTTGTACTTCTAGCCCAAATATTAATTACGAAATTAATATTTAATTAAAGTTTCAGGCCTTATTTATGGGCCTTATTTATGGACCATCTAGGTTTAATTAATGCAATATTAATTATGTTTTTAGTGTTATTTTTAACCCATATCATTTGTCCCCCAACTTCTATGATAATGCTCTAGGATTTCATAGAAGTTATACTGGTCTTTTTCGAGACTTGGGGTCTTTTTATCCCTTACTTGGGACTTGCTACCCTTTTTTGGGGATTTGAATATACACTAGTATTTCACGAGTATCGTCTTGGTGTAAAGTGTGGAGCGACCTACACATTTATGACGATTTTGCCTTATTCGAGGCTAACTTGACATTTGCATAAGCCTTTTGTGTCTTATGTCGTCTTGTTTTGGCTTCAAGTCTTTCGTTGAGCGTATCGAATGATGGGGTTTGGACCGAGTGTCTTATGTTTCTGGGGTTTCAACCCTTCACCCTTACGAGCTCTTACTGATGGCTCCTCTCGTACTGATTCATTCTCAAATCTATCATATCAAACTTCTCTTGAGCTTGAATTTTTTGCTAATTAACAATAAGCATCTTAGGCTTTCTTTTGTATGTTTATTAGCAACATTCACCCTTCGGGGTTCGTTGTATTCAACTCTATTTGTGTAGTTTACATGCATATTTTCTATGCTTTCCTTTGCATTCATTTGTATTTTGTCTTGACAAAGCTTTGAGGATGTTTCTACCAATCAAAACGGGTTCAACCCTTCATCTGCTTTCTAGGAAGCTCATGATTTCATCGAACCTTATTTCTACTTGTCCTACTAGCGGATCCTTTTAGGATGCACTAAACATAATAAACTTTTAAGTTTGAGGCATGCTAAGTCCTTGGCATCTCATGCCCTTCGAGGGTTTCTAGCTTATACGAGCCTCGTCCAAACACATTATTGACTTTTTAGGGCCCTTCCTAATTAGGGGCTAATTTTCCTTTCTGTCCAACCCCAGATGCTTCAATCTTTCTGAGAACCAAGTCTCCTTGACGAAAGAACCTTTATTTAACTCTCAGGTTATAGTAGAAAGATGCTCGCTTCTGATGTTCCACGATCTTGGCATTTGCCTCATCTCTGACTTCATCAATTAGATCAAAAGCCAACCTCATACCTTCTTCGTTCGATTTAGGCTCAAAGGCCCCTACTCTTGGGGAGGTATGAGTAATCTCCACCGGAACCACGGCTTCTGCCCCATAGGCTAACAGGAATGGAGTTGCTTCAGTAGTAACCTTGCAAGTGGTATGATATGCCCAAAGTATAGGGAGCAACTCGTCCACCCAAGTATTACTTGAGCGTTCAACTCTCTTCTTGAGTCCATCTAGGATGATTCGGTTGGCCACCTCGGCTTGTCCATTTTCTTGAGGATGATGAACTGATGTGAATCGCAACTCAATGTTGTTCTCCTCACAATACTTCTTGAAATCTTCATTGTCAATCTAGAGGTTTAGCCTCAATCCACTTAGTGAAGTAGTCAATTGTCAATATCAAGAACTTCCTTTGTGCACTTGCCACTGGAAATGGCCCAAATATGTCCATGTCCCACATGGCAAACGGGATTGGTGAGTTAACTGATGTTAACATCTCGGGCGGTTTCCTAACCATATGTGCATGATTTTGACACCGTTCGCACTTCTTCACATAATATTTCGCATTAACAATCATATTTGGCCAGTAGAAGCCTAGACGGGTGATTTTATGAGCAAGGGCCCTGCCCCCCAAGTGCTGCCCACAAATTCCCTCATGAACTTCTTTCAAGAATAACTCCGCCTCCTGGGGTCGTAGACACTTCAAGTAAGGAATGACAAAAGACTTCTTGTATAAGATCCCTTCGATCAAGGCGTACCTCAATGCTCTCACTGTCAACTTTCGTGCCTCCAAGACATTATTTGGTAACCAACTGGTTTCAAGATAAGCCTTAATGGGGTCTATCCAAAAGCCACCTATGTTAATAGGTGCTATTAGTTTTCCATTGATGCTCGGGGTCTTCAAGACTTGGAAGTATACACTTCCGGCATAGTTGTCTATCTCAGAAGAAGCAAATTTAGACAAGGCATCGGCCTTCATGTTTTCTTCTCTAGGGATGTGTTCCATATAGGATTCATCAAACTGGGTCATGATGTTCAGATATTTGGCCATGGTTTCATCATTAGCCTCAAATTCTCCATTTACTTGTGAGACTACCAATCTCAAGTCTCCACATACTTTGAATTAACTCTCAAGGCCCCAGCCAAACCTAAGCCGGCTATCAGGGCTTCATACTCAGCTTCATTGTTTGTTGTCGGAAAGTCCAACTTTAGTGCAGACTTTGTAGCAATAAACCTGCTTTGCTTGATTTTGTTTTTGATGCCCCATCAAAATAGAGCACCCAGTATTCCTTAAATACCATCTCTTCATCTTGTTTTTCAACTTCTTTGCCCTCCAAGGGTACTACTTCCTGCCCCCGACTTCTTGGTTATCGATGGTACATTCAACCATGAAGTCAGCAAGTGCATGTGCTTTAATGGCCGTTCGAGGCTTATACTTGATGTCGAACTCTCCCAACTCAATCTCCTATTTGATTAGTCTTCCGCTGACCTTAGGACTATGCATGATGTTTCTTAATGGTTGGCCAGTCAAGACTTCTATCTTATGCACCTGAAAGTACGAGCGTAATTTTCTTGAGGCCATGATCAAGGCTAAAGCAAACTTTTCTATCAGATAGTAGTTTACTTCTGCTCCGTGCAGAATTTAGCTCACATAGTAGATGGGTTTCTGAACCTTTGATTTTTCCTTCACCAAAACAGCTCCCAAGGTGGTGTTTGAAACTGCCAAGTATAGATAGAGCGTTTCTCCAGGTTTTGGTTTTGCCAACAATGGTGCTTCAGTCATGTATTTTTTCAAGGCCTCACAGGCTTCTTGGCTTTCTGTTGTTCACTCAAAATTTTTCATGTTCTTCAATGCTTTGAAGAAGGGTAGACACTTTTCCCCTGACTTGGAGATGAACCTTCCCAATGTTGCCACTCTCCCAGTGAGTTTCTGAACATCTTTAACCGAGTACGGTGGTTCCATATCCATAATTGCTTTAATTTTGTCGAGGTTGGCTTCAATTTCTCGTTTAGAGACCATCAGACCCAAAAACTTGCTTGACCCTACGCCAAAGGCGCACTTGGCAAGATTCAACATCATTTTATGGTGTCTCTACACTTCAATTGCCTCTCGGAGGTGCTATATGTGATCAAGAATTCAATTTCGTCATTCAGCTATCTACAATCGTCGGTGTCATGACAAACTTCTTTGTGGAACCGACAGAATTGGTTCTTGTTTCTTTTCTCCATATCAGTCCTCAATGGCTTCGGCCATCGGAGATCAGCATCTTTCTCAATGTCCATCAGGATTTGACTTCTAGGAGCATTCAATCTTGCATACTCCACGAATCTTTGTCCGGGATTACCGTTCTTTGGTGCAGGATCAGAATCCTCTGTTGTTCTGGGGTACTTGTTCCTTGAATCATACTCTTGAGTCTCCTTTCTCTTCTTTCCATTTCCATTACCCCCAGTATTTGGTTCATATTTCCTCATGCTCTCCTCAGCTTTAATGTAATTTCTAGCCCTGTCTTGTAGCTTCAACATGATTTCAGGGGGGTGCTTTGCCAAAGACCTTTTAAAGTGGTCATCAGTGGTTCCTTGTTGCAAGGCTATCATGGCCACTCTGTGTCTTCCAGATCCAGGACTTTAAGAGCCTCCCTGGTAAATCGATTTATGTAGTCCCTCAAGGATTCATTCTTGCCTTGTTGAATTCCTATGAGAGATGTTGAACTCATCTCATGCACTCCCCCACTAACAAACTGGTTGATGAACGCCTTGCTCAACTCCTTAAAAGACCCAATAGAGTTAGGAGGGAGACGATTGTACCAACGTTGAGCCATGCCCGTAAGGGTTTGTGGAAACGCTCTGTACTTGACTGCATCATTGGTAGATTGCAACAATAGTGCGTTAGAGAAGGTTCTCACATGATTAGCAGGGTCTCATGTTCCATCGTAGGCCTTAATGGTTGACATCTTGAACTTTCTGGTTATATGAATTTTCATGATATCCTGAGTAAAAGGGGGTGTAGGATCATCTGGATCTCCTAAGGCCAACAACTCAGTGGGATCACCCTTTGGGGCTTCAGCCCTCCTTGGAGTTCTTGGTGTAGGATCTAAGTTAATCACCGTGACTCTTTGCGCTCTTGCTGCTTCTTCTTCTGCCAATAATTTTTTGAGTCTTGCAGCCTCTGCCTCATGGGCCACAATCCTTTCCTTAGTAGTTTGGGGTTGTTCTTGATTTGTTTGGGAAGAACGCCTTCTCCTTGGGGCAACATCCCTCTCTTCTCCAGTTGAGTAATTCTCATCCTCAGTATAGGGACCTGAGTAGTCTTGAATCAAGGGGGTTTGTCTGGTTTGAGTTTGTTGGTTTTGGGGTCCCAGGCCTTGAATGTAAGAAGGCACATATGCTTCGTGGTAAGTTGGATTGATACCACTGCTGCCCACCGTGGGTCGAGGGGGCATACCATAGGTTGGCATCCCTAGAGTTTGAGTTGCGTATTGGGGGAGATCTGTGGTGTGAAGTTGAAGGCTACGTGGTGCATTCACGAGCAGTGGGGAGGTTGTGATTGGTTGCTGGAGAGTGGTCTCTTGTGGATTAGGTCCATGAATGACCATTTGCAGGGGATTCGTCCCTTCAACTGAGATTGAGATCTCTGGTCCTTGAGTAGTGGTGCGGGGGATATTCGTCTCTTGAGTACCAGTAGTTGGTGGTGGCTGACTTCCTGCCGTTTGAACACCAGAAGTCGATGGTTGGTCACGTGAAGTTCTTCGTGTGTTTGCCATGGTTGATGTTCTTTTCCCACAGACGGCGCCAAATGTTATGGAATAAAATCTATGGTGTATTTAATACATATATTTATTGCTAGGGTTTGGGAGCTTCGAGCTTTAATGGCTGCTCTTGTTGTCGGGGACTAACTCGGTCCTAGAAAGATGCCTACGTATCTCTAGTGTTTAGAGAATCAATCCAATAAAAACGTAGTTCTTGGTGTTGCCCTCGGGGCTATGGCGGCAGGGGCACACCAATGACGTAGTGACTTGTATGTCCTTATTCGAGGATGAAGTCTAAAACGTAGTTCTGAGATGAGGGGTCAGACCCTTTATATAGGCGTTTAGAAGCCTAGTGGATAAGTATTTATTTCCTTGAAAGATAAATCTTATCCTTGACGGTGGATAAGTATTATCACTTCCTTGAAGGATAAATCTTATCCTTGACGGTGGATAAGTATTATCACTTCCTTGAAGGATAAATCTTATCCTTGACGGTGGATAAGGATTAGTTCTAGATACTTCCTTGTATGAGCTGTTTCCATTTCATAACGGACTTGTATTAAAACAACCCCACTTGTATTAGAACAAGCTTGTATTGGACGTCTCCTAATACAGGTTGTACTTCTAGCCCAAATATTAATTACGAAATTAATATTTAATTAGAGTTTCAGGCCTTATTAATGGGCCTTATTTATGGACCATCTAGGTATAATTAATGCAATATTAATTATGTTTTTAGTGTTATTTTTAACCCATATCACATCCTTCATCATACAATTTTTTAATAGATAATTTAACGATTTATCATAGAGAAAAGGCTCTTTCTCTCATAATTTTAAGTAAAAAATGCCCAATATATCACTATCCAAAATAATGGTTCTTACTATCACTCACAAATGCAACATGTACACGCGTCTATTAAAAATTTGAAAACTCCTTGTTGCTTACTAGGCCAACAACTATTGGGCTTGTTGGGCTGATGTCTGTTATGTAAAAGAAACGTATGTTGTTCATGATGAATGGAACTTTTGAATTTTGTTTTTACACATAAACCTATGGAAACACATTTTTTTTGTCAAAATGCATGCTAATATTGTGTTTTTGTGTGATAAAAAAGTCCATTTTTCTAGATTTTTCTAGATTGTGATATTTTGGATTATTTTACCGAAAATTGTGAGAGAAATGGCCATTACCCTTTATCATAGACATGAGAGGAGATATATATATAGATCTAGAGAGAACCTCTATATCAAGAGAACTAGGAGACCCACTAGATCACCATAGATTAACTAAATTAATTAGAAATAAAATAAAAACTGATTCAATGACATTTTTGTTATTACAGAGAACTTTAGGGACAAACAAACTCATTATCTATTCTAAAAAATATACTGTATCTTAAACTTATGGAAACAATCATAATCAAGTATTGATTTAATCCAATTATTAATATGTTAATTATAGAAAAGATTATACACAGATGTGATATCAAAACATATTAAAACGTCTGTTAGGTCCTCATAAGTTTGTAGAGGGGGGTTGAATACAAACGGTACTGTTTTCTCGAATTTGTTCGGTTTATTATATAACAATTCAAGAACAAATATATGCGGAATAAAATAAAACAAGATTCAAGTTAAATATAAGTTATATTAAACTTGAAGGGTGTTGAAAATACAGTATAGATTACAAGGTTTGAATCTCAAACTAATTAAAACAAATCTAGAATAAATTCGACATGAATTTATCTATTTTTGTAATAAAAAGACCGAATACTAAAAAGTAGTTCGAGATCAATTCTAGGGATAATGATCCGCTAGATAGTCAAACAACAACAAGTAACTAACTCTTTTTCTATCAATAGTACTATCGGTAGTACTGATTTGGCTTGGCAGTACTATCGGTAGTACTGTCCATTGAACTGGCAGTACTATCGGTAGTACTGTCAATTGAACTGGCAGTACTATCGGTAGTACTGTCAGTTTAAACTAGTAGTACTATCTAGAAGTACTACTAGCAATATATTAATTCCAACTTAATTTATCGTTAATTAATTTAAGGAATAAATTAATTCTGATTGAATTAATTTATAGATTAAATTTATTAATTGATTTAATAAATTAAAAGAAAATTAATACAATTTCTTGATAGTATAATCAATCTGTGAACCACTAAAAATAATGGTGAACTTCCACTGTATGATGTTGACACTCGATGTACTGTCTGATTCATGAGTGACTAATTGCAATGACGGTTCTTCATCTTTTGACTTTAAGGTGTGGTTCATCTTCTTTTCCCTTTGACAAACTCTGTAACCTGTACGCTTTCTGTCACACTTCTGAAATCTCCGTCACTTTAAATAGATCCACTTTCTTGAATACTTCACTGAGGCTTGATCAAGTAAATGAACTTCTTCCAGTGTAGAATTACTCCAAGTCAGCAGATGACTTTAAATCTTCATTCTCTTGACTGATAAAACCCTCTGAGATTCCTTTGACATCTAATCTAATATTTACTTATTACAATCTTGTTTAAGTTGAGTCGAATCCTCGATGTTTACAAATAGGCTAGTGCATATGGCTTTCAATCTCCCCCTATTTATTTGTTAAAGAATAACAACCAAATACCTAGAGGATCACTCAACTAAAACCAAGAAAAAAATGAGACTTTTAAGACTAAGTAAATACTAACAAGTTCTGGATCAAATATGACATTTCCAGATTTCACCAGTAAAGATAAAAACAAGACAGATGTTCCTCTAGACTGAACATATGATAACATTGATCCTGTCTTGATTTACCTTAGTTTCCTTTACTACCCTGAAACTCCTCCTTTTCCTTTTATATCTTTTTCAGCTCCTTTTTCCTAGTTTCTCCCCCCTTAGTTGAGGTATTCTCTACAGATTTGACCTTTTGAGTTTCTGAAGCCAGTCGGAGTTGAGATTGTTGAATGGAGTTAATCTTGGGGAGTAAATTTGTCTTCAAATTTTCCTTGAGCAGTCCCAGCTGATTGTTGACAGAGGTGGAAGAAGAAGACCGTTCAACCACTTGTGCTTGTAAAAGTTCTCTATCAGCCTGTGTGACGCCCTCCGAACCCGGGGTACAGATTTGGGGAGTCACTCGACCAACGAAACACAATATACCTGAATCTAACACATGCATAATAATATAATAACATAAAATACCCCTTATCCAAGACCGCATCCAGATTATGGCATAAAACAAGCTTCTAAGGCATATTTATTACAAACCATTTTTCAGAGTTATTACACACTTAATATACAAAGCTAGACATCTAGTCTAACTTCCAAAGTAAAACAACTACCCGTCCAATGACAATCACTCGGGGTGGTCTCCTAGCATCGGGAGAACTGTCACTAGCGCTGTGTTTGCTCATTCTCTCGCTTCACTGGAATAGGGTTAGAAACAAAACAAGTATGAGCCACATGTGCTCAGCAAGCATGATATATATATATCAATCACAGTTCCATAATGAAAGGAAAGATTTCAATTATCTGAATCAACAATATACAAGTCAAACATATGCTTTTAACAATCTTTATTGAAGAAAGAGGAATTAGAATTGGGCTTCTACATTTTTCAAATACAAAGGTTGAGCTGCTGATCACTCACGCATCAACCCCAGACTAGCTTATAGCATAGTCCTCCACTAGGATCCATGACCATCTAGGCCTTAAGTTATTACGACCATAAATATGGCCCGACCATTACTGGTCTCATTTTTAAAACATGCCAATTCTATCACAAGGTATAAGCAATAACATGCATAACAAAATAAATACACAATGACGGGGTGTAATAGTTGCAAAAGAGCTTCAACTATTCAATATCAAAGAAAGTCCGAGAAATAGATGCGGAATGGTTTCAAGGGTACAACGTACTCATTTAAGAAAGTCAACAATGGTTATCATTAATATAAACTGAATTGAAGGTGAAGGTTTCTGATATCCAACACGATTGTGGATTAAGTCAAAAGTTAGGGATATACAAGGAAATAACATCAAGTGCTCAATACGGGTGAAGATTGAATCATCTGAATCGTTCTGATGGTAACATATATAAAATTCTGAAGAATAATTATAATTGAATCAACAAGTAAAGGCACAGATACTTGCATGGTCTAGTAGCTGACGGAAATCTACCGAGCTCACTCTACCTTCTCTTTTCCCTTGCTTCGGGAACTCGATTCTATAATAAACAACTCATTACGGTGAGTCTAACTATCCTCATTCTATCCTCGATATATACTCATATCCATTTTTACATTTAAACAAGTAATCGGGTTCCTATCGGATGCCCGATCTATTTTACGGTAATTAAAACTCAGACATTAGCCCTCGTACGGGCATTTACAGACTATTAAAACACATTAATCGACTCATATAAACCATATAGCACTTATAAATATTTTTAAAACAATATTCGAGGCCTATTTGAATTTAAATAAGTCACAAATAATTTTTAAATCAAAAATCGGATTTTTAATCCCATTATAAGTATTTAAAAGCAATTAAATCAATTAATAAAAATTAATTGACACTTTTTAAACACTCCAACTATTTTTAAATAATTAAATCAAGCTAGAAAATAATTAAACTTAATTTAAATTAATTAAATCTAATTAATAATTAATTATTAAGAATTAACTGATTAAAAGAATTAATCAATTAAATAATTAAATTAATTATTAATTAAAAATAATTAAAATAATTAATTTAATCAGTTTTCTAATTTAAATAATTAAATATAATTTTCCAGAATTTTCTGAATTTAAAAATGTATTTTTAAAATAAAAATATGATTTTTATAAATAATTAAACTATTTTCGAATTAAATTTAAAAATAAAATTCAAAAACAGTTTTCTGAAAATGAATTAGGGTTTTGAAGATTGAAACCGGGTCAGAAAACGGGTTACTGGATCGGGTCACGGGTCGCCAAGAACAATCCGGGTCGCGAAGAACAACCGGAAAATTCCCAGAATCCGGCGACCTTTTCCAGAATCCGGCGAGCCAAAAACACATCAAAAATTGGGGCTTTTGATACCAAAACACTCCTCATAATCATACCAATATATTCCGATCAAAAACAAACCAAAAACATCACCGGAACTTCAAACCCGACTATTTTCCGGCGACCTTAAACCAATTTTCCGATCTACTAAAATCTTACATGAAACTCTACGTTCTTTATGTTAAAATGAAGCTAAGAACACATACAATGAAAGCCCTATATCCAAAATCTTGTCAGATCAATAAACAGAACGGACTATTAAAAAGAAGAATTCGGGTCAAAACCCGAAAATCAAACCCGTAAAAATTGAACATAAACATGAAATTAAAGCATGAATTCCTACTAATTAGAACCCTAGGAACATGTTGGAAGCAATCAATTGAACGGAGAATCAACAGAATGAAAATCCCCAATTCGAATATAAACCCTAATTTTAATTCGAAATTTGAAAAATTCATATAAAATCAAAAAATTACCAGATGATGATGAGGTTGGAAGATTCTAAAACTAGTGCTCAAGATCTTTGATTTGAGTACTTGAACTTTGAATTTGGATTTCAATAACACCTTCGAAATTGATTTTGATTTTCAAGAACACGAAGAACACGGTTCGGGAATTTTATATTTTTGCATATTTTTAATACGGATTATATGAAATATAATGTAAGATTCTCCTTTTTATACTTAGTGGAAAATAATACCCTAAACGACATTTTTGGATCGATATTGATCCACTGGTTCGCTTTAAAACCCTAATAATGTAAAATACACGTTTTACGAGGTGATAGCTATCCAAAAAGACTGATAGTTATCCAAATCAATACATATCATTTATATAACTAATGCTCAAGAATAATGGGGCTATAACAGATGTATTTATTGATACAGACAATATATCAATTACCCTGGAAAAATTAGGGTTAGGGTTAGGGTTTAGAATAATTTTTCTTCCTTTGAATAAAACAAATACTATTGACAATATCGGATAATAAGGGATATAATAATACGAAGAAATCCTCCGATAATGATTCAGACACGAATGACGAAGGAATAATAATGATGAACAAAATTTCAACGGGGCCCTTGAATTATCAAAACGGGGCTCAAAATTGAAGATATTTTCAAATGACAATATTTGAACGGGGCTTTCGACACACCAATTTACACATAAACACTTAACAACCATTATCATTAAAACTCAAAATACTTCATAATAAGTATTCTACACATATAATACAATTTATATTATTAATAAAGTTCACGGATCTTACATCCTTCCCCCCTTAATAGGATTATGTCCTCAGAATCAGATCAAGGAAACAACTGGGGATACTTCTCTAACATATCACTCTCTAACTCCCAGGTAGACTCTTCCACCTTAGGATTCCTCCACAAAACTCTAACTATCACTACAGTCTTATTTCTTAACACTTTTTCCTTACGATCCAATATCTGAATTGGTCGTTCTACATAAGATAAATCTGACTGGACCTCTATGGGTTCATACCGATCCCTTGGTCAAAGGAAGGTCGCAGTGGAACCTTGAATAATGGATTTCCTTCTTTATCACGAACTGTCATCTCCTTGAGTGTGGATTGAACATGTAACTCTCGTTCTGTCGGTAATAGTAAATCATCAATGTTCGGCAGGGTTAGGGTGTCACTCCTCACATATGGCTCTGGGTGTACACTCAACGTTTCTGTCGGTGTTTCACTCATTTTACCTTTCCCACTCAGGCCAGGTGTATGTGTTTTTGTTTCACTCAATCCCTTTTTGCTAGTTGTACCTGCAGAAGAAAACACTGTAGCCATCCTTAAGGAGGTCACCGGTGGTGCAATGGGGCTTCGCAAGTCCCCGTCCTTGGTTAAACCAAGTTGCTGATCATCCATAGATGATGTATCCTTTGTAGGATCTAGAGTTTGAATCTCTAGGAGGCTAGAATCAGGCTCTATTAACAACAGAGATCCTGAAGCTTCCTCAATAGTCTGTGAAGACTTTACCTCAGTCAACTCCTCAATAGTAATTGATTCATTATCACCGAGTTGCCGATCTGCACCTACGTCAGACCCTTTACCCGCAGGATCCAGATATGTTCCATCTGGGGAGCTAGGCAATGACCCTTTAGATTTTGCATTTAGGTCAGAGCCTTCTCTCGACGTCTGTGAAGACCCTTGGTTCTTAGAACCTTCAACCAGTGAACCTGACCGTAATATGGTCGGAACACCAGTTGCTTCTGTCAATCCTTCCTTACTTGACTGAGCTAGGGGTTCAGATATAGCTTTTGTTAGCATTGCCCAATCAAAGTCAGAAAAATCTGTGAAGGGTTCTTTGGATGAGAGAAATGAACTATCAACAGTTGCCTCGGTTTCTATTCTTCTCCTTTTAGAGGTAGGCAGAGCTGCTGTTGAAGGGTGTTTTTCTTTATGTGGTGCTGCTTTGGCACTTTCTCCCTCTACACTCACGGATGTCTGAATGTTGGGTATAGTAGGGGAAGGAGGTTCGTTTATGGTTTCATTTGGCTCTTCCAAAGGCTCTTCGACCATGGTTAGAGATTGTGGGTTTGCAATCTCATGGTCAGTGATGGCCACTGAGGGCTCTGGATCAACATCCATTGGTTGTGGTTCAGGAGCCAGTTCAGGTTGAGGAACATTACCTTCATTTACATGTTCCCCTGGGGGTAGAAGTGGTAGGGGCACCGTTTTTAGATATTCAGTGAGAACAGTGGGTACCCCTGGAAGATAAGTCTTTCTTATCAGAGCGGTTATTGCATTGCTCTTCATCTTCATGCACTCCATGGTCTCCTCGCCATCAAAAATCTCCCGTTCATCATCTGTTAAGATATCATTGAGAAATAGCTGTAGGAACCTAGGATAGAAACAAAGCACATCATCTATGCATGTTCTTTCTTCCAGTGGTCCCATGCATAGAATGACTTGATCAATCACTAGCCTTCCTATGTTAATATGCCTATTGGTAGAAATGGCAAACCCTATCTTTTGAAGGAATAAGGGAATACCATGCAGATTTGTCAGCTTGGCAGTAAAAACATGGATTAGGGTATGAAAGAAAAAGTTTCATGGCTTTGTCAGGTAATGCTTAAGGAACTCTCCCACAAAGAAGTTAGGTTGTTGACTTCTAATGAGAGTGAAGAAAGCATGTATCTCCTCAGTCGTGGGATCCGGAACATGGTTTTCTGTTGGAAAATGTAGAATTCTGTTAAAGTCATGTTCCGTCGCCCTTATTGTTCTGCCCCCTGGCACAACAAAACTGAAGGATCTAATGTTATTCTCACTTGTATCAGTGGCGGTTGTGTACAAAGCAGTCAATTGATTGATGCAAAGGACTACGGGAGTACTCAAGGCATATGCCATGTTAGATATAATTGCTGACGTTTGTTCATCAGTGTTTAAAGTACCAGGTACATATCAGAGTTTATATAGAAGCCAGTCAGAGTTTGATAAAGTCTGACTGGGTGAAGAGTCTACATTGAAGCCAGTCAGAGTTTGTTAAAGTCTGACGTGGTGATAGTTGAATTAGCTGTCGGTGCTGAATTGAATATTCTAGAAGAAATATACTCTGAAGATGGAAAGAAGCAGAATATATTGATACAGCTAAGGAGACGGAATAGAAGACTGAAGCAATCCTTAATTGATATGAATTGTATAGCTAATTTATAGGAATATCAATTAGAGATGGATTGTATGTAGCTGTGTACTATATAAACACAGATAGGTTATCCCTAGAAGGGATGCGAACATAGAATTATTATTCTTGTAACCTAGTAGCTCTTTGTGATTCATTAACATCACTAAGAGAGAATTATTTAATATAATTCAGTTTGTTGATTTACAAACCTGTGTTCTTGATTGTTATTCTCATACATACTTGATTATATATTGTGTATTCGGCCTAACAATTGGTATCAGAGCCAAGGCTGTTTAATATATACAGTTTTACGATTCAAACACAGTAATAATCATGTCTGAAGAAAATCAAACTGCTTCCAAGGCTGAACAGGTTAAGCCTAATTCTGTGAGTCGATATGAAACAATCAGGGTTCCAATACTCAGAGCAGTGGAGTATCCAATTTGGAAGGTAAAGATGACCATGTTTCTGGAGGCTACAGATCCAGAATATCTTGACAGAATTTATGATGGTCCTCATAATCCAACCAAACTAGCCCCTGTTGTTGATGGTCAAGAACAAAAGACTGTTCCAAAGGAAAAGAAAGATATGACTCCTGAGGACATCTCATCAATTGCAAAAGATGCAAAGGTTAGACATCTTCTCCACAGTGCTTTAGATAATGTTATGTCTAACAGAGTAATTGGCTGCAAGACTGCCAAAGAGATATGGGATGCTTTAGAAGTCAGATGCCAGGGAACAGGTGCTATTAAGAAGAACAGAAAGACAATACTCACACAGGAGTATGAGCACTTTGATTCAAGACCTAATGAAACCTTGACTGAGACTTATGACAGATTTTGCAAACTATTGAATGATCTGTCTCTGGTTGATAAAGAATATGAACTTGAAGAGTCTAATCTCAAGTTTCTGTTATCTCTACCTGAAAAGTGGGATTTAAAGACAACCACAATAAGAGATAATTATGAGCTTGCTGATACAGATCTTGATGAAATCTATGGGTTGTTGAAAAGTCATGAACTGGAGATAGAACAAAGGAATAGAAGATTAAGTAAAAAGACAAAATCTGTTGCTCTCAAAGTTGAGGAGAAGCCCATTAAGAAGGAATCATCAAGGAAGAAAGCCAAGGGAAAGGCTTTAGTCATTAAATCTGAAAGTGAGTCATCAAACTCTGATGATGACTCAAACTCCGATGAAGCTTCTGACTCTGAGGATGATGAAGAACAGATGATGCAAATGGCTGCATTGATGGTGAAGACCTTCAAGAAGATGGGATTCAAGAACTTTAAGAAAGGGAAGAGATTCTCAAGGAAAGATTCAAATTCTGAAAGGAAAAGTTTTAGAAAGTCTGATGGAAAGGAGACCAAGTCTGGCAAGAAGGATAAATCCAGTGCTACAGGTGTAAGGAGATGGGTCACTATGCCCCAGAGTGCAAGAAAGGCAAATCTGAGAAAGCACTCATCTCTAAAGGCAAAGACTGGGCAGATACTTCAGACTCTGATGATGGAGAAAATTATGCTCTTATGGCAACTGTCAGGGATGAGACTGAATCATCTGAAAATAAGGTACCCCTAACTACTTATGCTTATGATACTGATAATATATCTGAATTGAGAGTATATCTGAAAAGCGTACATGTTAGTTATAGGGATCAGACTTTAGAAAATGAGAGAATTAAATCTGAGAATCTTAGCCTTAAAGATAGAAACAAGTTTCTTGAAGGAGAACTTGAAAATATGAAGCAGATTCAAAAAGAAAGAGATGATGCTGTTTATGTAGAACAGGAGTTGCTCAAAAGATATAAGCAATTAGAATCTGATCTAGAAAAGGAAAGAAAAATAATCAAGACTTGGACAGACTCTGGAAGAGACACTCATCAAGTGTTTCAGACAGATTCTGTAGGTTTAGGCTATTGTGAAAATGATGAACTTAGGTTTAGAGACAAGGTTAAGGTTAAACCACAACTTAAACCTGTGATATTTGTTCCAGAAACCAATAAGTTAAAATCTGTTGTAATAAGAGAAGCTGATATGGAATCAGATGAAGCCTGTGAAAGACAGGAAAATATTATAACAGAAAAACTTATGGAAAGAGAAGCTGTTAGAAAACCAGTAAAAGTCTGTGAAAAACAGGTTAATGTTGGTTTAATGACAGGAAAACAGTTCAATCATAAGCTAAAAGAGGTAAAATCTGCCATGAAACCAAAAGGGTCCAAGAAGAATAGGAATGGAAAGATAGGCATAAATAAAAGAAATAATCATTTGCCTACTGCTGCTGCTCCAAGGAAAACATGTTATAATTGTGGTAGTACTAACCATCTTGCTAGATTTTGCAATAAGAACAAAGATATTAATTCTTTATCTTCTACATCAGGAGTAAAGAATGATTATGTAAGGGTTAAACCACAGACTTTATGCACACATTGTGGGAGCACTTGGCATTCTATTTATACTTGTAGGAGTTATCATGCTATTTATCACAATTACTATGAGCTAAAACCCAATCTGAAGTGGGTTAGAGCAAACTCTGTAAGTGTAAAGTCTGACAATGTTAGTTTAAACTCTGTTGATAGTAATTCCGCTGCAAAAGCTAATACTGTTAAGAAAGCCAAAGGATCCAAGCAAGTCTGGGTCCTTAAAACTAACACTTAGTGTTTGTTTGTGATTGCAGGGTATAAAAGAGAGCACACTTATCTTGGACAGTGGATGCTCAGGACATATGACTGGAAATAAAGCCCTGCTATCAGACTTTAAGGAGAAGGCTGGCCCAAAGGTTTCCTATGGAGATGGCAACATAGGACACACTCTGGGATATGGCAATATTAATCTTGGAAGTGTCATCATCACAAATGTAGCTCTAGTCTCAGGACTCAAGCATAATCTGCTATCTGTGAGTCAAATCTGTGACAGAGGAAACCATGTAGATTTTCATACTGAACACTGTGAAGTTATCAGTAAATCTACTGGAAAAGTTGTTCTAGTTGGACACAGGTGCAACAACATTTATGAAGCAAGTTTGGTAACAAACTCTGATGGAAAAACAGTGTGTCTGACTGCAAGAATGTCAAATGAAGAGAGTTGGAATTGGCATAAGAAGCTCTCTCATCTCAATTTGAACAACATCAATGAGCTAATAAGAATGGATCTTGTAAAGGGACTCCCAAAATCAATACTCAGTCTAGATGGCCTATGTGATTCTTGTCAAAAGGCCAAGCAAAGGAAGTCATCTTTCAAGAGCAAATCTGAATCTTCAGTAGTGGAACCTTATCATCTTCTACATGTTGATCTCTTTGGACCAGTGAATGTGATGTCTATGGGCAGAAAGAAATATGCTCTAGTAATTGTTGATGAATATACTAGATATACATGGGTGTATTTCTTATCAAAGAAGGATGAAACTGCTCAAACTCTGATGGATCATGTAAATCTACTGGACAAAGGATCACAGCACAAAGTCAAAATTATAAGGAGTGATAATGGAACTGAATTCAGAAACTCAATCATGGAAGCTTTCTGCAAGGAAAGAGGAGTGAAACAAGAATTTTCTGCACCTGGAACTCCACAGCAAAATGGTGTAGTTGAAAGAAAGAACAGAACTTTAATTGAAGCAGCTAGAACTATGCTTGAAGAAGCAAAATTACCAACTTATTTCTGGGCAGAAGCTGTTCAAACTGCTTGTTTTACTCAAAATGCTACACTGATCAACAAGCATGGGAAAACACCATATGAGATGGTGAAAAATAAGAAGCCAAATTTGAAATATTTTCATATATTTGGATGCACATGCTTTGTGTTGAAGACTCATCCTGAACAGTTGACCAAGTTCGAGTTAAAAGCTGATGAAGGAATCTTTGTTGGCTATCCATTGTCAACAAAAGCATTCAGAGTCTACAATCTCAGAACTAAAGTGATCATGGAATCCATACATGTGTCATTTGATGACAAGAAAATTACTGGACTTGATGACTTAGATGGATATGATCAACTGCGTTTTGAAAATGAAAGTTTATTCTCTGATGATGTAAACTCTGATGAAGCAGTACCGACAAACTCTGATGAAGCGGTTCTGATAGACTCTGACGAAGCATACTCTGAACCTCTACTGGTAAATACTGGAGAAACTGGAAATTCTCAAATTGAACAAAATAGAGAACCAGTTGAGGGGGAGCGTGAAGAAGCTCAACAAGACACAGCAAGTGAGTCAGTTGAGGAAACTGATTCAAACTCTGACAGTTCAAACTCTGAGCCATCCAATTCAGGGGGAGCCTCAGATACTGCAGAAAGTTAACATATGAATCAGGAGAGCATGGATCAAGGGGGGGGATCCAATAATGATGCAAGAAACCACTTACCAACAGCAAGAAAGTGGACACAGGCACACACACCTGATCTCATAATTGGAGATCCTGATGCTAGTGTGAGAACTAGAAGTGCAACAAATAATGAGTGTCTGTATCATGCTTTCTTGTCTCAAACAGAACCAAAGAAAGTGGAGGAAGCTCTTCAAGATGCTAATTGGATTACAGCAATGCAAGAAGAGTTAAATGAATTTGAAAGAAATGAAGTCTGGACACTTGTACGTAGACCAAAGAATAGATCAATTGTAGGTACAAAGTGGGTTTTCAGAAACAAGACTGACAGTGAAGGTGTGATTACAAGAAACAAGGCTAGACTTGTGGCTAAAGGTTATTCACAACAGGAAGGAATTGACTATGATGAAACCTTTGCTCCAGTTGCAAGATTGGAGGCCATAAGAATTTTTCTGGCCTATGCTGCACACAAGAAGTTTAAAGTCTTTCAGATGGATGTAAAAAGTGCTTTTCTCAATGGGAAGCTTGAAGAAGAAGTGTTTGTTGAACAACCACCAGGATTTGTAGATCCCAAGCATCCAGATTATGTCTACAGGCTTGACAAGGCATTATATGGACTAAAGCAAGCACCAAGAGCATGGTATGAAACTCTTGCTCAATTTCTTTTAGAAAGTGGGTTCACAAGAGGTACAATTGATAAAACCTTGTTTTATTTCAATTCTGGTGATGATTTGATTTTAGTTCAAATTTATGTAGATGATATTATCTTTGGATCTACTAATGACAAACTTTGTAAGAAGTTTGCAAAGCTTATGCAATCCAGGTATCAAATGAGCATGATGGGAGAGCTTAGTTATTTTCTAGGCTTACAGGTCAAGCAAACAGATGATGGTATTTTTATCAATCAAGCAAAATATACCAGAAATCTTCTCAAGAAATTTGGTATGCTTGATAGTTCATCTGCTACAACTCCCATGGCTACAGCAACAAAGCTAGACAAAGACACAGGAGCCTCAGTAGATATGACAAACTACAGAGGAATGATAGGGTCTTTACTGTATCTTACTGCAAGTAGACCTGATATCATGTATGCAATATGTCTTTGTGCTAGATTTCAAGCAGATCCCAGAGAGCCTCATCTAACAGCTGTAAAAAGGATTTTCAAATATCTCAAAGGAACCATAACCTTAGGTTTGTGGTATCCTAGAGAATCAGAGTTTAAGCTAATTGGTTACTCTGATGCAGATTTTGCAGGCTGTAAGATAGACAGAAAAAGTACAAGTGGAAGCTGTCAATTCTTAGGTGACAGATTGGTTTCCTGGTACAGCTAGAAACATAAATCAATTTCCACATCCACTGCAGAAGCAGAGTATATAGCTGCTGGTAGCTGTTGTGCACAGATTTTATGGATGAAGAATCAGTTGCTGGACTATGGATTAAGGTACTCTAAAATACCTATTTACTGTGATAATCAAAGTGCTATTGCTATGACAGGTAATCCAGTACAGCACTCCATGACCAAGCACATCAGCATAAGGTATCATTTTATCAGGGAACATGTGGAAGAAGGAGATATTGAACTTCATTTTGTGTCTACAGACCAACAACTTGCAGATATCTTCACCAAACCTTTGAGTGAAGCTACTTTTACAAGATTGGTAAATGAACTTGGAATGATCTCTGGTTTCGACTAGAGATACGGGTTAGACTCAAATTCTATACATGTTTGATTTTTAATGCTCATGATTCCGTGCATGTATTAACTGTTATGAGTACCAGTGTCATAAACTCTGAAAGTAAACTCTGATGCTAAACTCTGTTAGTCATAAAGTGTTGGTCATACTCTGATAGTTACAGTCTAATGCTATACTCTGATTGTAATTTTGTCTGAAACATATGGACCAATGAAGAAATTTGTATGAGGCATAATTCTCAGTAAGTAATTATGAATCCTTAAGAGTTATATAGATTCTGATCTTAAATATGTGCAGTAAGTTAACACAGCATGATACTGTCTCTATATTTATAGCATCTCTTAGTTTATTGATCCTATACACTGAGTCTGTATTAGCTGTTTGCATTTTCTCTCATAAATTAATTGTATTAACTGATGAAAAGTCTAAACTCTGATTATTAATTGCAAATAATTCACCCTCAAATCAAAAGATGCCAAACAGAGCACAAATTCCTTTGAGATCATGTTGTGCCTAGGAAGATCCAGGAACTTATTGTATGGAATAAGGGCTAAAATCTTTGATTTTTGGTGACTAGTGCCAACCACTGATTACTGGAAAAATAAAAACAAAAAAACAAACAAACAAAAAAAAAACAAAAATATATATATATAAAGGGGGTGAAAAATAAAAGATATATCCAAATGAAAGGATATCAGTATACAGAGTTTAGACATAAGAATCAGATTTTATTTTACACATGAGAGTTTAGGCAACCAGTTTTTACTACTTTAGTTTATGGATTTTATGCACTTTGAGATGGTCTAAATATTAATATTCGGTAAACTCTGCTATTGCACACACATATTTTCACATCTGTACAGTTTGAGAAAAGAGTTTATTGACAAAGAAGGACAAATGGTAAACACTGATGTATTGTGTGAAATACGCCGAGGTAACTTTGTTTTAATCTCTGATGGTTAAAATGATTTCTTTGTTTCAGACATTTTATAATTTTGAGATTAGACATTTGTTTTGAAATTCGAAAGAGTATGATAACAAACGGTTCATATTTGTATTAAACAGAGGAGAGAGAGATTAAGTATTTTGAACAATGTGACATGCGGTAATTATGGCTATTTTTACTGCGCGTGTGTATTGAAAGTTGTTACATACAGCTGTCAGCATATGCACGTTTGACATCTGTCCCACTCACACACTTTTCAAAGGAGCCTGCTGTGTGTAGTAATGATTAAAACGTTTGAGTTTTAATCTTCACAGTTATTATTTAAATATACTACACATAAACGGTTCAATCTTTTACACACCTCAACTTTTCATAAGCTTTTACTCACACACATTGTCTCAAACACTTTCACTGCATACACTATAATCTATTCTCTGTTTGTTTTCTTCTAAACTGTTCTAATGGCTACAACAATGTTTATTGCTTCTGGGTTAGAATTTGTTCCTAATAACTACTCAGCTCCTTTGGCAAATGAGAACGCACCGGAGGCGTTTCATTTGATTCAGAGTTTCTTGTCAAACTCTGATATCGGCACTGCTCTCACCGCACCGTCGAAGCTGTCTGCGTCACAAATAAGGACTTTTTGGCAGACAGGTACTTATGATGATGGAGGAGAGTCTGGATCTCCATCTATCATTTTTGAGTTTCAAGGAGATGAATTTACTGTTACTCCTACTACTGTTCGTGATGCTTTGGGTCTTGAAGATTTCAATGCATTCACAATCTCTGTTGGAGATTTTGAATTAGTCAGAATGATGAGGGAGATAGGCTACTCTGGACCTTTGACAAAGATAGGTCAACTCAAAAGGCCATTTTTGCGCAAGGAGTGGAGCTTCTTTTTCGATTGCATTACTCGGGCTTTTGGAAAGAAGTGCACGAATTGGGATGCGATTCCCACGGATAGTCTGCAGATCGGGTATTCTCTTCTCTATGGCAGTCACTTTGATGTTGCTAGATTAGTTTTAACTAATATTGGTGAGAAAATGCTAGAGAATAGGAATGTTGTTTACTTCTCTAGATTTTGTCAGTTAATATTCAACCTTTGCTGTCCTAATGTTGAGATTTTAGAGGATGATGTTATCCTCTCATTTAAATTACATAAGCGCATATTTTCTGATCTCACTAACAAGGATAACAAGAAAGGAGATATTGGTGTGTTACTGTTGCCTGAGTCTGTGCAACAATTCCTGGTCAACTTACAACAACAACAACAACCACAACTGGCAAACACTGAAGCTGGACCTTCTGTGTCTCAACCACAAAGGTCAAAGAAATCTAAAGTAAGGGCTGTTATCAGGATAAACACTGAAGCTGGGGCATCAAATGCTGATGATATGCCTCAGAAGAGAAGAATGAAGAAAAGAAGAGCCAATAGGCCAAAGTCTGATACTGCTGATGAGGACAGTGAAATTGATGAAGAAACTCTTCATCAGAGAAAACGTAGATTGGTGGCTGCACATCTTTTTGGTGCATCCAATGTAACTGCTGAAGTTGTCAATTTGGACAGAGTTTTTGAGGACAATGTAAATGCTGATGAAGAAGCTCCTACATCAAATGCTGATGATGTAGTTGAGGAAGCTGCAAATGAAGCTGCAGATGAAGCTCCTGAAATTCTTGTTCAGGAGGCTACAGAAAATGCTGAAGCAGAGGCTGAGATTTTTGAGTCACAGGGATTTGATATGGATGTTGAAGCACACAACTCTGTAAACTCTGGCCATGTTGAAGATTTTGATGAAACAGAGGGTGTGGAAGCTGATCATGCCACGGTTGTTCTTGACGAATCTATGGCTACTCATACAGAGATTCTCTCTGTTACTCACCAGGTAATTGAAAAGGGTGAGGAAGTTGATCAGATCTTAAATACTGATGCTCCTGAGAATATTGCTCCTACTAAAGAAGCTGTTGCTGCAAATTCTGATGTTGCTGAAAAAGATGCAACAGAGACTGTTCCTATTGAAGCAGAGTGTGTTGTAAACTCTGAGGATGTTGAGATTGTAACAAAAGAAGCAGAGTTCCTGCATACTGCAAACTCTGAGATTCCAGAACCTGATGCTGAGAATATTCCTGCAGAGAATACAGCAGAGAATGATAATGATAATGATAATGATAGTTCTGATCATTCTCAAGAGGAGTTATTTGAGAGTCAAGCAAACTCTGATGAGCTAAGAGAGGTCAATCGGCTGAGCATTTTCAAGATATGTACTACAATCGATGGGCTGCTGCAGATTGTATCTTTTCAGCACAGAGGGCTGCTGATTTTCTTGGGGATTCTGTGAAGACAATTTCAACTCCTGATATTCTTACAAGTCTGAAGGCTACTGTGATTCAAATTAAATCTCTCCACAACAGATTTGATGAGTCTCATAAGGAAGTCACTGCTTTGAGGAATGAAGTTGGTCTGCGAGATCTCACTCTGAAGAATGATAGAACTTATTACAATTCCATGTTTAAGAAGCAAGCTAAGGACTCTGATGACATTCAGAAGAGGCTTGGGAAAGTTGAGGACAATCAGACTGCTATGTCTGCCCAACTGACATCAATTTCTAATGCAATTGAGTTGTTGACATCAGTACTACTTTCTGATGATGTCAAAAAGGGGGAGAGTGTACCAAGTGACAAATGCAAAGACACTCAAACTCTGAGACGGAGGGATGATGGTAATGATGGTGGAAACAAGGGAGATGGAAAGAGCTTAAAGAGAAATGCTGATAGCAGACTACTTTCAAGAAGATCAAACTCTGATAAAAGATCAAACTCTGGAAAGGGAATTGCAAACTCTGCCAGTGGTTCAAGATACAAAAGTTTGATAATCTCTGATAAGCCATCTACTGATGAGGAAATTGCTGCCAAGGTGTTTATGGCAGAACATGGAAAAGGTATTACAATTGAAGATATCCAAGCTGAAGAGCAAATGCTTGCTGAAGAACACAAAAAGAATATTGAAGCTGGAATCTACAAGAAGAAGGAAATCAAGGCTCCTAGAAAGAAAGAAAAAGGAATTGTTATCAAAGAGAATGTAAACTCTGATCAGAGTTTACAGTACTCAAGGAGGCCTGTGATTAAAAATGCTGACAAAGGAAAAGGTAAACTGGTAGAAGAAGAACAGTTACCTAAGAAGATTTATTCAACCTCTGACATTGTTCAAGTTGAAACAAGATTAGCTAAATCAACCTCTGACGCTGCTCAAGTTGATGTTTCTACTAAAGTTATGACAACCTCTGACGTTGCTCAAGTTGTACAGAAATCTACACAACTTCCAGGATTCAGCAAACCTAAAATTCTTGAAGAATTAAAACTTGAAGCTGTGAAATTCTCAGAAACCAGAACTGTATTGGGAAAAGAAGCTTTTGATAAATCTGGACTGGGATCACACAGAGAGAGAAGAATAAATAACAGATCTCAAGACAACATTTCACTGGCAGAATCTGGTATTGGGGTTACACAAGAAAACCTTGATAAGTTAGAATCTGTTCAGTTGATTTTTCACAAAGTATTGAAGAAGCAGTTTTTGTTATACTTCATGAGTGATGGAAGAGTTTATAAAGTTGGAGAATCTGATGTTAATCTCAAATCATTGGAAGAACTGGAATATGTGCTTTATCTTCTAAAAGTCAAAAACAGACATACTCATGATGTTGCTCAAGTTTTGAGAGAAAAGATGCTGAGATCTAAAGCTATGCTTGGAGGAGGAGTATCAAGTGTCTACATTCCAAAGTATAGGGATCATACTGGAAAGTTAGTGGAGATGAAGAGGAACAGTGCTAGACTTAGAACTGCACTTGGAATAAAAACTTTGGAATTTAACTTGGAGTCAGACAAGTCATATTTTATTCGGCTAGGAAATGATATGAGAAGAAATAGCATATATTCTCTAAGAGCTGCTATCTATCAAACGGGAGAGAGTGATTCAGAACTTAAAGAGCTAAAAGAGATTATGGTGGATGAGCTAGAGAAGGCTGAAAGAAGATTGCTGATTGATTATCTAAGGACAGTACCTGATATTGAAGAAGTCAAGTAAAGTCTGACTGTAAGTTTTTATGTTTTCTGTTCTAAGTTCAATTTAAACTCTGTTTTAAAATTAAACTCTGTTATATTTTAAACACTGCATTTGTTATATGTTTTGACATCATCAATTATCTTTTTAACTTGTACATTTTAATATGAACAAGTTGGGGGAGATTGTTAGATATAATTGCTGACGTTTGTTCATCAGTGTTTAAAGTACCAGGTACATATCAGAGTTTATATAGAAGCCAGTCAGAGTTTGATAAAGTCTGACTGGGTGAAGAGTCTACATTGAAGCCAGTTAGAGTTTGTTAAAGTCTGACGTGGTGATAGTTGAATTAGCTGTCGGTGCTGAATTGAATATTCTAGAAGCAATATATTCTGAAGATGGAAAGAAGCAGAATATATTGATACAGCTAAGGAGACGGAATAGAAGACTGAAGCAATCCTTAATTGATATGAATTGTATAGCTAATTTATAGGAATATCAATTAGAGATGGATTGTATGTAGCTGTGTACTATATAAACACAGATAGGTTATCCCTAGAAGGGATGCGAACATAGAATTATTATTCTTGTAACCTAGTAGCTCTTTGTGATTCATTAACATCACTAAGAGAGAATTATTTAATATAATTCAGTTTGTTGATTTACAAACCTGTGTTCTTGATTGTTATTCTCATACATACTTGATTATATATTGTGTATTCGGCCTAACATGCCACTAATGAACGTGTGTTCAGAAACTCTGCCCATGCACGAAACTGTAAGTTCGTAATGGCTTGCAAGTTTTTAAACGAGACATGATTAGTTTTGGTAATAATAAACTCTCCGGCCATTGTATTTTCACACTTTCCAGAAAATTTAAATTTTAAACCAAAATTAATTTTCACTTAAATTTAATTAATTATCACTAATTAAGCAAATAGAAATTTTAAGACACAAACTCGAACCAATTTAACAAAAACCCTAATTTGTTAACTGTTGAAAACAAATTTATCCTTAATCACTAAATAAATCAATTGGTAAACAATTTCTTTCTTGAATCGAACACAGTTAACAGAACTTAGGATTTTTTTTTTAAAAAGGTCACTTTCGATAGTTTCTTCTTTACAGGAGAGAAAAAGAAAAAAAAAATCACACTTTCACGGTTAAAAACTAGTAACAATGAAAGAACAGTAATAATTTTTTTTGAGTTAATCGTTTAAAAACTGAAGAATGTATCGATGGTGATATTCTTGTTTGTATCTCTTTGTAAGTATACAACACAAAAGCTTTCTTAGATATGAAAATGTTAAAGAAAAACGTCTAAGGCAATGTTTTATACTTTCTGTACTGACAGGGGTATATTTGTCATTTCATTATTCGATAGATTTTAAAAGAGTATTCGATGTTTTTCAGAAGGGGCAAAACTGACAACTTCCCTTCGATAGTTTTTGTAAAACTATCGAAGTTTTTTGAAATACAGAATTCTAAAAGTTTTCCTAAAAACTATCGAACTTGTTCCTTTTTAAAACTGCAAAACTATCGAACATATTTTAGAAAAACTATCGAGAACTTTAATATTTGAATTAATTATGTTCATTTCGATGATTTTTCTACAGTATTTCAAAATTTATCGAGAATTTAAATATTAAATTAGGTAAATTCCTTCGATATATTTTAAAGTTATTCTCAAAAACTATCGAGAATTGTTTTCGATAGTTTTCTTTTCCTAGTTCAAAAACCATCGGAAATTTAGTTCAATAGATTTCTTCTAGTACTTAGAAAAACTATCGAATTTCCTAAATTCGATATTATTTGCTTTTGTCCAAATTTTAAAACCTGTTCGTGTTTTAGAATTCAGACTTTTTGTATTTCCTGTCAAGTTTTATTTTGAATAAACTTTTTCAAATTTACCAAAATCAATTGTCAACAGAAAATTCACAATTTTCTTAGAATAAAATCAACTAAATATCATTAAATGATAGAGTAAAGTGCATTTTGTGTACTCGTACTTTAGTCAAGACACCACTTGCAATACTATAGTTCAAAATCGAGCAGTTGCAATATCAATATTTGTATTTCAATGCACTTTGTTGCATTCCATTAACTGAGGTTAACTCCGTTATTAATTTAGGGAGTAAAGTGCACTTTGTGTACTCGCACTTTACTCTAAAGTGCATTTTGTGTACGCGCACTCTGCTCAATACATCACTTGCAATACTTTAGTTCAAAATTTAGAGTAAAATGTGAGTACACAAAATGCACTTTAAAGTAAAGTGCGAGTACACAAAGTGCACTTTACTCCATAAATTAATAACAGTGTTAACCTCAATTAACGGAATGTAACAAAGTATAGTGAAATAAAAAAATTGATATTGCAACTGCTCGCTTTTAAACTATAGTATTGCAAGTGGTGTCTTGACTAAAGTACGAGTACACAAAGTGCACTTTACTCTAAATGATATTAATTAATTAAAATCCAATAAATTATGCTGCATTAATCTACAATGTTAAAAACAAAGTAAATTAATTCAAATTAAATAGATGCTTCAATATTTAGAACAAATATTAGCACCTAAATCATTTTAGAATTAGTAACCAATTAAATGCAAGAAGATATATCATCCATAATTATGACATAAAATTAGTACAATAATCCTAACTACGAGAATTGCTCCAGAAAATAAATTCACGAGTCCTAAAGATATAGAAATTCTTAAACTCATGTATTTACTAGGACTATCTGCAGTTACTGACTTCTAATCAAAATCAATTAGAAAGATTTAACATCCCAAGTTCACCAACCAGTCTTGAAAAAGTGGATTCATCAAGTGGTTTAGTAAAGATGTCTGCAATTTGTTCCTCTGTGGGTACAAAAAGTAACTCCACAGTTCCATTCATGACATGCTCTCGGATAAAATGATACCTGATGTCGATGTGTTTCGTCCTCGAGTGTTGCACTGGGTTGTTTGAGATTGCTATGGCACTTGTGTTGTCGCAAAATATTGGAATCTTTGTCAACAAAAACCCATAGTCACGGAGTTGGTTTCTCATCCACAAGATCTGAGCACAGCAGCTACCAGCAACAATGTATTCAGCCTCGGCTGTTGATGTGGATACTGAATGTTGCTTCTTGCTATACCAGGAAACTAACCTTCTTCCAAGAAACTGACAGCTTCCTGAAGTACTTTTCCGATCAATCTTACAACCTGCAAAATCAGAGTATGTGAATCCAATAAGATCAAATCCTGTATCTTTAGGGTACCAAATTCCAAGATTTGGGGTCCCCTTAAGATATCTAAATATTCGCTTAACAGCTATTAGATGAGATTCTTTACGATCAGACTGAAACCTAGCACACAAGCATGTTGCAAACATTATATCTGGTCTACTTGTAGTGAGATAAAGTAATGAGCCTATCATACCTCTGTAGCCTGTGATGTCAACTTTCTTACCAGTTTCATCCTTATCAAGCTTAGTGGCAGTTGGCATAGGAGTCTTTGTTGTAGATGAGTCTTCCATTTGATGCTTCTTAAGAAGATCTTTGATGTACTTGGACTGACAAATGAATATACCATCTTGTCTTTGGTATACTTGCAGTCCAAGAAAGAATGACAATTCACCCATCATGCTCATTTCAGAACGACTCTGCATTAACTTAGTAAATCTCTTGCATAGATCATCATTAGTAGAACCAAATATTATGTCATCAACATATACTTGCACCAATATCAAATCATTTTTGTGCTTTTTGTAAAAGAGAGTTTTGTCTACAACACCTCTTGTAAAATCATTTTCAAGTAAGAATTCAGAGAGAGTGTCATACCATGTCCTTGGAGCTTGTTTGAGTCCATAGAGAGCTTTGAATAGAAAGTACACAAAGTCTGCCAGTTTTGAATCTTCAAAACCTGGAGGTTGTTCCACATACACTTCTTCTTCTAACTCCCCGTTCAGAAAAGCACTTTTCACATCCATCTGATATACCTTGTAATTGGAATGTGCTGCGAATGCCAGAAACATTCTGATGGCCTCAAGTCTTGATACTGGTGCATAGGTTTCATCATAATCTATACCCTCTTCTTGAGAGTAACCTTTAGCCACCAGTTTGGCTTTGTTTCTCGTTACAATGCCATCTTCGTCTAACTTATTTCTGAATACCCATCTTGTTCCAATAACAGATTTTCCCTTAGGCCTGGGTACCAGCTTCCAAACTTTCTGCCTTTCAAACTGATTGAGTTCCTCTTGCATAGCAATCAACCAATCTGGATCATCTAGAGCATCTTCAACTTTCTTAGGTTCTGTTTCTGAAAGAAACCCAGAATAGTGACATTCATTTTGTGATGCTCTCCTAGTTCTCACTCTTGTGTCCGGATCACCAATGATCAAGTGAAAGGGATGATCTCTATTCCATACCCTTTGTCTTGGTAGATGCGATCTTGATGATTCTCCTTGTTCTAGATGTTGTGGAGTGTGACTAGTTGATCCTTCTCCTGCTCCCCCTGAGTTGTGGACGGTTTGATCTGTTGACCCTGTTGATTGACTAGTGGATCCAGTAGTAGTTTGAGTATGTCCACCACTATCACCACTTGGTCCAGAATCATCATCATCATGATTATTATTAATAACTGTAACAACTTCAGGTTCTTCTTCATTGTCAGAGAGATCTCCTGATAGATTTTCAAATACCAAGGATTCAGAGTTCTCTCCAGTTTGCAGGCCTGGTCTTTTGGTGTCGTCAAATGTTACATTAAAGCTTTCCAACACCTTCTTATCTTCAATCACATATACCCCGTAAGCCTTAGATTCCAGAGAATAGCCCAGAAAAATGCCTTCATCGGCTTGGCATCAAACTTGCCAAGATGTTCTCCATCTTTAAGTACAAAGCACTTTGCACCAAACACATGAAAGTACTTCAGTGTTGGCTTCTTGTTGGCCATTAACTCATACGGAGTCTTTTCATGATCTTTGTTGATCAGGGTTCGATTCTGAGTGTAGCAAGCTGTATTCACTACTTCATCCCAAAAGTAAGTGGGAAGTTTTGATTCACTTAACATGGTCCTTGCTGCTTCAACCAAGGTCCTGTTCTTCCTTTACACTACTCCATTCTGTTGAGGAGTTCTTGGTGCTGAAAACTGTCTTGATATTCCTTTCTCTGAGCAGAAATCATAAAGAACTGCATTCTTGAATTCAGTTCCATTGTCTGATCTGATTGTCCGCACAGGTAGCTTAGCTTCCACTTCTATCTTCTTGATGTGATCAGTTCCTCCACTTTCTCTCAACCATAAATCAAGATCTTGGGCTCTAAATCACCCTCATCCATAAACTAAGGTAGATCTTTAATCTTAGCTTCATCCATGATTGATAGCTTGTTCAAAAATGGATTCAAAGTTGATGATGAATAGTGAAATGAATAGTAATTCTTGATTTTCTTATTTTGATCTTGAAGTTTAAAGCTTGTAAAGGATAATCAAGGAGCAAGGAAGGGTATACTAGCCATCTATAGTCTATACTAAGTACTAAGGAAGGTATAAACCCTCTCACACTTTTACTTATGATTTGATATTAGTGTATAAATGGATGATTGTTAGTGATAGTATGATATTGAGATGATTTACATGATATGTATGATGTTTAATGGATAGATTGATGGTTGAACTAGTTATTAGTGTTATGAGTATGTTTAGACAGAAATAAAGTGATTTGGATGAGATCCTTGGGTTGTGATTTTTTGGTTGTGGATTGGTGGATTGATTAAAGTGTTTTAAACACGGGAATCGCGTTTAAGCGTCGTTACCATGTCGAATTTTACTTAGGAAGATTGGACAGAAACCACGAATACATTAAAGGGCATAAACCTAAGGTTTCTGACCATGAGCATGTAGGCCCTGTTTCCTAGTTTGTTTTAGCGAAAGAATCGTGTCGTTTCGATTTACGGTTTAGGAGAAACGTTCGTTTTAGTGAAAGCGGTTTCGAGTAACTAAGTAGTTCATTGCATGAACTTTGATATAGGGATCAAGCCCTTTAAAAATGGAATTGGGTTGAGATATTAAAATGGATATTAGAATGGATAGTCTAGAAATGAACCTAGAAGGTTTCGTGTTAAAAAGATAAGTTTGTGATTTTATAAAAATGCGAGAACAGAGGTTGCGCGAGTGAAATACCCTTAAGGGGATGGTTAAAAACAAGGAATTAGTAAAGGAAAAGTACTTAGGTTTTGTGAATAGAATTCCACCCAAACTTTTGACGTAGGAGTTACGGAATGTCACAAGGTTATAGATGACCGAGAGAGAGACATTTGATTTTCATTAATAGAACTTTAGTGCTTAAATAATAGCACGTTCATTGGTTCTAGGGGACTGACTGTGAATTATGTATCTTGTTATAGATCGACGAGCACACTCTCAAGCCCCCACTACCACACCACCAAGACACCAAGGCAAGTTCCCGAACCCTACATCATATAAGTGATGCTGTTGTGATTACTGTTGTGATATATTCTGTTTTAATACCGTGAAAAGAAGTTATAACTGATTATGCTTGGTAAAAAGTTTTGTGATATATAAAGGTTTATATGCTAAGTAAATATTAGATATAAACCGAGGTGTTATAGAGGCTCTAAGGCTAGAGCACTCGTACGTGAATTTTAAAACTTAGACTGGGAGTCAAATTAGTATTTTGATCTGGATTATACTGAAGCTGGAGGGTTCCAGGGACAGTTATATTTTTACAAATATTGATTAAATATTCCAATATATATATTATTGGATATTTAATGTGAGATATTTAAATAATATTATTATAAATATTATTTGGATATTTATTTAATTAAGTGAATATTAATTTGAATATTCACTTAAGTGGAAATTTTATTGAATAATAATTCAATATTTATTATTTGAATATTATTTAATTAAGTGAATATTAATTTGAATATTCACTTAAGTAGAATTTTATTGAATAATAATTCAATATTTATTATTTGAATATTAAGTGAATATTAATTTGAATATTCACTTAAGTAGAATCTTATTGAGTAATAATTCAATATTTATTATTTTAGCAATTATTTAATTAAGTGAATATTAATTTGAATATTCACTTAAGTGGATTAATATTGAATAATAATTCAATATTTATTATTTGAATATTTATTAAATATTCCAAAAATGATTTAAAAATCATAGAACCTTATTTAAATATTACGTAAGGTTCCAATAAATATTTAAAATATTTTCTGATCTCAAGAGAGATTTATGTGACTATAGTAGGGGTTCCCAACTACTTTAAATTATTATCTCAAATATTGATTAAGGTTTTGGAATTATAAAAAAAATTGGGAATCCATTCCGGGAAGTGAACATATGATTTCACTTGCCTCTTTTATTAAAAGTGTTATAGTTTGGGTTTCTGAATTATCAGAGCTAAAGATATTTTACAAAACTCCCAGGTCGTAATTTCAAAATGTTTTACTCGAGGATCGAGGTCAGTTGACAACAGTCAACCCACATTGTGACTTACTTCCGATATAATCCGGAAGTAAGGGTATTTTTCAAAACCTATCAACAAGCTTATGCTTGGGGAACTGGATTAATATCCGTTCCAGTTGAAGATAGTTGGGGGAACAACATTTCGCGTAAGTGGCCGAGTAACGCACGGTCCCGCAAATAAAAACTATTTTGCTGGCCTTGATGTCGCCAGGTGGAAATGAATAAGTGGCTGGATGACGCCAGTCCAGTGGAATCCGTTATCAGGGAGCGGGTCCACTTGTGTGGCCTTGATGTCGCCATGTGGTTACAAATGAGTAAGAGGCCGAGTGACGCCGGTCCAACCTAAAAGCCCGTATGCGGCTAGGGTAATGACCTTCGGGATTATCCATCTACTAGTAGAAAATCTTTGGTATGACGACTGATCATCGTATACCAGTGCGTAGCCCTGTACAACTCCCCATGTTTTTCCAAGGATTGAAATTTCAGAAATGTTTTGGGCAACTGTGGTTAAATACCAGTTACGGATATTGTTAATGATATTTTAACAAAGTACTATACCTCATACAGAGTTTGCACTGTATGGCATGTTTTGACGAAAAGAAAATAAATATATCATTCTACATATGAATGGAGTTTTAAAGGTTTTCCCTTATGATATAAGCTTACATATATGCTTATGCTGCTTTATATTATTGTTGGGCTTAGTGCTCACTCTTGCTTTCTTTTATATATATATATATATATCACAACACAACAGCTAGAGTAGATGGCCAGGATTCGTCAAACCGCTCGGAAGCGCATACGGGCCGCGCAGACCGCCCATAGGATGGCAGTTGCAACACCTCAGGTAGAAGTACTGAGTTGGTTCAGAGTATAACTCTTGTTGCTCCGGTTTATTTATAAGTATCACTTATGTATATTAATGAACAAGAACAAACTTTTGAGCTGCCTTTCTGGTTTCACGTAGAGATCACATTGGCAGTAGGCTGCAAGTATTTTACTTTTGGGTTGTAATAACTTTAATTTATGGATCATATGACTACTGTTTTTGCATGTTCGTTTCTGAGACATAACTGGCGTGAGTATATTGATGGTGGGGTCACCATGTGTGCTGATTTATTATATTATGATTCAAGTGTTAAGTGTTTGTACGGAATACGGGATCGTGACAACCTAGATCTCCGACCCCGGATCTGGGGGTGTTACAAAAGGTTTCATCAAAATTAATTCCCTCTTCCTGTGAGTAGCATTTAGCAACCAATCTAGTTTTGTTCCTTGTGACTATGCCATTTTTATCCATCTTGTTTCTGAACACCCATTTTGTGCCTATAACACTCCTGTTTTTAGGCCTGGGCACCAGCTTCCAAACTTTGTTTCTCTCAAATTAGTTTAGCTCTTCTTGCATAGCTAAAACCCAATCTGGATCTATAAGTGCATCCTCAACTTTCTTTGGCTCATCTTGAGACAGAAAGCTACTATATAGGCATTCCTCGTGAGTTGCTCTTCTAGTATGGACTTTTGAAGAAACATCACCTATGATGAGTTCAAAGGGATGATCTTTAGTCCATTTCCTTGAGGGAGGAAGATTAGCTCTAGAAGATGTAGCTTCATGATCATGATTGCCTTGATTAGATTTTTGTCCTTGAGAAACTCCCCCTGAGTTTGTTATCTCTAAGTGATCATTCCTAGAAGCATTTCTATGACTGTCAACGGAATGCCCATTTTGACTGTCAACGAATCCTTCATTATGACTGTCAACGGAATGACCAATTTGACTGCTAGCATCTATTCTTTTCAATCTTAATGCAACAATTTCATCTTCACTACTGCTTTCATCTGTGCTAGACACAACAACTTTAGGCTGTTTCTCAATAGCCTTAACATGATTCACTTGATCTCCTTCCTCATTCTCAAAAGAAAGACTTTCATGGAAACCTTCATCACAGAGACCTTGAATTTTGAGATCATAAAAAACAACATGTACAGATTCCATAACAATGTTGGTTCTGAGATTATAGACTCTGTAAGCTTTCCCTGCTGCATATCCCACAAATATTGCTTCATCTGCCTTTGCTTCAAATTTCCCCAAATGCTCAGCTTGATTTCTCAGAACAAAGCACTTGCATCCAAAGACATGAAGAAAATCCAATAGTGGCTTCTTTATTTTGAGTAGTTGATAAGGGGTCATTCCATTGGCTTGATTAATCAAAGAAATATTTTGAGTGAAGCAAGCTGTGTTAACTGCCTCAACCCAAAAATAAGTTGGTAACTTTGATTCATCTAGCATTGTCCTTGCAACTTCAATGAGTGTTCTGTTTTTCCTTTCAACTACACCATTTTGCTGTGGTGTCCTTGCAGCTGAAAATTCATGCAAAATACCATTTTCCTCACAGAACATCTTCATAGTTGAATTCTTGAACTCTGTCCCATTGTCACTCTTAATCCTTCTTACTTTGAAATCAGGATGATTGTTTACTATCTTGATGTGATTGATAATGATTTCACTTGCCTCATCTTTGGAGTGCAAAAAGAAAGTCCATGTAAATCTAGAAAAATCATCAACAATCACAAGACAGTATTTCTTCTTTGAAATGGACATGACATTTACAGGGCCAAATAGATCCATATGAAGCAACTCAAGCTGTTGGACAATTGATGACTCTGTCTTGCTTTTGAATGATGCCTTCTTTTGTTTCCCTTTCTGACAGGCATCACACAAACCATCCTTGGAGAATTCCACCTGTGGAATTCCTCTAGCAAGATCTTTCCTCACCAAGTCATTCATTTCCTTGAAATTCAAATGAGACAATTTCTTGTGCCATAGCCAACTTTCATCCTTGCTTGCCTTGATGAAAAGACAAGTGATGGTATCTGGACTTGTGCTACTAAAGTCAGCAATGTACATATTTCCTCTTCTGAATCCAGTCATTACCACATTGTTGTCTCCACCTTTAGAAACAACACAGGCTTCTCTTGAAAAAGTAACTAAAAATCCTTTGTCACAAAGTTGGCTGATACTAAGCAAATTGTGCTTAAGACCATCCACCAATGCAACCTCATCTATGATGACATTCTCTTTTGAAATCAAGCCATATCCCTTAGTGTAGCCTTTGCTGTCATCCCCAAAAGCAATACAAGGGTCAGCTCTTTCCTGGAACTCTGTGAGCAGGGTAGAATCACCAGTCATGTGTCTTGAACAACCACTATCCAAGTACCAAAGATTCCTTTTGTCTCCCTGCACACAATAAAACCAAATCAAGTTGATTTTGGTACCCAAGTTTCCTTAGGTCCTGTTTTGTTAGCGTTTGATTTACTCTTCACATCATTTTTCACCTTGGGCTCAGATTGAGTTAAATCAACCTTTACCTTTGGTGTTGATTTCTGAGGGTTGCTCACATTTTCATTCATAGCATGCATATTTGGAATAACAAACATGTTATTCACATTCCATGGCATTTGTGGCACATTAATAACCCCAAATTTTGGACTTAGTTAATTTTTTTTTTTATTTGATGAATAGTAAATTTCTGAACCGAGAAAGATTTTCAGACCACCCTATGTACGAGTCGGGATAATGAACTTTCAAAGTCGTATTAGTGATCTACGATGTAAATGAAGGAATGCAAAAGCCGTCAGAATCAAAAAAATAGTATTTCTGTTTTCTCCGAAATTTCACCAATAACGGATGGATTAATCATTATTTGAAAATATTGGAGGATTTAAATTATCAATTCCATGTATATGGATTTAATAAAAGAATTAGTGATGTCAAGAACGTTTACGGTAAACTACTTCGATAGAACACTTAAGAAACCCTGCGAACATTCTACAAGATTAAGCGGTGACGGAACAACGCGACACTTACATGATTAAATATAGGCATGGAAGTAACATGTAACAAGAATAATCCAAGGAATGCAACAATTGTAGCATCCATGTGAAAGGAAACAAACTAGTAAAGCTGCTTTGCCACCCAGACATCTCATTGCTCGACAAGTGTCCTGATGATGAGGCAAAAATGTGATGACTCACCACATTACTACAAAATATCACACTTTTTATCAAAAGCAACCAAGGCAAAAAGCAAGAAAGAGAAACCCCATTTCTTCAACAATTCTGCCCAGCAGAAACCAAGCTCAAAGAAAAATTCATATCTCCACTTCTATCCATCCTTAAATCACCAAATTTTAACCATAGCTTCTCCACTCCATGGGTAACATTCTTTCAAAATTTAATGGTCAACAAAGGAGTGTAGCCTAGCTAAATCTCTTCCCCAAGTTGGAGAACCCAATCTATCCAGTTTCTGTCCAGCGGAAAGATGGGGCTCAAAACCCTAGCTAGGAAGCTTAGAATTTGATGATATATAACTCAAAAGAAATCTTATGAAGAGCACAAGGTCCGGTAAAAAGTTTAGCACCAAACTCTTATTTTTCGATTTGTTATGGAGTTTACAAGATGAGGATGAATAGTAACTTCAAGTGGTTTCTTGTTTTGATCTTGAAGTTTAAGGCTTGTAAAGGGTATACTAGCCATCTATAGTCTATATTAAGGGTATACTAGCCATCTATAGTCTATATTAAGTACCAAGGAAGGTATAAACCCTCTCACACTTTTACTTATGATTTGATATTAGTGTATAAATGGATGATTGTTAGTGATAGTATGATTTAGAGATGATTTACATGATATGTATGAGGTTTAATGGATTGATTGATGGTTGAACTAGTGATTAGTGTTATGAGTATGTTTAGACAGAAATAAAGTGATTTGGAGGAGATCCTTGGGTTGTGATTTTTGGTTGTGGATTGATGAATTGATTAGAGTGTTTTAAACACGGGAATCGCGTTTAAGCGTCGTTACCATGTGAAATTTTACTTATGAAATTTGGACAGAAATCCCGAATACAAAGGGCATAAACATAAGGTTTCTGACCATGATCATGTAGGCCCTGTTTCCTAGTCTGTTTTAGCAAAAGAATCGTATCGTTTCGATTTACGGTTTAGGAGAAACGCCCGTTTTAGTGAAAGAGGTTGCGCGTAACTAAGTAGTTCATTGCATGAACTTTGAGATAGTGATCAAACCCCTTAAGCGACTTATTGGAATGTGAAAATTTGTGTTAACATGCTAGGTATGTTTAGGAAGACCCTCGAAAATATTTCGTGTTAAAAGGATTATATTTCAATTTTATAAAAATGCGTGAGCGAGCATGCTCGAGTAGGAGTTCTTAAGGAGTTAACTTGAAAATGGACTTGTACGTGAGTTAGTATATACTTAGTATGGTGAAAGCGTTTAAGTTATTAATCTTGAACCTTGTGTTGATTCTAGATTACTGGACCAACCTGAGACTTATTGCTACTTCGGGATTTCCAGGCAAGTTTTCTCATTCCATGCTGTATTTTGAAGTACCATATTCTGATGTATGCATATAATAGATGTAAGTTTCTAAATCTATACTTTGAAGTATTGACTATATAATACTGCTTTTGCCATGTATAAAATTGTACAGTTTTACGATATATCTTATTTCTTGTTGAAATGGATTTGACCTTTGGATTATATAAAATCTTTTGAGTTAAGTAGTTATGAACCGGTTTACCTGGTAGCTATAAATATAAGAGTATATTCATTGTTTTCGACTCTAAATCGGGAGTCGGTATTTTGAGATATGTAGATAGCCGTGGGAACCCGGAGGGATTCCATCGGCAGAATACTATGTATTTTGAGGATTGTTATTCGAGTATGATATCATTCGAGGAATGATATTTGCTTACTATATCTTTCAAGAAATGTTATTTGAGTATTATCTCAGTCGAGAAATACTATTTGAATACTATTTCAGTTATATATGCTAATGGAAGGCATAACTGTTTTCGAAAGTATATTGTGATACTTGCTTTATGATTTAATTATGGGCTTCTAAGCTAAATATGTGATATTAGTTAGAAGCCAAGTTTTTATAAATGCCCTAGGATAAGGGCGTGTGATTTTTCTTTTAGATCAGAAGCAATTATATTTTTTTTGTATATGTTAAAGATTATTTTTCCGATAAAGATATCGGATAACTGTTATTTGAGGTTTATTTATTTAATGAATATTATTTTTGAATATTCATTTAAGGTTTATGTATTTAATGAATATTATTTTGAATATTCATTTAATACTTATTTATTTAATGAATATTATTTTTAATATTCATTTAAGGTTTATTTATTTAATGAATATTATTTTGAATATTCATTTAATCTTTATTTATTTAATGAATATTATTTTGAATATTCATTTAAGGTTTATTTATTTAATGAATATTATTTTTGAATATTCATTTAAGGTTTATGTATTTAATGAATATTATTTTGAATATTCATTTAATCATTATTTACTTAATGAATATTATTTTCAAATATTCGTTTAAGGTTTACTTATTTAATAAATATTATTCGATTATTTATTAAATACTTGTAACACGTTTTAAAAATGAGAAATGTTATTTAAAATTTATCCTCGACCTTCAATAATTACGAAGGATACTCTAAGCTGTATTATTAATTATTTTAAATCAAAAAGAGGTTCCCAAAACACTGTTTTTCCATTTAAATCTGTCTTTTAAGAGGATTTAAATGCTCGCTCAACTATCAAAAATATGGGAAACCTGATTTAAGTGACTGCTACTCATTTTAAACTCTCAACTCAAAACTGTCAGGGGACAGATATTTTCTCGGAGCAATTTAATTGCTGCAAGTCAAATGTTGTGTTACCACCTCAACGATCGAAGGGTAAATTGATGGAACAAGTCGATATCCATTAACAAGCATCGCTTGGGAAATATTGGAGAATCTTCCTTTCCAACCTAGATATAACTACTTAGTGGAGTCGTATCAACAAGTATTACACTTGGGGAAAGGAGGACGATCTTTACGTTTCAGAGTCATGGATTTCATCCGAACTAGGAGTGGTGTAAGTGGTCCAGTTGCGCCGACCCATCCATTTTATTGCCCCAAATGGGCCGGGAGATCCGGGAAGGCAGTAGACAATGATAGGCTGTCGTGATTCTTCCATCTACATGTAGAGAACATATTTTTGTTGTACGACATGCTACTGATCATAGTAAGGTTGGTACGACGGGCACGGTAGCAACTCCGGTATTAGTTCATCATCCAATTTGGATAATTCTGCAACATGTATTGAAAGGGACTAAGGGGGACATCCTTGGTATTGGTTTACCGATCATGTTGGCAGGGAGTTTCTGCAACATGTATTGAAAGGGACTAAGGATGAAACCCTTGGTACTGGTTTACCGATCATGTTGGCAGAGGGTTGAAAAGTGTTCAAAAAGGAAGTTACAATAAATCCTTGCAACTTCATCTTTTATTTTATTAGTTATGACTCTGATAAAACCTTACTCAGATTATATATGCATAAGTGGATTTTGGGTTACGGAAACCTTATATTAAATTTTCCTCGTAACTTCAGCTTTTATGTTATACTAGTATCTTATCCGTTTAATGCATAGCCTGTGGTTACAAAGATATTCTCGAACTGTGTATATGTTGAGAAGGTATTTAAGATATACAGTATATTGAACTGTATAGTGTTTTGAATTAATGAATAGGCTTTAAGCCTTGATTCCAATATTTGATATCTATTTTAAAAAGATATGTTTTGAGTCTTGGTTTATCATATTGATACCCAGGATTTCCAAATGATTACGAAGAGTATATGAGTATGATTATAAGTCATACGGTATTTTAAACGATATACTATTTTGGGGTTAGACCCTAGTAGTGATAAAAGTTTTGATCCCATATGGATTATCTCCCTAAAAGGTTTAAAGATTTAAACTGGAATAGATTTCTTGCTGAGCACTATTAGCTCATTCTTGCTTTATTAAATCTTTCAGCATGAGGAAAACATTGCCGAATCCACCTCGTGTTACGAGAGCAAGGGAATGGAGAGACCACCCTGGAGTTAGTTGATGCATGATGGATACTGTCGGTGTGAGCAGAATAGTTGCAGCTTGAATTAGTGAGAATTATTTTGAGTGGGTTTGTATTACTAAACCTTGTATAGAATTGTGAGGTCTATTATTGTAACTTCAGGTAGAGGTTGTAAATAATAGATGAGATCCAGGATAGTACATTTGGGTTGTAATAACAAATGTTGATTATTGTTGCTCATTTCCAAGGCTATAACTTGTGTGTGTGTGCGTAAGTGATTGGGGTCTTTGGAGTTGTATTATGAGAATGTTGTAAGTAATACAGGTATTGTATCATTGATGGAGTGTGACAACCCAGATTCCTGACCCCGGATCTGGGGGTGTTACATAGCATATGGATTTTGAAATTGTGCATATGGAGCAAACATATTAGGCATAACAGACATTGTAGGCATAGAGGCATTCATTGCAGGCTTAGGCATTTTCACATTAGTATGCTTCTTAACAGATTTGCAATTAGCAGATAAATGACTAACACTACCACAATTAACACATGTTTTTCTAGGAGCATACTTATCAGGTGTGTAGTTGTTATGTTTGTTAATCCCTACTTTGCCATTTCTATTATTCTTTTTATTGCCCTTAACCTCAACTTGAATTTTCTCTAACTTATCTTTCAATTGCTTGTTAGACAAATGACCTACATTAGCTCTCTCAACAGGCTTCTCAACTTTCTTTGATTTACTAGACTCACCTTGAACAAAGTTCTTGGTAACATGACCATACTTGTTGTTAAGTCTAGTGAGTTCTTCTTTCTTTTTCTCTGTCAACGAAACAGCATGATCGGTTGATGGTTCATCTGTCAACGGAAGCTTGCATTCCGTTGACGTATAAACCTTCAACAAATGATCATTGTTGTTTGTTGACTCTGATTCTGATTCTAAGGTTTCAACAGCATACCCTAGCTTCTCTTTGTTCTTTTTCCATGATTGCTCACAGAAAGATTCCATACCTTGAACATTAATGATGTTGTTAGCAACATTCCTGGAATCTTTCCATTTTGCAATCAATCTCTGTTCTATTTCTAGTTGAGTTTTAAGAATCTCTTCCCTTTTTAACACTTTCTCAAGTTCCAGCTTAGCATCCCTACTAACACACCTCATTTTCTCAAATTCAATGAGCTGTGCTTCTAACATGGCATTTCTATCACTTAAGAACAAATTGGTCTCTTTAATTCTTGAGTTCTCTTTGGTAAGTGATTTAAGAGTAACACGCAAATTATACAGTACAGTAGACATTTCATTAACTGTACTATCGCATTCCTCTTTAGAAAGCTCAGAAAGATTAGTAATTGTTACCTGGTTGCTAGAGGAACTTGCTTCCTGCTCATGATTGTTAGCCATTAGAGCCAAGTTGACATACTCAACATCATCATCTGAATCTTCACCATTATCAGCCCAATCATACTCCTGAGACATGAAAGCCTTTTCTTTTTGCTTGAGAAGTTCAAAGTATTTCTTTTTATAATCAACAGGCTCAAATTTCCTGTTACCCTTCTCAACTTTGGGCTTTCTGCAATCTCCAGCAAAGTGACCAATCATTCCACAATTGAAACATTTAGACTTAGACTTTTCAACCCAATTATTTTTGCTAGGTTGAAAGTCTCTCCTTGGTGGCCTTGCTTCTGAGTTTCTCTTGAATTTGAACTTAGAAAATTTTCTTGAAAGAAAAGCAATGTGTTCATCAATCTCATCCAAGTTGGCTGGTTCTTCTTCTTCTTCTGTCATCGTGCCTTTAACCCTTGCTAACATCACTCCTACAACTAGCTCGACTAGTTGTGGCTTTTGCAGCTTCTTCATTGTCATCTTCCAGTTGGTTCACAGATGCAATCAATGCAATAGATCCACCTTTCTTTTGTACCTTCTCAATTTCTTCATCTTGCTCCATTTCTAGCTCATATGTCTTTAAGGTTCCATAAAGCCTTTCAAGAGTATAGTCTTTGTATTCTTGAGTGTTTCTCAGAGAAACAGTCATAGGCTTCCACTCTTTTGGAAGAGCTCTAAGAAATTTGAGGTTTGAATCCTTGGTTTGGTAGATCCTCCCATACAACTTTAATCCATTCAAGAGCTTTTGAAACCTACTAAATGTATCGTTTAGGGTTTCACCAGCTTTAAAATGAAAGTGTTCTTATTGTTGTATGAGAAGTTGCATTTTGTTCTCCCTTACCTGCTCAGTTCCTTCACAGAGTGTTCTAACAGTGTCACATACTTCTTTAGAAGTTGTACAGTTGATAACATTGTCAAACATCTCTTGCTCCAAGCCATTGAACAGAATGTTCATGGTTCTTTTATCTTTATGGATTTCTGCAACATCTTCAACAGTCCATTCTGAGACAGGCTTAGGAATTTCCACATCTTCAGCATCATCTGGCAGTCCAACTCTAGATGCAAACTTCATGTGAATGTGTGGACCTTTCTCGATGCAGTCTACATATCTCTCATCCATAGACATGAGATGTAGATGCATTTTTACTTTCCAGTGAAAGTAATTGTCCTTATCTAGAACTGGTATCTTTACACCTGCATCATTCTTCACCATGGTTTCTGTTTTGGCCTTGATCTTTAAACTCCTTGTATGATAGAAGCTTGCTCTGATACCAATTGATAATCCCAAATGACCTAACAGAATTGTAGAAGGGGGGGGGGGGGGGGTTGAATACAATTCTAGATATTTTTAAACTTAAAACAACTTTTAAATAACTTAACATAGAAAATAAAAACACAAGCAAATATAAAATTTCAGTTGGATGTTTTGAGGATCCAACTGAGATATTTTTATTGCGAAAATAATCTGTGTTACAAACGTAGCACATCTGCTCAGTTCTTAAAGTAGAGTGAGAGTGCTCTTGAAAGAAAGCTAATACAAAATTATTCTATCTCACTTCTTGCTGTTAAATGAACTGCTACACGTGGTTATATATATCCCAAGTTTACAATGCTATTTTTGGCTACTCTAAAATGTACAAAGGGTAACCGCCAGTAGCTTGCTTTTCATTCCTTTTGTCCAATGGTCCTTGGAGATCTTGTCTTTTGTCTTCATGCTTATTATGATCACACTCAAGAACCTAATTGGAAATTGGAATGTTGCCTCATTCCCAGTGACCATTTTAATGGCTCCCAATGCAAAGTACACTTCTACATCACCTTTTGATCTGTCAGAAAACTGTCACTATCATTTTCTCAACTGTTCAGAAAAGTGATAGTGATTCGTTGATAGTAGTGAGATGTATTTCGTTGATGGCTTTATTCTTCATTCCGTTGATGGTACATCCTTCATTCCGTTGATGGTGCATTCTTCATTCCATTGATAGTGTAATCTCCATTCCGTTGACATGTCTTCACTTAGGCAAAATTACAAGGCACGGAATATTTACAATTAACCAACCTGTAAAGCATAATGTAACATAAGATGTAAAAGAGATAACTACAACTCAACAAAGGACAAGACAGAAAATAATATTAACAGAAGCACAGGAATCCAGAATCAAAGAAGAAAAGGTAAACTCAAAAAATCAAAATACGGTATGTATTCTTGAAGTCCGTAAACAGGTCACGGAAAGAAGTTAATGAAAATGTTCAAGCCTCAGTGACAGCAAAAGAATCAAGACTTTCAAGATGACAGAAGTATGAGAATGATTTAGGGTTAAGTACCACAGGATTTTAGTGATTTATTTGAAGCAACCAGAACGACAAGAGACTTATCAGCAGCATTGAATTGAAGACGTGGAAGAATTGATCAAGTGTTATTCATCTGTGAACCAGACCAGTTGCACTAGGTGACGACACTTAAAAAGATCAGGTTGTTCTATCGTCTCAAAAGGAATTGATACAGTCTAAAACTAAACACCCTGGATTTTAGAAGTTTTATTAAAGATCAAAGTCAAAAGAAAAGAGCTCGATAGTTTTTATTTTCTAAAAACTATCGAATGGGATAAATGAAGTCCATTTGAATTCTATTACAAAAGAATTTAACTTTCGATAGTTTTTATTTAAAAACTATCGAATGGTAAACTCCTTTTAATGATTCGATGGTTTTCTAATTTGGGAGCAGGTGAAAAGTGTTTGTTGTGAATGGTTGATGGAAATTGGACGACCAAGATTAATTCTTTAATCTTGGTTCGATAGTTTTCAAACCCAAAGTCTGCAGTTAATACAGAGTGAAGAAAGTGTATCTTCTTCAGTTAAGGCAGAACGCAGAGACATTACTAAGAGAGAAGCTTGAGCCGGAGAAAATTATAATAGAAATTAATAGTGCTCAGAATTCTATCAGTGTATTGAATTTGTGTAACCTTAAACTCATTGAAGCTAATCTACGGATTAGAAATTGTAGCACCCCTCGAGGTTTATATTTATAAAAAGATATATTCCCCGACTCTTGGTTTGATTTGGTGTGTTTGATTTCGTTATAGAACTGAATGATTAATCCGCGAATGAAATTGAATTATTTGTGAGTATCGTATTCAACCCCCCCCCTTCTACGATACTTTGGACCTAACAATTGGTATCAGAGCTACTTGATTAACGTACAAATCAGATCCGGTGAATGAGACCAAAATCAAACGTAGCGTGAAAATTCGAAGCAAATTTTTTAACTTTCAAAATTTTTCATTTAATTGGAATTTCTTGAATTTTAAACAATTTGAAATTTTCAGAAACCATGAGTGCTCCAAAGACAACCGCTGGTATTAAAGTTCCCCCGTTTACTAGAGATGATTTCGGTTTGTGGAAGATGAAGATGCTGTTATTTATCAAGGCATCTAATCCGTTGTATATTGGCATATTAGAGAACGGACCGTTTGTACCAATGAAACCAGTTAGTGAATCTACAGCTCCTGGTGGTAGCAGGATTCCTCAAGGCACCCAACCTAAGGATATTACTGAGTATACAGATTCTGACAAAGAACTGATTCGATTGGGCACAGGTTTGATGTTGATATTAGCAGACTCCGCAGACAAAGAAATGAGCTATCAGTTGATGAACTGTACAAGCGGGAAACATATGTGGGATACCATTAACTTAATAATGGAAGGAACTGAAGACGTGCAGGAAAACAGATTGGACATCCTGACTTCTCAGTACGAAGCTTTTAGGTCTCTTCCAGGAGAAAGTATATCTCAGGTCTTTGAGAAATATACTAAGCTTCTAAATGAATTGGCAATGAAAGGGAAGACCTATCCACTGAGAGAAACCAACAGGAAGTTCATGATGACGCTGCCCCATCATGTAGAACACAAGTCCTCATCCATAAGGGAAAGAATAGACTTCACAAAGATGTCATTAGAGATGATCTATGGCAAGTTGAAGACTTATGAGATGGAGCAAGAACAACGAGTGATAATCTACGGACCAGGGACAGTGGATAACAAGCACAATGCACTTGTGAGATCAGCAACACTTGTAGTGGATGAACCAACAACTTCTGATATTCAGGTTCAAACCCCTAGAGCTGGAAATGAGGTGATCATAGAAGCTGAGATGGATTCTGTGAATCTGGGTGTTCATGAAAGTGATTACTACACCCTAGAAGAGCTTGATCAAATGGAAGACAAAACCATGGCGTACTTAGCTGCAAAGTTTAGTCATATTCGTTTCAAGAGAAACCCTAAGTACAAGTTCAAGGGCTCAACCAACAGATTCCATAAGAGCAAGTATGCACCTAGTACAGGCTTTAAGGGAGGCTATAAGACTTGCATGATTGATAGAAGCAAATCAAGATGCTACAACTGCAATGAGTTAGGGCATTTTGCCACTGAATGCCGGAAGCCTCGTCAAGCAAGAGACAAGAAAGATGTCTATGAGAAGAAGGATTCTTATGATGAGTTGAAGAAAGAGAATGCCAAGCTTAAACAGCAATTGGAGGCATTCTCTGGAAAGAAGAAAGGGAAAGCTTATATAGCAGAGGGAAAGCACTGGGATGATACTGATTCAGATGAAGAGGAAGAGTATGTAAATGTTGCCCTAATGGCTGACTCTTCAGAGGAATCACCACAATCATCTCAGGAACCTATATTAACTACAATTGATATGTCTAACTCTAAGTACAAGAAAACTGTGCAAGATCTAAGTGTAGAATTGTTTAATGTACACACAAGCATGCTAGCATCTGAAATGGAAAATGCTAAACTAGTTCTTAAGATTAAAAATCTAGAATCTAAAAATGAAGAACTAGAGCTTGTAGCTGTCACATTAGAAGATCTTAAGCAAAAGAATGCGTACTTAGAGAACAAGATCAAGTGTAATGATGAGATATAGACTATCCTCAGGAAGCAGATTTCAGAGTTAGATTTGAAACTGAATGTGTTAGATCAGAATTCAATGATCGTCAGGAGCTAGACTCTACTGATCAGGATTACTGACGTCATCAGGATTGCATGGTTGTCAGGATCAAGATGCATATCAGGACTGGGATCAGGTTTGATCATCAGGACTGGAAGCTGATCAGGATTCCTACTTCGAGTTATATTTGGAGTCTAGTTAAACATGGAAGTTTATTTTGTCGGTTCCTGGTTTGTAGAATGTAGCTATCGATTAAGGATATGTTTCAATCTTTGTAATTGATTAGGACTTATCTTGTTATTGATAGAGAAGCTGTGTGAAGTATATAAACACAGTTTAGGTTTCATTTTATGACACAACATTGAACGATCATACACTTGAGTATTTGTGTAACCTAGCAGCTCTCAAGAACATCAGAATTTCTTGAGAGAGTTTGTAACAGTTTTATATCAGATTTAATAAAGCTGTTATTGTTCTTTCATATTTGTAATATATATATCTTACTTAGTCGAGAATCTTATACAATTGTATTCAACCCCCTTCTATAATTGTTATTTACTGGGCAACAATTGGTATCGGAGCAAACTGATTTAATTCTGAATCAGATACGATCTAAAGATGTCGACAACCAAGTATGAAAGCATGAAGATTCCCATCTTGAAGAAATCAGAATATCCAACATGGAGGGTAAAGATGCTGATGTACCTGGAGGCTATGGATCCTGACTATTTGGACAGGATTCGTGATGGACCATATATACCTACGAAGTTCGTTGAACGAACAGATACTGTACCTGAACATTATGTGGTCAAGGCTAAAAGTGAATGGACTCCAGAAGAAAAGGCTCATGTACTCAGGGAACCAAAGATAAAGAATATCTTGCACAGTAGTCGTGATGCTGTCATGTCAAACAAAGTTATTGCATGCAAGTCTTCAAAAGAAATCTGGGATACTTTGGAAACTCAGTGCCAGGGATCTGCATCTGTCAAGAAAAACAGAAGGGATCTTTTGAATCAAGAATATGAACAATTTGATGCAAGACCTGAAGAGAGCCTAACTGATCTATATGATAGATTTCTGACACTATTGAACAGTTTATCTTTAGTTGACAAGGAATATGAAACTGAAGATTCAAACATCAAGTTTCTAAGAGCTTTACCTGAAGAATGTGACACTCAGACCTCGATCATTAGATATCAGTATGATCTGAACACTGTGTCTCTTGATGAAGTCTATGGGATGCTAAGAACTCATGATCTTGAAGTTCAATAGAGAAAGAACAAGAAAAGTAGCAAGGCAAAATCAATTGCTTTGAAAGCAGAGGCTAAATCAAAAGGAAAAACTGTGGAAGTCTCTAGAAGTAAATCAAGAATAGTTGAGTCAGATCCTGATGACTCTTCATCAGATACTGATGGAAATCCTGATGCCAATACTGATGATGATTCTTCTGACTCAGACATGGAAGAGATGGTTGCTATGATTGTCAGAAACTTCAGAAGGATGAAGTTCAGGAAGAATAGAAGACAAGGCAACTTTCAGAAAAAGACTTTCAATGCAGACAAAGACAAGTATATCAAAAAGGACAGCAAGGGTAGCAAATTTGACAAGTCAAAGGTTAGATGCTACAAGTGTAATGGTATGGGTCACTTTGCTTCTGAGTGCAAGAAGACAAAGGCACTTATCACATCAAGCAAGGATTGGATGGACTCTTCCTCAGAATCTGATACTGAGGTGGTCAACTATGCTCTAATGGCCAATGCTGATGTAACTGCTGCTCCTGATGATAAGTGTTTTGGAATTCTGATGGAGGGTAAAAAGAAAAACGTGTTAGTTGTAAGATCCGGGAAAATTACGTGTTAATATTTGATGTGAAATGAAATTTTAATTTCATATTAAGAGTTATTAAATGATTTATCTTTTTAAACGTGCTAAGTTATTTGTTAAATGATTGAAAATGTGATATTGTGATGCTATGTGAAATGTGTGGGGAATTAGAAACTATTTTGAAAAGGATGTCATACTAATTTATTCTATTTTAAATTATCAAAGAGAAAATTTGGATCGTTCCCAAATTATTCGGGAGATTGGTATATCGTTCGTACCAATATTTCATTCGTTAAAGTAGGAAGTATTCGAAAATATTCGCAATAAAGGCATTTTGGTTCGTATATTTTGAATTAAACGATACTTGTAGTTATCCGTACTTTGTGGATGCTTATCGTCTCGTGAAACGTGTATTCTGCTTTATTAAAGGTTTAAAGCATATATTCTGTTAAATTGTATTTAAAGCGATCTATCGGATCAGTATCGATCCAAAAATGTCGTTTGGGGGTATTATTTTCCGTTTAATATAAAAAGGCAAATCCTACTTTGTTTTGCGTATAATAAAGCTTAATTACAGTTAAAAATCTAAAAACCCCTAAAACGTGTTCTTCGTGTTCTTGAGAATCAAACTCAATTTTGAAGGCGTTATCGGAATCCGATTTTGATGTTCTTGTAACCAAAATGAATCTCTCATCATCCTCTACCTAAATCCACCAACAAAATTCATGTGGGTATGATTTTCTGATCTTTCCGATTTTTAATTATTTATTTATTTTCGAATTTTTATATTTAAATTGGGGGTTTCTTTATTATTGATTTTTCTTGATGATTGATAGCTTAATCGTGTTTGTTGTGTGATTTAGAGTGTAAGTATGATTTTTAATTTAAGTTTTGAGCCGGTAATCGAGTAGATCGGAAAATTGTATATGACCGGAGTTTGGTCGGGATTTTGATCGGCTAAGTGAACGTTGATAACGTTTGTACCATTGAATAGATCATCGAATAAGGAATCTGTTGGTATAAGAATCTTTGAGTTTGGTGTTAGTTTTGACCTCGCCGGAAAATCACCGCCACCGCCGGTGACTTTCGTTTCTGGCGATTCTATACTGTTTTTGCATGTGTTTTATTGGGTTAAATGAAGTTGTGATGTTGCTACTGATTTCCTGAACAAATCCGTGTGTTTGGGTCGGGTTCGGGCATGGCCGGAGAAGTTTCCGGTGGCCGGACGCCGGCTGGAAACTGGGAAACCCAGTTTTCCGGTGGTGTTCTTCGCCAACCCGGAAACATTCTTCGTGACCCGTTTACCCAATTTTCCCGACCCGGTTTCGATTCCTAAAAACCCTAATTTCATTTTAGAAAACTGTTTCTGGAGTTAATTATTTTAAAATAATTCAAAAATAGTTTTATAATTCTAAAAATCATATCTTTGATTTAAAAATACATTTTATTATTCCGAAAATTTTATAAATTCATAAATATTTATTTAAATTCGAAAATTGATTAAATTTAATTATTTTAATTATTTTTTATTAATAATTAATTTATTTAATTAATTGATTAATTCTTTTAATCAGTTAATTCTTAATAATTAATTATTAATTAGATTTAATTAATTAAAATTAAGTTTAATTATTTTCTAGCTTGGTTCATTTATTTAAAAATAGTTTGAGCATTTAAAGAGTGCCAATTAATTTTATTAATTGATTTAATTGCATTTAAAATACTTATATTGGATTTAAAAATCCGATTTTTGATTTTTAAAATTGTTTGTGGCTTATTTAAATTCAAATAAGCTTCGTGTGATGTTTTAAAAATGGTTATAAGTGCTATATGGTTTGTATGAGTTGTGTAATGTGTTTTATAGTCCGTATATGCCCGTACGAGGGCTAGTGTCTGAGTTTTAAATATCGTAAATTAGACCGGGCGTCTGATACGTAACCGGTTACTTGTTTAAATATGTTATGTGAATTATCTGTTGTTGAGTCATGCATGCGAATAAATTGTGTTGAGACTTGTTTGAGTATTTGGTCGTGTCTAATATCATCACGAGGGGTAGTTGGGATAGAAATTTGTCGGTTATGTTAGAAAGTGAGATTTACGAGGCCGTTGACTTAGATGTTGACTTTTATAGTATGGGGAGTTTCGTCAAGCGAGTTACGAGGATTACTTGTATAGTTAGTTGTGATCATTCTATCAATTGAAATGTGGTTGTTTGTGCAACAGAGGCTATTGGACGAGACGAGTCAGATTATCGAAGTTAAGTTACAATCGTTTATGGAATGTGAAATCATACGTTGAAGACTAAGTACCGTCTCATGTTTGACTATCGAGGCTGGCACATGGATTCGAAATGGTAGAAGCAGACTAGTGGTATTCGCAAGAGCGTTAAAGCAAAGAAGGACGGGAGTAGAGAATCGTGCGATAAGACAGGATAAGGAGGGAATCGTATTGTTTCAGCGTTACGAAATAGCTAAGGACCAGAGGCAAGTGTTTATACCCTTGCTTATTAATTAAGGGATATTATCTTGAATTATTAGTATGCATGTTGAATGCTTATTACTGAATTTTCAAATGTTGATTTCTTTGCATTGAATTGCAAGTATGTTATTTAATCTCGTAAATTGACGAGTACTCTTTTATACCTTTTGAGTTTAGATTCATATTTTCATATTGATTGGAAAGATATACTTATTATATTGAAAAGTTTGAAGAGATAATTATGGGCCGTATACTAAGGCTTTCTTTTAAAAGACATGATTTTAAAACATTAGGTTGGAATATTGCCAACCCTAGATGAGTGGGAACTTGTGAACCCTATGTTGAAAATGTTATTTTAAATTCCGAAGTTGTGGTACTTGTTCTACAAGTATTCCATTTTTCCATCCTGCACCCTTGCAAGTATTATTATCATTTCTTGTTAATGCGATCATCTGATCCATTCCCTGATTCGAATTCATTTATGCTGTGCATGATTTAGTTTACTTCCTTCAAATACGAGGCTTATCTATTATAAGTATATGTTCGAAGGACTTGAACTATTTCTGTCAGAAGTTCATAAACCCTTGTTTTCTTCATTTATAAACTTCACCCTGAATTTTTCTTAAACTTGAACTTGACTTTCTTGTCACTTACCAGATTGTTGAATCTTAACTAATTCTTCCATGATGTGATAATTTGAACTGTTGAGGCCATCTAGAGCCTGTTCTTTGAACCCTATTCTATATTGAGTTGTTACAAATTCTGTTGATATCATAATGCCTGTTTCATATCAGACTAAATCTTGTTGAGCATGTCATTGTTTATTCTTCATTATATCCCAGTTGTTACATCGAACCCGTCGATGCTTATTATATTGTCACTTTTCATATGCACCTCCCCATATTGTGTCGATCTCGTCGATACTAGATTATATTGTTATTCCTTAATGGATTCTTCATAATTGAACTGTTTCCTGGAACGTGAGTTTTCCAGCAATTGTTGTATTAGGTTGTCGATTCTTCCGACACCTGATTGTCGAAGGAAGGTTGTCAATTGTTCTGACACCTGACGTATATATATATAATATAGGATTGGAATGTTTTTAAATGGGACCAGTAATTGGTCGGGCCATATTTATGGTCGGAATAAATTAAGGCCCAGATTGGCCTAGGATCCAGTAGAGGACTTTGCTATAAGCAAGTCCGGGGTTGATGCGTGGCTGGCCAGCAGCACAACCTTTGATTTGATAAATGTTAAAAATCCAATTCTAATATTAATTCTTATTTCTGGGATGAGTTACATCCATATGTTTTGTACTTGTGAGTTATGACCTGATATTCAGGTTTATTCGTTGCGTAAAATTGTTGGTTGTTGATTAATAAATGGTGGTTTCAATCTTGCTGAAATCACTTACTCTTAATTCATTTGGATTCCAATTAGTCGAAATCCACTTCCGTGATTCCATTGGCAGTCGTGAGATATCTATCTTGATGAGTTTTATTCATACCGCATACCCAATCGGTACTATATTAAAGTCTTGAAGTGCGTTCTTTATTTCTTGACCGAGCGTGATGGCTCATTCTTACTCCTTGATTATTCTACCCTTCCAGAGTTGTTGGTTTCAGAGAATGTTATGAATAGACCTGTTATCTTCAAAATTAGTATTTTTGTACAAACTATGGTCTTAAAGACGTATGAGTTATATTTATTTCATATTTTCTACTTACTATTGTAGATATTGTTGATTCGGTCGTCGTAACGACCAATATAAATCTTTTTGTGTTTTAAACTATTCAATTGAGAGAAGAAGAATGAGAAATTGTGGTAAATTACCAAACTTGTTTTGAAAATATTAGAGATTACAAATGTTTAAGCCAAAGGCTTGTTTATTTGAAAATCCAAAGTTTATTTTGGAAACCTTTCGTATTATATTTAATAATGCGCTTGCTGAGCAATTCATTCGCTCATACTTGTTTTATTTATATATATTTTAGCCTGCCAGAAAGAAGGTGTATTGGCGAGAGTTGTCCGCATAGCTGATCAGAGATGGGGAAAGATATTAGCGTAAAGACGTTTTGATCCAGAGCATTGGAGCTAGTGAGAGGTTTTGCATATAGATGTTTTCTATTGAATATATATTATATTGTGTAAAGTTAGTTGCCTGGTATACTTCTTATCGAAGTTATACTGGTGTATTAGAATTTATGTAAAGAGAATGGTTGTAAAGAAGAAAGATTGTTGTAATGAAATTTTGGATTCTTGTTTCTAGCACTATAACCTTTAAAGATTCTTGGTAGAGTTGGGGTCACAGATATTATTATTATTATTATTGTGTTGATTTTATATTGAACAGGTTGTTTGGATTAAGAGTGCAGTGTGACGACCAAATCCTTTGACCCCGGATTTGGGGGCGTTACAGTTGGTATCAGAGCAAGGGTTATAGTAAAACTAGAAACGAGAGTGTGTGGGAGTGTATATAGTTATATAAGGAACGTCAGAGCTCATTTAGAGTTCGTATTGGACTATTGGATATAGTACCGCTGAGTGAGTTGAGATGGAGGTATTTGATTGAGATAGTTGTGCTGAAATGGATAGAACTTCTTGCGTTTGTAGACGTCTATGGCGGAATCTTCGAGGACTATTATGAGTCGACGACGACGTACGATATTGATAACCTTGCGACATGGAAAAGAAGGGCTGAAATCGAATAACGTGGAAAAGAAGGGCTGAAATCGAATAACGAGCTATCGAAGGAGTCGACGGAGGAGTCATATGTGAAGACCTTGGTAATACCTTCCCATCCTAAGGAAATATTTGACATTTCTTTAAGCGAAGCTGTGTTGGTGAATATATTCCACCTTTTGACCTTGTACTTGATACTTTTGATCAATCATGATTGCAATTGCATCAGAGGTTGTTGTGACATCTATTTCAAATTTGTGAAGCCTGTTGAAAATATGTTATTTAAATTCCAACTCCTTCATTCTTCCGGAGTGGATAACTCTATTTGTGATGTAACACTATTTGTTGATACTTCCTTTCTGGTTGTTGTTCTTCTTTTCTGAAATAACACCTTTGGAATCTATTCAATTTCAATCCAAGGTGTGTATTTGAGATTTCTTATCGAAAGGCCCTGGTTGTCATTCCGACTCTAAATTTCTTTTATATTTCTCTACTCCAACTGAGGTAAACAACCCTATTTATAGGGGACACAAGGACTATCTGTCTATGTGATAGAAGTCTGACGGGACGCCGTCACTTGTGTGTTGTGAAATACAAGAAGGCTAATTACCTTTTGTATTGTCTTAATAGAGACACACAACATTGAGTTCATGTGATCAAATTGGTCTCTCAGTAATTCTTTCACTTCCAATAATGTTTGCTTTGGAATATACAGATTTGGTAACCCCAATTGTGGGACATCTGCTACGATATAGAATCTTTTCACTTCAAAATATCATGAATTTTTGTTATACCAAATAATCTGGGAGGTATGCCATTAGGGTGAACTGAAATTTACCCTACCATAATGAACGAAGAATTTGCGATTGAATTACCATGAGCGAAAGTGGATTACGATGCGATTAGAATACTAGTAACATATAACGGAGCCAGTTGTTCTCTCTCTATCGATTAACGTTACGATGTGGAAGAGGTGAAGTTAGATAATTCAAGAGTTGATTGGAAATTTGGGGAAAAATGTGTAATTGTGCTAATGATATCCCGTGTTGTGGAAGATGGACATAATAGGTTTTTGTCTCAATGAGAAGAACTTTTAAGATTTGATGATAGGCTAATAATGGAGAATGAGTTGATCTTTGAGTATTTCAGGATTGTATGATATGATTGCAAGTCTTTTGCTCACGATAGTTAAGGTAGATGTTGCTAGCCAATGTGGATGTATAGAATGAGAATCAAGATAATGTCGAGTTGATCAAGCTGTTTGGGAAATGAGATGGAACCATGGAAAAGGTGTCATGAGTGTTACTGTGAATGTATCTTCTGAATTATTTAGGAATCAGATGGAGAGCAATTAAGTTATTGGAACTAGGTAGAACAATTTTAAAGATATGGGACTAAGTCACCAAGTTGATAAGGAATATTCTCCCAATTGTAAATAGGAAAAGAAGATGAAGAGGTGTTAATAAGGATTTAAAGACAATGGATGAGGTAATGAGTGATTGTTTTAAACTGAATATTTGTTTGGCACGGAAGGTATGTGATCGTTGAAAGCAGTTGTTAAATATATTGGAGGTAGATAAAGTTGACCCAAGAATATGGATGGCTGATAGTATGAGTAGAAAAAAAAAAAAGATCAGAGATGTAAATATCTTCGGTACAAGGATTAGAAAGGATAGAGCTTTAAGGTTATGATAACAAGAGATTAATAAGAAGAAATGACGGAATTAAGGGTTCAACCAAAATTGATTAAAGAGAAAGGGCTACATAAAGGAAAGAGTTATGGAGAAAGAAATGGAATTCAGTTACAGGAGGGAACGAGAAAGAATAAGGGATAAGAAGGAAATGTAAGGATATATAAGAGGTTTAAAAAGGATATTAATGTTGGTGAGTATTTAAGTGCTTGGGATGCTAGAAAATGAAGACATTGTAACAGAGGTATAGTAGACGATTACAACTAAAGAGATTCCTGAATGGAAGTGGAAACATATTAAGATAGACTTTGTAGTAGAGTTGCTAAGGCTTAGAGCTAATCATGATGTTATTTGAGTTATTATTGATCGATTAACGAGAGATATTTATTAGATGAATTGGTTCATCTCTAGCTATTTGAATGAGGTAATAGTACGGCATGGAATGACGGGTTCAAATGTATTTGACAGAGATCCGCGACTTAATTAAATAATTCAGACAGACTATGGTTGTGTACTAAATTTTTAAGGTAATTGGAAGGACCATTTACCGTTGATTAGATTTTCTTACGACAACAGTTATTATGACAATTTTGAATTGCTACCTTATGTCGGTTTACTGCGTGTTAGGAAAGTTGCGTATAAGTTTGCGTACCACTCCATGAGTGGTGTATTCATAGTGTATTTCATAAAATACGAACCTATAGAGATTTAGTTAAATTGTTCTATGTTGAGTAACCATTTGAGATATTGAGTCAGTATGAGAGAGTGATGAGTAATAGAGGAGTCAAATTAGTATGAGTATGAGGAGAAATCCTAAGGTTGAAGAGTCAACCTAGGAATTTGAGAATGAGATGTTGGAAAATATCCACTTGTGTTTGCGTAAGCTGATTCTGAGGACAGAATCCTGTTAAGGGGGGAAGGATGTAAGATCCGGGAAAATTACGTGTTAATATTTGATGTGAAATTAAATTTCAATTTCATATTAAGAGTTATTAAATGATTTATCTGTTTAAACGTGCTAAGTTATTTGTTAAATGATTGAAAATGTGATATTGTGATGCTATGTGAAATGTGTGGGGAATTAGAAACTATTTTGAAAAGGATGTCATACTAATTTATTCTATTTTAAATTATCAAAGAGAAAATTTGGATCGTTCCCAAATTATTCGGGAGATTGGTATATCGTTCGTACCAATATTTCATTCGTTAAAGTAGGAAGTATTCGAAAATATTCGCAATAAAGGTATTTTGGTTCGTATATTTTGAATTAAACGATACTTGTAGTTATCCGTACTTTATGGATGCTTATCGTCTCGTGAAACGTGTATTCTGCTTTATTAAAGGTTTAAAGCATATATTCTGTTAAATTGTATTTAAAGCGATCTATCGGATCAGTATCGATCCAAAAATGTCGTTTGGGGGTATTATTTTCCGTTTAATATAAAAAGGCAAATCGTACTTTGTTTTGCGTATAATAAAGCTTAATTACAGTTAAAAATCTAAAAACCCCTAAAACGTGTTCTTCGTGTTCTTGAGAATCAAACTCAATTTTGAAGGCGTTATCGGAATCCGATTTCGATGTTCTTGTAACCAAAATGAATCTCTCATCATCCTCTACCTAAATCCACCATCAAAATTCATGTGGGTATGATTTTCTGATCTTTCCGATTTTTAATTATTTATTTATTTTCGAATTTTTATATTTAAATTGGGGGTTTCTTTATTATTGATTGTTCTTGATGATTGATAGCTTAATCGTGTTTGTTGTGTGATTTAGAGTGTAAGTATGATTTTTAATTTAAGTTTTGAGCCGGTAATCGAGTAGATCGGAAAATTGTATATGACCGGAGTTTGGTCGGGATTTTGATCGGCTAAGTGAATGTTGATAACATTTGTACCATTGAATAGATCGTCGAATAAGGAATCTGTTGGTATAAGAATCTTTGAGTTTGGTGTTAGTTTTGACCTCGCCGGAAAATCGCCGCCACCGCCGGTGACTTTCGTTTCTGGCGATTCTATACTGTTTTTGCATGTGTTTTATTGGGTTAAATGAAGTTGTGATGTTGCTACTGATTTCCTGAAAAAATCCGTGTGTTTGGGTCGAGTTCGGGCATGGCCGGAGAAGTTTCCGGTGGCCGGACGCCGGCCGGAAACTGGGAAACCCAGTTTTCCGGTGGTGTTCTTCGCCAACCCGAAAACATTCTTCGTGACCCGTTTACCCGATTTTCCCGACCCGGTTTCGATTCCTAAAAACCCTAATTTCATTTTAGAAAACTGTTTCTGGAGTTAATTATTTTAAAATAATTCAAAAATAGTTTTATAATTCTAAAAATCATATCTTTGATTTAAAAATACATTTTATTATTCCGAAAATTTTATAAATTCATAAATATTTATTTAAATTCGAAAATTGATTAAATTTAATTATTTTAATTATTTTTGATTAATAATTAATTAATTTAATTAATTGATTAATTCTTTTAATCAGTTAATTCTTAATAATTAATTATTAATTAGATTTAATTAATTAAAATTAAGTTTAATTATTTTCTAGCTTGGTTCATTTATTTAAAAATAGTTTGAGCATTTAAAGAGTGTCAATTAATTTTATTAATTGATTTAATTGCATTTAAAATACTTATATTGGATTTAAAAATCCGATTTTTGATTTTTAAAATTGTTTGTGGCTTATTTAAATTCAAATAAGCTTCGTGTGATGTTTTAAAAATGGTTATAAGTGCTATATGGTTTGTATGAGTTGTGTAATGTGTTTTATAGTCCGTATATGCCCGTACTAGGGCTAGTGTCTGAGTTTTAAATATCGTAAATTAGACCGGGCGTCCGATACGTAACCGGTTACTTGTTTAAATATGTTATGTGAATGATGTGAATTATCTGTTGTTGAGTCATGCATGCGAATAAATTGTGTTGAGACTTGTTTGAGTATTTGGTCGTGTCTAATATCATCACGAGGGGTAGTTGGGATAGAAATTTGTCGGTTATGTTAGAAAGTGAGATTTACGAGGCCGTTGACTTAGATGTTGACTTTTATAGTATGGGGAGTTTCGTCAAGCGAGTTACGAGGATTACTTGTATAGTTAGTTGTGATCATTCTATCAATTGAAATGTGGTTGTCTGTGCAACAGAGGCTATTGGACGAGACGAGTCAGATTATCGAAGTTAAGTTACAATCGTTTATGGAATGTGAAATCATACGTTAAAGACTAAGTACCGTCTCATGTTTGACTATCGAGGCTGGCACATGGATTCGAAATGGTAGAAGCAGACTAGTGGTATTCGCAAGAGCGTTAAAGCAAAGAAGGACGGGAGTAGAGAATCGTGCGATAAGACAGGATAAGGAGGGAATCGTATTGTTTCAGCGTTACGAAATAGCTAAGGACCAGAGGCAAGTGTTTATACCCTTGCTTATTAATTAAGGGATATTATCTTGAATTATTAGTATGCATGTTGAATGCTTATTACTGAATTTTCAAATGTTGATTTCTTTGCATTGAATTGCAAATATGTTATTTAATCTCGTAAATTGACGAGTACTCTTTTATACCTTTTGAGTTTAGATTCATATTTTCATATTGATTGGAAAGATATACTTATTATATTGAAAAGTTTGAAGAGATAATTATGGGCCGTATACTAAGGCTTTCTTTTAAAAGACATGATTTTAAAACATTAGGTTGGAATATTGCCAACCCTAGATGAGTGGGAACTTGTGAACCCTATGTTGAAAATGTTATTTTAAATTCCGAAGTTGTGGTACTTGTTCTACAAGTATTCCATTTTTCCATCCTGCACCCTTGCAAGTATTATTATCATTTCTTGTTAATGCGATCATCTGATCCATTCCCTGATTCGAATTCATTTATGCTGTGCATGATTTAGTTTACTTCCTTCAAATACGAGGCTTATCTATTATAAGTATATGTTCGAAGGACTTGAACTATTTCTGTCAGAAGTTCATAAACCCTTGTTTTCTTCATTTATAAACTTCACCCTGAATTTTTCTTAAACTTGAACTTGACTTTCTTGTCACTTACCAGATTGTTGAATCTTAACTAATTCTTCCATGATGTGATAATTTGAACTGTTGAGGCCATCTAGAGCCTGTTCTTTGAACCCTATTCTATATTGAGTTGTTACAAATTCTGTTGATATCATAATGCCTGTTTCATATCAGACTAAATCTTGTTGAGCATGTCATTGTTTATTCTTCATTATATCCCAGTTGTTACATCGAACCCGTCGATGCTTATTATATTGTCACTTTTCATATGCACCTCCCCATATTGTGTCGATCTCGTCGATACTAGATTATATTGTTATTCCTTAATGGATTCTTCATAATTGAACTGTTTCCTGGAACGTGAGTTTTCCAGCAATTGTTGTATTAGGTTGTCGATTCTTCCGACACCTGATTGTCGAAGGAAGGTTGTCAATTGTTCTGACACCTGACGTATATATATATAATATAGGATTGGAATGTTTTTAAATGGGACCAGTAATTGGTCGGGCCATATTTATGGTCGGAATAAATTAAGGCCCAGATTGGCCTAGGATCCAGTAGAGGACTTTGCTATAAGCAAGTCCGGGGTTGATGCGTGGCTGGCCAGCAGCACAACCTTTGATTTGATAAATGTTAAAAATCCAATTCTAATATTAATTCTTATTTCTGGGATGAGTTACATCCATATGTTTTGTACTTGTGAGTTATGACCTGATATTCAGGTTTATTCGTTGCGTAAAATTGTTGGTTGTTGATTAATAAATGGTGGTTTCAATCTTGCTGAAATCACTTACTCTTAATTCATTTGGATTCCAATTAGTCGAAATCCATTTCCGTGATTCCATTGGCAGTCGTGAGATATCTATCTTGATGAGTTTTATTCATACCGCATACCCAGTCGGTACTATATTAAAGTCTTGAAGTGCGTTCTTTATTTCTTGACCGAGCGTGATGGCTCATTCTTACTCCTTGATTATTCTACCCTTCCAGAGTTGTTGGTTTCAGAGAATGTTATGAATAGACCTGTTATCTTCAAAATTAGTATTTTTGTACAAACTATGGTCTTGAAGACGTATGAGTTATATTTATTTCATATTTTCTACTTACTATTGTAGATATTGTTGATTCGGTCGCCGTAACGACCAATATAAATCTTTTTGTGTTTTAAACTATTCAATTGAGAGAAGAAGAATGAGAAATTGTGGTAAATTACCAAACTTGTTTTGAAAATATTAGAGATTACAAATGTTTAAGCCAAAGGCTTGTTTATTTAAAAATCCAAAGTTTATTTTGGAAACCTTTCGTATTATATTTAATAATGCGCTTGCTGAGAAATTCATTCGCTCATACTTGTTTTATTTATATATATTTTAGCCTGCCAGAAAGAAGGTGTATTGGCGAGAGTTGTCCGCATAGCTGATCAGAGATGGGGAAAGATATTAGCGTAAAGACGTTTTGATCCAGAGCATTGGAGCTAGTGAGAGGTTTTGCATATAGATGTTTTCTATTGAATATATATTATATTGTGTAAAGTTAGTTGCCTGGTATACTTCTTATCGAAGTTATACTGGTTTATTAGAATTTATGTAAAGAGAATGGCTGTAAAGAAGAAAGATTGTTGTAATGAAATTTTGGATTCTTGTTTCTAGCACTATAACCTTTAAAGATTCTTGGTAGAGTTGGGGTCACAGATATTATTATTATTATTATTGTGTTGATTTTATATTGAACAGGTTGTTTGGATTAAGAGTGCAGTGTGACGACCAAATCCTTTGACCCCGGATTTGGGGGCGTTACAGTTGGTATCAGAGCAAGGGTTATAGTAAAACTAGAAACGAGAGTGTGTGGGAGTGTATATAGTTATATAAGGAACGTCAGAGCTCATTTAGAGTTCGTATTGGACTATTGGATATAGTACCGCTGAGTGAGTTGAGATGGAGGTATTTGATTGAGATAGTTGTGCTGAAATGGATAGAACTTCTTGCGTTTGTAGACGTCTATGGCGGAATCTTCGAGGACTATTACGAGTCGACGACGACGTACGATATTGATAACCTTGCGACATGGAAAAGAAGGGCTGAAATCGAATAACGTGGAAAAGAAGGGCTGAAATCGAATAACGAGCTATCGAAGGAGTCGACGGAGGAGTCATATGTGAAGACCTTGGTAATACCTTCCCATCCTAAGGAAATATTTGACATTTCTTTAAGCGAAGCTGTGTTGGTGAATATATTCCACCTTTTGACCTTGTACTTGATACTTTTGATCAATCATGATTGCAATTGCATCAGAGGTTGTTGTGACATCTATTTCAAATTTGTGAAGCCTGTTGAAAATATGTTATTTAAATTCCAACTCCTTCATTCTTCCGGAGTGGATAACTCTATTTGTGATGTAACACTATTTGTTGATACTTCCTTTCTGGTTGTTCTTCTTTTCTGAAATAACACCTTTGGAATCTATTCAATTTCAATCCAAGGTGTGTATTTGAGATTTCTTATCGAAAGGCCCTGGTTGTCATTCCGACTCTAAATTTCTTTTATATTTCTCTACTCCAACTGAGGTAAACAACCCTATTTATAGGGGACACAAGGACTATCTGTCTATGTGATAGAAGTCTGACGGGACGTCGTCACTTGTGTGTTGTGAAATACAAGAAGGCTAATTACCTTTAGTATTGTCTTAATAGAGACACACAACATTGAGTTCATGTGATCAAATTGGTCTCTCAGTAATTCTTTCACTTCCAATAATGTTTGCTTTGGAATATACAGATTTGGTAACCCCAATTGTGGGACATCTGCTACGATATATAATCTTTTCACTTCGAAATATCATGAATTTTTGTTATACCAAATAATCTGGGAGGTATGCCATTAGGGTGAACTGAAATTTACCCTACCATAATGAACGAAGAATTTGCGATTGAATTACCACGAGCGAAAGCGGATTACGATGCGATTAGAATACTAGTAACATATAACGGAGCCAGTTGTTCTCTCTCTATCGATTAACGTTACGATGTGGAAGAGGTGAAGTTAGATAATTCAAGAGTTGATTGGAAATTTGGGGAAAAATGTGTAATTGTGCTAATGATATCCCGTGTTGTGGAAGATGGACATAATAGGTTTTTGTCTCAATGAGAAGAACTTTTAAGATTTGATGATAGGCTAATAATGGAGAATGAGTTGATCTTTGAGTATTTCAGGATTGTATGATATGATTGCAAGTCTTTTGCTCACGATAGTTAAGGTAGATGTTGCTAGCCAATGTGGATGTATAGAATGAGAATCAAGATAATGTCGAGTTGATCAAGCTGTTTGGGAAATGAGATGGAACCATGGAAAAGGTGTCATGAGTGTTACTGTGAATGTATCTTCTGAATTATTTAGGAATCAGATGGAGAGCAATTAAGTTATTGGAACTAGGTAGAACAATTTTAAAGATATGGGACTAAGTCACCAAGTTGATAAGGAATATTCTCCCAATTGTAAATAGGAAAAGAAGACGAAGAGGTGTTAATAAGGATTTAAAGACAATGGATGAGGTAATGAGTGATTGTTTTAAACTGAATATTTGTTTGGCACGGAAGGTATGTGATCGTTGAAAGCAGTTGTTAAATATATTGGAGGTAGATAAAGTTGACCCAAGAATATGGATGGCTGATAGTATGAGTAGAAAAAAAAAAGAGATCAGAGATGTAAATATCTTCGGTACAAGGATTAGAAAGGATAGAGCTTTAAGGTTATGATAACAAGAGATTAATAAGAAGAAATGACGGAATTAAGGGTTCAACCAGAATTGATTAAAGAGAAAGGGCTACATAAAGGAAAGAGTTATGGAGAAAGAAATGGAATTCAGTTACAGGAGGGAACGAGAAAGAATAAGGGATAAGAAGGAAATGTAAGGATATATAAGAGGTTTAAAAAGGATATTAATGTTGGTGAGTATTTAAGTGCTTGGGATGCTAGAAAATGAAGACATTGTAACAGAGGTATAGTAGACGATTACAACTAAAGAGATTCCTGAATGGAAGTGGAAACATATTAAGATAGACTTTGTAGTAGAGTTGCTAAGGCTTAGAGCTAATCATGATGTTATTTGAGTTATTATTGACCGATTAACGAGAGATATTTATTAGATGAATTGGTTCATCTCTAGCTATTTGAATGAGCTAATAGTACGGCATGGAATGACGGGTTCAAATGTATTTGACAGAGATCCGCGACTTAATTAAATAATTCAGACAGACTATGGTTGTGTACTAAATTTTTAAGGTAATTGGAAGGACCATTTACCGTTGATTAGATTTTCTTACGACAACAGTTATTATGACAATTTTGAATTGCTACCTTATGTCGGTTTACTGCGTGTTAGGAAAGTTGCGTATAAGTTTGCGTACCACTCCATGAGTGGTGTATTCATAGTGTATTTCATAAAATACGAACCTATAGAGATTTAGTTAAATTGTTCTATGTTGAGTAACCATTTGAGATATTGAGTCAGTATGAGAGAGTGATGAGTAATAGAGGAGTCAAATTAGTATGAGTATGAGGAGAAATCCTAAGGTTGAAGAGTCAACCTAGGAATTTGAGAATGAGATGTTGGAAAATATCCACCTGTGTTTGCGTAAGCTGATTCTGAGGACAGAATCCTGTTAAGGGGGGAAGGATGTAAGATCCGGGAAAATTACGTGTTAATATTTGATGTGAAATGAAATTTTAATTTCATATTAAGAGTTATTAAATGAGTTATTAAATGATTTATCTGTTTAAACGTGCTAAGTTATTTGTTAAATGATTGAAAATGTGATATTGTGATGCTATGTGAAATGTGTAGGGAATTAGAAACTATTTTGAAGAGGATGTCATACTAATGTATTCTATTTTAAATTATCAAAGAGAAAATTTGGATCGTTCCCAAATTATTCGGGAGATTGGTATATCGTTCGTACCAATATTTCATTCGTTAAAGTAGGAAGTATTCGAAAATATTCGCAATAAAGGTATTTTGGTTCGTATATTTTGAATTAAACGATACTTGTAGTTATCCGTACTTTATGGATGCTTATCGTCTCGTGAAACGTGTATTCTGCTTTATTAAAGGTTTAAAGCATATATTCTGTTAAATTGTATTTAAAGCGATCTATCGGATCAGTATCGATCCAAAAATGTCGTTTGGGGGTATTATTTTCCGTTTAATATAAAAAGGCAAATCGTACTTTGTTTTGCGTATAATAAAGCTTAATTACAGTTAAAAATCTAAAAACCCCTAAAACGTGTTCTTCGTGTTCTTGAGAATCAAACTCAATTTTGAAGGCGTTATCGGAATCCGATTTCGATGTTCTTGTAACCAAAATGAATCTCTCATCATCCTCTACCTAAATCCACCATCAAAATTCATGTGGGTATGATTTTCTGATCTTTCCGATTTTTAATTATTTACTTATTTTCGAATTTTTATATTTAAATTGGGGGTTTCTTTATTATTGATTGTTCTTGATGATTGATAGCTTAATCGTGTTTGTTGTGTGATTTAGAGTGTAAGTATGATTTTTAATTTAAGTTTTGAGCCGGTAATCGAGTAGATCGGAAAATTGTATATGACCGGAGTTTGGTCGGGATTTTGATCGGCTAAGTGAACGTTGATAACGTTTGTACCATTGAATAGATCGTCGAATAAGGAATCTGTTGGTATAAGAATCTTTGAGTTTGGTGTTAGTTTTGACCTCGCCGGAAAATCGCCGCCACCGCCGGTGACTTTCGTTTCTGGCGATTCTATACTGTTTTTGCATGTGTTTTATTGGGTTAAATGAAGTTGTGATGTTGCTACTGATTTCCTGAACAAATCCGTGTGTTTGGGTCGAGTTCGAGCATGGCCGGAGAAGTTTCCGGTGGCCGGACGCCGGCCGGAAACTGGGAAACCCAGTTTTCCGGTGGTGTTCTTCGCCAACCCGGAAACATTCTTCGTGACCCGTTTACCCGATTTTCCCGACCCGGTTTCGATTCCTAAAAACCCTAATTTCATTTTAGAAAACTGTTTCTGGAGTTAATTATTTTAAAATAATTCAAAAATAGTTTTATAATTCTAAAAATCATATCTTTGATTTAAAAATACATTTTATTATTCCGAAAATTTTATAAATTCATAAATATTTATTTAAATTCGAAAATTGATTAAATTTAATTATTTTAATTATTTTTGATTAATAATTAATTAATTTAATTAATTGATTAATTCTTTTAATCAGTTAATTCTTAATAATTAATTATTAATTAGATTTAATTAATTAAAATTAAGTTTAATTATTTTCTAGCTTGGTTCATTTATTTAAAAATAGTTTGAGCATTTAAAGAGTGTCAATTAATTTTATTAATTGATTTAATTGCATTTAAAATACTTATATTGGATTTAAAAATCCGGTTTTTTATTTTTAAAATTGTTTGTGGCTTATTTAAATTCAAATAAGCTTCGTGTGATGTTTTAAAAATGGTTATAAGTGCTATATGGTTTGTATGAGTTGTGTAATGTGTTTTATAGTCCGTATATGCCCGTACTAGGGCTAGTGTCTGAGTTTTAAATATCGTAAATTAGACCGGGCGTCCGATACGTAACCGGTTACTTGTTTAAATATGTTATGTGAATGATGTGAATTATCTGTTGTTGAGTCATGCATGCGAATAAATTGTGTTGAGACTTGTTTGAGTATTTGGTCGTGTCTAATATCATCACGAGGGGTAGTTGGGATAGAAATTTGTCGGTTATGTTAGAAAGTGAGATTTACGAGGCCGTTGACTTAGATGTTGACTTTTATAGTATGGGGAGTTTCGTCAAGCGAGTTACGAGGATTACTTGTATAGTTAGTTGTGATCATTCTATCAATTGAAATGTGGTTGTCTGTGCAACAGAGGCTATTGGACGAGACGAGTCAGATTATCGAAGTTAAGTTACAATCGTTTATGGAATGTGAAATCATACGTTAAAGACTAAGTACCGTCTCATGTTTGACTATCGAGGCTGGCACATGGATTCGAAATGGTAGAAGCAGACTAGTAGTATTCGCAAGAGCGTTAAAGCAAAGAAGGACGGGAGTAGAGAATCGTGCGATAAGACAGGATAAGGAGGGAATCGTATTGTTTCAGCGTTACGAAATAGCTAAGGACCAGAGGCAAGTGTTTATACCCTTGCTTATTAATTAAGGGATATTATCTTGAATTATTAGTATGCATGTTGAATGCTTATTACTGAATTTTCAAATGTTGATTTCTTTGCATTGAATTGCAAATATGTTATTTAATCTCGTAAATTGACGAGTACTCTTTTATACCTTTTGAGTTTAGATTCATATTTTCATATTGATTGGAAAGATATACTTATTATATTGAAAAGTTTGAAGAGATAATTATGGGCCGTATACTAAGGCTTTCTTTTAAAAGACATGATTTTAAAACATTAGGTTGGAATATTGCCAACCCTAGATGAGTGGGAACTTGTGAACCCTATGTTGAAAATGTTATTTTAAATTCCGAAGTTGTGGTACTTGTTCTACAAGTATTCCATTTTTCCATCCTGCACCCTTGCAAGTATTATTATCATTTCTTGTTAATGCGATCATCTGATCCATTCCCTGATTCGAATTCATTTATGCTGTGCATGATTTAGTTTACTTCCTTCAAATACGAGGCTTATCTATTATAAGTATATGTTCGAAGGACTTGAACTATTTCTGTCAGAAGTTCATAAACCCTTGTTTTCTTCATTTATAAACTTCACCCTGAATTTTTCTTAAACTTGAACTTGACTTTCTTGTCACTTACCAGATTGTTGAATCTTAACTAATTTTTCCATGATGTGATAATTTGAACTGTTGAGGCCATCTAGAGCCTGTTCTTTGAACCCTATTCTATATTGAGTTGTTACAAATTCTGTTGATATCATAATGCCTGTTTCATATCAGACTAAATCTTGTTGAGCATGTCATTGTTTATTCTTCATTATATCCCAGTTGTTACATCGAACCCGTCGATGCTTATTATATTGTCACTTTTCATATGCACCTCCCCATATTGTGTCGATCTCGTCGATACTAGATTATATTGTTATTCCTTAATGGATTCTTCATAATTGAACTGTTTCCTGGAACGTGAGTTTTCCAGCAATTGTTGTATTAGGTTGTCGATTCTTCCGACACCTGATTGTCGAAGGAAGGTTGTCAATTGTTCTGACACCTGACGTATATATATATAATATAGGATTGGAATGTTTTTAAATGGGACCAGTAATTGGTCGGGCCATATTTATGGTCGAAATAAATTAAGGCCCAGATTGGCCTAGGATCCAGTAGAGGACTTTGCTATAAGCAAGTCCGGGGTTGATGCGTGGCTGGCCAGCAACACAACCTTTGATTTGATAAATGTTAAAAATCCAATTCTAATATTAATTCTTATTTCTGGGATGAGTTACATCCATATGTTTTGTACTTGTGAGTTATGACCTGATATTCAGGTTTATTCGTTGCGTAAAATTGTTGGTTGTTGATTAATAAATGGTGGTTTCAATCTTGCTGAAATCACTTACTCTTAATTCATTTGGATTCCAATTAGTCGAAATCCACTTCCGTGATTCCATTGGCAGTCGTGAGATATCTATCTTGATGAGTTTTATTCATACCGCATACCCAGTCGGTAATATATTAAAGTCTTGAAGTGCGTTCTTTATTTCTTGACCGAGCGTGATGGCTCATTCTTACTCCTTGATTATTCTACCCTTCCAGAGTTGTTGGTTTCAGAGAATGTTATGAATAGACCTGTTATCTTCAAAATTAGTATTTTTGTACAAACTATGGTCTTGAAGACGTATGAGTTATATTTATTTCATATTTTCTACTTACTATTGTAGATATTGTTGATTCGGTCGCCGTAACGACCAATATAAATCTTTTTGTGTTTTAAACTATTCAATTGAGAGAAGAAGAATGAGAAATTGTGGTAAATTACCAAACTTGTTTTGAAAATATTAGAGATTACAAATGTTTAAGCCAAAGGCTTGTTTATTTGAAAATCCAAAGTTTATTTTGGAAACCTTTCGTATTATATTTAATAATGCGCTTGCTGAGCAATTCATTCGCTCATACTTGTTTTATTTATATATATTTTAGCCTGCCAGAAAGAAGGTGTATTGGCGAGAGTTGTCCGCATAGCTGATCAGAGATGGGGAAAGATATTAGCGTAAAGACGTTTTGATCCAGAGCATTGGAGCTAGTGAGAGGTTTTGCATATAGATGTTTTCTATTGAATATATATTATATTGTGTAAAGTTAGTTGCCTGGTATACTTCTTATCGAAGTTATACTGGTGTATTAGAATTTATGTAAAGAGAATGGTTGTAAAGAAGAAAGATTGTTGTAATGAAATTTTGGATTCTTGTTTCTAGCACTATAACCTTTAAAGATTCTTGGTAGAGTTGGGGTCACAGATATTATTATTATTATTATTGTGTTGATTTTATATTGAACAGGTTGTTTGGATTAAGAGTGCAGTGTGACGACCAAATCCTTTGACCCCGGATTTGGGGGCGTTACATTAGTCATGGATAGTGGATGTTCTGTGCACATGACTGGAAACAAAGCCCTGTTATCAGAATATGAGGAAAAAGCTGGCCCAACTGTGTCTTATGGAGATGACAACATTGGACAAACTTTGGGATATGACAATATAATCATTGGAAATGTCATCATTGAAAAAGTAGCTCTAGTGAAAGGACTGAAACACAACTTGTTGAGTATTAGTCAAATCACTGATAGAGGTTATCATGTCCACTTCTATTTCACACATTGTGAAGTAGTCAATAAAGCAACTGGAAAGATAGCTCTGACTGGCTACATGCATGGTAACATATATGAAGCCAACATTCAATCAGATACTGATGGCTCTTCTACCTGTCTGATCAGTAAAGCATCAGTATATGAAAGTTGGAATTGGCACAAGAAGCTTTCTCATCTCAACTTTAGCAATATCAATGAGTTGGTTAAGAAAGATTTAGTGAGAGGATTACCTAAAGTTTTGTATACTCCTGATGGACTCTGTGATGCATGTCAGAAAGCAAAACAGAGGAGGACATCATTCCAGAGTAAATCAGAATCCTCTATTGAAGAACCATATCACATGCTGCATCTTGATTTATTTGGTCCAGTCAACATCATGTCCATCAGTAAGAAAAGGTACACTCTTGTAATTGTTGATGAATATTCTAGATTCACCTGGGTGTATTTTCTGCACAGAAAAGATGAGACTCCTGAAGTTCTGTTGGATCATGTGAGAATGATTGAGACAACCACAAAGTACAAAGTCAAGATACTGAGAAGTGATAATGGTACTGAATTTAAGAATTCAAAGATGGAAGAGTTCTGCAAATACAAAGGAATTATTCAACAATTCTCTGCTCCTGGCACACCCCAGCAAAATGGAGTAGTTGAAAGGAAAAATAGAACTCTTATTGAAGCTGGCAGAACTATGTTGGAAGAAGCTAAATTACCTACATATTTCTGGGCAGAAGCAGTCAACACAACATGATATACTCAAAATCTCACATTAATAAACAGGCATGGTAGTACTCCTTATCAGTCACTCAAGGAGAAGAAACCAAGTTTGAAGCATCTGCATGTGTTTGGCTGTAAATGTTTTGTTCTCAGAACTCATCCTGAACAGCTAGGGAAATTTGAAACAAAGGCTGATGAAGGAATTTTCATAGGCTATCCTGCATCAAGAGCCTTCAGAGTTTTTAATTTGAGAACAAGAACTGTCATGGAGTCAATACATGTATCTTTTGATGACAAGAAGATAACTGGAATCAATGAAGACTCTCATGATAGATTGATTTTTGAAAATGAAGCTACCAAGGAACCTGAAGAAAGTGAATCAGATCCTGTCAATTCATCAGATCTTGATGGGTCACCAAATCCTGATGACACACCAGATACTGATGGTGCTAATACTGATGATGCAATCAATAGTGATACTTCTAGTAGTGCTAATGTTGAGGGGGAGCAACAGCATTCTGCTACAAGTTCAGAGTTAACTCAATCATCAGGACAGAATTCTTTAGATACTGATTCAAGTGATGATCCTGATAACTTATCAGGAGGAGATAGCAATAATTTAGGGGGAACTTCAAATCAAGCAAATTCTTAAAATCAAGATAACACCAATCCAGGGGGAGCATCTACTTCAAGGACTGATTTACCACCAGCAAGGAAATGGACTGCAAGTCATACTCCTGATTTGATCATTGGATATCCTGATGTAGGTGTTCAAACAAGAAGTGCAACTCAGAATGAATGTCTATACAATAACTTTCTATCCAAGGAGGAGCCAAAGAAAGTTGAAGATGCACTTAAAGATGTTGATTGGGTTACTACAATGCAAGAGGAACTGAATGAATTTGAAAGAAATGAAGTCTGGAAACTGGTACTAAGACCAAAGAATTGATCAATTGTTGGTACAAAGTAGATTTTCAAGAATAAGACTGATTCTGATGGAGTAATAATCAGAAACAAAGCTATACTAGTTGCAAAGGGGTATTCTCAACAAGAGGTAATTGACTATGATGAAACTTTTGCTCCTGTTGCAAGATTATAAGCCATCAGGATATTTCTTTCTTATGCAGCAGCAACAACAGATGGTGGTGCCTAGGGTTTATAATAACGGCGATCATCGAAATGATCCGTTTTTGCTGCATTCGGAGCCGGGTTCGGGGCTCCGGATTGGGCCGGGTTTGGAGTCCAGGGAAGTGGATGAGGACATGCTCATGGCTCTCGCTCATCAAGACTATAAGGCTGGAAACTTCAAGCAAGCTTTAGAAAATAGCAAGGTTGTTTATCAGAGAAATCCAAGCCGTACAGATAATCTTCTCTTACTAGGGGCAGTTCATTATCAGTTGCATGAATTTTATTTGTGTATTGCAAAGAATGAAGAAGCTCTGCAGATTGATCCTCATTTTGCAGAGTGCTATGGTAACATGGCTAATGCTTGGAAGGAAAAGGGGAATATTGATATTGTGATTCGCTACTATTTAATTGCCATCGAGCTTCGTCCTAATTTTGCCGATGCTTGGTCGAACTTGGCAAGTGCATACATGCGGAAAGGGAGGATGAATGATGCAGCTCAGTGCTGTCGGCAGGCTCTGGCCATAAACCCTCATTTGGTTGATGCACATAGTAATTTAGGCAATCTGGTGAAGGCTCAAGGATTGCTTAACGAGGCATACAGCTGCTATATTGAGGCTCTCCGTTTACAGCCAAATTTTGCAATTGCATGGTCCAATGTTGTCGGTCTTTTTATGGAATCAGGTGAAATGGATAGGGCTCTCCAATATTATAAGGAAGCTGTTAAGCTCAAACCAAAATTTGCAGATGCATACTTAAACCTGGGAAATGTGTATAAGGCTCTGGGAATGCCTCAAGAGGCTATCGTGTGCTATCAGCGTGCTCTTCAGGCGCGTCCTGATTATGCAATGGCCTTTGGTAATCTGGCTAGTATATTCTACGAGCAAGGGAAAATGGACATGGCAATACTCAACTACAAGCGAGCCATTGCCTGTGATGTCGGGTTCTTGGAGGCATATAATAATTTGGGGAATGCACTGAAGGATGCTGGTGGAGTTGAAGAAACTAGTCACTGCTATCGTCAATGCCTTGCTCTGCAACCAACCCATCCTCAGGCTCTAACTAATATAGGAAATATCTACATGGAATGGAACATGACCCCTGCTGCGGCACAATGTTACAAGGCAACTTTATCCGTCACAACCGGACTCTCTACCCCTTTTAATAATTTAGCAATTATATACAAACAGCAGGGTAATTATGTGGATGCTATATCATGCTACACTAAAGTTCTGCGCATCGATCCAAATGCAGCCGATGGACTTGTTAATTGGGGAAACACTTACAAGGAGATCGGGAGGGTAACTGAAGCAATTCAAGATTATGTACGAGCTGTTGCTATCCGACCAACCATGGCTGAAGCTCATGCAAATTTGGCTTTAGCTTAAAAGGATAGCGGGCATGTGGAAGCTGCTATTAAGAGTTATAAGCAAGCTTTGTTTCTGCGCCCTGATTTTCCAGAAGCTAAGTACATTGCTGCAGGAAGTTGTTGTTCTCAGATAATGTGGATGAGAAATCAGTTGTTAGATTATGTCATGTCATACTCAAAAATCCCTATTTATTGTGATAACCAAAGTGCTATTGCAATGACAGGAAATCCAGTTCAACATTCTCTTACTAAACACATCAGTATTCGATATCACTTCATAAGAGTACAAGTTCTGGAAGGAACAATTGAACTTCACTTTGTTCCTACTGATCAACAACTAGCTGATATATTCACCAAGCCACTACCTGAAGCTACTTTCAATAAATTGGTGAATGAACTTGGAATGATGAACTTTGAGAATTTCTGAGGAAAGCTACAAAGAGGAAATCCTGATAACTGTCAAATCCTGATGGTTATTCAGAAAGGTGTGGAACTCAGTTACTTTTGACAAAGGGTATTCTGACACCATCTTGATGAGTTTTGAATATAATGGAATTACTCACTATTTGACTCCTGCAATTATGGAGGAAGCCCTGCATTTACCTGTTCTTGGTGATGCTATTCCTGATAATGTTTCGGACTCTACTCTCTTTGAGTTTGTTACAAAGTTGGGCTACAATGGTGAAGTAAAGAGATATGGCAATCTCTTTAGGACAAAGCTTAAGAAGGAATGGAATTTCTTCTTTGACACGATCAGCCGCTGTTTCGTGAACAAGACATCAAATTTTGATGCTCTTCCATCAGGATCTCTTAAAATTGGGTACTCTCTTATCCATTCTACAGTGTTTGATTATGGGTCGTTTATCTTAAAAGCTTTAAGTGATAGGAAATCAGATAAGTTAGGTTCTGTCTGTTTTCTTAGATTTTTACAGTTGATATTTAATCACTTGTGTCCTATTGTTGTTTTTTAGAATGATGTAGTTCTACCTATCTGTAGAATTACTGAGAATAATATTAAGTCCTTAGTCAACAGTGATAAGGCAAACAGTTTTATAGGCAATGCTTTTATTCCTGATGAGGTTAGGTTTTTCTTACATAGGCAAATGCCTACTCGTTATGGTTTAATTTCTAATTCTATGGGGCAAGGCCAATCACACCTTGTTCCTAACCCAAGCATGTCTCCCAAACAGAATAAACAGTCAACAGCCACCTCTATTGTCTCTCAAAAGACTTTAGTTGAAAAATCAAAGAAGTCAGCTAGAACTGATGTGTCAGGAAGGCAATCAGGTTCAGAGGATTTTTCCTCTACACCACTCACTAAAAAGAAGTTACAAGGGGGTGTAAAAGGGGTCCTGGTGAAGAAAGCTGTAAAAGGTGTTGAGGCTGTTTCTGTTAAAAGAAAATTAGTTCTTAGGGATGAGACTGATTCAGAGGATGACTTACCTATCTCCTCTGTGATGAATGTGAATAAGGAAGTTGTTGATACTGCTACTGCAACTGTGGTTCCATTATTTACACCACAGAAGAAAAGAAGATTAACTAAGGGCAGGTATCAAATTCCTTTAGAAAAGAAGCAGGATACTGATGTACAGGACACTTCTATTCTGAATGAGCAATCAGTTTCTACTGCTCAAGCAAATACTGATGTTAGTATTCCTAATGCTGCACCAAGTCAAGTGGTTACTATTTCAGGCTCTCCAGCACAGGCCTCTCCAACAAAAAGACATGTTGATATTTCATGGGAGAAGTATGGTGCTGCTGCTTCCAATCTTGGGATAAAACATCCGATGGAAAAACTAAGGAAGGCAGAAGAATTAGTCTATCAGAGACAGAAGAAACTGAAAGGATCAAGCCCACAAGAACCTGAACCTCAAAGTGGTTCAGCAGCTCTTTCTGATGATCCAGCCACACAAGAACCACTCAATCAAAGTTTGGGTGAAGGCTTAGCTAGTGGAATGGTCCCACAAGAACCATTTTCTCAAAGGGAGAATGCAGACATCAACATTCCAGCTACACAAGAACCATCTTCTCAAAGTGAAGATGCAGGCCAAGCTACAGTTTCTGAGAAATTTCCTGACACAGCTCAAGGGATTTCTGGTGCAGATGAAGTTCAAAGATTGGTCGAGGACACTGTCAATGAGGGAAGCACACAAGAACCTTTGACTCAAAGTGTTGAAGCAGCTTCTGAACCTCAAGCTCCACAAGAACCATTGGTAGCTAATACTGATGCAAGCATATCAAATCCTGACGGTGTTCATCCTGACGCTAGTGGTGCTCCTGATGCTGAGCCTATCCTGATACAGCCACTTCGTTCAAGACCAATGGATTATCCTATCACAGATTCACAGGATAAAATGAAAGGTATAGCTATTCCTGATCCTGATGATACTCATAGTACTGATGATGATGACTCTGATGATAGTTATAATGATGAGAATCGTAAAGGGAAGGAACAGCTTGCTACAGCACTCAAAGTTAGTCTTGGAACTAATTTTGGTTCATCAAGTACATATATGGCTGGCAAAGCTTCCACTGGGAAAGATAAGAGACAAGATTTTTCTATTCCTTCATTTAATCCTGCTGAGGCACTTAGACAGAATGAATGGAACAATTCATGGTACAGATCTGCTAAATCTGTAAGTTATTTTTCTGCTTTGGAACATGCCTATGATGCAGTGAAATCTATAGAGAATCAAGACTTGAAGGATCATCTGAAGGCTACAACTCTGTTATCCAAAAGCCTAAAAAGTGAAATTGATTCTATCAAGAACTCAACTGAGTTGGTGAGGAATGATATTTCTCAAAGTTTTACAAAGGTGCCTACTGCTTTTCAGCTAAGGGTAGTAGAATCCCATGTGAAATCTGTCATTTCTGAACAAACCTCCATCAACAAAAGGATTGATTCTCTGGATACTAAGGTAACTGACATTCAAGCCTCTCTTTCCTTAATTTTGAATTTATTGTCAAATCCTGATGTCAAAAATGGGGAGAAGGTTAGTCAGACAAAATGCACACCTGATCTAGTATTAAGGAATAATGATGATAATACTGGAGATGATGGTAGTGACAAAGCGATACAAGGAGAAACCTCTGATGCTGCTATTTTGAAGTCTACAATTCAAACTTCTTAAAGTCAAACAACGCAGTCAACTCATGTTTCTGATTCAAGAGTAAAGACAGTAAGAACGTTGGTGCAATCTCAGATCCTGACGGAAGAACAAATCCTGACACCTAGTCATGGCATACTCTTGTTGCACTTCCTGAAGGTGATGAAGATATTTTTATTGATAATCCTGAAGATGCATCAAATTTATTTCAGAAGTTTACTACAAAGGATGGTAGAATTGTTACTCTTTATCATGCTGATAAAAGAGTTCAACAATTATTTTCCAGAAAAGCACTCTCTACAGCAAGTAAAGAATATTCAGATCTCTCAAATGAAGAATTCTTGAGACAACAAAAAGAGATAATGGAAAGCTATTCTGTTTCTACTAGAGGTAGTAGGAGAGGTGCTAGAAGAAGTAGATGAGGTTCTTCAACTCAAACAGTACCTAGAAAGACAAGGTCTAGAGGGTTAAGAATTGAAGAAATTCCTGAACCTATTCAAACTCTAGTAGTTCTTGACAGATCTACTTTTGGTGATGATGGAAATGTAGAAGAAGAACCTGAATTGAGAAGAAAATCAAGAAAATCAACTCTCTGCAATACAAATCAAATTAAAGAATCTAATCTTGATGTTGTTCCTGATAGTATTCAAGATCCTGATGATTCTGAAATTCTGCAAGAGATTGATTTGATGATCTTATCTACTGTGGTTGATTTTCACAACAAAGAAGTAGATGAAGAAGAAGAAGCCAGAAGAAGAGAAATCACAAGAAGAACAAATAGAGATTTCAATCTCTATAAACAAAGGCTTAAACGTTCAAATGAAAGAAACTGGAGGAACCCAAGCAGACAAGAATCTTTACTGGAAAGAAGCTATGCCTTTGAAAAGGAAAGAGATAAGAAGTGGAAACACATAAGTACACTGAGGTGTGATACACGTATCAATTTTCAGACTGGAGGAATTATTACAAGTGCTTCAAGTGTTGTTGATTTATATGATATGGTTAGATCAAAAGCACTATGGCTAAGGATGTTTTCAAATATGAAGCAATTGTCAAGCAATTCAAGATAAGGTATTGGACACAGGGATGCTGAATATCTGAATATGTCATATGTTGATCCATACTCCTTGACTGAAATTGGAGGTACTTTAACTTCTGAAAACCTGAACAATTTACTAGTTGTTGATATAGTTATAGATTGTCATGATGGTTTTGACAAGAAAGAAAAGCTTCTGTACTTTATGAAAGATGGTAGTGTGAAGATTCTATCTATTCAAGATCTGCTGATGAAAACTACACAGGAACTGAAATATGTTCATTATCTTTTGAGATCAAAGAATCAAATATGCAAAGTATGGAGTGACATGTTTTTGTCAACAATAAGAAGAAGACTGGATGGAAACAGTAATTTCAATGGTAATTATACTCCCATGTACTTAAATCAAAGAGGTCAGGATGTGGAAATGCAAAGAGGTACTGCTGTTAAAGAAGTAACTTTTGGCATGACTCAACTTACTTTCAATCCTGATGGGAAGGAAATTGCTTATCTTTTGCTTGAAGAGCATAGTCTTCAGAGAAGCTCCATATTGAATCTCAGAGCAGCTATCTACCAGATTAATGAGGAAGATGAAGAACTCAGAAATCTTAAGGACAAACTAATTCAAATTCTTGAAGAAAAAGAAGAAAATTTGTTATCCAACTTCTTGAAGATGAATCAGTTCTATCAAAGAATTTAAACAGATAAGTTGTTTCTGAAGATACTTGTACATTTTGTATATATGTTTTTGACATCATTGAATCTTAGGAATCTATACTTTATTTCACAAAGTATGAGATTGGGGGAGATTGTTATATCAGAATTCAATGATCGTCAGGAGCTAGACTCTACTGATCAGGATTACTGACGTCATCAGGATTGCATGGTCGTCAGGATCAAGATGCATATCAGGACTGGGATCAGGTTTGATCATCAGGACTGGAAGCTAATCAGGATTCCTACTTCGAGTTATATTTGGAGTCTAGTTAAACATGGAAGTTTATTTTGTCAGTTCCTGGTTTATAGAATGTAGCTATCGATTAAGGATATGTTTCAATCTTTGTAATTGATTAGGACTTATCTTGTTATTGATAGAGAAGCTGTGTGAAGTATATAAACACAATTTAGGTTTCGTTTTATGACACAACATTGAACGATCATACACTTGAGTATTTGTGTAACCTAGCAGCTCTCATGAACATCAGAATTTCTTGAGAGAGTTTGTAACAGTTTTATATCAGATTTAATAAAGCTGTTATTGTTCTTTCATATTTGTAATATATATATCTTACTTAGTCGAGAATCTTATACAATTGTATTCAACCCCCTTCTACAATTGTTATTTACTGGGCAACAGAATGCTTTTAAGAATTCCGCCCTAATTGCTAAGGAGATCATTGATACTCAGGCCATAGGGAATAAAACTGCAATAGGATTTGACTATAACAAGAAAGTTGGTAAGAAGATAGTGGAATTCCCTGTGACACCTTCAGTTGTCAAAATGAATACTCCACATGTTCTTAAGAATGTTGATTGTCCAGTTTTTGTTAAGCCTTTTCCACCACTCTTTCATGAGGTTGATCTTTTCATAAGACAAGAATTGCTTGAGGAGGATTTATTGAAGGAAAAAGAGGTAAAGACTAAGTTGCCTAAGAATTCAGTAAAAACTGTTATACCTAAAACTGAAGTAGGTGACTTAGTTAGTAATGCTAAAAAGAACAGGAATGGGAAGAAGAAGATTGTTAATCAGGAAATGGTTCCATATTTTCCCATTGCATCTAGGAAGTTGTGCACTATTTGTAATTCTGCTGGACACCTTACACATGCATGTAAAAAGGTTAAAGTAGAAACTGCTAATACTTGTGAAATGCATAACATGTCTGACATGCCTGATCTTCATGAACCCTGTGGAAAGAAAGAGTGTTTGCTATGTAAGTACAACATCATGCATGCTTATTTTAAGTTGATGAATGATAGTAGCAAAAGCACTGTTAATGTTAAATCAACAGATACTATGAATATCAAACAGGGTAAGACTAAATTGAATGTTACTCCTGTTAAAGTATCTAAACCTTCAGGACCCAAACAATTTTGGGTACCAAAGTCCGCTTAATCAATATGTGATTGCAGGGTAAGGTTAAAAGCTCAAAGGTTGTGTGGATTCTGGATAGTGGCTGTTCTAGACACATGACAGGTGAAGAGTCCCTGCTTACAGAGGTGGTTAAGAAGACCAACCCAATTGTAACCTTTGGAGATGATAGCAAATGATTCACTACGGGATATGGTAAATTGAAAGCTGGAAATGTCATCATTGAAAACATCTTTCTTGTTGAAGGATTGAAGCACAATCTTCTAAGTATCAGTCAGTTCTGTGATAAAGGCTACAATGTAGATTTCAGAAAGGACAAGTGCTTGATCACCAATAGGAAGGATGAGAAGCTTACTCTACTGGGAGTGAGAAAAGGAAATTTGTTTATAGCTGACTTAAGTTCTACCAGTGAAGGAGAAGTTACATGTTTCTATGGAAAGGCATCTTCAGAACAAAGTTGGCTATGGCACAAGAAGCTCTCACATTTGAACTTCAAAACTATGAACTCTTTGGTAAAGAGAGAGTTAGTGAGAGGGTTGCCCCTGATGGAATTCAATCAGGAGGGACTATGTGAAACATGTGAAAAAGGGAAGTCGAAGAAAGCATCACATAGAAGCAAAGGAATGACAAATATTGCTGAACCATTACAGCTGATTCATATGGATTTATTTGGTCCAGTCAATGTTATGTCACTTTCTAGAAAAAGATATGCATTGGTGATGGTGGATGACTACTCCAAGTACATGTGGGTGTTGTTCATACAATCAAAGGATGAAACAACACAACTAATCATTGATCACATCAAGAAGATAGAAGTGGAAGCTAAGCTAACTGTGCGGACAATCAGATCAGACAATGGAACTGAATTCAAGAATGCAGTTCTTAATGATTTCTGCTCAGAGAAAGGAATATCAAGACAGTTTTCAGCACCAAGAACTCCTCAACAAAATGGAGTAGTGGAAAGGAAGAACATGACCTTGGTTGAAGCAGCAAGGACCATGTTAAGTGAATCAAAACTTCCCACTTACTTTTGGGCTGAAGTAGTGAATACAGCTTGCTACACTCAGAATCGTATCCTGATCAACAAAGATCATGAAAAGACTCCGTATGAGTTAATGGCCAACAAGAAACCAACACTGAAGTACTTTCATGTGTTTGGTGCAAAGTGCTTTGTACTTAAAGATGGAGAACATCTTGGCAAGTTTGATGCCAAAGCAGATTAAGGCATTTTTTGGGATATTCTCTGGAATCTAAGGCTTACAGGGTATATGTGATTGAAGATAAGAAGGTGTTGGAAAGCTTTAATGTAACATTTGACGACACCAAAAGACCAGGCCTGCAAACTGGAGAGAACTCTGAATCCTTGGTATTTGAAAATCTATCAGGAGATCTCTCTGACAATGAAGAAGAACCTGAAGTTGTTACAGTTATTAATAATAATCATGATGATAATGATTCTGGACCAAGTGGTGATAGTGGTGGACATACTTAAACTACTATTGGATCCACTAGTCAATCAACAGGGTCAACAGATCATACCGTCAACAACTCAGGGGGAGCAGGAGAAGGATCAACTAGTCACACTCCACAACATCTAGAACAAGGAGAATCATCAAGATCACATCTGCCAAGACAAAGGGTATGTAATAGAGATCATCCCTTTCACTTGATCATTGGTGATCCGGACACAGGAGTGAGAACTAGAAGAACATCACAAAATGAATGTCACTATTCTGGGTTTCTTTCAGAAACAGAACCTAAGAAAGTTGAAGATGCTCTAGATGATCCAGATTGGGTGATTGCTGTGCAAGAGGAACTCAATCAGTTTGAAAGGCAGAAAGTTTGGAAGCTGGTACCCAGGCCTAAGGGAAAATCTGTTATTGGAACAAGATGGGTATTCAGAAATAAGTTGGACGAAGATGGCATTGTAACGAGAAACAAAGCCAGACTGGTTGCTAAAGGTTACTCTCAAGAAGAGGGTATAGATTATGATGAAACCTATGCACCAGTAGCAAGACTTGAGGCCAACAGAATGTTTCTGGCATTCGCAGCACATTCCAATTACAAGGTATATCAGATAGATGTGAAGAGTGCTTTTCTGAACGGGGAGTTAGAAGAAGAAGTGTATGTGGAACAACCTCTAGGTTTTGAGGATTCAAAACTGGCAGACTTTGTGTACTTTCTATTCAAATCTCTCTATGGACTCAAACAAGCTCCAAGGACATGGTATGACACTCTCTCTGAATTCTTACTTGAAAATGATTTTACAAGAGATGTTGTAGACAAAACTCTCTTTTACAAAAAGCACAAAAATGATTTGATATTGGTGCAAGTATATGTTGATGACATAATATTTGGTTCTACTAATGATGATCTATGCAAGAGATTTGCTAAGTTAATGCAGAGTCGTTATGAAATGAGCATGATGGGTGAATTGTCATTCTTTCTTTGACTGCAAGTATACCAAAGACAAGATGGTATATTCATTTGTCAGTCCAAGTACATCAAAGATCTTCTTAAGAAGTATCAAATGGAAGACTCATCTACAGCAAAGACTCCTATGCCAACTGCCACTAAGCTTGATAAGGATGAAACTGGTAAGAAGGTTGACATCACAGGCTACAGAGGTATGATGCTCATTACTTTATCTCACTGCAAGTAGACCAGATATAATGTTTGCAACATGCTTGTGTGCTAGGTTTCAGTCTGATCCTAAAGAATCTCATCTAATAGTTGTTAAGCGAATATTTAGATATCTTAAGGGGACCCCAAATCTTGGAATTTGGTACCCTAAAGATACATGTTAATCCCAACTGACCTAACAGAATTGTAGAAGGGGGGGTTGAATACAATTCTAGATATTTTCTTGAACTTGAAATTAAATAATGAAAACTGAACTGATTAAATAAAAACACAAGAAGTAAATAATTCAGTTGGATTGTTTGATGATCCAACTGAAGTGTTTTTATTGCGGAAATAATCTATGATACAAAGATGTACACAGCTGCTCAGTTACAAGAATGTAGAGAAGTATGCTCTCAAAGATAGCTAATACAATCTATTTGTTTTTCTTCTCTTACTGCTAAAGTAACTGCTACACTTGGTTATATAAGCCCAAGTTTACAACTCTATTTTTGGCTACACTAAAAGTACAATGAGTAACCGCCAATAGTTTGCTTTTCATCCCTTTGTCCAGTGGTTCTTGAGTATCCTTGTATTTTGCATATAATAATTCATTCCAAGAACCCAATTGGAAACTGGGATGTTTCCTTATTTCCAATGTCCATTTTAATGGTTTCCAATGCACTGTACCCTTCTACATCACCTTTTGAGCAGTCAGAGAACTGTCACTATCACTTTGTCAACTATTCAGAAAAGCAACAATGATTCGTTGATAGTAGGGAGATGTGTTTCGTTGATAGCTTTATTCTTCATTCCGTTGATAGTATATTCCTCGTTTCGTTGATAGAGTAATCTTCATTCCGTTGATAGAGCAATCTTCAATCCGTTGACATGTCTTCACTTAGGCAAAATTACAAGGCATAATATATTTACAATTCACCAACCTATTTTGCCTATCTAGTACTTAGTCAACATGACTTAGAAAACCTATCTAATACCTACAACAAAATGCATATCAAACTATGAAGTATTGTACAATGCAGTTGCTACATCACTCATTTCGTTGATGAGCTTCCTGTCAACGGATTGCTGCAAAGCATACCATTCCGGTGACAGCTACAAATTACTTTACACAAATTCTACTAAGTGTTTTATGTTTATCATCAAGAACAACATATTCCTAACAATCTCCCCCAATTTATGACTGATAGAATAACAGCCATAAATCAAGAGACTTGATGATAACAAAAACACTCAGATACATCATAAATTACAAAAGTAGAAAATGCATTAAGCTTCATAATGTTTTAGACAAAATACAAGACTTACAAGACTAATGCCCAAAAGTTCTCCTCTAGTCTGAGCAAATGATTCATCTGTGACTTCTTTGTGGCATAGTCTTCTTCCCTCTCTTAGAGTTGTTTTCCTAAATTTGGACCTGTAGCCTTCTGTAAAAGATTTTCTCTTCTTCATCTTGATCACCAAGCATGGATTGCATAAACTTTAGAGTTTGATTAGATGCCTTATCCAGCTGGTCTTCCATCCCGAAGAATCTTCTGCAATTGTCCTTGTCCTTTAACTCCATCATCCAGTATGGTTGAAGATGGATCTTCTTTCCTGTTGAGGGCACTCTAAGAATCCTGGGAAGAGCCTCAAGCTTGTTCCAGCTAGCCTTTATCTGACAAATTTTGGAGACCACTTCAGACTTGGCTGTTTTGGTGAAGCCAAAGTCCTTCTTCAAGCATCTAAACACTGAGAGTAGTGTTTGATAGTCTTCTCCTAAAATTCTGTAGAGAGGCCACACTTGTTCTCTACCACCCTTGAATATAAAAACTAGTCTCTCAGGAAATTTATGAGAAGCTGCAATGCCCCTTACTTCCACCAGGTTGTCTATATAAAGATGTAAACTGGATTCTTCCCTGATGTCAGCAATGTACATGCAGTCCTCTGGATTTGCAGGGGGTTTCTGAGGTTGTGGCTTTCTCACAAACACTGGCTTTGCCTTGACAGCCCTTTTCTTTGTCTTCATTGGTTGATCCTTCTCAAACAAGAACTTTGGAAAGTAGGCCTCATCAAATTCAAAAGGCTCCTCTTTTGGCATTATTGGTTGATCATGAAAGTTGACAGGTTCTGCAGGATCACAAGCCAACTTTCCCTCAAGAGGTAGATCAACAGGAATTTGATGTGCAATTGTTGTGGGAGAGTCTTGAACAGTGTCCTGGGAATCATCTTTATCAAAGTTCAGATTCCTTTTAGCCTTAGCCTTTGGTTGCCTTACACTCTTCCTTTGCTTTCCAGCTTCCTTAGCTTCATCCTTAGCCTTTTCTTCCTGTAGGGTTTCTTCATCTTCAAGTGATTGAGCAACTGCAAGTGCTTGCATTGCTGCCCTTTCAGATTCTTCAGCTTTGGCCTTAGCAAAATTTGGGTGACCAACCCAAATGCAAATTTCCTTGCTATCCCTGTAGATGATGGCCCTTTTGTTCCTTATGCTTGGATGATTGTTCTCTTTGCTATCAGTGATCAGCTTCCCTAGGACTTTGAACTCATCTGGCTTAGGTGGAGGATAAAATATCCTTGCAATGTTTTTGCCCTTGGGTTTGGCAGGTGATAATGGAGATATCCCTCTTTCATCCACATCCCTAAAGCATGAAGATTGCCCTTTCTCATTTCTTGAATCTTGAAAGACTCCATGTTGAAGGGGTTCTATAACATATGAACTCTTGAACTGTGGCTCCATTGATACTATCACCATTGCATTTGTTGATGGTTCTGTAGAGGTAGCTTGATCCGTTGATGGCTGATTTGTCTTTGAAGTTTCAGCAATTTTCTTGACCCTTGCATCTATGCTAGACCAGTGGTCTTGTATCTGTTTTGCAAGCTGAAGCCTCAGTGATGCTTGCTGAATTAGGTCAATGCCATCAAGCTTGTTTTTCCCTGACTCCCCCATAGCTAATGGCTCTTCTGGTAAGGAAATGGCTGGGACCAAAACCTTTGTGATTTGTATATCAAGCTCCTTAGATTTCTCCCCCTTTTTGTTATCATCAAGAGAGATGATAGGGAGTCCCTGAGCTGCCAAAAGCTGAGTTAGGAGATGAGTCTGTTTCTCCTGTTCCTTTATCATTTGAGAAAGTGTAGCCTCTACTTTGTCCACTCTAGAGGAAAGAGTCTTCAAAGATGAGGACACTTCAGGTTCCTTGGAGAAAAACCTGTTCATCTTGGATACAGTGAGAAGGGGAAGCTTCTCATCAAGCCTCCTTTCTGTAGCATCCTTCAAGTGTTGGAACGTATGATTACTGTTCTGCGTTTTACTATATGATTGATTACGAGTTCGAAAAGAAAACTTTACCTTAATCGATACGATTCTGATCCACGTCTTCTACTGAATTCCTTGATTCCCTTCGAGCGAAGTGTGGCCTTCGATCTCCCGAAGTTTTCCTCTCCTTAAAGCCTCGAAATCCCAAAACCCTAGCTCCTTGCGGCTGCCCTAGGTTTTAATCTCGAATTATGAAAAACGTTTTCAGCTTTAGGAGAACAAGAATATATATAGGCTCCAGTAGGGATCATGGACAACTAGGTCGGGCCTCCCAATGACATTCTGGGTCAAGCCCAATGTCATTAAATATTAATTCTATCCACTAACGAATTAATATTTGCACTACCTTTCCTAATACCGTAATTATTTTATTATTAAATTCGGCTCCTATATTATTTGCTTATTAAATTCCCCATGTTTAAGATATCGTATGTCCATTAATTAAATTAATTTATGATAATTAATTTAATTAATATCTTTTTATCCTTGATCATCCACTCAACCTTATAATTATGCAAGAACAAATCTGCCTGCAGGACTAAAGCATAATTATCTTTATGAGCTTTCAAGAGGACATCATCAACCCGAATATTATCAGGACATGGTTTCCTTATGTAGTTAATATCCCACTCTGCATGCAATGTCATTGCTCAATACATAATATTATAATTAACAATTAATTACATCACATATGAATCAAAGCATGTGCATTGCATACAAGTGTCAATCACTACACTTGGATTGAGAACCTAAGCATTAATAATATCATAGAATCTTAGTTCTTCTTTATTGTCAGAATAGAAGAACAATTCTAATATTTCGATCCTGTTCAATATACACAAAGTATACAAATATTATTTAATAGTCAAGATAAACTATTCCCAAATAATACTTCAGTTATTCCAGTGGTTTGTCTAATTCCACTTAAACTGTGAACCCTTTATATTATATATAGACACTGATAATTTAATCTTCTGTTATCCCATTTGATACTAAATTATCCACAATATATAATAAACAGACAATGTAAAAATATGCAATCAAGATTCTCAATAAAATGGACAATGTTTATATACTACTAATGAATAGTTTAGTATAAAACCCAACATCAAGTTCTCAACAGAGTCCTTGATGTCCCTTTCTTCCATCCTGGTCTGCAACATTTGTAGCCTTTGAATCTCCAAAGAGTCCATAATGGCTTTGTAGAAAGGCTTGTTTTCAACACTAACAGATTCATGAGCCAAGGAGGCTTCATTGTACTGTCTAGTGATTGCAGCATCCAGGTTGATTCTTCCATGACCATCCTGAGAAAGCCAGCTAGGTCTAGGAGGCACCACAGAAGTCCCAGTCTGTGAAGTAGTGGCCACCTTTAGATTGTCACCAAAGCTGTCCTCATCATCATAAAAATCAAAATCACCATTAGCTGCAGCTCCTGGAGTTAGATTGGTCAAGGCATCCTTTGCTCTTTGCATTGATGCAGTTGTATGAATTAGGTTTAGTGACCTCTCTGCCTCCACATTGCCCTGCTGAGCCATAATTTGATAGGCTGGCACAGGATAAGTAAAGGTCTCAAGATCTAGAGAAATACTATCCAGAGTTTATTGATAATGCTCTTGGAAAGTAAGTTCTCTTTCTCCCTCATTGACCCCCATGAACTCACTAGCAATGGCTGTTTCCTCCCTTATGACTTATGTAGTCCTTTCTCTCTCTCCACTCTTTTCTTTCATCATGGGCTCCCCATGGCTCACACCTCTCACACCCTCACCTTCACCTACTAAGGTGGTACACTCAACCTCTCCTTTTGCCTGGCTGGAAGAAATAGCCAGCCTCTCACTCTCATTCTCTCCTTTTGCCTGGCTGCAAGCCAGCCTCTCAGTTTCACTCCCTCTCAAACCTAAAAGTGTCTCAACTACCACCAGGTCATCTACACTAGTTGTGGAAACAACTTGATTTTCAATAAGAGGTGTAGAATGACCTATCAATGGAATGGTAGTTTGAACTGTCAACGGTATGGATACCGTTGATGGAGAAACACTTGTCAACGAAAGAGGCTGTTCCGTTGATGAAGTCAATAAAGCATTTTGAGACAGTGAAATTACAATAGAATCTGTGGTGATTGATATGAGATTGGGGTCCACAGATCTTTTTGCAGCTTCAGAAAAAATTTGTTGATGGCCCAACAAATCACTTGACAAGTGATGACCACCAGCTTCAGAGTGGGGCTTCTCCAAGATAAGAGTTGGAGAATCAGGAATAGATGAGTGGATCATGTCCACATCTAATGACTGAGTTGGTGAATTTTGTGTAGTTGGTTCAAGATTGATGTTTAGAGAAAGGGACTATAACCCCAGAGTAATAATAGGGGTTACATCAAACTGAATTTGTGAAACTGGAAGTGTTGCTTCCAGAGTGTGCGCACCCTGTGTACCCTTGGATTTTTGCTTCACTCTCCTTTGGTATTGGGAAAATGTAGACTGTGGGCTTGTAGTGTCCCTTACCCTCTTGGAGTGTGCTCTTGGAGGAGAGCTTGTTTCAATAATCACATCCTTTTGGGAGGATGCAACTAGACTTGTGTTTAAATCCATTTTACTCATTGTGCCTTGTTGGGAAGACACAATGGGTCTTGGCTGGGACACACTATCCTTTCCTTCCTTATTCTTGGGGTTTCTTTGATTTTCACCCCTTCCCTCACCTCTCACAACTCCAGAATCACTCCCCTTTGGTTGTGAAGTAATTTTTGCAACATGTGCCTTTTGAGAAGCACCTGAGGTTGGCTTGGAGGATTTCTTAGATTTAGGTTTTGCTGCTGGGGCAGGAGCCTGTTGGGACACAGCTACAGACTCCATAGCAACATGGGTGGGTGAAACAATAGAAGTAACAATTACACTAACAGGGTTAGATGTAGTTACCTCAATGATGGGCAGATACACCACTAGGACATCACCATAGTGGTTAAGTCTCAGTATATCTGTCAAGACCCTCTTCTCTTGCACAAAGCACTCAAACCTGGAAACAGGGTTAGAGATAACTAATGGTGCTGGACTAACATGATTAGCCAACATCATCAGAAACCTAGCATAATAGATATTCTTTTTCCTATTAGCCTTATCACCCAACTTAGCACCAATTTCATACATAAGTTGGGTGCTAAAGTTGTAATATCTATCAGTTAGGAGCATGGTTAAGAGAATCAACATAGAATTAGTTAATGCATCAAAATTGCTAATCTTTCCAGAAAATACCTTAATGAATGCATCAGCTAAATAACTGTATTCCTTAACCAAACCTCTCCTAATAATCTTACCCAAATTATCAGTAGGCAAAGAGTAGTTTATAGAATTTAGAATGTTAATCATTTCAGTATATGTAGGTAAAGCATTACAGTTATTTTCAGGAATATGTAGACATGCTTGCAATACATCAGAATTAACTATATACTCTTTACCTTGAATGGTGAATTGTAGTGTGCAGTTTGTTCCACTATACTCAAATGAGGTCCAAATCTCCTCGATTATCTCATTGTAGAGCGGAGTTGAGTGAAACATTTCATAGCTTAGCTTGCCATTCTTCATGAAATCCATCATCTTGAAAAAGATGCTGTTCGGGCTTTCCTTGACAACAAAAGGAATGGAGTTGTTCTTTTCATAAATGAACCCTCCTGCTGACATAAGCTTGACTATGGGTGCCATTGTTGAGTGAAGAAAAGCTTCGAACTGAATTGCTTGTTAGAGAGAAGAAGAAAGAAAAGCCTTTGGAATTTTTGAGAACAGGTAGAAAAGAATTAAAGAAAATAGAATTTCTTAAATACTCCCCCAAAAATTCTCAGAAATTAAGTCCAATAATAAATGAAAATTACTGGATTGACTTAAAAATATAACCGTTACAATTAAAATATTACCATGATTTATACTTACAGGGGTGTATGCATAGATCGTGGTAAAGGACGTGTAATTTTGACGGTTGAGATTAAAAGCGCTATATCAACGAATCAGAATTGGCCGTTTAAGGTCCCGTCTATTTCGTTGATAAAGCTGCGTTTCGTTGATATAAAAGAGCTATCAACGAAACACCCAGAAAAATGCTAAGACTGTCAACGAAATGGTGCGTTTCGTTGACATAGTAATTTTGACTTAGACAAAATTGCACTTTTTCCTGAGAAAATTAATTCACAGAAAAACATAGCAAATTTCTGGCTACATTGTAACTTGCAAAAATCTCAGAAATAATTAAGAGAAATTTAGCATACCTAGCTCACTTAGTAATCTTGAGAATGTTGATTCATCAAGTGGTTTGGTAAAGATGTCTGCAAGTTGTTGTTCACTTGGAACAAAATGTAACTCCACAGTACCATTCATAACATGTTCTCTAATGAAATGGTACTTGATGTCAATGTGCTTGGTCCTTGAATGCTGTACTGGATTCTCAGTAATGGCAATGGCACTAGTGTTGTCACAGAAAATAGGAATTTTCTCAACTCTTAATCCATAATCAAGTAGTTGATTTTTCATCCATAAAATCTGTGCACAACAACTTCCAGCTGCAATATACTCAGCCTCAGCTGTGGAGGTAGAAACTGAGTTTTGTTTCTTGATGAACCATGACACAAGCTTGTTTCCTAGGAATTGACAGGTGCCAGTTGTGCTTTTCCTGTCAATTTTACATCCTGCAAAATCTGCATCTGAATAACCAATTAGTTCAAAGCCAGATTCTCTAGGATACCAAATGCCAAGGTTTGGTGTTCCTTTGAGATATCTGAAAATTCTTTTAATAGAAACTAAATGGGATTCCCTAGGATCAGCCTGAAATCTAGCACATAGACATGTAGCAAACATAATATCAGGTCTACTAGCTGTTAAATATAAAAGTGAGCCTACCATGCCTCTGTAACTTGAAATGTCCACAGATTTTTCCTTAGTATTCAATTCAAGTTTGGTAGCAGTAGGCATGGGAGTTTTGGTAGGAGAGCAATCCATTAGATTAAATTTCTTCAGCAAATCATGAATATATTTTGTTTGACTAATGAAAATACCTCCATTAACTTGCTTCACTTGGAGACCAAGAAAGGAAGTTAATTCTCCCATCATGCTCATTTCATATTTACTTTGAATAAGCTTGGCAAACTTTTGACAAAGTTTCACATCTGTAGACCCAAAGATTATGTCATCTACATAAATTTGAACAAGTATAGTAGAGCCATTCACAATTTTGTGAAAGAGAGTTTTATCCACAGTACCTCTAGTGAAGTGATTCTCTAGAAGAAACTGTGAAAGAGTGTCATACCAGGCTCTAGGTACTTGCTTCAAACCATAGAGTGCTTTGAGGAGGAAGTACACATATTCTGGAAAATCATCATCTTCAAAACCAGGAGGTTGACTCACATATACCTCCTCTTCCAATTCCCCATTCAGAAAAGCACTCTTCACATCCATTTGATAGACCTTGAAATTGGCATGAGCTGCATAGGCCAGAAAGATTCTTATTGCTTCTAGTCTTGCAACAGGAGCAAAAGTTTTATCAAAATCAATTCCTTCTTCCCGTGAGTAGCCTTTTGCAACTAGTCTAGCTTTGTTCCTTGTGACTATGCCATTTTCATCCATCTTGTGCCTATGACACTCCTGCCTTTAGGCTTGGGCACCAGCTTCCAAACATTGTTTCTCTCAAATTGGTTTAGCTCCTCTTGCATAGCTAAAACTCAATCTGGATCTAGAAGTGCATCCTCAACTTTCTTTGGCTCATCTTGAGATAGAAAGCTACTATATAGGCATTCCTCTTGAGTTGCTCTTCTGGTTTGGACTTTTCAAGAAACATCACCTATAATAAGTTCAAAGGGATGATCTTTAGTCCATTTCCTTGAGGGAGGAAAATTTGTTCTTGAAGAAGTAGCTTCATGATCATGGTTGCCTTGATTGGATAAATGTCCTTGAGAAACTCCCCCTGAGTTTGTTGTCCCTAATTGATCACTTCTAGAGGCATTTCTGTGACTGTCAATGGTATGATCATTTTGACTGTCAACGAAACGCTCATTCTGACTGTCAACGAATCCACCATCATGACTGTCAACGAAATGACCATTTGGTCTGCTAGCAGCTATTCTTTTCAATCTTAATGCAGCAATTTCATCTTCACTGCTGCTTTCATCTATGCTAGATACAACAACTTTAGGCTGTTTCTCAATAGCCTTGACATGATTCACTTGATCTCCTTCCTCATTCTCAAAAGAAAGACTTTCATGGAAACCTTCATCATAGAGACCTTGAATTTTGAGATCATCAAAAACAACATGTACAGATTCCATAACAATGTTGGTTCTGAGATTATAGACTCTGTAAGCTTTCCCTACTGCATATCCCACAAATATTGCTTCATCTGCCTTTGCTTCAAATTTCCCCAAATGCTCAGCTTGATTTCTCAGAACAAAGCACTTGCATCCAAAGACATGAAGAAAGTCCAATAGTGGCTTCTTTCTTTTGAGTAGTTGATAAGGGGTCATTCCCTTGGCCTGATTAATCAAAGAAACATTTTGAGTGAAGCAAGTTGTGTTAACTGCCTCAGCCCAAAAATAAGTTGGTAACTTTGATTCATCTAGCATTGTCCTTGCAGCCTCAATAAGTGTTCTGTTTTTCCTTTCAACTACACCATTTTGCTGTGGTGTTCTTGCTGCAGAAAACTCATGTAAAATACCATTTTCTTCACAGAACATCTTCATGCTTGAATTCTTGAATTCTATCCTATTGTCACTCCTAATCCTTCTTACTTTGATGTCAGGATTGTTGTTTACCATCTTGATGTGATTGATAATGATTTCACTTGCCTCATCCTTAGAGTGCAAAAAGAAAGTCCATGTAAATCTAGAAAAATCATCAACAATCACAAGACAGTATTTCTTCTTTGAAATGGACATGACATTTACAGGGCCAAATAAATCCATATGAAGTAACTCAAGCTGTTGGACAATTGATGACTCTGTCTTGCTTTTGAATGATGCCCTCTTTTGTTTCCCTTTTTGACAGGCATCACACAAACCATCCTTGGAGAATTCCACCTGTGGAATTCCTCTAGCAAGATCTTTCCTCACCAAATCATTCATAACTTTGAAATTCAGATGAGATAATTTCTTGTGCCATAGCCAACTTTCATCCTTGCTTGCCTTGCTGAAAAGACAAGTGATGGTGTCTGGACTTGTGCTACTAAAGTCAGCAATGTACACATTCCCTCTTCTGAATCCAGTCATGACCGCATTGTTGTTTCCTACCTTAGAAACAACAAAAGATTCTTTTGAAAAAGTAACTAAAAATCTTTTGTCACAAAGTTGGCTGATACTAAGCAAATTGTGCTTAAGACCATCCACCAATGCAACCTCATCTATGATGACATTCTCTTTTGAAATCAAGCCATATCCCTTAGTGTAGCCTTTGCTGTCATCCCCAAAAGCAATACAAGGGCCAGCTCTTTCCTGAAACTCTGTGAGCAGGGTAGAATCACCAGTCATGTGTCTTGAACAACCACTATCCAAGTACCAAAGATTCCTTTTGTTTCCCTGCACACAATAAAACCAAATCAAGTTGATTTTGGTACCCAAGTTTCCTTGGGTCCTATCTTGTTAGCCTTTGATTTCCCTCTCAAATCATTTTTCACTTGTGGCTCAGATTGAGTTAAATCAACCTTTGTCTTAGGTGTTGATCTTTGAGGTGTAACACCCCCAGATCCGGGGTCAGGAATCTGGGTTGTCACGCTCCATCAATTATATAATACCTGCATTACTTACAACATTCTAATAATATAACTCCAAAAGACCCCAATCACTTACGCACACATACACAAGTTATAGCCTTGGAAATGAGCAACAATAAGTAACATTTGTTATTACAAATCAAATGTAATATCCAGGATCTCATCTATCATTTACAACCTCTACCTGAAGTTAAAATAATAGACCTCACAATTCTATACAAGGTTTAATAATACAAGCCTATTCGAAAACAATTCTTACTAACTCAGTCTACAGCTGTTCTGCTAAATCCGGCAGTATCCATCTTGCTGAACTAACTCAAGGGTGGTCTCTCCATTCCCTTGCTGTCGTAACACGAGGTGAATCGGCAATGTTTTCTTCATGCTGAAAGTATAAATAAATCAAGAATGAGCTAATAGCGCTCAGCAAGAAATCTATCCCAGTTTAAATCTTTAAACCTTTTTGGAAGATAATCCATATGGGATCACAGTTTTTAACACCACTAGGGTCTAACCCCAAAATAGTATACCGTTCAAAATACCGTATGCCTTATAATCATACTCAATAACTTTTCGTAATCATTTGGAAATCCTTGGTATCAGTATGATAACCAAGACTCAAAACATATCTTTTTAAAATAGATATCAAATAATGGAATCAAGGCTTACGGCCTATCCATTGATTCAAAATACTATACAGTTCAATATACTGTATATCTTAAATACTTTCTCAACATATATACATGCATATCTATTTAGATATCTCATACTGTTCAAAATACTGTAGAATATCAGTAATGAACACCTTTTTATAAAAGAGCAAGAATGAGCACTATAGCTCGACAATCAGATATAGCAGCTTAATCATATATGTAAGCTTATATCATAAAGGAAAACCTTTAAACTTCATTCGTATACAGAATGATATTTTATTATTCTTTTCGTCAAAACATGCCATATAGTACAACTACTGTATGAGGAACATCATTACTCATCACTGCCACATTATCAGTAACTCAGCACCTAGGCTTTCATTACAATGTGCAGCACAACTCCAATTGGAGGGAAGGGAATGTACTGGAACACCCGATACACGGTGATCAGCCGTTGTATCGTAACTTTTCTTTTCTACTAGTAGAAGGACGACTTCCTGTTCGGTTATCACCCTGACCGCATACGGGCCACTGTGCTAAGAGATCACTACCTCGGGCCTATTTCGTCACCGGGTAAGCCTTAGCACGCAAGAGGTCACTACCTCGGGCCTATTTCATCACCGGGTAAGCCTTGATAATTTGGCACTACCCCGGCACCTATTTCATTGCCGTGTAGGCCTTTCCAATTCCCAAGAAGAAAAACATTAATGAAACGGAAATCGGAATTTAATTCCACATTTCCCAAGTACGAATACTTGTCAAAACTTTGTAACCGTTTAGAACACCTTACTCCAGAGTAATTGAAAGGAGTAAGTCAAAGTGTGGGTTGACCTTAGTTAACGAGACTACCGATGATTACTACGTATTTTGAAATCATGACCAGGGAGTTTATTGAAATATCAGAGTTCAGTGAGTTTAAAAAAACTCTATTTGAATGGGGGAGCCATCCCCTAGTTATAGCTATTTTAGAGGAACAATGGAAGTGAATCTCTGTCCTCGAATTCTTGAACTAGATTCCCAGTTTTCGATGAGTTGGAAATAAATATTGTTTGCATTTAATTACCTTTAACTATCTTAAGATAATAGTTGGGAGTCTCTAATTTTAATATCTTTTCTGAAAATCAGAAAGTTACATTTTTGTGTAAATAATAGAACCTTGGATCATATAATAAGGTTCTATGATTTTAAATCATTTTTGGAATATTTAGTAAATACTCAAATAATAAATATCAAATTTTTATTCAATATAACTACTTAAGTGAATATTCAAAATAATATTCACTTAATTAAATAATAATCAATTAATAAATATTGAATTATTATTCAATATAAACACTTAAGTGAATATTCAAAAAAATAATATTCACTTTAATTAAATAATATTCAAATAATATTTATTATAATATTATTCAAATATCTCACCTTAAATATCCCACAATATAGATATTGGAATATTTAATAAATATTTAAAATATAACCGTCCCTGGAACCTTCCAGCTTTTGACAGTAGTTTAAAACCAAATAATAATTTGACTCCCGGTCTAAGTTTTAAAACCATCGTACAAGTGCTCTATACTTAGAGTCTTTAATCTTTAACCTTGGTATATATCTAGTACTTAGCTAGCATATAAACCTTATACCTTATATAGCTTTTTACAAAGCAAAAACAGTTATAAGTCATTTCACAGCATTAAAGCAGCATATATAGTAATACCACAACATATATCACAACAACATCATTATATGGTGTAGGGTTTGAAAACTTGCATGCATCTATCATATGCATACATCACATCTCATCATTTTTAATACCATCACATCTATATACGATGTGAGGCTTGAAAGCATGCATAATATCGTATGCATATAGTTCATCTCAACAATTTTATACCATCACATCTATATACGATGTGAGGTTTGGAAGCATGCATAACACATATCACGTGCATCATCAGAATATTATAATTTAAAATAAAGCATGGAATGAGAAAACTTGCCTTGAGTCCTTGGTATTAGGGGTTCGAGTCTTGTCGCAAATCTATAAACAAAGAAATACTCGATCAGTCCCCTAACGTAATCATTCGCTCATAACACTCATTTAAAGTCAACTATATGTTAAACACATCATGTAGTCACGTTATTCCTCAACAAGGTTCGTATTTTAATCGACTCGAAATACTCCTTTTATCTTAGTCGCAATGGTTGGTCAAAGTAGTACTCTAGAGTTGACTTTTCATAAAGTTACTATTAGGCGACTCGTACTCTAACACTTTTAATATATCCGAAAAATCGTATTTAAATACGAGACCACTTCTAAAATAATCTTGAGTATTTGTATTATTTATCATAAAAGTTTCGATCTCAAAACAAGGGTTTCACTTGGTGAAATGTATTCTCAAACTTGGGTGAGCTACGGAAAGTTACTATTCGCACGCCTTTCACTAAAACGCTCATATCTCCTTAACCGTTAGTCAAAATGACACACCGTTTTCGCGTGCGCGATCTAGGGAAAGAATAGAACAAAATGCTTGAACATTTGTTCTGCCTAAGGGGGTGAAATTCCCGAGAGCAGCAGATTTTTGGCAGTGAAGTGCAGAACCACTTACTCCTCGCGTAGCTTTGGTTCCGACATTTTTATAAAATCGAAAAATTATCTTTTTAACACAAAACCTTCTAGGTTCCTTTCCTAACTGTCCATACCAATATCCTTATTAATATCTCGACCCAATTCCATTTTTAAAGGGCTTGATCACAATCTCAAAGTTCATACAATGAACTACTTAGTTATCCGTAACCGCTTTTACTAAAACGGACGTTTCTCCTAAACCGTAAATCGAAACGATACGATTATTTCGCTAAAACAAACTAGGAAACATAGCCTACATGTTCATGGTCAGAAACCTCAAGTTTATGCCCTGTATTGAAATAATGATTTCTGTCTAAACTATCTAAGTAAAATCCGACATGGTAACGGCGCTAATTCATGATTCCCGTGTTTTAAACACTCAAATCAATCCATTAACACAACCAAACCATCAATACTTCTCATTCATCATCTAAACCAACTCATCATAATCTTTAACCAACAACTCCATTCAAACATATACTAGTTCAACCACCAAGATAATCACTTAAACAATCATTATAACCAAGGATTCAACTTCTAATCCATACTATCTCAAACAATCATCAACTAATCATAAAAATCGAATTATAACTAAGCGTTTGAGATATTTATACCTTCCTTGATGCTTGGTAAGGACTATCAATAGCTTATATATCCTTGCTAGATCCTTAAACATCCTTAACCAACCTAAATCTTCAAGAACAAATCAAGAAAATTATAAGTTACTATTCAAAATACTATTCATGCTCATCTTATAATCAAGATTTGAATATGATATCCTCCATAGATGAAGCTAAGATTAAAGATCTACCTTGGATATTGGAAGAGGGTGATTTAGAGCCCAAGAACATGATTTTTGGTTGAGTGGAAGTAGGAGCAAAATATTTAAGGAATGGAAGAACTAGTTTGGTCGAAAGTTTGATGAACAAAATGGATGCATCTTTGTGTTTTGTTTGTTTGATTTTCTTTTGTCTAGTAATCCTTAATACTTTGCTGATTAGTTTGTGTGGCTAAGACAAGGTTTTGTCATCAATGACAAGGCCAAAATGAACTTGTGGTGGTGGTGAAAGTGGTGACAAGGTGGTGATTCATCACCTTGTCATCACTTGTCATGCTTATGTCATTCCCTTGCATCTTGCTTATGTCATCCTTTGCATCCTCAATTCTTATATATATTGCACTTGATGATCTCATATAATACTCCTCCTTTTGTTAGGGTTTAATCCATAATTTATTACGCTTTTGTTTCGCGATAGTTTCCAGTGGTTCTAAAGACGTTTCTCTGTACCAAAGCTAGGGTACTTCCTTTATCCTTCCATTACCTTTGTCTAATATATAATCTTAGGTTTCTCACCTTGGTTTAAGATATGATCATGTATTTCTCATTCCACATACTTTCTCAAAACGATCAAATCAATACGTCCTTGATTGTCCAGTGAATAGTGATTTAAAACTCGGATGGGAATCTTCTGATTCTGATCGCGTTTACATTCTTTTATTCTTCCTATACATCAATAATATAACCTCGAAACATTCATTCCATATCATCCTCATAGTGTGGTCTGAAAAATTTTCCATCAGCAAATTTACTATTCATCACATTTACTATTCATCAAAATTTTTTAACTAAGTCCAAAATTTGGGGTTATTACAGTCTCCCCTACTTAAAAGGATTCCGTCCCGGAATCTAAGAAAATAGCCGAGGTTACTCTTTCTATATAAAAATCTCCAGTTTCCAGGTTGACTCCTCAACCCTCTGGTTCATTACAACACTTACTCATTCCGGTCTGTGATATCTACCGGGCGCTTTATATAAGCCAATTCTGGTTGTATTCTTATACACCCATTTTCTATTAACATCCGATTATTCTTGCAATCGGCGGTACAACGCTTACAGTAACTTCGGTTATCTGAAATGTTTCTTTCGGTCGGTCCGTCGGTCTGCGGATCCTACGTAGTGCTCACACTCACTCTCGTTGCCAAACATGTTTGGGAAAACTCCTCCCGAATCGAGAGTTCAATCATTGGTTCTTATCTGACACGATGGTGACTGGAACTCCACGTCACCCAACTATCTCTTTCGTAACTCTTCGGTTAACGATCTCTTGCTAATAACAAAATATGAGTAGACTCATTTAATCCATCAATTATAGCTCAATTGACGTCATAGTCCGACTCGATTCTTGTTGATCCTGTCACAGAATCCATTATAGTAAAATTACATTCCTAATCAGGAATCTCTACTAACTGTGATAGTCAACTAGGTCTTTATTCTGCCTGCATTTTCTGACATATCCAATATTTACTTAATAATTGATAAATCCTTTTTATCTATCCCATCACTTATGACATTTCCTTAACTTTCTTTACTCTCGGTGTAGTTGTCTCTTTATGACAGATCTTTATTCCTTAATTCATTCTGGCTCAATCAGGACCTTTAAATAATCCTTGATGTACTCTTAACTTCGGACTTCATCCTTTCAGTCCCTCTTATTAGTCATTCCGAAAAATTAGCATTCTTTATCTCTTGAACATTGGGAACCCCAACTCGGTAAAAATACCTTATGATTCCTTTATCATCTTCCTCAGTCTTTAATGCTTCCTCCAACATTGACTTCCTACCTTTACTCGTCATTCGCTCTTGACATAACTTGATCTCCTGCAGCAATTTCGGTTGCATTGTAATCTCAACTAGTCTCTCAATACCATTTCCGGTTACCTTCACCTCAATTTCCATTTTCTCAAATCCTTGGATTAACTTTATCCGACGATGTTATCATCTTAAGTCTCTCTTTTCTACTAAGGGCATCAGCCATCACATTGGCCTTCCCTGGGTGGTAAAGAATCCCACCATCATAATCCTTGATTAGCTTTAGCTATCTTTTCTGTTCTCATGTTAAGTTCTTTCTGGGAAAGTGTATCTAATGCTCTTATGATTGAGTAATCCTCGCACTTCTTTCCATACAAGTAGTGCTTCCAAACATTTAAAGCGAAAACTATCGCTGCCAATTCTAAGTCATGTGTAGGGTATCTAAATTCATATTCCTTTAATTGTCTGGATGCATACGCAATTACCTTTCCGTGCTGCATAAGCACACACTCTAATCCTTTATGCGATGTGTCGCTATAGATCACAAAATCTCCCTTCCCGTCTGGCAATACTAGCACAGGGCGGTGACTAGTCTCTTCTTTAATTTCTGGAAACTTTTCTCTCCTCAGTGCTTCTAACACGATCCTCAAATGTTCTGCATGTTCTTCCTCGGTCTTTGAGGTAAACCCAAAATATTGACGATGTCACTATGACACACTTATCCAAATACTTCTCGAAAACTCGATTCCTCAAGTCCATTAAAGTTGCAGGGGCATTCGTTAGCCCAACGACATCACTAAAACTCGTAGTGTCCATACCTGGTGCGAAACGCAGTCTTGGGTACGTCCTCAAGTTTAATATTACACTGGTGGCATCCAGTTCTCAATCAATCTTCGAGAATTTAACTGCATCATGCAGCTGATCGATCCAATCACCGATCCTTGGCAGGGGTATTCATTCTTAACAGTTAGCCTATTCAGCTTTCGATAGTTTATGCACAGCCTCACGTTGCCGTCCTTTTTCTTCACCAATAACACGGGTGCATCCCACGGTGACGCACCTGGTCTTATCATTCCTTTTCCTAATAATTTCTACAATGGAGCGACTAATTTCTTCATCTCGACTGGAGCTAGTCGGTACGGGGCCTTCGAAACTGGCGCCGTTCTTGGAGCTAACTCTATAACAACTTTATTTCTCTATCGGGTGGTAACCCCGGAAGATCTTCTGGACATACATCCTCGAATTCGTTGACAACAGGGATATTCTGTACGCTAGGTACTTCCCGTTTCGTATCCATCATAGTCGCTAAACAAGTTTCACATCCTTCGAGATCAATCGTTCCCTCGTCCGACAATCTGAATTCTTACCTTCTTTCTATCACAATCGTTTCATTAACCAAGGTAACATAATCAGTCGTTTCGTTTACTTCGTTATTCTGAATTCGCATCATGCGAAACAACCTTGGCAATTTCCGTAAACTTCAATTCATAACTTGTCATACTCATTCGTTTTAGCTCTCAGCTTCAACACTCTACTTTTCCAAATACTAAGGAAAATACTTGCGTGGTACCAAGAATACTTCAAGCAACAAAATGCTTTAAAAAAAAACTTCATAAAATTCTCGCTGAGGGGGCGACCTGGTTGGGTCTCAATCAAATTATCGTTTGAAAATCTTCCCACCATACTTCACTGCATACAAATGCATCGTGAATTCACTTATATAAATTCGACCGAAAGCTGAACTTAGTGATACTGTTAGGTCCAAAGTATCGTAGAAGGGGGGGTTGAATACGATACTCATAAATAATTTAATTTCGTTCACGGATTAATCTTTTGTTCTATAACGAAATCAAACACACCAAACCAAATCAAGTTTCGGGGAATATATCTTTTTATAAATATAAACCTCGAGGGGTGCTACAATTTCTAATCCGTAGATTAGCGTCAATGAGTTTAAGGTAACACAAATACAAAACAATAATCAAGTTCTGAGCACTATTAATTTCTCTGGTAATTTTCTCCGGCTCTTCTCTCTCTCAGTTATGTGTCTGTGTTGAATACCTTAACTGAAGAAGACACAATCTTCTCTCTGTATTAATTGTAGTCTGTTTTGAAAAACCATCGAATGAGAATTGTAGAAACAATCCTGGCCGTTGGATCTTCATCAACCTTTCAGAAAAGGAATTCTTTTCACCTGCTCCCATAATAAAAAAACCATCGAATGAATAAAAAATCCATCGAATTGAATAAATTAATTTGTCATTCGATAGTTTTTAAATCAAAACTATCGGATGCCAAACTAATTTACTTTGGTTTTTAATTAATCATTTCAACTACCATTCGATAGTTTTTCAATTAGAAAAACCATCGAATTTCTCTTTCTTGTCTTTAGTCCATAAATGATTCCACTGAGCTTCTGGGTGTTTAAGAAATAGACTGTATCAATTTCTTCTGAGACGATAAAACAACTTGATCTTTTCAGTGCCGTCACCTAGTGCAACTGGTCTGGTTCACAGATGAATAACACTTGATCAATTCTTATTTTATGTCTTCAATACATTGCTGCTGATACGTCCCTTGTCCTTCTGGTTGCTTCATCACTGGAATCCCGTGGTACTGAACCCTAAATCATTCACATACTTCTGTCGTCTTGAAAGTCTTGTTTCTTTTGTTGTCACTGAGGCTTGAACATTTTCATGAACTTCTTTCCGTGACCTGTTTACGGACTTCAAGAATACATAACGTATTTTGATTTTTTGTGTTTACCTTTTCTTCTTTGATTCTGGATTCCTGTGCTTCAGTTAATATTATTGTCTGTCTTGTCCTTTGTTGAGTTGTAGTTATCTCTTTTAGATCTTATGTTACATTATGCTTTACAATCTCCCCCTATTTGATTGGATAGAGTTCGACAAGCAAATACTTCGAGGATAACTCAACTAACTAAGGAAACATGAAACTACTTAAAGTAAGACAGCGTAATAATATTAATGCATTCTGGATCAGATATTTATACATTTCCAGATTTCATAATTCAAAAAACAATTAAACTTTATACAATGAAGTTGCTCCTCTAGTCTGAGCTGATAGTTCTCTTGTTCTTTGCTTCATCATTCAGTCCATTCCAATCTCACCTTCTTCAATCATTGGATCGGAGTTAGCAGCTTGATAATCAATCACTGATGGATAGTGCAGTGGTTCTCCAGGTTTAAGGATTGCTCCTCGGATGTGTCTTCCAATATACTCAACCTCTTGACCCACTCCAGCCCACAACCATGCAATGTTAACATCTTTCTTGTTTGGCTTTGGCATGTTTGGCAGTCTGGTATGCACTTCCAATCCTCTTTCCACTCTTTTCCTATAGTAAGGAACATTCTCCATTAGAAATCTTCTAAGAGTGTCTGCTGCTTTGTCCTTCTCCGTTGAAGAGAATCCAGTGGATCTAAGATACTTCTCAACTGAGATTAGATAGTTGCTTGGGTAGTCCCTCAGTTTGTCCTCAGTCAAATAGCAGATTCTGAACAAGTCATTCGTCATGAATCTAACCATTGGAGGATCTTCAGTAATCTCTGGACTGACTTTCATCACGATCTCCTTAACATGCTCTCGGAGCAGTTCATTTAGCCTTGTAGTTCTTTGGATCTTGATGAGTATAGCCTGCAATTCTGTATATGTCCTCTGTTCTAAATACTTAGTAGAAATCACAAATGTACCTTTCTCCAGAAAACTGATTAATAAGCTCCAGGCACCATTTGCTTTAACCCCAGCATTCAGACAGATTATAGAGCTTCTCAGTGCTTTGAAGTAAGTCTGATCATCAAGATTAGCACTTCTGATGTCCTGAATAATGACTTCCACCTCCGCATTGTCGTTGACTTGTAATCCGTCTTCAACTCCACAAAAGGTTTTATAAGCCATTTCCCATTCAGTACCATCTTTCTTTGCCAGATCTATCATCTTCTTCTTCCTCACTTCATTATACACCTTCATTCTCTTTAGCTTTTCACTTCTCAGAATTGCTTGCTGTTTTTCTTTCTCAGCTTGCCTGGCATCTATTGCAGCTCTCTGAGCTCTTATTGCTTCCAAGGCAGCTTCTTCTTCTGGTGACAGAGAATTTGATTCTTCTTCCATAATATCCTCATCCAAGATAGGATGTTCTATTGGTTCAGGATAATATGGTTCATGCTCCTCTTGAATAGGTTGCTCTTGCATGAATTCAACTTCCTCTTCACTCTTCTCTTCCTCCACAAGTTCTTCTATCCAGTACTGCCTGATAGGAATAGCTTCAACTGTTTCCCAAACTCTCCATCCATCCTTAGTTTGCTCCTTCTCCCCTTCTCCAACTTTCTCCCCCTTAGTTGAGGAATCCTCGATAAAAGCATCATCAGCATAAAAGACATTAGAAGGATCAGGTTGTTGATAGGAGGGACCAGGTTGTCCAGATTGTTGGTTTTTCAGCATACTCCATATAGACTGTACTCCATCGCCTTGATTCTCCAAGAAATCCATAAGCTGCTTATTAAAGTCATTTATAGAAGCTAACGACAGGTCAATGTTTTCCAATCTTGAGTTGGTAGTCTTTTCCATATGATCCAGCCTCCTGTTGAGTCTAGACTCCACTCTTGAAAGGTTGTCCATTGCATCCTTCGCCCGCGCTTGACCATCCCGGATAACCAGAACGTCCTCTTTCAAAGCTTCATGTCCCTGGGACAGTGCAGTTACTTCATTCATGAATCCATCTTTAAGCTCCCTTACGTCCATCCTCAAATCGACCAGCTCTTCCATAGCTTCCTTCTTTAAGGAGTCCACTGCCTGCTTCGTACCTGTTATAGTGCCAGATGCACTGCCAATGACCCTGAATGTTCTTCTGGAATCAGCTGCAGCCAAGTCAACTTTCTCTGGAATAGACTTTAAAGAAACATTGTCTTGACTGGAGGTGATCCCTTGGTCAAAGGAAGGTCGCAGTGGAACCTTGAATAATGGATTTCCTTCTTTATCATGAACTGTCATCTCCTTGAGGGAAGATTGAACTTGTAGCTCTCTTTCTGTTGGTAACAGCAGATCATCAATATGAGTTAGGGTTTGGGTGTCACTCCTCACGTTTGGCTCTGGGTGTTCACTCACAGTTTCTGTTAGTGTTTCACTCATTTTTCCTTTCCCACTCAGGCCAGGTGTAAGTGTTTGTGTTTCACTCAAATCCATTGTGCTGGTTGTACCTGCAGAAGAAAACACCGTAGCCGTCCTTAAGGAGGTCACCGGTGGTGCAATGGGGCTTCGCAAGTCCCCGTCCTTGGTTAAACCAAGTTGCTGATCATCCTTAGATGATATATCCTTTGTAGGATCTAGAGTTTGAATCTCTAGGGGGTTAGAAACAGGCTCTTTTAACAGCAGAGATCCTGAATCTTCCCCGTGAGTCTGTAAGGACTTCACCTCGGTTGACTCCTCAATAGTAATTGATTCACTGTCAACGAGTTGCCGATCTGCACCTACGTCAGACCCTTTACCCGCAGGATCCAGATATGTTCCATCTGGGGAGGTAGACAATGACCTTTTAGTTTGTGCATTTAGGTCAAAGCCTTCTCTCGACGTCTGTGAAGACCCTTGGTTCAGAGAACCTTCAACCAGTGAACCTGACCGTAATATGGTCGGAACACCAGTTGCTTCCGTCAATTCCTCCTTACTTGATTGTGAAACTCTATGAATTTTGATGATCATATAGTGGCAAAGATGTTTGTATTTATAGATGTAAAGCAGCAAGCTATATGCTCTATCCTAACTTGTTGTTGCAGGGAAAGATGGCTTACTGATATGAAATATCACTGCATATAAAATAGCATGCCATTATCATATGTACTAACTTGGTTTTGCAGGGCAAAATAGCTTACTGATATGAATGTCAGTTTATCTAAACAGCAAGCCATTAGTGCTGGACTGAGTCAGTTTGGCAAGCCAACTTCACATGTTCAATACCAAAACAGCAAGCTGACAGGGAAGAACATCAAGCTGACATGGACTCGCCAGAAGCTGTTCTAAGTCAATTTTGATCTTGAAGATTTCTTGGAGATTGCTTAAGGATATCAGAGATTGGCTAGGATTATATATGTAAGAACTCTATTATATAATATATAGTTTATATAATTAATAGAGCTCAAATCAAGTTGAAAATCTGTTCCTATTTCATTGGGATTATGATTTACCTTTCTTTATCCACTTAAAACAGATTTACTCAATCTTTACCATATCTTAAACATTTCCAAAACAGCCAAGATTCGTTCATATCTTTTTATAGCTGTTGGAAATTGAAGTCTTATATATATACAATTGTATATATCTCAAAAATGATTGTTAGAAGTTTCAAATTATTTCAAATATTTAAAATCTCTTCTTCTAACAAATATTATAGCTATTGGAGAGTATCTTATGCAATCAAATCATTTTGTTATAGCCATATCTTCATCTAGCCGTTGTGTGATCTCATATATACATATATATTCACTTACAATCTTTCTTGGAAGTAACCAAGCAAGTAACACACATTGATACATGTTTTGAGAAAAGAACATTCAAGTTTTATCTTTCTCTCTCAAACACTAAACACATAAACTCTGAGCTTTATTGTTATATACACTTATATTACATAAGAGAGTTTATAGCTTGAGTTGTATACTCGAATTCTTTATTGCAAATATGTATTGTTCAAGTTGTATTGTTAGTTGCTGAATTAGTGGCAAAGGAATCTTGGTGATTGTGGAGTATAGTGCTCAAAGGAACTCATTGTTCTAGAAAGCAAGTTGTTCAAGGAACTAAGGAATTCAAGAGTGGGACTCAAGGAATTCAGTGTTCAAGGGAGCAAGCTTGTTAGAGAGACTTTGGAGTTCAAGTGAGCTATTTACTCAAGGGAAACAAATTGTTTCAGCAAGCCGTTTTCAGCAGCTGGGTGAAAAAGGGAGATATATTATTGTATCTTGTAATTGGCTTATTTCATTGATCAATAATATATTCTCTTACCGGGTTGGTAAGGGACCAGGACGTAGACCATAGGATTAGGGGTCGAACCTGGCTAAAAGTTTATTGTGTTCTTTATATTTCTGCATATTACTTACTGTGTTGCATATTGTTATAATCAGCGTGCTGTTTGTACAATCGGCGTGCCATTTGTGTCTGCATTGGTAACAGTCAGCATGCCATTTAAGTCTGCATAATTTGTAATCAGTAAGCCATTTCTGGAAAAACTTAAAATCGGTCATAGTTAGCCATATACACCTCTAGGTGTGCATTTTCAATTGGTATCAGAGCGTGGTATACTAATATTTCTGTGACAGGAAAAGTATTCGATCATAATGGCTGACAATTATCCCGAAGGAAAATCTGATTATAGGGCTCCTCTTCTTACGGGCACGAACAACTATTACTGGTGGAAAGGAAGCATGAAGCATCATTTATCTAGGGATCCACTTGTTTGGAGAGTTGTTCAGAAAGGTCCATATGTCTTTCTCGATAAAGATAACAAGCCAAAGGATGTTGATGATCTTACTCCTGATGAACTAGTTAAAGTTGGCTACAATGGAAAAGCAATTAATACTCTGATGAATGGCTTAAACCAAGCTGAATATGATAAAGTATCTTCACTCGAATCAGCTAAGGAAATATGGGACTCTTTGGAGAGTTATCATGAAGGGTCAAAAACTCTAAAGAAAGTGAAACTCAGCAAGCTGATGAATGAGTTTGGGAATTTCAAGCTCAAAGAAGGAGAAACAATCAGAGAGAGTCAAGCTAGATTTCAAGTCACCATAAATTCTCTGGAAAGACTTGGAAAAAAGATTCCTCGAGAAGAAATCAACATGAAAGTCTTATGTGCCGTACCCTTTATCTACGAAGCAAAAGTTACCTCATTGGAATCTTCTCCACTCATTGATACTATGGATCACTTGGCGGTATTTGCTGAACTAGAGCAATTTGAAAGCAAAATAAATGAAAGTCAGATGGAAAGTTCGAGTACTAAATCTCCAGTTACCAAAATAAAGAATATGGCTCTTCAATCCAAAGACAGCAAGCCAACTGATTCTGATGATGATTCTGATGAAGAAGTTGCACTTATCTCAAGGAAAATCAAGAAGCTGATTGAGGCCAAGAACAGATTGAAGAGAGATAAAGGTGGATTCTCAAATAGCAAGAAATCCTCTAAAAACTCAAAGGAGCAGACATGCTTTGAGTGTGGAAAAACAGGTCATTACATGAGGGATTGCTACAAGCTGAAGTCAAAACAGCATGCTGGATACAAGGACAAGAGATCAAAGGCTCCACTGAGTGATGATGACTCAGATTCCAGTGATGATTCAAGTGAAGAAATGGTGAACTTAGCACTTGTTGGACTTGAAAATAAATCTACTCCAGGAAATTCTGAAGGAGTATATGCCGAAACTGATTCTGAAGATGATGAGAGTGAGGTAAATTCTCTTAGTAATTATGTATCTTCAGATGATGCTATGTTAGATTCACTAACCATGCAGGAACCCAAAAATGTAACCATTGAAGAGTATATGGCTCTTAAAGCTGAAATCAGCAAGCTGTCTGAGAAGAATGCATGTATGTCTAACATAATTCAAGATTTGATGCCCAAAATGAAAGAATGGGATGCAACCTCATCAAACAAGGCCACTGAGATCAAGGAGTTAATGGCCAAAAATAGTCAATCTGATGCTATTATCAAAGTACTTCAAAAGAGGAACAAAGTCTTAACTGAAGAAATCAAGGAGCTCAGATCAGATAACAAAGCAAAGGCTGTAGCTTTGGAATCCTACAAGATGATGAAATCAAACCAAGCAGAATCCTCAAAAACAGGAGAAATGGCTTCTCAGCAAGCTGAGACCATTAGTCAGCAAGCTGAAATGATCATAACTCTTGAAAAGAAAGTGAAGGATCTCAAGTCGGGAATGGGAACATTTATCCAAGGAGAAGAAGGTCTAAAATCAATGATGAAAAACACAAATTCTCCATTGGACAGAGAAGGATTGGGAATGAACTCCAACAAAAAGGGCAAAAACATCAAGTATGAAGGAAGAAATGGCATACCTTACAACTATGCCATGCCTTGGAAGACGTGCAACAAATGTGGAGGAAAATGACATTTTGAAAGACACTGTACCTCTCAAGTCAATCAGAAAAACAAAGAATCTCCTCAGAATAAGACTTATCGACAGAAGTCAGCTTACCAACAGGGCTCTGGCAGACAACAAACAGCTTACCATCCGTCTGACAGAAAACAACAAAGAAGGAATCAAGCTCCAAAAGTGATCCAGAAGTGGATTAAGAAATCTGATCTACATGTTCTTTATGATCTACTGACCATGGTGGATCCTACCAAATTTGGGTACCCAAGTAGTAAGTATGCTATTTGTTCGCGTACATTTATTTAAATATGATTATATTATTATTTTGGTACTAACAAGATTCCTCTAGTATATAGATGGGACATATATACGTATATATAGTTTTGTGCAGGAATTGAAAAAGAAGAATACTATTTCGGTTGTTTGATTGGTGATAAAGGTGTAAACCACATTCATGATTATTTGGAATGTGTACTCTTCAATCAGCAAGCTATCTTACATTTCAGTAGAACAGTTGGTATGGCAGAAAACCAGAATACATGTATTCAGCATGCTGGTTTGATTTATCAAACTTTATCATTATAACTAGCCTACTGTTTGTTAAATGTTTACTACATGTTTTATGCTTACATGCTTATATTGTTAATCCCTTTTCTGATGATGTCATAGGGGGAGAAAAACATGAATACATGTGATAAAAAGGGTTATAATGTTACATGTTTGCATTTATAAACTAATGTTTTATGCAGGGATGAGTCACGTTTGTATCTTATTATATATGATGAATTATGCTAACCTGATTCTATGTTGAGATATTATATTAATCAGGGGGATCATTGCTTTATGGGAACAACATAGTCTCTCTGATGTATTCAAGTATGTCATCATCAAAAAGGGGGAGATTGTTGGCGTGATGTTTTGATGATGAATACAAATGTTGCTTTTGAATATTTCAAGCTTTATTATCTAATCTTGTTTTGCAGGAAGTATTGATTATTGATTAAGGGGGAGAAAGTATTGATTAAGGGGGAGAAAGTATTGATTCTCTATTTCATTTACTTTGTTTGGTTTGATAATGCTAAATGTTCATGTGACACCAAACCAAGATATTGTTTGTCTCCTTGTCTACATTGCTAATATTTTTGCAGGAGAAGCATAAATTTAGGGGGAGTTTTTAGCTCCTGAATATTGGTGTGTAATCATCAAAAAGGGGGAGATTGAAACCCTAGTGGTTTTGATGATGACACATAAACAGCAAGCTGATTGCTTGTCATTGAATATATTAGCTTGTTATTTTGTTAACTTGTTTTGCTTGATGCGTTAATTGAGGGGGAGCTTTTAGCTCAATCACATATGGATATATTATCATCAAAAAGGGGGAGATTGAAACTCTATGAATTTTGATGATCATATAGTGGCAAAGATGTTTGTATTTATAGATGTAAAGCAGCAAGCTATATGCTCTATCCTAACTTGTTGTTGCAGGGAAAGATGGCTTACTGATATGAAATATCACTGCATATAAAATAGCATGCCATTATCATATGTACTAACTTGGTTTTGCAGGGCAAAATAGCTTACTGATATGAATGCCAGTTTATCTAAACAGCAAGCCATTAGTGCTGGACTGAGTCAGTTTGGCAAGCCAACTTCACATGTTCAATACCAAAATAGCAAGCTGACAGGGAAGAACAACAAGCTGACATGGACTCGCCAGAAGCTGTTCTAAGTCAATTTTGATCTTGAAGATTTCTTGGAGATTGCTTAAGGATATCAGAGATTGGCTAGGATTATATATGTAAGAACTCTATTATATAATATATATAGTTTATATAATTAATAGAGCTCAAATCAAGTTGAAAATCTGTTCCTATTTCATTGGGATTATGATTTACCTTTCTTTATCCACTTAAAACAGATTTACTCAATCTTTACCATATCTTAAACATTTCCAAAACAGCCAAGATTCGTTCATATCTTTTTATAGCTGTTGGAAATTGAAGTCTTATATATATACAATTGTATATATCTCAAAAATGATTGTTAGAAGTTTCAAATTATTTCAAATATTTAAAATCTCTTCTTCTAACAAATATTATAGCTGTTGGAGAGTATCTTATGCAATCAAATCATTTTGTTATAGCCATATCTTCATCTAGCCGTTGTGTGATCTCATATATACATATATATTCACTTACAATCTTTCTTGGAAGTAACCAAGCAAGTAACACACATTGATACATGTTTTGAGAAAAGAACATTCAAGTTTTATCTTTCTCTCTCAAACACTAAACACATAAACTCTGAGCTTTATTGTTATATACACTTATATTACATAAGAGAGTTTATAGCTTGAGTTGTATACTCGAATTCTTTATTGCAAATATGTATTGTTCAAGTTGTATTGTTAGTTGCTGAATTAGTGGCAAAGGAATCTTGGTGATTGTGGAGTATAGTGCTCAAAGGAACTCATTGTTCTAGAAAGCAAGTTGTTCAAGGAACTAAGGAATTCAAGAGTGGGACTCAAGGAATTCAGTGTTCAAGGGAGCAAGCTTGTTAGAGAGACTTTGGAGTTCAAGTGAGCTATTTACTCAAGGGAAACAAATTGTTTCAGCAAGCCGTTTTCAGCAGCTGGGTGAAAAAGGGAGATATATTATTGTATCTTGTAATTGGCTTATTTCATTGATCAATAATATATTCTCTTACCGGGTTGGTAAGGGACCAGGACGTAGACCATAGGATTAGGGGTCGAACCTGGCTAAAAGTTTATTGTGTTCTTTATATTTCTGCATATTACTTACTGTGTTGCATATTGTTATAATCAGCGTGCTGTTTGTACAATCGGCGTGCCATTTGTGTCTGCATTGGTAACAGTCAGCATGCCATTTAAGTCTGCATAATTTGTAATCAGTAAGCCATTTCTGGAAAAACTTAAAATCGGTCATAGTTAGCCATATACACCTCTAGGTGTGCATTTTCAGATTGAGCTATTGGTTCAGATATTGCTTTCGTTAGCGTAGCCCAATCAGCATCAGAAAAATCAGTAAAGGGCTCTTTGAATGAGAGAAATGAAGTATCAGCAGTTGCCTCAGTTTCTGTTCTTCTCCTTTTAGAGGAAGGCAGAGCTGCTGTGGAAGGGTGTATCTCCTTATGTGGTGCTGCTTTGGCACTATCTCCCTCTACACTCAGGGATGTTTCTTTACTGGGTATAGGAGGAGAAGGAGCATCATTTATGTTTTCATTTGGCTCGTTCAAAGGCTCTTCGACCGTGGTTAGAGGTTGTGGGTTTGCAACCTCCTGGTCTGGAATGGCCACTGAGGGCTCTGGATCAACATCCATTGGTTGAGGTTCAGGTGCCAGTTCAAGTTCAGGAATGTTACCTTGAATTACCTGTTCCCCTGGGGGTAGAAGAGGTAGGGGCACCGTTCTTAGATATTCTGTGAGAACAGTGGGTACCCCTGGAAGATAGTTGTTCTTCCTTATCAGAGCGGTTATGGCATTGCTCTTCATCTTCGTACACTCCATTGTGTCTTCAGCTTCAAATGTCTCACGTTCATCATCTGTTAAGACATCATTGAGAATTAGTTGTAGGAACCTAGGATAGAAACAGAGCACATCTTCATTTATGCCTGTTCTTTCATCCAGTGGTCCCATGCACATGATGACTTGATCAATCACTATCCGTCCTATGTTAATATGCCTATTGTTCGCAATGGCAAACCCTATCTTTTGAAGGAATAAGGGAATGCCATGCAGATTAGTAAGCTTGGCAGTAAAAACATGGATCAGAGTATGAAAGAAAAAGTTCCATGGCTTTGGCAGGTAATGCTTTAGGAACTCTCCCACCAAGAAGTTAGGTTGTTGACTTCTGATAAGAGTGAAGAAAGCATGTATTTCCTCAGTTGTGGGATCCGAAACAAGGTTTTCTGTAGGGAAATGAAGTATTCTATTGAAGTCATGTTCCGTAACCCTAATTGTTCTGCCCCCTGGCACAACAAAACTAAAGGACCGTACATTGTTCTCACTTGTGTCCGTGGCGGTTGTGTACAACGCAATCAATTGATCGAGACAAAGGACCACGGGAGTACTTACAGCGTATGCCACTAACGAACGTGTATTCAAAAACTCTGCCCATGCACGAATTTGAGGATTCGTTATGGATTGCAGATTTTGAAACGAGACATGATTAGTTTTGGTTACGATAAATTCTCCAGCCATTATGTTTCAAATTTCCAGAAAATTAATTTTTTAAACCAAAACTAAATTTGCACTTAAAATTTAATTAATTAAAAATAATTAATCAAACTTTTAATACAAAATAACCCTAAAAAGAAAATCACCCCTTTTAACACTAACACAAAAATTCGAACACTTGTGAACTGTTGAACCCTTGAATAATAGAAATCAATATTCAAATCAAAAAGCCAAGTTCGATGATTTGTTTCTCAGAAAGTCCCAAAAACACAAAAAAACTTCAGTTCTCACGGTTAAAAGTGAATCAACAGTGACAAACAGTAAGTTTTTTAAGGTTTTCTTGCTTAATAATGGAGAAAACTATCGAATAGTTCTTGTTTTTGTGTGTATATCTTTGTAAGTATTGAAATCGACAAAAGCTTTTGATAGATCTGTAAAAAGTGAAAAGAAAAAAAAGCTAAGGCACGTTTAAATACTCTGAAAACTGACAGGGGTAAAAAGGTCTTTTCAGGTTTCGATAGATTTTAATGTACTCTCGATATTTTTCTGCAAGGGGTAAACCTGTCAACTGGACTTCGATAGATTTTGAAAACTATCGAGGTTTTTGAATTTTGAGAATTTAAAAGGTTTACAAAAAAACTATCGAACTGTGACTTTTGAAAAAACTATCGAGCATAGTTTGTTTGAAAAACTATCGAGGAGTTTAATTATTGATAAATTAAATCCTCCCGATATATTTTTCATTCTGTTTTTAAAAACTATCGAGGATTTAAATATTTAATTCAGTAAGTCCACTTCGATATATTTTTAAAAGAATCTCAAAAACTATGGAGAAATTTTTCGATAGATTTTCTTTTTCCCTTTCAAAAACCATCGAAATTAATTTCGATAGATTTATCATTGTACTTTGAAAAACTATCGAATTTCCTTAAATTCGATATTTTTGCTTCTGTCTTCTTTTTAAAACCTGTTCTTGTTTTAAAATTCAAACTTTTTATTTCCTGTCAAGTTTTAATTTTAATAAACCTGTTAAAAGTCATCAAAATCAATTCTTAACAGAAAATTCACAATTTTCTTAGAATAAAATCAATTAAATATCATTGAGTGATATTAACCAATTAAAATCTAATGAATTATGCTGCATTAATTTACAATGTTAAAACAAAGCAAATTAATTCAAATTAAATAGATGCTAAAATATTTAGAACAAATATTAGCACCTAAATAATTTTTAGAATTAATAACTAATTAAATGCCAGAAGATATATCATCCATAATTATGACATAAAATTAGTATAATAATCCTAACTACGAGAATTGCTCCAGAAAATAAACTCACAAGTCCAAAGGATATAGCAATTCTTGAACTCATGTATTTACCAGGACTCTCTGCAGTTACTGATTTCTAATCAAAATAAATTAATCAGAAAGATTTAACATCCCAAGTTCACCAACCAGCTTATTGAAAGTGGATTCATCAAGCGGTTTAGTAAAGATGTCTGCAATTTGATCCTCTGTGGGTACAAAATGTAACTCCACAGTTCCATTCATGACATGCTCTCGGATAAAATGATACCTGATGTCGATGTGCTTCGTCCTCGAGTGTTGCACTGGGTTGTTTGAGATTGCTATGGCACTTGTGTTGTCGCAAAATATAGGAATCTTTGTCAACAGAAGTCCATAGTCACGGAGTTGGTTTCTCATCCACAATATCTGAGCACAACAGCTACCAGCAGCAATGTATTCAGCCTCAGCTCTTGATGTGGACACTGAATGCTGCTTCTTGCTATGCCAGGAAACCAATCTTCTTCCAAGAAACTGACAGCTTCCTGAAGTACTCTTCCGATCAATCTTACAACCTGCAAAATCAGAGTCTGTGTATCCAATAAGATCAAATCCTGTATCTTTAGGGTACCAAATTCCAAGATTTGGGGTCCCCTTAAGATATCTAAATATTCGCTTAACAGCTATTAGATGAGATTCTTTAGGATCAGACTGAAATCTAGCACACAAGCATGTTGCAAACATTATATCTGGTCTACTTGCAGTGAGATAAAGTAATGAGCCTATCATACCTCTGTAGCCTGTGATGTCAACCTTCTTACCAGTTTCATCCTTATCAAGCTTAGTGGCAGTTGGCATAGGAGTCTTTGCTGTAGATGAGTCTTCCATTTGATACTTCTTAAGAAGATCCTTGATGTACTTGGACTGACAAATGAATATACCATCTTGTTTCTGGTATACTTGCAATCCAAGAAAGAATGACAATTCACCCATCATGCTCATTTCATAACGACTCTGCATTAACTTAGCAAATCTCTTGCATAGATCATCATTAGTAGAACCAAATATTATGTCATCAACATATACTTGCACCAATATCAAATCATTTTTATGCTTTTTGACAAAGAGAGTTTTGTCTACAACACCTCTTGTAAAATCATTTTCAAGTAAGAATTCAGAGAGAGTGTCATACCATGTCCTTGGAGCTTGTTTGAGTCCATAGAGAGCTTTGAATAGAAAGTACACAAAGTCTTCCAGTTTTGAATCCTCAAAACCTGGAGGTTGTTCCACATACACTTCTTCTTCTAACTCCCCGTTCAGAAAAGCACTCTTCACATCCATTTGATATACCTTGTAATTGGAATGTGCAGCAAATGCCAGAAACATTCTGATGGCCTCAAGTCTTGCTACTGGTGCATAGGTTTCATCATAATCTATACCCTCTTCTTGAGAGTAACCTTTAGCAACCAGTCTGGCTTTGTTTCTCGTTACAATGCCATCTTCGTCCAACTTATTTCTGAATACCCATCTTGTTCCAATAACAGATTTTCCCTTAGGCCTGGGTACCAGCTTCCAAACTTTCTGCCTTTCAAACTGATTGAGTTCTTCTTGCATAGCAATTACCCAATCTGGATCATCTAGAGCATCTTCAACTTTCTTAGGTTCTGTTTCTGAAATAAACCCAGAATAGTGACATTCATTTTGTGATGTTCTCCTAGTTCTCACTCCTGTGTCCGGATCACCAATGATCAAGTGAAAGGGATGATCTCTATTCCATACCCTTTGTCTTGGCAGATGCGATCTTGATGATTCTCCTTGTTCTAGATGTTGTGGAGTGTGACTAGTTGATCCTTCTCCTGCTCCCCCTGAGTTGTTGACGGTTTGATCTGTTGATTCTGAAGACTGACTAGTGGATCCTGTATGTTGAGGATTTCCACTTTGGTCACCACTTGGTCCAGAATCATTATCATTATGATTATTATTAATGACTGTAACAACTTCAGGTACTTCTTCATTGTCAGAGAGATCTCCTGATAGATTTTCAAATACCAAGGATTCAGAGTTCTCTCCAGTTTGCAAGCCTGGTCTTTTAGTGTCGTCAAATGTTACATTAAAGCTTTCCAACACCTTCTTATCTTCAATCACATATACCCTGAAAGCCTTAGATTCCAGAGAATAGCCCAGAAAAATGCCTTCATCTGCTTTGGCATCAAACTTGCCAAGATGTTCTCCATCTTTAAGTACAAAGCACTTTGCACCAAACACATGAAAATACTTCAGTGTTGGCTTCTTGTTGGCCATTAACTCATACGGAGTCTTTTCATGATCTTTGTTGATCAGGGTTCGATTCTGAGTGTAGCAAGCTGTATTTACTGCTTCAGCCCAAAAGTAAGTGGGAAGTTTTGATTCACTCAACATGGTCCTTGCTGCTTCAACCAAGGTCATGTTCTTCCTTTCCACTACTCCATTCTGTTGAGGAGTTCTTGGTGCTGAAAACTGTCTTGATATTCCTTTCTCTGAGCAGAAATCATTTAGAACTGCATTCTTGAATTCAGTTCCATTGTCTGATCTGATTGTCCGCACAGGTAGCTTAGCTTCCACTTCTATCTTCTTGATGTGATCAATGATTAGTTGTGTTGCTTCATCCTTTGTTTGTATGAACAACACCCACGTGTACTTGGAGTAGTCGTCCACCATCACCAATGCATATCTGTTTCTTGAAAGTGACATAACATTAACTGGACCAAATAAATCCATATGAATCAGCTGTAATGGTTCAGTAATACTTGTCATTCCTTTGCTTCCATGTGATGCTTTCTTCGACTTCCCTTTTTCACATGCTTCACATAGTCCCTCCTGATTGAATTCCATCAGGGGCAACCCTCTCACTAACTCTCTCTTTACCAAAGAGTTCATCGTTTTGAAGTTCAAATGTGAGAGCTTCTTGTGCCATAGCCAACTTTGTTCTGAAGATGCCTTTGCATAGAAACATGTAACTTCTCCTTCACTGGTAGAACTTAAGTCAGCTATAAACAAATTTCCTTTTCTCACTCCCAGTAGAGTAAGCTTCTCATCCTTCCTGTTGGTGATCAAGCACTTGTCCTTTCTGAAATCTACATTGTAGCCTTTATCACAGAACTGACTGATGCTTAGAAGATTGTGCTTTAATCCTTCAACAAGAGAGATGTTTTCAATGATGACATTTCCAGCTTTCAATTTACCATATCCCGTAGTGAATCCTTTGCTGTCATCTCCAAAGGTTACAATCGGGCCGGTCTTCTTAACCACCTCTGTAAGCAGGGACTCTTCACCTGTCATGTGTCTAGAACAGCCATTATCCAGAATCCACACAACCTTTGAGCTTTTAACCTTACCCTGCAATCACAGATTGATTAAGCGGACTTTGGTACCCAAAATTGTTTGGGTCCTGAAGGTTTAGATGATTTAACAGGAGTAACATTCAATTTGGTCTTACCCTGTTTGATATTCATAGTATCTGTGGATTTAACATTATCAGTGCTATTGCTATTATCAGACATCAACTTAAAATAAGCATGCATGATGTTGTACTTACATAGCAAACACTCTTTCTTTCCACAGGGTTCATGATTATCAGGCATGTCAGACATGTTATGCATTTCAGAAGTATTAGCAGTTTCTACTTTAACCTTTTTACATGCATGTGTAAGGTGTTCAGCAGAATTACAAATAGAACACAACTTCCTAGATGCAATGGGAGAAGATGGAACCAATTCCTGATTAACAATCTTTTTCCTCCCATTCCTGTTCTTTTTAACATTACTAACTAAGGAACCTACTTCAGTTTTAGGTAAATCAGGTTTAGGTAATGCATTCTTTACTGATTTCCTAGGTAACTTAGTCTTTACCTCTTTTTCCTTCACTAAATCCTCCTCAAGCAATTCTTGAGCTATGAAAAGATCATCCTCATAAAAGAGAGGTGGAAACGGCTTAACAAAAACTGGACAATCAACATTCTTAAGAACATGTGGAGTATTCCTTTTGACAACTGAAGGTGTCACAGGGAATTCCAAAATCTTCTTACCAGCTTTCTTGTTATAGTCAAATCCTATAGCAGTTTTATTCTCTACGGCCTGAGTATCAATGATTTCCTTAGCCACTAGAGCGGAATTCTTAAAAGCATTCAGCTTCAAATCTAGATCTGAAATCTGCTTCCTGAGGATAGTCTCTATCTCATCATTACACTTGACCTTGTTCTCTAAGTACGCATTCTTTTGCTTAAGATCTTCTAATGTTACAGCTACAAGCTCTAGTTCTTCATTTTTAGATTCTAGCTTTTTAATCTTAAGAACTAGTTTAGCATTTTCCATTTCAGATGCTAGCATGCTTGTGTGTACATTAAATAATTCTACACTAAGATCTTGCACAGTTTTCTTGTACTCAGAATTAGACATATCAATTGTAGTTAAGATAGGTACCTGAGATGATTGAGGTGATTCCTCTGAAGAGTCAGCCATTAGAGCAACATTTACATATTCCTCCTCTTCATCCGAATCAGTATCATCCCAGTGCTTTCCCTCTGCTATGTAAGCCTTCCCTTTCTGCTTTCCAGAGAATGCCTCCAACTGCTGTTTAAGCTTGGCATTCTCCTTCTTCAACTCATCATAAGAATCCTTCTTTCCATAGACATCTTTCATGTCTCTTGCTTGACGAGGCTTCCGGCATTCAGTGGCGAAATGCCCTAACTCATTGCAGTTATAGCATCTTGATTTGCTTCTATCAATCATGCCAGTCTTGTAGCCTCCCTTAAAGCCTGTACTAGGTGTATAATTGCTCTTCTGGAATCTGTTGGTTGAGCCCTTGAACTTGTACTTAGGGTTTCTCTTGAAACGAATATGACTAAACTTTGCAGCTAAGTACGCCATGGTTTTGTCTTCCATTTGCTCAAGCTCTTCTAGGGTGTAGTAATCACTTTCATCAACACCCAGATTCACAGAGTCCATTTCTGCTTCTATTATCACCTCCTTTCCAGCTCTTTGGGTTTGAACCTGAATCTCAGAAGTTATTGGTTCATCCACTACAAGTGCTGCTGATCTCACAAGTGCATTGTGCTTGCTGTCCACTGTCCCTGATCCGTAGATTATCACCCTTTGTTCCTGTTCCATCTCATAGGTCTTCAACTTGCCATCGATCATCTCTAATGACATCTTTGTGAAGTCAATTCTTTCCCTAATGGATGATGACTTGTGTTCTACATGATGGGGCAGCGTCATCATGAACTTCCTGTTCGATTCTCTCAGTGGATAGGTCTTTCCTTTCATTGCCAATTCATTGAGGAGCTTAGTATACTTCTCAAAGACCTGAGTTATACTTTCTCCTGGCAGGGACCTAAACGCTTCATATTGAGAAGTCAGAATGTCCAATCTGTTTTCCTGCACGTCTTCAGTTCCTTCCATTATTAGGTTAATGGTATCCCACATATGTTTCCCGCTTGTACAGTTCATCAACTGATAGCTCATTTCCTTGTCCGCGGAGTCCGCCAATATCAACATTAAACCGGTGTCCAATCGAATCAGTTCTTTGTCAGAATCTGTAAATTCACTTATATCCTTAGGTTGGGTGCCTGAAGGAATCCTGCTACCATCAGGAGCTGTAGATTCACTAACTGGTTTCATTGGTACAAACGGTCCGTTTTCTAATATGCCAATATACAACGGATTAGATGCCTTGATGAATAACAACATCTTCATCTTCCACAAACCGAAATCATCTCTAGTAAACGGGGGAACTTTAATACCAGCGGTTGTCTTTGGAGCACTCATGGTTTCTGAAAATTTCAAATTGTTTAAAATTCAAGAAATTCCAATTAAATGAAAAATTTTGAAAGTTAAAAAATTTGCTTCGAATTTTCACGCTACGTTTGATTTTGGTCTCATTCACCGGATCTGATTTGTATATCAATCAAGAAGCTCTGATACCAATTGTTAGGTCCAAAGTATCGTAGAAGGGGGGGGGGGGGGGGTTGAATACGATACTCACAAATAATTTAATTTCGTTCGCGGATTAATCTTTTGTTCTATAACGAAATCAAACACACCAAACCAAATCAAGTTTCGGGGAATATATCTTTTTATAAATATAAACCTCGAGGGGTGCTACAATTTCTAATCCGTAGATTAGCGTCAATGAGTTTAAGGTAACACAAATACAAAACAATAATCAAGTTCTGAGCACTATTAATTTCTCTGGTAATTTTCTCCGGCTCTTCTCTCTCTCAGTTATGTGTCTGTGTTGAATACCTTAACTGAAGAAGACACAATCTTCTCTCTGTATTAATTGTAGTCTGTTTTGAAAAACCATCGAATGAGAATTGTAGAAACAATCCTGGACGTTGGATCTTCATCAACCTTTCAGAAAAGGAATTCTTTTCACCTGCTCCCATAATAAAAAAACCATCGAATGAATAAAAAATCCATCGAATTGAATAAATTAATTTGTCATTCGATAGTTTTTAAATCAAAACTATCGGATGCCAAACTAATTTACTTTGGTTTTTAATTAATCATTTCAACTACCATTCGATAGTTTTTCAATTAGAAAAACCATCGAATTTCTCTTTCTTGTCTTTAGTCCATAAATGATTCCACTGAGCTTCTGGGTGTTTAAGAAATAGACTGTATCAGTTTCTTCTGAGACGATAAAACAACTTGATCTTTTCAGTGCCGTCACCTAGTGCAACTGGTCTGGTTCACAGATGAATAACACTTGATCAATTCTTATTTTATGTCTTCAATACATTGCTGCTGATACGTCCCTTGTCCTTCTGGTTGCTTCATCACTGGAATCCCGTGGTACTGAACCCTAAATCATTCACATACTTCTGTCGTCTTGAAAGTCTTGTTTCTTTTGTTGTCACTGAGGCTTGAACATTTTCATGAACTTCTTTCCGTGACCTGTTTACGGACTTCAAGAATACATAACGTATTTTGATTTTTTGTGTTTACCTTTTCTTCTTTGATTCTGGATTCTTGTGCTTCAGTTAATATTATTGTCTGTCTTGTCCTTTGTTGAGTTGTAGTTATCTCTTTTAGATCTTATGTTACATTATGCTTTACAGATACGATAACTAGTTCATTTCAATAAACATTAACAACTAGCTGAACAAAATTTGCTAGTTCGATTAGTTTGGGACGCAGCATCTAGCTAGGATGATTAGCTAGATTTTCATCATATCATTAAAATTTCAACTAGTTAGAACAATTAACTAGTCACTCATAATGGCACATACAATTAGCCATTTTCAATCTATTAGTACAAAATCTCGACATCGTAGTCGAAGAAAGGAAGAAAACAAAATTTTGACTACTCGGATAATGAATTGAAAAGAAGAATAAATAAGTTTGGGACGAACATGGTAATTATAACCCTTGAATAGAATATAAGGTCTGAATAGAAAGTTCTTGGTATCGGAACAATCGATAACCTCCCATCAAACATTCCTCATCAGTGAAACGGTCCACCCAAAGGTGTCTCCGTACATAAACTTTGTCAAATTCTCCGATAGCATTGAATTCGGAATATCAATATCAAATTGATATCCTTTCTACGATTTCAACGTCTGATGTGCAAATCTCTCCTTAACAGAAGAAAAGAATTCACGAGTAGTCTCTGAAATATACATCATCTATGTTTTAAACACATAGCTAGATATTTATGAACTCAACTTAGGAGTCCAAATATGAAGAAATAAGATGAATACTTAACAACAGTTGGTTGCATCCCAAGTTGAAGTAGGAAACTAGAAGGGTTACCTGACATGAATTATTCAAGGTAACACAGGCATGAACAGTTTTAGATTGAGTAGTGTACCAACATGTAGATACCAAAAGTCAATGGTCATCATAATTTCTATCATCACCTTTTACAAGGATGATCCTACCTTTCTGCCTTTATGGCTTATGGTACTAACCAACGGTACCTCAAAATCGTACAAATTCGCAATCAGGTTGGGAGTTCGAACATATTCGCCATTCCCCGATAATCGTTCAGAGATTGGGCCTCTTACGGCCGCATCAACACATCCACAAAAGATGAAGGTCCATTAACGTATATGTAATTTCTTAACACTAGTCGTATCGACTGAATCCAACCCCAGGCCACCATAGGTCTCGTTCCTCGTAGGTCCTGAGATTGTCGCATTGCTCATTGCAACCATACGTGTCTTCATCAGAATCACGCTATCCATTCTTCATATCTTTGATTTCCGAGTTGAGCCATCATGGCCTATCGTACGAAGTATATTCACGATGCGATTTAGCACGTTCGTCTCACGATAACGTTCTGGTACTACATGTACACAAAACTCTTCCTCTTAGGTAACAAAATACCCATCGACGGAAAAGACACCAACTCTGGTGAAATCATTGTTTTCAAGGCTTGGACCTTATACGCAAGATAATGCCTTAACTAGTCCACGCAATTTAGTACTTCGGGTCGCGTAAAGGAATGTTAACGTCTCAATCTTCACATATGCTGCCTTCTCGTGGCAAACTACGATGAACTAAAAACACTTAGGTTCTTACTAAGTCAAGTTATCCATTGGTATTGGCCATTCTGACCTTACCTCAGCTGCGACCGAGACTCTGCTCCACGTCTTATCTTAATCTCTTTGATAATCCGTGTACAATTCTGAACGTCCTTCTCATCATTATGATGATCTTCAATAGTCCCATCGGTCCTCCGATAAGTTCTCAACTAAACTCTTTAATCTTAACATCCTCGATGGCACTACCTCCGGTAGTCCACTTAACGAACTCTATATGAGTCCTCACGTCATTCTCTCACTTATACTCTTAACACTCTCATATCCAAGTTTATAACTTAACGCTCTGATACCATTTTTGTAACACCCCCAGATCTGGGGTCAGGAATCTGGGTTGTCACGCTCCATCAATTATATAATACCTGCATTACTTACAACATTCTAATAATATAACTCCAAAAGACCCCAATCACTTATGCACACACACACAAGTTATAGCCTTGGAAATGAGCAACAATAAGTAACATTTGTTATTACAAATCAAATGTACTATCCAGGATCTCATCTATCATTTACAACCTCTACCTGAAGTTAAAATAATAGACCTCACAATTCTATACAAGGTTTAATAATACAAACCTATTCGAAAACAATTCTTACTAACTCAGTCTACAGCTGTTCTGCTAAATCCGGCAGTATCCATCTTGCTGAACTAACTCAAGGGTGGTCTCTCCATTCCCTTGCTCTCGTAACACGAGGTGAATTGATAATGTTTTCTCCATGCTGAAAGTATAAATAAAGCAAGAATGAGCTAATAGCGCTCAGCAAGAAATCTATCCCAGTTTAAATCTTTAAACCTTTTTGGAAGATAATCCATATGGGATCACAGTTTTTAACACCACTAGGGTCTAACCCCAAAATAGTATACCGTTCAAAATACCGTATGCCTTATAATCATACTCAATAACTTTTCGTAATCATTTGGAAATCCTTGGTATCAGTATGATAACCAAGACTCAAAACATATCTTTTTAAAATAGATATCAAATAATGGAATCAAGGCTTACAGCCTATCCATTGATTCAAAATACTATACAGTTCAATATACTGTATATCTTAAATACTTTCTCAACATATATACATGCATATCTATTTAGATATCTCATATTGTTCAAAATACGGTAGAATATCAGTAATGAACACCTTTTTATAAAAGAGCAAGAATGAGCACTATAGCTCGACAATCAGATATAGCAGCTTAATCATATATGTAAGCTTATATCATAAAGGAAAACCTTTAAACTTCATTCGTATACAGAATGATATTTTATTATTCTTTTCGTCAAAACATGCCATACAGTACAACTACTGTATGAGGAACATCATTACTCATCACTGCCACATTATCAGTAACTCAGCACTTAGGCTTTCATTACAATGTGCATCACAACTCCAATTGGAGGGAAGGGAATGTACTGGAACACCCGATACACGGTGATCAGCCGTTGTATCGTAACTTTTTTTTTCTACTAGTAGAAGGACGACTTCCTGTTCGGTTATCACCCTGACCGCATACGGGCCACTGTGCTAAGAGATCACTACCTCGGGCCTATTTCATCACCGGGTAAGCCTTAGCACGCAAGAGGTCACTACCTCGGGCCTATTTCATCACCGGGTAAGCCTTGATAATTTGGCACTACCCCGACACCTATTTCATAGCCGTGTAGGCCTTTCCAATTCCTAAGAAGAAAAACATTAATGAAACAGAAATCGGAATTTAATTCCACATTTCCCAAGTACGAATACTTGTCAAAACTTTGTAACCGTTTAGAACACCTTACTCCAGAGTAATTGAAAGGAGTAAGTCAAAGTGTGGGTTGACCTTAGTCAACGAGACTACCGATGATTACTACGTATTTTGAAATCATGACCAGGGAGTTTATTGAAATATCAGAGTTCAGTGAGTTTAAAAAAACTCTATTTGAATGGGGGAGCCATCCCCTAGTTATAGCTATTTTAGAGGAACAGTGGAAGTGAATCTCTGTCCTCGAATTCTTGAACTAGATTCCCAGTTTTCGATGAGTTGGAAATACATATTGTTTGCATTTAATTACCTTTAACTATCTTAAGATAATAGTTGGGAGTCTCTAATTTTAATATCTTTTCTGAAAATCAGAAAGTTACATTTTTGTGTAAATAATAGAACCTTGGATCATATAATAAGGTTCTATGATTTTAAATCATTTTTGGAATATTTAGTAAATACTCAAATAATAAATATTAAATTTTTATTCAATATAACTACTTAAGTGAATATTCAAAATAATATTCACTTAATTAAATAATAATCAATTAATAAATATTGAATTATTATTCAATATAAACACTTAAGTGAATATTCAAAAAAATAATATTCACTTTAATTAAATAATATTCAAATAATATTTATTATAATATTATTCAAATTTCTCACCTTAAATATCCCACAATATAGATATTGGAATATTTAATAAATATTTAAAATATAACCGTCCCTGGAACCTTCCAACTTTTGACAGTAGTTTAAAACCAAATAATAATTTGACTCCCGGTCTAAGTTTTAAAACCATCGTACAAGTGCTCTATACTTAGAGTCTTTAATCTTTAACCTTGGTATATATCTAGTACTTAGCTAGCATATAAACCTTATACCTTATACAGCTTTTTACAAAGCAAAAACAGTTATAAGTCATTTCACGGCATTAAAGCAGCATGTATAGTAATACCACAACATATATCACAACAACATCATTATATGGTGTAGGGTTTGAAAATTTGCATGCATCTATCATATGCATACATCACATCTCATCATTTTTAATACCATCACATCTATATACGATGTGAGGTTTGAAAGCATGCATAATATCGTATGCATATAGTTCATCTCAACAATTTTATACCATCACATCTATATACGATGTGAGGTTTGGAAGCATGCATAACACATATCACGTGCATCATCAGAATATTATAATTTAAAATAAAGCATGGAATGAGAAAACTTGCCTTGAGTCCTTGGTATTAGGGGTTCGAGTCTTGCCGCAAATCTATAAACAAAGAAATACTCGATCAGTCCCCTAACGTAATCATTTGCTCATAACACTCATTTAAAGTCAACTATATGTTAAACACATCATGTAGTCACGTTATTCCTCAACAAGGTTCGTATTTTAATCGACTCAAAATACTCCTTTTATCTTAGTCGCAATGGTTGGTCAAAGTAGTACTCTAGAGTTGACTTTTCATAAAGTTACTATTACGCGACTTGTACTCTAACACTTTTAATATATTCGAAAACTCGTATTTAAATACGAGACCACTTCTAAAATCATCTTGAGTATTTGTAATATTTATCATAAAAGTTTCGATCTCAAAACAGGGGTTTCACTTGGTGAAATGTATTCTCAAACTTGGATGAGCTACGGAAAGTTACTATTCGCACGCCTTTCACTAAAACGCTCATATCTCCTTAACCGTTAGTCAAAATGACACACCGTTTTCGCGTGCGCGATCTAGGGAAAGAATAGAACAAAATGCTGGAACATTTGTTTCTGCCTAAGGGGGTGAAATTCCCGAGAGCAGCAGATTTTTGGCAGTGAAGTGCAGAACCACTTACTCCTCGCGCAGCTTTGGTTCCGACATTTTTATAAAATCGAAAAATTATCTTTTTAACACAAAACCTTCTAGGTTCCTTTCCTAACTGTCCATACCAATATCCTTATTAATATCTCGACCCAATTCCATTTTTAAAGGGCTTGATCACAATCTCAAAGTTCATACAATGAACTACTTAGTTATCCGTAACCGCTTTTACTAAAACGGACGTTTCTCCTAAACCGTAAATCGAAACGATACGATTATTTCGCTAAAACAAACTAGGAAACAGAGCCTACATGTTCATGGTCAGAAACCTCAAGTTTATGCCCTGTATTGAAATAATGGTTTCTGTCTAAACTATCTAAGTAAAATCCGACATGGTAACGGCGATAATTCATGATTCCCGTGTTTTAAACACTCAAATCAATCCATTAACACAACCAAACCATCAATACTTCTCATTCATCATCTAAACCAACTCATCATAATCTTTAACCAACAACTCCATTCAAACATATACTAGTTCAACCACCAAGATAATCACTTAAACAATCATTATAACCAAGGATTCAACTTCTAATCCATACTATCTCAAACAATCATCAACTAATCATAAAAATCGAATTATAACTAAGGGTTTGAGATATTTATACCTTCCTTGATGCTTGGTAAGGACTATCAATAGCTTATATATCCTTGCTAGATCCTTAAACATCCTTAACCAACCTAAATCTTCAAGAACATATCAAGAAAATTATAAGTTACTATTCAAAATATTATTCATGCTCATCTTATAATCAAGATTTGAATATGATATCCTCCATAGATGAAGCTAAGATTAAAGATCTACCTTGGATATTGGAAGAGGGTGATTTAGAGCCCAAGAATATTATTTTTGGTTGAGTGGAAGTAGGAGCAAAATATTTAAGGAATGGAAGAACTAGTTTGGTCGAAAGTTTGATGAACAAAATGGATGCATCTTTGTGTTTTGTTTGTTTGATTTTCTTTTGTCTAGTAATCCTTAATACTTTGCTGATTAGTTTGTGTGGCTAAGACAAGGTTTTGTCATCAATGACAAGGCCAAAATGAACTTGTGGTGGTGGTGAAAGTGGTGACAAGGTGGTGATTCATCACCTTGTCATCACTTGTCATGCTTATGTCATTCCCTTGCATCTTGCTTATGTCATCCTTTGCATCCTCAATTCTTATATATATTGCACTTGATGATCTCATATAATACTTCTCCTTTTGTTAGGGTTTAATCCATAATTTATTACGCTTTTGTTTCGCGATAGTTTCCAGTGGTTCTTAAGACGTTTCTCTGTACCAAAGCCAGGGTACTTCCTTTATCCTTCCATTACCTTTGTCTAATATATAATCTTAGGTTTATCACCTTGGTTTAAGATATGATCATGTATTTCTCATTCCACATACTTTCTCAAAACGATCAAATCAATACGTCCTTGATTGTCCAGTGAATAGTGATTTAAAACTCGGATGGGAATCTTCTGATTCTGATCGCGTTTACATTCTTTTATTCTTCCTATACATCAATAATATAACCTTGAAACATTCATTCCATATCATCCTCATAGTGTGGTCTGAAAAATTTTACATCAGCAAATTTACTATTCATCACATTTACTATTCATCAAAAAAATTTAACTAAGTCCAAAATTTGGGGTTATTACATGAGGGGCGCTCACAGTTTCATTCACAGCATGCATAGTTGGAGGAACAAACATGTTATTCCATGGCATTTGTGGCATGTTAAACATATTCATGTAAGGGTTAGGCACAAATGGCATACTAGCATATGGATTCTGATACTGTGCATATGGAGCAAACATGTTAGGCATAACAGGCATTGCAGGCATAGAAACATTCAATGCAGACTTAGGCATTTTCACATTAGCAGGTTTCTTAACAGACTTGCAATTAGTAGACAAATGATTAACACTACCACAATTAACACATGTCTTTCTAGGTGCATATTTATCAGGTGTGTAATTGTTGTGCTTGTTAATCCCTACTTTTCCATTTCTGTTATTCTTTTTATTGCCTTTAGTCTCAACTTGAACTTTCTCTGACTTGTCTTTCAATTGCTTGTTAGACAAGTGACCTACATTAGCTCTTTCGACAGGCTTCTCAACTTTATTAGTTTTACTAGACTCACCTTGAACAAAGTTCTTGGTGACAGGACCATACTTGTCATTAAGTCTAGTGAGTTTCTGTTTCTTTTCCTCTGTCAACGGAACAGCCTGATCCGTTGATGGTTCATCTGTCAACGGAACAGCATGATCCGTTGACACATCAACCTCCAACAAGTGATCATTCTTGTTTGTTGACTCTTTTTCTGATTCTAGGACTTCATCAACATATCCTAGCTTCTCTTTGTTTTTCTTTCATGACTGCTCACAGAAGGATTCCATTCCTTGAACATTTATGATGTTGTTAGTAACATTCCTAGAATCCTTCCATTTAGCAATCACTCTCTGTTCAGATTCTAATTGAACCTTAAGAATTTGTTCCCTTTCCAAGACTGCTTCAAGTTCCTTCTTAGCATCCCTACTGACACGCCTCATTTTCTCAAAATCAATGAGTTGTGCTTCTAACATGGCATTCCTATCACTTAAGAGCTGATTAGTCTCTTTAATTCTAGAATTCTCCTTTGTAAGTGATTTAAGAGAAACACGCAAATTGTACAATACAGTAGACATGTCATTAATTGTACTATTGCATTCCTCTAAAAAAAGCTCAGAAAGATTAGTAGTAGTTACCTGATTGCTTGAGGAACTTGCTTCTTGCTCATGATTGTCAGCCATTAGAGCCAAATTGACATACTCAACATCTTCATCAGAATCTTCATCATTACCAGCCCAATCATACTCTTTTGACACAAAAGCCTTTTCCTTTTGCTTGAGAAGTTCGAAATATTTCTTCTTGTAGTCAACAGGCTCAAAACTCCTGTTGCCCTTCTCAGCTTTAGGTTTTCTGCAATCCACAGCAAAATGACCAAGGGTTCCACGGTTGAAACATTTAATCTTAGACTTGTCAACCCAATTACTTTTGTTAGGTTGAGAGTCTCTCCTTGGTGGTCTTGAGTCTGAGTTTCTCTTGAACTTTAACTTAGAGAATTTTCTTGACAGAAATGCAATATGGTCATCAATCTCATCTAAGTCATCCAAGTTGGTTGGCTCTTCCTCTTCTGTCAATTTTCCTTTGCCCTTGCTGACATCACTCTTGCAACTAGCTCGACTAGTTGTAGCTTTAATAGTCTCTTCAATGTCTTCTTCAAGTTGGTTCACAGATGCAACCAATGCAACAGATCCACCCTTCCTCTGTACCTTCTCAATTTCTTCATCTTGCTCCATTTCCAGCTCATATGTCTTTAATGTTCCATAAAGCCTCTCAAGTGTGTAATCTTTGTACTCTTGAGTGTTTCTGAGAGAAACATTCATAGGCTTCCATTCTTTTGGAAGAGCTCTAAGAAATTTAAGGTTTGAATCCTTGGTTTGATAGATCCTCCCATACAACTTTAATCCATTCAAGAGCTTTTGAAACCTACTAAACGTATCATTTAGGGTTTCACCAGCTTTAAAATGAAAATGCTCATATTGTTGTATAAGGAGTTGCATTTTGTTTTCCCTAACTTGCTCAGTTCCTTCACAGAGTGTTCTAACAGTATCCCATACTTCTTTAGAGGTTGTACAGTTTATGACATTGTCAAACATCTCTTTCTCCAAACCATTAAACAGAATGTTCATGGTTCTTTTATCCTTATGGACTTCTGCAACATCTTCAGCAGTCCATTCTGAGACAGGTTTAGGAATTTCTACATCAGGAGCATCATCTGGCAGTCCAACCCTAGATTCAATTCCCATAGGAACATGTGGACCTCTCTCAATGCATTCTACATATCTCTCATCCATAGACATGAGATGTAGATGCATTTTTACTTTCCAGTGAAAGTAATTGTCCTTGTCTAGAACTGGTATCTTCACACCTGCATCCTTCTTCACCATGGTTACTGTTTTGGTCTTGATATTTAAACTTCTTGTATGTTAGAAGCTTGCTCTGATACCAATTGTTAATCCCAACTGACGTAACAGAATTGTAGAAGGGGGGGGGGGTTGAATACAATTCTAGATATTTTCTTGAACTTGAAATTAAATAATGAAAACTGAACTGATTAAATAAAAACACAAGAAGTAAATAATTCAGTTGGATTGTTTGATGATCCAACTGAAGTGTTTTTATTGCGGAAATAAACTGTGATACAAAGATGTACACAGCTGCTCAGTTACTAGAATGTAGAGAAGTATGCTCTCAAAGATAGCTAATACAATCTATTTGTTTTTCTTCTCTTACTGCTAAAGTAACTGCTACACTTGGTTATATAAGCCCAAGTTTACAACTCTATTTTTGGCTACACTAAAAGTACAATGAGTAACCGCCAATAGTTTGTTTTTCATCCCATTGTCCAGTGGTTCTTGAGTATCCTTGTCTTTTGCATATAATAATTCATTCCAAGAACCCAATTGGAAACTGGGATGTTTCCTTATTTCCAATGTCCATTTTAATGGTTTCCAATGCACTGTACCCTTCTACATCACCTTTTGAGCAGTCAGAGAACTGTCACTATAACTTTGTCAACTATTCAGAAAAGCAACAATGATTCGTTGATAGTAGGGAGATGTGTTTCGTTGATAGCTTTATTCTTCATTCCGTTGATAGTATATTCCTCGTTTCGTTGATAGAGTAATCTTCATTCCGTTGATAGAGCAATCTTCAATCCGTTGACATGTCTTCACTTAGGCAAAATTACAAGGCATAATATATTTACAATTCACCAACCTATTTTGCCTATCTAGTACTTAGTCAACATGACTTAGAAAACCTATCTAATACCTACAACAAAATGCATATCAAACTATGAAGTATTGTACAATGCAGTTGCTACATCACTCATTTCGTTGATGAGCTTCCTGTCAACGGATTGCTGCAAAGCATACCATTCCGGTGACAGCTACAAATTACTTTACACAAATTCTACTAAGTGTTTTATGTTTATCATCAAGAACAACATATTCCTAACAATCTCCCCCAATTTATGACTGATAGAATAACAGCCATAAATCAAGAGACTTGATGATAACAAAAACACTCAGATACATCATAAATTACAAAAGTAGAAAATGCATTAAGCTTCATAATGTTTTAGACAAAATACAAGACTTACAAGACTAATGCCCAAAAGTGCTCCTCTAGTCTGAGCAAATGATTCATCTGTGTCTTCTTTGTGGCATAGTCTTCTTCCCTCTCTTAGAGTTGTTTTCCTCAATTTGGACCTGTAGCCTTCTGTAAAAGATTTTCTCTTCTTCATCTTGATCACCAAGCATGGATTGCATAAACTTTAGAGTTTGATTAGATGCCTTATCCAGCTGGTCTTCCATCCTGAAGAATCTTCTGCAATTGTCCTTGTCCTTAAATTCCATCATCCAGTATGGTTGAAGATGGATCTTCTTTCCTGTTGAGGGCACTCTAAGAATCCTGGGAAGAGCCTCAGGCTTGTTCCAGCTAGCAAAAAATATCGAATTTAGAAAATTCGATAGTTTTTCTAAGTACTAGAAGGAATCTATCGAAAGTAATTTTCGATAGTTTTTAAATAGGAAAAGAAAAACCATCGAAATAAACCTTTCGATAGTTTTTGAGGAAAATTTGAAAAAGCATCGAATTGAATTTTATTAATCTTTATCTAAATTCTCGATGGTTTTTTTTTTTAAATAAAAAGAAAATCTATCGGAGAGAACTAATTTTTCCTTTATTTTAATTCTCGATAGTTTTTTTTTCAACAAAAGGTGTTCGATAGTTTTTGGATTTAATAAAGAAAACTTTCGATAGTTTTTCCAGAAAAGCGTTTTATATTCTAACTCTCATACACTTCGATAGTTTTTAGAAAACCATCGAAGTAAAGATGGCCACTTTTGCCCCTCTGAAAATCTATCGGTAGTTCAAATGAAATCCATTGAACACTGAAGTTACTAAATTACCCTTGATACTTCTGTGAGTATAAATCAATGTCTTGGACGTTTTTTTTTTCTTTATACTAAGATCTAAGTGATTTTGTTATATACTTACAAACATACACACGGCCAAGAACTATAACACTCGATAGTTTCTCCTCTTTACAACTGATTTTCACTGTCAAGAATCCGTTTTTACCACATTCATTTCATTTCAACCGTGAAATTGTTGTGGATTGGTGTTCTTTTAAGTCTTTATTCGGTTTCAAGAGAAAACCATCGAACCTGATTTTTGAACCTTAGTAGTTTGATTTAACAGAACTTACTTAAGGTTGTATTGTTTCCACAATCTTCTTCTTAAGTGTGTAGTTAATTCGAAAATTGTCATTTAAATATTAGGGTTCTTAATCTCGGGAAGTGTTTGTGGTTAAGGTTTTTAATAAAGGAAAAGGGTAATTTTGTTAAAAAGTTTAGTTAATTAGTAATAATTAATTAAATTTAATTGGTAAATTAGTTTTGGTTTTAATTGAATTTTCTGGAAATTTGAAAGATAATGGCTGGAGAATTTATCGTAACCAAAACTAATCATGTCTCGTTTCAAAACTTGCAATCCATAACGAACTTACAGTTTCGTGCATGGGCAGAGTTTTTGAATACACGTTCGTTAGTGGCATATTCTTTGAGTACTCCCGTAGTCCTTTGCATCGATCAATTGACTGCGTTGTACACAACCGCCACGGATACAAGTGAGAATAACGTAAGGTCCTTTAGTTTTGTTGTGCCAGGGGGGAGAACAATTAGGGTGACAGAACATGACTTTAACAGAATACTTTGTTTTCCAACAGAAAACCATGTTCCGGATCCCACAACTGAGGAGATACATGCTTTCTTCACTCTCATAAGAAGTCAACAACCTAACTTCTTTGTGGGAGAGTTTCTTAAGCATTACCTGACCAAGCCATAGAACTTTTTCTTTCACACACTTATCCATGTTTTTACTACTAAACTTACAAATCTGCATGGTATTCCCTTATTCCTTCAAAAGATAGGGTTTGCCATTGCTAACAATAGGCATATCAACATAGGACGATTAGTGATTGACCAAGTTGTAAAAACCCGATTTTTTGGTAAAATTAAAACTTTTCTTATTATGATTAAGTGCATCAGTGAATAGTGAATAGTTACTATTCACTGCGAGAATCGCGTAGAGTTTTATTCGCTCTCTTTAGGAAATATTTCGAATCGTTTCAAGAGGAACAAGGCAACATTTACAGGATTAAATATAGACATGGAAGAAAATGTAACAAGATTAATTCGAGGGATGCAACATTTGGATCATCCATGTGAAAGGAAACGAACCAGTAAAGCAAACCCGTAAAGCTACTTTAGCCACCCTCCTGCATGCTTGACACGTGTCCACTGACTAAGCAATAAAGGCGATGACTCACCCCCTTTTTAACCACAAAATATCAGCATTATTAGTATTAATCAAGACAAAAAGAAAAAGGGGATTCTCCACCTTTGAAGAGAAAACCCGAGAGAGAAAAAGAGAGAAAATGGTGGAGAAAGAAATGTTCATAACTCGTGATTCCCTTGTCCGTATTTGGCGTTCCATCACTCAAATCGAAGCTCTCGAGAAGCTCTACGCACCCATGGTAAGATCTCACCTCACCTCTGTGTTTTACCCATCTGATTTTAGTGATTAAGAAAGATGATGAATAGTAACTACTTGTTTTTATGGTTTTGTTTCCATGGTTTCAAGCTATATAAGGATCATCCAAGCACCCCAAGACTAGATTAGCCATTGTTGATGCTTGGGAAGCTTCAAGGAAGGTATAAAAAACCTCTGCCCCTTTTTGTTTATATGAGTTTTGAAGTGGTTTTGATGTTCATGTAAAGTTAAGATCATGATTAAATGATTTAGTGATTGTTTGGCTTTGTTTGAATGTGTAAAATGATGGGTATTGGATTTGAGCCTCGCCACTGATCTTAGAGGTGTATGATGGCTGTTTGTTGAGGTTGTGGATGTATGGTATGCCCGGTGTGGCTTGGTTATGTTGTGACAAAATTGGATTATTCGATTTTAAGCCGTCGTAATGCCCGATTTTCGGTAACTCTATAAACTGCCTAGAATCCGAAAACTTAACTGCCTCTTTTGGTTCAATGATAAACATGAGTATGTAGAGCCTTGTTTCTAGTTTACGTGAGCGCAAGAATCATGTTAATCCGATTTACGGTTTAAGAGAAAAGTGAGTTTTAGTAAACGTCGTTCGGAGGAACAACCCATCTCTGGTCAGTCACTTTGAGGCTATATTTGGACCACTTAGAAGCCATATAAAAATGTGAACATTTGAGGAATAATACTAGAGACAGTTAGGAAGGCTCAAGAAAAAAATTCGTATTAAAAAGATTATTTTTCGATTTTATAAAAATGTCTTAGCCGAGGTTGCGCAAGTGAAAACCACTAAGAACATGACTTAGAAACCAATGTTGTAAATGGTTAAGTATAACTTGTATTCGAGGATCGATTTCGGACTAAACCTACGACTTAAGTAATTGTCGATTAAACATGGACTTAGTATGAGCCTATAACGAGCTAGTAATTCCTTGGTTGTGTTTCGCTTACGTGTTTAAGCATTGAGTACAAGTGGATTATCCAGGGGATTAATCGTGCGTTTTCTTTGACTTTGTCTAGATTGTCCGGCATCGTCGCGAACCCCTATCACTTCTCGAGCATCAGGCAAGTTTTCAAACCTATGCCTCTATAAACTGTTGTTGTGATAAATAAAAGATATTGAGATATATGCTATGTGTTCATGATTTCGAAACGATACTTATGATGCTAAGTAAAAGTTATTAGTATAAGTTGGACTTATAAGCTATGGTTATGGTAATATATATAAGTCGATATGTCAAGAAAAACCCTCAGTAGGGGGTATATACTCCGTATTTATACTACGGACCGGGAATGGTATCAGTTGTTATCTAGGGTTATATTATTATTATTATTTTATCCATCCTTTTCTTAAGAAAGTATTTGAGAATTACTTCTAAACAAATATTCTTTATTAAATATAGTTTTCATTAATTATTTAAAGCCTTACTTCTTAAGGAAGTATTTTGTGAAAACTATTCTGTAATAACCCGAATTTTTGGAATAATTTAAAACTTTTCTTATTATAATTAAGTGCAACAGTGAATAGTGATATTGGTGGATGAATAGTGATTTTGAGGGTTAAGAAAATTTTTCATGCCACCTATGTACGAGACGTAGTGTGGATATTTCAAAGTCATATTAGTGATCTACGGAGTAAATACGTGAATGCAAAGACGATCGGAATTCAGAAATTCCAAATTTTATTTTGGTGAAGTATTTGACCGGGCAGTGAATTATATATTATTATATTCAAGAAATGAGATATTAAAATTGAGGATTTAATATTTTGGAATTTTATTATTTTATTAAAGTCAATTTAAGGATTCGATTGTTGGAATAAATAGTGAATAGTCACTATTCACTACGAGCATCGCGTAGAGTTTTATTCGCCCTTTGGAAAATATTTCGAATCGTTTCAAGAGGAACAAGGCGACAATTACAGGATTAAATATAGACATGGAAGTAACATGTAACAAGATTAATTCGAGGGATGCAACATTTGGATCATCCATGTGAAAAGAAACGAACCAAACACATGCATGCGCGACACGTGTCCCTGCTTGCCACCATGATACTCCATGGCTTGACACGTGTCCTGATGACAAGGACAATGTGATGACTCACCACTCCTTTAACAAAAATCAGCATTTCAAGTATTATTAACCAAAAACAAAAAGAAAGAAAAAGAGGAAGAGCTCCCCAGATTTCTGCCCAGCAGAAACATAGTCCAAAGAAAAATCCATAACTCCATTTCTATCCATCCTTAAATCACCAAATTTTAACCATAGCTTCTCCACTCCATGGGCAACATTCGTTCAAAATTTCATGGCCAACAAAGGAGTGTACCCTAGCCAAATCCTTCCCCCAAGTTGAAGAAACCAAGCTGCCCTGTTCTTGACAGTTTCTGCCCCGATTTTCAAACGGCCATATCTCCTTCATTTATTAATGAAATCCTGTGTTCTATAGCTTGTTGGAAATGTATTGAGAAGCTCTACAACTCTTCTTTAGGAACCTCGTCCAGAAAAGCATGGTAAGGACCTCGTTTTTGCAGTTCCTTGAACGGATGAATAGTACTTTCAAGGAACTAACTTTAATTTCTTGTTTTCTTTGGATGATCTAAGTTGTATTAAGGCTATACAAGGACTAACCAAGGTTGATCAAGGTCTTTACACACATCAAGAAAGGTATAAACCTCATGAACCCTTAGTTGACTTTGAGTTTTATGGATGTTCTTGATGATTGTTAGCTTAGTTAAGATTATGGTGTTAAGTATAAGCATGTTAGCATGATCTTGTAGTTGATTAAGCCCTATGTTGATTAAGATGTTAAAGTATGATATCCCTGGACTGATTGAGATTAGAATCATGTGTATAAGAAGTATGTATGCCCGGTGTGGCTTGGTTTGATGATTATGATTTTTGGAACGTCCGATTTATAGCCGTCGTAATGCCCAAATTTTTACCTACTGATTGGTTCCCTGTTTTTCCTCTGTTAGAGCTCGACCCTTGAGTCCTACTGCCCATGATTGTGTAGTTTATGTTATAAGCTTCGTAATGATATGTGTTTCGCCTAATTTGGCCGAACGGTTTAAGAGAAAAGTGAGTTTTAGTAAACGCCGTTCGGAAGAACGACCCATCTCTGGTCAGCAATTTTGAGTCTATATTTGGACCACTTCGGGGCCATATTAAAATTTGAAACTTTGAGGAATAATACTAGAGACAGTTAGGAAGGCTCACGAAAAGTATTCGTATTAAAAAGATTATTTTTCGATTTTATAAAAATGTTTTAGTCAAGGTCGCGCAAGTGAAAACCACTGAAAACGAGACTTAGAAACCAAGGCTCCAAATGGTTAAGTATAACTTGGGTTTGAGAATGGATTTCAAACCAAACTTGTGATATAAGTATTTGACGAATAACATGGACTTAGTATGAGCCTATAACGAGCTAGTAATGCCTTGGTTGTGTTTCGCTTACGTGTTTAAGCATTAAGTTATAAGTGGTTTATCGAGGGGATTAACCGTGTGTTTTCGTTTGACTTTGTCTAGATTGTCCGGCATCGTCGCGAACCCCTATCACTTCTCGAGCATCAGGCAAGTTTCTAAAAACCATATTTTGAAGTATGCATATACTAGATGCAAGTTATGTATGCATACTCGATCGTTCAGAGTATATTTATTTTGAAATATATGAAATATGTTGAATAAGTTTCAATCCATATTTGCAAGTTTCCCAATATTGTGCTTCCTTATCAAAACCAGTATATCCTTGGTCTTGTTAATGATATTAAATCCTGCTCGTGCGATAACCAAAATCCCATGACCTTATAATACTGTTGATGGGTGGTGATGCTTTTAAGATCCTACGCCTTGAATTATATGGTGTATATATTTATAAACTTTTCGTATGGTGGAAGGGGACTTTATATCATAAGGTAGGTATTTGTGTACTGGAATAAGAAAGGCTCAGAGGGTAGAGCATGTATTGAGTTTACAACTTAGCCAGCGTATCGGGGTTATTTTGTAAGGTATATTTTCGAAAACCCGGACAGAGCTTTTTAGAAAGATTTTCGCAATAATTAACCTAAAGGCAACATCACCAATAAACCAGTGTTTATTTAATTAGTAAATACTTCTGGAAGAATTTACGGATTAAATAAGCCTTATTCGTCTAATTAAATTTGTTTACTTAGATGAATATCATTTTCAAAATGTTTTCTTAAAATCGCTTTGTTCCGGAATGATAACAAAGATATCCGGTAACGGTTATTCGAGGATTAATTATCTATTTAATGAATATTACTTTTGAATATTCATTTGAGATTTATTATTTAATGAATATTACTTCTGAATATTCATTTGAGGCTTACTTATTCGAGGGTTAAGTATGTATTTAATGAATATTATTTATTTATATTCATTTGAGGATTATGGACTTTAAGAATATTATTATTATTATCCATTCGAGGATTGTTTATTTATTTAATGAATATTATCTTTGAATATTCATTTCATCTATATTTACTTAATGAATAGTATTTTCGAATATTCATTTAATCAGTATTTACGTAAGGAATATTATTTCGAATATTCATCTAATGTTTACTTATTTAATCAATATCATTGATTATTTTTAAAAATCCAAAGAGGTTCCCAAAACAATGTTTTCCATTTAAATCCGTCTCTTAAGAGGATTTAAATGTTCGCTCAACCATCAAAAATATGGGAAACCTGATTTAAGAGACTACTACTCTTTTTGAACTCTCAACTCAAAACTGTCAAGGGACTGATATTTTCTTGGAGCAATTTAATTGCTGCCAGTCTAGTGTTGTGTTACCACCTCAATGATCGAGGGGTAAATTCATGGAACAAGTCGATATCCATTAACAAGCATAGCTTGGGAAATATTGGAGAATCTCCCTTTCCAACCTAGATATAACTACTTAGTGGAGTCGTATCAACAAGTGTTACACTTGGGGAAAGGAGGACGATCTTTACGTTTCAGAGTCATGGAATCCATCTGAACTAGGAGTGGTGTAAGTGGTCAAGTTGCGTGGGCCCATCCAACTTTTATATATTGCCCCAAATGGGCCGGGAGGTCATAGTAAGGCGGTAGACAATGTCAGGCCGTCGTGATACTTCCATCTACATGTAGAAAACTATTTGTGCGGTGCGACCTGCTACTGATCATAGTAAGGTTAGGCACAGCGGACGCGGTAGCAACTCCAGTATTGGTTCATCATCCAATTTGGATATTCCTGCAACATGTATTGGGATGAAGAACCAATCATGTTGGTAGGGGGTCGAAAAGTGTTTGGAAATGAAGTGACAATAAATTCATGCAACTTCATCTTTTATTTATGAGTTATGACTCTGTGGATACCTTACATAACATGAGTTATGGTAAGGGAGTTGTTTATACTGAATCACCTTATAACTTCATCTTTTAAGTTATATGTTGATATTCTGCATATATAGCAGATATTTTTCGGAAAGGTTATATTTGGTTTACTTTGAAACCTCATCGTTTATACAAGAACTTTGTTCATAATATAGCAAAAGAGTTGCAGAAATATTATGAAATGATATTTGAATTACAATAAAGGTACTATTTTTGGAATACCTTCCGATAAGGAAATAATTTCAGTATCGAGATATTTTGACAAACTATTGTCTTATACCCGCTTTATTCTAGGTTGAATTAAAGGCAGAAGTATGCCATACTTTCATTACCTTGCTGAGCTATCGCTCACTCTTGCTATTGTTTTATATATATTATATAGCAGCGAAGCAGGATGCCAATGGGACGGCACATACCCCGTAAGGCGTTTCCATAAACAATTTCTAGTAGTGATCCCGAGAGTAGTACGAACCAATCGAATCAGGCTGCAGCTTTTGGTATTCAACTTATGTATAGACATGAATGGTATTAGAGGATTGTGAGCATCAGAAGGCTAAGTTGGTAATGTAACAATACTTAGAAATTGTATCAGTAACAGATTCAAAAGACATTTGGGTATTGTAATAAAAATTATTTATTCCGCAGTTGTTGTATTGTGTCGTTTCTGAGACTCTAACCTCTGTGTGTGTGTGTGTGTGACATATATTGTGGGGTCATGAGCAGGTGAATTATGAATGGTGTGAGTAATACAGGTAAGGCAAGGAGTACATGGATCGTGACTACCCTAAATCCCTGACCCCGGATTTGGGGCTGTTACATATTCTTTAACCCTAGATAACTAATAAAGTTTTATTCAGACAATTATAAATATAATTAGAGAAGGTTCCCAAATCTATTTCCCTTTTAAGTCTATATTCGGAAAGACTTAAATGTTCGCTCAAACTACAAAGACTCATGGGACCTTTCTCAAGATTTTATGTTTGTTCCAGGTGGACCGCCCGGTCCTAAATCTTTTTGAAACTATTAATTTAACAGCTTTGTATGCTACCATCAAACTGATTTTGATTACTTCCTCAAGACTCGAGGAGTAAGATCCGTGGAATAAGTTGTATCCATTTACAAGCATCAGCTTGGGAAATATGGGTGAATTTTCCTTTCCAACCAGATATGACTACTTTGTGGAGTCGTATACTTGGGGAAAAAGGGAAAGGAACTTTATGTTTCAGAGTCATGGATTCACTCGAACTCGGAGAATATGTAAGGGACTGAGTAGCGCCGGTCCCCTAAGGGAATTACAATAAGACTGACGGACTATTGAACGGGTCTATTTTTCCCTTAGATGATAAGTAAGTGCCCGACCGTAGGGTAAGAGGAGAGTAACAGACTAACGGACTATTGAACGGGTCTGTTCTTCCCAGAGGAGAGTAACAGACTGACGGACTATTGAACGGGTCTGTTCCTCCCACCTACAACCGAAGGCGGGGAGATAGGTCAGTGAGAGACTGTCTATTCTTCCCTTCTACATAGAAAAAGACCATGGGGGATACATCTTGCGACTGATCATCGTAGGAGTATCTTCAGCGCCTAGAATCTCCATCTATAGTTCATCATCCATGAAAGAACATGTTTTATGCAAGTTTTCAGAGAAAGAAAGTTTACGCAAGCTTATTCAAGTTTATACAAGTTATAAGAAAGCATATGAAATTACGAAAAGGTATTTGATTTTATGAAAAAGATATATGGAATCAGATGAGTTTAGAAAATGGATTGGAAATATTTTACACTGTCTTTATTTCCAAATTATGATATGAGGTAAATGTTTGATATGAAAGATGATATTGAATTTTCCTTATAACTACATCTTTTAAGTTATATGTTGATAGTCTGCTTATATTTTATATAGCAGATATTTTACGGAAAGGATATACTGAGTTATCTTGCTACTTCATCTTTTATATTATACTAGAACTTTGTTCATAGTATCAATATCGAAAGTTGCAGAGTATTATGGAAATGATATTTGAAATACAACAATGGTACTATTTTTGGAATACATTCCGATAAGGAAATGATTTCAGTATCGAGATATTTTGACAAATTATTGTCTTATACCCGCTTTATTTCTGGGTTGAATTAAAGGCAGAATTATGCCATACTTTCATTTCCTTGCTGAGCTATCGCTCACTCTTGCTATTATTTTATATATATTATATAGAAGCGAAGCAGGATGCCAATGGGACGACACATACCTCGCAAGGCGTTTCCATAAACAGTTTCTAGCAGTGATCCCGAGAGTAGTACGAACCAATCGAATCAGGCTACGGCTTTTGGTATTCAACTTATGTATAGACATGAATGGTATTAGAGGATTGTGAGCATCAGAAGGCTAAGTTGGTAATGTAACAATACTTAGAAATTGTATCAGTAACAGATTCAAAAGACATTTGGGTATTGTAATAAAAATTATTTATTCCGCAGTTGTTGTATTGTGTCGTTTCTGAGACTCTAACATGTGTGTGTGTGTGTGAGACATATATTGTGGGGTCATGAGCAGGTGAAATATGAATGGTGTGAGTAATACAGGTAAGGCAAGGAGTACATGGATCGTGACTACTCTAAATCCCTGACCCCGGATTTAGGGTTCTTACAGTAATGGTATCAGAGCATTAGGTTACAGTCCTCAGCAACGATAGGAGATCCAGTCTTACAATACCCTTAATAATGATAAGAACATCTAGAGCTCAAATTGAGTTCGTAGTCGGGTTATAGGACATGACCCTGACTGTTTAAGATGAAGCCCGAGAGGGGACTTCTTTTGGGAAACCGTACTTAGGACTTCATGGTTAGTCACCTCGATTCGTATGAGTTATAGATGGATGGGACTCTGAGATACCAGATTCCGAGGCCTTCGAGTAGGCATTTGATGATGCGCTCCTTGAAATGGACGGAGACCCGATAAAGGAAGATCCATAGGAGGATCTAGAGGAAGACCCCATGGTGGGTCAAGGGAAGAATCTTGTAGAAAATGTGCCGATTGATAAAGATGTGGTGTGTTACTTGAGGTCTAATAATAAGACCGGACGAACCTTCAAGGGATAAATAAGTGACGAGACGAGAGTTTAAGGATCGTTCATGATTCATCAAGAGGTATGACAAAGAAAATGGAGTAGAGTCTCCAAAGCAGAAGAGGTAGAGGCAGTATAGCCAGTATCAGTGGATTGATTCGACTTGAACGAAACCTGTTACTTGTAGTCGGTTATAGTTGCCCATAAGGAGGCGGCATACGTAAGAACCAAGATGTCCAGATTTTCACGAACGATTAAGGGTACTTAGTTGCCTAAGAATAGTGAAAGGAATTGCTTTGGCTATGAGGTTTCAATCCCCCACGACCAGCGATTCCACTGGAAAGAGTGTCTATTACATCATTGAGGGATTTTATTATCCCAATGAGAATTTTGGGTATATGTACCATGCAAATGTTATTGTAAGACAAGCACTCTAAGGCGGAATCGAGAACGACATTTACCACCCTCAGGAAACCAGGAAGGAATTATGAGGATAGAACAGAAAGGTCGGAAATCAGATCCGAGCATTACTAGTAGGTAAATAGATTGATCAAATTTCCCTGATTTTGGAAAGAAATTCAGAAAATTTTGGCAAACCTTGTCTTTCTGATTAACAAAGGATGTCACCAAAGAGAGTGGAAATTAGAGCGAACCCTGTGGATTGGGTAAGATAGCCGTTATATGGGTTGGTGGACAGACCCTGATTGCTATAATTGATTGTAGAGATAAAATGATGAAGTTGAGATTGGACGGTAAAGGAGAAATATATTTAAGGACCAAGACGGACTGAGAAATTCCGGGATTGACTTAAATGAAAAGGCTATTGTGCCAAAAGTGTTAAGCTTATGTAGCGCACGGGATTGATATGGGAGAAGGAATATTGGGTATAAGGATGATTGAAATAGAGACCGGATTTAAGCTTGTAGTTTCTAACGATCTTCCGAAGTACCGCCCAGTCGACATATGGAATTATCATTGCTATGGGCGACAACGGTATCGAAGTCTTCTTATAGAACAGAACGCTTACTTGAGATGTTTGCGCCTAGTCGAATAGAATTCCCTGCGATTGCAAATGTTGATGGTTGAATTCTTAGCGACTATTATAAGTCGGCAATGACGTAAGTATCGAACAACTTAGGGTGCGTGGAAAAGAAAAGCTTTGGAATTGAACGATTATCCATTAGAGGAGCCGACATAAAAGGCATCCATAGAGACCTTGGTAGTACCCTCCCCATTTGCAAATTATGTGGGGTACCTCCCCAATCTATGATCTATCTTGACCTCTCTCCAGGAAAGAATTCTGATAAAGGGTATATTCCCTCTTCTAAGTTGTTTTATAACACTTGTGCTTAACCATATTCAGTTTCACTTGTGCCAGAGGCTGTCACAATGCCTACTTTCAGGCTTTCGAAGCCCTGTCAAATGATGTTATTTAAGCTTTCACTTTTTTTCAAATAATGAATGACCCTATGGTGATACCTCACCACTTGTTTGTTGAATACCAGTATCTTTATGGCTATCCTTTTCTTGTAAATCGCACCTTTGGAATCTCTTCAATTTTAATCCAAGGTGCTCCTTTGAGAAATATTGTCGAAAGGCGATAATCATTAAATTGATCTCGAATTGCTTTCATACTTTTCAACTTCCACTGAGACGAACAACCCTATACTTATAGGGGCTACAAGGACTATCTGTCTGTGTGATAGAAGTCTGATGGGACGCCATCACTTGTAAGTTGTGAAATACAAGAAGGCTAATTACCTTTAGTAATGTCTCAATCGAGGCACACAACGTTGAGTTCTTATGATCATGTGGATCTCTCGGTAAATTCTTTTACCTCCAATAAGGTTACCTTAAAACTCATAACCAGTGTGTGACGTTTTCCTTGATATGGGAGCTGTCTTTTCAAGGCCCCATAATTTTTGTTATCCTCATTGAATTCTAAGGGGAGGCTAACCAGGTCAAATAAGTCAAAATTCGCTGATAGGAATTAGATTCGCAACGAAATCGCCTATGACAGGAGCGAATCCCTAAGACGAATCGAATGTTAGTGACATATCAATGAAATTGGTCTATTCTCCCAAGGATATTATGATAATGGAAAGCGTGTCAATCAATATATGTGAAAGGAATAGCGATGTGCCGTGAACTCCAGTGACAACGGTGTTAGATAGATGCCCTGTAGTGGAATTGAGATTTTGGAGGAGTTGTTTACGAATGGACACTACCTCTGGGTTAGCAAGATAAGTACTGGCGATGGAGTCAGAGGGAGCTGGTATTGTGACTTTGGAGAGGTGTGGAGACCCGAATGAAAATGAAAGTTAAAGAGTTAAAATAAGAAACCATGAATGTGACCAAGTATGAGGCCAAGTTTTCCGAATTATTGAGGTTTGTTCCGGAGTTTGTGAACACGGAGTAAAAGAAAGCCAGTAGGTTTCAACCAGGGCTACCTCCAACCAGCAGCCCACTGTCAGGACCTTTAAATAGCAGATACCCTTCTATACTATTTAGACAGAGCTAATGCATCGTTGTATATCAAGAAGTTGCATGACAATTAAACCTTAAGGCCGAGCCACTAAGGGAATAATTACAAGTAGAAATAGTCAATCGAGGGATTTTCCCCTAGGACTGGTACATCTAGGTTGTGAACTAGAAATATGAGGTCGACACTTTTGATAGACCTGATTCCTTTCAAGTTGGGAGAAGTTGATATGATAATAAGGATGGGTTGGTTGACACCCAATGGAGCTTATTGATTGCAAAGAAAAAGAGTAATAATTAAAGGATGGAGACAGATTTAGAGATTCTTGAATATAGTTCAGACCAAGAAACTATTACGTCAGAAATACGAGGTTTAATTAGCTCTTATGGTTGACGCCAAGAAAAGAGATACCAAGTATAAAGGGAACTACAATGGTTTTGGGAGATTGTACAAGGTTTTAATGAGCTACCAGATATCGATTTGGATGACATGAGAATGAATACCGGGTATTCAGAGTTTAATGGGAATGAAAGGGTTAGTGACTCAGTTACAAGAGTTGTTGTATAAGGGTATGATAAGACCCAGTGTACCACCATGGAGAGCCCGGTGTTGTCGTAAGAGAGAAGGATGTTAGCACAAGATTATGTATCGAACCTCGAGAGTTGTATGAGTTCGACATGGAGAATAGGTACCCTTGTAAATGATTGTTTGATCAGCGGAAGAACGCTGTGTATTTCCAAATTTATTTAAGAACTGGATATCACCAGTTGGAAGTTAAATCCGAGGAGATACCCAAGACTGCGATTCGTACTAGGAATAGACACTTCGAGTTTTCAGCGAGGTTATTTTGGGTTGACTAATGCACCCACAAATTTTTGTGGAATGTAATGAATTGGCTTTGAGTTACCCGTGATAGTAGATAGCATGAGATGGAGAAATGGCTAGAATTGACCTAGGATATGACTGTAAGATACACTACCATCCGGGGAAGGCCAATGTGGTGGCCGATACCCTTAATTAAAATGAGACAGAAATGGATTCCGAATGATCGGGAATTAAAGGATGAGATTTTACACAAAAACCCAAGTTAGTCCAACAAACTAGAAAGACAACAGATTTCACCAACAAGCGGCTAGTGACAACCAAGACAGACATAGAAAGTATGCGGACTAAGCCCGCGAGTATAGAGATAGTATTGCTATTGATAAGCTAAATGGCATGTTGATGGATGACAAGCAAGTTTATGTTGGTGTATTTTCTGTACAAACAAGATGGAGAATATGAGGTTAGAGATTCGTGATGCTAAAAGATATCCTCGTGAAAGGAATTAATGAGATTTGGAAAGAAAGGGAAGTGAGCCCGAGACTCATTAGGCCATTTGAGATTGTAAAACGCGTCAGGAAGGTGGCCTACGTGTAACACCCCCAGACCCGGGGTCAGGAATCTGGGTTGTCACGCTCCATCAATTATACAATACCTGCATTACTTACAACATTCTAATAATACAACTCCAAAGACCCCAATCACTTACGCGCACACACACAAGTTATAGCCTTGGAAATGAGCAACAATAAGTAACACTTGTTATTACAAACCAAATGTACTATCCAGGATCTCATCTATTATTTACAACCTCTACCTGAACTTACAATAATAGACCTCACAATTCTATACAAGGTTTAATAATACAAACCTAATCGAAAACAACTCTTACAAAATCGAGCTGCAACTATTCTGCTAACTCCGGCAGTATTCATCTTGCTGAACTAACTCAAGGGTGGTCTCTCCATTCCCTTGCTCTCGTAACACGAGGTGAATCGGCAATGTTGTCTTCATGCTGAAAGTTTTAATAAAGCAAGAATGAGCTAATAGCGCTCAGCAAGAAATCTATCCCAGTTTAAATCTTTAAACCTTTCAGGTAGATAATCCATATAGGACCCATATTTAAAAACTACTAGGGTTCGACCCCCAAAATAGTATACCGTTCAAAATATCATATGACTTATAATCATACTCAGTTACTTTTCGTAATTCATTTAGGAATCCTTGGTATCGATATAATGAACCAGGATTCAAAACATATCTTTTAAAATAGATATCAAATAATGGAATCAAGGCTTAAAGCCTATTCATTGATTCAAAACATTATACAGTTCAATAGACTGCATTTTCAACATATATACTCACATATCTATTTAGATATCTCATACTGTTCAAAATACTGTAAAATATCAGTAATGAACACCTTTGAAACTCCGTTCATATACAGAACGATATGTTTAAACATTCTTTTCGTCAAAACATGCCATACAGTACAACTACTGTATGAGGAACATCATTACTCATCACTGCCACATTATCAGTAACTCAGCACCTAGGCTTTCGTTACAATGTGCAGCACAACTCCAACTGGAGGGAAGGGAATATACTGGAACACCCGATACACGGTGATCAACCGTTGTATCGTAACTTTTCTTTTCTACTAGTAGAAGGACGACTTCCTGTTCGGTTATCACCCTGACCGCATATGGGCCATTGTACTAAGAGATCACTACCTCGGCGCCTATTTCGTCACCGGGCAAGCCTTAGCACTCAAGAGATCACTACCTCGGCGCCTATTTCGTCACCGGGCAAGCCTTGATAAATTTGGCACTACCCCGGCACCTATTTCATTGTCGTGTAGGCCTTTCCAATTCCCATGATGAAAAACATTAATGAAACGGAAATCGGAATTTAATTCCATATTTCCCAAGTACGAATACTCGTCAAAACTTTGTAACCGTTTAGAACACCTTACTCCAGAGTAATTGAAAGGAGTAAGTCAAAGTGTGGGTTGACATTAGTCAACGAGACTACCGATGATTACTACGTATTTTGAAATCATGATCAGGGAGTTTATTGAAATTTCAGAGTTCAGCGAGTTTGAAATACTCTACTTGAATGGGGGAACCATCCCCGTAGTTATAAGTATTCTAGAGGAACAGTGGAAGTAAAACTCTGTCCTCGAATTCTTGAACTAGATTCCCAGTTTTCGATGAGTTGGAAAATACTAACCGCATTTAATTACCTTTAACTATCTTAAGATAATAGTTGGGAATCTCTATTTTAATACCTTTTCTGAAAATCAGAAATTTATATTTTTGTGTAAATAATAAAACCTTTAATCATATAATAAGGTTCTATGATTTTTAAATCATATTTGGAATATTTAATAAATACCCAAATAATAAATATTAAATTATTATTCAATATAAACCACTTAAGTGAATATTCAAAATAATATTCACTTAAAAAAATAATATTCAAATAACAAGTATTGAATTATTATTCAATATAAAATCATTTAAGTGAATATTCAAAATAATATTCACTTAATTAAATAATATTCAAATAATATTTATTATAATGTTATTTAAATATCTCACCTTAAATATCCAATAATATAGACATTGGAATATTTAATAAACCTTTAAAATATAACCGTCCCTGGAACCTTCCAGCTTCTGACAGTGTGATCAAAACAAAATAATAATTTAACTTCCTGTCGTATTATTTTAAAATCATCGTACAGCTGCTCTTATACTTAGAGCCTTTAACCCTTGGTTTATATCTAGTATTTACCTAGCATATAAACCTTATACCTTATACAGCTTTTTATTAAAAGCGAAAACATTTTATAAGTCATTTCACAGCATTAAAGCAGCATATTTATCAATATCACAACATATATCACAACAGCATCATTATATGGTGTAGGGTTTGAAAACTTGCATGCATCTATCATATGCATACATCACATCTCATCATTTTTAATACTATCACATCTATATACGATGTGAGGTTTGAAAGCATGCATAATATCGTATGCATATATTACATTTGAAAGCATGCATCTATCATATGCATATTATCATAATATTGTACTTTAAAATACAGCATGGGATGAGAAAACTTGCCTCGGATCCTTGGTTGTTAGGGGTTCAAAAACTTGCCGCAAATCTATAAACAAAGAAATACTCGATCAGTCCCCTAACGTAATCATTCGCTCATAACACTCATTTAAAGTCAACTATATGTTAAACACATCATGTAGTCACATTATTCCTCAACAAGGTTCGCGTTTTAATCGACTCGAAATAATCCTTTATCTAGTCACAACGGTTGGTCAAAGTAGTATCCTAGAGTTGACTTTTCATAGAGTTACTATTACGCGACTCGTGCTCTAACACTTTTAATAAATCGGAAAATTCGTATTTAAATACGAAACCACTTCTAAAATCATCTTAAGTATTTTTAATATTTATCATAAAAGTTTTGAACTCAAAACAGGGGTTTCACTTGGTGAAATGTATTCTCAAACTTGGATGAGCTACGGAAAGTTACTATTCGCACGCCTTTCACTAAAACGCTCATATCTCCTTAATCGTTAATCGAAATGACACACCGTTTTCGCGTGCGCGATCTAGAGAAAGAATAGAACAAACTTCTTGAAAATTGTTTTCTGCTTAAGGGGCTGAAAATCCCGGGAGCAGCAGGTTTAGGCAGTAGAGTGCAGAACCACTTACTCCTCGTGCAGCTTTGGTTCCGACATTTTTATAAAATCGAAAAATTATCTTTTTAACCCGAAACCTTCTCGATTCACTTACTAACTGTCCATGTTAGTATCCGTTTTAATATCATGACCTAATTTTATTTTTAAGGGGCTTGATCATATTCTCAAAGTTCATGCAATGAACTACTTAGTTACGCGAAACCGCTTTCACTAAAACGGACGTTTCTCCTAAACCGTAAATCGAAACGATGCGATTCTTTCGCCAAAACAAACTACACAACAAGACCTACATGACCATGGTCAGTTAGGGTTGCTTTCATGTCATGGGTTTACCCTAGGTTTCTGCCTAAACTATTTAATGAAAATTCGACATGGTAACGACGCTAATTCATGATTCCCGTGTTTTAAACACTCAAATCAACCACCAATCAACAACCAATCAACCAACCATCAAGCCTCAAGTTAATACTACAAGGTTTCTACCCAAACATGATCATACCCTATTTCATAGGTTTATCCATAAATTAACCACTAAACATTCTCAAAACCATGCATACATGCTCTTAATCATACTATCACTAATCATTCTTAACAAAATCACTAATAACAAAGTATAACCATAAGGGTGAGAGGTTTTTATACCTTCCTTGATTCTTGGTGAAGACTAACAATAGCTTGTAAACTCTCCCTTGATCCTTAATCAACCTTAAAATCCAAGAACAAAACAAGATTTCATGAGTTTACTATTCACTCTACTATTCATGCCTCAACTTTGATCCAACATTTAACTATGCTATACTCCTTTTATGGCCATGAAAGTTTAAACGTACCTTGGGTATATAGTGAGGAAGCTATGGTTCAAATTTGGTGATTTTTGGATGAGTAGATTTTGAGTAATGGATTTGTCTTTCCACCATGGTCAAGCTGAGCAGATTTTTGGAGAAATGGAGAACATGGTTGTTTTCTTGCTTTTTCTTTTCTTTTCTTTTTGTTAAAACAATTCTAATGATCAGATTCTCATTTGTGTGGTTTAGGAAGTGTTTTGTCATCAATGACACACCTCATTTTGAATTTGTGGTTGTGGTGAAAGTGGTGACAAGGTGGTGATTCACCACTTTGTCATCACTTGGCCATCATCTTGTCATCCTCTTGCATCATGCTTATGTCATCATTTGTATCCCCAATCCTCTTATATATTGCACTTGATGATCTTATATAATACTCCTCCTTTGGTTAGGGTTTAATCCATAATTTGTTACGCTTTTGTTTCGCGATAGGTTCAAGTGATTTTAAAAACGTTCATCTCTACCAATGCTACGGATACTTCCTTGATCTTTCCATTACCTTGGCTTAATATATGATCCTAGATTTCTCACCTTGGCTTAAGGTATGATCATGGATTTCTCATCCTACACACTTTCTCAAAACGATCAAATCAATTCACCCTTGATTGTCCGATGAATAGTGATCAAAATTTAAAGTTGGAATCTCCTGATTCTGATCGCGTTTACATTCTTTTATTCTTCCTATACATCAATAATATAACCTCGAAACATTCATTCCATATCATCCACATAGTGTGGTCTGAAAAATTTTCCATCAGCAAATTTACTATTCATCACATTTACTATTCATCAATTGTTTTTTAACTAAGTCCAAAATTTGGGGTTATTACAGTCTCCCCTACTTAAATGGATTTCGTCCCGGAATTTAAGAAAATAGCCGAGATTACTTTCCCAATATAGAAATCTCCAGTTTCCAGGTTGACTCTTCAACCCTCTGGTTCATTACAACACTTACTCATTCCGATCTGTGATATCTATCGGGCGCTTTATATAAGCCAATTCTTGTTGTATTCTTATACACCCATTTTCTATCAACATCCGATTATTCTTGCAATCGGCGGTACAACGCTTACCGTAACTTCGGTTTTCTGAAATATTTCTTTCGGTCGGTCCGTCGGTCTGCGGATCCTGCACAGTGCTCGCACTCACTCCCGTTGCCAAACACGTTTGGAAAACTACTCCCGAACCTGGAGTTCATTCATTGGTCCTTATCTGACACGATGGTGACTGGAACTCCACGTCACCCAACTATCTCTTTCGTAACTCTTTGATTAAAGATCTCTTGCTAAAAACAAAATATGAGTAGACTCATTTGATCCATCAATTATAGCTCAATTGACGTCATAGTCCGACTTGATTCTTGTTGATCCTATCACAGAATCCATTATAGTAAAATTACATTCCTAATCAGGAATCTCTATTAACTGTGATAGTCAACTAGGTCTTTGTTCTGCCTTCATTTTATGACATATCCAATATTTGTTTACCAATCGATAAATCCTTTTATTTATCGGGCTACCTATAACATTTCCTTAACTTTCTTTACTCTCGGTGTAGCTGTCTCTCTATGACAGATCTTTATTCCTTAATTTATTCAGGCTCAATCAGGACTTTTAAATAATCCTTGCTGTACTCTTAACTTCAGACTTCATCCTTTCAGTTCCTCTTATTAGTCAACCTGAAAAATTAGCATCCTTTATCTTTTGAACATTAGGAACCCAAACTCAGTAAAAATACCTCATGATTCCTTTATCATCTTTCTCAGCCTTTAATGCTTTTTCCAACATTGACTTTATACCTTCACTCGTCATTCGTTCTTGACATAACTTGATTTCCTGCACAATTCTGGTTGCATTGCAACCTCAAATAGTCTCTTAATACCATTTCTGGTTATCTTAACCTCAATTTCCATTTTCTCAAATCCTACTAAGGCACAATTCGTTCCATGCAAGAACTGAAAGGATGAAGTTTGAAGTCCCGAGAACAACAAGGATTATTTAAAAGTCCTGATTGAGCCTGAATAAATTAAGGAATAAAGATCTGTCATAGAGAGACAGCTACACCGAGAGTAAATTAAAGAAAGTTAAGGAAATGTTATAAGTGGCCGGATAAATAAAAGGATTTATCGATTGGTAAGCAAATATTGGATATGTCAGAAAATGAAGGCAGAATAAAGACCTAGTTGACTATCACAGTTAGTAGAGATTCCTGAGTAGGAATGTAATTTTACTATAATGGATTCTGTGATAGGATAAACAAGAATCGAGTCGGACTATGACGTCAATTGAGCTATAATTGATGGATTAAATGAGTCTACTCATACTTTGTTATCAGCAAGAGATCTTTAACCGAAGAGTTACGAAAGAGATAGTTGGGTGACGTGGAGTTCCAGTCACCATCGTGTCAGATAAGAACCAATGATTGAACTCCCGATTCGGGAGGAGTTTTCCAAACGTGTTTGACAACGAGTTTGAGTGCGAGCACTACGTAGGATCCGCAGACCGACGGACTGACCGAAAGAAACCTTTCAGAGAACCGAAGTTATGGTAAGCGTTGTACCGCCGACTGCAAGAGTAGTCGGATGTTGATAGAAAATGGGTGTATAAGAGTACAACCAGAATTGGCTTATATAAAGCGTCCAGTAGATATCACAGACCGGAATGAGTAAGTGTTGTAATGAAACCAGAGGGTTGAGGAGTCAACCTGGAAACTGGAGATTCCTATATTGAAAGAGTAACCTCGGCTATTTTCTTAGATTCCGGGACGGAATCCTTTTAAGTAGGGGAGACTGTAATAACCCCAAATTTTGGACTTAGTTAAAAAACAAATTGATGAATAGTAAATTTGATGATGGAAAGTTTTTCAGACCACCCTATGTGGATGATATGGAATGAATGTTTCGAGGTTATATTATTGATGTATAGGAAGAATAAAAGAATGTAAACGCGATCAGAATCAGGAGATTCCAACTTTAAATTTTGATCACTATTCATCGGACAATCAAGGGAGAATTGATTTGATCGTTTTGAGAAAGTGTGTAGGATGAGAAATCCATAATCATACCTTAAACCAAGGTGAGAAATATAGGATCACATATTAAACCAAGGAAATGGAAAGATCAAGGAAGTATCCCCTAGCTTTGGTACAGAGAAACGTTTTAAAAACCACTTGAAACTACCGCGAAACAAAAGCGTAACGAATTGTGGATTAAACCCTAACCAAAGGAGGAGTATTATATGAGATCATCAAGTGCAATATATAAGAGGATTGAGGATACAAATGATTACATAATCATGATGCAAGAGGATGACCTAAGCATGACAAAGTGATGACAAGGTGATGAATCACCACCTTGTCACCACTTTCACCACCACCACAAATACAAAAAGAGGCTTGTCATTGGTGACAAGACTAGCTTATAACCACACAAAATTGGATGACAAGGCCAATTATAGACCACACAATTAAATGGATGCATCTAATTAGGAATTATTGGACAAAAGAAAGAAAAAGAAAAGCCAAGCAAGTATTCTCTCCATTTCTTCAAATTTCTGCTCAGCTTGCACAAGGAGCAAAGAAAAATTCATAACTCCAAATCTACTTGTCCTTAAATCACCAAATTTTAACCATAGCTTCTCCACTCCAGGGGTAACATGTGTTCAAAATTTCATGGTCAACAAAGGAGTGTAGCCTAGCCAAATCGCTTCCCCAAGTTGGAGAACCCAATCTGCCCAGTTTCTGTCCAGCGGAAAGATGGGGCTCAAAACCCTAGCTAGGAAGCTTCAAATTTGATGATCGATAACTCAAACGAAAGCTTATGAAGAGCACAAGGTCTGGTAACAATTTTAGCACGAAACCCTTACTTTTCGATTTGTTATGGATTTTACAAGATGATGAATAGTGATGTGAATAGTAAACTCATAAGATCTTGTTTTGTTTTAATGATTTTAGGTTTGATTAGCTTAGTTAAGGAGCAAGGGAGGATATATAATCCATATATAGTCTTTGTTAAGCTCCAAGGAAGGTATAAAACTTCTTTCTTTTTAATATTATGCTTTGATCTAGTAGTTAGAAGTGATTGAATGAGAACTATGTTAAGATAAAGCATGTATGCATGATTTTAAGCATGTTTAATGGTTGATTTGTGGATGAACTTATGAATGAGAGTATGACCTTGTTTGCACAGAAAAATGTTAGTATTAGCTTGAGTTTGATTGGTGGTTGGTTGATGGTTGATTGTAGATTGGATTGAGTGTTTAAAAACACGGGAAGTACGCATAAGCGCCGTTACCATGTCGGATTTTACTTAGGTAGTTTAGACAGAAACCATCATTGCAAAACATGGCATAAACTTGAGGTTTCTGACCATGACCATGTAGGCTCTGTTTCCTAGATTATTTTAGCGAAAGAATCGTATCGTTTTGATTTACGGTTTAGGAGAAACGTCCGTTTTAGTAAAAGCGGTTTCGCGTAACTAAGTAGTTCATTGTATGAACTTTGAGTTAGTGATCAAACCCTTTAAAAATGAAATTTGGCCGAGATATTAAAGCGGAGAATAGCATGAATGGTTAGGAAAGGAAACTTAGAAGGGTTTGTGTTAAAAAGAGAAGTTGGTGATTTTATAAAAATACGGGAACAAAGGTTGCGCGAGTGAAATACCCTTAAGGGGATGGTTAAAAACAAGAAGTTAGTAATGGATAAGTACTTGGGTTTTGAGGATAGATACCTACCCAAACTTTTGACGTAGAAGTTTACGGAATGTTATGAGGTTATAGATGACCAAGAGCGAGACAATTGATGTTCGTTAATAGAACGTTAGTGCTTAAGTTAAATGCACTTTAAATGATTAAGCCAGGGGACTGATCGGGTATTTCTTTGTTTATAGATTTCCCGGCAAGTTCTCGAACCCGTAACAACCAAGGACCCGAGGCAAGTTTTCTCATCCCATGTTGTATTTTAAAATACAATATTCTGATAATATGCATATGATATATGCATGCTTTCCAAAAAGTAATATATGCATACGATATTATGCATGCTTTCAAACCTCACATCGTATATAGATGTGATGGTATTAAAAATGATGAGATGTGATGTATGCATATGATAGATGCATGCAAGTTTTCAAACCCTATACCATATAATAATGCTGTTGTGATATATGTTGTGGTATTGCTATATACGCTGCTTTATGCTGTGAAATAACGTAAAACTGTTTTCGCTTTATAAAAAGCGGTATAAGATATAAAGTTTATATGCTACATAAGTACTAGATATAAACCAAGGTTAAAGATTAAAGACTCTAAGTATAGAGTGCTTGTACGATGGTTTTAAAACTGAGACCGGGAGTCAAATTATTATTTTGTTTTAAACTACTGTCAAAAGCTGGAAGGTTCCAGTGACGGTTATATTTTAAAGATTTATTAAATATTCCAATATCTATATTATGGGATATTTAAGGTGAGATATTTAAATAATATTATAATAAATATTATTTGAATATTATTGGATTAAAGTGAATATTATTTTTGAATATTCACTTAAGTGTTTATATTGAATAATAATTCAATATTTATTAATTGATTATTATTTAATTAAGTGAATATTCTTTTGAATATTCCCTTAAGTAGTTTATATTGAATGACAATTCAATACCTATTATTTGAAGATTATTTAACTAAGTGAATATTATTCTGAATATTCACTTAGGTGGTTTTATATTGTATAATAATTTAATATTTATTATTTGGATATTTATTAAATATTCCAAATACGTTTTAAAATCATAGAACCTTATTATAGGATTAAAGGTTCTATTATTTACACAAAAATATAAATTTTCTGATTTTCAGAAAAGGTATTAAAATAGAGATTCCCAACTATTATCTTAAGATAGTTAAAAGTAATTAAATGCGGTTAGTATTTTCCAACTCATCGAAAACTGGGAATCTAGTTCAAGAATTCGAGGACAGAGTTTTACTTCCACTGTTCCTCTAGAATACTTAAAACTAGGGGATGGCTCCCCCATTCAAGTAGAGTGTTTCAAACTCGCTAAACTCTGATATTTCAATAAACTCCCTGGTCATGATTTCAAAATACGTAGTAATCATCGGTAGTCTCGTTGACTAATGTCAACCCACACTTTGACTTACTCCTTTCAATTACTCGGGAGTAAGGTGTTCTAAACGGTTACAAAGTTTTGACAAATATTCGTACTTGGGAAATGTGGAATTAACTTCCAATTTCCGTTTCATTAATGTTTTTCATCATGGGAATTGGAAAGGCCTACACGGCAATGAAATAGGTGCCGGGGTAGTGCCAAATTTATCAAGGCTTGCCCGGTGATGAAAAATAGGCGCTGAGGTAGTGATCTCTTGAGTGCTAAGGCTTGCCCGGTGATGAAAAATAGGCACCGAGGTAGTGATCTCTTAGCACAATGGCCCGTATGCGGTCAGGGTGATAACCGAACAGGAAGTCGTCCTTCTACTAGTAGAAAAGAAAAGTTACGATACAACGGCTGATCACCGTGTGTCGGGTGCTCCAGTACATTCCCTTCCCTCCAATTGGAGTTGAGCTGCACATTGTAACAAAATCCTAGGCGCTGAGTTACTGATAATGTGACAGTAATGAGTAATGATGTTCCTCATACAGTAGTCGTACTGTATGGTATGTTTTGACGAAAAGAGAAATAAATACATATCATTCTGTATACGAATGAGGTTTTAAAGGTTTTCCTTTATGATATAAGCTTACATATATGATTAAGCTGCTATATCTGATTGTCGAGCTATAGTGCTCATTCTTGCTTCTTTTATAGAAGGTGTTCATTACTGATATTCTACAGTAATTTGAACAGTGTGAGATATCTAAGTAGATATGTGAGTATATATTTTGAAAAGGTATTTAAGATATACAGTATGTTGAACTGTATAGTATTTTGAATCGATGGATAGGTTTTAAGCCTTGATTCCATTATTTGATATCTATTTTAAAAGATATGTTTTGAATCTTGATTCATTATATCGATACCAAGGATTTCTAAAGGATTTACGAAAAGTAATTTAGTATGATTATAAGTCATACGGTATTTTGAACAGTATACTATTTTGGGGTCGAACCCTAGTAGTTTTTAAATATAGGTCCTATATGGATTATCTACCTAAATGGTTTAAAGATTTAAACTGGGATAGATTTCTTGATGAGCACTATTAGCTCATTCTTGCTTTATTAAATCTTTCAGCATGAAGAAAACATTGCCGATTCATCTCGTGTTACGAGAGCAAGGGAATGGAGAGACCACCCTTGAGTTAGTTCAGCAGGATGGACATTGCCGGTATGAGCAGAGTAGTTGCAGCTTAAATTAGTGAGAATCATTTTGAGTAGGTTTGTATTACTAAACCTTGTATAGAATTGTGAGGTCTATTATTTTAACTTCAGGTAGAGGTTGTAAATAATAGATGAGATCCTGGATAGTACATTTGGTTTGTAATAACAAATGTTACTTATTGTTGCTCATTTCCAAGGCTATAACTTGTGTGTGTGTGTGCGTAAGTGATTGGGGTCTTTTGGAGTTATATTATTAGAATGTTGTAAGTAATGCAGGTATTGTATAATTGATGGAGCGTGACAACCCAGATTCCTGACCCCGGGTCTGGGGGTGTTACATAAGTCATGCATATGGTATCTAAATTCATATTCCTTTAACTGTCTTGATGCATATGTAATTACCTTTCTGTGCTGCATAAGCACACACTCTAATCCTTTATGCGATGTGTCGCTATAGATCACAAAATCTCCCTTCCCGTCTGGCAGTACCAGCACAGGGCGGTGACTAGTCTCTTCTTTAATTTCTGGAAACTTTTCTCTCCTCAGTGCTTTTAACACGATCCTCAAATGTTCTGCATGTTCTTCCTCGGTCTTTGAGGTAAACCCAAAATATTGACGATGTCACTATGACACACTTATCCAAATACTTCTCGAAAACTCGATTCCTCAAGTCCATTAAAGTTGCAGGGGCATTCGTTAGCCCAACGACATCACTAAAACTCGTAGTGTCCATACTTGGTGCGAAACGCAGTCTTGGGTACGTCCTCAAGTTTAATATTACACTGGTGGCATCCAGTTCTCAATCAATCTTCGAGAATTTAACTGCATCATGCAGCTGATCGATCCAATCACTGATCCTTGGCAGGGGTATTCATTATTAACTGTTAGCCTATTCAGCTTTCGATAGTTTATGCACAGCCTCATGTTGTCGTACTTTTTCTTCACCAATAACACGGGTGCATCCCACGGTGACGCACCTGGTCTTATCATTCCTTTTCCTAATAATTTCTACAATGGAGCGACTAATTTCTTCATCTCGACTGGAGCTAGTCGGTACGGGGCCTTCGAAACTGGCGCCGTTCTTGGAGCTAACTCTATAACAACTTTATTTCTCTATCGGGTGGTAACCCCGGAAGATCTTCTGGACATACATCCTCGAATTCGTTGACAACAGGGATATTTTGTACACTAGGTACTTCCCGTTTCGTATCTATCACAGAGGCTAACCAAGTTTCACCTCCTTGGAGGTCAATCGTTCCCTCGTCTGACAATCTGAATTCTTACCTTCTTTCTTTCTCAATCTATTCGCGTTTCATACTCTATTTTCTTTATTCCCATTTCTTTCTCGTCCACTTTGCTTCCATTTCTATCATAGTCGTTTCATTAACCAAGGTAACATAATCAGTCGTTTCGATCACTTCGTTATTCTGAATTCGCATCATGCGAAACAAACCTTGGCAATTTCCGTAAACTTTGATTCATAATTTATCGTACTCATTCGTTTTAGCTCTCAGCTTCAACACTCTACTTTTCCAAATACTAAGGAAAATACTTGCATGGCACCAAGAATACTTCAAGCAACAGAATGCTTTATATATATATATATAAACTTTGTAAAAATTCTCGCTGAGGGGGCGACCTGGTTAGGTCTCAATCAAATTCTCGTTTGAAAATCTTCCCACCATACTTCACTGCATACAAATGCATCATGAATTCACTTATATAAATTTGACCGAAAGTTGAACTTAGTGATACAATAACTAGTTCATTTCAATAAACATTAACAACTAGCTGAACAAAATTTGCTAGTTCGATTAGTTTGGGATGCAGCATCTAGCTAGGATGATTAGCTAGATTTTCATCATATCATTGAAATTTCAACTAGTTAGAACAATTAACTAGTCACTCATAATGGCACATACAATTAGCCATTTTCAATCTATTAGTACAAAATCTCGACATTGTAGTCGAAGAAAGAAGAAAACAAAATTTTGACTACTCGGATGATGAATTGAAAAGAAGAATAATAAGTTTGGGACGAACAAGGTAATTATAACCCTTGAATAGAATATAGGGTCTTGATAGAAAGTTCTTGGTATCGGAACAATCGATAACCTCCCACCAAACATTTCTCATCAGTGAAACGGTCCACCCAAAGGTGCCTCCGTACATAAACTTTGTCAAATTCTCCGATAGAATTGAATTCGGAATATCAATATCAAATTGACATCCCTTCTACGATTTCAACGTCTGATGTTCAAATCTCTGCTTAACAGAAGAAAAGAATTCATGAGTAGTCTCTGAAATATATATCATCTATGTTTAAACAAATAGCTAGATATTTATGAACTCGACTGAGGAGTCCAAATATGAAGAAATAAATGAATATTTAACAATTGTTGGTTGCATCCCAAGTTGAAGTAGGAATTTAGAAGGGTTACCTGACATGAACTATTCAAGGTAACACGGGCATGAACAGTTTTAGGTTGGGTAGTGTACCAGCAAGTAGATACCAAAAAGTCAATGGTCATCTTAATTTCTAACATCACCCGTACGAGGATGATCTTATCTTTCTGCCTTTATGGCTTAGGGTACTAACCAACGGTACCTCAAAATCGTACAAGTCCTTAAATAGGTCGGGAGTTCGAAACATAATCGCCATTACCCGATAATCGTTCCGAGCTCGGGCCTCCTACGGCCGCATCAACACATCCTCAAAAAATGAAGGTCGATTAACGTATATGTAATTTCCTAACACTAGTCGTATCGAACGAATCCAACCCCATGCCACCATAGGTCTCGTTCCTCGTAGGTCCTGAGATTGTCGCATTGCTCGTTGCAACCATACGTGTCTTTATTAGAATCACTCCATTCATTCTTCATATCTTTGATTTCTGAGTTGAGCCATTAGTGCTATCGTACGAAATATACTCGCGATGCGATTTAGCACGTTCGTTTCATGATAACGTTCTGGTACTACATGTACACAAAAGTCTTCCTCTTAGGTAACAAAATAACCATCGACGAAAAAGACACCAACTCTGGTGAAATCGTTGTTCTCAAGGCTTGGACCTCATACACAAGATAATGCCTTAACTAGCCCACATAATTTAGTAATTCGGATCGCGTAAAGGACTGTAAACGTCTCAATCTTAACATGTGCTGCCTTCTCGTGGCAACTACGATGAACTACAAACGCTTAGGTTCTTACTAAGTCAAGTTATCCATTGGTATTGGCCATTCCGACCTTACCTCAATTGCGACCGAGATTCTGCTCCGCGTCTTATCTTAATGTCTTTGATAATCCATGTACAACTCTAAACGTCCTTCTCATCATTATGATGATCTTCAATAGTCCTATCGGTCCTCCGATAAGTTCTCAACTAAACTCTTTAATCTTAACATCCTCGATGGCACTACCTCCGGTAGTCCACTTAACGAACTCTATATGAGTCATCACGTCATTCTCTCACTTATACTCTTAACACTCTCATATCCAAGTTTATAACTTAACGCTCTGATACCATTTCTGTAACACCCCCAGACCCGGGGTCAGGAATCTGGGTTGTCACGCTCCATCAATTATACAATACCTGCATTACTTACAACATTCTAATAATACAACTCCAAAGACCCCAATCACTTACGCACACACACACAAGTTATAGCCTTGGAAATGAGCAACAATAAGTAACACTTGTTATTACAAACCAAATGTACTATCCAGGATCTCATCTATTATTTACAACCTCTACCTGAACTTACAATAATAGACCTCACAATTCTATACAAGCTTTAATAATACAAACCTAATCGAAAACAACTCTTACAAAATCGAGCTGCAACTATTCTGCTAACTCCGGCAGTATTCATCTTGCTGAACTAACTCAAGGGTGGTCTCTCCATTCCCTTGCTCTCGTAACACGAGGTGAATCGGCAATGTTGTCTTCATGCTGAAAGTTTTAATAAAACAAGAATGAGCTAATAGCGCTCAGCAAGAAATCTATCCCAGTTTAAATCTTTAAACCTTTCAGGTAGATAATCCATATAGGACCCATATTTAAAAACTACTAGGGTTCGACCCCCAAAATAGTATACCGTTCAAAATACCATATGACTTATAATCATACTCAGTTACTTTTCGTAATTCATTTAGGAATCCTTGGTATCGATATAATGAACCAGGATTCAAAACATATCTTTTAAAATGGATATCAAATAATGGAATCAAGGCTTAAAGCCTATTCATTGATTCAAAACATTATACAGTTCAATAGACTGTATATCTTAAATACCTTTTCAACATATATACTCACATATCTATTTAGATATCTCATACTGTTCAAAATACTGTAAAATATCAGTAATGAACACCTTTGAAACTCCGTTCATATACAGAACGATATGTTTAAACATTCTTTTCGTCAAAACATGCCATACAGTACAACTACTGTATGAGGAACATCATTACTCATCACTGCCACATTATCAGTAACTCAGCACCTAGGCTTTCGTTACAATGTGCAGCACAACTCCAACTAGAGGGAAGGGAATATACTGGAACACCCGATACACGGTGATCAGCCGTTGTATCGTAACTTTTATTTTCTACTAGTAGAAGGACGACTTCCTGTTCGGTTATCACCCTGACCGCATATGGGCCATTGTACTAAAAGATCACTACCTCGGCGCCTATTTCGTCACCGGGCAAGCCTTAGCACTCAAGAGATCACTACCTCGGCGCCTATTTCGTCACCGGGCAAGCCTTGATAAATTTGGCACTACCCTGGCACCTATTTCATTGCCGTGTAGGCCTTTCCAATTCCCATGATGAAAAACATTAATGAAACGGAAATCGGAATTTAATTCCATATTTCCCAAGTACGAATACTCGTCAAAACTTTGTAACCGTTTAGAACACCGTACTCCAAAGTAATTGAAAGGAGTAAGTCAAAGTGTGGGTTGACATTAGTCAACGAGACTACCGATGATTACTACGTATTTTGAAATCATGACCAGGGAGTTCAGCGAGTTTGAAATACTCTACTTGAATGAGGAACCATCCCCTTAGTTATAAGTATTCTAGAGGAAGAGTGGAAGTAAAACTCTGTCCTCGAATTCTTGAACTAGATTCCCAGTTTTCGATGAGTTGGAAAATACTAACCGCATTTAATTACCTTTAACTATCTTAAGATAATAGTTGGGAATCTCTATTTTAATACCTTTTTTGAAAATCAGAAATTTATATTTTTGTGTAAATAATAAAACCTTTAATCATATAATAAGGTTCTATGATTTTTAAATCATATTGGAATATTTAATAAATACCTAAATAATAAATATTAAATTATTATTCAATATAAACCACTTAAGTGAATATTCAAAATAATATTCACTTAAAAAAATAATATTCAAATAACAAGTATTGAATTATTATTCAATATAAAATCATTTAAGTGAATATTCAAAATAATATTCACTTAATTAAATAATATTCAAATAATATTTATTGTAATATTATTTAAATATCTCACCTTAAATATCCAATAATATAGACATTGGAATATTTAATAAACCTTTAAAATATAACCGTCCCTGGAACCTTCCAGCTTCTGACAGTGTGATCAAAACAAAATAATAATTTAACTTCCTGTCGTATTATTTTAAAATCATCGTACAGCTGCTCTTATACTTAGAGCCTTTAACCCTTGGTTTATATCTAGTATTTACCTAGCATATAAACCGTATACCTTATACAACTTTTTATTAAAAGCGAAAACATTTTATAAGTCCTTTCACAGCATTAAAGCAGCATATTTATCAATATCACAACATATATCACAATAGCATCATTATATGGTGTAGGGTTTGAAAACTTGCATGCATCTATCATATGCATACATCACATCTCATCATTTTTAATACTATCACATCTATATACGATGTGAGGTTTGAAAGCATGCATAATATCGTATGCATATATTACATTTGAAAGCATGCATCTATCATATGCATATTATCATAATATTGTACTTTAAAATACAGCATGGGATGAGAAAACTTGCCTCAGATCCTTGGTTGTTAGGGGTTCAAGAACTTGCCGCAAATCTATAAACAAAGAAATACTCGATCAGTCCCCTAACGTAATCATTCGCTCATAACACTCATTTGAAGTCAGCTATATGTTAAACACATCATGTAGTCACGTTATTCTTCAACAAGGTTCGCGTTTTAATCGACTCGAAATAATCCTTTATCTAGTCACAACGGTTGGTCAAAGTAGTATCCTAGAGTTGACTTTTCATAGAGTTACTATTACGCGACTCGTGCTCTAACACTTTTAATAAATCGGAAAATTCGTATTTAAATACGAAACCACTTCTAAAATCATCTTAAGTATTTTTAATATTTATCATAAAAGTTCTGATCTCAAAACAGGGGTTTCACTTGGTGAAATGTATTCTCAAACTTGGATGAGCTACGGAAAGTTACTATTCGCACGCCTTTCACTAAAACGCTCATATCTCCTTAATCGTTAATCGAAATGACACACCGTTTTCGCGTGCGCGATCTAGAGAAAGAATAGAACAAACTTCTTGAAAATGTTTTTCTGCTTAAGGGAATGAAAATCCCGGGAGCAGCAGGTTTAGGCAGTAGAGTGCAGAACCACTTACTCCTCGTGCAGCTTTGGTTCCGACATTTTTATAAAATCGAAACATTATCTTTTTAACCCGAAACCTTCTCGATTCACTTACTAACTGTCCATGTTAGTATCCATTTTAATATCATGACCTAATTTTATTTTTAAGGGGCTTGATCATATTCTCAAAGTTCATGCAATGAACTACTTAGTTACGCGAAACCGCTTTCACTAAAACGGACGTTTCTCCTAAACCGTAAATCGAAACGATGCGATTCTTTCGCCAAAAAAAACTACACAACAATACCTACATGACCATGGTCAGTTAGGGTTGCTTTCATGTCATGGGTTTACCCGAGGTTTCTGCCTAAACTATTTAATGAAAATTCGACATGGTAACGACGCTAATTCATGATTCCCGTGTTTTAAACACTCAAATCAACCACCAATCAACAACCAATCAACCAACCATCAAGCCTCAAGTTAATACTACAAGGTTTCTGCCCAAACATGATCATACCCTATTTCATAGGTTTATCCATAAATTAACCACTAAACATTCTCAAAATCATGCATACATGCTCTTAATCATACTATCACTAATCATTCTTAACAAAATCACTAATAACAAAGTATAACCATAAGGGTGAGAGGTTTTTATACCTTCCTTGATGCTTGGTGAAGACTAACAATAGCTTGTAAACTCTCCCTTGATCCTTAATCAACCTTAAAATCCAAGAACAAAACAAGATTTCATGAGTTTACTATTCACTCTTCTATTCATGCCTCAACTTTGATCCAACATTTAACTATTCTATACTCCTTTTATGGCCATGACAGTTTACACGTACCTTGGGTATATAGTGAGGAAGCTATGGTTCAAATTTGGTGATTTTTGGATGAGTAGATTTTGAGTAATGGATTTTTCTTTCCACCATGGTCAAGCTGAGCAGATTTTTGGAGAAATGGAGAACATGGTTGTTTTCTTGCTTTTTCTTTTCTTTTCTTTTTGTTAAAACAATTCTAATTATCAGCTTCTCATTTGTGTGGTTTAGGAAGTGTTTTGTCATCAATGACACACCTCATTTTGAATTTGTGGTTGTGGTGAAAGTGGTGACAAGGTGGTGATTCACCACTTTGTCATCACTTGGTCATCATCTTGTCATCCTCTTGCATCATGCTTATGTCATCATTTGTATCCTCAATCCTCTTATATATTGCACTTGATGATCTTATATAATACTCCTCCTTTGGTTAGGGTTTAATCCATAATTTGTTACGCTTTTGTTTCGCGATAGGTTCAAGTGATTTTAAAAACGTTCATCTGTACCAATGCTACGGATACTTCCTTGATCTTTCCATTACCTTGGCTTAATATATGATCCTAGATTTCTCTCATTGGCTTAAGGTATGATCATGGATTTCTCATCCTACACACTTTCTCAAAACGATCAAATCAATTCACCATTGATTGTCCGATGAATAGTGATCAAAATTTAAAGTTGGAATCTCCTGATTCTGATCGCGTTTACATAGTGTCAGCAAATTTTCCATAGTGGTCTTTACTATTCATCAGCAAATTTACTATTCATCACATTTACTATTCATCAATTTTTTTTAACTAAGTCCAAAATTTGGGGTTATTACATTACGAGTCAGCCTTACCCCCTCAAACTTGTAGAATGGTCATAACGGGGTTCATGTGTCAATGCTACGTCAGTATACTATAGATGCCCGACATATGTTAAAGTACGAGCAGGTAGATATACAACCTGGTCTGACTTACAAAGAACAACCTGTGGAAATCACGGATAGAAAAAAACAAGTGCTAAGAGACAAGGTTGCCAAGCTAGTGAAAGGTTTGTGGAGAATCAAGAAGTGGGAGAATCCACTTGGGAGTTAAAAAGTGCAATGGAAGAGAAGTACCCCCAGTTATTCCTAAGCTGATTCCGGGACGGAATCCTTTTAAGGAGGGGAGACTGTAATAACCCGAATTTTTGGTAAAATTAAAACTTTTCTTATTATGATTAAGTGCATCAGTGAATAGTGAATAGTTACTATTCACTGCGAGAATCGCGTAGAGTTTTATTCGCTCTCTTTAGGAAATATTTCGAATCGTTTCAAGAGGAACAAGGCAACATTTACAGGATTAAATATAGACATGGAAGTAACATGTAACAAGATTAATTCGAGGGATGCAACATTTGGATCATCCATGTGAAAGGAAACGAACCAGTAAAGCAAACCCGTAAAGCTACTTTAGCCACCCTCCTGCATGCTTGACACGTGTCCACTGACTAAGCAATAAAGGTGATGACTCACCCCCTTTTTAACCACAAAATATCAGCATTATTATTATTAATCAAGACAAAAAGAAAAAGGGGATTCTCCACCTTTGAAGAGAAAACCCGAGAGAGAAAAAGAGAGAAAATGGCGGAGAAAGAAATGCTCATAACTCGTGATTCCCTTGTCCGTATTTGGCGTTCCACCACTCAAATCGAAGCTCTCGAGAAGTTCTATGCACCCATGGTAAGCGCTCGCCTCACCTCTGTGTTTTACCCATCTGATTTTAGTGATTAAGAAAGATGATGAATAGTAACTACTTGTTTTTATGGTTTTGTTTCCATGGTTTCAAGCTATATAAGGATCATCCAAGCACCCCAAGCCTAGATTAGCCATTGTAGATGCTTGGGAAGCTTCAAGGAAGGTATAAAAAACCTCTGCCCTTTTTTGTTTATATGAGTTTTGAAGTGGTTTTGATGTTCATGTAAAGTTAAGATCATGATTAAATGATTTAGTGATTGTTTGGCTTTGTTTAAATGTGTAAAATGATGGGTGTTGGATTTAAGCCTCGCCACTGATCTTAGAGGTGTATGATGGCTGTTTTTTGAGGTTGTGGATGTATGGTATGCCCGGTGTGGCTTGGTTATGTTGTGACAAAATTGGATTATTCAATTTTAAGCCGTCGTAATGCCCGATTTTCGGTAACTCTATAAACTGCCTAGAATCCGAAAACTTAACTGCCTATTTTGGTTCAATGATAAACATGAGTGTGTAGAGCCTTGTTTCTAGTTTACGTGAGCGCAAGAATCATGTTAATCCGATTTACGGTTTAAGAGAAAAGTGAGTTTTAGTAAACGTCGTTCGGAGGAACAACCCATCTCTGGTCAGTCACTTTGAGGCTATATTTGGACCACTTAGAAGCCATATAAAAATGTGAAACTTTGAGGAATAATACTAGAGACAGTTAGGAAGGCTCACGAAAAGGATTCGTATTAAAAAGATTATTTTTCGATTTTATAAAAATGTCTTAGCCGAGGTTGCGCAAGTGAAAACCACTAAGAACATGACTTAGAAACCAATGTTGTAAATGGTTAAGTATAACTTGTATTCGAGGATCGATTTCGGACTAAACCTACGACTTAAGTAATTGTCGATTAAACATGGACTTAGTATGAGCCTATAACGAGCTAGTAATTCCTTGGTTGTGTTTCGCTTACGTGTTTAAGCATTGAGTACAAGTGGATTATCCAGGGGATTAATCGTGTGTTTTCTTTGACTTTGTCTAGATTGTTCGGCATCGTCGCGAACCCCTATCACTTCTCGAGCATCAGGCAAGTTTTCAAACCTATGCCTCTATAAACTGTTGTTGTGATAAATAAAAGATATTGAGATATATGCTATGTGTTCATGATTTCGAAACGATACTTATGATGTTAAGTAAAAGTTATTAGTATAAGTTGGACTTATAAGCTATGGTTATGGTAATATATATAAGTCGATATGTCAAGAAAAACCCTCAGTAGGGGGTATATACTCCGTATTTATACTACGGACCGGGAATGGTATCAGTTGTTATCTAGGGTTATATTATTATTATTATTTTATCCATCCTTTTCTTAAGAAAGTATTTGGGAATTACTTCTAAACAAATATTCTTTATTAAATATAGTTTTCATTAATTATTTAAAGCCTTACTTCTTAAGGAAGTATTTTGTGAAAACTATTCTTTAACCCTAGATAACTAATAAAGTTTTATTCAGACAATTATAAATATAATTAGAGAAGGTTCCCAAATCTATTTCCCTTTTAAGTCTATATTCGGAAAGACTTAAATGTTCGCTCAAACTACAAAGACTCATGGGACCTTTCTCAAGATTTTATGTTTGTTCCAGGTGGACCGCCCGGTCCTAAATCTTTTTGAAACTATTAATTTAACAGCTTTGTATGCTACCATCAAACTGATTTTGATTACTTCCTCAAGACTCGAGGAGTAAGATCCGTGGAATAAGTTGTATCCATTAACAAGCATCAGCTTGGGAAATATGGGTGAATTTTCCTTTCCAACCAGATATGACTACTTTGTGGAGTCGTATACTTGGGGAAAAAGGGAAATGAACTTTATGTTTCAGAGTCATGGATTCACTTGAACTCGGAGAATATGTAAGGGACTGAGTAGCGCCGGTCCCCTAAGGGAATTACAATAAGACTGACGAACTATTGAATAGGTCTGTTTTTCCCTTAGATGATAAGTAAGTGCCCGACCGTAGGGTAAGAGGAGAGTAACAGACTGACGGACTATTGAACGGGTCTGTTGTTCCCAGAAGAGAGTAACAGACTGACGGGCTATTGAACGGGTCTGTTCCTCCCACCTACAACCGAAGGCGGGGAGATAGGTCAGTGAGAGACTGTCTATTCTTCCCTTCTACGTAGAAAAAGACCATGGGGGATACATCTTGCGACTGATCATCGTAGGAGTATCTTCGGCGCCTAGAATCTCCATCTATAGTTCATCATCCATGAAAGAACATGTTTTATGCAAGTTTTCAGAGAAAGAAAGTTTACGCGAGCTTATTCAAGTTTATAAAAGTTATAAGAAAGCATATTAAATTACGAAAAGGTATTTGATTTTATGAAAAAGATATATGGAATCAGATGAGTTTAGAAAATGGATTGGAAATATTTTACACTGTCTTTATTTCCAAATTATGATATGAGGTAAATGTTTGATATGAAAGATGATATTGAATTTTCCTTATAACTACATCTTTTAAGTTATATGTTGATAGTCTGCTTATATTTTATATAGGAGATATTTTACGGAAAGGATATACTGAGTTATCTTGCTACTTCATCTTTTATATTATACTAGAACTTTGTTCATAGTATCAATATCGAAGGTTGCAGAGTATTATGGAAATGATATTTGAAATACAACAATGGTACTATTTTTGGAATACATTTTGATAAGGAAATGATTTCAGTATCGAGATATTTTGACAAATTATTGTCTTATACCCGCTTTATTTTTGGGTTGAATTAAAGGCAGAATTATGCCATACTTTCATTACCTTGCTGAGCTATCGCTCACTCTTGCTATTATTTTATATATATTATATAGCAGCGAAACAGGATGCCAATAGGACGGCACATACCTCGCAAGGCGTTTCCATAAACAGTTTCTAGCAGTGATCCCGAGAGTAGTACGAACCAATCGAATCAGGCTACGGCTTTTGGTATTTAACTTATGTATAGACATGAATGGTATTAGAGGATTGTGAGCATCAGAAAGCTAAGTTAGTAATGTAACAATACTTAGAAATTGTATCAGTAACAGATTCAAAAGACATTTGGGTATTGTAATAAAAATTATTTATTCCGCAGTTGTTGTATTGTGTCATTTCTGAGACTCTAACCTGTGTGTGTGTGTGAGACATATATTGTGGGGTCATGAGCAGGTGAAATATGAATGGTGTGAGTAATACAGGTAAGGCAAGGAGTACATGGATCGTGACTACTCTAAATCCCTGACCCCGGATTTAGGGCTGTTACACAAGTCATTCTGTGCATGGGACCACTTGATGAAAGAACAGGCATGGACGATGTGCTTTGTTTCTATCCTAGGTTCCTACAGCTAATTCTCAATGATATCTTAACAGATGATGAACGGGAGACATTTGAAGGCGAGGAGACCATGGAGTACATGAGGATGAAGAGCAATGCAATAACCGCTCTGATAAGAAAGACTCATCTTCCAGGGGTACCCACTGTTCTCACTGAATATCTAAGAACGGTGCCCCTACCACTTCTACCCCCAGGGGAACAGGTAAATGAAGGTAACATTCCTAAACCTGAACTGGCTCCTGAACCACAACCAATGGATGTTGATCCAGAGCCCTCAGTGGCCATCACTGGCCACGAAATTGCAAACTCACAATCTCTAACCACGGTCGAAGAGCCTTTGGAAGAGCCAAATGAAACCATAAACGAACCTCCTTCCCCTACTATACCCAACATTCAGACATCCGTGAGTGTAGAGGGAGATAGTGCCATAGCAGCACCACATAAGGAGATACACCCTTCAACAACAGCTCTGCCTTCCTCTAAAAGGAGAAGAACAGAAACCGAGGCAACTATTGATAATTCATTTCTCTCATCCAAAGAACCCTTCACAAATTTTTCTGATTTTGATTGGGCAATGCTAACAAAAGCTATATCTGAACCAATAGCTCAATCAAGTAAGGAAGAATTGACGGAAGCAACTGGTGTTCCGACCATATTATGGTCAGGTTCACTGGTTGAAGGTTCTAAGAACCAAGGGTCTTCACAGACGTCGAGAGAAGGCTCTGACCTAAATGCAAAATCTAAAGGGTCATTGCCTAGCTCCCCAAATGGAACATATCTAGATCCTGCGGGTAAAGGGTCTGACGTAGGTGCAGATCGGCAACTCGGTGACAATGAATCAATTACTATTGAGGAGTTAACTGAGGTGAAGTCTTCACAGACTCAAAGGGAAGGTTCAGGATCTCTGCTGATAATAGAGCCTGTTTCTATCCCCCTAGAGATTCAAACTCTAGATCCTTCAAAGGATATATCATCTATGGATGATCAACAACTTGGTATAACCAAGGACGGGGAGTTGCGAAGCCCCATTGCACCACCGGTGACCTCCTTAAGGACGGCTACGGTGTTTTCTTCTTCAGGTACAACTAGCAAAACGGGATTGAGTGAAACAAAAACACATACACCTGGCCTGAGTGAGAAAGGAAAAATGAGTGAAACACCGACAGAAACGTTGAGTGTACACCCAGAGCCAAATGTGAGGAGTGACACCCTAACCCTGCCAAACATTGATGATCAGCTACTGCCTACAGAACGAGAGTTTCATGTTCAATCAACACTCAAGGAAATGACAGTTCTTGATAAAGAAGGAAATCCATTATTCAAGGTTCCACTGCGACCTTCCTTTGACCAAGGGATCTCCTCTAGTCAAGACAATGCTTCTTTAAAGACTATTCAAGAGAAGGTTGACTTGGCTGCAGCTGATTCCAGAAGAACATTCAGGGTCATTGGCAGTGCATCTGGCACTATAACAGGTACTAAGCAGGCAGTGGACTCCTTGAAGAAGGAAGCAATGGAGGAACTGGTCGAATTGAGGACGGACGTCAAGGAATTAAAAGATGGATTCATGAATGAAGTGTTTGCTTTATCGCAAGGACAGGAAGCTTTAAGAGAAGACGTTCTGGTTATCCGGGATGGTCAAGCGCGGGTAAAAGATGCAATGAACACACTTTCAAGAGTGGAGTCTAAACTGACCAAGAGACTGGATCATATGGAAAAGACTACCAACTCAAGATTGGATAACATTGACCTGACGCTAGTTTCTATGAATGATATGAATAAGCAGATTATGGATTTCTTGGACAACCAAAGCGACGGGGTACAGTCAATCTGGACTATGCTAAGGAACCAACAAACTAGACAACCTGGACCTTCAAATCAACAACCTGATCCTTCTACTACCTTTTATGCTGAGGATGCTTTTGTCGAGGATTCCTTAACTAAGGGGGAGAAAGTTGGAGATGGGGAGAAAGGTCTGGATGGATGGGGAGTTTGGGAAACGGTTGAAGCTATTCCAGTTAGACAGTACTGGATTGAGGACATGGTACAAGAAGAGGAAAGTGAAGAGGAATTTGAGTTCATGCAAGAGCAACCGATTCAGGAGGAGCATGAGCCATATTATCCAGAGCCTGTTGAATATCCAATTTGGGAGGATAATATGGAAGAAGAAGCAAATTCTCTGTCACAAGAAGAAGAAGTTGCCTTGGAAGTGGTGAGAGCTCAAAGAGCTGCAATAGATGCCAGGCAAGCTGAGAAAGAGAAACAACAAGCAGTTCTGCGAAGTGAAAAACTGAAGAGGTTCAAGATGTATAGTGAAGTGAGGAAAAAGAAGATGATGGATCTGGCAAAGAAAGAAGGAAGTGACTGGGAGATGGCTTATAAAACCTTTTGCGGAGTTGAAGATGGATTAGAAGTCAACGACAATGCTGAGGTGGAGGTTATCATTCAGAACATAAGAAGTGCCAATCTTGAAGATCAGACCTACTTCACAGCATTGAGAAACTCTATGATCTTTCTGAAAGCTGGGGTTAAAGCAAACGGTGCCTGGAACATATTGATCAATTTTCTTGAGAAAGGTACCTTAGTGATTTCCACTAAGTTTTTTGAACAGAGGACATACACAGAATTGCAGGTTATGCTCATCAAGATACAAAGGACTACAAGGCTAAATGAACTGCTCTGTGAGCATGTTAAAGAGATCTTGATGAAATTCGGTCCAGAGATTACTGAAGATCCTCCAATGGTTAGATTCATGACGAATGACTTGTTCAGAATCTGCTATTTGGCTGAGGACAAACTGAGAGATTATCCAAGTAATTATCTGATATCAGTGGAGAAGTATCTTAGATCCACTGGATTCTCATCAACGGAGAAGGACAAAGCAGCAGACACTCTGAGAAGATTTCTAATGGAGAATGTTCCTTACTATAGGAAGAGAGTGGAAAGAGGATTGGAAGTGCATCCCAGACTACCAAACATGCCAAATCTAAACAAGAAAGATGTTAACATTGCATGGTTGTGGGCTGGAGTGGGACAAGAGGTAGAGTACATTGGAAGACACATCCAAGGAGCAATCCTTAAACCTGGAGAACCACTGCACTATCCTTCTATGATTGATTATCAAGCTGCTAACTCCGATCCAATGATTGAAGAAGGTGAGATCGGAATGGACTGAAGAAAAGAAGCAAAGAACAAAAGAACTATCAGCTCAGACTAGAGGAGCAACTTATATGTAGAAAGTTTTATTGTTTTTTTGATTTATGAAATCTGGAAAGTATATATATATCTGATCCAGAATGCATTTAATATTATTACGCTATCTTACATTAATTAGTTTCATGTTTCCTTAGTTAGTTGAGTTATCCTCGAAGTATTTGCTTGTTAAACTCTATCCAATCAAATAGGGGGAGATTGTAAAGCATAATGTAACATAAGATGTAAAAGAGATAACTACAACTCAACAAAGGACAAGATAGACAATAATATTAACAGAAGCACAGGAATCCAGAATCAAAGAAGAAAAGGTAAACTCAAAAAATCAAAATACGGTATGTATTCTTGAAGTCCGTAAACAGGTCACGGAAAGAAGTTCATGAAAATGTTCAAGCCTTAGTGACAGCAAAAGAATCAAGACTTTCAAGATGACAGAAGTATGAGAATGATTTAGGGTTAAGTACCACAAGATTTCAGTGATTTATTTGAAGCAACCAGAACGACAAGAGACTTATCAGCAGCATTGAATTGAAGATGTGGAAGAATTGATCAAGTGTTATTCATCTATGAACCAGACCAGTTGCACTAGGTGACGACACTTAAAAAGATCAGGTTGTTCTATCGTCTCGGAAGGAATTGATACAATCTAAAACTAAACACTCTGGATTTCAGAAGTTTTATTAAAGATCAAAGTCAAAAGAAAAGAGCTCGATGGTTTTTATTTTCTAAAAACTATCGAATGGGATAAATGAAGTCCATTTGAATTCTATTACAAAAGAATTGAACTTTCGATAGTTTTTATTTAAAAACTATCGAATGGTAAACTCCTTTTAATGATTCGATGGTTTTCTAATTTGGGAGCAGGTGAAAAGTGTTTGTTGTGAATGGTTGATGGAAATTGGACGGCCAAGATTAATTCTTTAATCTTGGTTCAATAGTTTTCAAACCCAAAGTCTACAGTTAATACAGAGTGAAGAAAGTGTGTCTTCTTCAGTTAAGGCAGAACGCAGAGACATTACTAAGAGAGAAGCTTGAGCCGGAGAAAATTATAATAGAAATTAATAGTGCTCAGAATTCTATCAGTGTATTGAATTTGTGTAACCTTAAACTCATTGAAGCTAATCTACGGATTAGAAATTGTAGCACCCCTCGAGGTTTATATTTATAAAAAGATATATTCCCCGACTCTTGGTTTGATTTGGTGTGTTTGATTTCGTTATAGAACTGAATGATTAATCCGCGAACGAAATTGAATTATTTGTGAGTATCGTATTCAACCCCCCCCCCTTCTACGATACTTTGGACCTAACACAACCTATTTTGCCTATATAGTACTTAGTCAACATGACTTAGAAAACCTATCTGATACCTACAACACATGCCTATCAAAGTGAAGTATTGTACAGTGCAATTGCTACATTACTCATTTCGTTGATGAGCTACCTGTCAACGGAAGCTGCAAAGCTTACCATTCCGTTGACAGTTACAAAAGTGACTTAACACAAAATCTACTAAGTGTTTTTATAATTATCATCAAGAACAACATATTCCTAACATCAACTAAGAGCATCTCCAACCTTAGTGAATCCTTGGCTAAAAATTCGAGTTGGTAGTGAATAGTAGCAATTATAGCTGACTTATGAAAAATGCACCCTCTCCAACCCATGGTTCTCTTTAACAATAGTTATAACCAATGTCATTTAATTTGATTAAATTTGTTGAAGCCTTACAGATGTGTGAACGACTTCCATATCATCTTTTCTGTCTTTTTCTCGTTATTCTTTCGCCTTTGGATTTTGTAAGTAAAGTTATGTATTTCATTATCTTATTTTTTTTGTTACTTTTGAATACACATTCATACTCCATTTGTGTTATAGGCTACTAAATATTTAAAATGAATAAATCTTGGTATACTTCATTAAACACTACCAACTCATGACCTAGATGATAGGAGCCACAAACTGACCTTTTTATTTCTAATTGCTGAAAGTTCAAAAACAATAATGATAGTTGTTTTTTTGTTAAATTTAATCCAACCAAAAATATTTAATTTATTCAAGTCTGTTGTAAGAAAATATTACATAATAAAATAAAAATTATTTTAAAAACAAAATTATCATATAAAAGGAGTATTTATATCTTTAAATTACTTGTTATACAAAAGAATAATAAAAAATACAACATGTTATACAAAAGAATAATAAAAAATACAACATGTTTACTTAAATTTTATTTATAATTATTTTGTTTATAATTATAATTTTATTACTCATGCAACACACGATTGTTTTTTTAATATTTATAATTATATTTATGTATGAATATTTTAATATTTAAAAGTTATTAGTTTACATGATTAAATTATTATTAAAAAAGATTTAGCCAAAAAAATTGTAGTTAAAAATTTGATATTTATTATATTTTATACGCTCAATTTAATATTTGTTTATATTGAGTTATAAAAATTAGATTTTGCCAATTTTATAGTCCACATGAAATTCACAAAATAATCTTTAATTTTGTTGTGGTTTAATAGTTCTTTTTCAATTAAAAACTATTCTAAAACTAAAAAGAGAATAAAGTGAAGAAATTTAATGTTGAGAATTCTATTCGATTTAGAAAATCTACTTATATGTAGTTTAGATTATTAGAATACCCTTTATTAACCAAATACAGTTTTTAATGTTAAATCTAATGGTTTTCACCTATCTATTTAACATTAAACGATTTTTATTATTTTGGTATTAAATGAGTTTCCTTATTTAATTACAACTATTTTTATGTTTTAATTTTTTAGAAAATCCAATCCTAATATAATATCTTTTAACTTATATCATTTTTAGATAATAACTTCTTTTTATATGATATAATCTTGATCATGTATTTTTAAAAGTATTGGATCTAACGGTTGAGAATGTTTTGGCGGTATTTAGGACCAAACTACCATGATAACATCATTAATTTTTCTTAATATTTATAATTTTTTTAATTTATAATTTTTTTAAATATTTATTGCTTAAATATAATATACTCTTTTTTGTAATATGTTAAAGATGCGGGAACTTTGAACTTTTGAGAAAATAAATTATCGATTAAAATATAATTTTTTTGTAATAGTTCTTATTTTAAAGTAGTACACCGTGATCAAAATTTTGTATAAATTTCATTTTTTTTATAGTATATCCTGTAAATATCTATGTTATTATATTAAAGACTAATTAATGAAAGCTTCCTTATAAGTTTGGTCGCTTTGTTTGATCACTCAATCCATAATCGTTGAATCTTTCAAATTAAATTGTTGAAAAACGTTAGATATAATAATAAAATTATCATGTAGAATGATCTAAGGTTTGAATCTACCAACAACATATTAAAATTTATAGGTTTTTTTGAAAAATAAGAATTTTTTCATTTTTTCTTGCAGACATATGTTATTTGATAATATTTTTTGTAAAGTACGATTTTTCAGAAAAGTACTATTGAAAGACATATGTTTTAGCCTATTTGTTTACATCGAGGATTCAACTCAACTTAAACAAGTTTGTAATAAGTAAGTAATAATTCAATTGTCACAGTCACAGGAATCTCAGAATATCATATCTGTCAGAAGAATACAGATTAAAGTCATCCTACAGATTTGAAGATATACTACATTGAAAGAAGTTCAATTATTTGTTCAAGCCTCAGTGAAGTCTTCAAAGATGTGGATTTATTAAAGTGACAGAGGTTTCAGATTTGTGACAGCAAATGTACAGGTTACAAAGGTTGATCTTCAGTTAAAAGCAGACAATGGACCACAGCTTAAAGTCAAGATGAAGAACATACATTGAAGTTAGTCATTTATGAACCAGACAGTGCATCAAATGACAACCTCAGACAATGGATATTCTTCAGCAGTTCAAGTGGTTCAAGAATTGGTTTTGTTATCCTATGAGAATTTAAATTCTATTCTAAATTAGTTATTAATTTAGTTATTAAATTAATTCTTCAGAATTAATTTTATAAATAAATTAAGTGATTAATTTATTGAACAAATTAATTCATCAGAATTAATTTATGAAATAAATTAATTATCAGAATTAATTTAAAGTAGAATTAGAATTTAATTTAGAATTCTTATTTAAAATGAACTGGAATGACTATCCAGGGTAGTCATACCGGTAATCATACCGGTAGTCATACCGATAGTCATCCAGTTTATTTTAATTAATTCTAAGTTAATTTTGTTAAATTCACATAGTCATACAATGCCATTCTGATAGTCATCCAAGGCATTTTGGATAGTCATTCCAGGGTAATTGTCATAGTCATCCTGGAAAGCTAAACAGAACGTGCAGATTACTTTAGTGTCAAGTGGGTTACAAAAGGTGTTTACCTTTATAATCAAAATATCAAGACAGATCAAGAACACAACATTACATCAAAAAAAGAAAAGTTTCTGTCAAGAACTCTGCCGTGCTAATTTCTTCAGTAAATTAATTCTAGAATCATTGTGTTAAATCTAAACCACTAGAATTCATTTACTTGTACTGCTTTGACTATCTAGCGGATTTTTATCCCTAGAACGTATCTCAAATTATCATTTATTGTTATATCTTTTTATTACAAAAATAGATAAATTCATGTCGAATTTATTCTAGATTTGTTTTAATTAGTTTGAGATTCAATCTTGTAATCAGTACTTCATTTGTAACACCTTTCAAGTTTAATATAAGTTATATTTAACTTGAATTTGGTTTCATTTAATTCCGCCATAATTTGTTCTCAAATTGTTTGATTCTAAACAGAACAAATTCGATAAAACGGTATAGTTTGTATTCAACCCCCCTTCTACAAACTTATCAGGACCTAACAATTGGTATCAGAGCCTTTTGATTGATATACAAATCAAAGATCCAATTGTTTTGAGATTTTTCTTAAACTCTGATTTTTTATCTTTCTTAAAAAAATCTCAAAAGATGTCTACTACACAGAAAGTGGGTACAGTCAAAATCCCAATGTTCAGCAAGGAGCATTATCCAATGTGGAAGAAGAAAATGCTCCTATTTCTTAAGGTTGCAAATCCTAAATACATTGATGTGCTGAAGAACGGTCCCAAAGTCCCTATGATTATTGAGGGAGAACTCATTGAGAATAATGTTGTGACTAGGGCTGCTAGAATGTACCCTAAAGATGCCAAGGATTACACTCCTGATGAGAAAGAGGATGTTACCTTGGATTCCTGTCTTCAGTTGATCCTTATTGATTGTCTTGATCCAATCATGCATAATCATGTCCTCAACTGTGATACTGCTAAACACATTTGGGCAACTATAGAGATAATCAATGAGGGGACAGAGGAAGTTAGGGAGAATATGCTGGAAATTCTCACCTCACAATATGAGCATTTCAGATCAAACCCTGGTGAAGGTATCTCTCAGGTTTTTGAGAGATATAATAAATTAATCAATGATCTGAATCTCAATGGGAAGCACTACACCAACAAGGAGATTAACAAGAAGTTCCTTCTTACACTTCCACCTCATTTGGAGCACAAAATATCTGCCATTAGAGAAGCAAGAGATATGAATGAGATTGCTTTGGAGAGATTGTATGGTGTTCTGAAGACCTATGAGCTGGAGCAGATTCAGCAAAAGGAGCTGTATGGAACTGGGAAGATTGTTAGTACTTCTACTGCACTGGCTGTTGAAGTCCCACAGAAACTGGAAGTGAAGGTTGTTCAACCTTCCAGTTCTAACATGAATGTTATTGATGCTGAATATGGATTAACATCCATTGATCAATCTGGTGGTGACTTCTATTCTTTAGAAGAACTTGATCAGCTGGAGGATGGTGATTTGGCTTTGATAGTCAGGAAGTTTGGGAAGTTTAGATTCAAGAGGAATCCCAATCTTAAATTCAGGCCCAGGTTTCAGAGAGGTGGTTCTTCATCTTCAAGTGGCACAAGGGGTGGCTACAAAACTGGAACTGTGGAAAGGAGAACAATCAGATGCTACAATTGCAATGAGTTGGGTCACTTTGCTACAGAATGCAGAAAGCCAAAGCAAGTGACTAGAAACACATTTGATTCTAGCAAGAAGAACAAGATTGGGAAAGCTTATGTTGCTGAAGGAAAGAGTTGGGATGACACTGACAGTGATGAAGAAGCAGGTGAGATTGGGAACCTTGCTTTAGTGGCTAAAGAGGCAAGCACTTCATCCGCACACATGTCAGAGGTAAAGTTTACTGATACTGAAATGATTTGTCATCTTGGTGGCACCTTAGATTGTGCACGCACTGAAAATGATAGAATAATTCTTTTAAACACAAATCTTGAGAATGAGATAAAAGAATTAAAACTAGTGCATGTTAATCAGGATGAACTTGTTGAGAAAATAGTTTTTCTTGAGAATAGGGTTAAATGTTATATTCAACTGGAAACCATTCTTAAGAAAGAGATTAGTGAGCTGAAGACTAAAGCTAATGCCTATTTCAGCTCTTGTAAGACGGCTAAAGAGATTCTCAATAAACAAGCTATTGGTAATCATGTCAGTATAGGTTATGATTATAATAAGGCCATTGGATTGCTTGGAATTAATTCCCCTTGTAGAGTCAGATCTGAAGGAAGGGGTGTTCCATATGTGCTTAAGGGTATTGAAACACCCTTCTGTAAGGAGTCCGAAGCAGAACCTCTGAATGAAGACTCTATCATCATTGCAGAGGAGATTCGTGAAGAAGATATTGCTTTGGAAGTTGAACAATCCAAAAAGTGTATATCTGATATTCCAGTCAAAGTTGCTTCAACTAAAAAGACTAAATCAGATATCCATAAGTTGGATCAAAACAACTGTAGAACTAACATGCCTCCTGTTAATTCTTCTCATAAAGCATGTGGTGTGATTAATTGCATGTCTTGTGCTTTCAATGTTATGTATGCTTATTTTAATAGTAAGCATGTATATAGTGATAAGACTGCTCCACGTCAACATGTTAATAATAAGAAGCATGTTAAAGCAAAGACTGCTAGTCCTCCTCAAACTAGAGTGGATTCATTTATCCCTAAGCCTACTCAGAAATGTGTTAAGGCTGGCTATAAATGGAAACGCTCTTATGTGAAAGAGGTTGAAGTAGTTTTAGCTAAAAATGTTGTTTTGCCTGACAAAGGCCAATTCTTTAAGTACGCCGGACCCAATCAATTTTGGGCTCCGAAGAAGGTCTAATCAATTTGATATTGCAGGGAGTTAAACAGGTAAGCCGTGTTATATGGATTCTTGACAGTGGTTGTTCAAGGCATATGACCGGAGATAGAGCCCTGCTATCAGATTTGGTTGAGAAAGCTGGCCCAGTAGTAACCTTTGGAGATAACAGCAAGGGTATTACGAAAGGACATGGCTGTTTGAAGTACGGAAATGTTATCATTGAAGATGTTTCATTTGTGGAAGGTTTGACGTTCAATCTTCTCAGCATCAGTCAGTTCTGTGACAGAGGATATGATGTTTCCTTTGAAAGAGAGAAGTCACTACTAGAAAAACTGCATTAGACATCGGTTTCTGACCGATGTCTTTGAACAATCTGGTGCGATGTCTTTGTCGGTGATGTCTAATGTCCAAACTTTAGACATCAGTTTTCAGCCGATGTCTAATATCATTTTACACATCAGTTTTCAATAAATTTCCGATGTTTATGTCCATTCTTCTTGGTTCAACTGCATGAGGTTAACTTTTTAATCGTCATATTGCTGGTATTAGATGTTATTTAACCTATGACAGACGTAGATTATTTCGACATATACATCAGTTTTTTTGAAAAAATTGATGTCTAATCTAATTTAAACATCAGTTGACATTATGAAAATGATGTATAATGTAACATTAGACATCGGTTTTAGACGATGTCTAAGAGATTATTAACATCAGTTTCAAACTGATGTATAATGTAGCAATAGACATCAGTTTTGGATGATGTTGAAGACATCTATTACATTTGTTACTTGTTTTTAAAGCCGATGTCTGAGGCATATACATCATGGATAGTACTACAGTCATTATCAAAAATCAAATAAGGCATCAAAATAACCACAACTCGATTATCATTATCAAAAAATATTCAGTATATACATCAATGACTACACTTTAAATCGGTAAATGGAAAAGTTGTACATTACAACTCTAGTAAATGCATTTACAATCCCTTTGATGTACCCACTCAAACTTGACCTGAAGTTCTCTGAGCAGCTCTTGTTACCTTCGTCAACATCCTGAACAATGCCACTAACAAGACACCCAACTTGAGCTCCATCATTGAACAACTTACTAGTTAGCCCTGCACTGTATTTACTATAGCTGCCTCAGAAATTCTTCATAGCCACAAGCCCCTGCAAATAAATAAAAACACTTCATATAGTAGAAACATAATAACATGACAAGTATCGTGTAAGTGTCTATGTGTTCTCTTGATGGTTAATCATGAAAATCCTAGCAGCAATCATCTATATGATATAGGAAATTCTGAAATGGAGAAAGCTGCTATGAATAAAGAAGGCCTTGATTGGCCAAAAGCCAAAGAAAGTAAGCAAAATCACTAACACGTCTATAAAGGGCCAGAGAATCATGAAGTTCCCACCAACGATTACCGATTTAATACATACATAAATACCATTTTAACACACCAAGATTCGTAGGTTTTTCCAAGTCAAATTTATGGCATCCCAAAACAATACACAATTTAACAGGTAAAAAACAGAACCAGGATATGCTGGACTTTATTCATAAAATAGATTGCAGATGTCACTACCTTCTGACCAACTAATTCAAGTCCTGCTGCAAAATTATCTAAACGAGCACTTCCATATCGTTCTGAATCCGATACTGAAGACTCACACTCTCTTCCAGATCTCAAAAGAAATCTTACCTGAGAAAAAAATAGCTATTGAGACCACTTAACAATAAGAATACCTAGTATTAAAAAGCATCAGTCCAACACACATAAATAGCCAAGTCCCTGGATGAAACACACATCAAACCAACAATGTAAATAAGATAACATCATATGCATTAGTAAATAGTTACACAAAAGTTTTTAATACCTCTGTACCAAGTCGCTTGTTCAATGCTTCATTCCACAAGTTAGTAGCATATTCAGGCTGTAACTGATTCCACACAGTCATGACAGATGCAATCTGTATCAAAACCCAGATAATGATTAATAAACCACCAACAATATAAATTCATATATTAAAGTTATATATGAATATTGACCAATAATGTAATCACCAACTCCTCTGCTTCTCCGAACCCTATTGATGATCATCCAGGCCCTAAAAATCACCAATTCCTTCTTTTTACGAAACTTTATACATAAGAATCATTATAAGATTAGTTTAAATATATACATAAGGAATTACTCAGTCTCTAACTTTAACAACATCGTAAAAAAAATTAAATCCATATATTCAAGTGTAAATGATTAAAAATTATATAACATACACATATATAATATACCACTTTTAATAGGTACAGTATTCCCCAACTAGTTGTCATAACATACACATAGATAACATACACAAATTTCTTATTAAATCGAACTATGACACTTACATATGAAAGACCCAAATCTAATCATATGTAAAATTAAAAAACCCTAAAAATTCACAATCAGAGAAAATTACCAATCGCAGCTTGTAATTCGAGTAGGAGAAAAGTTTAATCGGTGCTTGAAATTTACAAAATCAGAGGAGAGTACATACAATCGGAGCTTGTAATCGGAGGAGAGTGTTTGTGGAGATAGATGAGCGGGTGTGTGTGTGTGTGTGTGTGTGTGAGAGAGAGAGAGAGAGAGAGAGGAGAGTGGGTAAACGAAATGAAGCGTGGGTGAAAGAAATGAAGCTCAATCGGAGCTTACTCGGACTACAATCGGAGGAGAGGAGCGGGTGAATGGGAGAGAGATGAGTGTTGAGAGAGAGAGATGAGAGATGAGTGTTGAATTGTTGATTTAGGGGAAACATTTTAATAAATTGGGGGGAAACAAAAAATCGCCTAAGGGGGGAAACATTCTAAGGGGGAAACTATTTGGGGTACGCGCGGGAATTTTTTATTTTTTTTAGCTTATTTAAGACATCGGTTCTTCTTGAAAGCGATGTCTTAAAACATAAAGACATCGGTTTTATTGCAAGCGATGTCTTAAAACACAAAAGACATCAGTGCATTACAGACTGATGTTAAAGGTGTGATGTCTATTAACAGATTTCTAGTAGTGAGTGTCAGATCCTTCACAAGAAGAATGGAAAGTCTGCTCTTCAAGGAGTAAGGAAAGGTGACTTGTTCATAGCTGATCTGAACTCGGGATTCAAAGATGAAGTTAATTGTTTTTATGCTAAAGCTTCATCAGATGATAGTTGGCTATGGCACAAGAAGATGTCTCACCTTAACTTCAAAACTATGAACTCTTTAGTCAAGAGGGAATTAGTTAGAGGTTTGCCTCAGATGGAATTTACACATGAAGGACTGTGTGAGGCATGTCAGAAAGGAAAGTCAAAGAAAGCTTCTCACAAGGGCACTGACACATCATCAATAACTGAACCACTTCAGCTACTGCACATGGATTTGTTTGGTCCAGTTAATGTGATGTCCATGTCAAAGAAACAATATGCACTTGTGATTGTTGATGACTTTTCAAAATATACATGGGTTTTATTCCTACATTCCAAGGATGAGACCCCATACCTGGTGATTGGCCACATAAAGTTGATTGAGCTGGATTCTAGATTCCCTGTTAGAGCCATAAGGTCATATAATGGTACTGAATTCAAGAATGTCATTCTAAATGACTTTTGTGCTGATAAAGGAATAACAAGACAGTATTCTGCCCCTAGAACTCCTCAACAAAATGGAGTAGTGGAAAGAAAGAATCGTACATTGATTGAAGCAGCTAGGACTATGCTAAGTGAGTCCAAACTTCCAACGTACTTTTGGGCTGAAGCAGCGAATACAGCTTGTTATACTCAGAATCGAACTTTAATCAACAAGGACTTAATGAAGACTCCTTATGAGATATTGAACAACAAGAAACCAACTGTCAAGTACTTTCATGTATTTGGAGCAAAATGTTTTGTGCTTATAGATGACAATGTGAAACGTGGCAAGTTTGATGCAAAGGCACAAGAAGCTATTTTTGTTGGTTACTCCAGAAGATCTTACAGGGTCTACTTGGTTGGCAGTCACACAGTAAAGGAAAGTGTCAATGTTACTTTTGATGACACTAAGTTCCCCAATATCCAAAAAGAAGACTCATTTGAAAAGCTGAAGTTTGATAACTTGCCAGACTCAGAATCAGATGATGGAGCCCCACCTGAAGTTATTGCTGGTGATGATAATAACAATGATGATAATGATCATGGTGATGGTGGTGGAAACACTGGTAACAATGGAGATACCACCAACACTGGAGAATAATCATCAAGGCAATCAAGCAACAACTCAGGGGGAGCAAATGAAGGATCAACTAGTCACTCATAACATCAAAGTGAATTTCAAGGCGAATCATCAAGATCAAATCTTCCAAGACAGACTATTTGGAATAGAGCTCATCCTTTTGAGCTGATCATTGGTGATCCAGATGTTGGAGTTAAAACTAGAAGTGCTACTCAGAATGAATGTCATTTCTCAGCATTTCTATCTAAAATGGAGCCAAAGAAAACTGAGGAAGCACTGACTGATCTAGATTGGGTGATTGCTATGCAAGATGAACTCAATCAGTTTGAACAACAGCAAGTCTGGAAGCTGGTACCCAGGCCAAAGAACAAGAAAGTAGTTGGTACTAGATGGGTATACAGGAACAAGCTAGATGAGGATGGCATTGTTATAAGGAACAAGGCAAGACTGGTTGCACAAGGGTATTCTCAAGCTGAAGGCATTGATTATGATGAAACCTATGCACCGGTGGCTAGACTTGAGGCCATCAGGATGTTCTTAGCATTTGCTGCTTATTCCAATTTTAAAGTCTATGAAATGGATGTTAAGAGTGCATTCCTGAATGGTGAGCTTGATGAAGAAGTGTATGTGGAACAGCCCCCTGGCTTTGAAAATCAGGAGCTGCTGAACTTTGTGTACTTTCTCTTCAAGGCTATCTATGGTCTCAAACAAGCCCCAAGAAAATGGTATGACACTCTCTCTGGTTTTCTTTTAGAAAATGGTTTTGTTAGAGGTATCATAGACAAAACTCTTTTTTCAAAGAAATACAAAAGTGATATGATATTAGTCCAAGTCTATGTGGATGACATCATATTTGGGTCTACTAATGATGATCTCTGTAAGAGATTTGCTAAGCTAATGCAGAGTAAGTTTGAAATGAGTATGATGGGTGAGCTGAAGTTCTTTCTTGGATTGCAAGTAAGTCAAAGGACAAATGGTAAATTTATTTGTCAATCCAAGTATCTCAAAGAACTCCTCAAGAAGTATCATATGGAGGATTCAGCATCAGCAAGGACTCCATCTTAAACAGCCATCAAACTTGGAGCTTCTGACAAATCTATCAAGGTAGATGTTACAAGCTACAGAGGTATGATTGGCTCCTTACTCTATCTTACTGCAAGTAGACCAGATATTATGTATGCTACATGCTTGTGTGCAAGGTTCCAAGCGGACCCTAGAGATGTACATCTCGTTGCTGTGAAAAGAATCTTGAGATATCTTAAGGGTACACCTAATCTAGGTATCTGGTACCCTAAAGATTCTGGTTTTAATCTTGTTAGATATACAGATTCTGATTATGCAGGTAGTGTTGTGGATAGAAAGAGTACCTCTGGGAGTTGTCAATTCCTAGGAGGTAGGTTGATTTCCTGGTATAGCAAGAAACAACAAACAGTTTCCAATTCAACAGCAGAAGCTGAATATATTGCTGCTGGAAGCTGTTGTGGTCAGATCTTATGGATAAGGAATCAATTAAAGGACTATGGCTTTGCATTAGACAAAATTCCCATTTTGTGTGATAATACAAGTGCCATAGCAATCTCCAACAACCCTGTGCAACACTCGAGAACGAAGCACATTGATATCAGGTATCATTTTATCAGAGAGCATGTTATGAATGGAACTGTGGAGTTACACTTTGTACCCACTGAAGAACAGACTGCAGATATTTTCACTAAATCTGTTGACGAATCCACATTTACCAGGTTAGTTGGTAAATTGGGTATGTTGAACAGTCTTAGTGATTGATAGTGTCTCTGGTAGGTTTGTTCTTATCTAAATCATTTTCTCTTGTCAATTTAAGATGTTAAATATTGTCAATCCATGTTTATTGTATAAAGCTTGTTAATTTAAATATTCTGAATAATTTATTTTCTTTAAAAATATTTTTCTCATATTTTTTAAGTGGAGAAATGTATTTTTATTGAAAATATATTTATTTAGAATCATTTAAGTTATTTTCAGATTGTAAATATTGTTGTTTAAATAATTCTGCAAGTTTATATTATTTTATGCAATTTTATATAATTCTGCATATTTTTCTAGGATTTATGGAATTTTCTGTGAATTTTTCTAGATTTTTATAAATATTTCATGCATTGTTATTACTTTTATGCATTTTTCTGTAATTATTTTAATTAATTCTGCTAGTTTTTGTTAACAGGTTTGTTTTTGTACTAGCATGACTATCGGAATGACTATCTTACATAGTCATTCCAGTAGTCATTGTAGTTTAGTTTAGTTTGAATTTATTTGTTCTGCCTCTTACTTCAGTACTTTGATTTTTGTACTGGAATGACTATCGGTATGACTATCCCATAGTCATCCCGATAGTCATTCCAATAGTATGAATATTTAGTTTTATTTCTATGATTTTCTGTTAATATTTTTAAGTCATTCTCAGTTTAATACTGGAATGACTATCGGTATGACTACCCGGTAGTCATCCCGATAGTCATCCCAGGCTATTCCGAGGATTGCCTATAAATACTAACCAGTTAGTCATTTCTTCTCATTCCTCTCAAGTTCTTGTTTTTACAAAACTTACTTCTCTCTAGTTTGGCTTCTTTATTCTCTAAAATAAAGAGGTTCTGTCAATTTTTTTTTTGTGCGCATTATTTTACTTGGATCAACATAAATTGATTTAATTAATTTCTGATATAATTCTTATTTCTTGGAATTTATTCCCTAAATTAGAATTAATCTAAAATTAACTCTATTAATTTGTGTTAAAATGGCCCAGCAATTTGAGATTGTTCTTACTAATTACAATGGCTATTTTGATCCCCTGAAATGTTCTTTTGAACGTTTTAGGCCTTGGATTTCTTTCCTTAATCAACATTCATGTGTTAATTTTGCCATATGCTCTAATGTTGATTTGAAAGTTGATCCCTTATATTTACTTTTCTCAACTGCTGTTGTCTCTGATGATTTCTCAACTATATCTTTCAATATTCAGGACACACAGTACATTATCACTGAGGAAACATTTTGTAAAGCCTTGCAGTTTCCTCGGGATAATTTTGACAGACTCCCCACTGAAGAAGAATTAGCTAGGTTTTTCTTCAGTATTCACTATCAAGGTCCCCTAAATATGGCTAAGTTAATTAGAGGGAATCTTGTGTGTGAATGGGACTTATTCTTTGATACCTTGGCTAAGGTCTTTAGCAATTGCACGAAAAATAACTTTCAGAATATTCCTTATCTTTTACAAGTTATTGGTTATGCAATTGTTTTCAACAAAAGACTCAATTTTGGCCACCTTTTATGGGAAATTGTTGTTAGGAGGGTGTTTAATGCTAGAAAGGAATTTGACAATGGTAGAAAGATTAAATGTTTTTATCCTCGTTTTCTATCACTTGTTCTTAATTCTATACTTTCTAATGAGCATCAAGAACTGTTCAAGAATGGTCGTTTTTTCATTTCTCCGACCACTGACAAAAAGTTCTTTCAAAGATTGGAAACATCCTTCAAGTATAGCAGTGTCCCAGTTCTCATATCCAACTACATGACAAACTTCATCAACTTACCATCATTTGAACCACCAATTCCCGAGCAAAGGATAGTTACATCAGCTGGAACTGAAGAAGTCATACAACCACAGGTAAGGACTTCTATCCCTGGTTCTTCTGGTACTGTTTCTGAAACCCAAGAGGTTGATAGGGCTGACCAAGAGTTTGTAGAACCACAAACTCTATCCCCGGTCATAGAGCCAAACACTAAGTCAAATCCAAATCAACCTGAACCTTATATCAATACCAGAAACAGAAATAGTAGTGATGAAGAAACAATGAGTGATCCCGCAGCTCTATCTCCACCTCCTAAGAAAAGAAGAACATATAGGGAGATATCTATAAGCCCGTCTGTATCCTTCCAACAGGATATGGATTTTGAAATGGCCAATACACAGTCTCTAGAGACATCCTCTCAACAGGATGAATCTATTGAAGTTCGCCATAGGGCCATGGCATTTTGTACCGAGTCAAGCACACTCCCGTTACTCACAATGGGAGAAAACATAACTTTAGATGCAACTCAGGACACTTTGCTAGGAGAGCACTTAGGACATGAGACAGTGCCTACCATTGTAACGGTAGAAGTGCCTTCACAGGCATCTGAGGGAAAATCTGATTCTTTGCCAAATCAAATAGAATCATTTTCTCCCCTCCCAGAGGGAACATCTCTAGCTCCCTTAAGGGATTTTCCACTCGCAGTTTTTACTGGAGAAAGTGGAAGGCAACCTAATGAATCCAACACTAAAGCAATTCAGTTTCAAATTCAATCAGATTTGGATTTCATTGGGGATTGGGATTCGCGAACTCCCATTGCACCACCACTGACCTCTCTAGAAGGGGCTAGGGTGATTTTTCCTGCAGGTACATCATCTCCATATTTGGATAGACAGCTAGTGGTTAGATCTGAGAGACAAACACAGAGCGATACACAAGCACGTGAGCAGAGTGAAACACCATCGAGAGAAATTGAGATGAGTGCACACAATGACACATACACTGCTTCTTTATTGGCTCAAATAGCTGGTTTACAGAAACAACTTCAACAGACCCAGGCTGAAAAGGAAATTCTCAAAGCACAAGTGGTTGAACATTCTTTTTCTTCCACCTCTGTAACTAATCAGCTGGGTCATATTAGAGATGAGATAGAAGGAGTGAAGGTCACATTGATCCCCAAAATCAATGCTGTTCAAGAATCACAGGTGCTAGTGGCTTCAGACATCTCCGAGCTGACAATTTCAAATGTTGAGATCAGGGAGAGTGTCAAGCAGATTGCTTCCATTTCAACACAAGTGAACTCTATTCAAGAAACTGTTGATAACAATCAGTGGTACAATGACCAGAGGTTCACAAATCTTGAAGGAGGAATGGTACATTTGAATGAAGGCATGAAACATCTGTACAATATGATCAAGAGTTCACATCAACCCAACACTGAGCAAAAGAAATTCTTTGAGGGTGGTGATGATGCAGAGGACAATGATGACAAAGATGGAGATCAAGGAAGAAATAAAAAGGAGGATCCTAAGGCTGATAAAGTTAAATCCATAGAGGATTCCTCAACTAAGGGGGAGAATAAGGAGAAGGAGATACAAGGAGGAGAAGAAGTGAGAGATCAAGGAGGAGAAGCTGGAGGTTCTGGTTCTGGAAAGGACAAAGGGAAGCAGAAGTTAACTTTTTCTGATGCTGACTACTATCAAGGTGAACAGGGAGATTGTGATGATATTGAATCTGGAGAAACCCCTGAAGATATTTTTGGTGAAGTGGAGGTTGAAGGAGAGGCTGATTTTGCTGACTGGGAAGATGAACCTGAAGTGGATCCTGCCTTTGAAGCTGAGCTGTTAAGACAGAAAGCTGATCTAAAGAGAAGAGAAGATGAGAATGCTAAAGTGTCTGACATAATCTCAAAGCATCTAGTTATCCAAAAAGCTGAACATCAAGAAAAGCAAAGGCTTCATGATTTAAAATCAAAGACGGGAAGTTATATGTGAGGCTGAAGCTTGGAGAAGAATGGGATAGAGCTAGAGAGATGTTCTCACATCCGACAGGGTCAGACAATGATGGAAAGTTCTTTAGCATGTTGGAAAGGTACAGAAAGGTCAATCCAGACAACACAGTCTATATGAAAGCTCTTCATGCGGAGATTTCAAGAATTACTACTGGATATGACAGAGTCAGAGAGGAGTTGAAGATCTACATCTACACTCATAATGAGGGAACTTTCATAGTTTCTCTTAATCTTCTGGAAGGTAGAACTCTCTCTGAGCTTTGGGTTTTCATGACAAAGGTTAAAAGGTCTTCACCTCTATGTGAGCTGTTGCATGATCAGCTTAGAGATTTTGCCATGAAAGCTAGTCCTCAAGTTGTGGATGTGCCATATAAAGTTAAATTTTATAAAGGAAGGGCACTTCAAACTTGTGGTGTGGATCCCATCTCTTTGAAAGATTATCCTGCCAAGCATCTTGTCTATATGGAGAACATGTTGAGGACAACAGGGTTTGCTACACAAGAAAAGACAGAAGTTGCTGATTTGATTCAAGACTATTGCATTGTCAATATTAAGAGATATCATCAAATGAAGAATAGGCTGAAGAAAGTTACAACTCAACCTGTCAAACCTAGTGGCATTACTTCTGAATCTGATCGTGTTCTGGACAAAGAGTTGCTTGAAGCACTTGAAGAAGGAGAGATGATTGAGTCTGAAATTTGAAGAAGCTCTGTTCTGTAAATGTTATATGTATAGAGCTTAGGTATTTCAAGATAGGATCAATGTAAACACATGTTCAGTCTAGAGGAACATCTATCTTGTATTTATCTTTAATGTTTGAATCTGGAAAATGTTTAATGAAATCCAGAACTTTGTGTTATTATTTACTTAACTTTTAAAGTCTTATTTTTACTTGTTTAGTTAGTTGAGTTATCCTGTAGGTATTTGCTTGTTATTCTCCAACAAACAAATAGGGGGAGATTGAAAGGCATATGTTTTAGCCTATTTGTTTACATCGAGGATTCAACTCAACTTAAACAAGTTTGTAATAAGTAAGTAATAATTCAATTGTCACAGTCACAGGAATCTCAGAATATCATATCTGTCAGAAGAATACAGATTAAAGTCATCCTACAGATTTGAAGATATACTACATTGAAAGAAGTTCAATTATTTGTTCAAGCCTCAGTGAAGTCTTCAAAGATGTGGATTTATTAAAGTGACAGAGGTTTCAGATTTGTGACAGCAAATGTACAGGTTACAAAGGTTGATCTTCAGTTAAAAGCAGACAATGGACCACAGCTTAAAGTCAAGATGAAGAACATACATTGAAGTTAGTCATTTATGAACCTGACAGTGCATCAAATGACAACCTCAGACAATGGATATTCTTCAGCAGTTCAAGTGGTTCAAGAATTGGTTTTGTTATCCTATGAGAATTTAAATTAAAGTGACAGAGGTTTCAGATTTGTGACAACAAATGTACAGGTTACAAAGGTTGATCTTCAGTTAAAAGCAGACAATGGACCACAGCTTAAAGTCAAGATGAAGAACAGACATTGAAGTTAGTCATTTATGAACCAGACAGTGCATCAAATGACAACCTCAGATAATGGATATTCTTCAGCAGTTCAAGTGGTTCAAGAATTGGTTTTGTTATCCTATGAGAATTTAAATTCTATTCTAAATTAGTTATTAATTTAGTTATTAAATTAATTCTTCAGAATTAATTTTATAAATAAATTAAGTGATTAATTTATTGAACAAATTAATTCATCAGAATTAATTTATGAAATAAATTAATTATCAGAATTAATTTAAAGTAGAATTAGAATTTAATTTAGAATTCTTATTTAAAATGAACTGGAATGACTATCCAGGGTAGTCATACCGGTAGTCATACCGATAGTCATCCAGTTTATTTTAATTAATTCTAAGTTAATTTTGTTAAATTCACATAGTCATACAAGGCCATTCTGATAGTCATCCAAGACATTTTGGATAGTCATTCCAGGGTAATTGTCATAGTCATCCTGGAAAAGCTAAACAGAACGTGCAGATTACTTTAGTGTCAAGTGGGTTACAAAAGGTGTTTACCTTTATAATCAAAATATCAAGACAGATCAAGAACACAACATTCATCAAAAAAAGAAAAGTTTCTGTCAAGAACTCTGCCGTGCTAATTTCTTCAGTAAATTAATTCTAGAATCATTGTGTTAAATCAAAACCACTAGAATTCATTTACTTGTACTGCTTTGACTATCTAGCGGATTTTTATCCCTAGAACGTATCTCAAATTATCATTTATTGTTATATCTTTTTATTACAAAAATAGATAAATTCATGTCGAATTTATTCTAGATTTGTTTTAACTAGTTTGAGATTCAATCTTGTAATCAGTACTTCATTTGTAACACCTTTCAAGTTTAATATAAGTTATATTTAACTTGAATTCGGTTTCATTTAATTCCGCCATAATTTGTTCTTAAATTGTTTGATTCTAAACAGAACAAATTCGATAAAACGGTATAGTTTGTATTCAACCCCCCTTCTACAAACTTATCAGGACCTAACAGTACTATACTAATTGATTAACAAACTTTTAAAGTTTCGAATTTAATAATTTAACAATCTATATAGGTTTAAAAAGTTTGGCCTCTTCTGTAACTGAGTCTAAAATTTCAAAATAAGGTTTTTTTTTAATATGAATATAGTTCTGTTAACAATGAAATTAGGCCTCTATGAGTTCTTATAAAACAAAATCACCATTTACGTATAATTTATTATTTAATAATAAATAATATTTGATTAGTTATGATATAAAACTTAATAAAATAGGATTAAAAATATGCACAATTTTATAAAATTTTATCATCGTATTATTATATTCTTTGTTGATTTGAATTTTTCTTAGATTGATTTTAATTTTTGAACATAGATTTCTAAATTTAAAATAGTTAGAAAAAAGTAATTAAATTGGTGTTAAAATAATGATGACATAATAATTATTATTAGAATTTAAATATTCACTTTATTAATTTGGGCTTTATCTTGTGTTTTAAAAATCAGATTTTGACGATTTTACACCTCACATGAAGATAACTAAATTATCTTTAATTAAAATATGGTTTAACAATTTTTATCTAGATGGAATTGTCCATGGAAGAGAAAAGAAAGTCACGAATTTTTTACATGGAGAATTCTATTCAATATAGAAAACTTATTTATATTTGGTATATTTGGTTTAAATTATCAAAATACACCTTTTAGAATTTAAATATAATCCTATTATTAATAAAATAAACTTTTTTAATATTTGATCTAACGATTTTCATTTATCTAGTTAAGATCTAATGGTCCTTATTAATTTGGTTGTCTACGACCAAAATTTGGGATAAGATCCCTATTATGATTATTATATATAAGGATTTAATATAATACGGATATCAAGTATATACTGATATAATTATCTTACTAACTGCTTTTACTTTTAATGTTTCGGTTTTATTTACGGTGTAAATAAAATTTTAAAATACATTATTACTTAAAAATTATTAAATAGAATAAAAATTATGTTATGATTATATAAAATTTTATTCTCATATATTATATTCTTTATCGATTTGAATTTGTTCTTAATTAATTTTGATACTTTATTGAAAGAAACATAAATTTTCTATATTTAAAAGAATTAGTGGAAAAATAAATAAATTGGTGCTACAATAATAAAAAATATATTTATTAAAATTTAGATACTCACTTTAATATTTGGGTTCTATCTTAAGTTTTAGAAATTGAATTTTGACAATCTTACAACTCATGCGAAACTAACGAAATTATCTTTAATTTAATGATGGTTTAATAATTATTATCTAACTTGACCAGTTTACCAACCATAAAATAAACTGAAAAGAAAAGATGGTTAAGAAGTTTTACACAAAGAATTCAATTAAATATAGAAAACCAATTTATAATTGGTTTAAATTATCAAAGCACACTTCTTAGTATTTAAATATAATCCTAACTTTAATCAAATACACATTTTAATATAAGTATTATATTCAAAATTATCGTTTATGAATATGAAACCCTCAATATTTTAATAATATTTTGATATTATCCTTTTATATTTGTTATATGTAAAATAATATAATTATAATTTGGATTAATCAAATTGTTATGTTCTTTCAAAAAAAAAGTGTTTAAATTTATCCAGGAGTTCTCCTAATTCTCTTATAACGTAGGGTATCATTGTAATCGATATGAATTATTATCTTGATATTTGGTTTAACAATTATTATCTAACTGGAACTATACATAAATTCAAGAGAAAAGATATTTAAGAATTTTTACATAGAAATTTTTTAAATTATCAAAATACATTTTTTAGTATTTAAATATAATTCTATTATTAATCAGATACACTTTTTAATATTAGATCTAACAATTCTCATCGATCTATTTAAGATCTAACTATAATTATTAATTTGGTCGTATACTAATCGTACACGGACCAGATCGATTTTAATTTTTTCTTAAATTGATTTTAATATTTTTATTGAAATAAATATAGAATTTTATAAATTTAAAAGAATTAGGAAAAAAAAAATTAAATTGGTGCTACAATAATAAAAAAATATTTATTAAAATTTAGATAATAACTTTACTGTTTGGGCTCTTGGGCTCTATCTTGAGTTTTAGACAACAGATTTGAACGATTTTACAGACCACGCGAAGCTTACAAAATTATCTTTAATTTAATGATGGTTTAATAATTATTATGTAACTGGAACTATCCATAAAATAAAGAGAAAAGATAATTACGAATTTTTACATAAAGATTTCTATTCAATATAGAAAACCCTTATAATAGGTTTAAATTATCAAAATACACCTTTTAGTATTTAAATACTATCCTATTATTAATCAAATACAATGTTTAATATTATATCTGACGGTACTCATCGATTTGAATATTTATAGTTTTATAATCCAACGGATCGTATACTTTTGGTACTACAGTGACCGACCAAAATTTTGGATAAGATCTCCCTTACGCTTATTATATACTAGCTTAAAACCCGTGCGATGCACGGATTGTTAATTGTTATTTTATTATTATTATTTTAATATTTTATTAATTGTAATTGTGCAAAAAATAAGTAGGAATGTTAAAATAGCTAAACATTTTTAATTAATTGAAAACATTAAAACAAATTTTAAAATAAATAAGTATGGGCTTGCTCGTTATATTTTTGGAAATAAGGGGTTTTAGTAAGAAAAAATAAAAAATGTAACATATATTTAGTTTAAAAAGGTTAATGCCCGTGATATTTTTGGAAAATGAGGTTTTAAAATTTAATAATTAAAAGTATTTAAATACGTTTTAAAATAAATAAGTAAAAGGTTTCATGTGATATTTTTGGAAAAAGAATGGATTTTAGTGAGAAAAATAGAAAAAGTAAATTGTAAAAGGCAATTTTCCGTGATATATTTAGAAAAGGAGGGACTTTGTTCGAAAAAATATATAATGTGTTTTAGCTGAAAAAGTAATTGGTTATAAATAGGTATTTGATTATTTATATTTTAATATTTTTAGTAATTGCATTTGTTAAGAAAAATAAGTAGATATGTTAAAATAGTTAAACTTTTTAAAAAAAATTATAATATTAAAATAGGTTTAAAAATAAATAACTAAATGTTTTTCCGTGATATTTTTGGAAAAAGAGGGATTTTAGTAAGGAAAAATAGAAAAAATAACATGTTTTAGTTAAAAAAGGTAATTGCCCGTGATATATTTGAAAAAGTAGGGGAATTTGTTAGAAAAATAGAAAAAATAGAAAAAATAATGTATTTTAGGTGAAAAAGGTAATTGATTATAAATATGTAATATTATTATTTAATAATATATTTCTATAAATAAGTAAGGTTAATTAAGTAAAAACTAATTAAGGACAATTAAGTAAAATCACAACGTACCATACCGACCGACCAAAAGTAAAAACTAATTAAGGGCAATTAAGTAAAATCACAACGTACCATACCGACCAACCGAACTTTTAATGTTTCGTCTATTATATAATAGTATTGATGATTGATAGTATTGATAGTATATATATAAAGAGATATATAGATTTATAATATTAGTATTTTATGCTACTAAATGGAATAGCCCGTGATATTTTTAAGGTTTTAGTTAGGAGAAATATTAGTTAGAAAATATAAAAAAGAATATACGTTTTGAAAAAAAAAAGATAATTGGTTAGTCATTAATAATTATAATATTATTATTTTATTTTATTAAATAGAACTGTTCGTGATATTTTGGAAAATAAGAGGTTTTATTTAGGAAAAATAGAAACGTAGAAATTTTAGTTAGAAAATATTAAAAAAAAAAAAAGAATATACAATTTGGCTAAAAATGATAATGGTTTAGTTATTAACAATTATAACCTTATTATATTATTTTATTAAATGAAATTGCTTTCGATGTTTCGTAGTATATTCTTATTATATGACACGCACAGAGATAGACGTAATAAAAAAATGTTTAGAGATTGAGATCTCCACCCGATGTCCTTGTAATATACGATACTACTACACACAGTACAGTGGCAGTGGGTCGGTACCTCCAAAGTTACATACACAATATACCAGAAAGTTTAACTTACTAAACAAATTAAATCGTAAGTTTGGTTACTCAAATACGTTGTAGGAAAAATAAGGACGAAGATGGGATCTATTGTTAAATCAGGGGCTATCAAAACAAGTTGTTATGGTTTATCAGGAGGCTTTGACTTTGGAAATCGGGGAGTTATAAACAAACCAACTGTTGTTTTGGTTTCCAGACAGGCTCGATTCACTTGTGTTCGCATGAAGTTTTCTCACAGTTTGTTTCCAACATCCGCCAAGCCTAGATTAGTTAAAGCGCACGCTTCAGGTTTTAATTTCATTTTTGTTTTTGTCATTTATCAGATTACTTTTTGTTTCCAATGTACGAACATTCTCAGATCGGTATTTATTTTTGCATCACTATTTGCCTATTTAGTTGTCTAATTGCTATACTTGTCTCAGTGTTGATGTTAATGATTTATGGGCCATCCTTGGATATTAGGATGTCATACATACTAATGCAGTTTGTCAATTTGCAATTTTTTTAAGCTAGCTGTTTGTTATTAGGGAGCCCCTTTTAAACATGAAACACAGTATTACATCCCCTCATTGCAACCATTTTGATCCTTTAGTGAATTTAAACAATTATCCCCGTTTCATTAGTAAGCTGATACCAATCCAGGCCTTATTCGCATCATAAATCAAATAGGAGAATAACATTTTCTTGTTTCCCAACAAATCATACTTCTACATATCCGTTTATATACTAATTTCATGTCAAATTTGGAATTGTACAAGGAGACTTGGAGGGTGTTACTCCTACAAAAGTCCAAGACAAATCCTCTAGTTCAGTGCTGCCTTATGTGGGAGTTGCCTGTTTGGGAGCCATTTTGTTTGGATATCATTTAGGGTAATAGTCCTGACTCCTGATTGCTTACACTCTTTTGCGTTATCTGCATGCTGGTCATTGGCAGTTACATGCTCGGATTTTGATGATTCATGTTACCTTCTCATTATCCTCCTTTTCCAGTTTCATAGTGTAATTGTGTAAACAATCATCGTTTCCCTAAAAAAGTTCCATATTCGCTTCAGGGTGGTTAACGGCGCTCTTGAGTACCTTTCTAAGGATCTTGGAATTGCTGAAAATGCTGTTTTACAAGGTAAGTATTTATTGGTTTGTGATGAGCCTTATGTTTACAGGATAAGGAACACTCTCTAACATTATAGCACCATGTGTGAATTTACAATACCTCTTCCGAGACCAAAATAAGTCTTTACAGCTATACAAGAGTTCCCTTGTAAATTTTTGAACCTGTGAGGCCACGACCACTCCCACATGAGATATAGTGGACAAGATTCCTGAGTTAAATATTGTAATGAATGAGTAGGATGGGTTGTCAGCACACTTCTTGCTGGTGCCACCGTTGGCTCATTTACTGGAGGAGCATTGGCTGACAAATTTGGCAGAACAAAGACATTTCAATTGGATGCAATCCCACTTGCAGTTGGAGCATTTTTGTGGTCTGTTCCTTTTATCGCAAATGAACTTTTGGTTTTTTTTATACTTATTGGTAGAATGTAGATCACTTGTCTTATATGGTACCAACATTTCAGTGCCACAGCTCAGAGTGTTCAAACAATGATAGTAGGCCGCTTACTTGCTGGAATTGGTATTGGCATCTCATCTGCCATTGTGCCACTTTACATATCTGAGGTAGTACCTTCTTAACAGCATTTGCTATCTTACCTATAAGCTTTTGGTTCTTTAACCTCTCAATATTTGGTCAGATCTCACCAACTGAGATACGTGGCACACTTGGATCAGTCAACCAGCTGTTTATCTGTGTTGGAATTCTTGCAGCATTGGTTGCTGGTTTACCATTAGCATCAAACCCTCTTTGGTATTTCCTGTTGCACATATTATATAACTTGAAACGGACAAAGAAATCTTTGCCTGGCTGACGGGATTATGTTGAAACATTACATTATATGTCATTGATTTGAACCTGCTGCATCAAACCCTCTATTGACATTTCCTTCTTCTTGTGGACATTTGATCTTTGGGTCAGGTGGAGGACTATGTTTGGTATTGCAGCCATCCCCTCTGTTCTTTTGGCGGTAGGAATGGCAGTTTCTCCAGAAAGTCCGCGGTGGCTTTATCAGGTTTCGTTTACAAAATTTCAGTCATGTATGGTTTCTGATACAAACATATTTTATAATAAGCTGCTATGCTTCCTTTAGCATGTTTATTGAACATCATTAGCTGATTGAAATGCTGACCTAGTTCCTTTGTTATTCTAGCAAGGAAAGATCCCTGAAGCTGAACTAGCTATAAAAAGATTGTTTGGAAAAGAAAAAGTTAGGGAGGTTATGGATGATTTAGATGCATCTAGTCGAGGTACTATGGAACCAGAAGCTGGCTGGTCTGATCTGTTCAGTAAGCGGTACTGGAAAGGTAAAAGATTAGAACGGAAGCTTGACATATTAGAGCATGGTGGGAACTGGAAATAATGAAATCAGACCCTATTGTTACTTATTGACATCATATGCCCTAAAAAATATCGAGGCATATGCACCCAAGCATGTCATACATATAAAATAAATGCCCTGCCTCTCCGATACATCCCCCTAATTACCGCTTATCTCTACGGTCCTACCTCATCCTTCCAAATTAAGTACTCCCTCAGTCCCACAATAAATGTCCTAATTTTTTTCATGCATTTCTAGGCTTAAAAAAAACATTCTTGTAGATATTCTTTTTTCGTATATTTGTTTTGTATAAATATTGAACTTCTTATTTTTAATAAAAAGTAAAAAAATCAGAATTTTTTTTATAAGTATGTTTTTTATACGCCTTGAAATGCGTGAAAGAAACTTTGAAAAAATTAGGACACCTAACATTGGGATGGAGGGAGTAGAAAAGAAGGCACTAGGGAGAGAACTCCTTTTAGTATAAACTTTAGCAATGTCGTAGAGTAGGAATAAGTACTCAGCGACTCTCGGTGATTTTTAGTTGTTCATTCTAGTTGAATATAGCACAGCATCTCCCATTAGGGTAAGAAGAGGATGTTCTGACTGAATATTTTTAGTGCAGTTGTCAATGTTGGGGCTGCTCTCTTCCTGTTCCAACAGTTGGCTGGCATCAATGCTGTTGTATATTATTCTACCTCTGTGTTTCGCAGTGCCGGAATAGTCTCTGATGTTGCAGCCAGTGCTCTGGTTGGGGCATCGAATGTTTTCGGTCAGTTTCTGCAAGTTTTTTTATAATATTTTTAAAGAGCTAATGATTAGTTAGATTAATGTGCAATGATGTTGCAGGCACGACTGTGGCATCTTCTCTGATGGACAAGCAAGGAAGAAAAAGTCTACTTCTTATAAGCTTTGCAGGAATGGTATTGTTTTATATCGAGTATCAACTTTACATAGTTGTAGGACATGATCTAAATATTTCTGTGTCATGATCTAGCCTGGCTCCACTGTTTACTCTGGGAAAGGTCCCTTCCAAATATTTCCGTGTCATGATCTAATCAGGCTTCATTTGCAACATTTTTGGGAAATGGCTTTAATTACTTCATTTGTATGTTTTAATTGTTGAAATGTCCTGTGTTTGGTTTCAGATAGTACACATGCAATGAGAATTAAGTAGATAAAAAATTTGTTGTAATGATTATAACTTGTAAGGTTGAAAATGTACCCCTTTTCTAAGCCTTTTAAAGCACAATGTTGGCGCTGGCCTGCTTTTATATAATCGTTTTCCTCAATTGTTGGTGACAGAAGTATTTTCCCCAAGGGCAGTATATGTATTGATGAACATTTCCCTTTGGTCTTGCATCCACTTGTGTTTTACACCTAGAGTGTACCCCTTTAATGATGTAGCACATTAGGTAATTCACTTTTTCATTTAATATTTGAAGGCTGCTTCAATGTTGCTGCTTTCACTCTCCTTCTCTTGGAATGTTCTCGCACCATATTCCGGCACACTAGCTGTTGTTGGGACTGTTCTGTAAGTTGTGAAACTCTCTTATAGTTTCTTCTGGAGTTTCTTAGCTGTAGCAGCTAATCTGTACCATTCTGTTTATGTTTTAGATACGTTTTGTCCTTCTCTCTTGGTGCTGGTCCTGTCCCTGCCCTATTACTTCCAGAGATATTTGCCTCCCGAATCAGAGCAAAAGCAGTTGCCTTGTCATTAGGCATGCACTGGGTAAGTTGAGATAATAAAGTATCAGATTTCTTAGAATATACTGTGTCAGGCATCTACGTGGTCCTGCTTTATATATTTTTCACACTGAAGGCATGTTATTGTCGTTCTCATGCATATAATAAGGTCTCCTTGCAATATTTCTTTCTTCCAACTTTTTGAACAGGTAGCAAACTTTGTTATTGGCCTCTATTTCTTGAGTGTTGTTACTAAGTTCGGTATCAGCAAAGTGTACCTAGGATTTGCATCCGTCTGTCTACTTGCTGTCTTGTACATATCTGGTAATGTTGTAGAGACTAAAGGAAGATCACTGGAGGAGATTGAACGTGAACTGAACCCAGCAATATGAGGATATCAAGTACAATGCCTACGAAGACGGAGAGTTTCTGTAGCTTTCTGGTTTCAAGTTTTGATCCGAGGGTGCCGTCTCTGTTGAGTATGTTTAATTTGTAATTAGGAAATCCTTCTTCTATAGAACAAGTAAAACTGAAATCTGGAATTATTGTGCAGCTCACAGTTTAATACTTCAATTTAATGTCCTGTGTTTTTGTAATGAAAAACAAAACTACCTATAAAATCGCATTATAAATAACTAGTTCTTATGCATGCACAACATGATTCGTTTATGCATGTTTATTAAGTTGACACGATTCAAGATCCATGTCTGTGAATTTTAGATTTAGAGCTGATAACTTCATAATCCGATCCGGTCCTTCCTTGCCGTTCCTACGCCTGGTTGTGGTGCAGTTGTTGATGGGTTTCTGCAAAATAACACCGCAGGGGTTTTTGATCTTGACGGCGCCTCCGGCGTGAGAATAATAAGACTAGACTTTGGAAGAGTAGATAAGACGGTAGAGAAATCTAATTGTGGAGGGTGTGTATAGTTTGTAGGGTAGAAAGTGAGTAATCCCTAAACTTTTTCTAGGCCAAGAATTAGGGTTGACGGGATACTTGCAATTATGATGTTGATGGGTCCCACGTGTCCAGGTGAAATATGTGGTGTCGTGTGTCATGCTCACGCTGGCGTGTGGCATTGTGCCAATCATTGGCCGTTTGTAGGTGTCATAGTCATGTGTGTTTCCCATCCATCACTTATATTCTCCATGTCATAACTGAATTTTATCCACTACTAGTTGATTTTATCCACTACTCTTTAGTGTGGAATTAGATTTGCCTTCAGTCAGGCTTAGTCAGGCTTCGGAAACAAGTCAGGGTTGCCACCAGCTAGGGTTGAAGGCACATGGTTGAAGACACAACTCGAGTCAGGACTCTCACCCAAATTCAGGTAAAACAATCATGAGCTCAGCATTGAATCAGGGCTTTTATCGGAGTCCGGCTTTCATAGCGTATCAAGAGCATCTTTAACAACGTTAGCTATATTATTATAAATTAATTGTCTGTTTGAAACTGGCTAAACAAATAATGTAATGTACTTTAATTTAATTGACTATACTTTAATTATATTATTATTTGAAGTTGTTATAAAATATAATAAATTATTTTAATATAATAATAAATGATGTGAAATTTTGCTAAAGGTCTTCATACATTTGACAAATTTGGTCAATATGAAAGGATCGACTAAAATTATTATAGATAAGAGGAATGTACCATGGAGTGGTGATTTTTTTATATACCTTATGCAAAAAATTATATATGGCATGCCAATTAGATTTTTAGTTAAAGTTATTTATCCTTTGTAGATGCTCAAAGAACCAAAAACCAATATATGAAATATCGAGATAATTAACAACGTAATTAAGGGATAATATTTAATAATATTATTTTTATTAAAAATAAGAGTATTTCTTCAATCTAAGAGTTTCTCTCTCCTATTAACGTTCTATTAGCTTATAACCCGATGCACAGTTCTTTTTATTATTATAATAATTTTCTTTAATATTTTAATAATTTTTAGGGCTTTTTCATAAATACATAACCTAGAAACTTTTTTTTCAAAAATACTATGTTTTTTTGAATATTTTGCAAAAATATCAATATATTTGCAAAAATACTAATTTTTTAAAAATATTTGCAAAAATACGGTCTGCAACTTCTGCAACCATCTTTGTATCTGCATCAACCAAAATCAACCATAGATACAACTTATCTATACTATAATATTATGAGCAAACCACCCTCTATTTGGTTGGTAGTTTGGTCATTTAGTTTGGTCCTCTAAATAATAACCGTTAGATGTAAATATAGGTAAATGAGAATCGTTGGATGTAATATTAAAAGAACTAGCATAATAACCTGTGCGAGACACGAGACTTTTTCTATCAATGTATGGAAGTGCTGATTTTTTAGAATTTGGAAATTATGATTGTACACTGACTTTATTTGAAATAAAATATAAGAACTCATAAGCATTGTATTTTAAATGTATGAGCCAACTAAAATGCAACCGGAAGCACCCATTTCTTAGTAAATGTTTAGACACTTGGGTGACGATAGATCGTGTCATGTTTGCCTTTTTGTTGACGGTTTGAGACTCCGATGATGCTGGTGATCACATATATTTTGGTTGTAAGTGATCCGTAACTGTGTTCTCATGTACCTCGAATAAAACTTTAGTTTCTTTGATAACACACAAATTTGTTCTGAACTCGGCATGCCATATCATTCCGAGGCTGCACCCTGTGTGAATTTGGGATGGTATAAGTTAGACCCACTATGTATGTATGTGTGCATGCATCCATGCGTTGATATCAGATGGGATTTTACGGTAACACATGATGTCCTTTTTTTGTTTGTGAGCAGTGGTATGGTTAAAACTCTGAATAGTTGTGTTAGTTCCTTTGTCTGACTCAAAGATTTAGCAGGCTCCGATTTAGGAGGGGAGCCTGTTGTATCTTCTAGTGTCATTATTCTCAATCCGGTAAAGCATATTCTCAGTCACGTGTTATTTTCTATCGATTCTCGCAATGTCCCTAATTTAATTTATAGATAATTTGATTTATTCAAAATTATCCGTGCACTAAAAATAGGATATTTATTAACTTATAAACATGTTGTATAAGTCATATTTAGACTGATTCACTGAACGTGTACGAATTTATTACAGGTCTTGCGACAACTTTGAATCTTAAATTTCTAGTCGAAAAAAAAACTGAAGTTAAGAGAACATTAAGTTTAATAAATATACATGTTTTTCTTTTTATTCTCAGTAAATCTATGGAAATTAAATTTTGGAGTTAATTGTTTAATAATTTAATCTAATTGTTTTGCCTTTCTTGTATTAAAAAATTCAATAAACACGGGTTAAATAAAGTTCTCTATTTCCTTTCTTTCCAAAAGTATAATCGACTCTCAGTTGGTCATGTGACATACTTATTTGCATCAGTCATGTTCTTTAAATTTTTGGCATTGTAGGAAATTTAATATTTATTTACGTAACGATGAGAATCGATAAAGGTATTGTCCAATCAATGTACAAAAAATAATTTATATAACTTAATTTTTTATCTTTTAGATCTATAATTTTGAATAACTCCGAGTATATAATGTAATTGATCGATCATAATATTTTTCTTACTTGTATGATATGAAGTATCATATTTTCTAAAATTTGTTCACTTGACTATATATTTTAATCTATTTAATTTATTATACAATTTTCAAATTTACCTATAATATATTTATTAATTTAATTCAAAATAAGCAATTATTAAGTTCCATAAAATTAATATAAAATTTTATATTAAAATTAATTACAAATGCGTTACATACATAATTCATCCAACATACTTCTAAATCTAGTCACTTCTATTACATTTATACTATATTATTAAAATCAAAATATTAAAACTTTGATAGTTGGTTAGTACGGTACTCATATTTTGGGATTTACACTTTAGTTCTTTTATTTTTACAATTGTACCGTAATTTTTTAAAATAATAATTTTATTTAAAACATATCTCTGAAAAATTGTTCAACACAAAACTCTTAAAGTACAATTTATTGCGATCAAACACCTATGTCAATTCGACGCCGGGTTCAACAACCATATACAAGTATTCATACTTAAAATCATTTTCTTAAGAAACAAATATAAATATTAAAAGAAAATATTAAACTCGTGCATGACACATGTTACGAGCTTGTATTTGTATATGTAATAAAAATACTCATGAATATCGTGTATACATGTTATCGATATGTGCTATATACCCGTGATTGTTGTCTAATTTTTAAATATTGGACACTACTTTTTATTAATTTAAAAATAAATAATTAAATAATATATAAAGAAATTACTTGTAATATATTACTTATGTTATAATCAATATTCAGTATTACGCTTTATAGATTAAATATATGAATAATTCAAATAAATTGTGTAGTACAATAAAGATAAACCGTTGTGCAAAAATATATATCATTTTATAGTTTATATTACATATACAAGATATTTGTATGACTAAAACAAATGTAGATATACATCACACGCAACATTGTTTTTAAAATTTAATATTAAAATTATATAAGATTGGTTGTTTAAATAATTATGTACAACATTTTGAAAACTGAAACAACATAGATTAATATATATTATAAATCACCTTTGTTTTTTACTCAAAGTTAATATAATAATAAATATAGGATTAAGAATGATGTGAGGTTTATGTAATGTGATTTTTCAATCAAAATCAAAAGAAGTCATGTAGCTCAATGGTTATAAGAATGATTTTCTTAGGGAAGGTCAAAGGTTTGATTCTGCACAAAAACATTATTTACTCATTTTTTTCTTTAGATAAGAGAGTAATGGCATGCCATGTAATTTCAAAATATATAAGGGTAAAATTGTCATTTCACATGGGGTTTTTTGGCTCAAAATTATCCCCATGTTGTCCTATTATATATAGAAGAGGATATTCTTTTTTGATATCTAAAATGCTCCCACGGGTTCAAGGTTCGAATCCCGTCAACAACATATTAAAATTTTTTATGATCAAAATACAAATAAATGCTAATAAAATAAGATAAAAAATACTAAAAAAATCATATAAAAAATACTATTATAAGCAAACTACCATCTATTTGGTTGGTTGGTAGTTTGGTTCTCTAAATAATAACTATAAGATATAAATATAGATAAATGAGGACCGTGATGTAATATTAAAAGAATATTATTTTCTTGGTATCTAAAATACTCCCACGGGTTCAAGATTCGAATCCCGTCAACAACATATTATTATTATTAAATATTTATATCATCTATTTTTCTAAGCTACATTCAAAAGTTCAAGATATTATTCCGTCGACAATATATTAAAAAAATTTAAGATCAAAATACAAATAAATGATAATAAAATAAGATAAAAAATAATAATAAATCATGTAAAAATACTAAAATAATAAATTAAAAATACTAAAATTCATCCGTGCATCGCACAAGTTATAGACTTATAAAAATTATCTTTGGTTGCATAATAAATTGCATAAGTTAGTGCCCATGTGAGACCTTATCTCTTCTATATATAATAGGAGAACAATGGGATAATTTAGGGGCATTTGAGCCAATAAACCCCCCGTGAAATTACCATTTTACCCTTAGATGTTACAAAATTACATGTCATGCCACTACTCTCTTATCTAAAGAAAAAAATTAAGTAAATAATGTTTTAGTCAGGGATCGAACCTCTGACATTCGCTAAAAAAGCCATCCTTATAACCATTGAGCTGTATTTTGAGCTAAAAATCATATGACATAAAACTCGCATCTTTCTTATCCTATATTTATTATTATTTAAATTTTTGAGTAAAAATTAAGGTGATTATAATATTTATTAAACTTTATTTTTTTAATATTTAAAATATCATACAGAATCATATATACTACCAGTCTTGTAAAATATTAATATTAAGTTTTAAAAATAATATTATGTGTGATTCTTTTTATTTTCTTTTAACTAAACAAATATTTTGTATATGTATCGATAACTATAATATATTCTATTTTTTTTTGCATCAGAGTCTAACTTTTTTTTGTACTACGCAATATATTTGAATTATTCAAATATTTAATATATAAAATGTATTATTAAACGTTGATATAACATAAATAACATATTACAAGTAGTTTATTTACATATTTATGACTTATTTATTTTTAAATTAATGAAATTAGTGTTAAAACATGTGTAAAAAATAGACAATAATTTAGGTATGGGCGATCGGTCACTTCGGGATCGGGGAGACTCCGAACATGAACTCATTCGTCGAACCCGCCTCAATCCTCGATCGAGGATTACTTTATTTATCGCACAATAATCATTGTTAAATGATAAATATTGATAACATGTATACATGATATTTATAATTATTTGTTCTCATATATACTACAAGTATAGAGTCAGTGTGATGCATACGACATTCATATTCTTCTTATTTTACATTTATATTTACTTTGTTTGAAGTTTATCTTAAATTTGAATAGTTTTATGTGATTGTTAAACTTAATATTGAATTGACGTGTGTGTTTCTGTTTGAGCGTGATTAAATTACGTTTTAAGAGTTTTGTGTTTAACAATATTTTAAAAATATATTTAATTAAAATTGTTGTTTTTAATTAATTAAGGTCAAATTGCAAAAAAAAGGACTAAAGTGCAAATATCAGAATATGAATGTCGTATTGACCGACCGACTACCAAACTATATTTTGAATAAAATTGTTGTTTTTAATAAATTATATAAAGTAGTAAAAATAAAAGAACTAAAGTAAAAATATCAAAATATGAGAACCGTACCGACCGACTATCAAACTTTCAATGTTTCGGTTTTAATAATACTATATATATATATATATATATATATATATATATATATATATATATATATATATATTGAACACTTTATATATGACATATATAAAGACTTTATATAAAGAACAATAAAGAACACCACCATAAACACTTTATTTTTCATAAAAATTGATTTTTTAAAATTAGAATTATAATATTGAACAACAATTAAGCATAACATATCGAATTTAACGTATAATCTCATCTAAATTTAAAAATTAAACATTACATATAATCCAGTATAGAATCCAGTACAGAATCTTGTATATATATTTATCACAATGAAATTACATGTAATCATGTTTTATTTGATTCTAATTTTTTGTTAGATTCTATTTTTATTCGTAATAAACTTTTTTTGGTGAGAAAATTAGAATCAACATGCAATTTATGTAAGATTCTATGATGTTCTTTATTGTTCTTTATATAAAAGTGTTCTTCATGGAGCAATGACCGGATTTATAATTAGATTGGATGCATTATATATATGACACATTTTTTTTATCAAATGAATTTTAAATTAATTTTATGAAAGAAAATAATTAGTTATTTGGAATTGAATTAATACACACACACACACACACACATATATATATATATATATATATATATATATAAAATAACTAAAAAACATAAATAAAACATATGAAAAACTATTTGTTTTGAGTCAAAATATTGTAAAAGATGAGATAATAAAAATAAATAGATAGTACAACAAAACAATTAAATGAATTATATATTCTAAAATTTTGATAATAATTTGTGTAAACAATAAACATATTAAAATATATAGTCCATATCAAATTTAAAAAAGCATGATATTGCATATCATACATTTTGATCAGATCAAATCACATTATGCAGCCCGGGTTATTTAAAATTATAGTCCCCGATCAATCAAATTATCTATATAAATTAAAGTAAGTACATTGTAACAGACAAAAAAAAATGTGCAACCATACCTAGAAAAAAAAATTAACCGCAAAGAATAGAAATTTATGTTAATTGCTAGAAAAATGACCCGTGTTTTAATTAGTAAAGATATTTCCCTGGACGAAGTTGTATTTTGAAAAAAATAAAGGATGAATTCATTGTCAAAACACGGACAGAACTTAGAAGGCATATGAGCAATTTTAACTTACGATGATATAAACAAAAAATATTTATCTAGCAATAATTGATCAATTCTCAAGTTCAGAGTTAAAAAAAAAGTCTGTTTGTTTGGAAGAATTGAAACACATCGAAATGGTACTAAACGTACTTAATAATAGAATGATTTGGCACAAGGTAGTTCTACTTAAGTCAATTAGCTACATTGTCCTATGTTCTGAAAGTTAGATAGACATGGGAAGATAAATAAAGGTAAAAAATGCTTAAAATCAAGAGGTCAGAAGAAAAGACATAAAAGAGTTACAAAGAAAGTTTTAAGAACTGAAAACGCAAGGCCTAAGTAGAGTATTAGAAGATTTAGGAAGGCTTTTGAGTAAAATCCGTACTAAAACCTACAATCTCATACTACAGCATCTTGAAGGCTATTTAGTTTCTACCTTGAAAATTGTCGGAGATGAACTAAATGAATGCATCATTTTTGAAGAACTGGAAAAAATTTAGGATTATAATTTTAAAAATGCCGTCTTAATTAGAAAACATCCATAGAACACTCTAATTCTATTCTATGATCCACAATAAAATTAAAAACATACATGATTTATCAAAACTACTCGTATTAGTTTTCAAATTATAAACTTCAACATATTTAAGTAAGTAAAACATAGTCATAACAATAACAATAAAAACTCTATGAACATAAAAAATATACAATCATATGTGTCAAATGACATTAATAATGCGTAGTTTAGTTTAAAATCACAATCTAAGCTAGCGGCTTGTGCCTTGCACGGGTTTTTATGCTAGTTGATTAATTAGAAATTTAACCCCAATTGTTGATTTGATGAAGATAAAACTATTTGTGAACTCTCAACTACACACGTATCTCTCTCTCTCTCTCTCTCTCTCTCTCTCTCTCTCTCTCTCTCTCTCTCTCTCTCTCTCTCTCTCTCTCTCTCTCTCTCTCTCTCTCTCTCTCTCTCTCTCTCTCTCTCTCTCTAAATATATATATATATATATATATATATATATATATATATATAAACATGTATGTATAAATGAAGGTTGAGGGGGATGGAACTTGAGATCGTAAGTTTTATTCATCTTTATCTTCATTCAAATTTTTTGAATTCTCAGCTAATTTTAAATTATTTTTTAAAAAGTTGCATCTGGTTGCTGTGGTTGCGGACCATATTTTTGCAAATATTTTTAGGTTGCATCTAGTTGCAGACCGTATTTTTGCAAATATTTTCATAATATGGTAAAATTGTAAAAAAAAACTTAGAAAAAGTAGTATTTTTGATAATTTTTCTAAATTTTTTATTTTGTATGTAAAGAAATAATTTATTTGTTGTCCTGTTGATAAATTTATGCAATAAATTAAATAATTAATATCAAATAAAATTGTATACTTTAGAATTATAATACTGTTCATATATTTACATTGGTGATAGTTTGTCCAAAGCAATAATTTAGAGTTATAACATAGTTTTAAATAAGTCCAATTTACAATCCACTACAATTAATAGTTTATTTTTTGACTATAGTATTAGAAATGTAATAATTATTATGAGGATTGAAATAAAATAAAATATATGATGAGATTAAATCTTATTATATGTTTAGAACTCTAATAACATAAATACTTAATTTTGATATCTTAATGTCGGAGATATTAAGTTATATAATATACTTAATAGTAATTTAATTTAATGATTATTATATATTTTATTAAAAAAGTTATTGTGATCGCCATTAACTTTACAATTATCTCGGGTTAACCAAGATTACAATCACTATAGGTGACGACTGTTAAATCGCTTTCATCTATTTTTATAATTTTTTCAGAATTTTGAATTAATAATAAAAAAATTAGAAAATATTTCAATTGTTTTTTAAATTTTTACTAATGGAGGACATTAAATATACAATTATAATATTCTTGCTTTAAAATCTTTACTAATGAAGGAAATTAAATTTACAATTTTAATATTCTCCTAAATTTTTGATTATAAAATATCTCAATTGCCTTTGTTGTGGAATAAAATCTAGGTCTTCAAATCGCGGTTAGGATTTCGTGAATTTAATGCTAGGGTTGATGAGCTTCAAGATTTAATGGCTCATATTGTGTTTCGTGACTAAACTAGTCCTCACAAGATGCCTACGTATCTCAATTCGTAATTGAGAATCAAGCCAAGAAAATGTAGTTCTGAGATGAGGGGTCCGACGCTTTTATATAGGCGTCAGGAGCCTTTGTTTTAGAATAGGGTTAGGAGACTTGGGAGCCAAGTCTCCTCCTTGACGGTGGATAAGTATCGATTTCCTTGGAGGATAAGTCTTTCCCTTATCGTAGTAGGATAAGGGCTGATCTTCAATATTTCCTTGTAGAGGTTGTTTCCATGTTGGAATCGATGTCTAAAACGGACTAATATTGAAACAAGCCTATACTGGATGTCTCCTAGTATAGGTTGTATTTTCAACCCAAAATATTAATTAATAAATTAATATTTAATTAGGGTTTTGGGCCTCATTAATGGGTCTCATTTATTTTAACCCATATCATTTGCCCCCCAACTTCTGGGAAAACTTCTCACGTTTTCGTAGAAGTTAAGACATACATTAAACAACATTTAACGACGCTAAACGGTGCTAAACGACACTGAACGACACTAAACGGTGCTGAACGACACTAAACGGTGCTAAACGACACTGAACGATGCTAAACGACATTAAACGGCACTAAACGGTGCTAATGAATCCTTAATTAAGATTAACGAAACTTTAATTTTTTATTTTGCAAAACTCGCAAAAATTAAATATTCAAAATTTCGGGAAAACTACAAAATTTTCCCGGACGGGGGGCCGAGCGGGCGCCCGCCGGGACGGGGGATCACCCATCTCGGCCGAGGCCTCCCAGGGCACCTTCTCGGCAGGGCCTGGTCGGCCAAGGCTGCCCAGGGCGCCTGCTCGACATCCCCTGGTCGGCCGAGGCTCGCCCTGGCGCCTGCTCGGCAGGGCCTGGTCGGATCTTTGTTTCCAATCGCGGATTTGCATTTTTTATTCCAATCATGGATTTGCATTCTTAATTCCAATCGTGGATTTTGCATTCTTGATTCCAATCGTGGATTTCTTTGGAAAATATTTTTCCTTTTCTTCATAATCATTATTGTTTTAATCCATTATTAGGACTAACACTTGATCTTAATGGCCTCTTAGGCTTAATTAACCTCATCATGAAGGTTACTCATTTCATGGCTTCTTCAGCTTTGATTTTGTTTCGTTTTCTTCGTTCCTTTCATTTCACTAGTACAGAATGGGCCTATAGCGTCGGTCAAAAAGAGCTATAGCATCGGTTAAAAGGCGTAGTATATGTAGGGGACGCTATAGATATATGCCTACAGCGTCGGTCAAAACAGCGTCGCTAAAACCTCTTTGGCGTCGGTTAAACAACCAACGCAGAATATACAATAACCGACGCTATTGGTACTGACATTAGCATCGGTTGTCTAGAATGCCGACGCTATTGGTACTAACATTAGCGTCGGTTGTCTGGAATGCCGACGCTATTGGTACTGACATTAGCGTCGGTTGTCAGAAAAACCGAAGCTTATAGTCTTTACATTAGCGTCGGTTGCCAGAAAAACCGACGCATATAGTCTTTGTTATTTGCGTCGCCCACTTGATAACCGACGCCTAAAGTAATTTTTTTAAAAAAAAAATTGGTTTACTGTTCCCACTAATTTATCTAATTATTTCTGGGTTTTTTACCCATAATACTATTCAAAATTTCATGCATAATATAAAGAAATGCACAATCTACTATCTATAAGAACACTGAAAGACAAACAATCAAACAAAAACTGATATAAAAAAAACTCAGCTTACTTCAAAATAAACTAAAATAAATAATAGCAACTTCACATAAAATAGATTAAAAAATTTAAAGAACAACTACTGATTACAATAAACATCAAAAACTATTTTTAAATTTATAATCCCCATGAGAAGCGGATCGTACAAGTGTATCCCTTTTGAATCCATTTAGCAGCTAGTTCTTCATACTTGGAGAAGTTGGATGCAACTGCAAAACACTTATAGTTATTTCTGAGCACGGACTTTGTGAACTGAAATCAAGAACTGGCTATCAGGAATACCATTATGATGTTCAAAAACTTCAACTTTAATCAAGAAGTCTGAACTGACCGGCCGATGATCAGAGATCCACATTTCCGCTCGTTTGTACATGTTAGATATCTGCATTCTACCCTCGTTTCAGATTATAATGTTACACTAAGACGAGAAAGGATATAGAAAAAGAGGGAGTGAAACCAAGGTTCTTTATCTACTTTTCTAAAAAATGAAGATAAACGTGGATAAAGAAGTAATACTACAAAATAATGCCACTGAAGTACTAAAATCCCCTTTACGAGACTTAAGTTACCTGTTTCAGATTAATGGACTGAAGATAGCCGTTGATCACCACAACAGAATATTCAGTCAAGGTTGTTGAAGCAAAATCCTCAATCAACGCCTTCTTAGATCCAAAACCATACAATAGGAGACCTAACCCAGCCCTGGGTAAGTACAGAAACATATATTAACATAAATCAAGTGATCGCAAGCCCAGCAGTATGCCAGTATCTCCCCCCAAATTGCAAAACATTGAATAAACAATTTTCAAAAGATTGCACACCTTAACTCAAAAGCCCATTTTGAGTACAAACTTTTGTAACTTTTTATCAGTGAAACGATTTCTTTCTCGTGTTTAGGCTCAATATTGGAAACTACCTCTCGAAGCTCCTGCACATATCACATATAGATATTTGTTTAGGCTCAGTAAAATGCACACACATTTGGCAACTAAGAGGAATATTTTAGAACTGAGGCAGAACCTGCTCATCAACAATATTGATATCAGAAATTGTATCAAGGGACTTTGACTCTTGAGGAGGACATGCTAGCTGAGCTGAGAAATTGTACGACTACCAACCTTGAACACGTCCTGGTGCGTGATAGGTTAGGTTACGCCAATGATTTGGTTGTCCTGGATAATGGTTACCAGGTTGTCTTGAAAGATGTATGCTTCTGCATCATCGAATGGCAGGACAGGGTTACTGATGCTGGTATCCAAGCCGATGAAGATGTCAGGGGTATTCCTGCTGACATTCCACAAAGTTTCTGTCAAGGAACTCAATATAAAAGTTTCTGCCTGAAGTATATGCTAGAAACTCTATTGAAAGACCCGGTTAAGGTGGAGGTCAACAACCACAACAAAGATGTACTTCAACTTATATCATATATAAAGTCTGATGGAAACCTACTAAGGGTTCATTATTAATCTCATTGAGCAAATGTATTCATACAACTTTTCATATTCATGCTAAGATTTTATGTTGTTTTCCTAGTCCCCCTATGCATGTTGGACCTGATATTTCTAATTTCCAAGTAATTTACTTGTGTGCTCAGAAGCTTTTATTTCAAATACGGAAACAGCTATGACCACACAGAACCATTCAGGATTGCAGGTATTACCTCCTCTGTTTCTCCACCTACAGGTTTCTCAGGCCACTAGCGGCTAGGACATCACCTGCGTTGAGTCATTATTGAAATAGAGGCAACATATCTAAATGCCAAAAACAATATAGCCACCTCAAACTTTAAAAAAATAGAAGATAACTAAAATAGAAGCAATTTCCCTATGCATAAATTAATTGCATGCATCTACTCTTACACCAAACATACATATACTCGGTTAACCCTTCTCTTCGTAGAGTCTGTGTGCCAAATTTCATCTCTACTCCTTTTTCTCAATTCACATGTAAAGATGGCATACAATAGATCTGAATGTTTTCCTTTCTTTTTCATTATGCCACAATTTAGTTTTAAGTACTTTAGCACACTTAAAGAATAAGTTGCTGAGAAGAGCTCATTGAGTAACTCATAAAATACAATGAAGACAGATTCCGTATGTTACAGACAAATAAGTAGGGGAGGTTCACTGAAAGAGGTCTGAAGTTGATCAGTGAAGTTCAATCTCTTCATACATCATTTAACATCATCCTCATTAGCCACATTAACACCATCAACAAACTCCATCAATATCAAAAGAAATTTGCAAGGGGCATTGGATAATTTATCATTTAAACAAAAGCATCACTAATAATTATAATAAGAGAAAACCAGAAATCTATATATCGCTATACACAAACCCAATTAGAAAAATTAGGGTTTGACCTGAAAATTTGATGCCGAGTGACAAATTAGGGCTTCAATAGCTAGATCGATTAGTGAGAGGATTAGCAAATAGTTCATAAACTGGTTAGGAAACTACAAAAATATCGGTTTTGAGATCGATGAGTGATCGCCGAGAGGAGAAGAGACGAGAGAGAGAGAGAGAGATGGGGATGGGGGTGACGGGAGTCATCTCTGTTATTTTTCATTTGATTGATTTGAAAAAAAAAATATAAGTTTCATGCTTTGATTGGTAATATAATGGGTTTCACATTAATTGATTAGCTAATAAAATTAAAGTATTTAAAAATTAATAAAGATGAAATATATTTTAATGTAGTCTTTTCTAAATTCTTATACTTAAATGCACTCTATAGCGTCGGTTCCCCAAAGGCCGACACTAAAAATTCACTCTATAGTGTCGGTTCCATAACAGCGACACTAAAAAGTGCATGTAATGCGTCGGTGTTACAAAAACCGACGCTAGAAGTCCTCTATTGCGTCGGCATTCGTAGAACCGACGCATAAAAGTGTTAAAAGCGTCGGTTAATGTGGACAACCGACGCCTTAGATCAAGGAAAACTGACAATAGGCGTCGGTTATGCTAGCAACCGACGCATAAAACATGTAAAGGCGTCGCTTGCCTCTAGAACCGACGCTAAAAGTGCGACGCTGTAGGTGCAGTTTGTACTAGTGTTTCTTGTTCGAAAGTGGAGTTGTTTTCTCGACTCTTTTCGAGTTTTTCAGCTGTTTTCAGGATAATAAACCTGTAAACGCGAGTCGCCCCTAGATACGGCCTGATATCTTAGGTCACCCTTTTCTTATAGAAGGGTGGGGGGTGGAAGTATTTCATTCACACTTCTTACTCACACAATTTTCACTTGCAAGCTCCTTGGCTCCAGTTGGAATTTCTGCACTTGTTGTTTCTCATCAAGAAGTTCAAAATGGAAGAAGAAGGTCCAATCTCCACCTCCTTGTTTCAGAAGCTCCATATGAGGGGCAAGTCTCGTAGTTCAAAAGGTAAGAAAATTCCTCCTCCTATTGTTATTGATCACCCTTTGCCTTATTTATTCCAAGTGTTGAATGAGACGGGGGATGCAATTCCCTACCAATGCTGAGTTCGAAGCATTCAAGTTCCCTAGTATTATGGAGAGATCAGATGCTAAGATGTTGGCCAATAATTATGGCTTCCCCTCAGATATTAAGATTAGAGCTCCCAATCCTAGAGATAGGACTTGTAATTGGCATCCAAGAGACTTGTTTGTATACAAGAGGCCATAGTTTTTGGCTTCAGGTTTCCCGTTCACCCTTTTGTTATTAGACTGTTAGCCGAGGCCAAGGTTAACCCTTGTCAACTTTATCCCAATTCATGGAAATTTATCTTCATTTTTATGGTGAGATGTCACCGGGAAGGTATTCCTCTTTGCGTTCCTTTGTTCAGAAGCATCTTCATGTTTAAGAATAATCTTTTAACAAGGAAAGGTTGGATTTCCATTAAGCACCGTCCGGGTGTTGCACATATTGTGAATGCATCTTCTCTTCCTGACAAGTGTCATGAATGGAAATACAATTTTGTCATCCTTCACTGGAAAGGAGGCGACTGAAGAAGATATTTCAGAAAAAGTTTCAATCATGTCGTGGATCCAGGAAACTTTCTTCTTGAACTTGATCATCCTCAACTCTTGATGACGGATAAGCTCATCGGCAACAATGGCCGAACTCACTTTCGGGAGTTCCTTAATGAGAAAGGACTCGTTGAGGCTGGCATTAGTTGCCTTTCCTTTGAGGGTAACTTTTATTGCATTTTCCCCATCTTGAATCATGTTTGTTCTTATTCCGACATTTCTGCGTTGTTTTATTTCAGCTGCTGAGGAGATCAACAATGAGCCTTTCATGAAAGTTCAAGTTACTAAGAGAATGATCGAGGAGGCTGAAAAGGAAGCGAACCCTCCTCCCCGTAAAGTTCCTGCATTTTTGCAACATTGTCAGAAATCAGGGAAGAGATACAAAGATGCTGGAGGCAACATCAAGACGGCCTTTCAACCCGAGTGGGGCATTTGTGATCAAGACTCTATTTCTGGGAGTTCACTCCTTGCCTTAGATTGGTCTAAGTGTGTTGGAAAATGATGATTTAATGAATGTATCAGAGTCGAGTGGCATCAGTACCTACATCATCAATAGCTGACGACTGATGATGTCATCATCAGTAGTGGATCAAATCAGAAGGTATGATGATTGATACTGTTCCATGATTTCAGGAGAATATTGATTTGCCAGGATATGTATCACCGAAGTTGTTACAGAAGATAAGCGACAAGAAGATCAATCTAATTAAATGAAGATTATCCTATGTAACAGAATGTGTAGCTGTGTGTGTATATAAACACAGGATAGGTTTTACGAGAGTAATTACTTTACACGAGTATTTTACAAACCTAGCAGCTCTTAAGAACTCATAGTTTCTTGAGAGAGTTTGTATCAGTTTTTACAAAGATTAATAAAAATTGGTATTGATTGTTTTAAATCTCTTTATTCGATTATTTCATATGATTATATTCAACCCCCCTTCTATAATCGATATCTACTGGGTAACAATTGGTATCAGAGAAGACTGATAAAATTTACAAATCAGAAACGATTTAGATGTCAGGAAACAGATACGAAACAATGAAGATCCCAATGTTGAAGAAATCTGAATTTTCAACATGGAAGGTTAAAATGACAATGTATTTGGAAGCCTCAGATCCCGACTACATTGACAGGATAAATGATGGAGCATTTGTTCCAACCAAACCAGTTGCTGCAACTGAGACCACTCCTGCAAGTGTGGTTTTGAAAGAAAAGAAAGAATGGATGCATGAAGACAAGACAGCGATGCTGAAAGATGCAAAGGTTAGAAATATTTTGCATAATAGTTTAGATACTGTTTTATCTAACAGAGTTATTGCCTGTAAGATTGCAAAGGAAATATGGGATGCCTTGGAAGTTCAATGTCAAGGAACTGAAGAAATTAAAAAGAATAGAAGAGGTATTCTTATTCAAGAATATGAACAGTTTGAAGCAAGGAATAATGAAGACATAACAGAAATCTATGATAGATTTCTCACTCTGCTGAACGAACTCTCGCTTGTGGGAAAAGTGTATGACGTTGAAGATTCAAACGTCAAGTTTCTAAGATCTCTACCTATGGAATGGATAAATCAACAAAATCTTATAAGACACACTTATAGGATGAATCTGATGACACTTGATGAGATCTATGGCATGCTGAAAACATTTGAACTGGAGATCAAGCAGAAAGAAGGTGTCAAGTCAAAATCAAAATCTGTTGCTTTAAAGACTGAGTTAATGGAAAAGCACATGAATCAATACAAAATGAAAGCCAAGGCACGAGTAGCTGTGGAATCAGATACTGATACTGATGAAGATGAGAGTACTGATGAAGAGTTAGAAGAAGATTCTGACAAAGAACTAGTGCAAATGGTGGCTATGATGGTGAAAGGCTTCAGGAAGATGAAGTATGGTAAATTCAGAAAAGATGGAAGAACTTCAAAAGGAAATCAGTACTCTGACAAAAAGAGCAAGTTCAAGAAGAATGATCTTTCCAAAGTCATGTGTTTCAATTGTGACAAAATGGGACATTATGCTACTGACTACAAAAAGCCTAAAACTGGAAAGGCTTCTGGAAAGGCTCTTGTCACTTCAAGCAAAGGATGGATGGATTCCTCTGATTCTGAAGAAGAGGAAAAAGTCAACTATGCACTGATGGCTGAAATTGAGGAAATTTCTGATAAGGTACCTGACACTACTTATGCTTTTGATACTAATAATGTAACACCCCCAGATCGGGGGTCAGGAATATGGGTTGTCCCGCTCCATCAATGATACAATACATGCATTACTTACAACATTCTTATAATACAACTCCAAAGACCCCAATCACTTACGCACACACACACAAGTTATAGCCTTGGAAATGAGCAACAATTATCAGCATTTTTTATTACAACCCAAATGTACTATCCAGTACCTCATTTATTATTTACAACCTCTACCTGAAGTTACAATAATAGACCTCACAATTCTATACAAGGTTTAGTAATACAAATCCACTCAAAATAATTCTCACTAATTCAAGCTGCAACTATTCTGCTCACACCGACAATATCCATCCTGCATCAACTAACTCCAGGGTGGCCTCTCCATTCCCTTGCTCTCGTAACACGTGGTGGATTCGGCAATGTTTTCCTCATGCTGAAATATTTAATAAAGCAAGAATGAGCTAATAGTGCTCAACAAGAAATCTATCCCAGTTTAAATCTTTAAACCTTTTTGGAAGATAATGAAAGTGTTTGTCCTAAATCCAATCATGTATGATGAGTTAGGAAGAACTTTCTTGTATTCTTATTTGATTTCATTAATGTTAATAAAAGACTTGTTTTGTTTTTATTACGGGCCTTATCTATTTAAAGTGTTTTAAATAAGATGTTCCATAGTTTAGAGTAAAGCTTCTAGAATTATAATGAGATTATAATAGTGAGATCTAGAAGATGATAACTCTAGACTTAAACAGTTCCTGATCATAGGATAACTAATCGGAAGTTGGTGAATCCGCAAAGATTGGTACATACTATGCTTGCTCCCGTCAGGAGGATGTCTGTTCTCATAGGCATTTGTGTGGTGACACTATAGCTAGTATGTAGGTGCTTGTTAGGGAATAAGTTCACTGAACATGACTCGATAAGTTGAATAGCTAATGGAGTTTACTCACGTGTCAATAGTTATTCACTGAGTGATAGTTGTACAAGTGTCCTTAGACTTGAGATCGTTAGAGTTATCTTGTATATAATGAACTATGCTTTGGATTAGTCCTTAGTCTCAAGGACATCCATTAGGTCTATTCTGGGCATAGGGATTTGTGTATGGAGATAGTTAACGTCAATAGAGGATCTACCCCTTCCAGTATAGGAAGAGAATATCCTATGTTATTCTTAGTATGCGAGTTCTGGAATCTCTGGCCAGAGTGTATGAAATTAGAAAGGAGTTTCTAATTTGCATTAATATGAACTTAGCATTATGAATAAGAAATCATATGATTAAATTTGATAAGGCCTGACACGAGATCCATGCCTTATATTTAATCGGGATATTGTAGGGTAGAAGGAATTCATTGTACGGTAACTAGTCACTGACAGGTTCTTGGTATTCTAAGCAGTGAATTCATATTATCCGGATAGTCGCGATATGTTGAGAAGCATCCCTCACGATGTAGAATAAATATAATTAATCAGTTAATTATATTTAATGAATTTTAGAATTCATATAATTAATAAATAAAAAGTTTATTATTATTATTTATTTCTACTACCGGCTTAATATTGAACCTACAGGGTCACACCATAAAAGATTAATTTATTGATGAAGGTATTTTGAGAGAGCAAGTTATTTTCTAAATAGTTTAGAAAAGGAAATAATGATTAAAATAGTTTTAATTATTATTAAAGCATTTTATAAGATAAAATGTGGGGTTAATATATATATATATAAAGATATATTAAAAAACCCTAGGAGAGCCCTATAAATAGAATGAGATAGTTCATTCTAAAGGACTTGAGTTTTTGTGAAAACCTAGTTGCCACCCTCTTCTTCTTCATCTCTCTCTCTCTCTCTCAAAAGAAGAAAAACTCCATTTTTATAAAAGCTTAGTTTTATAAAAAGCTTCATCGAAGGATTATTCTTGGTGGATACCGGTAGAATGCTTCACACTTTGAGGAGCAACTGCTAGAATCCATTTTTATAAAGCTTCGATTTTCAAGGTATGGTTACGATTCCTCCGCTCTTTCATTTTATATATTTTTCTATATGTGCGATACATGGTTTTTACGGAATAAATGTTATATCACGCTTCCGCTCATCCGTAAATTCCTTCAACGGTATCAGAGCCATGTTATGCATATAGAGATTCATATAAAAAAATTCAGATTTTTTTATACATGTATGGATTTATTATGATTTTTGCAAGTATATTTAGATTTAATTATGAATTAATTCGAAATATTATTTGCATGAGATTTTGATCATTGATCTGGGTTCTACAAGTGTTGTGGATGATCTAGGTATTTGTTTCATAATTTTGTGATGTGTAGATTATTTGTTATGAATTTTTTTAAATTGTTTTAATTAAAATTCATAAAATAATTATACATGTTACAATATATGAATTAAAATTTGTACAAGAACCCATAGATACTTGCTTATTTTTGCTTTTGTTTGATTTCAGAAATCATATTATTTTGATTTTTTATTAATTTATTAATTAATTGTTAATTAATTTATTAATATTAAAATAAAATAATAATAACAATAAATGCATTTAATGGCAAGGAGTTTTTTAATGGCGTGCAATATACCGTTGGATTCGTTTTTCCGAGACGGATCTAATGGAGTGGTCAAATATTTTTTATATAAAAGTTTGGAACTGTTTATATTCCCGGATGTGTTTTAAAGCATGTATTAATTGTTTTAATTGCTTTTAAATACTATAATAAATCCATACATCATTATATCATTGTATGACATGATATTACTTGCATGCTTACTTGTTTATTTATTTTTATATATGAGATATATGCCTATATTTACCATGCGATGATAGATTTAGGTGAACTTAAATCAATATAAGGCGTGCTCTAGAAAATCTAGAATAGGAATCGTTTCTTGCCTTAACAATAATATTATGTGTACAACCATGGGATTCTTATGTTTATGAAACATAGAGTGAAATACTCTTTTGATGTTGAAAATGAAAATTTCTGTCTAGGCCGTTGGGTTTTAAGCGGGACCGATGTGACCCCTCCAACACACTGGGAAGCAGCATGAGCATATGGATGCTCACACTATCCTAACGCATCTACAAGAGTTGTATGATGTGGCAGGGAGGACAGCTCGATATGATATATCGAAGGAGCTGTTCCGCTGTAGGATGTCTGAGGGATCGTCTGTGAATGACCATGTACTTAAGATGATCAATTTGATTGAACGTCTTGGACAACTTGGTTTCAACATGGATGGGGAGCTGAGTCAAGACTTGGTCTTGCAATCACTTCCGGGTTCGTTTTCGCAGTTTGTTGTGAACTTTCACATGAATAAGTTGGACGCCAGCCTGGCTGAACTCCACAACATGTTGAAGACTGCGGAATCGAATTTTCCCTCTAAGAAGAGTTCTGTTCTTCTAATTGGTGAAGGTTCCAATCCTAAGAAAAGGAAGAAGAACCCTCCCAAGAAGAAGAAAGTAGGTGAGAAAAAGCCTGTTCCACCAAAAGCTGAAGACCCCAAAAGCAAAGCTGTTTGCTTCCACTGTAACAAGGTGGGGCACTGGAAGAGGAACTGCAAGGTTTACCTTGCAGAATTGAAGAAGAAGAAGGGTAGTGAGACTGCCGCTTCTGATTCAGGTATGTTCATGATTGAAGTGAATATGTCATTAAATCAAATTTCTACTTGGGTATTAGATACCGCCTGTGGTTCTCACATTTGCAATTCGTTGTAGGGACTAAGGAGAAGTAGGACTCTTGAGGAAGAGGAGGTGATTCTACGGATGGGAAATGGAGCAAGAGTTGCTGCTGAAGCTGTAGGATCATTTGATTTACATATGACTACGGGCAAGACTATTGTTTTAAATAATTGTTATTTTGTTCCCTCGATTGTGAGGAATATTATTTCTATTCCCATGTTAGACTTGGCTGGATTTTTGTTTGTTATTCAGAATAATGAATGTTCAATTCTTAGAGATAATGTTCTTTATGGTAGTGGTATTTTAAATAATGGTCTGTATGTATGTGACGTAGAGCATAATTTACTACAAATTGAACGTACTAATAAAAGGAAAAGGGATGATGAAAATCTCACCTATTTGTGGCACTGCAGACTTGGTCATATTAGTGAAAATAGACTTCGTACATTGCATAAGGAAGGGTTACTTGACCCCTTTGATTTTGAATCATATCCTACATGCGAGTCTTGTCTATTGGGTAAAATGACCAAATCTCCATTTAGTGGACATGGAGATAGGGCTGCAGATTTGCTAGGATTGGTACACACAGATGTATGTGGACCGATGTCTACGCAAGCCATGGGTGGATTTTCATACTTCATTACTTTCACAGATGATCGATCTAGATTCGGATATGTGTATTTGATGAAACACAAGTCTGAAGCCTTTGAAAAGTTCAAAGAATACAAGAATGAAGTGGAGAAACAAACCAAACATAGTATTAAAACCCTTCGATCAGATCGAGGTGGTGAATACTTGAATGGTGAGTTTCTAGATTATCTCAAAGAAAATGGTATAGTATCTCAGTGGACTCCTCCATATACTCCACAGTTGAATGGGGTATCTGAAAGGAGAAATCGAACTTTGTTAGACATGGTTCGATCCTTGATGAGCTATGCAGATCTTCCAGTATTCCTTTGGGGTTATGCATTGGAAACCTCAGCATATTTACTGAATAAGGTGCCTTCCAAATCTGTTCCTCAAACTCCATATGAGATATGGAAAGAAAGGAAACCGAGTCTTAAACACGTTAAGATTTGGGGATGTCCAGCTTATGTCAAGAAAGTTGACCCTGATAAGCTGGAATCTCGATCCGTTAAATATAAGTTTGTGGGATATCCTAAAGAGACTTTAGGGTATTACTTTTACACCGATCATAGGGTATTTGTCTCCAGACATGCTACCTTCTTGGAAAAACAGTTTATCCTTGAAGGGAACAGTGGGAGCAAAATAGAACTTAATGAAGTTCAAGAAGCACAAACTACCACGGTTCAAGAGGAAACACCTGTTCAGACTGAACAACCTTCTGTGGAACAGCCCATTCGTAGGTCAGAGAGAGTGTCTCGCCAACCTGAGTTGTATTATGGCCTTGTCATTGAGAATGACAATGAGTTGTCAATCATTGATGATGACGACCCTATGACCTATAATGAGGCTATGAGTAGTATTGACTCAGAGAAATGGCAGAGTGCCATGAAATCCGAAATGGATTCTATGTATACCAACCAAGTATGGACTTTGGTTGAAGCACCCAAGGATGTGAAGCCTATTGGGTGCAAATGGGTATACAAGAGAAAGATTGGAGCAGATGGCGAGGTGGAGACCTATAAGGCCAGGCTCGTGGCAAAAGGATTCAGACAAAGGCAAGGGATTGACTTTGATGAAACTTTTTCGCCTGTAGCCCTGTTAAAATCGATTCGGATTTTGCTTGCCATTGCTGCTTACTACGACTATGAGATCTGGCAAATGGACGTGAAAACAGCCTTCCTCAATGGGAAACTTGAAGAGGAAGTGTATATGACACAGCCAGAGGGTTTTGTTTCCAAAGGGAATGAACACCTAGTGTGTAAGCTGCTACGGACCATATATGGATTAAGGCAAGCTTCTCGTAGATGGAACATCCGTTTTGATGAGACAATCAAAGAGTTTGATTTTATCAAAAACATAGATGAACCATGTGTCTACAAGAAGGTTAGAGGGAGCGTGGTAACATTTCTTGTGTTGTATGTGGATGACATACTTCTGATAGGAAATGATATACCGATGCTAAAATCAGTCAAAGTGTGGCTATCAAAGAACTTCACTATGAAGGACATGGGAGAAGCATCCTACATTCTCGGTATGAAGATCTATAGAGATAGATCTAGAAGAATGATAGGTCTTACCCAGGGTACATACATCGAGAAAGTGCTTAAAAGGTTCAGCATGGAAAACTCCAAGAGATGTCTCATACCAATGAGCCATGGAGTATCCCATTCCAAGAAGATGTCTCCTAAGACACCTGAAGAAAGGGAGCGTATGAGTAAGATTCCTTATGCTTCGGCAATAGGATCTATCATGTACGCGATGTTATGTACTAGGCCTGATGTTGCTCATTCAATTAGTGTGACGAGCAGATATCAGTCCAATCCAGGTGAAGACCACTGGAAAGCAGTGAAGAACATCCTTAAGTATTTGCGAAGGACTAAGGATATTTTTCTTGTTTTTGGTGGATCTGAGTTGAAAATAGAGGGTTATACTGACTCTAGTTTTCAATCAGAAAGTGATGATAGCACATCCATGTCAGGGTACGTGTTTACTCTGAATGGTGGAGCGATTAGTTGGAAGAGTTCCAAACAGTCTACAACGGCTGACTCCACAGCGGAAGCAGAGTATATAGCTGCAAGTGAGGCTGCAAAAGAAGCCGTTTGGATGAGGAAATTTGTTTCTGAGTTGGGAGTTGTTCCTAGCATTGAGGAGCCTATTGTGTTGTATTGTGACAACAACGCAGCAATAGCACAAGCCAAGGAACCTAGGTCTCATAAAAATACCAAACATGTTTTGCGGCGCTTTCATTTGATTAGGGAGATCATTGAAAGAGGAGATGTCAAAATTGAGAGAGTTGACACACATAACAACGTAGCAGACCCACTCACAAAGACATTGTCTCAGATTCACTTTGATCGTCATAAAGAGAAGATGGGTATTAGATACCAGTGTGATTGGCTTTAGTTCAAGTGGGAGATTGAAAGTGTTTGTCCTAAATCCAATCATGTATGATGAGTTAGGAAGAACTTTCTTGTATTCTTATTTGATTTCATTAATGTTAATAAAAGACTTGTTTTGTTTTTATTACGGGCCTTATCTATTTAAAGTGTTTTAAATAAGATGTTCCATAGTTTAGAGTAAAGCTTCTAGAATTATAATGAGATTATAATAGTGAGATCTAGAAGATGATAACTCTAGACTTAAACAGTTCCTGATCATAGGATAACTAATCGGAAGTTGGTGAATCCGCAAAGATTGGTACATACTATGCTTGGTCCCGTCAGGAGGATGTCTGTTCTCATAGGCATTTGTGTGGTGACACTATAGCTAGTATGTAGGTGCTTGTTAGGGAATAAGTTCACTGAACATGACTCGATAAGTTGAATAGCTAATGGAGTTTACTCACGTGTCAATAGTTATTCACTGAGTGATAGTTGTACAAGTGTCCTTAGACTTGAGATCGTTAGAGTTATCTTGTATATAATGAACTATGCTTTGGATTAGTCCTTAGTCTCAAGGACATCCATTAGGTCTATTCTGGGCATAGGGATTTGTGTATGGAGATAGTTAACGTCAATAGAGGATCTACCCCTTCCAGTATAGGAAGAGAATATCCTATGTTATTCTTAGTATGCGAGTTCTGGAATCTCTGGCCAGAGTGTATGAAATTAGAAAGGAGTTTCTAATTTGCATTAATATGAACTTAGCATTATGAATAAGAAATCATATGATTAAATTTGATAAGGCCTGACACGAGATCCATGCCTTATATTTAATCGGGATATTGTAGGGTAGAAGGAATTCATTGTACGGTAACTAGTCACTGACAGGTTCTTGGTATTCTAAGCAGTGAATTCATATTATCCGGATAGTCGCGATATGTTGAGAAGCATCCCTCACGATGTAGAATAAATATAATTAATCAGTTAATTATATTTAATGAATTTTAGAATTCATATAATTAATAAATAAAAAGTTTATTATTATTATTTATTTCTACTACCGGCTTAATATTGAACCACACCATAAATAATTAATTTATTGATGAAGGTATTTTGAGAGAGCTAGTTATTTTCTAAATAGTTTAGAAAAGGAAATAATGATTAAAATAGTTTTAATTATTATTAAAGCATTTTATAAGATAAAATGTGGGGTTAATATATATATATATAAAGATATATTAAAAAACCCTAGGAGAGCCCTATAAATAGAATGAGATAGTTCATTCTAAAGGACTTGAGTTTTTGTGAAAACCTAGTTGCCACCCTCTTCTTCTTCATCTCTCTCTCTCTCTCAAAAGAAGAAAAACTCCATTTTTATAAAAGCTTAGTTTTATAAAAAGCTTCATCGAAGGATTATTCTTGGTGGATACCGGTAGAGTGCTTCACACTTTGAGGAGCAACTGCTAGAATCCATTTTTATAAAGCTTCGATTTTCAAGGTATGGTTACGATTCCTCCGCTCTTTCATTTTATATATTTTTCTATATGTGCGATACATGGTTTTTACGGAATAAATGTTATATCACGCTTCCGCTCATCCGTAAATTCCTTCAGATAATCCATATGGGATCAAAGTTTTTAACACTACTAGGGTCTAACCCCAAAATAGTATACCGTTCAAAACACCGTATGACTTATAATCATACTTATATACTTTTCGTAATAATTTGGAAATCCTTGGTATCAGTATGATAAACCAATACTCAAAACATATCTTTTAAAAAAAAAAATAGATATCAAATATTGGAATCAAGGCTTAAAGCCTATTCATTGATTCAAAACACTATATAGTTCGAAAATATCTTTGTAACCACATGTTATGCCTTTAACGGATAAGAGACTAGTATAACATAAACGATGAAGTTACGAGGAAAATTAATATAATGTTTCCGTAACCCAAAATCCACTTATGCATATATAATCTGAGTAAGGTTTTATCAGAGTCATAACTCATAAAATAAAAGATGAAGTTGCAAGGATTTATTGTAACTTCATTTTTGAACACTTTTCAACCCCTGCCAACATGATCGGTAAACCTGTACCACGGTGTCATCCTTAGTCCCTTTCAATACATGTTGCAGAACCCCCTGCCAACATGATCGGTAAACCTGTACCAAGGATGTCATCCGTAGTCCCTTTCAATACATGTTGCAGAATTATCCAAAATGGATGATGAACTAATACCGGAGTTGCTACCGCGCCCGTCGTACCAACCTTACTATGATCAGTAGGAGGTCGTACAACAAAAATATGTTCTCTACATGTAGATGGAAGAATCACGACAGCCTGACATTGTCTACTGCCTTCCCGGATCTCCCGGCCCATTTGGTGCAATAAAATGGATGGGTCGGCGCAACTGGACCACTTACACCACTTCTAGTTCGGATGAAATCCATGACTCTGAAACGTAAAGATCGTCCTCCTTTCCCCAAGTGTAATACTTGTTGATACGACTCCACTAAGTAGTTATATCTAGGTTGGAAAGGAAGATTCTCCAATATTTCCCAAGCTATTGCTTGTTAATGGATATTGACTTGTTCCATCAATTTATCCCTCGAGCGTTGAGGTGGTAACACAATATTTGACTTGCAGTAATTAAATTGCTCCGAGAAAATATCTGTCCCCAGACAGTTTTGAGTTGAGAGTTTAAAATGAGTAGAAGTCACTTAAATCAGGTTTCCCATATTTTTGATAGTTGAGCGAGCATTTAAATTCTCTTAAAAGACAGATTTAAATTGAAAAACAGTGTTTGGGAACCTCTTTTTGATTTAAAAATAATTAATAATACAGCTTAGAGTATCCTTCGTAATTATTGAAGGCCGAGGATAAACTTTAAATAATATTACTCATTTTAAAACGTGTTAAAAGTATTTAATAAATAATGGAATAATATTTATTAAATAAATAAACTTTAAACGAATATTCAAAAATAATATTCATTAAATAAATAAACCTCGAAGGAATATTCAAACTAATATTCATTAAATAAATAAACCTCGAATGAATATTCAAAATAATATTCATTAAATAAATAATGATTAAATGAATATTCAAAATAATATTCATTAAATAGATAATTATCGAATAACAGTTACCCGATATCTTTATCGGAAAAATAATCTTTCATAATCAAATCATAAAGCAAGTATCACAATATACTTTCGAAAACAGTTATGCCTTCCATTATCATATATAACAGAAATAGTATTCAAATAGTATTTCTCGACTGAGATAATACTCAAATAACATTTCTTGAAAGATATAGTATTCTGCCGATGGAATCCCTCCGGGTTTCCACGGCTATCTACATATTTCAAAATACCGACTTCCGATCTAGAGTCGAAAACAATGAATATGCTCTTATATTTAGAGCTACCAGGTAAACCGGTTCATAACTGCTTAACTCAAAAGATTTTATATAATCCAAAGGTCAAATCCATTTCAACAAGAAATAAGATATATCGCAAAACTGTCCAATGTTATACATGGCAAAAGCAGTGTTATATAGTCAATACTTCAAAGTATAGATTTGGAAACTTGCATCTATTATATGCATACATCAGAATATGGTACTTTAAAATACAGCATGGAATGAGAAAACTTGCCCGGAAATCCCGAAGTAGCAGTAAGTCTCAGGTTGGTCCAGTAATCTAGAATCAACACAAGGTTCAAGATTAATAACTTAAACGCTTTCACCATACTAAGTATATACTAACTCAAGTACAAGTCCATTTTCAAGTTAACTCCTTAAGATCCTCTACTCGAGCATGCTCGCTCACACATTTTTATAAAATTGAAATATAATCCTTTTAACACGAAATCTTTTCGTGGGTCTTCCTAAACGTACCTAGCATGTTAACACAAAGTTTCACATTCCAATAAGTCGCTTAAGGGGTTTGATCACTATCTCAAATTTCATGCAATGAACTACTTAGTTACGCGAAACCGCTTTCACTGAAACAGACATTTCTCTTAAACCGTAAATCGTAACGACGCGATTCTTTCGCTAAAACAATCTAGGAAACAAGGCCTACATGTTTACGGTCAGAAACTTCATGTTCATGCCCTTTAATGTAACCGTGATTTCTGCCTAAATTATCTAAGGAAATTTCGGCATGGTAACGGCGCTTATACGCGATTCCCGTGTTTTTCAACACTTCAAACAACCACCAATCAACAATCAACCAACCAAACCAACAACCATTATACTTCATCAACACATAAAAAACAGCCCCTAAACATTATCATACACTAAATCAAGCTTCACAAAATCACTCATCCTCAAATCGAACATAAGATTCACGAATCTTAACGATAACACGAATAACGACTCTAATCATTATTTCAACCATAAAACTCATATAAACAAAAAGGGGCAGAGGTTTTTATACCTTCCTTAGAGCTTGAGAGACATTAAAAATCACTTATAACCTCTAATAAAGCCTTGGGTGATCCTTGGAAAGCCTAGAGTTTACGATCAAAGAAGTTAGTTCTTGAAATCACTATTCATCCTCATCTTGTAAAATCCATAACAAATCGACAAATAAGAGTTTGATGCTAAGATTTTTACCAGACCTTGTTCACTTCATAAGCTTTCTTTTGAGATATATATCGTCAAATTTGAAGCTTCCTTGCTAGGGTTTTGAGCCCTATCTTTCCTCTGAACAGAAACTGGACAGATTGGGTTCTCCAACTTGGGGAAGAGATTTGGCTAGGCTACACTCCTTTGTTGACTATGAAATTTTGAAAGAATGTTACCCATGGAGTGGAGAAGCTATGGTTAAAATTTGGTGATTTAAGGATGGATAAAAGTGGAGATATGAAGTTTTCTTTGAGCTTGGTTTCTGCTGAGCAGAATTTGTTTGTTTTGTTTGGTAGTTGTGAAATGAATTAATACATGTATATATGTATTAATTTGTTTGGATGCATCTTCTACCTTTTGTGTTGTCAACACTTCATTGGTCCAAGTGTTGGCTTTACATAACACTTCCCACTTTTTGGTTAAATGCAAAAGGGCCATCCTTGTTATAGTTGACTTTCAAGCATGATACTTTGGTTTTTCTTCTTCCACCAATTGGACCGTCTTTGTGTCCTTTTAATAAAATCAATACGTTACAGCTTATATGTTGCATTTTATTACTCCACTGTGGCACAATCCCTTATCTGTTCCCTCTTTATTCCTTGTTCTTAGAAAATGTTCTCGCGTTTCTTCGAATATTCTCAATCTCTTTTTATAGAGTTCCTTAACTCTTGGTTAGCTTCCTTTTTGTTTAAATCCTTGAATCCACTTGATATAATTCTCTTGATGATCATGTAGGATATTTAATCTTGTCATAATTTCAATCCTTAATCCATGATTCATTTGCTTAATCGCTTAATCTCGTTGAACGCTCGCAAGGATTTCTTAAGTGTTCAATCGAAGTAGTTTACCGTAAACGTTCTTGATATCACTAATTCTTTTATTAAATCCATATCCATGGAATTGATAATTTAAATCCTCCAATATTTTCAAATAATGATTAATCCGTCCGTTATTGGTGAAATTTCGGAGAAAACAGAAAATGCTATTTTTCTGATTCTGACAGCTTTTGCATTCCTTCATTTTCAAAGTAGATCACTAATACGACTTCGAAAGTTCATTATCCCGACTCGTACATAGGGTGGTCTGAAAATCTTTTTCGGTTCAGAAATTTACTATTCATCAGGATTTTACTATTCATCAAAAAAAAATAATTTTAAACGAAGTCCAAAATTTGGGGTTATTACAGTCTCCCCTACTTAAAAGGATTCCGTCCCGGAATCTAAGAAAATAGCCGAGGTTACTCTTCCAATATGGTAATCTCCAGTTTTCAGGTTGACTCTTCAACTCTCTGGTTGAATTACAACACTTTCTCATTCCGGTCTGCGATATCTACCGGACGCTTTATATAAGCCAATTCTGGCTATGCACATATACACCCATTTTCTATCAACATTCGATTATTCTTGCAATCGGCGGTACAACACTTACCGTAACTTCGGTTGTCTGAAATGTTTCTTTCGGTCGGTCCGTCGGTCTGCGGATCCTACGTAGTACTCGCACTCAATCTCGTTGCCAAACGTGTTTGGAAAACTCCTCCCGAATCGGGAGTTCAATCATTGGTTCTTATCTGACACGATGGTGACTGGAACTCCACGTCACCCAACTATCTCTTTCGTAACTCTTCGGTTAACGATCTCTTGGTGATAACAAAATATGAGTAGACTCATTTGATCCATCAATTATAACTCAATTGACGTCATAGTCCGACTTGATTCTTGTTGATCCTATCACAGAATCCATTATATTAAAATTACATTCCTAATCAGGAATCTCTATTAACTGTGATAGTCAACTAGGTCTTTGTTCTGCCTTCATTTTCTGACATATCCAATATTTGTTTACCAATCGATAAATCCTTTTATTTATCCGACCACTTATAACATTTCCTTAACTTTCTTTACCTTTTTGTACTCTCGGTGTAGCTGTCTCTTTATGACAGATCTTTATTCCTTAATTCGTTCTGGCTTATTCAGGACCTTTAAATAATCCTTTATGTTCTCGTGACTTCAAACTTCATCCTTTCAGTTCTTCTTATTAGTCATTCCAAAGATTTAGCATCTTTCATTTCTTGAACATTTGGAATCCCAACTTGGTAAAATATACCTTATGATTCCTGGAAATTTTCTCACATTTCTCGATCCATTCAACTTTTTCAGTCTTTCGAGTAAGTCTGGTCAGTGGGGCTGCTATCTTAGCAAAATCTTGTACAAGTCTTCGGTAATATCCGACTAAATCCACAAAATTACTCACCTCAGTTGGTGTGGTTGGTCTTTCCTAGTTTGAAACGTCTCCTATCTTTGCAGGGTCAACCAGTACTCCTTTACTGTTGACCACATGTCCTAAAATTGTACTTCCTTTAGCCAAAACTCGCACTTTGAGAACTTGGCATATAACTTTTCTCTCCTCAGTGCTTCTAACACGATCCTCAAATGTTCTGCATGTTCTTCCTCGGTCTTTGAGGTAAACCTAAATATTGCCGATGTCACTATGACATACTTATCCAAATACTTCTTGAAAAGTCTATTCAGCACGTCCATGAAAGCTGCAAGGGCATTCGTCAGCCCAAACGACATTACTAAAAACTCGTAGTGTCCATACTTGGTGCGAAACGCAGTCTGGGGTACGTTCTCAGGCTTAATATTCAATTGGTGGTATCCAGTTCTTAATCAATATTCGAGAATTTAACTGCATCATGCAGCCGATCGATCAAATCTCGGATCCTTGGCAGGGGTATTCATTCTTAACAATTAGCCTATTTAGCTCTCGATACTCTATGCACAGCCTCATGCTGCCATCCTTTTTCTTCACCAATAACACGGGGTGCATCCCACGGTGACGCATTTGGTCTTATCATTCCTACAATTGAGCGACTAATTTCTTCATCTTGACTAGAGCTAGTTGGTACGGGGCCTTCGAAACTGGCGCCGTTCTTGGAGCTAATTCTATAGCAAACTTTATTCCTCTATCGGGTGGTAACCCTGAGAGATCTTCTGGAAATACATCCTCGAATTCGTTGATAACAGGGATATTCCGCATACCAGGTGCTTCCCTTTTCGTATCTATCACGTAGGCCAAATGTGTTTCATATCCTTGGAGATCAAACGTTTGCTCGTCCGATAATCTGAATTCTTACTTCCTTTCTTTCTCAATCTATTCGCGTTTCATACTCTATTTTCTTTATGCCCATTTCTTTCTCGTCCACTTTGCTTCCATTTCTATCATAGTCGTTTCATTAACCAAGGTAACATAATCAGTCGTTTCGAACACTTCGTTATTCTGAATTCGCATCATGCGAAACAAACCTTGGCAATTTCCGAAAACTTCGATTCATAGTTGTCCTACTCATATATCTTGGCTCTCAGCTTCAACACTCTCCTTTTTCCAAATACTAAGGAAAATACTTGCATGGTACCAGGAATACTTCAAGCAACAGAATGCTTTATGTATATAATTTTTTTTTTTTGTAAAAATTCTCGCTGAGGGGGCAACCTGATTAGGTCTCAATCAAATTATCGTTTGAAAATCTTCCCACCATACTTCACTGCATACAAATGCATCGTGAATTCACTTATATAAATTTGACCAAAGGTTGAACTTAGTGATACAATAACTAGTTCATTTCAATAAACATTAACAACTAGCTGAACAAAATTTGCTAGTTCGATTAGTTTGGGACGCAGCATCTAGCTAGGATAATTAGCTAGATTTTCATCATATCATTAAAATTTCAACTAGTTAGAACAATTAACTAGTCACTCATTATGGCATGTGCAATTAGCCATTTTCAATCTACTAGTACAGAATCTCGACATTGTAGCCAAAGAAAGAAAGAAAACAACATTTTGACTACTCGGATAATGAATTGAAAAGAAGAGTAAATAAGTTTAGGGTGAACAAAGTAATTATAAACTTTGAATAGAATATAAGCTTTGAATAGAAAGTTCCTGGTATCGGGACAATCGATAACCTCCCATCAAATATTTCTCATCAGTGAAACGGTCCACCCAAAGGTATCTCCGTACATAAATTTTATCAAATTTTCCAATAGAATTGAATTCGGAATATCAATATCAAATTGATATCCTTTCTACGATTTCAACGTCTGATGTGCAAATCTCTCCTTAATAGAAGAAAAGAATTCACGAGTAGTCTCTGAAATATACATCATCTATGTTTTAGACACATAGCTAGATATTTATGAATTCGACTGAGGAGTCCAAGAAAAGAAATCGAATATCAAAATAATCGTTAAAGAATATTCGTCAAATAATTAAGGAAGCATTAATGGAACATTCCTTAGATAATTGAAAGAATACGAAATAAATTATAGACCTGGAAGGATAGATGAATAATGGTTCCCTCTTCAGGTCGTCCTGGAACATGAACAAAACGCTCCGGGGAGTAATGGTAACTTAATTCTGCGTATTTAACCCTTAAGGTAATGAGTGGAGGAAAGAAAATGAATAAACTAAATATAACAGTTGTTGGTTGCATCCCAAGTTGAAGTAGGAAATTAAAGGGGTTACCTGACATGAACTATTCAAGGTAACATAGGCAGGAACAGTTTTAGATTAAGGAGTGTACCAGCAAGTAGATACCAAAAAGTCAATGGTCATCATAATTTCTAACATCACCCGTACGAGGATGATCTTATCTTTCTGCCTTTATGGCTTATGGTACTAACCAACGGTACCTCAAAATCGTACAAGTCCTTAAATAGGTTGGGAGTTCGAACATATTTGTCATTCCACGATAATCATCCCGAGATTGAGCCTCTTACGGCCGCATCAACACATCCTCAAAAGATGAAGGTCGATTAACGTATATGTAATTTCTTAACACTAGTCGTATCGAATGAATCCAACCCCAGGCCACCATAGGTCTCGTTCCTCGTAGGTCCTGAGATTGTCGCATTGCTCGTTGCAACCATACGTGTCTTTATCAGAATCACGCTATTCATTCTTCATATCTTTGATTTCTGAGTTGAACCATCATGGCCTATCGTACGAAATGTACTCGCGATGCGATTTAGCACGTTCGTCTCACGATAACGTTCTGGTACTACAAGTACACAAAAAAAATCTTCCTCTTAGGTAACAAAATACCCATCGACGGAAAAGACACCAACTCTGGTGAAATCGTTGTTCTCAAGGCTTGGACCTTATACACAAGATAATGCCTTAACTAGTCCACGCAATTTAGTAATTCGGATCGCGTAAAGGACTGTAAACGTCTCAATCTTCACATGTGTTGCCTTCTCGTGGCAAACTACGATGAACTTCAAACACTTAGGTTCTTACTAAGTCAAGTTATCCATTGGTATTGGCCATTCCGACCTTACCCCAACTGCAACCGAGACTCTGCTTCACGTCTTATCTTAATGTTTTTGATAATCCGTGTACAATTCTAAACGTCCTTCTCATCATTATGATGATCTTCAACGGTCCTATCGGTCCTCCGATAAGTCCTCAACTAAACTCTTTAATCTCAACATCCTCAATGGCACCACTTCCGGTAGTCCACTTAACGAACTCTATATGAGTCCTCTCGTCATTCTCTTACTTCAATATAACTCTTAACACTCTCATATCCAAGTTTATAACTTAACGCTCTGATACCATTTCTGTAACACCCCCAGATCCGGGGTCAGGAATCTGGGTTGTCACGCTCCATCAATGATACAATACCTGCATTACTTACAACATTCTTATAAAACAACTCCAAAGACCCCAATCACTTACGCACACACACACAAGTTATAGCCTTGGAAATGAGCAACAATTATCAGCATTTGTTATTACAACCCAAATGTACTATCCAGTACCTCATCTATTATTTACAACCTCTACCTGAAGTTACAAAAATAGACCTCACAATTCTATACAAGGTTTAGTAATACAAACCCACTCAAAATAATTCTCACTAATTCAAGCTGCAACTATTCTGCTCACACCGACAGTATCCATCCTGCATCAACTAACTCCAGGGTGGCCTCTCCATTCCCTTGCTCTCGTAACACGTGGTGGATTCGACAATGTTTTCCTCATGCTAAAATATTTAATAAAGCAAGAATGAGCTAATAGTGCTCAGCAAGAAATCTATCCCAGTTTAAATCTTTAAACCTTTTTGGAAGATAATCCATATGGGATCAAAGTTTTTAACACTACTAGGGTCTAACCCCAAAATAGTATACCGTTCAAAACACCGTATGACTTATAATCATACTTATATACTCTTCGTAATCATTTGGAAATCCTTGGTATCAGTATGATAAACCAATACTCAAAACATATCTTTTTTTTTTAAAATAGATATCAAATATTGGAATCAAGTCTTAAAGCCTATTCATTGATTCAAAACACTATATAGTTCGAAAATATCTTTGTAACCACATGTTATGCCTTTAACGGATAAGAGACTAGTATAACATAAAAGATGAAGTTACGAGGAAAATTAATATAATGTTTCTGTAACCCAATATCCACTTATGCATATATAATCTGAGTAAGGTTTTCTCAGAGTCATAACTCATAAAATAAAAGATGAAGTTGCAAGGATTTATTGTAACTTCATTTTTGAACACTTTTCAACCCCTGCCAACATGATCGGTAAACCTGTACCACGGTGTCATCGTTAGTCCCTTTCAATACATGTTGCAGAACCCCCTGCCAACATGATCGGTAAACCTGTACCAAGGATGTCATCTGTAGTCCCTTTCAATACATGTTGCAGAATTATCCAAAATGGATGATGAACTAATACCGGAGTTGCTAACGCGCCCGTCGTACCAACCTTACTATGATCAGTAGCAGGTCGTACAACAAAAATATGTTCTCTACATGTAGATGGAAGAATCACGACAGCCTAACATTGTCTACTGCCTTCCCGGATCTCCCGGCCCACTTGGTGCAATAAAATGGATGGGTCGGCGCAACTGGACCACTTACACCACTCCTAGTTCGGATGAAATCCATGACTCTGAAACGTAAAGATCGTCCTCCTTTCCCCAAGTGTAATACTTGTTGATACGACTCCACTAAGTAGTTATATCTAGGTTGGAAAGGAAGATTCTCCAATATTTCCCAAGCTATTGCTTGTTAATGGATATCGACTTGTTCCATCAATTTATCCCTCGAGCGTTGAGGTGGTAACACAATATTTGACTTGCAGTAATTAAATTGCTCCGAGAAAATATCTGTCCCCTGACAGTTTTGAGTTGAGAGTTTAAAATGAGTAGCAGTCACTTAAATCAGGTTTCCCATATTTTTGATAGTTGAGCGAGCATTTAAATCCTCTTAAAAGACATATTTAAATGGAAAAACAGTGTTTGGGAACCTCTTTTTGATTTAAAAATAATTAATAATACAGCTTAGAGTATCCTTCGTAATTATTGAAGGTCGAGGATAAACTTTAAATAATATTACTCATTTTAAAACGTGTTAAAAGTATTTAATAAATAATCGAATAATATTTATTAAATAAATAAACTTTAAACGAATATTCAAAAATAATATTCATTAAATAAATAAACCTCGAAGGAATATTCAAACTAATATTCATTAAATAAATAAACCTCGAATGAATATTCAAAATAATATTCATTAAATAAATAAACCTCGAATGAATATTCAAAATAATATTCATTAAATAAATAAACCTCGAATGAATATTCAAAATAATATTCATTAAATAAATAATGATTAAATGAATATTCAAAATAATATTCATTAAATAGACAATTATCGAATAACAGTTACCCGATATCTTTATCGGAAAAATAATCTTTCATAATCAAATCATAAAGCAAGTATCACAATATACTTTCGAAAACAGTTATGCCTTCCATTATCATATATAACAGAAATAGTATTCAAATAGTATTTCTCGACTGAGATAATACTCAAATAACATTCCTTGAAAGATATAGTATTCTGCCGATGGAATCCCTCCGGGTTTCCACGGCTATCTACATATTTCAAAATACCGACTCCCGATCTAGAGTCGAAAACAATGAATATGCTCTTATATTTAGAGCTACCACGTAAACCGGTTCATAACTACTTAACTCAAAAGATTTTATATAATCCAAAGGTCAAATCCATTTCAACAAGAAATAAGATATATCGCAAAACTGTCCAATGTTATACATGGCAAAAGCAGTATTATATAGTCAATACTTCAAAGTATAGATTTGGAAACTTGCATCTATTATATGAATACATCAGAATATGGTACTTTAAAATACAACATGGAATGAGAAAACTTGCCTGGAAATCCCGAAGTAGCAGTAAGTCTCAGGTTGGTCCAGTAATCTAGAATCAACACAAGGTTCAAGATTAATAACTTAAACGCTTTCACCATACTAAGTATATACTAACTCAAGTACAAGTCCATTTTCAAGTTAACTCCTTAAGATCCTCTACTCGAGCATGCTCGCTCACGCATTTTTATAAAATTGAAATATAATCCTTTTAACACGAAATCTTTTCGAGGGTTTTCCTAAACGTACCTATCATGTTAACACAAATTTTCACATTCCAATAAGTCGTTTAAGGGGTTTGATCACTATCTCAAAGTTAATGCAATGAACTACTTAGTTACGCGAAACCGCTTTCACTGAAACAGACATTTCTCTTAAACCGTAAATCGTAACGACACGATTCTTTCGCTAAAACAATCTAGGAAACAAGGCCTACATGTTTATGGTCAGAAAATTCATGTTCATGTCCTTTAATGTAACCGTGATTTCTGCCTAAACTATCTAAGGAAATTTCGGCATGGTAACGGCGCTTATACGCGTTTCCCGTGTTTTTAAACACTTCAAACAACCACCAATCAACAATCAACCAACCAAACCAACAACCATTATACTTCATCAACACATCCAAAACAGCCCCTAAACATTATCATACACTAAATCAAGCTTCACAAAATCACTCATCCTCAAATCGAACATAAGATTCACGGATCGTAACGATAACACGAATAACGACTCTAATCATTATTTCAACCATAAAACTCATATAAACAAAAAGGGGCAGAGGTTTTTATACCTTCCTTAGAGATTGAGAGACATTAACAATCACTTATAACCTCTAATCAAGTCTTGGGTGATCCTTGGAAAGCCTAGAGTTTAAGATCAAAGAAGTTAGTTCTTGAAATCACTATTCATCCTCATCTTGTAAACTCCATAACAAATCGGAAAATAAGGGTTTGGTGCTAAGATTTTTACCAGACCTTGTGCTCTTCATAATATTTCTTTTGAGCTATAGATAGTCAAATTTGAAGCTTCCTAGCTAGGGTTTTGAGCCCTATCTTTCCTCTGAACAGAAACTGGACAGATTGGGTTCTCCAACTTGGGGAAGAGATTTGGCTAGGCTACACTCCTTTGTTGACTATGAAATTTTGAAAGAATGTTACCCATGGAGTGGAGAAGATATGGTTAAAATTTGGTGAATTAAGGATGGATAGAAGTGGAGATATGAATTTGCTTTGAGCTTGGTTTCTTCTGGGCAGAATTTGTTTGTTTTGTTTGGTTGTTGTGAAATGAATTAATACATGTATATATGTATTAATTTTTTTGGATGCATCTTCTACCTTTTGTGTTGTCAACACATCATTGGTCCAAGTGTTGGCTTTACATAACACTTCCCACTTTTTGGTTAAATGCAAAAGGGTCATCCTTGTTATAGTTGACTTTCAAGCATGATACTTTGGTTTTTCTTCTTCCACCAATTGGATCGTCTTTGTGTCCTTTTAATAAAATCAATACGTTACAGCTTATATGTTGCATTTTATTACTCCACTGTGGCACAATCCCTTATCTGTTCCCTCTTTATTCCTTGTTCTTAGAAAATGTTCTCGCGTTTCTTCAAATATTCTCAATCTCTTTTTATAGAGTTCCTTAACTCTTGGTTAGCTTCCTTTTTGTTTAAATCCTTGAATCCACTTGATATAATTCTCTTGATGATCATGTAGGATATTTAATCTTGTCATAATTTCAATCCTTAATCCATGATTCATTTGCTTAATCGCTTAATCTCGTTGAACGCTCGCAAGGATTTCTTAAGTGTTCTATCGAAGTAGTTTACCGTAAACGTTCTTGATATCACTAATTCTTTTATTAAATCCATATCCATGGAATTGATAATTTAAATCCTCCAATATTTTCAAATAATGATTAATCCGTCCGTTATTGGTGAAATTTCGGAGAAAACAGAAAATGCTATTTTTCTGATTCTGACAGCTTTTGCATTCCTTCATTTTCAAAGTAGATCACTAATACGACTTCGAAAGTTCATTATCCCGACTCGTACATAGGGTGGTCTGAAAATCTTTTTCGGTTCAGAAATTTACTATTCATCAGGATTTTACTATTCATCAAAAAATAATAATTTTAAACTAAGTCCAAAATTTGGGGTTATTACAAATAATATGCGTGAACTACGATCTTTTCTGAAAACCATGCATATTAGCTATAATAATCAGTCTAAAGAAAATATCAGAATCTTAAATGAAGTAGCTGATATTAAAAAGAGGAATGACTATTTAGAGGCTGAATTAGTAGTTTTGACAGATACTAAGAACCTGTGTGATAAACTCAAAAGGATAGAGATAGAACATATGCTAAAAATAGAGTCTTTAGAAAAAGGAGTTAAAGAAAGAAAGAGAACAAATTAGAGTGTGGACTAATTCTGGTAAACAGACCCATCTTCTTATGCATGCTAAAAATTGGAAGAAATGCTTAGGATACAAAGAGAACAAGGAGAAAGAAAAAGAAAAAGTCACTTTATCCACACACATAAAGTTTGTTCTAGAAAGTGAAATAAAAAAAACTCTTCCTTTGAAGAAGGATCAAGTTCTAGTACTAAGGTAGTTTTTGAGGAAGAAATGACAGAAGAATTAGTTTATGATATGGAGATTGAATCAATCTCTAGTGAAGAAAATAAATCACATGTCTCTAAAACTAGCACTGATATTCCTATGTATACTCATGCTAAAATTAGTACTGAATCTGTAAAGAAAAATGTCAAGAAAGAAAAGAACATAGGTCATCTCTCCTCTGGAAAGTTAAAGAAAAAAATTAGTGCAGCTACTGGTGTTAAAAATGAGAAAATTCCTAAAAGACACAGAAACGGGAAACAGGGAATTGACAAGTCTAATGGTTATAAGTATATTCCTAATGCTCCAAGAAAGACATGTCATATTTGTGGCAACACTAATCATCTTGCCATTGATTGCAGGAAGAATAAAAAGAAGAGAGTTGATATTCCTATATATGATGTTAGGAGTAGAAAAGTTGGTTATAAACCACAGAATCCATGTTCTCACTATGGTAGTAGTTGGCATTCAGTTTACACATGTAGCAGTTATCATAACTTGTATCATGACAATTATGTGCCTTTGCCCAAATTCAATAAAAGTGCAAGTTTTGATAATAAAGTGATTCTGTCATCTATGCATGTGTATGTTAAGAAAAACTCTGTTAAATCAAGTTCAACTGAATCAAAGTCAGTTGAAAATGTTTTAAGAAAAAATTCCGCTGCAATTCTTAACAAAAAATTGAAAAATAGAACCCAACAAGTGTGGGTTCTTAAAAATTCTAACTGATTGAGATACTGATTGCAGGGCAACAGGAAAAATGTTCTAGTTCTGGATAGTGGATGTTCAGGACATATGACTGGAAATAAGTCCCTGCTGTCAGATTTTGAGAAGAAAGCTGGCCCAAAGGTTTCCTATGGAGATGACAATATAGGACACACCTTGGGATATGGCAATATTGTGATTGGAAATGTCATCATTCAAAATGTAGCTCTGGTAGAAGGACTGAAGCACAATCTCTTGAGCATCAGTCAAATTACTGACAGAGGTTATCACATCAATTTTTATGAAGGACATTGTGAGATAACTAGCAAGAAGGATGGAAAAGTAATTCTTACTGGTTATAGACGTGGTAACATATATGAAGCTAAATTACATTCTGCTACTGATGGAACAATGACGTGTCTGCTATCAAAGGCATCAGTAGATGAAAGTTGGAAATGGCACAAGAAACTATCTCATTTGAACTTCAATAATATCAATGAGTTAGTTAGAAAAGACTTAGTGCGAGGTCTTCCAAAGGAAATGTACTCTCCTGATGGACTCTGTGACTCTTGTCAAAAAGCAAAGCAAAAGAGAACCAGCTTCAAAAGTAAATCAGAATTCTCAATAGACACAGCTTATCATTTACTTCATCTGGATCTGTTTGGCCCCGTAAATGTGATGTCTATCAACAAGAAAAGATATACGTTGGTAATTGTCGATGAATATACGAGATTCACATGGGTCTATTTCCTTCACAAAAAGAGTGAAACTCCAGACATTCTGATAGAGCATGTAAAGTTACTAGAAACTGGATCCAGTAATAAGGTCAAGATTCTGAGAAGTGATAATGGAACTGAGTTTAAAAATTCAACAATGGAGGACTTCTGTAAATCAAAAGGAATTGTGCAGCAATTCTCTGCTCCTGGAACTCCACAACAAAATGAAGTAGTTGAAACGAAGAACAGAACTCTAATTGAAGCTGGAAGAACCATGTTGGAAGAAGCTAAATTGCCCACTTACTTTTGGGCAGAAGCCATTAATACTGCATGTTACACTCAAAATTGCACTTTAATCACAAGGCATGGAAAGACTCCATATCACATGATTAAGGGAAAGAAACCCAGTGTAAAACACCTGCATGTATTTGGTTGCAAATGTTTTATCCTGAGATCTCATCCTGAGCAACTTGGAAAGTTTGATACAAAAGCAGATGAAGGAATTTTTGTTGGATATCCGGACACAACAAAAGCATTTAAAGTATATAATCTGCGAACCAAGATTGTAAATGTCTCAGTGAATGTATCATTCGATGACAGAAGAATCACTGGAATTTCTGAAGATTCTCATGAAGAACTGATTTTTGGAGATGAACTAGAATACAATAGTAGTGGTTGTGATGTTGAGGGGGAGCCTGTCACTGAAACAAATTCTACTGATACCACTACCGATGGACAGTCTACAGAAAACACTTCTGCAAGTACTGATGAAAGTACTGATATTGACAGTACATCAAGGGAAAACAGTCAGGAAACTCTAAATTTCAATGAAGCCACTCAGGCAACTGATTTAGGGGGAGCTTCACACTCAAATGAAGATGGTTCTTTTGAAGGCACTGATGCAAGGGGAGCATCTAGTACAAGAACTCAGTTACCACCAACAAGAAGATGGACACAAGGTCACACTCCTGATCTAATAATTGGAGATCCTGACGCAGGTGTTCAGACTAGAAATGCCACTCAGAATGAGTGTCTTTTTCACAATTTTCTATCTCAAGAAGAACCAAAGAGAGTTGAAGATGCTTTAAAAGATGTTGATTGGGTAACAGCCATGCAAGAAGAACTAAATGAGTTTGAAAAAATGAAGTATGGAAACTTGTTCGATTGGGTAACAACCATGCAAGAAGAACCAAATGAGTTTGAAAAAATGAAGTATGGAAACTTGTTCCAAGACCCAAAAATAGATCTGTTGTGGGAACTAAATGGGTCTTCAGAAACAAGACTGATTCTGATGGAGTTATCACAAGAAATAAAGCTCGTCTCGTCGCAAAAAGGTTATTCTCAACAAGAGGGTATAGACTAAGACGAAACATTTGCTCCAGTTGCAAGACTTGAAGCCATCAGAATATTCCTAGCTTATGCTGCACATATGAAGTTTAAAGTTTTTCAGATGGATGTGAAAAGTGCTTTCCTGAATGGGGAACTGGTGGAAGAAGTATATGTTGAACAACCTCCAGGATTTATTGATCCCAAATATCCAGATCATGTATATCGGTTGGATAAAGAACTATACGGACTTAAGAAATCACCAAGGGCCTGGTACGAAACACTCACTCAATTTCCTCTTGATAGTGGATTCACAAGAGGTACCATTGATAAAACTCTGTTTTACATATAAAAAGGTAAAGACTTGCTTTTAGTCCAGATATATGTTGATGATATTATTTTCGGGTCTACTAATGACAAGATGTGTCAAAAGTTTGCTAAGTTAATGCAGTCGAGATATCAAATGAGTATGATGGGAGAAATGAGCTATTTCTTGGGACTACAAGTAAAATAGACTGATGAAGGAATTTTTATCAATCAGTCCAAATATACAAGAAATTTGCTCAAGAAGTTTAATATGCAAGACAATACTACTGCCAATACCCCTATGGCTACTGCTACCAAGCTTGATTCGAAGGAAGGAATGAGGTGGATGTAACAAGCTATAGAGGGATGATTGGTTCACTCCTATATCTCACTGCAAGTAGACCTGATATCATGTTTGCTACCTGTCTCTGTGCACGGTTTCAGTCACAACCAAGGGAACCTCATCTTATAACAGTCAAAAGGATATTTCGATATCTAAAAGGGACACCAAATTTGGGCTTACGGTATCCAAGAGCATCAGACTTCACTCTGATAGGTTACTCTGATGCTGATTTTGCTGGCTGTAAGATTGACAGAAAAAGCACTTCTAGGAGCTGTCAATTCTTAGGTGGTCGTCTAGTTTCATGGTTTAGTAAGAAGTAGAAGTCAATCTCGACTTCAACTGCTGAAGCTGTGTACATTGCTGCAGGAAGCTGTTGTGCTCAGATTCTCTGGATGAAAAATCAGCTGCTAGATTACGGTTTGCACTTCTCTAGAATTCCTATTTATTGTGATAATCAAAGTGCTATTGCAATGACAGGGAATCCAGTTCAGCACTCGTTGACCAAGCATATCAGTATCAGGTATCACTTTATTCGTGAGCATGTTATGGAAGGAGCAATTGAGCTTCACTTTGTTCCTACTGATCAACAACTGGTTGATATCTTTACTAAGTCTCTGGTAGAAGCTGTGTTTACAAAACTTGTAAATGAACTAGGAATGATCATGAACGAATAAGTACTGATGCCTGGTACTGATACTGATGAAATCCACTACTGATATAGTACTGATGGTTAGTTCAAGTTTTTTTTGCATTAAGTGATATTCTCTCTTCCACTTTGCAAATTAGTTGGGAGTTTGATCGTATAGTTCTGATGATTGTTTTCATGCTGGAAACAAAATAATCATAACAATCTTGTTATCATCAGATAAACATGCATTCATTCACATATATAAAGTACATTGATAAAGAAAACAATGGATTCAGTCATTCAATAATTCAGAATTCTTTACATTGACTTTATACAACATCTCCTATTCTTTTCTAGCTAATCTCTCTCTTCAATCTTATCTAAAATACTTATTACAGAGAGATGCCTTACTAAACTAGGACAAGTACTTGAATGCTATCCATCAGAGGTAGAACAAGTAGAGTCAGAAGCTATTGTGTGCTCTAACCTCTGATGACAACTACCTGTATGCTCAGTTGGAAAGAATACCAGAAGAGATGTCAATCACTTGACATCCCCCTGATGTTGGATCTTCATCTTCGTCTCGTCTTCTCTTTCCTTCTTGCAGCTTGCAGGGCTCAAGGAAAACCTCTTCCTCGGTACCCTCCAAGTAGCTTTTGCGGAGAAGCAAGAGACATGCATCAGCCGCAACCTCCTCTGCCAGAACTGGATCATCAAAAGGACCAGGTCGAATGATATGGACGTAAGGGTTTGATATAGGACCCTCAGCTATCTCATCATCGGTGATGAGTCCCTCCTCATCAAGAAAGATCAATGCAAGCAACTCATCAATAAGATAGTTTGCTTGCTGTTCCCACTCCATCTCCAAGAACTCTTTAATAGGCATAAACTCAAATACACCTGCCATATGATTTGCAATTTGTGTGTTTGTGTATTTTGTTCTTCACATTGACAGGTCTTTATATACCGAGCTTGGGAAACTGAAAGGTTTTAGCTATAGGGAATAAGAAGCGTGTTGAGTTCCAAGACAACATTTAATTGACTGTTGGACTCTCCTATTCTCCTATATTCTCTCTCTGATTCAGATTTATAATTGATAAATTCATTTTTATTGATTTTATTCTAATAGCTAAATGCAGGGAAATGTCTAAAATCTGATTGGCTGACAGGTGCCAAATCGCGTGTTTTTCACGTGCTATACAACCGTTGTGTATAGGCGCTATAATCACGCGTCCTCAGAAATCGTGCTAAGTCATTTTCTACACGATAAATGTTCCAGCACCATCATTATTCTTGTTTTTCAGAAAAATTTGCTGCACATTACACTCACAAAAGATTGTCCACTTCTCAACTTATCATATAATATTTTTTTTCTGTGTGATAATTTATCTCTCTCTCCAAGCTTTTTCACTATCAACAATGGCAGCAATTCACTTTCCAACTTCCACAAACAAGAATCTCATGAATAATAGTATCCTATTTGTCACGAACAATTACTCTGCTATTCTGGATAAGACAAAAGCCCCGTCCGAATTTCATCTCATCCTGGATTTTCTAGCTTCTAGCTCAATTGGGTTTGCTCTGACAGAACCCAAGGCAATTTCTGCACAAGAAGTGATGCAGATTTGAAGTACGGCAACCTACACTCCAGGTACTCCTAATACTCAACCCAGTCTCACCTTCTCCTATAGGAACGATCTGTATGAGGTCACTCCTACTATTGTTCAAAGAGCTTTGCACCTGGATAGTCCTACATCCTTTACTACCTTCTTTTCTGAGGCTGTACTTCGGGAGTTTTTCATCAAAATTGGTTATAATGGTGATATGACTCGAATGGGAAAACTGGTAAGGACTAAGCTTCAACAGGAATGGAATTTTTTCTTTGATTCCATTGGTAAGTGCTTCATGAACAAGAGTTCAAACTTTGATGCTCTCACTCAAGCCACACAAAACATTGGGTACTCTCTAATCTATGGTTATGACTTTAATATAGCTAGCATGCTTATTGATTCCATAGGAAGTAGAATACATGAGAATCGGGAAACTGTCTACTTTGGTCGTTTTCTGCAATTGTTTTTTAAGTACTTATGCCCTAATGTTGCTTTTCAAGATGAGAGCTTGTTACCTGTTTTTCAGAATACTCCTCGCTCCTTTCAAGAGTACATGATAAAAGGGAAACAAATGTTTCAGGGTGATGTTGTGTATCCTGAACAGGTCAGGCAGCTTCTGAGACAGAGATTGCCTACTGTTTATGGATTGGATCCTAGTACCATGATTCAGAGGTCTGATGTTGCTACCCCCTCTGGATCTAACCCTCGTACACAACTTAACAGCTTCCTACACACTTGAATCCCACCTCGGATGGCTCTCAAAAGCAATCAATTGTAAGACATACAAGGTTAGAAAAATCTGTGCGACATTCTCAGTCGTCAGGATCAAGGACCTTGTTACATCACCCCACTGATACTCTAGAGAAACAAGGTGATCAATCAGTTAGTATGGCATCCAAAATATTGGCCTCACGAAGAAAGCATACAACTGTGGTTGATACTGAGGATGATACTGATGATGATGATGTACCTCTATCATCGATATTCAAGATATCATCTGTGGCTGTGGCACATGAAATTCCTTCTCCACCACCGTCTCCCAAAAGACGCAGATTAAGGAAATCCAGTCTCTACTCTCATTTTGATGCCGTTGATGCTCTTCACAAATATTTTCATGACAATACTGTTGCTGATGCTCCTATCATGCATACATCGGAGAATATTTTGACTTCTGATACAGAGATTGTTCCTGATGCAGAACGTGCTCCTGATGCAGCACTTGCTCCTGATGCAGCACTTGTTCTTGATGCTGACACATCTAATGTGCATCCTTCTTCTGAACAAGTAGTGGTTTCTGACTCCAGTCCTCCTGTATCTGCACAGGCACGAAAGGTTGATATGTCCACTACACCACATGTGGGCAATAGCTACGCTTGTTTCAGTATTTCAAGCAAAAGTGTAACCATATATGTCTTAAAAATGGTCTAAGCCTACACATTTATTTAGTGTTAGCATTACTACAAATCAGTGTTACCGTAGACCTCATCTAGTATCTATGCTAACACCAAAGCCCGTGTAGCCGTTGCTCTTAAAGAAAAGTGTTACCAACTAATGTTAAAAAATAGGCGGGCTCATGGAATTGGACCAAGCGGGTGAATTTTTGACAAAAATTCACTGAATTATTAAGGCGGGTCAATTGTTCAATTCTCAATTATTCTCTCTCATTTATTTTCACTCTCTCGCTCTCTCTCTCTCTCTCTCATTTTCAACTCTCTCTTGCTCTCTCACTTTCTACTATCTCTCAGCTCTCAACTCTCTCTCGCTCTCTCTTTTTCAACTCTCTTTCTCTCTTCACAAAACATTAGGGCTTCACAAAAAATTAGGGCTTTTCAGTAACATTCTATAGAGTTCAATTTGAAGAAATTAGGGTTCGAGTACAATCTTCTTCGGGTCTTATTCGGATCTTCAGAAGAAATTAGAGCTTTTATATTGGGTTCAATTACAAGAAATTAGGGCTTGTTCGATTTTGTCTATTTTGGGTTCAATCTTCTTCAACTCTCTAGGCTCTCTTCACAAGAAATTAGGGCTTTTCAGGTCTTCTTCTTACTAACTCCTAATTTATTCTTCTTAATTGTTTCAATTTTGAATGTTTTGAGTATATTGTTATTATTATCGCTATTTTTTTTCTTTATCAGAACTTTTTTTAAATTAAGTTTTATCAGAGCTCTTACCAGGGGTCTAATTTGTGTACTAGTGAGGATGGTGGTCGAGTATCTTTCAATGTCAAGCCCTAAAAAGATTAAGTCTGAGGACTCTCAGAAACTGATGTGTTATGTGACCAGAAATTGGTTGATGTGTTAATTTTTCGCCCCACAGGCCAGAAACTGATGGTAAGCTCATAAAACGATAGTACTACTAAACCGCACAAGTAATAGTATTCCTTACGAATTATTGTTGATGTTTGTATCTAACAACTTTTCTGATGTTTGAATCTTGATCATTTTGTGCTCTACTGCCCCATTGCTGGCACTGAAGGTATAATGCTCTTTTTTCGATTAGTTTCGGGTTTTTAATTTATTGAATATTGGTTAATTATTTTGTATACTTGTGTAATATGATTGTGTTTGTGTTTATATGTGTAATTGTTTGTTTAGGTTGAAACTGATTTGGTACTGTATCGACAATTGTTAATTGTTTATATAAATGATTGAGAATATTATTAATTCTATGTCCGCGTAGTTCTTCTGGTTCCGTTCTGAGTTTATCGAATTAACAAACGAGGTCACATTGCTCAGTTAAGTGAATATGTGAGTTGGTGTTGTTTGTCAAGTTTTTTACTGAATTCTTAAATTAGCTAATTATACTTTTTCATATTATCACTTGACTGTAATACTTGATATATATATTTTGTGCTGCTAGTTGTGGTAGTTACGGATTACTATTATTTTTTGGTTAATGTCATGTTATGTGTTGGTAGGAGAATTATTAAATTTTCATAGTAAACCTATGTTATGTGTTGGCGGACAATTGTTTTGCAAAAAAGTATAATTTAGGGCAGTAAGTTTATTGAGAAGGACATCAAATTAGCCATAAATGATATAATACTAGAATGGTCATAACTCATCTAGATTGATCCTTCTTGCTTTACAATTTGATTGTGATGTAGTAAAAGATTGGTCTCTCTGTTTCTTTTTTCAGTCCCATTGTTTTGTATTAGTTATATAAAACACATCTAATATTTATTCCAGGAATTAGTTGAGTGGGAACATAATAGTAAAATTGATGGCAAAATGCATACTTATCTCTAATTGTTTTCTGAAAACAGTTGCTGATTTGATGCTATGGAGGCACAAGAATCTGAATCAGGAAATACTAATGGTTGCTCTTGCTACTTGGGTGGTGTTTGAGAAATCTGGATATACACTAGTATCATTTGTTTCTGGTGTTCTCTTGCTCTTGTTTTCCACTCTTTTTCTTTGGGCCAAAGCTGCTATAATTGTAAACCGGTAAGAGGGAATGTTGTTTGTGTGCTTCTTGAGTTCTTGGCCAAAGTTGAGGGTATTTTTGGCCAAAGTTGAGGGTAAGAGTTTAGATGGTTTGTGTGCTTTCATCTTTTCATGTAATTTCAAACCCTAACCTCAACTTTAGATCTCTAATTATTGTGTGTCTATATATTAATTTGGATGATTGATTAATATATTGCTTGATTTGATGTTAAAGTTTAATTTTATATATGATTTGTGTTTGAATAATTAAATCTATTAGTTTATTGCAGTTGTATGGATGATTAATGCAATACTGATTGTTACACTATTTCATTACATTTAGTCAAAAAATTGAATGTTTGGTGTGGTTTATTGGTTTCAATTTGTTGTTAAGTGTCTGTTTGTAGTAATGGTGACTGCTGACTGGTTTACGGAGATTGATCGCGTTTTGGATTAGATTTTAATGTTTTGTCTGCTTTGATTTGGTGTTAATTTTGTATCTGGAACGGTCAAAACTAGTTTAGGCTGTTGATTTTTAAACTGTATTATAGATTTAAAGGTTTGAGCTGAATTTGATGAAATTATAGGTGTCCGTAATCTAATCAAGGTTAAATGTGTTTGGCGGGAGTTAGAAAATTAAGTAACAATGTTCTGATGGCGATATAGATTTTTCTTATGTCTCAGTACTTGTAGGATGGGATACTTAGTCAGTATAGCATACATGACTTCTTTGGAGATATTAAAGGACTGAATTCAGGGAAGCAGTAAACGATAATGAAACTGGTTAGCACTTGAAAACAAGAGAGACTTCTATGAAGTCTTTTCATAAGTTTTTTAATTAAAGAGGTTCATATGTGTACTCTAATGGAAGAAATAGAAATATATCCATTTTCTTAAGTTAATGAAGAAGTGAGTGAGGATTATTACCCCTGACATAGTCACGGGGAAGGGGTTGGAGATTGAACATGTGCTGTTTGGCTGCAATTGAATCTTCGAAGATACCGTTTTTTCTCAACATCTACATATACTGTGTAAAGTATTCAGGGAAATGTATATGAACATGTTTATCTATCATTGTAATATTGAATTGCTGGTCTATAAGTTTTTCTTTCAAGCAAAATGCATGTTATTTGATTTAGATCTTTATAAAAAAATCCGCAGATAAACATGTTTACCTGCTATGAAAATATATGGCGTGCATGTGTATTATAGATTTTGGCTTGAGCAGGATATATGTTATTTGATTTTGATTCTTAACTTCAATGATATTATATAGGTATGGGAGCTGCCTATGGCACAGCAAAGAGTGGTGTTGGAGTGGCCTCCATGGGAGTGATGAGACCAGAGCTGGTTATGAAGTCAATTGTGCCAGTTGTCATGGCTGGTGTGTTAGGTATTTATGGTTTAATTATAGCTGTCATTATCAGTACTGGAATCAATCCGAAAGCAAAATCCTACTACCTTTTTGATGGTTATGCTCATCTTTCATCTGGCCTTGCTTGTGGTCTTGCTGGGCTCTCTGCTGGAATGGCAATTGGAATTATTGGTGATGCTGGTGTTAGGTATTGTTATTTTTATCTAAATATTTGATTTGCGACATTACATGGTTTCATAACTTTGTGCTTTGGTTGTCTGGTACATGTTGATAATATATTTGCTTAGGTTACCCTGTATAATTATTATTTGCTGCTGTATAGTATACATGTCTCCGTCAAATAGTAGTGTTTATGCTACTTTGTCCATGATTCATACTGCTGGTGTGAGTATAGTCTTGAACCAGAAGGAACATGGAACAACTCGTTCCCTTTGAAGAGTGTATAGAACTACATTCAACTGGAGAGGCAGTGGTGAAAGCTCCTGGTTTCCTCCTCCTCACTCATAATGGACGTACCTTCAAGTTAGTTGGCTCTACTTTCCTTTTTTCTGAAAGTTTGGAAAATTCATACAGGCGCATTGACAATCATATCACTATCTCGATCTTTTAATATATTTTTTAAAAGCTTTTAAGCCATGATCAGTTACAGACCATAAGTATCTAAGTAGCTTCCCCTCCATCACTTTCCTCTATTCTCACCTCACAGCTTTTCAGCTTTGTGGGAATTATATAAACTTAATTTGAAGTTATATCTTTATTTGTAGTAACTTCCAGGAAATTAAAGAGTTGTGTTCTCCTGCGCTCATGTATAATTAATTAATTATATCACTTACTGTTTGCTTGTGCCAAAGGCACATATTGTCACTTTTTGACCAAGTGCACATACTCACGGAAAGGCACATACCTTTTAGGCCTTCATAGTCCTCCGATTCAGTGTTTCTCTAAAGTATAATTTTGAAATTTCCTAAGATATTTGCATCTGTTTGTCAACATTGTTGTGGATCCAACAAATCTTAGTGACGGGTTACACTATTATGAAGTTTGTGGGGTCGACTGCAATGCACCATGGTGTGGTCCACTCTTCAGAGCCAATATCTGTGAGAAGCCGGCCTCCACTAATATCATTTACTGGAATGCCCTTTGTACCAGGTTAAGTAGCAATCTCTTAAAATGTTGTTGTATTAGATCTAGTAAATGTTCTAGCAATCTCTTAAAATGTTGTTGTATTAGATTATAGGCTGGAAAGATATTAGCAGCCGATGTTTCCGGTATATAATGCAGTGCATTACTAAAACTCGCTTGAAGAGGTGAATATAGCAGGAGTTGCTCGATATATGGAGAGATGATAATTTCTGAAAATCCATAGGATATGGACAAAGGAAATATTATTACCTGTTAACGAATGGATAACATGTTGCCTCTAATCATTTTAGTCTCTCTTTGTATGTTTTCTGTAGGGAACAACCTTTGTTTTAGAAGAATTAAAAGAAAACGTAAATCAAAAAGACAATTCTATTTGCTTTGAAGGACGATGACCCTAATGTATTTTGTTCTTCTGAATTTCTTGTTGAACATGAAATATTGTACGGAAATATATTGAGGTACCGCTAGGTGGTAGTTGGGTTGAGACAACCAATTTTTTTAAATAACGATCTTCTGTCTTCCAGGGCTGAATTCATTCTCCAGATGGATTCAGAGCTGTTAATGCTTTAGCAAGTCAACATGCATTCATGATCATGCTACCTTGTCTTTGGCATGTTGCTTCATGTGTATCTATTGCTAAGCAGACATTTTTTGACAGGATCATAGGTCGATGTCAAGATTTATTGCTTATGCATTATGTGCAGTTGATGAAGCTCTTAGAGATGCAAATTGGTTGCCATCTGAGCAGAAGGACAAGGAGAAAACTGTAAATGTCTAATTTGTTTTTCATATTAGAGATTACATTTTTTTGTTATACAATACAATTAAATGTGTATTAATGTTCACTTCCCTTTTGTATTTAGGGTGTGGTTGGATTTTCTAGTGTTGATCTTGATTATAGGGACCAAACCATGCTGCAGTGACAGCTTGTGCTACTGGAGCAAATTCTACGGCGATGCTGCAAGAATGATTCAATTTGGAGATGCTGACGTTATGGTGGCAGGAGGAACAGAAGCCAGCATGGCTGCTTTATCTATTGCAGGTTTCTGCAGGTAACCTCATTGTTTATTCTGTGTACTTCATATCTGTATGGTACTTTCTATAGACTTAGTCTGCAAAACAGAGCTTTAGATAAAATTTCAAGGATTAAAGACACAACTAATTCTTTTTTCTCTCATTCGGTCTGTATTTTGTAATTATAAGCCACCCGTCCTATACCAATGAAGCACACGATCAGTCCCAGACAAGCTTGCACACCATTAGTCGTTACCAGACTATATGTGTGTGTTTTAGGATTCAAATTATTTAGTTGACTTATATCCCAACTATGCTGATTTTTTTTGAAGATATCCTGAAATGATCTATGAGTATGAAATTATATATATAGTCCTGTTCATGTGTGAAAAAAGTGAAGTGAATATATGCAGCTGAGAATTAAGTCCTCTAAGAAATACTCTTAAGGGTGCTCATATTATTTGAGAAACACAGGAATATAAGAAAAGGGAAACATACTGAAAACAGTGGGTTCTAGTTCACGCAGTTTTTAGTAATGTAATTACTTTGTATACCTTAGGCTATTTAATTATATAATCTATTGCAGGTTAAGAGCTTTGACTACAAAGTACAATTTTTCCCTCAAGAATCCTCAATTAAAACAGTTTATCAGATCTCGAAGTTGTAACATTACACTGATCTTCAATTAAAATATTTATCTTATTTCAGAATAGGTGAAGGTTCTGGTATCCTGGTGTTGGAGGTAAGTAGAGTCATTATAAACTTTAGTCTACGGTAACACCGTATTAGAATATGTCTCCTCTTTAAAAACCAATGTGATGAAACAGTCCTAGAGAGTGTTGTGCTCTCTATATCTTTTAATATGTGAATACATTATATAGGGAAGTAAGTACTTCCTATTCAATTAGATATTCCTTGCATAATGTATTGACACTACTTTGTTGTTATAGGTTGAAGGGCTTATGATGGACATTGTTGCAGCTGAAGAAGAAATTACAAGATGGCCAGGAGCTTGAAGAGGCAAAACAAGCTCAACCTGATCTTCAATTAAAATATTTATCTTATTTCAGAATAGGTGAAGGTTCTGGTATCCTGGTGTTGGAGGTAAGTAGAGTCATTATAAACTTTAGTCTACGGTAACACCGTATTAGAATATGTCTCCTCTTTAAAAACCAATGTGATGAAACAGTCCTAGAGAGTGTTGTGCTCTCTATATCTTTTAATATGTGAATACATTATATAGGGAAGTAAGTACTTCCTATTCAATTAGATATTCCTTGCATAATGTATTGACACTACTTTGTTGTTATAGGTTGAAGGGCTTATGATGGACATTTTTGCAGCTGAAGAAGAAATTACAAGATGGCCAGGAGCTTGAAGAGGCAAAACAAGCTGTAATAGAGTCGGAGAATAAACTTAAATATAAAGAAGAAACAACAAATGCTGCCATGGCCGCAAAAGATGCAGCTGAGAAATTATTAAAGTTGGCTCATTTGAGGTCTTCTAGGCTTAGCTACTCCATGGTAGTTGAGTTGGGTTTTAGATGTTGGTTTTTGTAGTAGATATGGATGATTGATTATTATGTATTGGAATTGTGTGAATTTGATGTAGTTATTTTAGATGGTTTTTTTATGTATTAAAATGGCTTCTGAACAACTTGCTTATGTATTGGAATGTTTGGTAATATTTTGAATGGGAAGTTCTATATTTCAATGTCATATGTTGCTATTCTGTATTTAAAGTGTTGGTAAAAAGCATGCAAAGTGTAACCATTGACTCCAAAGTATTTAGTCTTTATGTGTTGGCAAAAATATAGCAAAATGTTGGCACCAAATCTAAAAATGTTTAAGAAAAAGTGTAGGCATAGTGGTAAGGGTGTTGGTAAAAACATCTAAGTGTTTCATAATTTGGTGTTAGAGTAGTACTGAAAATGTGTTGGCATAGGTCTATAGCAATACTATTAGTAGTGTTACTACAAAGATAACTGTGTTGGCATAGATATAGCAACAACTAATAATATGTAGCCACAGAAATAAAAAGTGTTGGCGTAGGGGTCTACGCCTACACATTTCTCCCATGTTACCAAAAACTACAAAAGTGTTGGCGTAGACCCCTATGGTAGCGGCCATTTTTCTAACACCCTCAAATTTGGTCAAAGTGTAGCCATAGCCTGTTTTTTTCCTTTTACCAACAGTTTTTTGGGCTATAACCACACTTTTTCAGGTGTTGCTGAATCTGACTTATGGCGTAGTGGTCATATGATCGCATCAAAAGACTGGAACATGCAGCCAGAAAGGAAATTGCTGAGACTGCTGGTCAGAAAAGGAAGATATGTTTTACAAGAACAAAGAAAAGGAATGTTAAGGCAAGAACATCCTTTGCTCCTAGTATTGATCTGGATACAAAAGAACCTAGTTCTCAAAGTGAACTAGCGGTCCACATAGATCAAGCCCCACAAGAACCATCTACTCAAAGGGTGGATGAAGGCATGGAGCAGTTATATCAGGTTCCTCTACCCTCTTCTGTGTTACTTCCTGAAAGTGATCAAGGCACTCTAGAAGAGGATATCATTGCTTATTTTGATGAGGACACGTCTCAAGGACAGGACACACAAGAACCTTCAGTACACTTTACTGAAGCAGTCCCAATTGTCCAGGCTCCACAAGAACCTTTCATTCAAAGTATGGAAGCATGCCAGACTGATGCCAGGCAAGCTCTAATGATTCAACCATTGTCCTCTCGTCCTTTGGATACTGAGGAATCAGGTAATGTCACTAATCCTGACTCTGCTATGGTTGTTTATTCTTCTGGTGTTAGGTTGACTACTGACAGACCCTTGATTGAGGGAACCCCTGTCAGTATGACTGCACTCTATCCTTCTCTGCCATCTCTTATTTCTTCGTTTCTAAGTGCTCTGAGCCTTTTTCGTGAGAATGAGAGAAAAGATTTATAGAAAAACAGAATTTTTTATAGGCAATCTCCTGAACTGGCAAAAGGAGAGGTAGAATTGAGTGAGAATGTTGTGCATTCGAGTGAGGAAAATCTGACTATTAAAAGTTCAGATATTGTGTTGGTGAGCGGTGATGAGATCATTGAAAAAGAAAAGAGAGATCTAGGAGTTACTGATTTTTCTGTTGGCACATCCTCTACTCCTCCAGGATCAGTCTCATAGCTCTCATTCCGGTTCTGATAATTCTGATCCTGATGATTCTTCTAATGATATACTAACAAGTCACATGCGAGCTCAATGGAATCATTCTTGGACTGATCCTTCCGCTCCTGTTGGAATTACTGGTGCTCATTATCACTTGGCTACTGCTTTTAAACAAATTAAAAGTTCAGATCTCCAAACTCATCTCAAAGGTACTTCTCTCATGCTTAAAGCTATTTTTGAAGAGATTACTGATGTTAGGACTTCAACTGCAAAGAGTATTGCTGATGTGGTGGGTGCGCATGCTCAATCTGCTGCTCGTCAAACAAGAGACTTCTCATGTGTTCACAGAGATCATGTCTCTCTTGAACAACGAATTGCAACTCTTGAGCAAAAGGCTGAATCTATGAATGCTAAGCTGGACTTACTTATTTCTTCTCTTGTTCCTGATGCTGGTACTGATGCCAAAAAGGGGGAGAAAGTAGTGCCAACCAAATGCTCTCCGGAGTTAGTAGTTCAAAGAAGGGATGACGCTCCTGATGGAGGCTCTAGTCAGAAACAGGTATCTATTGACGCTGTTGCTAGGACACGAATCACTGTGTCTAAACAAAGTCAAAGACAGTAGTCAACTCAAGTCTCTGGATCTGGTTCTAGAATGCAATCTCATGATATTATAGTGACAACCGCTGAGCAGGCAAAGAAGTTTAATCAGACTGTGAATATTGATGGAACAGAATATACTGTGCATTATAAAGATCCCAGACTTGAAGCATTCAATGAGCATCAAGCAAGGAAACTTCTTTAAGAAATGTATCCTGATGAGGATGTAGAAGAAATGGTGGAAGCTCAAAGGATAGAATATGAAATGTTGAATTCACAGAAAAGAGCTGTCAGAAGTGGAAAGAGGGGTAACAAGTCTAGAGGTAGAAGTCATGGTAGAGGAAGAGGAAGAACTACCAAGTCATTTTCAGAACCTCAAAAAGGTATTGTGATCAAAGAAGGATCAAATACTGATACAAATATATCATCTAAGTTACCTAATGTTTCTGCTAAGAGAAAAGGAAAGGAAGTTCTTGAAGGTCCATCTCAAATGATAGCTACTGAGCAAATCTCTGTAGAATCACATGAGGAAGAAGAAAAGGAGGACGACATTCCGTTAGTTCAAAGAAGGAGAAGAAGGGAAGACTCAGGGAATGATAGACATATATTTCTTGTAAGAACATCATTAAATATAGAAGCAACTAAGCAAGCAGAAAAATAATATCTTAAGTCTTTACAACAACGAAGCTTCACTAAGTCAGGATTCATGCTGCAAGAATATCTGAGAAAGAAGGAGGATGTTGCAAGAAGTTCAAGAAATGCTTATGAATTCAAGAAGGTTAAGAGTTACAAAGGAAGAGGCTATGATGTCAGGGAAGATAAATCTCATCTTCACCTCAATGAGATATTCAAATCAAGTGGACATCTCAAAAGTCTCCATGGAATTCCTGGTGTTGGTGGATCTGGAAAATTCAAGAGATCTTATGAAGAGTCTGTGAAAAAGAATGACTGTCGGAGTACAGGAACTCATGGAGGTATCGGGCATCCTGATGCATAAATAATTCCTCAAGCAACTTCATATGATCAAACATGCCTGACAGAAAATCTGAGTGACAAGGTGACTCAAAAACATCTTGACAAACTGATATCTGTTCAGATGATCTACGATGTCTACGATGGAAATCTGCCTCAAGAAAAGTTGTTTTACTTTTTCAAGGATGGAACCACTTTTGTATTAACATCTTTAGACATTTCAATGAAGAATCTGGAAGAATTAAGGTATGTGCTATATCTGTTTGTTCCTAAAGATGATCTATGTGTTAAGTGGAAAAAGAAGATTCAATCCAGTATTGATTTGCGATGGCACTGAAGTCTAAAGATAGTGGATATGTTCCCAAGTACATTGACATGGATGGATGTGAAGTGGAAATGAAGAAGGGCAATGCGTTTATTGCAACTTCTCTAGGCATTACACATTTGACCTTTAGTCCTGACAATGAGAGGTTTAAATGTATATATCTAGATGAAAGAAGGCTGAAAAGTTCTATTGAAGATCTGAGAGCTGCAATTTATCAGACATACAAAGATAATGAAAGTTTGAAGAAACTTAGAAAGAAGATGATTGATTTGATGTTGGCAGAGGAAGAGAAGTTGATGAAGAAGTTTCTTCAGAGGAATACAGGATTTGTAAAAGTGTCTGATTTTGACGAATATCTAAGGCATAATTCTCATCTTTATCCTGCAAGCATTTAACGGAGGTTTTGGCATCATTAAATCAAGGGAATTTATGCTTTGTTTCAGAAATTATAAATTGGGGGAGATTGTTGGAAAATGATGATTTAGTGAATGTATCAGAGTCGAGTGGCATCAGTACCTACATCATCAGTCATCATCAGTAGTGGATCAAATCAGAAGGTATGATGATTGATACTGTTCCATGATTTCAGGAGAAGATTGATTTGCCAGGATATGTATCACCGAAGCTGTTACAGAAGATAAGCGACAAGAAGATAAATCTAATTAAATGAAGATTATCCTATGTAATAGAATGTGTAGCTGTGTGTGTATATAAACACAGGATAGGTTTTACGAGAGTAATTACTTTACACGAGTATTTTACAAACCTAGCAGCTCTTAATAACTCATAGTTTCTTGAGAGAGTTTGTATCAGCAAAGATTAATAAAAAATGGTATTGATTGTTTTAAATCTGTTTATTCGATTATTTCATACGATTATATTCAACCCCCCCTTCTATAATCGATATCTACTGGGTAACAAAGTGTGTTGTCACTCCTGCTGACCAAGTACAGATTGTGACTTCTTCTGGCCTTGAGGAAGCCGAACAGTTGGGCTCCCAAGCCATGTATCAGGTATTTATCTCACTCAGTATTCTTTGAATTGGTCCTCATATTTGAAACCAACATCTCTTAACTCATTTTGTGTACCCGTAGGCTAATGTGTACTTTCAAGCTGTCATTTTCCAAGGCAAGGCCTTCAAGGAGAAGGAAAGGGTCACGACAAAGGCCAAGTCCAAGGTTGAGAGAGATTTAAAGGAGTAGGAAGCTAGAGCTTATGATGCTGAGGAAGATGCCTCTAACTGTAGAGGTAAGTTCCTTTCCTTGGAACATAAGGCGAAGAGGGATGAGATGTAACGCCTTAGAATTTTTGACTTGTAAATTATTATCAATATGTAAATACCATTAATTTTGTATGTGTATGATAATTGTTTAATAGGCTCTTTGTGCTAATTTGAGTAGCCTTAAATTTATTTTGTTAATAAGAGCTATTTAAAAATTATTTTATATTTATTGCTAGTAATAGCCATTGAGATTTTATTCTTGAAATTGTAGTTAGCAATGATGATCTTGGTATAATGTGATTTATGTGTAAATTCATATTTTAGTCATACTTATTTGAGATAAAAATAATTATTTGATATAGTCCCATAATTTTGAAATTTCTTTATGTGCCATAATTGTTATGTGCTTAAAATGTGAATTATGTGCGTGGTGAAAAATTAATTAATTATGAATGTGGTTTCTAAATTTTATTCAAGTGCTCTGAAAATTTATTTGGGTCATATAATATTTATATTAAATTTAGAGTATGCTAAATTATTTAATTAGTAGCATGAAATATTTCTTAGCATTATTTTTATTTTATTTTAGTGTTAAACTCATGATTTAAATTTTATAATCACTTAATTATTTTAAATATTTATTTTGAGGGATGCTATACCTTCTAGATTATTTATTTTCAGTGGGTAATTTATTTATTTACCTAGAGAATGGTAAATTTTTATTTAAAATTATTTTTGAGATAAAAAGACATTTTATTTGATTATTTCTATGTAAATAAAATTTTAATTATCTAATCTACAAAAGATATTTGTAGAATAATATTTCTACTTGATCTAGAAATGGGATTATGAATTTACATGAAAGCCCTTGATTTTTATCATGTTGGTATTTTATTCTATTGGACATTTTTGTCATTTAATAAGTAAATAACTAAAAAGTGTTTACTTTTACATTACTTTTAGCTCCCCTATAAAAACCCTACCCACCCCATCAGCCCCCACCCGTTCTCTCTTCTTCTTCTTCTTCTCCTTCTTCTTCTCTCCCCAACACCCATTTCTCTCTCTTGTTCTTCATCTCTTACAAAATTAAAACCCCCATAACTTGTGATTCTCTCATCCAAATTACAAGTGTGAGTAACCAAAACACTCCTCTCTCAAAGCTCTACAACCCTCTTGTACTAATTTCAAGTTTTATCATGATTTCAAAATCTGGAATTTTCGGATTTAATGGTCTTTATGCATAAAGCTTACATGCAAAGGTCGATTGTGTGTATTTAGGGTCATTCTCGATGAGACCCATTGTTTTGGGCTCATCCGAGAAGAAACCCGACCATGGCAATGATCCTTGTGAGCCATGGTCTTGATTATTATGTTTAAAAAGCTGAACTCAAGTTTATTTTGTTGATGCATGTCACTAATTTTATGATCTATGATGATTTTGATTAAAGTTTGTTAGTGGGTTTCGATTTTTATTTATTATGTATGTTGTATGTGATGTGGATAGTAAGAATTTGAAATATTATAAGTTGCATGTTAATTTAAAAGAAAGTATGATTTTATTTTGTTTAAAGATGTTATTTGCAATTAAAACATTTGTTGATTGAACTTTGGCTTGAGGTTGAAATGATTGTGGTTTGAAGGATGGGAGTTAAGGTGGAAGGAGGATAGTTAGAAAAAGAGAGAGAGGGAGAAGCCGAGAGGGAGAGAGAGGGAGAAGCCGAGAGAGAGAGGCCGAAAGAGAGAGAGAGAGATGCCGAGAGGAAGAATGGTGAGGGGTTGAGGATGAGCCGAGGGAGATGAAGTTGGAAGGGAAGGAATGGATTTAAAAACTTTGAGTTTGGAGGTGTGATTTTAAAAGTGTTCATAGGTGTGTATTTTCAAAATGAATAGGTGTGTATTTTCAAAATGAATGGGTGTGTGTATTTTGAAAATGTGTTCTTAGGTGTGAGTTAGTTTAAAAATGTAGTTTCGGTGTGAGTTCTTTTAAAACTATGTTCTTGAGGAGATTTTCACAAAGGAAGTGTTTCATTTTTGTAAAATATATTTCGGGTAAGCGTGTCTTGTTTTAAAAATTATATTTTTACGTGTGAGTGCTTCTTTTAAAAATATATGGTGTGTGTGAGTATGTCTTTTTCTAAAATTGTGGGTTCTTGTGTGAGAAAGGTGAGTATGAGAGATGGAAGGATATGAGTGTGTGTTGTTCAAGTGCGTGTGTTTAGGTGTTTGGTTTTGGTTTAGGCCAAGAGGCCGAGAGGCCGAGAAGAGAGAAATAAAGAGGGGGAGAAGGAAGTAGAGCGGAGAAGATTGGTTGAGTTGGTGGTGTCGTATAGTAGTTTGTTAATTGATGATCTTATGTGGTATACATGGTCAATTATGTGTTAGTTGCTTAATTATATTTTAATTGGTATAAGACGTCGCTATGATGTAATTTGAATAATTACATATGTGTTGAACCAATATGGTTGTCTTTAATTAGAATCAGCATTGTTATAGTAACCTGAATCTAGACTTGGTTAGTCAACTATAAATTGGTCGTAAGTTGTTATGTACTGGTTAACTAAACATGTTGTGAGTATAAGTGGCTTTATGTGATCAAGTGTTATTTATAGTCAAAAAGGAACTAGATAGAAATTTTAGATGTCTTTATCTTGAGGCCTTTCATCAATATGTTGAGGAAAGTCATGTGACATCATATGGTACGTGATTAATGATTAAAGGTCGGTTATGTTGTAAAGGTTGAATGTGTTGAAAGTCTATATGGTCATTTTGCCTAGAATTGTTGATGTCATTAAGCAAATATGTGTTAAGTGACTACATGTCTAAGTGTTAATTAAAGTTGTGAGGACACTATGTGCTCCTCGATTGTATATTTATATATATAAGTACATGTGATTGTATGACGATGGGGTAGAAGTACTTAGAGATACGTAAACAAAGCTGAGGTACTAAGTGATAAAGACTAAGACGGTATTATACCTTTATATAGGTACAAGTAGGAGGCCAGGAAAGGAGCCCGTGTACGTAAAGTCAGAGTGGTGTACAAGTTATTGAGTTAGTTTATCGGCTTTTGAGGCAAGTGTCTATTCCCTCCACTTATCTTTCAAGTGGTAGTTTTCTTAAATTATGATGCAAATGATACCTTTTGATTATGTTACAAGTATACGTATAACCTTTACTTATCCTTTACCATTATGATGCAATCGTTTGTTATACCATTGTACCCTTACACCTTGCTCTTTATTTACAAACTCTACATTTGATCCCTTATCTTCATGTAACTTGTATGATGCCATTACCATGTTCATATGATACCTTTACTTTGCACTATCCCCTGAACTTTCTTGTTAACCGTTAAATCCCTGATACGTACTTATTTCCTTGTTGACTTATTTACCATGCTTAATCGCACCTTTATCTTGACTTATACTTTGTTGACCTCTATTAACTTTTGAATACCCAAAGCTTACTTATTCCTTTGCTCACTTACTTACCATGCCTTTCAATTGTTCATTCTTTAAACCCTTGTAATAAAATATTGAAATTTCTTATACCCTGAAGTGAATATCAGAAATGTTGAAAGCCTCTTGTTCATTAATCCCTTTGTTAAATTACTTATGAATGGAACAAACTTTGACCGTGGCGGCGGTCCTGGTTACTTATGTATGTATTTTATGGCCAATGTGTGCCTATGGATCCTGAATGTTAGGACCTTGTGAAAACATGGTCTGGAGCTTTACGTGGCTGATCACCCGTATAGCTCGTACCGTCTTACCGGAAGTTCCAATTCAATTGCTTAATCTTATTCTTTGAACAGAAATGTATATCTTGAAACTTGTTACCATGTTGAATACCATTTGATTATCATTTGATTACCAGTTGAGTACCATGTGATTTCCTATTGATTACCAATTGATTACCATTCGATTACTAATGAATTTCTAGTTGATGGATTTATCTAATGAAAACTGCTTACATTGATTTCACTTGCTGGGCAATTTTTGGCTCACTCTTGTTTTTATTATTCCCTAACCTTTCAGTTAGGAATGGAGTATGCCGTTTTCGAGTAACTGCTAAGAGGACCATGAGAAGGCTTGATTCGAGAATTTAGGCTCCATGTTGCCAGACAGATAGAATTCATGATTAGTTCTCACCAATGCTTAGATGGTGGCTTATGGTTTGTAATAAAACTGAATTAGATGTTGTAATAAACTTTGATATTTTAGATTCTTGTTTCATACCATAACCTGTGATCGATCCTTTGTTGAGGGGTCGTCTGTATAAATTATGTTTTATTCAGAGCGATAGTGGCACCAAATCCTGACCCCGGATTTGGGGCGTCACAGGTTGGTATCAGAGCTACAGGTTATTGGTCACTGAAACAAGAATAGGTAGAAGAGTCTAAGATAGGAAAAACAATGAGAAAACTCATATAGAGTTTAAGTTAGGATCTATGAATATAGTTTTGACCAATAGGATAGGTTCGCTCTAGAACTTAAGCTTCATAGGAAAGATAGGATTTGTAGATGTAGGTTACCTTTAGGATGAGTATTAGTAGAATTAAGATAACCCTTTACCGTTTAAGTATCTTCTTGGTTTATTATTGTGTGGTTACAGATAATGGCTGTTTTGAGAGTTAACCTTCAACTGAGATTCCTTTTCCTAAGCCAGAGTCGTCAATATCAGTATCAGTGCATGCACCCGACCAAGTGGAGATTTCCATTACCCCTTGGGTAAATTATTTTCTTATAGTATAGCTGCATGTCAAGGCAGAGTTATTTCTTACGTGTAGAATGAAAGGGATTAGAGATGGATGGAATATTGAACGAATTATGGATTATGTGTGGATGATTGAGTAAGTATTTGAGATATTGTTATAACAGGGCATAGTCCATTTTATGAATAGGTCATGCCGAATTTTCTGTAGAAATATTAACTTAAGTTACGCACTTCCATGTTATATAGTATTCCGACATATCGAGAGAGTATACACTTGAACCGTTTGAAGATCGGGTTACGGACGGGCCAACTAATTCGAAGCTGGAAGAGTCAATCGGAGCGTCAGAGCTACCAGTTCAGAAGACATCACCTGTAAATCTTTATGTACTTTCCGAATTTCATCTGCGACTTCGGCTACATCGCGAACGCTATAGGAAACACCGCGCAGAGTTCCGAACCAAGTTTAGTTAGAATCGATTGAGAGTAGAAGCTCTAAGATAACGTCTAGAAAGACTTAGATAGATTCTTTGCGATATGATAACGAATTTACCCCCATGATAGGGACATTCATCCAGAGGAGCGGCTAAAGTGTAAATTCCTTCTTTGTACAAGATTGCACAAGTTGATTTACTAGTGGGACATACCTATAAGCTCAGACTAGAAATTTACTTCCCTAAGAACTACCTACATGAGACAAGGCGTGATTACCTCCATTCGTTCGATGTAAGGATAAGTCTATTCACAACTAGTCATTGATTTTATTCAATTTACCTTTTTCAAAGATTCAATTTTTCACTTCTATTATTTTGTTCTTTACGAAATACCTCCCTTGTTCAGGGGCTACTTGATCCAATATTATATAAACTTTTGAAACTCTTAAACCTTTCCTATGTTCTTCTTAAATTTTTTTGTTGTAACTGAGATGAACAACCCTATATATAGGGGATTCAGGTACTTTCTATCCGTGTGATAGAAGTCTGGTGGGACGCCACTGGTTGTGTGTTTGTCATGGAAGTACTAAAGGTTGGCCACCTTCTGTACTGTGTTGTTTAAAGTGACAAATGCAACCTGATAAAGTTCGATGATCATCTTGATCTCTTAGTTAAATTCTTTTTCCAGAAATTCTTACTAAACATGCTTGTTATATTTCCATATTTATTGACACCTTCGTATCTATTGGTTCATTTTGTCGGAGACTCTTACGACTCTTAGAGGTATCAAAGATTGGAAGTCGCAAAGGCGAAGATGACGGTATTCTGAGTGTTAAGATGTACTTACATTGACTGGAAATTTGTTTTGATCGAGTTTGGGAAATTGTTTTAAAAGGAGGACTGAACGTCGAGTCGGAGTGCTTATTAGACTTACAACACGATTACAAGGTTTATTATTACCGAGAATTTGGTATGGATAAGGAGAAGGTAACAAGGATATACCAAAACTAATCATGATGAAGTATGAAATAAAGTGATATTGGAGAGGCATTGGTTATTGTTTAATAGAGGACTGTTATTCTACTTGTTGGGCAAGTATATATATGAGTACCTGTTTATTCTATATTCCACTTTGAATGTGGTAGTTAGATTATTACAAGGTTTTGAACGTCTTGAGACCACATATTGGATGTAAACTTTAGAACTGAAGCAGGATAAGTTGAGCATAGCGTAATATGAAGCAAAGTTTATAGAGCTAGTCAGGTTTGTGTTCGAATATGTGAAAATCGATGAGAAGAGAGTTAAGAGACTCCAACATGAAGTAAGATCATGGATTAGGAGTAAAGTTATTGATTACAAACAAAAGAAGCTAGAAAAGGGAAGGTGGAGACACGGGAAGAAGACCAATAATTAAGGAATTTTCAGAACCGTTTCAATATAAGGCCTGAGTATCAGTCAAATAGGAATGCTGGATATAGAAGAATAGAAACTGGAAGTGATGGTCAAGGGAACCGTCCATTAGATTTGGATCAACAAAGACCTATGAGACCTCCGATACCAGAATGTAGAACTTGTGGAAATAAACAACTGGGATTTTGTAATAAGATCAATATAGTACGTTACAAGTGTAATCAGAGAGGACATTACGCCAATGAGAGCTATAAACCGAAGGCTAGAGTTACGTGTAACAAGCGTTGAGAGGTGTGACGTTTCTTAAGAGATTGCAATCGTTAAGTCCAGTAAGCAAAATGTTAAGGATGAATGGACCACCATTTACTAAGCAACCAAGGACAAGAACCCTTAATATGACCATGAGCGATATAGTGAAAATAAGGATGTAGTTACAGATACGTTTCAAATAGATTACGGAAATGCCAAAGTGTTAATTTATTTTGGAGCTACCAAGTCTTTTATCTTTATAAAATTTGCTCATAAGCCGCGTTGTATGATTCAACTACTAAGTAAAGCTTTGACTATAGGAATATCTAATCAGGAGCGTATATCGATTCAACTAGTTTTTCCTCACTGTGAGATTGATATGACAGATCACCATTTTCTTAGGATTACTTGATTCCCGTCAAGTTAGGGAGATTTGATGTAAATTCTAAGAATGGATTGGTTAACAGAGTATGGGAAAATGGAAATAGAGTTTGTTGTAGACTTAGCACCCGGATTAGAACGAATTTCAAAGGCACCATATAGAATGGCACCAGTAGAAATGTAAAGGTTAACAATTCAATTGCAAGATCTTAGGAAAAAGAGGATTTAAGTTGGTTTTGTGTGTGTAAATTTAAAATGTACTTTTGTGTGTTTTCAAAATACGATTTTAAAAGTGTGTGTGTAATCTTTCATGAAGGTGTTGAGGTGTGGGTGTTGTTTAAAGAAAGTAGTAAGTTTTTTTTAAAAAAAAAAGAGTTTTCTTAAAGGTATACTCTTAGGTAGAAATCTAAAGATGGGATTTTGAGTGAGTAGGTAGGTGTACTTTCAAAATGTGTTTTTGGGTGTGTGTGTACTTTAAAACATGATTTTCTAAAGGTGTGAGTGTGTTATTCAAAAATAAGATTTTATGAGTATGATTTAAAATACGATTTAAAAATGTGTGTGTGCGTATTCTTTTAAACGTGTTCTTTTCACAAATGTGACTTTGTGTGTGTGTGTCATTCAAAAACGTAATCTTGTAAAAGTGTGAGGGTGTTATTTCAAAATATGATTTCGTATGAGTAAGTGTTTCACCTGTTAGAGAGTTAAAATCGAACATCAGAGATTTAGTGGACTATTACAACCATTAGAAATTCCTGAATTTAAGAATGAACATCTCATGATGCCATTTGAGTTATGATCGACGGATTTACCAAGTTGGTACCTTTCTTTCCCACCAACGAGAAACTTTCATTAGATAAATTGGTTTATCGACTATAAGAGATAGTAGTGAGGCATATGATTCAAGTATTAATCGAATTTGACCAAGACCCGCAATTTTATTCAAGATTTTGGAGAAAGATGTTGGCATGTTCATAAACCAAGTTGAACATGTGTACCACGTATGGTCAAAGTTAATAGACTATTCAGACAATCGAAGACAAATTTAGAGTTTGTACGATGAATTTTGAAGACAATTGAGATGATCGTTTGACATTAGTGGAATTCTTTTACCGCAATAGCTATCACACGAATATTGAAATGCCAGCTTATGAAGCCCTGTACGGAGAAAGATGTAGATCTTCAATAGGTTGAAAAGAAGTTGATAAATGCACGAGATTGGAACCAGAGTTAATGTATCAGACCAAAGAACTATTGAGCTCATCCAGAAAGGATTAATAGCTACTCGGAATCGACGACTGTAATATGATGATTAAACCAGGGAAGGTATAGATTATAGAGTAAGAGAGTCAGTCATATTAAGTGTCACCATGGAAAAGACTAACGGGATTTGGTAAGTAGGGACGGCTGAGTCCGAAATTAGTTAGACCTTTTAAGATATTGAAGCGTGTGGGTAAGATTGCGTATGAGCTAACCTTACCTCCGTATATGCAACATATTCATAGTGTATTTCACGTGTCTATGCTTAAGATGTATTATTTCGATTCTAACCATGTAATGAATTACGAGTCGATAGAGATTCAAACTTATTTGTACTATGTTGAGCAAACAGTAGAAATTTTAGACCGGAAAGAGAAAGTGCTTAGAGATAAAATAGTTGTACTAGTAAGAGTGTTGTGGAGAAACCCAGGGTTGAAAAATCAACTTGGGAGTTAGAAACTAAAATGTTAGAAAAGTACTCTCAGCTGTTTACGTAGTAGATTCTGAGGACAGAATCCTTTTAAGGGGGGAAGGTTGTAACGCCTTAGAATTTTTGACTTGTAAATTATTATCAATATGTAAATACCATTAATTTTGTATGTGTATGATAATTGTTTAATAGGCTCTTTGTGCTAATTTGAGTAGCCTTAAATTTATTTTGTTAATAAGAGCTATTTAAAAATTATTTTATATTTATTGCTAGTAATAGCCATTGAGATTTTATTCTTGAAATTGTAGTTAGCAATGATGATCTTGGTATAATGTGATTTATGTGTAAATTCATATTTTAGTCATACTTATTTGAGATAAAAATAATTATTTGATATAGTCCCATAATTTTGAAATTTCTTTATGTGCCATAATTGTTATGTGCTTAAAATGTGAATTATGTGCGTGGTGAAAAATTAATTAATTATGAATGTGGTTTCTAAATTTTATTCAAGTGCTCTGAAAATTTATTTGGGTCATATAATATTTATATTAAATTTAGAGTATGCTAAATTATTTAATTAGTAGCATGAAATATTTCTTAGCATTATTTTTATTTTATTTTAGTGTTAAACTCATGATTTAAATTTTATAATCACTTAATTATTTTAAATATTTATTTTGAGGGATGCTATACCTTCTAGATTATTTATTTTCAGTGGGTAATTTATTTATTTACCTAGAGAATGGTAAATTTTTATTTAAAATTATTTTTGAGATAAAAAGACATTTTATTTGATTATTTCTATGTAAATAAAATTTTAATTATCTAATCTACAAAAGATATTTGTAGAATAATATTTCTACTTGATCTAGAAATGGGATTATGAATTTACATGAAAGCCCTTGATTTTTATCATGTTGGTATTTTATTCTATTGGACATTTTTGTCATTTAATAAGTAAATAACTAAAAAGTGTTTACTTTTACATTACTTTTAGCTCCCCTATAAAAACCCTACCCACCCCATCAGCCCCCACCCGTTCTCTCTTCTTCTTCTTCTTCTCCTTCTTCTTCTCTCCCCAACACCCATTTCTCTCTCTTGTTCTTCATCTCTTACAAAATTAAAACCCCCATAACTTGTGATTCTCTCATCCAAATTACAAGTGTGAGTAACCAAAACACTCCTCTCTCAAAGCTCTACAACCCTCTTGTACTAATTTCAAGTTTTATCATGATTTCAAAATCTGGAATTTTCGGATTTAAGGGTCTTTATGCATAAAGCTTACATGCAAAGGTCGATTGTGTGTATTTAGGGTCATTCTCGATGAGACCCATTGTTTTGGGCTCATCCGAGAAGAAACCCGACCATGGCAATGATCCTTGTGAGCCATGGTCTTGATTATTATGTTTAAAAAGCTGAACTCAAGTTTATTTTGTTGATGCATGTCACTAATTTTATGATCTATGATGATTTTGATTAAAGTTTGTTAGTGGGTTTCGATTTTTATTTATTATGTATGTTGTATGTGATGTGGATAGTAAGAATTTGAAATATTATAAGTTGCATGTTAATTTAAAAGAAAGTATGATTTTATTTTGTTTAAAGATGTTAGTTGCAATTAAAACATTTGTTGATTGAACTTTGGCTTGAGGTTGAAATGATTGTGGTTTGAAGGATGGGAGTTAAGGTGGAAGGAGGATAGTTAGAAAAAGAGAGAGAGGGAGAAGCCGAGAGGGAGAGAGAGGGAGAAGCCGAGAGAGAGAGGCCGAAAGAGAGAGAGAGAGATGCCGAGAGGAAGAATGGTGAGGGGTTGAGGATGAGCCGAGGGAGATGAAGTTGGAAGGGAAGGAATGGATTTAAAAACTTTGAGTTTGGAGGTGTGATTTTAAAAGTGTTCATAGGTGTGTATTTTCAAAATGAATAGGTGTGTATTTTCAAAATGAATGGGTGTGTGTATATGAAAATGTGTTCTTAGGTGTGAGTTAGTTTAAAAATGTAGTTTCGGTGTGAGTTCTTTTAAAACTATGTTCTTGAGGAGATTTTCACAAAGGAAGTGTTTCATTTTTGTAAAATATATTTCGGGTAAGCGTGTCTTGTTTTAAAAATTATATTTTTACGTGTGAGTGCTTCTTTTAAAAATATATGGTGTGTGTGAGTATGTCTTTTTCTAAAATTGTGGGTTCTTGTGTGAGAAAGGTGAGTATGAGAGATGGAAGGATATGAGTGTGTGTTGTTCAAGTGCGTGTGTTTAGGTGTTTGGTTTTGGTTTAGGCCAAGAGGCCGAGAGGCCGAGAAGAGAGAAATAAAGAGGGGGAGAAGGAAGTAGAGCGGAGAAGATTGGTTGAGTTGGTGGTGTCGTATAGTAGTTTGTTAATTGATGATCTTATGTGGTATACATGGTCAATTATGTGTTAGTTGCTTAATTATATTTTAATTGGTATAAGACGTCGCTATGATGTAATTTGAATAATTACATATGTGTTGAACCAATATGGTTGTCTTTAATTAGAATCAGCATTGTTATAGTAACCTGAATCTAGACTTGGTTAGTCAACTATAAATTGGTCGTAAGTTGTTATGTACTGGTTAACTAAACATGTTGTGAGTATAAGTGGCTTTATGTGATCAAGTGTTATTTATAGTCAAAAAGGAACTAGATAGAAATTTTAGATGTCTTTATCTTGAGGCCTTTCATCAATATGTTGAGGAAAGTCATGTGACATCATATGGTACGTGATTAATGATTAAAGGTCGGTTATGTCGTAAAGGTTGAATGTATTGAAAGTCTATATGGTCATTTTGCCTAGAATTGTTGATGTCATTAAGCAAATATGTGTTAAGTGACTACATGTCTAAGTGTTAATTAAAGTTGTGAGGACACTATGTGCTCCTCGATTGTATATTTATATATATAAGTACATGTGATTGTATGACGATGGGGTAGAAGTACTTAGAGATACGTAAACAAAGCTGAGGTACTAAGTGATAAAGACTAAGACGGTATTATACCTTTATATAGGTACAAGTAGGAGGCCAGGAAAGGAGCCCGTGTACGTAAAGTCAGAGTGGTGTACAAGTTATTGAGTTAGTTTATCGGCTTTTGAGGCAAGTGTCTATTCCCTCCACTTATCTTTCAAGTGGTAGTTTTCTTAAATTATGATGCAAATGATACCTTTTGATTATGTTACAAGTATACGTATAACCTTTACTTATCCTTTACCATTATGATGCAATCGTTTGTTATACCATTGTACCCTTACACCTTGCTCTTTATTTACAAACTCTACATTTGATCCCTTATCTTCATGTAACTTGTATGATGCCATTACCATGTTCATATGATACCTTTACTTTGCACTATCCCCTGAACTTTCTTGTTAACCGTTAAATCCCTGATACGTACTTATTTCCTTGTTGACTTATTTACCATGCTTAATCGCACCTTTATCTTGACTTATACTTTGTTGACCTCTATTAACTTTTGAATACCCAAAGCTTACTTATTCCTTTGCTCACTTACTTACCATGCCTTTCAATTGTTCATTCTTTAAACCCTTGCAATAAAATATTGAAATTTCTTATACCCTGAAGTGAATATCGGAAATGTTGAAAGCCTCTTGTTCATTAATCCCTTTGTTAAATTACTTATGAATGGAACAAACTTTGACCATGGCGGCGGTCCTGGTTACTTATGTATGTATTTTATGGCCAATGTGTGCCTATGGATCCTGAATGTTAGGACCTTGTGAAAACATGGTATGGAGCTTTACGTGGCTGATCACCCGTATAGCTCGTACCGTCTTACCGGAAGTTCCAATTCAATTGCTTAATCTTATTCTTTGAACAGAAATGTATATCTTGAAACTTGTTACCATGTTGAATACCATTTGATTATCATTTGATTACCAGTTGAGTACCATGTGATTTCCTATTGATTACCAATTGATTACCATTCGATTACTAATGAATTTCTAGTTGATGGATTTATCTAATGAAAACTGCTTACATTGATTTCACTTGCTGGGCAATTTTTGGCTCACTCTTGTTTTTATTATTCCCTAACCTTTCAGTTAGGAATGGAGTATGCCGTTTTCGAGTAACTGCTAAGAGGACCATGAGAAGGCTTGATTCGAGAATTTAGGCTCCATGTTGCCAGACAGATAGAATTCATGATTAGTTCTCACCAATGCTTAGATGGTGGCTTATGGTTTGTAATAAAACTGAATTAGATGTTGTAATAAACTTTGATATTTTAGATTCTTGTTTCATACCATAACCTGTGATCGATCCTTTGTTGAGGGGTCGTCTGTATAAATTATGTTTTATTCAGAGCGATAGTGGCACCAAATCCTGACCCCGGATTTGGGGCGTCACATGAGAACAACGTTATTAGCAGCTATCTGAACTCAGAAGTGTTCCTTCAATTCATGGATAAACATGACGATCAGCTTCGTCCTGAGTTCCTTCATTCAGGTTGGGAGAAGGCCATCACTTCTGTTGGTGAAGTTCATCCGGGGATGATTGATCCTGATCACTTTCCTAGTCCTTGGAAGACGGTTGTCAATTGTGCCTCTGATTCTGGTTCTAAGGCATTGGTACCCCAGACTTCTGGCTCAGGTTCTAAGGGAACTCATCGGGCTTCTGGTTCTAGCCCCAAGGCAGTAAACCGTGTTGTTAACTCGACATCCCCCGGAAAAGGGGAAGGTTCATTGTGCTCTCCCGGGCAAAGGAGTTCGTAATTAGCTCAGTTCTCCTTCTTCCTCCGAAGAGTCGTCTGAAGAATCATCAGAAGAGGAGTCCAAAGAAGAAACTGGCGAGGTGATTGTTGAGCGCCAACAGGCTCATGATGATGATGCCGGTAGCAGTTCGGATTAGTCGTTGTTCGACTATTTGTGGCCTTGCATGGCTTTTCTCGCCGTACGTGGCATTTTAACTGCATAACTTTTATTCGGGGTACTTTCATGGACCTAAGACTTTATTTGACGTTTGTACCTTAACTCTTTGATCCTTCGGGATATTCTATCCATTCATGCTATTTATGTTATATCTTGTTGTCTTATATTTTTGATACTTGGCCTTTTGACTATCGTAGCTTGGTATAGATAAACAAACATAGAACATAAACAACTTTTGCAAGAAAATTCCTTTATAAATGATGAAATGGGGTAGAGCCTTTACATAATACTCTACTTCCTACTAAGAGCTTCAAAGCTCAGAATGGTTTCGTCGACCTTATTTCTACTTGTCATACCAGTGAATCCTTTCAAGATTCACTAAACATAATAAACCTTCAAGTTTGAAGTGTGCCGAGTTCTTGGCACTTCATTCCCTTCAAGGGTTTCGAGCTTATACGAGCCTTGCCCAAACACATTCTTGACCCGATATGACCCTTCCCAATTTGGGGCTAATTTTCCTTTCTGTCCAACCCCAGATGCTTCAATATTTCTGAGAACCAAATCTCCTTGGCGGAAGAACTTTTCTTTAACCCTTAGGTTGTAGTAGAAAGATGCTCGCTTATGATGTTCCACGATCTTGGCATTTGCTTCATCTTTGACCTCATTGATAAGATCAATAGCCAACCTCATGCCTTCTTCATTTGATTCTGGCTCAAAGGCTTCTATTCTCGGAGAGGTGTGGGTGATTTCCAAGGCACCACCGCTTATGCTCCATAAGCTAACATGAATGGAGTTGCTCCAGTAGTAACCTTGCAAGTGATACGATATGCCCAAAGTATAGGGAGCAACTCGTCCACCCAAGTGTTCCTTGAGTGTTCAACTCTCTTCTTAAGTCCATCAAGGATGATTCGATTGGCCACCTCGGCTTGTCCATTTGCTTGAGTATGAGCAACGGAAGTAAAACGTAGCACAATGTATTCTCTTCACAATAATTTTTGAAATCTTCATTGTCAAACTTTTTTTCATTATCCGTAACAAGGATCCGTGGAATTCCATATTTGCACATCACACTTTCCCATAGAAATTGCATCACTTTTTTGGTGGTTATCTTCGCTAAAGGTTTAGCCTCAATCCACTTGGTGAAGTAGTCAATTGCCACTATCAAGAACTTCCTTTGCGCACTTGCTAGCTACTGGAAACGGTCAAAGTATGTCCATTCCCCACATGGCAAACGAGATAGGTGAGTTAACAGATGTCAACATCTTAGGGGGTTGTCTCACAACAGGGGCATGTTTATGGTATCTTTCACATTTCTTCACATATTCTTTCGCATCAACCAACATGCTTGGCCAATAAAAGCCTAGACGAGTGATTTTATGAGCAAGGGCCCTGCCCCCCCAAGTGTTGCCCACAAATCCCCTCATGTACATCTTTCAAGGCTAACTCCGCCTCCTGAGGTCTTAAACAATTCAAGTAGGGGATAATAAAAGACTTTTTCTATAAGATCCCTTCAATTAAGGCGTACCTCAACGCTCTTACCGTCAACTTTCGTGCTTCCAAGGCTTTATTTGGTAACCAACTGGTCTCCAGATGAGCTTTAATGGGGTCTATCCAGCAACCACCAATATCAATAGGTGCTATCAGCTTTCCATCAATGCTTGGGGTCTTCAAGACTTGGAAGTACACACTTCCGGCATAGTTTTCTATTTCCGAAGAAGCAAACTTTGACAGGGCATCAGCCTTCATATTGTCCTCCCTAGGGATGTGTTCCACATAGTACTCGTCAAACTGAGGCATGATTGCTTTGACAAGTTTCAGATATTTAGCCATGGTTTCATTTTTGGCTCCAAATTCTCCATTCACTTGGGAGACTACCAACCTTGAATCTCCACATACTTTGAGAGTCTTGACTCTTAAGGCTTGAAAGGCATATGCACTAGCCTATTTGTAAACATCTAGGATTCGACTCAACTTAAACAAGAATATAATACGTAAATAATATACAAACTGTCACAGAAATCTAAAAAGATAATATTAGTCAAAGTGAATGAAGATTTAAAGTCAATCTACAGACTTTGAGTAATTTTACATTGAAAGAAGTTCATTAATTTGATCAAGCCTCAGTGAAGTATTCAAGAAAGTGGATCTATTAAAGTGACAGAGATTTCAACAATGTGACAAGAGTGTACAGGTTACAAAGTTTGATAAAGGGAAAATAAAAAGAACCACAGCTTAAAGTCAAGATATGAAGAACAATCATTGAAGTTAGTCACTCATGAACCAGACAGTACATTGAGTGTCAACATCATACAGTGAAAGTTCGTCATTAATTTTAGTGGTTCAAAGGATGGTTCTGCTATCAAGAAATTGTATTAATTCTCTTTTAATTAATTAAATCAGTTAATTAATTTATTCTATAAAATAATTCAATAAGAATTAAGTTATTCCTTAAATTAATTAATAGGTTAATTAATTTAGAATTAATATAATACTGGAAAGACTTAAAATTTACTCTTGTAAGACTATCCTAGATAGTCTTACCGAAATTCTTTCCAATTCAATGGATAGTCTTGCCAGTTCAATCTTTGTCTTACCGATAGTCATAGAACAAGGTTTGGATTGTCTTGCTAGTTCATTGGTTGTCCTACCGATAGTCTTTCCAAGACTAAATCAGTTAGTCTTTCTAATTGAATGCAAATGGCGTACATAAAGTGAAAAAGGGACAGAAGCTCAGTTACACTTTACACAAGACAGAAACCAAAAAGTATCATCTCTTTCTGCCATTGAAAGCATAACTGCCCGAGCTTTTAGTGTTTGCCAGTGAATTAATTTCTAGCTTTGATTGTAATATTTAAGCCACTAGAATTAGTTTACTTGTACTTAAAGACTATTTAGCGGATCATAATCCCTAGTAATGATCTCGAACTACTTTTTAGCATTCGATCTTTTTATTACAAAAATAGATAAGTTCATGTCGAATTTACTCTAGATTTGTTTTAATTAGTTTGATAATCAAACCTTGTAATCTGTACTGTTTTGCAACACCCTTCAAGTTTAATATAAGTTATATTTAACTTGAATCTTGTTTCATTTTATTCCACATATATTTGTTCTTGAATTGTTATATCACGAACCGAACAAAATCGAGAAAACAATATAGTTTGTATTCAACCCCCCCCCCCCCATACAAATATATCAGGACCTAACAATTGGTATCAGAGCTAATTGATTGACGCACAAATCAAGATCCCAACTTTTGTGATTTATCAAGAACGATTGAATTTTTACATTTCATAAAAATTCAAGATGTCTACTCATAAAGTTGGAGCCATTAAAATTCCTATATTTAGTAGAGAGTACTATGGGATGTGGAAGAATAAGATGCTTTTATTTCTTTAAGTGGCAAATCCAAAGTATCTTGGTGTATTAAAGAAAAGTCCAAAAATTCCAATGATTATTGAAGAGGAGCGTATTGAGAATGACCTTGGTGTTAAAGTTGCAAGGACTTATCCTAAAGATCCAAACGATTATATAGCTGATGAAAAGGAAGATGCTTCTCTGGACGCAAACTTACAGTTAATTCTGGTTGATTGTCTGGATCCCATTATGCACAATCATGTGTTGAATTGTACAGATGCTAAACATATCTGGGATACGATTGAGATAATTAATGAAGAGACATAAGAAGTTAGAGAGAACAGAGAGGAAATTCTGACCTCTGAGTATGAGCACTTCAGATCAACTCTAGGTGAAGGTATCTCTGAAGTTTTTGAAAGATACAACAAATTGATCAACGATTTGAACCTTCATGGAAAGTACTATACACTTAGAGAGATAAACAAGAAATTCCTTCTGACACTTCCAACCCATCTAGAGCATAGGATTTCCGCCATTAGAGAAGCAAGAGATTTAAGTGAAAGGCATATGTCTAGGCCTATTTGTAAACACCGAGGATTCTACTCAACTTTAATTAAGATGTAATAAGTAAATAATTAAAAATCAAATGTCACAGGAATCTCAGAAGATTATATCTGTCAAAGAATGAAGATTAAAGTCATCTACAGACTTGAGGTGATTCTACATTGAAAGAAGATCAATTTGTTGATCAAGCCTCAGTGAAGTATTCAAGCTCAGTGGATTTATTAAAGTGACGGCGATTTCAAGTGGTGACAACAAAAGATACTGGTTACAGAGTTCTTGAATGAGAAGGAAATGAATCACTGCTTAAAGTCAAACAGATAAAGAACAAACATTGTCATTAGTCACTCATGAACCAGACAGTGCATCGAGTGTCAACATACTATTATGTTTATTCTTTATCTAAGTTTTAAGTGATTCAGGAATTAATTGAGAAGTCAACTAATTCTATTTATTCTCTTATAAATAATTAATACTATTAAGTAAATTATTTATTAAATTAATTATGTAAAGAATTAAGTTAATACATAATTTATTTAGTTAATTATTTAAATTAGAATAAAAATGAACTAGGAAGACTTAGGTTTGAACTAGGAAGACTTAGTTTATTGAACTAGGAAGACTCACAAGTGAGTCTTCCCGATTGTCTTCCTAGGCCAAAACACAGTCTTCCCGATTGTCTTCTTAATACAAAGGTTGTCTTCCCGAGAGTCTTCCAAGAGCAAATGCATAGTTTTTCTGCTTGTCTTCCTAGTGCAAATGTATTCTGTTAAAAATGCATTGCACGTGGGTTACAAAAAGAAAAGCCATGATATATAAAGAGACAGAAGACACAACATCATTTTGATTTATTACAATACAACAAAAGTAAAGACACAACAACCAAAAACATTTGGGTTAAATGGCATCTGTCTTCATAACTTCTAAACTGTCTGAGCAATTCATTTATGCCAGTGAATTAATTCTTGATTTGTTATTAACATTTAATCCATAAGAATCATTTCACTTGTACTGCTTTGACAATCTAGCGGATCATAATCCCTAGATTTTATATCGAACTACTTTTTAGTATTCGATCCTTTTTATTAAAAAAATAGATAAATTCATGTCGAATTTATTCTAGATTTGTTTTATCAAGAACCTTGTAATCAGTGAACAGATTGTAACACTCGTCAAGTTTAATATAAGTTATATTTAACTTGAATATTGTTTCAGTTTTATTCCGCACTAATTTGTTCCTAATTGTTAAATTATTCAAAGGACAAATTTTGATTAAACGGTAACGTTTGTATTCAACCCCCCCTTCTACAAACATATCAGGACCTAACAATTGGCATCAGAGCCTTTTGATTGATATACTAATCAAAGATCTAATTGTTTTGAGATTTTTTCTTATACTCTGAAATTTTTAATTTTTCAAAAATCTCAAAAGATGTCTACTACACAGAAAGTGGGTACAGTCAAAATCCCAATGTTCAGCAAGGAGCATTATCCTATGTGGAAGAAGAAAATGCTCATGTTTCTCCAAGTTGCAAATGTTAAATATCTAGGAGTGCTGAAGAGTGGTCCTAAAATTCCTATGATTATTGAGGAAGAGCAAATAGAGAATGAGATTGTTACTAGGGCTGCTAGGATGTACCCTAAGGATCCCAAGGACTACACTCCTGATGAGAAAGAGGACTCTACACTGGATGCCTGTCTACAGTTGATACTGGTTGATTGTCTGGATCCTATCATGCATAATCATGTCCTAAACTGTGCTACTGCCAAACACATTTGGGACACAATAGAGATAATCAATGAGGGGACAGAGGAAGTTAGAGAGAATAAGCTGGAAATTCTCACCTTCTCATATGAGCATTTCAGATCAAACCCTGGTGAAGGTATCTCTGAGGTTTTTGAGAGATACAAAAAATTAATCAATGATCTGAATCTCAATGGGAAGCACTACACTATCAAGGAGATTAACAAGAAGTTCCTACTGACACTTCCAATTCATTTGGAGCACAGAATATCTGCAATCAGAGAAGCAAGAGATATTGGAGAGATTTCCCTGGAAAGACTGTATGGTGTTCTGAAGACCTATGAGCTGGAGCAGATTCAACAGAATGAATTATGTGGATTCGTCAACAGATTTAGTGAATATATCTGCAGTCTGTTCTTCTGTGGGTACAAAGTGTAACTACACAGTTCCATTCATGACATGCTCTCTGATAAAATGATACATGATATCAATGTGTTTCGTTCTCGAGTGCCGAACATGGTTGTTGGAGATTGCTATGGCACTTGTATTATCACACAAAATGGGAATTTTGCCTAATGCAAAGCCATAGTCCTTCAATTGATTCCTTATCCATAAGATATGAGCACAGCAGCTTCCAGCAACTATATATTCAGCTTCTGCTGTTGAATTGGAAACTGTTTGTTGTTTCTTGCTATACCAGGAAATCAATCTACCTCCTAGGAATTGACAACTCCCAGAGGTACTCTTTCTATCCACAACACTACCTTCATAATCAGAATCTGTATATCCAACAAGATTAAAACCAGAATCTTTAGGGTACCAGATACCTAAATTAGGTGTACCCTTAAGATATCTCAAGATTCTTTTAACAGCAACGAGATGTAAATCTCTAGGGTCCGCTTGGAACCTTGCACACAAGCATGTAGCATACATAATATCTGGTCGACTTGTAGTAAGATAGAGTAAGGAGCCAATCATACCTCTGTAGCTTGTAATATCTACCTTTATAGAGTTATCACAAGCTCCCAGTTTGATTGCTGTTGAAGATGGAGTCCTTGCTGATGCTGAATCCTCCATGTGATACTTCTTGAGGAGTTCTTTGAGATACTTGGATTGACAAATAAATATACCATTTGACCTTTGACTTACTTGTAATCCAAGAAAGAACTTTAGCTCATCCATCATACTCATTTCAAACTTACTCTGCATTAGCTTAGCAAATCTCTTACAGAGATCATCATTAGTAGACCCAAATATGATGTCATCCACATAGACTTGGACTAATATCATATCACTTTTGTGTTTCTTTGAAAAAAGAGTTTTATCTATGATACCTCTAACAAAACCATTTTCTAAAAGAAAACCAGAGAGAGTGTCATACCATTTTCTTGGGGCTTGTTTGAGACCATAGATAGCCTTAAAGAGAAAGTACACAAAGTCCAGGAGCTCCTGATTTTCAAAGCCAGGGGTTGTTCCACATACAATTCTTCATCTAGCTCACCATTCAGGAATGCACTCTTAACATCCATTTGATAGACTTTAAAATTGGAGTAAGATGCAAATGCTAAGAACATCCTGATGGCCTCAAGTCTAGCCACTAGTGCATAGGGTTTCATCATAATAAATGCCTTCAGCTTGTGAATACCCTTGAGCAACCAGTCTTGCCTTGTTCCTTGTAACAATGCCATCCTCATCCAGCTTGCTTCTGTATACCCATCTAGTACCAACTACTTTCTTGTTCTTTGGTCTGGGTACCAGCTTCCAGACTTGTTGTTGTTCAAATTGATTGAGTTCATCTTGCATAGAAATCACCCAATCTGGATCAGTTAGTGCTTCCTCCGTCTTCTTTAGCTCCATTTGAGATAGAAACCCTGAATAATGACATTCATTCTGAGTAGCACTTCTAGTTCTAACTCCAACACCTGGATCACCAATGATCAGCTCAAAGGGATGAGCTCTATTCCATACAGTCTGTCTTGGAAGATTTGATCTTGATGATTCGCCTTGAAATTCATTGTGGTGTTGTGACTGACTAGTAGATCCTTCATTTCCTCCCCCTGAGTTGTTGCTTGATTGCCTTGATGATTCTTCTACAGTGTTGATGGTATCTCCATTGTTACCAATGTTTCCACCACCACCACCAAGATTATTATCATCATTGTTATTGTCATTACCAGCAACATTCTCAGGTGGGGCTTCATCATCTGATTCTGAGTCTGACAAGTTATCAAACTTCAGTTTCTCAGATGAATCTCCTGTTTGGATATTAGGGAGTTTAGTGTCATCAAATGTTACATTGACACTTTCCTTCATATGGTGACCATCAATCAAGTACACCCTGTACGATCTTCTAGAATAACCAATAAAAATAGCTTCTTGTGCCTTAGCCTCAAACTTTCCAAGTTTTACATTGTCATCCTTAAGCACAAAGCATTTTGCTCCAAATACATGAAAGTATTTGAGAGTTGGTTTCTTGTTGTTCATGATCTCATACGGAGTCTTCATTAAATCCTTGTTGATTAAAGTTCGATTCTGAGTATAACAAGCAGTGTTCACAGCTTCAGCCCAAAAGTACATTGGAAGTCTTGATTCACTTAACATAGTCCTAGCAGCTTCAATCAATGTACGATTCTTCCTTTCCACCACTCCATTCTGTTGAGGAGTTCTAGGGGCAGAATACTGTCTTGTTATTCCTTTATCTGCACAAAAGTCATTTAGAACTGCATTCTTGAATTCAGTTCCATTATCCGACCTTATAGCTCTAACAGGGAATCTCGAATCCAGCTCAATCAACTTTATATGATCAATCACCATCTGTGGGGTCTCATTCGTGGAATGTAGGAATAAAACCCAAGTATATTTGGAATAGTCATCAACAATCACAAGTGCATACTGTTTCTTTGACATGGACATCACACTAACTGGACCAAACAAATCCATGTGCAGTAGCTGAAGTGGTTCAGTTATTGATGATGTGTCAGTGCCCTTGTGAGAAGCTTTCTTTGACTTTCCTTTCTGACAAGCCTCACACAGTCCTTCCTGTGTAAATTCCATCTGTGGCAAACCTCTAACCAATTCCCTCTTGACTAAAGAGTTCATGGTTTTGAAGTTAAGGTGAGACATCTTCTTGTGCCATAGCCAACTTTCATCTGATGAATCTTTAGAATAAAAACAAGTTACTTCATCTTTGGATCCAGAGTGCAGATCAGCTATGAACAAGTCACCTTTCCTTACTCCTTGAAGATCAGGCTTTCCATTCTTCTTGTGAAGGATCTGACATCTATTTTTCTTAAAGGAAACAACATATCCTCTGTCACAGAAATGACTGATGCTGAGAAGATTGAACTTCAGACCTTCCACAATAGATACATCTTGAATGATAACATTTCCAAACTTCAAACAGCCATATCCTCTGGTAATACCCTTGCTGTTATCTCCAAAGGTAACTCCTGGGCCAGCTTTCTCAACCACATTTGATAGCAGGGCTCTATCTCCGGTCATATGCCTTGAACAGCCACTGTCAAGAACCCACATAACACGGTTTACCTGTTCCACACCCTGCAGTATCAAATTGATTAGACCTTCTTCGGAACCCAAACTTGATTGGGTCCGGCATACTTAATGAACTGGCCTTTGTCAGGCAAAACAACATCTTTAACCTTAACTACATAAACCTCTTTCACAAAAGAGCGTTTCCATTTATAGCCAGCCTTAACACATTTCTGAGTAGGCTTAGGGATAAATGGATCCACTCTAGTCTTCAGAGGACTAGTAGTCTTAGATCTAACATGCTTCTTATTATTAACATGTTGACGTGGAGCAGTCTTATTATCAGATACATGCTTACTGTTAAAATAAGCATACATAACATCGAAAGCACAAGACATGCAATTTACCACACCACATGCTTTATGAGAAAGATTAATAGCAGGCATGTTGGTTCTACAGTTGTTTTGATCCACTTTATGAATGTCTGACTTAGTCTTCGTTGCAGAAACAACTTTGACTGGTTTGTCAGACTTACACTTTTTGGACTGTTCAAGATCAAAAGCACGATCCTCCATAAGTATCTCCTCTTCAATAATGATAGAGTATTCATTCAGAGGATCTGCTTGAGACTCTCTAAAGAAAGGCTTATCAATACCCTTAAGCACATCTGGTATACCCCTTTCTTCAGCATTGACTCTATTAGGGGTATTTATGCTTAATTCACCAATAGACTCATTATAGTCATACCCTATTCCTACATTATGACCAATACTTTGTTTATTGATGATTTCTTTAGCAGTCTTACAAGAGTTATAGTAAGCATTAGCCTTGACTTTAAGTTCACTGATCTGACCCTTAAGAATGGTTTTCAGTTGAATATAACATTTAACCCTATTCTCAAGAAATGCTATTTTCTCAGTTAGTTCATCCTGATTAACATGCACAAGTTTTAATTCTTTTATTTCATTTTCAAGGGCTGTGTTCAAAAGAATTATTCTATCATTTTCTCTACGTTCACATGAAACAGTAGTACTAAGATGATAGATCATTTCAGTATCAGTAAAATTTACCTCTGACATGTACGTTGATGAAGTGCTTGCCTCATTAGCCATTAAAGCAAGATTTCCAATCTCACCTTCTTCTTCATCACTATCAGTATCATCCCAACTCTTGCCTTCAGCAACATAAGCTTTCCCAATCTTATTCTTCTTGCTAGAATCAAATGAGTTCATTCTCACTTGATTTGGCTTTTTACATTCTGTAGCAAAGTGACCCAACTCATTACAATTGTAGCACCTGATTGTGCTTCTTTCCACACTTCCAGTTTTGTAGCCACCCCTTGTGCTACTTGAAGAGGAAGATCCACCTCTCTGAAATCTGGGTTTGAACTTAAGATTGGGATTCCTTCTGAATCTGAACTTCCTAAACTTCCTGACTATCATGGCCAAACCATCCTCCAGCTAATCAAGTTCTTCCAAAGAGTAGTAGTCACCACCAAATTGATCAATGGATGTTAAACCAAATTCAGCATCAATAACATCCAAGTTAGAACTGGAAGGTTGAACAACCTTCACTTCCAGTTTCCGTGGGACTACTGTTGTCAATGCATTAGAAGTACCAACTATCTTTCCAGTTCCATATAATTCATTATGTTGAATCTGCTCCAGCTCATAGGTCTTCAGAACACCATACAGTCTTTCCAGAGAAATCTCTCCAAGATCTCTCACTTCTCTCATTGCAGATATTCTGTACTCTAAATGAATTGGAAGTGTCAGTAGGAACTTCTTGTTAATCTCCTTGATAGTGTAGTGCTTCCCATTGAGGTTCAGATCATTAATTAATTTGTTGTATCTCTCAAAAACCTGAGAGATACCTTCACCAGGGTTTGATCTGAAATGCTCATATGAAGAGGTGAGAATTTCCAGCTTATTCTCTCTAACTTCCTCTGTCCCCTCATTGATTATCTCTATTGTGTCCCAAATGTGTCTGGCAGTAGCACAGTTTAGGACATGATTATGCATGATAGGATCCAGACAATCAACCAGTATCAACTGTAGACAGGCATCCAGTGTAGAGTCCTCTTTCTCATCAGGAGTGTAGTCCTTGGGGTCCTTCGGGTACATCCTAGCAGCTCTAGTAACCACATCATTCTCTATATGCTCTCCCTCAACAATCATAGGGATTTTGGGACCATTCTTCAACACTCCTAGATATTTAACATTTGCAACTTGAAGAAACAGGAGCATTTTCTTCTTCCACATAGGATAATGCTCCTTGCTGAACATGGGGATTTTGACTGTACCAACTTTCTGAGTAGTAGACATCTTTTGAGATTTTTGAAAAATTAAAAATTTCAGAGTATAAGAAAAAATCTCAACACAATTGGATCTTTGATTAGTATATCAATCAAAAGGCTTTGATGCCAATTGGTAGGTCTTGATATGTTTGTAGAAGGGGGGTTGAATACAAACGATACCGTTTAATTGAATTTGTCCTTTGAATAATTTAACAATTAAGAACAAATTAATGCGGAATAAAACTGAAACAATATTCAAGTTAAATATACCTTATATTAAACTTGACGAGTGTTACAATTTGATCACTGATTACAAGGGTTCTTAATAAAACAAACTGTTAGGCCGAATACACAATATAATCAAGTATATATGAGAATAACAATAATCAAGTACTCTGTTTATAACTCAATAAACTGTAATTGTATTAACAGCTTCTCTCTTTATGATGTTAAAGAATCACAAAGAGCTTCTAGGTTACAAAGAATAATATTCAATGAACGTATCCCTTCTAGGGATAACCTATCTGTGTTTATATAGTACACAGTTACACAATCCTTATCTAATTGATATTCCTACAAATTAGCTATACAATTTATATCAATTAAGGATTGCTTCTTATCTTCTAACTCGTTTCCTTAGCTGCATCAATATATCTTGCTTCTTTCCATCTTCAAGATATATTGCTTCTAGAATCTTCAATGTAAGCACCGGCAGCTAAGTCAACTTTCACCTTGTCAGAGTTTAACAAACTCTGACCGGCTTCTTCATAAACTCTGATAAACACCTGTTGCTTAAACACTGATGAACAAACATTAGCAATTATATTTAACAATCTCCCCCAACTTGTGCATAATAAAAATGTACAAGTTAAACAAATAATAATTGATGATGTCAAAACATATAACAAATGCAGTGTTTAACATATCAGAGTTTAACTTTAACTTAGAATGGATAAACATTAAAAACTTACAATCAGACTTTACTTGATTTCTTGAATTTCAGGCACTGTCCTGATATAGTCTGTAAGTAGTTTTCTTTCAGCTCTTTCTAGCTCAGCAGTCATAACCTCTTTCAGCTCCTTCAATTCTGGATCACTTTCACCAGTTTGATATATGGCAGCCCTCAGAGAATATATACTGTTCTTGTGCATTTCATTTCCAAGTCTTATAAAGAAAGACTTGTCAGACTCTAAGTTAAATTCCAAAACCTTTATTCCCAGTGCATTCCTGAATCTTGCACTGTTTCTCTTCATTTCAACAATTTTTCCATAAGCATCTCTATACTTAGGAATATAAATACTTGAGACACCTCCTCCAAGCATAGCTTTGGACTTCATCATTCTATCTTTGATAACCATAGCAGCATCATAAGTAAGTCTATTCTTAATCTTGAAAAGATATAGAACATACTCTAGCTCTTCCCATAGCTTCAAATGAATATCAGATTCACCAACTCTGTAAACTCTTCCATCATCTATGAAGTATAACAAAAATGCCTTTCGTAAACCTCTATGAAATATCATCTGAACAGACTCTAATTTGTCAAGGTTTTCTTGTGTAACCCCAATACCAGGTTCTGCCAGTGATGAAGAATCTCCAGGTCTATTGTTAATTCTCTTCTCCCTGTGTGATCCCAAACCAGATTTATCATATGACTCTTTGCCTAAAACAGTTCTGGTTTGTAAGAAATTCACAGCTTCTAACTTCATATCTTCAGGAAGTTCAGGTCTTTTGAAACCAGGAAGGTGTGTGAATTGTTTAGCTTGTACAACTTGAGCATTGTCAACGGTTGTCACAACTTTAGTAGTATCATCAACATGAGCCTTGTCAGCGGTTGATCTAGCTTCAAAAACTTCAACTTGAGCTCTGTCAGAGGTTGAAAAATTCTTCTTAGGTAACTGTCCTTCTTCTACCAGCTTACCTTTACCTTTTTCTTTATCTGCAACCAAAGGCCTCCTTGAGTATTGTAAACTCTGTTGAGAGTTCACATTCTCTTTAATAGAAATTCCTAGTTCTTTTCTCCTAGGAGCCTTTGCTGCTTTCTTCTTATAAGTACCAGCTTTTAATTTCTCTTGATGCTCTTCAGCAAGAAGCTTCATTTCAGCATCAATATCTTCAACTGTCACCTCACCACCATGCTCTTGTAAAAATATTTGAGTAGCTATTTCTTCATCAGTGGTAGGCTTATCAGAGTTTATCAAACTTTTGAGTTTTGAACTACTGGCAGAGTTTATATTTCCCTTACCAGGGTTTGATCTTCTATCAGAGTTTGATCTTGGTGGTCTTCTCTCAGAATTCAACCTTAAACTCTTTTCATCTCCCTTGCTTCCACCATCATTACCATCATCCCTCCGTCTCAGAGTTTGAGTGTTTTTGCATTTGTCACTTGGTACACTCTCCCCCTTTTTGACATCATCAGAAAGTAGTACTGATGTCAGCAACTCAATGGCATTGGAAATTGAAGTAAGCTGTGTAGCCATCGCAGCTTGATTGTCTTCAACTTTCCCAAGCCTCTTCTGAATAGCATCAGAGTCCTTAGCTTGCTGCTTGAACATTGAGGAATAGTATGACCTATCATTCTTCAAAGTCATATCTCTCAGCCCAACGTCATTCCTTAAATTTGTAACCGCTGTGTGTGTCTCATCAAATCTATTGTGAAGAGATTTAACTTGCACCACAGTGGCTTTAAGACTTGTAATAATATCAGGAGTAGAAATGGTCTTGACAGAATCAGCTACAAAATCTGCAGCCCTCTGAGCAGTAAATATGCAATCTGCATCAGCCCATCTGCTAAAATACATCTGTTGAAAATGCTCAGCTGTTTGTCTGTTGATTTCTCTAGCGTCAGCAGAATCTGCAACATCATCAGACAATGATACTTGAATACTAGGGTGTGAATGAGAACCCTCAGCAGCATCTTCAATATCCTTATCATCAATGTTTGCTTCATTTTCCACATGATCAGAGTTTATAACAGCATCAACTTTTGCTTCTTGATGTACAACATCTTCAACAATCTGCTGCATAGCCTCAATCAAGACAGCATCATCAGAGTTTGTTGCAGCAGCTACCTCTTGAACATCATCTGCGTCAACAAAATTCTCTCCTGTAGCTTCATTTAAGATCTTTTCTTCAGCAGCTTCAAAACGCCCAGCAGATGCTAAAATCTGATCAATTTCTTCCCCCTTTTCAGAATTGGCATTGTTGACAGAAAGAATCTCTGTATGTGAACCAACAGAGTCTTCAAGTATAAGGGTGGCTTGATCAGCTGCCACATCCTCAGTGTGACAAACACTGACAGAAGGATGTGCTTCAAAACTGTCATCCATCATAAAATCCATAATTGCATCCTCATGCTCAGAAATTCTGCAATCAGAGTTTGCAGCATCTTCTGTTTCAACATTAACTCTGTCCTTAGTAGGCACAGGAGTCTCCTCATGAATAAGATTGGCATGAGCTTCAGCTTCACACACACTGTTGTCAGCATGAACAGCAATGTCCTCAACTACATCATCAGACTTTGATGTAGGAGCTTCTACATGAGCTTCCTCTTCAAAACCAGCAGGAGCTTCAACATTTTGTGCACCAAATAAATATGCACCAATCCTTACTTTCCTCTGCTGAAGAGTTTCCAAATCATTATCTTCATCAGCATCAGAATGTGGCCTATTTGCCCTCTTCTTGAATCTCTTTTTCTGAGATGTACCAGCAAGAACAGGTACCTCAGCTTCAGCCTCCTCAGTCCTAACAGACTTTAAAATCCTCTTTCTTTTCTTCTGAGACCTCTGTGATGGAGCTTCAGAAGGTCCAGCTTCATTGGTTGGTTGTTGAGAATTAACAAGAAACTGTTGAACCCTTTCAGGTAACAACAAATCACCAACGTCACCCTTCTTTACATCCTTGTTAGTTAGATCAGAGAATACACGTTTATGCAACTTAAAACATAAAATCACATCATCCTTAGCTATATCTAACCCAGAAACACATTCAGAAAATATTAACTGACAAAAACGAGAAAAATAGACAACAGTCCTATTTTCTGTCATTTTCTCCCCTAGATTATGCAAAACAATTCGAGCAAAATCTAAATTGTTGCCAAAGAGAAGAGAATACCCAATTTGCAGGCTCTCTGTGGGAATAGCATCCCAATTCGTGCACTTCTTGCCAAACGCCCTAGTAATGCAGTCGAAAAAGAAACTCCATTCCTTTCGCAAAAACGGCCTTTTGAGTTGACCCACCTTCGCCAAAGAACCAGAATATCCAATCTCGCGCATCATTCTCAACAACTGATCATCACCAACAGCAATTGTATACGAATTAAAACTCTCAATATCCAAAGCATCACGAACAGTATCTGGAGTGACAACATACTCCTCTCCATTGAATTGAAAAACAATCGAAGGTGACCCTGTCTCGCCTCCATTATCATAAACACCTGTCTGCCAAAAGTGTGCAATTTGAGATGCAGACAGCTTCAGTGGTGCAGTGAGAGCAGTTCCTATAGCAGAGTTTGTCAAGAAATTTTGGATCAAATGAAACGCCTCCGGTGCGGTCTCATTTGCCAAGGGTGCTGAGTAATTGTTGGGAACAAATTCTAACCCAGAAGCAGTGAACATCGTAGTAGCCATTAGAACAGAGTGAAAAATGCAGTAAAAGTGTTTGTTGAAATGTTTGTGTGTAAAAGCTTTTGAAAATCGAAAGTGTGTAAAGGACTGAACTGCGTAGAAGTAGTGTATATAAATAATAACTGTAAAAATTAAAACTGAAACGTTTTAATCATTACTATACACAGCAGGCAGTTTTGAAAAATGTGTGAGTGGGACAGGTGTCATGCATGCAAACGCTGACAGCTGTATACAACAACTACCAATACACACGCGTAGTAAAAATAGCAATTATTACCGCCTTTAACACTTTTTGAAAAACACACAACCTCTCTCCTCTGTTTTAATACAAAACGAACTGTTTGTAAACATACTCTTTTAAAATTCCAAAACAAATGTTTTTCCTCAAAATTGTAAAATGTCTGAAACAAATAATTTATTTTAATCAGAGATTAAAATAGAATTACCTCGGCATATGTTACATAACACATCAGTGTTTACCATTTGTCCTTCTTTGTCAATAAACTCTTTTCTCAACCTGTACAGGTGTGAAAATATGTGTGTGCAATAGCAGAGTTTACCGTAATCAATAGTTAGATCATCTCAAAGTGCATAAAATCCACAAACTAAAGTAGTAAAAACTGGTTGCCTAAACTCTCATGTATAACATAACATCTGATTTTATATCTAAACTCTGTTTTCTGATATCCTTTCATTTGGATATATCTTTTAATTTTTCACCCCCTTTCTTTATTTATTTTTTTTTTTTTTCCAGTAATCAGTGGTTGGCACTAGTCACCAAAAATCAACGATTTTAGCCCTTATTTCATACAATAAGTTCCTGGATCTTCCTAGGCACAACATGATCTCAAAGGAATTTGTGCTCTTTTTGGCATCTTGATTTGAGGGTGAATTCTTTTTAATTAAGAATCAGAGTTTAGACTTTTCATCAGTAAATATAATTAACTTATGAGAGAAAATGCAAACAGCTAATACAGACTCAGTGTATAGGATCAATAAACTAAGAGATGGTATAAATACAGAGACAGTATCATGCTGTGTTAACTTACTGCACGTAATCGAGATCAGAATCTATACAACTCTTAAGGATTCACAGTTACTTACTGAGAATTATGCTTCATACAAATTTCTTCATTGGTCCATATGTTTCAGACAAAATCACAATCAGAGTATAACATCAACTTTAACTGAGTATGACAAACACTTATAAACTGACAGAGTTTAGCATCAGAGTTTAACATGCTGGTTCAAATAACAGTTAACACATGCAAATAACCATGAGCGAATAAATCAAACATGCATATATTTTGAGTCTAACCTGTATCTCTAGTCAAAACCAGAGACCATTCCTAGTTCATTTACCAATCTTGTAAAAGTAGCTTCACTCAAAGGCTTGGTGAAGATATCTGCAAGTTGTTGGTCTGTAGACACAAAATGAAGCTCAATGTTTCCTTCTTCCACATCTTCTCTGATAAAATGATACCTTATGCTGATGTGCTTGGTCATGGAATGCTGTACTGGATTACCTGTCATAGCAATAGCACTTTGGTTATCACAGAAAATAGGTATTCTAGAGTACCTTAACCCATAATCCAGCAATTGATTCTTCATCCATAAAATCTGTGCACAACAGCTACCAGCTGCTATATACTCTGCTTCTGCAGTGGATGTAGAAATTGATTTATGTTTCTTACTGTACCAAGAAACCAATCTGTCACCTAAAAATTGACAGCTTCCACTTGTACTTTTTCTGTCTATCTTACAGCCTGCAAAATCTGCATCAGAGTAACTAATTAACTTAAACTCTGATTCTCTAGGATACCACAAACCCAGGGTTATGGTTCCTTTGAGATATTTGAGGATCCTTTTTACAGCTGTTAGATGAGGCTCTCTGGGATCTGCTTGAAATCTTGCACAAAGACATGTTGCATACATGATATCAGGTCTACTTGCAGTAAGATACAGTAGAGACCCTATCATTCCTCTGTAGTTAGTCATATCTACTGAGGCTCCTGTGTCTTTGTCAAGCTTCGTTGCTGTAGCCATGGGAGTTGTAGCAGATGAACTATCAAGCATACCAAATTTCTTTAGAAGATTTCTGGTATACTTTGCTTGATTGATAAAAATCCCATCATCTGTTTGCTTGACCTGTAAGCCTAGAAAATAACTAAGCTCTCCCATCATGCTCATTTGGTACCTGGATTGCATAAGCTTTGCAAACTTCTTACAGAGTTTGTCATTAGTAGATCCAAAAATAATATCATCTACATAAATTTGAACTAAAAGCAAATCATCACCAGAATTGAAATAAAACAAGGTTTTATCAATTGTACCTCTTGTGAACCCACTTTCTAAAAGAAATTGAGCAAGAGTTTCATACCATGCTCTTGGTGCTTGCTTTAGTCCATATAATGCCTTGTCAAGCCTGTAGACATAATCTGGATGCTTGGGATCTACGAATCCTGGTGGTTGTTCAACAAACACTTCTTCTTCAAGCTTCCCATTGAGAAAAGCACTCTTTACATCCATCTGAAAGACTTTAAACTTCTTGTGTGCAGCATAGGCCAGAAAAATTCTTATGGCCTCCAATCTTGCAACTGGAGCAAAGGTTTCATCATAGTCAATTCCTTCCTGTTGTGAATAACCTTTTGCCACAAGTCTAGCCTTGTTTCTTGTAATCACACCTTCACTGTCAGTCTTGTTTCTGAAAACCCACTTTGTACCTACAATTGATCTATTCTTTGGTCTAGGTACAAGTGTCCAGACTTCATTTCTTTCAAATTCATTTAACTCTTCTTGCATTGCTGTAATCCAATTAGCATCTTGAAGAGCTTCCTCCACTTTCTTTGGTTCTGTTTGAGACAAGAAAGCATGATACAGACACTCATTATTTGTTGCACTTCTAGTTCTCACACTAGCATCAGGATCTCCAATTATGAGATCAGGTGTATGTGCCTGTGTCCACTTTCTTGCTGTTGGTAAGTGGTTTCTTGCATCATTATTTGATCCTCCCCCTTGATCCATGCTCTCCTGATTCATATGTTGACTTTCTGCAGCATCTGAGGCTCCCCCTGAATTGGATGGCTCAGAGTTTGAACTGTCAGAGTTTGAATCAGTTTCCTCAACTGACTCATTTGCTGTGTCTTGTTGAGCTTCTTCACGCTCCCCCTCAACTGGTTCGCTACTTTGTTCAATTTGAGAATTTCCAGTTTCTTCAGTATTTACCAGTAGAGGTTCAGAGTATGCTTCGTCAGAGTTTGTCAACTCTGCTTCATCAGAGTTTATATCATCAGAGAATAGATCTTCATTTTCAAAACGCAGTTGATCATATCCATCCTTGTCTTCAAGTCCAATTATTTTCTTGTCATCAAATGACACATGTATAGATTCCATGATCACCTTAGTTCTTAGATTATAAACTCTGAATGCTTTTGTTGACAATGGATAGCCAACAAAGATTCCTTCATCAGCTTTTAACTCGAACTTTGTCAACTGTTCAGGATGAGTCTTCAACACAAAGCATTTGCATCCAAATATATGAAAATATTTCAAATTTGGCTTCTTATTTTTCACCATCTCATATGGTGTTTTTCCATGCTTGTTGATCAATGTTGCATTTTGAGTAAAACAAGCAGTTTGAACAGCTTCTGCCCAGAAGTATGTTGGTAATTTTGCTTCATCAAGCATAGTTCTGGCTGCTTCAATTAAAGTTCTGTTCTTTCTTTCAACTACACCATTTTGCTGTGGAGTTCCAGGTGCAGAAAATTCTTGTTTCACTCCTCTTTCCTTGCAGAAAGCTTCTACTTCCATAAGTTTTTCTGTTATAATATTTTCCTGTCTTTCACAGGCTTCACCTGATTCCATATCAGCTTCTCTTATTACAACAGATTTTAACTTAATGGCTTCTGGAACAAACTTCACAGGTTTAAGTTGTGGTTTTACCTTAATCTTGTCTTTAAACCTAAGTTCATCATTTTCACAATAACCTAAACCTACAGAATCAGTCTGAAACACTTGATGAGTGTCTCTTCCAGAATCTGTCCAAGTTTTGATTATTTTTCTTTCTTTTTCTAAATCAGATTCTAGTTGCCTATATCTTTTCAGCAACTCCTGTTCTACATAAACAGCATCATCTCTTTCTTTTTGAATCTGCTTCATACTTTCAAGTTCTCCTTCAAGAAACTTGTTTCTACCTTTAAGACTAAGATTCTCAGCTTTAATTCTCTCATTCTCTAAGGTCTGATCCCTATAGCTAACATGAACACTTTTCAGATATACTCTTAACTCAGAGATATTATCAGTATCATAAGCATAAGTAGTTAGGGGTACCTTATTTTCCGATGATTCAGTCTCATCTCTGACAGTTGCCATAAGAGCATAGTTTTCTCCATCATCAGAGTCTGAAGTATCTGCCCAGTCTTTGCCTTTAGAGATGAGTGCTTTCTCAGATTTGCCTTTCTTGCACTCTGGAGCATAGTGACCCATCTCTTTGCACTTGTAGCACTGGATCTCAGATTTGTCCTTCTTTCCAGACTTGGTATCCCTTCCATCAGACTTTCTGAAATTCTTCTTCTCAGAATTTGAATCTTTCCTTGAGAATCTCTTTCCCTTCTTGAAGTTCTTGAATCCCATCTTCTTGAAGGTCTTCACCATCAATGCAGCCATTTGCATCATCTGTTCTTCATCATCATCAGAGTCAGAAGCTTCATCAGAGTTTGAGTCATCATCAGAGTTTGATGACTCACTTTCAGATTTAATAACTAAAGCCTTTCCCTTGGCTTTCTTCCTTGATGATTCCTTCTTAATGGGCTTCTCCTCAACTTTGAGAGCAACAGATTTTGTCTTTTTGCTCAATCTTCTATTCCTTTGTTCTATATCCAGTTCATGAGTTTTCAACAACCCATAGATTTCATCAAGATCTGTATCAGCAAGCTCATAATTATCTCTTATTGTGGTTGTCTTTAAATCCCACTTTTCAGGTAGAGATAACAGAAACTTGAGATTAGACTCTTCAAGCTCATATTCTTTATCAACCAGAGACAGATCATTCAACAGTTTGCAAAATCTGTCATAAGTCTCAGTCAAGGTTTCATTAGTTCTTGAATCAAAGTGCTCATACTCCTGTGTGAGTATTGTCTTTCTGTTCTTCTTGATAGCACCTGTTCCCTGGCATCTGACTTCTAAAGCATCCCATATCTCTTTGGTAGTTTTGTAGCCAATTACTCTGTTAGACATAACATTATCTAAAGCACTGTGGAGAAGATGTCTAACCTTTGCATCTTTTGCAATTGATGAGATGTCCTCAGGAGTCATATCTTTCTTTTCCTTTGGAACAGTCTTTTGTTCTTGTCCATCAACAACAGGGGACAATTTAGTCGGCATATGAGGACCATCATAGATTCTGTCAAGGTATTCTGGATCTGTAGCCTCCAGAAACATGGTCATCTTAACCTTCCAAATCGGATACTCTACTGGCCTGAGAATTGGAACCCTGATTGTTTCATATCGACTCACAGAATTGGGCTTAACCTGTTCAGCCTTAGGAGCAGTTTGATTTTCTTCAGACATGATTAATACTGTGTTTGAATCGTAAAACTGTATATATTAAACAGCCTTGGCTCTGATACCAATTGTTAGGCCGAATACACAATATAATCAAGTATATATGAGAATAACAATAATCAAGTACTCTGTTTATAACTCAATAAACTGTAATTGTATTAACAGCTTCTCTCTTTATGATGTTAATGAATCACAAAGAGCTTCTAGGTTACAAAGAATAATATTCAATGAACGTATCCCTTCTAGGGATAACCTATCTGTGTTTATATAGTACACAGTTACACAATCCTTATCTAATTGATATTCCTACAAATTAGCTATACAATTTATATCAATTAAGGATTGCTTCTTATCTTCTAACTCGTTTCCTTAGCTGCATCAATATATCTTGCTTCTTTCCATCTTCAAGATATATTGCTTCTAGAATCTTCAATGTAAGCACCGACAGCTAAGTCAACTTTCACCTTGTCAGAGTTTAACAAACTCTGACCGGCTTCTTCATAAACTCTGATAAACACCTGTTGCTTAAACACTGATGAACAAACATTAGCAATTATATTTAACACAAACCTAGAATAAATTCGACATGAATTTATCTATGTTTGTAATAAAAAGGATCGAATACTAAAAAGTAGTTCGATATAAAATCTAGGGATTATGATCCGCTAGAAAGCTAAAGCAGTACAAGTGAAATGATCCTTATGAATTTAATGTGAGGAACAAATCAAGAATTAACTTCACTTGAAGAAATGACTGCTTTTGCTGTTGAGAAGTAAAGAAGACAGAGAAGTATTTGATGTTGAAAAGTTTCTGTCTATTTTTCTTCTATCTTGAGTTGTTGTAAATGTCATGTGTCTTCTGTCTTCTTTCTATTTATACAAATGCTTTTCTTTTTAATCCTCCACGTGCAAACCATTTTAACAGAATAGAATTATGCCTTAGAAGACTTGCAGGAAAACAATCCTTTTGCTCTTGGAAGACTTTCGGGAAGACAACACAATGTTAATAGAAGACAATCGGGATGACTAGGTTTAGCCTAGGAAGACAATCGGGAAGACTCACTTGTGAGTCTTCCTAGTTCAATAACCTAAGTCTTCCTAGTTCATTTTTATTCTAATTTAAATAATTAACTAAATAAATTATGTATTTAATTAATTCTTTACAGAATTAATTTAATAAATAATTTACTTAATAGTATTAATTATTTATAAGAGAATAAATAGAATTAGTTGACTTCTCAATCAATTTCAGAATCACTTAAAACTTAGATAAAGAATAAACATAATAGTACGTTGACACTCAATGCACGGTCTGGTTCATGAGTGACTAACGACAATGTATGTTCTTTATCTGTTTGACTTTAAGCAGTGATTCATTTCCTTCTCATTCAAGAACTCTGTAACCAGTATCTTTTGTTGTCACCACTTGAAATCTCCATCACTTTACTTTAAACTTCAAGACTGTAGATGACTTTAAACTTCATTCTTTGACAGATATAATCTTCTGAGATTCCTATGACATTTGATTTTTATTATTTACTTATTACATCTTATTTTAAGTTGAGTAGAATCCTCGGTGTTTACAAATAGGCCTAGACATATGCCTTTCAATATGTTAAATAGTTTTAGTGGTTAACTCTATTTATTTTTTATGTTTGTTCTTGATTAAATTTACAAGTGTTTATTTGTTGTATATATTTTTAAATCACTTGTAAATTTATTTTATCATCTCTTTTTATCTTATGTATGTTGATTGTATATTATTGTCATGCCTTGTCTAATTATTAAGCTTCTTAGTTTGGGTAAGTTTAGATAAATTATTTTCTCTAAAAATATTTTTCTCAAATTTTACTAGTTAAAATTTTAGAGAAATCTATTTTTATTGAAAATCTTTTATTTTAAAATATTCGAATATTCTTGTACAGTTCATGTAAATTATTTTCTGCATTTTACTTCATTTTCTTTCTTTAGTTTTTTACTGATAGTTTTTGTATATATTTTATTATATATTACCTTTTATTTTCTATTTGTTTTAGTTCTTGTAATTATATTGTATATATTTGATCTCTTCTCTCTCAAAGACTTTTATTAGTCTTTCCTGCTCTAGTTCTTGTTTAGCTGGAACTTCTGTGTCAACTCCATTACAGGTATTACTTCTTATCTCTCAATCTACTTCTTTTATTGTTGCTGAAACCCAAGTGGTTGTTTGGGCTGACCAAGGGATTGTAGATCCACAATCTCTATCCCAGGTCTTAGAGCCAAACAATGAGTCTACAAATTTCTTGACCTCTCAGCTTAAACATAAATTATCTTTTAAAAAAGCAGTAGTATTATTAAAACAATGAGTGATCCCACAGCTCTGCCTCCTCTAAAGTAAAGTGGAACATATACTGAGGCATCTGATAGCCCATATGTATCCTCCCAACAGGATATTGACTTTGAAATGGCCAATGAACTATTTCTAGAGACATATCATTAGATGAAACTCAGGACACAGTGACAGCAGACCACTTCAAATGGTTATAATGCCTACCATTGTTACGGTAGAAGTGCCTTCACAGGCATCAGAGGGAAAATCTGATTTTTTGCCACCTTTAACATAATAATTTTCTCCCCTCCTAGAGGGAACATCTCTGGCTCCCCTAAGGGATTTTCCACTCGCAGATTTATCTGGAGAAAGTGGAAGACAACTTGGTCAGTCTATCACTGAAGCAATTTAGAGTTCAAATCCAAATGATTTGATAGATATGGTTGAGGATCAGGATTTGCGAACTCCCATTGCACCACCACTGACCTCTCTTGAAGAGGCTATGGTGATTTTCAATGTAGGTACCGATCAAAAATGAGCAAACAGACAACTAATGTTGAGTAATGCGAGTCAAACACTGAGTCATGAAACACATGCACGTGAGATGAGTGATACAGTTACGAGAGAAATTCAGGTGAGTGCACACACAGACACATACACTGCGATGTAGTTAGCTCAATTATCTGATCTACAGGAACAACTATCCAAAACCCAGGCTGTATAAGAACTTTTTCAATCACAAGTGGTTGAACGGTCTTCTTCTTCCACCTCTGTCAACAATCAGCTGGGACTGCTCAAGGAAAACTTGAAGACAAATTTACTCCCCAAGATCAACTCCATTCAACAATCTCAACTCCTACTGGCTTCAGAAACTCAAAAGTCTAAATCTGTAGAAAATTCCTCAACTAAGGGGGAGAAGCTAGGAAGAGGAGCTGAAAAAGATATAAAAGGAAAATGAGGAGTTCCAGATCAGGGTAGTAAAAGGAGCTTAGGTAAATCAAGACAGGATCAATGTTATCATATGTTCAGTCTAGAGGAACATCTGTCTGGTATTTATATTTACTGTTTGAATCTGGAAATGTCAAATATGATCCAGAACATTCTATTATTTACTTAGTCCTAAGAGTCTTATCTTTTTCTTGTTTATTAGTTGAGTGATCCTCTAGGTATTTGGTTGTTATTCTCTAACAGACAAATAGGGGGAGATTGAAAGGCATATGCACTAGCCTATTTGTAAACATCGAGGATTCGACTCAACTTAAACAAGAATGTATTAAGTAAATAATATACAAACTGTCACAGGAATCTCAGAAGATAATATCAGTCAAAGTGAATGAAGATTTAAAGTCAGTCTACAGACTTCGAGTAATTCTACATTGAAATAAGTTCATTAATTTGATCAAGCCTCAGTGAAGTATTCAAGAAAGTGGATCTATTAAAGTGACAGAGATTTCAACAATGTGACAAGACTGTACATGTTACAAAGTTTGATAAAGGGGAAAAAAAGAACCGCAACTTAAAGTCAAGAAATGAAGAACGGTCATTGCAGTTAGTCACTCATGAACCAGACAGAACATTGAGTGTCAACATCATACAGTGAAAGTTCGTCATTAAATTCAGTGGTTCAAAGGATGATTCTCCTATCAAGAATTGAATTAATTCTCTTTTAATTAATTAAATCAGTTAATTAATTTATTCAATAAATTAATTCAATAAGAATTAAGTTATTCCTTAAATTAATTAATAGGTTAATTAATTTAGAATTAATATAATACTGGAAAGACTTACAATTTACTCTTGTAAGACTATCCCAGATAGTCTTACCGAAAGTCTTTCCAGTTCAATGGATAGTCTTGTCAGTTCAATCTTTGTCTTACGGATAGTCAAAGAAGAAGGTTTGGATTGTCTTGCTAGTTCATTGCTTGTCCTACCGATAGTCTTTCCAAGACTAAATCAGTTAGTTTTTCTAATTGAATGCAAATGGCGTACATAAAGTGAAAAAGGGACATAAGCTCAGTTACACTTTACACAAGATAGAAACCAAAAAGTATCATCTCTTTCTGCCATTGAAAGCACAACTGCCCGAGCTTTTAGTGTTTGCTAGTGAATTAAAATCTAGCTTTGATTGTAATATTTAAGCCACTAGAATTAGTTTACTTGTACTTAAAGACTATCTAGCGGATCATAATCCCTAGTAATTATCTCGAACTGTTTTTTATTATTCGATCTTTTTATTACAAAAATAGATAAGTTCATGTTGAATTTACTCTAGATTTGTTTTAATTAGTTTGATAATCAAACCTTGTAATATGTACTGTATGTGAAACACTCTTCAAGTTTAATATAAGTCATAGTTAACTTGAATCTTGTTTCATTTTATTCCGCATATATTTGTTCTTGAATTGTTATATCACGAACCGAACAAATTCGAGAAAATAGTATAGTTTGTATTCAACCCCCCTTCTACAAACATATAAGGACCTAACAAGGCTCCAACTAAGCCTAAGCTTGCTATCAAGGCTTCATATTCAGCTTCATTGTTTGTCGTTGGAAAATCCAACTTCAGTGCATACTCAATGAGAAATTCTTCGGGACATTGTAGCACCAAACCTGTTCCATTTGATTTTGTTTTTATTCCCCATCAAAATAGGGCACCAAATATTCTTTGAATACCATCTCTTCATCTTGTTTTTCAGTCTCTTTTCCCTCCAAGGGTATTATCTCCCGCCCCCCGAATTCTTGGTTGTCAATGGTACATTCAACCATGAAGTCATCAAATGCTTGTGCTTTAATGGCCGTTCGAGGCTTGTACTTGATGTCAAATTCTCCTAACTCGTTCACTTGATCAACCTTCCACTGACCTTTGGGCTGTGTAGGATGTTTCTTAATGGTTGATCAGTGATGACTTCAATCTTGTGCGCCTGGAAGTACGGGCGTAGCTTTCTTGAAGCCATGATTAGAGCCAACACAAACTTTTCTATATGTGAGTAATTTACTTCTGCTCCATGCAAAATCTTGCTCACATAGTAGATGGGTTTCTGAACCTTCAACTCTTCTTTAACCAAAACAGCTTCCAAGACGGTGTTTGAAATAGCCAAGTATAGATAAAGTGTTTCTCCGGGTTTTGGTTTTGCCAACAATGGTGCTTCAGTCATATATTTTTTGAAGGCCTCAAAGGCTTCTTGGCTTTCTGTTGTCCATTCAAAATCCTTCACTTTTTTCAAGGCTTTAAAGAAGGGCAAACACTTCTCTACAGACTTGGAGATGAACCTTCCCAATGCTGCCACTCTCCCGGTGAGTTTCTAAACCTCCTTGACAGAGCGTGGTGGTTCCATGTTGAGAATAACTTTGATCTTGTCAGGGTTTGCCTCAATTCCTCATTTCGAGACCATTAGACCCATGAACTTTCCTGATCCAATGCCAAAGGCGCACTTGGCGGGATTTAACATCATATTATGGTGTCTCAACACTTCAAATGCCTCTCGGAGGTGCTTTATGTGATCGGCCTTATCGAGGCTCTTGACTAACATGTCGTCCACATAAACTTCCATAGTTTTTCCAATGAGATGTTCAAAGATTTTGTTCACTAATCTTTGATACGTAACACCTGCATTCTTAAGTCCAAATTCCATAACCAAGTAACAATAAACACCAAAGTCAGTGATGAATGATACCTTGGGGATGTCGTCCTTGTGCATCTTGATTTGATTATATCCACTGAAACCATCCATGAAGCTCAGCATCTCATGCCCTGCAGTGGCATCTATTAGCGTGTCAATCCTTGGTAGGGGATAATAGTCCTTGGGGCAAGCGTCATTCAAATCCATGAAGTCTACACACATTCTCCACTTTCCATTGGCTTTCTTGACCATAACCGGGTTTGCCAACCATTCAGGGAATTGAATCTTCTCTATAAATCTTTCTTCCAAGAGCTTATCTAACTCTTGCTTTATGGCCTCTTGTCTTTCGGGAGCAAAATTCCTCTTCTTTTCTTTTACCGTCTTTCTTTCTGGATCCACATTCAACTCGTGTGTCATCAATTGGGGATCAATCCCTGGCATATCAGCTGCTGTCCAAGGAAAAACATCTTCGTTTTCTTGGAGAAAAGATGTTAATTGGCCCTTCAAGGGCTCGGGTAACAATGCCCCAATATAAGTAACTTTCTTTGGTTCACCTAGAACTAGGGGAATAGGAATTAAATCCTCAGCTGGTTTTCCCCTTCTTTCTTCATCATCCCTTGAATCCATATCTTCTATTGGGAGAACCTACCCCTCGACTCCATCAGGCCTTAACGCGGCTACATAGCAGCTTCTAGCCATTTTTTGATCTCCTCGTTCTTCACCAACCCCGTTCCTCGTAGGGAACTTGATCTTTAAATGGTAAGTTGAGGCAACAGCCTTGAATACATGAAGGCATGTCCTTCCAAGGATCGCATTGTAAGTCGAGGTTGCCTTTATCACCAAAAAATTCAGCATTTGAGTTGCCATTTTCGAGCCTTGCCCTATTGTCATAGGGAGCTGAATGGTTCCTTCTACTTTAGATTCAACTCCGTTAAACCCATATATGGGCATGTTTGAAGGAGTCAGTTGCGAGTCAGTGTATCCCATCTTGATGAAAGCATCATAGAACAAGATGTCCATGGAACAAGATATCCACATGTATGATGACCAGTGGGTCATCATGGAGGAACTTCACTCCCTCAAGATCAGAATCATCGAAGCTAATGGCTACTTCTGTCTTGGCACATTTTGGTGCTTCTCCTACAATAGTCATTACCTCTCGGGCATAAGATTTTCTTGAGTTTCGGGAGGACCCAACAGTAGTTGGTCCTCCAAATATCATGTTGATAACAGGACTTCGGGGCTTAGGATTACGATCTTGATCGTTGTCCCTTCTATCATAGTCCATCTTCTCATAATTTCCTCATTGATTCCCTCGATTCCCATCCTTGGTGAACTTTTCAAGTTTTCCCCTTCGGATTAAGAACTCAATCTCATCTTTCAGTTGTCTACAATCATCGGTGTCATGACCAACTTCCTTATGAAACTGACATAATTGATTCTTGTTTCTCTTCTCCATGTTAGTACTTGGTGGCTTCGACCATCGGAGATCCTTATCTTTCTCAATGTCCATCAAGATTTGGCTTCTAGGAGTATTTAACCTTGCATACTCTGTGAATCTTTGTCCGGGATTACCCTTCTTTGGTGGGGAATCAGAATCCTTAGTGGTTTTGTGATACTTGTCCCTTGCATCATACTCTTGAGCTTCTTTTCTCTTTTTTTCGTTTCTGTTTCCCCCAATAGTGGGTTCATACTTCCTCATGCTTTCATCAGCCTTGATATACTTTCCAGCCTAATCTTGTAGCTTCAATATGCTTTCGAGCGGATGCTTTTCTAGAGACCTTTTGAAGTGATCATCAGTGGTTCCTTATTGCAGGGCTATGATAGCTACTTTGTCTTCCAAAGCCTCTCTGGTGAATCAATTTATATAGTCCCTCAAGGTCATTCTTACCTTGTTGAATACTCATGAGAGATGCAAAACTCTTCTCATGCACTCTCCCACTAACAAACTTGTTGATAAATGTCTTGCTCAACTCCTTAAAGGATCCAATTGAATTGGGAGGAAGACGACTATACCAACGGTGAGCCATGCCCGCAAGGGTTTGGAGAAACGCCCTACACTTGACTGCATCATTAATAGGTTGTAACAATAATGCGTTGGAGAAAGTTCTCACATGATTTGCGGGATCTCCCTTTCCATCATAAGCTTTGATGGTTGACATCTTCAATTTTCTGGATATATGAACCTTCATGATATCCGGAATAAAGGGTGGTGTAGGATCATCAGGATCTCCTAAGGGTAATAATACAGTAGGGTCACCCTTTGGGGCTTCAGCCCTCTTGGTTATTCTCAGTGTGGGATCAAGATTTATTACTGGGATCCTCCCGGTTGATTGCTTTTGTGCTCTAGCAACCTCCTCCTCTGCCAACACCTTCTTAAGTCTGGTATTAGAGGACCCCAAAAAATGGTCAAAGTTGATGTAAATTATGATACTATGTTAATCATGCCAGGATGTGGTCGGAATCCATTCTAATGTGGTGCGAAGTGACTTAAATTGGTTAGTTTGGCCAAAATAGAGCTGAAATTGACTCGGATGAAACTGGTATCAGAGGATCCTAAAAAGTGGTCGAAGTTGATGTAAATTATGATAATATGTTAATAATTCTAGGATGAGGTAGAAATCCACTCTAATGTGGTGGAAAGTGACTTAAATTTGGTTAGTTTGGCCAAACTAGAGCCGAAATTGACTCAGATGAAACTTGTAACAGTGGACCCAAAAAATTGTCAAAGTTGATGTAAATTATGATAATATGTTAGACATGCCAGGATGTAGTCGAAATCCACTCTAATGTGGTGGAAAGTGACTTAAATTGGTTAATTTGGCCAAACTAGAGCCGTAAATTAACTCAGATGAAACTGGTATGGGAGGACCCCAAACAATGGTCAAAGTTGATGTAAATTAAGATAATATGTTAAACATGCCAGGATGTGGTCGAAATCCACTCTAATGTGGTGGAAAGTGACTTAAATTGGTTAATTTGGCCAAACTAGAGCAGTAATTGACTCGGATGAAACTGATATTGGAGGACCCCAAAAAGTGGTCAAAGTTGATGTAAATTATGATAATATGTTAATCATGCCAGAATGTGGCCGAAATCCACTCTAATGTGGTGGAAAGTGACTTAAATTGGTTAGTTTGGCCAAACTAGAGCCGAAATTGACTCGGATGAAACTGGTATCAGATGACCCCAAAAAAATGGTCAAAGTTGATGTAAATTATTATACCATGTTAATCATTCCAGGATGTGGTCAGAATCTATTCTAATGTGGTGCGAGGTGACTTAAATTGGTTAGTTTGACCAAAATAGAGCCGAAATTGACTCGGACGAAACTGGTATTGGAGGACCCCAAAAACTCGTAAAAATTAATGTAAATTGTGATAATATGTTAGTTATGCCAGGATGTGGTCGAAATCCTCTCTAATGTGGTTGAAAATGACTTAAATTGGTTAGTTTAGCCAAACTAGAGCCGAAATTTACTCGGATGAAACTAGTATCAGATGATCCCAAAAAGTGGTAGAAGTTGATGTAAATTATGATAATATTTTAAGCATGCCAGGATGCGGTCGAAATCCACTCTAATGTGGTGGAAAGTGACTTAAATTGGTTAATTTGGCCAAACTAGAGCAGTAATTGACTCGGATGAAACTGATATTGGAGGACCCCAAAAAGTGGTCAAAGTTGATGTAAATTATGATAATATGTTAATCATGCCAGAATGTGGCTGAAATCCACTCTAATGTGGTGGAAAGTGACTTAAATTGGTTAGTTTGGCCAAACTAGAGCCGAAATTGACTCGGATGAAACTGGTATCAGATGACCCCAAAAAAATGGTCAAAGTTGATGTAAATTATTATACCATGTTAATCATTCCAGGATGTGGTCAGAATCAATTCTAATGTGGTGCGAAGTGATTTAAATTGGTTAGTTTGACCAAAATAGAGCCGAAATTGACTCGGACGAAACTGGTATTGGAGGACCCCAAAAACTCGTAAAAACTAATGTAAATTGTGATAATATGTTAGTTATGCCAGGATGTGGTCGAAATCCTCTCTAATGTGGTTGAAAATGACTTAAATTGGTTAGTTTAGCCAAACTAGAGCCGAAATTTACTCGGATGAAACTAGTATCAGAGGATCCCAAAAAGTGGTAGAAGTTGATGTAAATTATGATAATATTTTAAGCATGCCAGGATGCGGTCGAAATCCACTCTAATGTGGTGGAAAGTGACTTAAATTGGTTAATTTGGCCAAACTAGAGTCGTAATTGACTTGGATGAAACTGGTATTGGAGGACCTCAAACAATGGTCAAAGTTGATGTCAATTAAGATAATATGTTAAACATGCTAAGATGTGGTCGAAATCCACTCTAATGTGGTGGAAAGTGACTTAAATTGGTAAATTTGGCCAAACTAGAGCTGTTATTGACTCGGATGAAACTGATATTGGAAGACCCCAAAAAGTGGTCAAAGTTGATGTAAATTATGATAATATTTTAATCATGTCAGGATGCACTCGAAATCCACTTTTAATGTGGCCAAACTAGAGCCGAAATTGACTCGGATGAAACTTGTATCAGAGGACCCCAAAAATTGGTCAAAGTTGATGTAAATTATGATAATAGGTTAAACATGCCAGGATGTGGTCGAAATCCACTCTAATGTGGTGGTTAGTGACTTGAATTGGTTAATATGGCCAAACTAGAGCCGTAATTGACTCGGATGAAACTGGTATTGGAGGACCCCAAAAAGTGGTCAAAGTTGATGTAAATTATGATAATATGTTAATCATGCTAGGATGTGGTCGAAATCCACTCTAATGTGGTGGAAAGTGACATAAATTGGTTAGTTTGGCCAAAGTAGAGCCGAATTTGATGTTGGGTTTTATACTGAACTATTTTTTTGAAGTATATATAAACATTGACCATTTTATTGATAATCTTGATTGCATATTATTACATTGTTTGTTTATTATATATTGTGGATAATCTAGTATCAAATGGGATAACATAAGATTAGATTATCAGTGTTTGTAAATAATAGAATAAAGGTTCACAGTCTAAGTGGTATTAGACAAACCACTGGAATGACTGAAGTATTATTTGGGAATAGTTTATCTTGACTATTGAATAATACTTGTATACTTTGTGTATATTGAACAAGATCAAAATGTTAGAATTGTTCTTCTATTCTGACAGTTAAGAAGAACTAAGATTCTATGATATTATTGTTGCTTAGGTTCTTAATCCGGATGTAGTGATTGACACTTGTATGCAATGCACATGCTTTGATTCACATGTGATGTAATTAATTATTAATTACAATATTATGTATTGAGCAATGACATTGAACGCAGAGTGAGATATTAATTACAGAAGGAATCCATGTTCTGATAATATCCGGGTTGATGAGGATGTCCTCTTGAAAGCTCATAAAGATAATTATGTGAAGCCCTGCAGGCAGATTAATTTCCGACATAATTATAAGGTTGAGTGGATGATCAAGGATAAATAAGATATTAATTAAATTAATTGTTAGTGATTAATTTAATTAATGGAAATGCGATATCTTAAACGTGGGGAATTTAATAAGCAAATAATATAGGAGCCGAATTAAATAATAAAAGAATTGCGGTATTAGGAACAATAGTGCAAATATTAATTCTTCAGTGGATTTAATTTAATATTTAATGACATTGGGCTTGACTCAGAATATCATTGGAAGGCCCGACCTAATTGTCCATGATCCCTACTGAAGCCTATATATATTCTCGTTCTCCTTAAAGCTGGATAAAAAACAGAAATCGAAATTGAGACCTAGGGGCAGCCGCATGCAGCTAGGGTTTAGGAATTTCGAGACTTTGAGGAGAGGAAACTTTGGGAGATCGAAGGCCACACTTCGCTAAAAGGGAATCAAAGAATTCAGTAGAAGACGTGGAATTGAATCGCTTGCTCCGTAGCGATTAAGGTTAATCTTCTTTTTGAACTCTTTAATTTATATCATAAAACGCAGTCCTATATATCGTACGTTCCAACAATTGGCTCGGATGAAACTGGTATCAGAGGACCACAAAAAAATGGTCAAATTTAATGTAAATTTATGATACTATGTTAATCATTCCAGGATGTTGTCGGAATCCATTCTAATGTGGGGAGAAGTGACTTAAATTGATTAGTTTGCCAAAATAGAGCCGAAATTGACTCGGAAGAATCTGGTATTGGAGGACCCAAAAAACTTGTCAAAATTAATTTAAATTGTGATAATATGTTAGTTATGCTAGGATGTGGTCGAAATCCCCTCTAATGTGGCGGAAAGTGACTTAACTTGGTTAGTTTAGCCAAACTAGAGCCGAAATTGACTCGGATGAAACTGGTATCAGAGGATCCCAAAAAGTGGTCGAAGTTGATGTAAATTATGATAATATGTTAATCATGCCAGAAGGCGGTCGAAATCCATTCTAATGTGGTGGAAAGTGACTTAAATTGGTTAGTTTGGCAGAACTAGAGCCGAAATTGACTCAGATAAAACTGGTATCAGAGGACCCCAAAAAAATGGTCAAAGTTGATGTAAATTATGATACTATATTGCCAGGATGTGGTCGGAATCCATTCCAATGTGGTGCGAAGTGACTTAAATTGGTTTGTTTGGCCAAAATAGAGCCGAAATTGACTCAGATGAAACTGGTATTAGAGGATCCCAAAAAGTGGTCGAAGTTGATGTAAATTATGATAATATGTTAATCATACCAGGATGTGGTCGAAATCCACTCTAGTATGGGGGAAAGTGACTTAAATTGGTTAGTTTGACCAAACTAGAGCCGAAATTGACTCGGATGAAACTGGTATTGGAGGACCCCAAAAGATGGTCAAAGTTGATGTAAATTATGATAATATGTTAAACATGCCAGGATGTGGTCGAAATCCACTCTAATGTGGTGAAAAGTGACTTAAATTGTTTAATTTGGCCAAACTAGAGCCGTAATTGACTCGGATGAAACTATTATTGGAGGGCCCAAAAAATGGTCAAAGTTGATGTAAATTATTGTTGCCCAGTAATTAAGAATTGTAGAAGGGTGGTTAAATACAATTATGTAAGATTTTCGGCTTAATAACAATATAAATCACAAATATGAAATAATAACAACTTTATTAATTCTGGTATAAAACTGTTACAAAACTCTCTCAAGAAATTCTGATGTTCTTGAAAGCTGCTAGGTTACAATGATACTCGTGTAAGCGATTACAATATGCAAAACCTAAACTGTGTTTATATAGCACACACACCTACTCTATCAATTACAAGATATGTTTAAATCAATTACAAACTATCTTTGATAGATATCCTAACTGATAGCTGCATTCCTATAAACTAGGAACCGACAAATCAATCGTCCTTATTTTCCTGGACTCAATAGTTATCTTGAAGTAATACTGATCAGCTTCCAGTCATGATGATAATCCTGATCTCAGTCCTGATAGCAATCCTGATACTGACGCTTTTTAATACTGATGACGTCAGCATCTCAATCCTGATCAGTAGTCCAGATAATGATGATCATTGAATCCTGATCTAACAATCTCCCCCAATCTTATACTTTGTAAAATAAAGTATAGATTCCTAGATTCAATGATGCCAAAAATATATTTAAAAAATGTACAAGAAATTTCAGCAGCAAACTTATCTTTAAATTTTCTGATAGAACAGATTCATCTTCAAGAAGTTTGACAATAAATTTTCTTCTTTGTCTTCAAGAATCTGAATCAGTCTTCCTTTTAGATTTTTGAGTTCTTCATCCGCCTCATTAATCTGATAGATAGCTGCTCTGAGATTTTGGATAGAACTTCTCTGTAGATCAAACTCTTCAAGTAGTAGATAAGCAAATTCCTTCCTATCAGGATTAAGAGACAATTGTTTCATGCCTAGAGACATTTCCTTGACAGCACTGCCTCTCTGCATTTCCACTTCTTGACCTCTAAGATTTAAGTACATGGGAGTGTATTTACCATCATAGTTCCTTCCTCCATCAAATCTCTGTCTAATGGTTGATAGAATTATATCAGACCATTCCTTGCACACTTCTTTCTTGCCTTTGAGCAGATAATGAACATATTTCAGTTCCTTTGTAGATTTCACTAGCAGCTCCTGAATTGACATTCTTTTTACCCTTCCATCTCTCAAGAAATACAGAAGCTTATCCTTCTTTTCAGCACCATCACGACAATCAAGAACAATATCCACAGCTTGTAGTTTGTTCAGGTGCTCAGAAGTTAATTCTTCTCCAACTTCAACCAGTGCATGAGGATCAACATATGACATGTTTATGAATTCAGAATCTCTAAACCTTATACCTCCTCTTGTGTTGTGTAGCATCTGCTTTATGTTTGAATACATCTCAGTCCACAGTGCTTTTGATCTTTGAGAACCAGCAATTTCTGCAACACCAGGAAGATTTGTCATTATGCCTCCAGGTTGAAAGTTAATAGGTCTATTGCACTCAACAGTGTCAATATGCTTCCATTTCTTGTCTTTCTCTTTCTCAAGAACATAGCTCATTTCTAGCTTGTTTTGTTGTCTTCTCTCATTCTTCCACAACAACTTATTTGATTTGATGAGCTTTTCAACATAGAGTTAAAATCTCTATATGTTTTTCTTCTTAATTCTCTTCTTCTTCTTTCTTCTTCTTCTTCATCAACTTCTTGATTATAAGAATCAACCAAATTAGAGAGTATTAAGAAATCAATCTCTTATAGAGTTTGAGATTCATCAGGATCTTGAACAATGTCAGGATTAGAATCTGGAACTGGAGTTGTTTTACTGATTAGAGATGATTGTCTTGGTCTTCTTCTCAAAACCACACGAGGCACATATTCTTCACCTTCTCCTTCATCATGAATAGTATTCCTGACAACTTGAGTATCAGGAACCTTTGGCATTTGTGTATCCTCAGTAATTTCTTCAATTCTAATACCTTTAGACCTTGTTTGTCTAGGCATAGATTGTGTTGACTTCCTTCCACTCCTAGCTCCTCTCCTTCCTCTGCCTTTTCCTCTACCAGCAGCAGGATTAGATATGTTGAAACTTTCCATTATCTCTTTCTATTGCTTTAGAAATTCTTCTTGAAATAGATCAGGAAATTCCTCAGTAGAAATAGAGAGAGCCTTTCTTGCAAATAACTGTTGAAATCTCTTATCAGTGTGATAAAGAGTAACAACATCACCACTCCTAGTTTTAAACTTCTGGAAAAGATTAGCAGCATCCTCAGCTTTTTCAATAAATACATCTTCATGACCTTCAGGAATTGCAGATAAACTTTGTCCAAGACCAGGCGTCAGGATTTGGTCACCTGTCACGATTTGCTCTTCCGTCAGGATCTGAGAGTTCACCAAGGTTCTAACTGTTCTTACTCCAGAATCAGAAACATGAGTTGACTGCATGGATTGACTTTGAGTAGTTTATCTTGAAGATTTTACCATAGCAGCAATAGAGGTTTCTCCTTTCTTTACCAAGTCATCACAATCATTTCCAGTATCATTATCATCCTTTCTCAATACTAGATCATGTGTACATTTTGATTGACTTACCTTCTCCCCCATTTTGGAATCAGGATTAGATAATGTAAAGCATAATGTAACATAATATGTATCAGAGATAAATACAACTCAACAAAGGAACAAGACAGACTATAATATTAACTGAAGCACAGGAATCCAAAAGAAAAGAAGAAACGGTAAACTCAAAAAATCAAAATATGGTATGTATTCTTGAAGTCCATAAATAGGTCACGCAAAGAAGTTCATTGATATGTTCAAGCCTCAGTGACAAATAAAGAAACAGGACTTTAAAGACTACAGAAGTACTTGAATGATAAAGAGTTAATACTAGAGGATTTTAGTGATTTTATAATGAAGCAACCAGAACAACAAAGGACTTATCAACTGTATTGTATTGAAGACATAGAGGTATTGATCTAGTGTTAGTCATCTGTGAACCAGACCAGTTGCACTAGTTGTCAGCACTTAGAAGATCAACATGTTTATCGTCTTGGAAGAAATTGATTTAAGTCAGACTTGAAACATCCTGAAAGTTAAAAGAAATTAATAAGGTATGTTTAGGTTAAATTTAAGTGCAATATGCTTGCTTCAAGAAGATAAAATCTTCAAGGATCAAACTGCAAATAAAGACATTCGATAGTTTTATTTATAAAACTATCGAACTACTTTCAAATAAACAAAGTAGTTCTTTCGATAGATTTTATTTAAATCTATCGAAGGAAAAGAAAACTTTGCCTTCGATAGTTTTTTTAAAGGTGGAGCAGGTAGTATACATTCAATTTTTGTCAGAGGTTAGTGATGAAATGGATGGCCATGATTCTCTCTAGGACTTCGATACTTTTTCCTAAGCCTACAATTGAGAATTGAAGACATTGTCTTCTTCAGAAGACAGTTACAGAAAAATCAATTACGGAGAAGAAGTTAAGAGCTTGAAATTTGACAGAGAAATTAATAGTGCCTTAACTTCTATCATTGTATTGATTACTGTAACTTAAACTAATTGAAGCTAATCCTACGGATTAGAATTGTAGCACCCTTCGTGGTTTATATTTATAAAACGATATATTCCCCGACTCGTGTTTTGATTTGGTAAATTTGATTTCGGACAAGAACACATATAATTATCCGCAAACAAAATCGAATAATTTGTGTGTATCGTATTCAACCCCCCTTTCTATGATACTTTGGACCTAACAGATAATAAATTCAAAATCAAAGAGAGATAGAGGCTTCAATATTAGTTACCTTAGAATCTAAAGAATCAATCATGTTGTTGATAGAAGACTGTGATGTGACAAGAGACTTGACATGTGAGTCTAAAACTCTGAGTTGAAAATCAGTAGGTGCCTTTGCTAGACTTTGAGAAATATCAGCCCTCACCAAAGCATTATCAGTCTTAACATAATCCATCTCAGCCTTGAGGCTTTTGCTCAGAATTGTTGTAGCCTTCAAGTGATTATTTAATTCTTCATTCTTGATCAATGAGGCTGCATAAGAAGCATGATTAAGAGCATTGGGGAAACTAACAGAATCAGCAGATCTGTACCATTCATTGTCCCATTCATGCCTCCTTAATTGATCAACATAATCAGTTGTAGAAGGACCAGAAAAATCTTGAGTTGTAGCTTTGCCAGTGGTTTCCTTGTCAACCATAAAAGTGCTTGAAGAACCATGAGTGGTTCCAAGACTAGCTTTAAGTGCAGTGGCAAGCTCATGCTTCTCAACATCATCATCATCATCATCATCATCATCACTACTATCACCAGAATCATCATTAGGAGCAGGATCAGGAATATCAATACCTTTAAGTTTATCCTGATGATCTGAGATAGAGTCCATCATTGGCCTAGAGGCAAGTGGCTCGATCAGGATTGGCTCATCAGGAGCACCACTTACGTCAGGAGCAACACTGTTAGGAGCAGTTTGGCATGCATCAGTATTTGTTACCAATGGTTCTTGTGGAGCCTGAGGTTTAGAAGCTGCTTCAATCCTTTGAGCTGAAGTTTCTTGTGTACTTCCCTCATTGACATTGTTCTCAACCAATATATCCATGTCATTAGTAACAGAAACCCCTTGAGCAGTGTCAGGAAATTTCTGAGAAGTTGAAGCTGTATAGCCTGCATCTTCACTTTGAGAAGATGGTTCTTGTTGGGCTGGATCATCAGTAGCTGCTGAACTCCTTTGAAGTTCAGGTTCTTGTGGGCTTGATCCTTTCTGCTTCTTATGTCTCATAAAAACAATCTCAGCTGCCTTCATTTTCTTCAAAATAGGTGGAGGTGAAAAGCCAAGATTGGAAGCAGTCTCAGCAGCCTTCTCCCAAGAAATTTCAACTATCCTGTGAGGTGGAGAGGCAGGTGCTGGAGAATATGAGATCAAGATAGTTTTGACTGGTGATGCATCAGGAGTACTGACGTCAGGATTTGCATGAGCATCAGGAATTGATGACTCATCAGGATTTGTAGCTTTCTGATCATCAATATTCTTCACCCTTAGAGGAATATGATACCTACTTTTGACCAACTTTCTTTTCTTCTGTGGCTTAACAGTCTGAGCCACCGCTTCAGTAGCAGTATCAACAACTTCCTTATGTATCTTGAACTTTGAAGATAAGGGCATGTCATCCTCAGAATCAGAATAAGCACCCAAAATCAACTTTCTTTTAAATCTAACATCCTCAACCCTATCACCTTGTTGCACCAGGACCCCTTGTACACCCCCTTGTTTCTTCTTTTTAGTGAGAGGTGTAGAGGAGAAATCCTTTGATCCTGACTGCCTTCCAAACACATCAGATCTAGCTGATTTCTTTGTTTTTACAACTAAAGTCTTTTGAGAGACAGTATAGGTGGTGGTGGAGTGTTTAATAGACTGTTTGGGTTGGATACTTGGGTCAGGAACAGGGTGTGTTTGGCCCTGTCCCATAGTATCAGGATTTGATCCATATTGAGTAGGCATTTTCTCTTACAAGAAAAGTCTGACCTCATCAGGAATATAGGCATTGACTTGGAAACCATTTGCCTTATCACTGTTGACTAATGACTTCACATTATTATAAGTAATTCCACAGATAGGTAGAATTACATCATCTTCAAAAACAACATCAGGACACAAGTGACAGAATATTAATTGAAAAAATCTAAGAAAACAAACATAGCCACATTTATCTGTTTTCCTATCACTTAAATCTTTTAATACAAAAGGACCATAGTCAAATACTGTAGAATGGATTAGAGAATTCCCAATCTTGAGAGATCCTGACGGTAGAGCATCAAAGTTGGATGTCTTGTTCAAGAAACAGTGACTAATGGTGTCAAAGAAGAAGTTCCATTCCCTCTTAAGCTTTGTCCTGAAGAGATTTCCATATCTCTTCACTTCGCCATTGTACCCTAACTGTGTAACAAACTCGAAAAGCGTTGAGTCAAAAACAACAGCAGGAGTCTGAGCATTCAAAGGCAACAAGTGGAGTGCTTCCTCAACAATAGCAGGAGTCACATGATGAGTAACACCATTGAACTTGAAACTCATCAGGATTGTTCCTATCGGTCCTCGACCAAATACTGATGTGTTCCATACCTGCATCACAGACTTAAAAGAAACTTGCGCAGGTTGGGTTAAAGCATACTTCAATGGACCTGAAGCAAGGAAATCATGTATAATGTGAAACTCATGGGGTAATTCCTGATGGTCTAAAACCGCAACAAAATTATTAGTGGTGAAAGTAATAACACTAATCACAACATGTTTATTCATTATTGATGAAGATGCCATTGTAAGAGTGATTTGAGAATAAAGATTTGAGATTTGGGAATTAGGGTTCGTGAGCAGAGAGAGTAAGAGAAGGTAGAAAACTGATGAATTGTGAGAGTAATTTGCATCATAGAAAAATGTATGTATTTTGTTAAAACAAAATTTTACTCTCAGGGACAGGTGGAAAAATATGATTTGTGCACAAATAATTAGTGGACCAAATTACGTGTGTAATTAAACATAACTGTACCGCTTTTTATGTGTATCTATATGTATATATATATATATAAGTGTGACACACGCGCGTATACAGTTGTCCAACTAAAACTCAAACGTTTCCTATCAAATACTGACATAAAATTTGGCACAAATTAAGCAAATTAAAATGCTGACCTGTCCATCAGGATTGACCAGTTAACTTACTGTCAGGATTGTGTCCTGTCAGTATTTGGTCAAAAGTACATACCTTACATGATAACCATCAAGATTTGATAGTCACCGGGACTTGCTCTTTGATGCTTTTCTCAGAAATTCTCAAAGTTCATCATTCCAAGTTCATTCAGTAATTCAGCTAGCTGTTGATCAGTTGGAACAAAGTGCAATCCAATTGTTCCCTCCAGTACATGTTCTCTTATAAAGTGATATCTGATACTAATGTGCTTATTAAAAGAATGTTGAACTGGATTTCCTGTCATGGCAATAGCACTTTGGTTATCACAATAGATAGGGATTTTAGAGTAGGACATGCCATAATCCAATAGTTGATTTCTCATCCACATTATCTAAGCACATCAACTTCCTGCAGCAATGTACTCAGCTTCTGCAGTTGATGTAGAGATAGACTATTGCTTTTTACTGAACCAAGAAACTAGTCTACCACCCAAAAACTTGTTGGGTTCCGCCCCGAATTCCTAAATAAGTTAAGAATCCTATTATAAGTAGTATTCTAATTTGTGATAATTGAGGAAAGTCTTATTCTGGTAGAGATAAGAATTGTGGGAGATTTCTATCCAAGATAAGAAAAGATGGTAATTGTCGCAAATAGAATTGAGATATATTAGGATTAGAATATTTATGGTGCCTATAAATATAGATATTTGTAGGGGTTTTGAAGTATTTCAAAAGTTAGAGAGTTGTGTGCAATACACAAAAGAGAGCTTTTTTAATCAAGGTGAGGTGATTGTATTCAAGAGCGTTGAGTGAGGGAGCGACTCCAATCTTGTAATACATTGATAGTGGATTTGTGGTTTTACCCTCCCTTGAGGGGTTTCCACGTTAAATTGTTGTGTTCTTTACTTTTATGTTTGTTATTGTGTTTGATTAACATTGATCTATAGTTGAAGCGATCCTAACAAACTGGTATCAGAGCTTGGGTTCGAGAAGTAGATCCAGCGTTAAAGAGAAGGCAATCACGAAGTCATCCGTGGTCGGATCGTCCTGATTTTGGGACAGTATATTTGGTACATCAATATCTAAAATCTGAACGGTGGAGATCGGATTTTGGATTCAGGAGAGTGTGATTTCTGGTATCCAAAGTTGACTATTTGTGCATGGATAGTTGGTCGTGAGTTGATCTTTTCTTGGCTTGATGGAAGATCTAAAGTCGTTAAGGATTGATGCACCCAAGTATGATGGGAAGACGGATTTCACTATGTGGCAATTAATCGTCAAGGATGTGTTAATTCAACAATGACTTGATGATGCCTTGGAGAAGGCAAAGCCAAAAGAGATGAGTGATGCAGATTGGGCAAAGATCCAGAAGAGAGCGGCGAGTACAATCAGGCTGGCACTTGCACCCGATGTGAGATATAACGTGTTGAAGGAGTCGACACCAAAGGAGATATGGGACAAGTTAGCAAACATATACGCATCGAAGTCGTTGACCAACTGACTTAATTTGAAGATGGAGTTGTACTCTTTAAAACTGGATGAAGAAAGTAGTCTCCATGATCACATAAGTTGTTTTAATAAGCTAGTATGTCATCTGGCTAATGTTGATGAGCCGATGAAAGACGAGGAACAAGCTTTGGTGTTGTTGTCATCGTTGCCGAAGTCCTTCAAGTATTTTAAGCAAACGCTTTTAGTAGGGATGACAAATCTTACGTTTGATGACGTGTTAAAGGCGTTAAGAGAAAATGAGAGGATGACAAAGGTTGCTGTTTCTCAAAGTGGTGGGGCAGTTTTAGCTGTCGAAAGTGCTGAAAGAAGGAGTCGCAACCGCAATGACCTGCAAGGAAGAAGTAAATCTCGGTCGAGTGAGAGGGATATGAGCACTGTTGAGTGCTATTATTGTGGTGAAATGGGTCATATGCAGATGTTTTGTCCAAGATTTAAAGAAAATGTGAAGTCCTTTAAGCAGATGAAGGAAAAGAACAAAGTTGATGATGCGGACTGTTGCCCAGTAAATAACAATTGTAGAAGGGGGTTGAATACAATTGTATAAGATTCTCGACTTTATATAACACAAATATGAAAGATCAATAACAATAACAATAACAATAACAGCTTTATTAACTTTGATATAAAACTGTTACAAACTCTCTTAAGAAATTCTGATGTTCTTAAGAGCTGCTAGCTTACAAAAACTCTCTCAAGAAATTCTGTTCTTAAGAGCTTCTCTCCGATTATGTTCTCTCTCGAATGAATACATAAATCGAAACCAAAACTGTGTTTATATAGTGCACACAGCTTCTCTATCAATAACAAGATAAGTCCTAATCATAATAAAGATAGAAACATATCTTTAATCGATAGCTGCATTCTACAAACCAGGAACAAACTTCCATGTTTATCTAGACTCCAAATATAACTCGAAGTAGGAATCCTGATCAGCTTCAAGTTCTGATGATCAATCCTGATCATAGTCTGAGTAGGAATCCTGATGATCAATAAGATACTGACGCTTGATCAAATACTGATGACCATGCAATACTGATGACGTCAGCAATCCTGATCAGTTGAGTCTAGCTTCTGACGATCATTGAATTCTGATCTAACAATCTCCCCCAATCTCATACTTTGTGAAATAAAGTATAGATTCCAAATATTCAATGATGTCAAAAACATGTATCAAAATGTACGAGTATCTTCAGAAACAACTTATCTGTTCAAGCTTTGTGATAGGACAGATTCATCTTCAAGAAGTTGGATAATAAACTTTCTTCTTTTTCTTCAAGAATTTGAATCAGTCTTTCCTTAAGATTTCTGAGTTCTTCATCTTCCTCATTAATCTGGTAGATAGCTGCTCTGAGATTCTGTATGGAGTTTCTCTGTAGACTGTGCTCTTCAAGCAAAAGATAAGCAATTTCCTTCCCATCAGGATTGAGAGAAAGATGAGTCATGCCAAAATTTACTTCTTTAACAGCAGTACCCCTTTGCATTTTCACATCCTGACCTCTTTGATTTAAGTACATGGGAGTATAATTACCATTGAAATTACTGTTTCCATCCAGTCTTCTTCTTATATTTGACAAAATCATGTCACTCCATTCTTTGTACACTTGGTTCTTCCATCTTAACAGATAGTGAACATATTTCAGTTCCTGTGTAGTTTTCATCAGCAGATCTTGAATAGATAGAATCTTCACACTACCATCTTTCATGAAGTACAGAAGCTTTTCTTTCTTTTCAAAACCATCATGACAATCTATAACTATATCAACAGCTAATAAATTGTTCAGGTTTTCAGAAGTTAAAGTACCTCCAATTTCTGTCAAGGAGTAAGGATCAACATATGACATATTCAGATATTCACCATCTCTGTGTCCAATACCTCCTCTTGAATTACTTGACAATTGCTTCAGATTTGAAAACATCTTTAACCAGAGTGTTTTTGATCTAGCCATATCAGACAAATCAACAACACTTGAAGCGCTTGTAATAATTCCACCAGACTGAAAATTGATAGGTGTATCACAACTTAATGTGCTAATATGTTTCCACTTCTTGTATTTCTCCTTTTCATGAGCGTAGCTTCTTTCAAGTAAAGATTCTTGTCTGCTTGAATTTCTCCATTTTCTTTCATTTGAAACTTTAAGCCTTTGTAGATAGAGATTAAAATCTTCATATGTTCTCTTTGTAATATCTCTTCTTATGGCTTCTTCTTCTTCATCTACTTCTTTGTTGTGACAATCAACAACAGTAGATAAGATTATCAAATCAACCTCTTGCAGAATTTCAGATTCGTCAGGATCTTGAATATTGTCAGGATTAGAATCTTCAATTTGATTTGTATTGCTGAGAGTTGATTTACTTGATTTTCTTCTCAATTCAGGTTCTTCTTCAACAATTCCATCATCACCAAAAGTAGATCTGTCAGGAACTACTAGAGTTTGAATAGGTTCAGGAATTTCTTCAATTCTTAACCCTCTAGACCTTGTCTGTCTAGGTACTGTTTGAGTTGAAGAACCTCTTCTACTTCTTCTAGCACCTCTCCTACCTCTGCTTCCTCTACCTCTAGCAGGAGCAGTATAGCTTTCCATTGTCTCTCTTTGTAGTCTCAAGAATTCTTCATGTGAGAGATCTGGATATTCTTCACTTGCTGTAGAGAGTGCTTTTCTTGCATATAATTGTTGAACTCTTTTATCAGTGTGATATAGAGTAACAATTCTGCCGTCTTTTGTAGAAAACTTCTGGAATAAATTTGATGCATCTTCAGGATTATCAATAATCACATCTTCATCACCTTCAGGAATTGTAGCAAGAATTTGTCCATGACCAGGTGTCAGGATTTGATCTTCCGTCAGGATCTGAGATTGCACCAATGTTCTTACTGTCTTAACTCCAGAATCAGAAACATGAGTTGACTGCGTTGTTTGACTTTGAGAAGTTTGGATTGTCTTCATAACAACAGCATCAGAGGTTTCTCCTTGTATCGCTTTGTCACCACCATCATCTCCAGTATCATCATCATTATTTCTTAATACTAGATCAGGTGTACATTTTGTCTGAATAACCTTCTCCCCCTTTTTGACATCAGGATTTGACAATAATTGCAAAATTAAGGAAAGAGAGGCTTGAATTTCAGTTACCTTAGTATCCAGAGAATCAATTCTTTGATTGATTGAGGTTTGTTCTGAAACAACAGATTTCACTTGGGATTCCACTACCCTTAGTTGAAAAGTAGTAGGCACCTTTGTAAAATTATTAAAGAGATCAGTCCTCACTTTTTCAGTTGAACCCTTGATAGAATCAATCTCACTTTTCAGGCTTTTGGATAACAGAGTAGTAGCCTTCAGATGATTCTTCAAGTCTTGATTCTCTATAGACTTCACTGCATTATAGGCATGTTCAATAGCAGAAGAAAAACTGATAGATTCATCAGAATTGTGCCATGAATTGTTCCATTCATTCTGTCTAAATGCCTCTGCAGGATCAAAGGAAGGAGTAGAAAAATCTTGTCTCTGATCTTTCCCAGTGAAAGCTTTGCCAGCCATATACGTACTTGATGAACCAAAATTAGTTCCAAGACTAATCTTGAGTGCTGTAGCAAGCTGTTCCTTCTCTTTTCTATTCTCATTATCATCATCACTATCATCATCAGAACTATCATCATCAGTATCAGGAGTAATATCAGGATCAGGAATAGCAATACCTTTCAGTTTATCCTGTGGTTCTGAGATAGGATGATCTATTGGTCTTGAACGAAGTGGCTGTATCAAAATAGGTTCATTATCAGGAGCACCACTAACGTCAGGATGAACATCGTCAGGATTTGATATGCTTGCATCAGTATTTGCTACCAATGGTTCTTGTGGAGCTTGAGGTTCAGAAGCTTCTTCAACACTTTGAGCTAAAGGTTCTTGTGTGCTTCCCTCATTGACAATGTTCTCGACCAATCTTTCAACAGAAGCTGTAGCTTTGCCTGCATCTTCACTTTGAGAAGATGGTTCTTGTGTAGCTGGAATGTTGATGTCTTCATTCTCCCTTTGAGAAAATGGTTCTTGTGTGACCATTCCACTAGCTAAGCCTTCACCCAAACTTTGATTGAGTGGTTCTTGTGTGGCAGGATCAACAGTAGCTGCTGAATTACTCTGAAATTCAGGTTCTTGTGGGCTTGATCCTTTCAGCTTCTTCTGTCTCTGATAGACTAACTCTTCTGCATTCCTCTTTTTCTTTGATGTAGGTGTAAGACCAACCAAGGAAGCAGTTGTAGAAACCTTCTCCCAAGAATATCTTCGAATCTGAGATGGAGAGGCTGGAGAGTCTGATATAGAGACAACTTTTGTTGCTGCATCAGGAATACTAACATCAGGATTTGATGTCTGAATATCAGTATCCTTCATTTGCACTGTCAAAGGAATATGATACCTGCTCTTTGATAATTTCCTTGTCTTTTGTGGTTTTGATGAAGGTACCACAGCTTTAGTAGCAGTATCAGCAACTTCCTTGTTCACATTCATCACAGAGGATATAGGTAAGTCATCCTCTGAATCACTTTCATCAATCAACCTTAACTTCCTTTTCACATGAACATTCGTAACAACCTTATCAGCTTTCTTCACCAGGACCCCTTGTACACCCCCTTGTATCTTCTTTTTAGTGAGTGGTGTAGAGGAAAAATCCTTTGAACCTGATTGCCTTCCAGACACATCAGTTCTAGCTGATTTCTTTGATTTTACAACTAAAGTCTTTTGAGAGACAGTAGAGGTGGTTGTTAACTGTTTAGACTGTTTAGGTTGCATGCTTGTGTCAGGAACAAGGTGGGTTGGGCCTTGCACCATAGCATTAGAAAGTAGTCCATAACGAGTAGGCATTTTCTGGTGTAAGAAAAACCTAACCTCATCAGGAATAAAAGCATTTCCTATAAAACCATTTGCCTTATCACTGTTGACTAAGGACTTAATATTATTCTCAGTAATTCTACAGATTGGTAGAACCAATTTTAAGAGATCCTGATGGAAGAGCATCAAAATTTGATGTCTTGTTCAGGAAACAGCGGCTGATTGTATCAAAGAAGAAATTCCATTCCTTCTTAAGCTTTGTCCTAAAGAGATTTCCATATCTCTTTACTTCTCCATTGTAGCCCAGTTTCTTGACAAACTCAAATAGAGCAGAGTCTGAAATCACCCTAGGAACTTTTTCACCCAGAATAGGCAAATGCAATGCCTCTTCAATAACAGCAGGGGTGACATGATGAGTTACCCCATTTGATTCGAACTGCATCAGAATGGTTCCTGTAGAACTTTGACCAAAAACAACTGTGTTCCAAACCTGCATTACAGACTTAAAAGAAACACTTGCAGGCTCTGTTAAAGCATACTTCAATGGGCTTGAAGTAAGAAAATCTTGAATTATATGGAACTCAGTAGGCAATTCTTGATGGTCTAGAATGGCTACAAAGTTATTAGTGGCAAAAGTAATATCACGAATTACTGTTTGTTTGTTCATGAAAGATGAAGACGCCATTGTAATGCTTTTGAAAACTCGAGAATTAAGATTTGAAGCAATTAGGGTATGAAAGCACAGAGAGAGATAAAAATGAAAAACTGATGATGAGAGAGTAATGAAAGATGTAAAACAATGAAAAGTATTTTGTTAAAACAAAATATTACTCTCAATGACAGGTGGCAAAATATGATTTGTGTATAACTAATTAGTGGACAGATTACGTGTGTCATTAAATAAAACTGCACCGCTTTTTATGTGTATGTATAGATATATCTATAATAGAGCAACACACGCGCGTATACAGTTGTCCTACTAAAACTCAATCGTCTATTAGAAGATACGGACGAAAAATTAGGCACAAATTTAGCAATGAAAATACTGACCTGTACATCAGAATTGACCAGTTGACTTCCTGTCAGGATTGAGTCCTATCAGGATTTGATCAAAGATACATACCTTTCTGAATAACCATCAGGATTTGACAGTTATCAGGATTTCCTCTCTGTAGCTTTTCCTCAGAAATTCTCAAAAATCATCATTCCAAGTTCATTCACCAACTTATTGAACGTAGCTTCAGGTAGTGGCTTGGTGAATATATCAGCTAGTTGTTGATCAGTAGGAACAAAATGAAGTTCAATTGTTCCTTCCAGAACCTGTTCTCTTATAAAGTGATATCTGATACTTATGTGTTTAGTAAGAGAATGCTGAACTGGATTTCCTGTCATTGCAATAACACTTTGGTTATCACAATAAATAGGGATTTTTGAGTATGACAGGCCATAATCTAACAACTGATTTCTCATCCACATTATCTGAGCACAACAACTTCCTGCAGCAATGTACTCAGCTTCTGCAGTTGAAGTGGAAATAGATTTCTGCTTTTTACTGAACCATGAAACTAGTCTTCCACCCAAAAACTGACAACTTCCTGAAGTACTTTTCCTGTCTATTTTGCATCCTGCAAAATCAGCATCTGAATAACCACACAACCCAAAATCTGATTCCCTTGCATACCAAAGGCCAAGTGAAGGAGTGCCTTTGAGATATCTGAAAATTCTTTTGATTGCAATCAGATGTGGTTCTCTAGGTTTTGCTTGAAATCTTGCACATAGACAGGTTGCAAACATGATATCTGGTCTACTGGCAGTGAGATACAATAAAGAGCCAATCATTCCTCTGTAGTGAGTTACATCTACCTCTTCACCTTGATCAGGATCAAGTTTGGTAGCTGTAGCTATGGGAGTTGAAGCAGGAGTACTGTCTTGCATGTTAAACCTTGTCAGTAAATTCCTTGTGTATTTAGACTGATTAATAAAAATCCCTTCATCAGTCTGTTTAACTTGAAGACCCAGAAAGTAACTCATTTCTCCCATCATGCTCATTTGATATCTTGACTGCATAAGCTTGGAAAACTTTTCACACAGCTTATTGTTTGTTGACCCAAAAATGATATCATCAACATAAATCTGAACTAACAGCAACTCCTTACCATGATTCAAATAAAATAGAGTTTTATCAATTGCACCTCTTTTGAATCCACTTTCCAGTAAGAATTGAGCTAAGGTTTCATACCATGCTCTTGGAGCTTGCTTTAGTCCATAAAGTGCCTTATCCAGTCTGTAGACATAATCTGGATATTTAGGATCAATGAAACCAGGAGGTTGTTCAACATAAACTTCTTCCTCCAGTTCACCATTTAAGAAAGCACTTTTAACATCCATCTGGAGAACCTTGAATTTCTTATGTGCTGCATAAGCAAGAAATATCCTGATGGCTTCTAGTCTTGCAACAGGAGCAAAAGTTTCATCATAGTCAATTCCTTCTTGTTGGGAATACCCCTTTGCAACTAGTCTTGCTTTGTTTCTGATTATGACACCATCAGAATCAGTCTTGTTCTTGAAAATCCACTTTGTACCAACAATTGATCTATTCTTTGGTCTTGGTACCAGTTTCCAGACTTCATTCCTTTCAAATTCATTCAGTTCTTCTTGCATTGCAGTAACCCAATCAGCATCTTTAAGTGCATCTTCAACTTTCTTAGGCTCCTCCTTGGATAGAAAGTTATTATATAAACATTCATTCTGAGTTGCACTTCTTGTTTGAACACCTGCATCAGGATCTCCAATTATCAAATCAGGAGTATGATCTTTTGTCCATTTCCTTGCTGGTGTCAAATTGTTTCTTGAAGTAGATGCTCCCCCTGGATTGGTGTTATCTTGATTGAAAGAATTTGATTGATTTGAAGCTCTCCCTGAATTATTGCTATGCCCTCCTGATGTGTTATCAGGATCTTCACTTGAATCAGTATCTGAAGAATTCTGTCCTGATGATTGAGTTGTCTCTGAACTTGTAGTTGAATGCCGTTGCTCCCCCTCAACATTAGCACTACTAGTTGTATCACTGTTGTTTGCATCATCAGTATTAGCACCATCAGTACCTGGTGAGTCATCAGGATTTGGTGACCCGTCAGTACTGGATGAATGGACAGCTTCTGATTCACTTTCTTCAGGTTCCTTGGAAGCTTCATTTTCAAATAACAATCTATCATGCGAGTCTTCAATGATTCCAGTTATCTTCTTATCATCAAAAGATACATGTATTGACTCCATGACAGTTCTTGTTCTCAAATTAAAAACTCTGAAGGCTCTTGATGTAGGATAACCTATGAATATTCCTTCATCAGCCTTTGTTTCAAATTTCCCTAGCTGTTCAGGATGAGTTCTGAGAACAAAACATTTACAGCCAAACACATGCAAATGCTTCAGACTTGGTTTCTTCTCTTTGAGTGACTGATAAGGAGTGACACCATTCCTGTTTATCAATGTGAGATTTTGTGTATAGCATGCTGTGTTGACTGCTTCTGCCCAGAAATATGTAGGTAATTTAGCTTCTTCCAACATAGTTCTGCCAGCTTCAATAAGAGTTCTATTCTTCCTTTCTACTACTCCATTTTGCTGAGGTGTGCCAGGAGCAGAGAATTGTTGAATGATTCCTTTGTATTTGCAGAACTCTTCCATCTTTGAATTCTTAAATTCAGTACCATTATCACTTCTCAGAATCTTGACTTTGTACTTTGTGGTTGTCTCAATCATCCTCACATGATCCAACAGAACTTCAGGAGTTTCATCTTTTCTATGCAGAAAATACACCCAGGTGAATCTAGAATATTCATCAACAATTACAAGAGTGTACCTTTTCTTACTGATGGACATGATGTTGACTGGACCAAACAGATCAAGATGTAGCATGTGATATGGTTCTTCAATAGAGGATTCTGATTTACTCTGGAATGATGTCCTTCTTTGTTTTGCTTTTTGGCATGCATCACAGAGTCCATCAGGTGTATATAAGACATTAGGTAATCCTCTTACTAACTCTTTCTTAACCAACTCATTGATGTTGCTGAAGTTGAGATGAGAAAGCTTCTTGTGCCAATTCCAACTTTCATCTACTGAAGCTTTACTGATGAAACATGTAGGGGAGCCATCAGTATCTGAGAGAATGTTGGCTTCATATATGTTACCATGCCTGTAGCCAGTTAGTGCTATCTTCCCTGTTGCTTTACTGACTACTTCACAATGTGTGGAATAGAAATTGACATGATAACCTCTGTCAGTGATTTGACTAATACTCAACAAGTTGTGTTTTAGTCCCTTCACTAGAGCTACTTTTTCAATGATGACATTTCCAATGATTATATTGCCATATCCCAAGGTTTGTCCAATGTTGCCATCTCCATAAGACACAGTTGGGCCAGCTTTTTCCTCATATTCTGATAACAGGGCTTTGTTTCCAGTCATGTGCACAGAACATCCACTATCCATGACTAACACATTTTTTCTTTTTACCCTTATCATCAGGAGCAGCTGTTACATCAGCATTGGCCATTAACGCATAGTTGACTACCTCAGTATCAGATTCTGAGGAAGAGTCCATCCAATCCTTGCTTGATGTGATGAGTGCCTTTGTCTTGTTGCATTCAGAAGCAAAGTGACCCATACCATTACACTTGTAGCATCTAACCTTTGACTTGTCAAATTTGCTACCCTTGCTGTCCTTTTTGATATACTTGTCTTTGTCTGCTTTGAAGGTCTTTTTCTGAAAGTTGCCTTGTCTTCTATTCTTCCTGAACTTCATCCTTCTGAAGTTTCTGACAATCATAGCAACCATCTCTTCCATGTCTGAGTCAGAAGAGTCATCACCAGTATTGGCATCAGGATTGCCATCAGTATCTGATGAAGAGTCGTCAGGATCTGACTCAGCTACTCTTGCTTTCCTTCTAGAGACCTCCATAGCTTTCTCTTTTGATTTTGCTTCTACATTCAAAGCAATTGACTTTGCCTTGCTGCTTTTCTTGTTCTTTCTCTGTTGAACTTCAAGATCATGAGTTCTTAGCATCCCATAGATCTCATCAAGAGACACAATGTTCAGATCATACTGGTGTCTAATGATTGAGGTCTGAGTATCCCATTCTTCAGGTAAAGCTCTAAGAAATTTGGTGTTTGAATCTTCAGTTTCATATACTTTGTCAACTAAGGATAAGCTGTTCAATAGTGTCAGGAATCTATCATATAGATCAGTCAGCCTCTCTTCAGGTCTTGCATCGAATTGTTCATATTCTTGAATCAATAGAGCCCTTCTGTTTTTCTTAACAGATGCAGATCCCTGGCACTGAGTTTCCAAAGTATCCCAGATTTCTTTTGAAGACTTGCATGCTATCACTCTGTTTGACATAACAGCATCAAGACCATTGTGCAAGATATTCTTTATCTTTGGTTCTCTGAGTACATGAGCTTTTTCTTCTGGAGTCCATTCAGATTTAGCTTTGACCACATAATGTTCTGGTACTGTATCTGTTCGTTCTACGAACTTTGTTGGTATATATGGTCCATCACGAATCCTGTCCAGATTGTCAGGATCCATAGCCTCCAGGTACATCAGCATCTTTACCCTCCATGTGGGATATTCTGATATCTTCAAGATGGGAATCTTCATGCTTTCATACTTGGTTGTCGACATCTTTAGATCGTATCTGATTCAGAATTAAATCAGTTTGCTCTGATACCAATTGTTGCCCAGTAAATAACAATTGTAGAAGGGGGTTGAATACAATTGTATAAGATTCTCGACTTTATATAACACAAATATGAAAGATCAATAACAATAACAATAACAATAACAGCTTTATTAACTTTGATATAAAACTGTTACAAACTCTCTTAAGAAATTCTGATGTTCTTAAGAGCTGCTAGCTTACAAAAACTCTCTCAAGAAATTCTGTTCTTAAGAGCTTCTCTCCGATTATGTTCTCTCTCGAATGAATACATAAATCGAAACCAAAACTGTGTTTATATAGTGCACACAGCTTCTCTATCAATAACAAGATAAGTCCTAATCATAATAAAGATAGAAACATATCTTTAATCGATAGCTGCATTCTACAAACCAGGAACAAACTTCCATGTTTATCTAGACTCCAAATATAACTCGAAGTAGGAATCCTGATCAGCTTCAAGTTCTGATGATCAATCCTGATCATAGTCTGAGTAGGAATCCTGATGATCAATAAGATACTGACGCTTGATCAAATACTGATGACCATGCAATACTGATGACGTCAGCAATCCTGATCAGTTGAGTCTAGCTTCTGACGATCATTGAATTCTGATCTAACACGGACTCTACACTTGTGATCGATGAGGGAGAGTTTTTGATGGCGAGTGAGGATACCGTTCCTAGTTCGGTGATGAATAAATCAGAATGGGTGATGGACTCTGTTGCTTCTATGCATATATGTAGAGACCAAGCAGTGTTTGAGAGTTTATGCACTGATGAAAGTCTTGGTAATATTGTTGTAGGGAATGATGAGAAGATGAAGGTTCAAGGAGTTGGAACTGTTCGTCTTAAACTCCATTATGGTACGATCAAGAAAACTCTCAATGTGAGATATGTACCAGATGCATCAAAGAATGTGTTATCTTTGAGTGTGTTGGCATCACGTGGGTACAGATTCTTTGGACGAGGGTGAAGTTGCAAGGTGTATAAAGGAAGAAACTTGATTCTACAAGGGATGACGCATAAGAAGAACATCTATTGTTTAGATGGTGAAGCAACAACGATAAAGACCGAGAAAAAGGTAAAATTCTCGGAAGCGGTTGAGGTATTAGGGAATTCGAGCTGTGGGAGGATTTGTTGGGGTCCGCCCCGAATTCCTAAATAAGTTAAGAATCCTATTATAAGCAGTATTCAAATTTGTGATAATTGAGGAAAGTCTTATTCTGGCAGAGATAAGAATTGTGGAAGATTTCTATCCAAGATAATAATAGATGGTAATTGTCGCAAATAGAATTGAGATATATTAGGATTAGAATATTTATGGTGCTTATAAATATAGATATTTGTAGGGGTTTTGAAGTATTGCAAAAGTTAGAGAGTTGTGTGCAATACACAAGAGAGAGAGATTTTGTAATCAAGGTGAGGTGATTGTATTCAAGAGCGTTGAGTGACGGAGCGACTCCAATCTTGTAATACATTCATAGTGGATTTGTGGTTTTACCCTCCCTTGAGGGGTTTCCACATTAAATTGTTGTGTTATTTACTTTCACGTTTGTTATTGTGTTTGATTAACGTTGATCTACAGTGGAAGCGATCCTAACAAAACTGACATCTTCCTGAAGTGTTTTTCCTATCTATTTTGCAGCCTGCAAAATCAACATCTGAGTAACCACACAACCCAAAATCTGATTCTCTAGGATACCAAAGGCCAAGTGATGGAGTGCTTTTAAGGTATCTGAAAATTCTTTTATCTGCAATCAGATGTGGTTCCCTGGGATTTGCTTGAAATCTTGCACAAAGACAGGTTGCATACATGATATCTGGTCTACTGGCAGTTAGATAAAGAAGTGAGCTAATCATCCCTCTATCGTGAGTTACATCTACCTCAGTACCTTGATCAGGATCAAGTTTGGTAGCTGTATCTATGGGAGTAATTGCTGTTGCACTATCTTGCATGTTAAACCTTTTTAATAAATTCATGGTATACTTTGACTAATTGATAAAAATGCCATCATCAGTCTGTTTAACTTGGAGTCCAAGAAATTAACTCATTTCTCCCATCATGCTCATTTGATATCTAGACTGCATAAGCTTTGAAAACTTCTCACATAGCTTATTGTTTGTTGACCCAAAAATGATATCATTAACATAAATCTGAACTAAAAGCAAATCCTTACCATGATTCAAATAAAACAGAGTTTTATCAATAGTACCTCTTTTGAATCCACTTTCCAGTAAGAATTGAGCTAGGGTTTCATACCAGGCTCTTGGAACTTGCTTTAGTCCATAAAGTGCTTTATCCAATATATAGACATGATTTGGATACTTTGGATCAATGAAACCAGGAGGTTGCTCAACATAAACTTCTTCCTCCAGTTCTTCATTAAGAAAAGCACTTTTCACATCTGTAAGATCCGGGAAAATTACGTGTTATTATATGATATGAAATGAGATTTTAATTTCATATTAAGAGTTATTAAATGATTTATCTGTTTAAACGTGCTAAATTATTCGTTAAATGATTGAATATGTGACAATGTGATGCTATGTGATATGTGTGGGGAATTTGAAACTATTTTGAAAAGGGTGTTATACTATTTTATTTTATTATAATTATTGAAAAGAAAATTTGGATCGTTCCCAAATTATTCGGGCAATTGGTATATCGTTCGTACCAAAATTTCATTCGTTAAAGTGGAAAGTATTCGAAAATATTCGTAATAGAAGTATTTTGGTTCGTATATCTATTATTAAACGATACTTGTAGTTATCCGTACCTTATGGATGATTATCGTCTCGTAAAACGTGTATTCTGCTTTATTAAAGATTTAAAGTGTTTTATCTGTTAAAATGTATTTAAAGCAATCTATCGGATCAGTATCGATTCAAAAATGTCGTTTGGGGTATTATTTTCCGTTTAATATAAAAAGGCAAATCGTACTTTGTTTTGCGTATAATAAAGCATAATTACAGTTAAAAAGTTAAAAACCCCTGAAACGTGTTCTTCGTGTTCTTGAGAATCAAACTCAATTTTGAAGGCGTTATCGGATTCCGATTTCGATGTTCTTGTAACCAAATCGAATCTCTCATCATCCTCTACCTAAATCCATCATCAAAATCTATGTGGGTATGATCTTTAAATTTTTCCGATTTTCAATTTAATTATTTATTTCGAATTTTAGGTTTAATTTGGGGGTTTCTTTATTATTGATTGTTCTTGATGTTTGATTGCTTAATCGTGTTTGTTGTGTGATTTAGAGTGCAGACATGATTTTTAATTTAAGTTTTGAGCTGGAAATCGTATAGATCGGAAAACGGTGTAATGACCGGAGTTTGGTCGGGATTTTGATCGGCTAACTGTTTCTTGATTTTGTTCTAGCGATTAGATAGATCGTGAGCTGTAGAATTGATTCGTATAATTAGTTTTAAAGTCAGTCGTTGTTTTTGGTTGGCCGGAAAAGCTACCGCCGACGGCGGGGTCCGTTTCCGTGCGTTTTCGAACGATTTTGAATGGTTTTTAACTGGTGTTGTGTGGTTGTTGTGAAGCCCGTGTTTTCCCCTCAAAAATCTGTGTGTTTAGAGTTGATTTTGGTGTTGCCGGAATTTTTCCCGGTGGCCGGAACACCGGCCGGATTCTGGGTTTCCGCCGGCTGTTCTTGGCGACCCGGAAAGTTCTTGGCAACCCGTTTTCAAAACCCTACCCGACCCGGTTTCGATCCAGAAAACCCTAATTGCATTTCTAAAAACTGTTTCTGGATTTTTATTTTTAAAATAATTCAAAAATAGTTTTATAATTCTAAAAATCATATCTTTGATTTAAAAATACATTTTATTATTCCGAAAATTTTATAAATTCATAAATATTTATTTAAAGTCGAAAATTGATTAAACTTAATTATTTTAATTATTTTTAATTAATAATTAATTAATTTAATTAATTGATTAATTCTTTTAATCAGTTAATTCTTAAAAATTAATTATTAATTAGATTTAATTAATTAAAAATTCAGTTTAATTATTTTCAAACCTGTTTTATTATTTAAAAATAGTTTGAGCACTTAGAGAGTGTCAATTAATTTTATTAATTGATTTATTTGCATTTAAAATACTTATATTGGGTTTAAAAATCCGATTTTTGATTTAAAAATTGTATGTGGCTTATTTAAATTCAAATAAGCTTTGTGTGATGTTTTAAAAATAGTTTTAAGTGCTATGTGATTCGTATGAGTTGTGTAATGTGCTTTATAGTCAGTATATGCCCGTACTAGGGCTAGTGTCTGAGTTTTAAATATCGTAAATTAGACCGGGCGTCCGATACGTAACCGGTCACTTGTTTAAATGTGTTATGTGAACAATGTGAATTATCTGTGTGAGTCATGCATGCGAATAAATTGTGTGGAGACTTGTTTGAGTAATTGGTTGTGTCTAATGTTATCACGAGGGGTAGATAGGATAGAAATTTGTCGGTTATGTTAGAAAGTGAGATTTACGAGGCCGTTGACTTGGATGTTGACTTTTTATAGTATGGGGATTGTCGTCAAGCGAGTTACGTGGATTACTTATGTGGTTGATTGCGATTGGTCTATCAATTGAGATGCGGATGTTTATGCGACAGAGATATCGGTAAGATCGGTAAGTGCGTCGAAGTTAAGTTACGATCATTTATGAAATATGAGGATTATACGTTGAAGACTAAGTACCGTCTCATGTTTGACTATCGAGGCTGGCACGTGGATTCGAAATGGTAAAAGCAGACTAGTGGTATTCGCAAGAGCGTTAAAGCAAAGAAGGACGGAAGTAGAGAATCGTGCGACAAGACAGAATAAGGAGGAAATCGTATTGTTTCAGCGTTACGAAATAGCTAAGGACCAGAGGCAAGTGTTTATACCCTTGCTTATTAATTAAGGGATATTATCTTGAATTATTAGTATGCATGTTGAATGCTTATTACTGAATTTTCAAATGTTGATTTCTTTGCATTGAATTGCAAGTATGTTATTTAATCTCGTAAATTGACGAGTACTCTTTTATACCTTTTGAGTTTAGATTCCTATTTTCATATTGATCGGAAAGATATACTTATTATATTGAAAAGCTTGAAGAGATAATTATGGGCCGTATACTAAGGCTTTCTTTTAAAAGACTTGATTTAAAAATGCTAAGTTGGAACATTACCAACCCTAGATGAGCGAGAACTTGTGAACCCTATGAGGGAAAACTTATTCTAAAAATGCTGAAGTTGGGTTGCTTACCCTTCCAATATTCCATTTTTCACCTTGCACCTATGCAAACCTTGTTATCCTTTCTTGTTTTAAGCATTTATCTGATCCAGCCCCTGATTCAAATTCTATTACGTTGTGTATGAGTTGGTTTACTTCTTTCAAACGTGAGGCTTATCCGTTATAAGTATACGTTCGAGGGATCTAGACTAATTCTGTCAGAAGCCAGTAAACCCTTGTTTTTCTCTAACTATAAACTTACCTTGAATTTTCCTTAGACTTAAACTTGACTTTCTCGTCACTTACCAAATTGGTGAACTTTGACTAATTCTTCCACAATGTGTTAAATCATACTGTTGAGGCCATCTAGAGCCTGTTCTTTGAACCCTACTCTATATTAATCTAATAAAATTTCTGTTGACATCCTAATGCCTGTTTCATATCAGACTCGATCTTATTGAGCATGTCATTGTTTATTCTTCATTATATCCCAGTTGTTACATCGAACTCGTCGATGCTTATTATATTGTCACTTTTCATGTGCACCTCCCCATATTGTGTCGATCTCGTCGATACTAGATTATATTGTTATTCCTTAATGGATTCTTCATAATTGAACTGTTTCCTGGAACGTGAGTTTTCCAGCAATTGTTGTATTAGGTTGTCGATTCTTCCGACACCTGATTGTCGAAGTAAGGTTGTCAATTGTTCTGACACCTGACGTATAAATAATATAGAATTGGAATGTTTTTAAAATGGACCAATTATTGGTCGATGTAATTAAGGCCCAGATTGGCCTAGGATCCAGTAGAGGACTATGACATGAGCTAGTCCGGGGTTGATGCGTGGCTGGCCAGCAGCACAACCTTTGTATTTGATAATTGTTAAAAATCCAATTCTAATATGAATTTTCATTTCTAGGATGAGTTACATCCATATACTTTGTACTTGTGAGATATGACCTGATTCTCAGGTTTATTCGTTGCGTGAAGTTGTTGGTTTGTTGATTATTAATAGTGGTTTCAATCTTGCTGAAATCGCTTACTCTTAATACATTCGGATTCCAAATAGTTGAAATCCACTTCCTTGATTCCATTGGCAGTCGTGAGATATCTATCTTGTTGAGTTTTATTCATACCGCATATCCAGTCGGTACCATGTTGAAGTCTTGAAGTGCGTTCTTTATTTCTTAACCGAGCGTGTTGGCTCATTCTTGCCCCTTGATTATTCTAACCTTCCAGAGTTGTTGATTTCGGAAAATGTCGTGAATAGACCTGTTATCTTCAAATTAGTATTTTTGTACAAACTATGGTCTTGAAGACGTACGAGTTATATTTATTTCATATTTTCTACATACTATTGTAGTTATTGTTGATTCGGTCATCGTAACGACCTATATAAATCTTTTGTGTTTTAAAACTATTCGGTTGCGAGAAGCTAAATGAGATATTGTGATAAATTACCAAACTTACTTTGAAAATATTAGAGATTACAAATGTTTAAGCCATAGGCTTGTTTATTTGAAAATCCAAAGTTTATTTTGGAAACCTTTCGTATCATATTTAATAATACGCTTGCTGAGCAATTCATTCGCTCATACTTGTTTTATTTATATATATTTTAGCCTGCCGGAAAGAAGGTGTATTGGCGAGAGTTGTCCGCGTAGCTGATCAGAGATGGGGAAAGATATTAGCGTAAAGACGTTTTGATCCAGAGCAGTGGAGCTAGTGAGAGGTTTTGTATATAGATGTTTTCTATTGCTTAATATATTGTATAAGATTAGTTGCCTGGTATACTTCTTATCGAAGTTATACTAGTGTATTAGAATTTTGTAAAGAGAATGGTTGTAAAGAAGAAAGATTGTTGTAATGAAATTTTGGATTCTTGTTTCTAGCACTATAACCTTTAAAGATTCTTGGTAGAGTTGGGGTCACAGATATTATTATTATTATTATTGTGTTGATTTTATATTGAACAGGTTGTTTGGATTAAGAGTGCAGTGTGACGACCAAATCCTTTGACCCCGGATTTGGGGGCGTTACAGTTGGTATCAGAGAAAGGGTTATAGTAAAACTAGAAACGAGAGTGTGTGGGAGTGTATATAGTTATATAAGGAACGTCAGAGCTCATTTAGAGTTCGTGTTGGACTATTGGATATAGTACCGCTGAGTGAGTTGAGATGGAGGTATTTGATTGAGATAGTTGTGCTGAAATGGATAGAACTTCTTACGTTTGTAGACGTCTATGGCGGAATCTTCGAGGACTATTACGAGTCGACGACGACGTACGATATTGATAACCTTGCGACGTGGAAAAGAAGGGCTGAAATCGAATGACGTGGAAAAGAAGGGCTGAAATCGAATGACGTGGAAAAGAAGGGCTGAAATCGAATAACGTGGAGAAGAAGGGCTGAAATCGAATAACGAGCTATCGAAGGAGTCGACGGAGGAGGCATATGTGAAGACCTTGGTAATACCTTCCCATCCTAATGAAATATTTGGCATTCCTTTAAAAAGAAACCTGTGTTGATGGATATATTCCACCTGTTGATCTTGCATTTGATACTCTTGATCAATCATGTTTTAAATTGCGCCAAAGATTGTTGTTATGCCTACTTCAAATTTTGAGCCTGTTGAAAATATGTTATTTAAATTCCAACTCCTTCATTCTTCCGGAGTGGATAACTCTAATTGTGATGTAACACTATTTGTTGATACTTCCTTTCTGGTTGTTCTTCTTTTTCTGAAATAACACCTTTGGAATTTATTCAATTTCAATCCAAGGTGTGTATTTGAGAATTCTTATCGAAAGGCCCTGATTGTTATTCTGACTCTAAATTTCTTTCATATTTCTCTACTCCAACTGAGATAAACAACCCTATTTATAGGGGACACAAGGACTATCTGTCTATGTGATAGAAGTCTGACGGGACGCCGTCACTTGTGTGTTGTGAAATACAAGAAGGCTAATTACCTTTAGTACTGTCTTAATAGAGACACACAACAGTGAGTTCATGTGATCAAATTGGTCTCTCAGTAATCCTTTCACTTCCAATAATGTTGCTTTGGAATATACAGATTTGGTAACCCCAATTGTGGGACATTTGCTACGATATAGAATCTTTTCACTTCAAACTATCATGAACTTCTTATTTCAAATAATCTGGGAGGTATACCACTAGGGTGAACTGAAATTTACCCTACCATAATGAACGAAGAATTTGCGATTGAATTACCATGAACGAAAGCGGACTACGATGCGATTAGAATACTAGTAACATATAACGGAGCCAGTTGTTCTCTTTCTATCGATTAACGTTACGATGTGGAAAAGGTGAAGTTAGATAATTCAAGAGTTGATTGGAAATTGGGGAAAAAGGTGTAATTGTGCTGATGTTATCCTAGGTTGTGGAAAATGGACATAATAGATTTTTGTCTCAATGAGAAGAACTTTTAAGATTGGATGATAGGCTAATAATGGAGAATGAGTTAATCTTTGAGTATTTCAGGATTGTATGATATGGTTGCAAGTCTTTTGCTCACGATAGTTAAGGTAGATTTTACCAGTCAATGTGGATGTATAGAATGAGAATCAAGATAATGTCGAGTTGATCAAGCTGTTTGGGAAATGAGATGGAACCATGGAAAAGGTGTCATGAGTGTTACTGTGAAGATAGGAAAAGAAGATGAAGAGGTGTTAATAAGGATTTAAAGACAATGGATGAGGTAATGAAGGGTTGTTTTCAGCTGAAGAGTTAATTGGCATGAAAGGTATGTGATCGTTGAAAGTAGTTGTTAGACATATTGGAGGTAGATAAAGTTGACCCAAGAATATGGATGGCTGATAGTATGAGTAGTAAAGGAGGGAATTGAGATGAAAATATCTTCGGTACAAGGATTAGAAAGGATGGAGCTTTAAGGTTATGATAATGAGAGATTAACTAAAAGAAATGACGGGAATAAGGATTCAACCAGGATTGATTAGAGAGAAAGGGCTACATAAAGGAAACAGTTATGGAAAGAGAAATGGAATTCAATTACAGGAAGGAGCAAGAAAGAATAAGGGATAAGAAAGAAATGTAAGGATATATTAGAGACTTAAAAGAATATTGATGTTAGTGAGTGTTTAAGTACTTGAGGTGTTGGAAAATGAAGACAGAATAACAGAGGTATAGTAGACGATTACAACTAAAGAGATTCCTGAATGGAAATGAAGACATGTTGAGATAAACTGTGGGATGGAGTTGCTAAGGCTTAGAGCTTATCGTGATGTTATTTGGGTTATTATTGACCGCTTAATAAGAGATAATGGTACGGCATGGAATGACGAGTTCAATTGTATTTGACAGAGATCCGCGACGTAATTGAAGAATTCAGACAGACTATGATTGTGTACTAAATTTTGAAGGTAATTGGGAGGATCGTTTACCGTTGATTAGATTCTCTTACGACAACAGTTACTATGACGATTTTGAAATGCTACCTTACGACGATTTATTGAGTGTTGGGAAAGTGCGTATAAGTTTGCTTGCCACCCCGTGAGTGGTATATTCATAGTGTATTTCGTAGAATATGAACCTATAGAGATCTAGTTAAATTGTTCTATGTTGAGTAACCGATTGAGATATTGAGTCAGTATGAGAGAGTGATGAGTAATAGAGGAGTCAAATTAGTATGAGTATGAGGAGAAATCCTAAGGTTGAAGAGTCAACCTAGGAATTTGAGAATGAGATGTTGGAAAATATCCACCTATGTTTGCGCGAGCTGATTCTGAGGACAGAATCCTGTTAAGGGGGGAAGGATGTAAGATCCGGGAAAATTACGTGTTATTATATGATATGAAATGAGATTTTAATTTCATATTAAGAGTTATTAAATGATTTATCTGTTTAAACGTGCTAAATTATTCGTTAAATGATTGAATATGTGACAATGTGATGCTATGTGATATGTGTGGGGAATTTGAAACTATTTTGAAAAGGGTGTTATACTATTTTATTTTATTATAATTATTGAAAAGAAAATTTGGATTGTTCCCAAATTATTCGGGCAATTGGTATATCGTTCGTACCAAAATTTCATTCGTTAAAGTGGAAAGTATTCGAAAATATTCGTAATAGAAGTATTTTGGTTCGTATATCTATTATTAAACGATACTTGTAGTTATCCGTACCTTATGGATGATTATCGTCTCGTAAAACGTGTATTCTGCTTTATTAAAGATTTAAAGTGTTTTATCTGTTAAAATGTATTTAAAGCAATCTATCGGATCAGTATCGATTCAAAAATGTCGTTTGGGGTATTATTTTCCGTTTAATATAAAAAGGCAAATCGTACTTTGTTTTGCGTATAATAAAGCATAATTACAGTTAAAAAGTTAAAAACCCCTGAAACGTGTTCTTCGTGTTCTTGAGAATCAAACTCAATTTTGAAGGCGTTATCGGATTCCGATTTCGATGTTCTTGTAACCAAATCGAATCTCTCATCATCCTCTACCTAAATCCATCATCAAAATCTATGTGGGTATGATCTTTAAATTTTTCCGATTTTCAATTTAATTATTTATTTCGAATTTTAGGTTTAATTTGGGGGTTTCTTTATTATTGATTGTTCTTGATGTTTGATTGCTTAATCGTGTTTGTTGTGTGATTTAGAGTGCAGACATGATTTTTAATTTAAGTTTTGAGCTGGAAATCGTATAGATCGGAAAACGGTGTAATGACCGGAGTTTGGTCGGGATTTTGATCGGCTAACTGTTTCTTGATTTTGTTCTAGCGATTAGATAGATCGTGAGCTGTAGAATTGATTCGTATAATTAGTTTTAAAGTCAGTCGTTGTTTTTGGTTGGCCGGAAAAGCTACCGCCGACGGCGGGGTCCGTTTCCGTGCGTTTTCGAACGATTTTGAATGGTTTTTAACTGGTGTTGTGTGGTTGTTGTGAAGCCCGTGTTTTCCCCTCAAAAATCTGTGTGTTTAGAGTTGATTTTGGTGTTGCCGGAATTTTTCCCGGTGGCCGGAACACCGGCCGGATTCTGGGTTTCCGCCGGCTGTTCTTGGCGACCCGGAAAGTTCTTGGCAACCCGTTTTCAAAACCCTACCCGACCCGGTTTCGATCCAGAAAACCCTAATTGCATTTCTAAAAACTGTTTCTGGATTTTTATTTTTAAAATAATTCAAAAATAGTTTTATAATTCTAAAAATCATATCTTTGATTTAAAAATACATTTTATTATTCCGAAAATTTTATAAATTCATAAATATTTATTTAAAGTCGAAAATTGATTAAACTTAATTATTTTAATTATTTTTAATTAATAATTAATTAATTTAATTAATTGATTAATTCTTTTAATCAGTTAATTCTTAAAAATTAATTATTAATTAGATTTAATTAATTAAAAATTCAGTTTAATTATTTTCAAACCTGTTTTATTATTTAAAAATAGTTTGAGCACTTAGAGAGTGTCAATTAATTTTATTAATTGATTTATTTGCATTTAAAATACTTATATTGGGTTTAAAAATCCGATTTTTGATTTAAAAATTGTATGTGGCTTATTTAAATTCAAATAAGCTTTGTGTGATGTTTTAAAAATAGTTTTAAGTGCTATGTGATTCGTATGAGTTGTGTAATGTGCTTTATAGTCAGTATATGCCCGTACTAGGGCTAGTGTCTGAGTTTTAAATATCGTAAATTAGACCGGGCGTCCGATACGTAACCGGTCACTTGTTTAAATGTGTTATGTGAACAATGTGAATTATCTGTGTGAGTCATGCATGCGAATAAATTGTGTGGAGACTTGTTTGAGTAATTGGTTGTGTCTAATGTTATCACGAGGGGTAGATAGGATAGAAATTTGTCGGTTATGTTAGAAAGTGAGATTTACGAGGCCGTTGACTTGGATGTTGACTTTTTATAGTATGGGGATTGTCGTCAAGCGAGTTACGTGGATTACTTATGTGGTTGATTGCGATTGGTCTATCAATTGAGATGCGGATGTTTATGCGACAGAGATATCGGTAAGATCGGTAAGTGCGTCGAAGTTAAGTTACGATCATTTATGAAATATGAGGATTATACGTTGAAGACTAAGTACCGTCTCATGTTTGACTATCGAGGCTGGCACGTGGATTCGAAATGGTAAAAGCAGACTAGTGGTATTCGCAAGAGCGTTAAAGCAAAGAAGGACGGAAGTAGAGAATCGTGCGACAAGACAGAATAAGGAGGAAATCGTATTGTTTCAGCGTTACGAAATAGCTAAGGACCAGAGGCAAGTGTTTATACCCTTGCTTATTAATTAAGGGATATTATCTTGAATTATTAGTATGCATGTTGAATGCTTATTACTGAATTTTCAAATGTTGATTTCTTTGCATTGAATTGCAAGTATGTTATTTAATCTCGTAAATTGACGAGTACTCTTTTATACCTTTTGAGTTTAGATTCCTATTTTCATATTGATCGGAAAGATATACTTATTATATTGAAAAGCTTGAAGAGATAATTATGGGCCGTATACTAAGGCTTTCTTTTAAAAGACTTGATTTAAAAATGCTAAGTTGGAACATTACCAACCCTAGATGAGCGAGAACTTGTGAACCCTATGAGGGAAAACTTATTCTAAAAATGCTGAAGTTGGGTTGCTTACCCTTCCAATATTCCATTTTTCACCTTGCACCTATGCAAACCTTGTTATCCTTTCTTGTTTTAAGCATTTATCTGATCCAGCCCCTGATTCAAATTCTATTACGTTGTGTATGAGTTGGTTTACTTCTTTCAAACGTGAGGCTTATCCGTTATAAGTATACGTTCGAGGGATCTAGACTAATTCTGTCAGAAGCCAGTAAACCCTTGTTTTTCTCTAACTATAAACTTACCTTGAATTTTCCTTAGACTTAAACTTGACTTTCTTGTCACTTACCAAATTGGTGAACTTTGACTAATTCTTCCACAATGTGTTAAATCATACTGTTGAGGCCATCTAGAGCCTGTTCTTTGAACCCTACTCTATATTAATCTAATAAAATTTCTGTTGACATCCTAATGCCTGTTTCATATCAGACTCGATCTTATTGAGCATGTCATTGTTTATTCTTCATTATATCCCAGTTGTTACATCGAACTCGTCGATGCTTATTATATTGTCACTTTTCATGTGCACCTCCCCATATTGTGTCGATCTCGTCGATACTAGATTATATTGTTATTCCTTAATGGATTCTTCATAATTGAACTGTTTCCTGGAACGTGAGTTTTCCAGCAATTGTTGTATTAGGTTGTCGATTCTTCCGACACCTGATTGTCGAAGTAAGGTTGTCAATTGTTCTGACACCTGACGTATAAATAATATAGAATTGGAATGTTTTTAAAATGGACCAATTATTGGTCGATGTAATTAAGGCCCAGATTGGCCTAGGATCCAGTAGAGGACTATGACATGAGCTAGTCCGGGGTTGATGCGTGGCTGGCCAGCAGCACAACCTTTGTATTTGATAATTGTTAAAAATCCAATTCTAATATGAATTTTCATTTCTAGGATGAGTTACATCCATATACTTTGTACTTGTGAGATATGACCTGATTCTCAGGTTTATTCGTTGCGTGAAGTTGTTGGTTTGTTGATTATTAATAGTGGTTTCAATCTTGCTGAAATCGCTTACTCTTAATACATTCGGATTCCAAATAGTTGAAATCCACTTCCTTGATTCCATTGGCAGTCGTGAGATATCTATCTTGTTGAGTTTTATTCATACCGCATATCCAGTCGGTACCATGTTGAAGTCTTGAAGTGCGTTCTTTATTTCTTAACCGAGCGTGTTGGCTCATTCTTGCCCCTTGATTATTCTAACCTTCCAGAGTTGTTGATTTCGGAAAATGTCGTGAATAGACCTGTTATCTTCAAATTAGTATTTTTGTACAAACTATGGTCTTGAAGACGTACGAGTTATATTTATTTCATATTTTCTACATACTATTGTAGTTATTGTTGATTCGGTCATCGTAACGACCTATATAAATCTTTTGTGTTTTAAAACTATTCGGTTGCGAGAAGCTAAATGAGATATTGTGATAAATTACCAAACTTACTTTGAAAATATTAGAGATTACAAATGTTTAAGCCATAGGCTTGTTTATTTGAAAATCCAAAGTTTATTTTGGAAACCTTTCGTATCATATTTAATAATACGCTTGCTGAGCAATTCATTCGCTCATACTTGTTTTATTTATATATATTTTAGCCTGCCGGAAAGAAGGTGTATTGGCGAGAGTTGTCCGCGTAGCTGATCAGAGATGGGGAAAGATATTAGCGTAAAGACGTTTTGATCCAGAGCAGTGGAGCTAGTGAGAGGTTTTGTATATAGATGTTTTCTATTGCTTAATATATTGTATAAGATTAGTTGCCTGGTATACTTCTTATCGAAGTTATACTAGTGTATTAGAATTTTGTAAAGAGAATGGTTGTAAAGAAGAAAGATTGTTGTAATGAAATTTTGGATTCTTGTTTCTAGCACTATAACCTTTAAAGATTCTTGGTAGAGTTGGGGTCACAGATATTATTATTATTATTATTGTGTTGATTTTATATTGAACAGGTTGTTTGGATTAAGAGTGCAGTGTGACGACCAAATCCTTTGACCCCGGATTTGGGGGCGTTACAGTTGGTATCAGAGAAAGGGTTATAGTAAAACTAGAAACGAGAGTGTGTGGGAGTGTATATAGTTATATAAGGAACGTCAGAGCTCATTTAGAGTTCGTGTTGGACTATTGGATATAGTACCGCTGAGTGAGTTGAGATGGAGGTATTTGATTGAGATAGTTGTGCTGAAATGGATAGAACTTCTTACGTTTGTAGACGTCTATGGCGGAATCTTCGAGGACTATTACGAGTCGACGACGACGTACGATATTGATAACCTTGCGACGTGGAAAAGAAGGGCTGAAATCGAATGACGTGGAAAAGAAGGGCTGAAATCGAATGACGTGGAAAAGAAGGGCTGAAATCGAATAACGTGGAGAAGAAGGGCTGAAATCGAATAACGAGCTATCGAAGGAGTCGACGGAGGAGGCATATGTGAAGACCTTGGTAATACCTTCCCATCCTAATGAAATATTTGGCATTCCTTTAAAAAGAAACCTGTGTTGATGGATATATTCCACCTGTTGATCTTGCATTTGATACTCTTGATCAATCATGTTTTAAATTGCGCCAAAGATTGTTGTTATGCCTACTTCAAATTTTGAGCCTGTTGAAAATATGTTATTTAAATTCCAACTCCTTCATTCTTCCGGAGTGGATAACTCTAATTGTGATGTAACACTATTTGTTGATACTTCCTTTCTGGTTGTTCTTCTTTTTCTGAAATAACACCTTTGGAATTTATTCAATTTCAATCCAAGGTGTGTATTTGAGAATTCTTATCGAAAGGCCCTGATTGTTATTCTGACTCTAAATTTCTTTCATATTTCTCTACTCCAACTGAGATAAACAACCCTATTTATAGGGGACACAAGGACTATCTGTCTATGTGATAGAAGTCTGACGGGACGCCGTCACTTGTGTGTTGTGAAATACAAGAAGGCTAATTACCTTTAGTACTGTCTTAATAGAGACACACAACAGTGAGTTCATGTGATCAAATTGGTCTCTCAGTAATCCTTTCACTTCCAATAATGTTGCTTTGGAATATACAGATTTGGTAACCCCAATTGTGGGACATTTGCTACGATATAGAATCTTTTCACTTCAAACTATCATGAACTTCTTATTTCAAATAATCTGGGAGGTATACCACTAGGGTGAACTGAAATTTACCCTACCATAATGAACGAAGAATTTGCGATTGAATTACCATGAACGAAAGCGGACTACGATGCGATTAGAATACTAGTAACATATAACGGAGCCAGTTGTTCTCTTTCTATCGATTAACGTTACGATGTGGAAAAGGTGAAGTTAGATAATTCAAGAGTTGATTGGAAATTGGGGAAAAAGGTGTAATTGTGCTGATGTTATCCTAGGTTGTGGAAAATGGACATAATAGATTTTTGTCTCAATGAGAAGAACTTTTAAGATTGGATGATAGGCTAATAATGGAGAATGAGTTAATCTTTGAGTATTTCAGGATTGTATGATATGGTTGCAAGTCTTTTGCTCACGATAGTTAAGGTAGATTTTACCAGTCAATGTGGATGTATAGAATGAGAATCAAGATAATGTCGAGTTGATCAAGCTGTTTGGGAAATGAGATGGAACCATGGAAAAGGTGTCATGAGTGTTACTGTGAAGATAGGAAAAGAAGATGAAGAGGTGTTAATAAGGATTTAAAGACAATGGATGAGGTAATGAAGGGTTGTTTTCAGCTGAAGAGTTAATTGGCATGAAAGGTATGTGATCGTTGAAAGTAGTTGTTAGACATATTGGAGGTAGATAAAGTTGACCCAAGAATATGGATGGCTGATAGTATGAGTAGTAAAGGAGGGAATTGAGATGAAAATATCTTCGGTACAAGGATTAGAAAGGATGGAGCTTTAAGGTTATGATAATGAGAGATTAACTAAAAGAAATGACGGGAATAAGGATTCAACCAGGATTGATTAGAGAGAAAGGGCTACATAAAGGAAACAGTTATGGAAAGAGAAATGGAATTCAATTACAGGAAGGAGCAAGAAAGAATAAGGGATAAGAAAGAAATGTAAGGATATATTAGAGACTTAAAAGAATATTGATGTTAGTGAGTGTTTAAGTACTTGAGGTGTTGGAAAATGAAGACAGAATAACAGAGGTATAGTAGACGATTACAACTAAAGAGATTCCTGAATGGAAATGAAGACATGTTGAGATAAACTGTGGGATGGAGTTGCTAAGGCTTAGAGCTTATCGTGATGTTATTTGGGTTATTATTGACCGCTTAATAAGAGATAATGGTACGGCATGGAATGACGAGTTCAATTGTATTTGACAGAGATCCGCGACGTAATTGAAGAATTCAGACAGACTATGATTGTGTACTAAATTTTGAAGGTAATTGGGAGGATCGTTTACCGTTGATTAGATTCTCTTACGACAACAGTTACTATGACGATTTTGAAATGCTACCTTACGACGATTTATTGAGTGTTGGGAAAGTGCGTATAAGTTTGCTTGCCACCCCGTGAGTGGTATATTCATAGTGTATTTCGTAGAATATGAACCTATAGAGATCTAGTTAAATTGTTCTATGTTGAGTAACCGATTGAGATATTGAGTCAGTATGAGAGAGTGATGAGTAATAGAGGAGTCAAATTAGTATGAGTATGAGGAGAAATCCTAAGGTTGAAGAGTCAACCTAGGAATTTGAGAATGAGATGTTGGAAAATATCCACCTATGTTTGCGCGAGCTGATTCTGAGGACAGAATCCTGTTAAGGGGGGAAGGATGTAAGATCCGGGAAAATTACGTGTTATTATATGATATGAAATGAGATTTTAATTTCATATTAAGAGTTATTAAATGATTTATCTGTTTAAACGTGCTAAATTATTCGTTAAATGATTGAATATGTGACAATGTGATGCTATGTGATATGTGTGGGGAATTTGAAACTATTTTGAAAAGGGTGTTATACTATTTTATTTTATTATAATTATTGAAAAGAAAATTTGGATTGTTCCCAAATTATTCGGGCAATTGGTATATCGTTCGTACCAAAATTTCATTCGTTAAAGTGGAAAGTATTCGAAAATATTCGTAATAGAAGTATTTTGGTTCGTATATCTATTATTAAACGATACTTGTAGTTATCCGTACCTTATGGATGATTATCGTCTCGTAAAACGTGTATTCTGCTTTATTAAAGATTTAAAGTGTTTTATCTGTTAAAATGTATTTAAAGCAATCTATCGGATCAGTATCGATTCAAAAATGTCGTTTGGGGTATTATTTTCCGTTTAATATAAAAAGGCAAATCGTACTTTGTTTTGCGTATAATAAAGCATAATTACAGTTAAAAAGTTAAAAACCCCTGAAACGTGTTCTTCGTGTTCTTGAGAATCAAACTCAATTTTGAAGGCGTTATCGGATTCCGATTTCGATGTTCTTGTAACCAAATCGAATCTCTCATCATCCTCTACCTAAATCCATCATCAAAATCTATGTGGGTATGATCTTTAAATTTTTCCGATTTTCAATTTAATTATTTATTTCGAATTTTAGGTTTAATTTGGGGGTTTCTTTATTATTGATTGTTCTTGATGTTTGATTGCTTAATCGTGTTTGTTGTGTGATTTAGAGTGCAGACATGATTTTTAATTTAAGTTTTGAGCTGGAAATCGTATAGATCGGAAAACGGTGTAATGACCGGAGTTTGGTCGGGATTTTGATCGGCTAACTGTTTCTTGATTTTGTTCTAGCGATTAGATAGATCGTGAGCTGTAGAATTGATTCGTATAATTAGTTTTAAAGTCAGTCGTTGTTTTTGGTTGGCCGGAAAAGCTACCGCCGACGGCGGGGTCCGTTTCCGTGCGTTTTCGAACGATTTTGAATGGTTTTTAACTGGTGTTGTGTGGTTGTTGTGAAGCCCGTGTTTTCCCCTCAAAAATCTGTGTGTTTAGAGTTGATTTTGGTGTTGCCGGAATTTTTCCCGGTGGCCGGAACACCGGCCGGATTCTGGGTTTCCGCCGGCTGTTCTTGGCGACCCGGAAAGTTCTTGGCAACCCGTTTTCAAAACCCTACCCGACCCGGTTTCGATCCAGAAAACCCTAATTGCATTTCTAAAAACTGTTTCTGGATTTTTATTTTTAAAATAATTCAAAAATAGTTTTATAATTCTAAAAATCATATCTTTGATTTAAAAATACATTTTATTATTCCGAAAATTTTATAAATTCATAAATATTTATTTAAAGTCGAAAATTGATTAAACTTAATTATTTTAATTATTTTTAATTAATAATTAATTAATTTAATTAATTGATTAATTCTTTTAATCAGTTAATTCTTAAAAATTAATTATTAATTAGATTTAATTAATTAAAAATTCAGTTTAATTATTTTCAAACCTGTTTTATTATTTAAAAATAGTTTGAGCACTTAGAGAGTGTCAATTAATTTTATTAATTGATTTATTTGCATTTAAAATACTTATATTGGGTTTAAAAATCCGATTTTTGATTTAAAAATTGTATGTGGCTTATTTAAATTCAAATAAGCTTTGTGTGATGTTTTAAAAATAGTTTTAAGTGCTATGTGATTCGTATGAGTTGTGTAATGTGCTTTATAGTCAGTATATGCCCGTACTAGGGCTAGTGTCTGAGTTTTAAATATCGTAAATTAGACCGGGCGTCCGATACGTAACCGGTCACTTGTTTAAATGTGTTATGTGAACAATGTGAATTATCTGTGTGAGTCATGCATGCGAATAAATTGTGTGGAGACTTGTTTGAGTAATTGGTTGTGTCTAATGTTATCACGAGGGGTAGATAGGATAGAAATTTGTCGGTTATGTTAGAAAGTGAGATTTACGAGGCCGTTGACTTGGATGTTGACTTTTTATAGTATGGGGATTGTCGTCAAGCGAGTTACGTGGATTACTTATGTGGTTGATTGCGATTGGTCTATCAATTGAGATGCGGATGTTTATGCGACAGAGATATCGGTAAGATCGGTAAGTGCGTCGAAGTTAAGTTACGATCATTTATGAAATATGAGGATTATACGTTGAAGACTAAGTACCGTCTCATGTTTGACTATCGAGGCTGGCACGTGGATTCGAAATGGTAAAAGCAGACTAGTGGTATTCGCAAGAGCGTTAAAGCAAAGAAGGACGGAAGTAGAGAATCGTGCGACAAGACAGAATAAGGAGGAAATCGTATTGTTTCAGCGTTACGAAATAGCTAAGGACCAGAGGCAAGTGTTTATACCCTTGCTTATTAATTAAGGGATATTATCTTGAATTATTAGTATGCATGTTGAATGCTTATTACTGAATTTTCAAATGTTGATTTCTTTGCATTGAATTGCAAGTATGTTATTTAATCTCGTAAATTGACGAGTACTCTTTTATACCTTTTGAGTTTAGATTCCTATTTTCATATTGATCGGAAAGATATACTTATTATATTGAAAAGCTTGAAGAGATAATTATGGGCCGTATACTAAGGCTTTCTTTTAAAAGACTTGATTTAAAAATGCTAAGTTGGAACATTACCAACCCTAGATGAGCGAGAACTTGTGAACCCTATGAGGGAAAACTTATTCTAAAAATGCTGAAGTTGGGTTGCTTACCCTTCCAATATTCCATTTTTCACCTTGCACCTATGCAAACCTTGTTATCCTTTCTTGTTTTAAGCATTTATCTGATCCAGCCCCTGATTCAAATTCTATTACGTTGTGTATGAGTTGGTTTACTTCTTTCAAACGTGAGGCTTATCCGTTATAAGTATACGTTCGAGGGATCTAGACTAATTCTGTCAGAAGCCAGTAAACCCTTGTTTTTCTCTAACTATAAACTTACCTTGAATTTTCCTTAGACTTAAACTTGACTTTCTTGTCACTTACCAAATTGGTGAACTTTGACTAATTCTTCCACAATGTGTTAAATCATACTGTTGAGGCCATCTAGAGCCTGTTCTTTGAACCCTACTCTATATTAATCTAATAAAATTTCTGTTGACATCCTAATGCCTGTTTCATATCAGACTCGATCTTATTGAGCATGTCATTGTTTATTCTTCATTATATCCCAGTTGTTACATCGAACTCGTCGATGCTTATTATATTGTCACTTTTCATGTGCACCTCCCCATATTGTGTCGATCTCGTCGATACTAGATTATATTGTTATTCCTTAATGGATTCTTCATAATTGAACTGTTTCCTGGAACGTGAGTTTTCCAGCAATTGTTGTATTAGGTTGTCGATTCTTCCGACACCTGATTGTCGAAGTAAGGTTGTCAATTGTTCTGACACCTGACGTATAAATAATATAGAATTGGAATGTTTTTAAAATGGACCAATTATTGGTCGATGTAATTAAGGCCCAGATTGGCCTAGGATCCAGTAGAGGACTATGACATGAGCTAGTCCGGGGTTGATGCGTGGCTGGCCAGCAGCACAACCTTTGTATTTGATAATTGTTAAAAATCCAATTCTAATATGAATTTTCATTTCTAGGATGAGTTACATCCATATACTTTGTACTTGTGAGATATGACCTGATTCTCAGGTTTATTCGTTGCGTGAAGTTGTTGGTTTGTTGATTATTAATAGTGGTTTCAATCTTGCTGAAATCGCTTACTCTTAATACATTCGGATTCCAAATAGTTGAAATCCACTTCCTTGATTCCATTGGCAGTCGTGAGATATCTATCTTGTTGAGTTTTATTCATACCGCATATCCAGTCGGTACCATGTTGAAGTCTTGAAGTGCGTTCTTTATTTCTTAACCGAGCGTGTTGGCTCATTCTTGCCCCTTGATTATTCTAACCTTCCAGAGTTGTTGATTTCGGAAAATGTCGTGAATAGACCTGTTATCTTCAAATTAGTATTTTTGTACAAACTATGGTCTTGAAGACGTACGAGTTATATTTATTTCATATTTTCTACATACTATTGTAGTTATTGTTGATTCGGTCATCGTAACGACCTATATAAATCTTTTGTGTTTTAAAACTATTCGGTTGCGAGAAGCTAAATGAGATATTGTGATAAATTACCAAACTTACTTTGAAAATATTAGAGATTACAAATGTTTAAGCCATAGGCTTGTTTATTTGAAAATCCAAAGTTTATTTTGGAAACCTTTCGTATCATATTTAATAATACGCTTTCTGAGCAATTCATTCGCTCATACTTGTTTTATTTATATATATTTTAGCCTGCCGGAAAGAAGGTGTATTGGCGAGAGTTGTCCGCGTAGCTGATCAGAGATGGGGAAAGATATTAGCGTAAAGACGTTTTGATCCAGAGCAGTGGAGCTAGTGAGAGGTTTTGTATATAGATGTTTTCTATTGCTTAATATATTGTATAAGATTAGTTGCCTGGTATACTTCTTATCGAAGTTATACTAGTGTATTAGAATTTTGTAAAGAGAATGGTTGTAAAGAAGAAAGATTGTTGTAATGAAATTTTGGATTCTTGTTTCTAGCACTATAACCTTTAAAGATTCTTGGTAGAGTTGGGGTCACAGATATTATTATTATTATTATTGTGTTGATTTTATATTGAACAGGTTGTTTGGATTAAGAGTGCAGTGTGACGACCAAATCCTTTGACCCCGGATTTGGGGGCGTTACAACATCCATATGGAAAACCTTAAATTTCTTGTGGGTTGCATATGCTAGAAAGATCCGGATGGCTTCTAGTCTTGCAACAGGAGCAAAAGTTTCATCATAATCAATTCCTTCATTTTGAGAATACCTCTTTCCAACTAGCCTTGCTTTGTTCCTGATAATTACACCATCTGAATCTGTCTTGTTTTTAAATACCCACTTTGTACCAACAATTGACCTGTTCTTTGGTCTTGGCACCAGTTTCCAGACTTCATTTCTTTCAAATTCATTCAGCTCTTCTTGCATTGCAGTTACCCAATCACCATCCTTAAGTGCATCTTCAACTTTCTTAGGCTCCTCCTTTGATAGAAAGTTGTGATAGAGACATTCATTTTGAGTTGCACTTCTTGTCTTAACACCTGCATCAGGATCCCCAATTATCAAATCAGGATTGTGACTTTTGGTCCATTTCCTTGCTGGTGGTAAATCATTCCTTGAGGTGGATGCTCCCCCTGGATTGGTGTTATCATCAAAAGAGCTAGAATCATTAGAAGCTGCCCCTGAGATATTGCTTTCTCCTCCTGATGGATTATCAGGATTGTCACTTGAATCAGTATCTGATGAATCCTGTCCTGATGGTTGAGTTGTTTCAGTATTGGAATTAGTTTGCTCCCCCTCAACATGTGCATTATCAGTAGCACCATCAGTATTTGGTGTATCATCAGGATTTGATGTATCAGCAGGATATGGTGACTGTAGTAACCCGAATTTTCAGGATTTATTAATATTATTATTTAAATGTTTTATTGCTTTTCTCAAAGAGGAGGAATGGTATGATGTGTAACACCCCCAGACCCGGGGTGGGAGATCTGGGTTGTCACTATCCCTTGTTCCGTACAAACACTTAATACTTGAACCATGAAACAATAAATCAACACACATGGTGACCCCACCATCAATACACTCACGCTAGTTATGTCTCAGAAACGAACTTACAATAACAGTAGTCATATGATCCACAAATTAAAGTTATTACAACCCAAAAGTAAAATACTTGCAACCTACTACCAGTATGATTTCTATGTGAAACCATATAGTAGCGCAAAAGTTTGTTCTTGTTCATTAATATACATAAGTGATACTTATAATTAAACCGGAGCAACAAGAGTTACACTCCGAACCAACTCAGTACTTCTACCTGATCAACTGTAACAACCATGCTACGGGCGGCCTGTATGTCCCTGACGCGCTTCCGAGCGGTACGAAGAATCCTGTCCATCTACTCTAGCTGTTGTGTTGTGACATATATGTATAGAAAGAAAAAGCAAGAGTGAGCACTCGGCCCAGCAATAATACAATACAGCATAAGTAAGCTTATATCATAAAGGAAAAACCTTTAAAACCTCATTCGTATACAGAATGATATATTTATTTCTCTTTTCGTCAAAACATACCATACAGTACGACTACTGTATGAGGAACATCATTACTCATTACTGTCACATTATCAGTAACTCAGCACCTAGGCTTTTGTTACAATGTGCAACTCAACTCCGATTGGAGGGAAGGGAATGTACTGGAACACCCGATACACGGTGATCAGCCGTTGTATCATAACTTTTCTTTTTTACTAGTAGAAGGACGACTTCCTGTTCCGTTATCACCCTGACCGCATATGGGCCATTGTACTAAGAGATCACTACCTCGGCGCCTATTTCGTCACCGGGCAAGCCTTGATAAATTTGCCACTATCCCGGCACCTATTTCATTGCCGTGTAGGCCTTTCCAATTCCCATGATGAAAAACATTAATGAAACGGAAATCAGAATTTAATTCCATATTTCCCAAGTACGAATACTCGTCAAAACTTTGTAACCGTTTAGAACACCTTACTCCAGAGTAATTGAAAGGAGTAAGTCAAAGTGTGGGTTGACATTAGTCAACGAAACTACCGATGATTACTATGTATTTTGAAATCATGACCAGGGAGTTTATTGAAATTTCAGAGTTCAGCGAGTTTGAAATACTCTACTTGAATGGGGGAACCATCCCCTTAGTTATAAGTATTCTAGAGGAACTGTAAGACCCCAGATTTTGGGTAGAATTAAAACTTTTATTATATGTTGATGTAAATATGGATAGTGGCAATGACTTTGAGAATCAAGTTATGAAATGAATATGAATTTCGGTTTTCAAACATTTTGAGAATAGTAAGAATGGACTGAACATATAGATAAGAATAATCTCTCTGGAAAATAAGAATATAGTATTCCAAGGAAGAAAAGTATTTTTATGTCATCCAAATCGATATCTGGTATGCATCCGACAACTCCGTAAACAAGATAGCGTGTGCCCGAGAAAGCACTAGAACATTTCTAAGTGCAAGAAGTAAAGAGAAAATAAACCAGGAATATTGGAACGGATATTGATCCAAAGGATTATAGAAAAACCACTGATGAATAGTAACTTTTTCATTTAAAAAGTTTTTCAGACCACACTATATGCGGGGCGATATAATAAACTTTCAAAGTCACATTAGTGATCTACGAGGAAAATGAAGGAATGCAAAAGCTGTCAGAATCGGAAAAATAGTATTTCCGTTTTCTCCGAAGTATCACCAAAAACGGACAAATAAATTATTATTTGAGAATATTTAAGGATTTAAATTATTAATTCCGTGGATATGGATTTAATAAAAGAATTAGAGGTATCAAGAACGATTACGGTAAAATACCTCGATGGAACCCTTAAGAAACCCTGCGAGCATTCTACGAGATTAAACGAACCAGTAAAGTTACTTTAACAGAACCAATGCATGTTCGACACATGTCGAGAGAAGAAGCAACCAAGGGGATGACTCACCCTTTTTAATTATACAATATCTAAGTAATTAAAAACAAGAAAAAGGAAAAGAAAAACCAAAAACATCACCACCATCATCAAGAACCTTCGGCCAAACTGTAGCAGCCAGATCTCCTTCGTTTCTTACTCAAATCTTGTGTTCTTTAGCTTGTTGGAAAGGTCTTGAGATAATATACAACTTCTATTTCACAAGATTTGTCCATTTAAGCACGGTAAGGCCTTCGTTTTTGCAGTTCATTTACTGGGTGAATAGTAACTCCGAGAGCTAACCTTGTGTTCATGATTTCTTTTGATGATTCAAGCTCTCCTAAGGTTAGATAAAGGCTAATCAATGCTTATTGAGGTCACCCATACATCAAGGAAGGTAACCCTCTTTTGAAACCCTAGTTCATAATTTCATTTTTGATTATTTAGATGAGTTATAGAGATTTGATGTATATGTAGGACATTATGGTTATGATTGGGTTTGGATGAATGTTAAATTGGTTTATGTGGAGGCTTGGCAGTGGTAGGCCTTGGTTGGATGTTGAATAACATGTATGAGTTGTTGGAGTAGAGAGTATGATATTTGGAGTGTTTGGATTTTGGGATTATCCGATGTATAGCCGTCGTAATGCCGAAATTTCTAAAACCTTTGAATACAGAGCTTAACAGTCGAGATAGGTCTCTGACCTTGATGAGTATATGACTTGAACTTATAGAATTTTGAACGTAGATTGTTTTGGTGCAAGAATCAGAACTATCCGAATTACGGTTTAGGAGATATGGTCAAATTAGTAAAAGTTGTTCAGAAACGAAAAGATAAGTTTGTAACTGAAATAAAGCTCTCTTGACTTGATCATTGCAGGAGATAATTTTGGTAATTAAATAGTAGAGACAGTAAGGAAAGTATAGGAGAAAACCTTGTGTGAAAATGATCATTTTTCGATTTTATGAAAATGTTCGAAGTAAGGCTAAGTGCAAGGAACCCCTTAAAGCAAGCACTTGAATACCACTTTAGAAAAACCCTGAGAACGAGTTGAAAATCTTGAAATGGATCATAAGAGGTTGACTCTAGAACACTTATAGATTCAAGTCAGACCAAGGACAAGTTGGAATGATGTCCCTTGATAGCAAACAAGTGCCTAATTATAAGATGTTAGTAGAGATTGCAAGAGTTATGATCATATAGTTGCATTGGTGTGGTGTTTAAACTTAAGTGTAATGTTTGCTCAATCCCTAAGTACGAGTTGCTGACAAAAGATATCTTTATTGTTGATAGATTACCGGACCACCGCCAGACACCACCCTCAGGCACAGAGATCAGGCAAGTTTTCAAACCTATATTTTTTTAAACTGTTGTGGTGATGAATAAAAGGTTTTGAGATATATGCTATATGTTTATGTTTTCAAAATGTTATCTATGATGTTAATTAAAAGTTATTGATATGAGTTGAACTTATAAGCTATGGATACGGCAATATCTATAAGCCGATATGTTAAGAAAAAAACCCTCAGGAGGGGGTATATACTCTGTACATACGCTATGGACCGGGAATGGTATCAGTTGCTATCTAGGGTTATTTTATTGTGTTATTATAATTAATCCCGATAAATGATTTACAAACTAAAGACTATTTGGAGTTTAATCTATTAAGGGTATATTTAAATATACGATTAATAGTTATTATCTACCCTTTTGTCAAGAGAGTACTTAGAAATTATTTCTAAATAAATATTCTATATTAAATATAGTTTGCATTAATTATTTAAAGCCCTACTTCTTAAGGAAGTATTTTGTGAAAACTATTTTAAACCCTAGATAGCTAATAAGTTTTATTCAGTCAATTATAAACATAATTAGAGAAGGTTCCCAAATCTATTTCCCTTTTAAGTCTATATTCAGAAAGACTTAAATGTTCGCTCAAACTACAAGATGCATGGAACCTTTCTCAAGATTTTATGCTTGTTTCCAGTAGACTGGCCGGTCCTAAATCCTTCTAAATCAATGAAATTATCAGTCTGATATACTACCATCAAAATGATCTTGATTACTTCCTCAAAACTCGAGAAGTAAGATCAGTGAAATCAGCGATATCCATTAACAGGCATCAGCCTGGGAAATATGAGTGAATTTCCTTTCCAACCAGATACGACTACTTTGTGGAGTTGTATACTTGGGGAAAAAGGGAAAGGAACTTTATGTTTCAGTGTTATGGATTTACTCGAACTTGGAGATATGTAAGGGACTGAGTAGCGCCGGTCCCCTAAGGGAATTACAATATGGCCGACGGACTGGTGAACGGGTCTGTTCTTCCCTTAGATGATTATCAGTGCCCGACCGTAGGATAAGTGGAGAGTAACAGAATCGACCGTCTATGAACGGGTCTGTTCTTCCTGCCTACAACCGATTGGCGGGGAGGTAAGTCGGTGTGAGACTGATTATCTTCCCTTCTACGTAGAAAAACAACAGGGGGATACAGCTTGCGACTGATCATCGTAGGGGTATCCTCGGTGCCTAGCATCTCCATCTACAGTTCACTATTCATGAAAGAGCACATTTTGTGCAAGTTTTCAGAGAAAGAGAAATTATTCCAGTTACTCAGTTTTATGCAAGTTTTCAGAAAGAGAAAGTTTACTCAAGAGTATTCCAGTTTATTTCAGTATATGAGTTTACCAGAAAGAATAGGAATTTATGAAAAGGTATATGATTTTTTTGGAAAAGATATTTGGAATCAGATGAACTTTGAAGATAGATTGAAAATATTTTACAGTGATTTTATTTCCCGACTATGATATGAGCTAAATGCTTATTTTGATAGATGATACTTGATTATGCACATTGTTATCAGCTCAGTATTATTTTTGGTGGGCCTTGTTGCTCACCCTTGCTTGTTTTTATATATATCACCACAACAGATAAACCAGATGGCACGTACCGAAACCACCATGCGCAAGAGGGCGCGGGTACCCAGAGGACTCTCCCTTGACGCTATTGCCGCCATAGCTGAGGTAGAACCTACTAGTGTTATAGACTGGTAGTTGGATTCAACTTTTAATTATATGTATGACATAACTTAAGAAGTGGCAACAAACATAAACCTGTAAATTATATTTGGGTTTGTAATCACTTATGATATGTATGTGGACCCTGTTAGTAGTACTTATTTCAAGTTCATCTCTGGGACTATAACTTGTGCGTGTGTGTGTGAGCTAGATGGTGGGGTCATAGCATGTTGTTTATTTATATTGATTCAAGTCAAGTATGATGTATGGAATGATGATCGTAACGACCAGATTCTTGACCCCGGATCTGGGGCTGTTACAGAGATGGTATCAGAGCTAAGAGTTAGACATCCCAGAGATGATGAGACGTTACAATCATAAACTTACTAAGATAATAAGAACCCTTGCCAGGTTCACCTAAAACCCTTGTGGGAACCCTTAAATACCATGATAGTAATGTAGTCGTTAATGTGTAGGTGGGCGATATCCCAGACCCAGAGGCGTTTGAGCGGCAGCATGATGAGGAGGTACTCCGGGCCTCAGACCCACACTATGAGAGATCAGGAGATGAGCACCAGGAGGAGGATCCGGAGGAGGACCCGGAGGAGGATCCAGAGTTGGATCCAGAGTGGGCTCCGGCCACTGAGTTCGACGAGGAGATTCTTGTTGTTGAGGTAGATCCAGAGGAGGAGATAGAGGGTGAGGCTCAGGCTGAGGAGCAGGGTTGGGATGATTCGGGGAGTCTAGTTGCTGTCTTACCTCCACTTTCCCCTGGGAGTCCCCTTAGTCCCCCACCTCTCCCGCTGAGTCCTCCTGAGGATCATGAGGAGCAGACCCCAGAGCCCACTCAGGCAGAGGATGTCCCGCCAGCGAGCCAGTCACTCCGCCCCATGTTCCCTTAGATGGTATACCGGTTTCTGTGCATGGATGGATGGTGAGTAGGATGATGACAGACTTACAGCGGCAGAGGCCAGGTTGGCAGAGTCTCGGCTACAGCTCGCCGCAGAGAGGACTGAGAGGCTTAGGCTCCAGCGTGTCAGGAGGACCCTTCGCCCTCAGGCTTTTAGGAGGGAGGTGACCCGCATCGAGCGCCGGGCACGAGCGAGGATTAGGGCTTTACAGACAGACGGAGGTGGCAGAGTGTCCCGATTTGATACTGAGGAGATCGTCCGTCTTGCGATGATCAGGGTGAGGGCCCTGACCCGCGCTCGTGGCTGATTCCAGATACAGTGATATGGTAGTCTAACCTACTAGTCTTGCCCGGCCATAGTAGGGTGCCGACTTTTGGAGGGTTTGTTTTGTTGTATATAGTTTCCCGTAGGCAGACTAGATGGATAGACTTTGTATTTCACTTTTATGCTAGTTGTTGTTATCAGGCAGTTGTACTCTAAAACTATGATGTTGGTTCAGATGTTGTATTTTGACACCACTATGTATATATGGGTTTTCGTTTCAGCTGCACCAGTTTAGTGACATGGTCACCAGTGTGTTTGGTCTTTATCTGTGCGCATTCTCCGATTAAATTGCCATCATATATAGAACTGGGGATCCTAAATCCCGAATATACTATTATTGTGTAAGGAGAAATCCTACAAAACAGGTGCATAATTTAATATGATTTTCCAAAATTTCAGTAAGATGCCTCCGCGAAGAATTGGAACTAGGGCCAATCCCCATGAGTCTATCGACCAAGAGAGTCACAACCAACATGGTGAAAACCCTGAGTATGATGAAGAATATGACGAAGATTATAATGAGCAGGAAGACTCCCGGTATGGGGAAAGAGATGAAACCTTCTACACCGCGGAATTTGAGGATGAAAGGGAAGAAACTGAGGTTGAGCAGGAGAGGGAAAATCGGAATAGAGACCCTATGGGTCAGTTCATGGACTTGCTTAGACAAAATTTGGTTCGTCAACCCCAACCACCTCAAGGGGACAGCAGTAATGTGGCCAACTCTTTCAGGGCCTTCAAATCACTAAAGCCTCCTGAGTTTACAGGATCAGCCGACCCAGTAGAGGCGAGAGCATGGATTAAGGAGATGGAGAAGTCATTTGAAATTCTGAGTATTGAGGAAGCACAAAAGACCATTTTTGCAACGTATATGTTAAAGGGAGAGGCCAACTATTGGTGGGAGGCCAAGAGAAATATGGAAGCAGATGCTGTGATAGCATGGGAAAGGTTTAAGCAGTTATTTTTAGAGAAATATTTTCCGAGGTTCATGAAAACTCAGATGGAGCTCAAGTTCTTGGAGCTAAAGCAAAATAATTTATCATTAGCAGAGTATGAAGCAAAGTTTACTGTGTTAGGCCGAATACACAATATATAATCAATATATGTATGAGAAGAACAATTAAGAACACTGTTTATGATCAATAAACTGAATTATATAAATAACTCTTCTCTCAGTGATGTTAAAGAATCACAGAGAGCTGCTAGGTTACAAGAATAATGTATTCAGTATTCGCTTTCCTTTTAGGGTTAACCTATCTGTGTTTATATAGTACACAGCTACATAATCAATCTCTAATTGATATCCTAAAAATCAGCTATACAATTTATATCAATCTAGGATTGCTTCTGTCTTCTGTCCCATTTATTTAGCTATCTCAATATATTCTGCTTCTTTGCATCTTCAGAATATATTGCTTCTAGAATCTTCATGTTAGCACCGACAGCTAAGATAAACTCTCATCCCGTCAGACTTTAAATAAACTCTGACTGGCTTCAAGTAAACTCTGATGAGTACCTGTTTCTTAAACACTGATAAAACAATCATTAGCAATTATATCTAACAATCTCCCCCAACTTGTGCATAATAAAGATGTACAAGTTAATAGATAATTAATGATGTCAAAACATATAACAAATGCAGTGTTTAAATATAATCAGAGTTTAACTTTAACTTAGAACAGAAAACTTTAAAAACTTACAGTCAGACTTTACTTAATCTCTTCAATATCAGGCAGTGTCCTGAGATAATCGATGAGAAGCCTCCTTTCAGCTTTTTCCAGCTCATCTACCATGATCCCTTTCAATTCTTTAAGCTCTGGATCACTTTCTCCAGTCTGGTATATAGCAGCTCTTAAAGAATAAATGCTGTTCTTACTCATTTCATTCCCTAGACGGATATAGTAAGATTTGTCAGACTCTAAGTTGAACTCCAAGACTTTTATTCCCAGTGTTGTCTTGAACTTGGCACTGTTTCTCTTCATCTCAACAATCTTTCCATAAGCATCTCTGTACTTAGGAATATATGCACTTGAAACACCTCCTCCAAGAAGAACTTTGGATTTCATCATCCTATCTCTTAGAACTAGAGCAGCATCATGAGTACTTTTATTTTTGACTTTGAGAAGGTATAAAACATACTCAAGCTCTTCCCATAGCTTCAATTGAACATCAGCTTCTCCTACTCTGTATACTCTTCCATCAGACATAAAATATAACAGAACCTCTTTCTTCAATCTTCTATGATAGACCATCTGAACAGATTCTAGTTTATCAAGGCTCTCTTGAGATACCCCAATACCAGCTTCTGCCAGTGATGTTTGATCTAAAGGTCTGTTATTTATTCTCTTTTCCCTGTGTGAACCTAAACCAGACTTGTCATAAGATTCTTTTCCAAGTACTGTCCTGGTTTGAGAAAAATCCACAGCTTCTAACGTCAGAGTTTCAGAAAGTACAGGTCTTAAGAAACCTTGAAGTTGTGGAGCTAGCTGAGTTTGTACAACTTGAGCCTTGTCAGAGGTTGTCACAACTTTAGTAGAAATATCAACATGAGCAACGTCAGAGGTTGATTTGTTTATCCTTGATTCAACTTGAGCAACGTCAGAGGTTGAATAATTCTTCTTTGGTAACTGTCCTTCTTCTACCAGTTTACCTTTTCCTTTATCAGTATTTGCAATCACAGGCCTCCTTGTGTATTGTATACTCTGTTGAGTATTTTCTTTGATAGAAATTCCAATTTCTTTCTTTCTAGGAGCCTTTACTGATTTCTTCTTATAAGTACCAGCTTCAATCTTTTTCTGGTGTTCTTTAGCAAGAAGCTTCATCTCAGCATCTATATCTTCAACTGTGGCTTCACCACCATGTTCTTCCATGAAAATCTTAGCAGCAATCTCTTCATCAGTAGTTGGATTTGATGAAATCACTAGACTTTTAAGTCTTGAAGAAGATTGACTACCAGAGTTTAACCTTTCAGAGTTTGTCTGTCTAGCAGAGTTTGACCTAAGTCGCCCTTGCTCTTGAGAAGACTTTGACCTTTTCTCTGTTTCCCTGCTTCCACCATCATTTGAATCATCCCTCAGTCTCAAAGTTGGAGTCCTTCTGCATTTGTCTTTAGGTATCTTCTCCCCCTTTTTGACATCATCAGGAATAAAAACTGATGTCAGCAACTCAAGTGATGCAGCAATAGAGTCAATCTTAGTAGATATGTCAGCTTGATTGCTCTCAACCCTTGTTAGCCTCTGCTTAATCTCTTCTTGATCCTTTACCATAAATGTAAATTGAGCTCTATCTTTCTTTAGTGCTAACTCCTTAAGAGCAATATCATTACTCAATCCAAGAACAACCTTGCGAGTCTCATCAAAGCGGTTGTGCAATGATTTAACTTGAACAATGGTCGCCTTAAAATGTGATAATAACTCAGGATTAGTAATCTCTGTAGCAGTCTTATGTACAAAATCAGCAGCCCTTTGAGTAGAGAAAATGCAGTATGCTCCTGACCAATTAGCATAATGCATTTCCCTGAAATGATCTTCAGTGGCATTGTGATTTTCTTTGATAGACTCTGCTGTAGGATCTCGTAGAAAAGGTATGGATTCATCAGAGTTTGAAAGTTCAAGATTGATATTAGAGTTGGCATGAAGAGAATGTTCAGAGTTTGCAGCATCAGCATTAGCTTCAATATTTAACTGTGCAGTTTCTTCAACAGTTTCTGCAACAGCTTCAACAAACTCTTCATCTACATTGTTGGCATTCATCTTTACAATTTCAGGAATCTCAGAGTTTACAAGAACCTCTGTTTCTACAGGAATAGACTCTGCAACAATGTCATTCAGTTTCTCTGCTTCATCCAATTTATTGACAGCAGCTGCAATTACCTGATCAACCTCCTCACCCATTTCAGGAATTGAATTATTGACCGAGAGAATCTTTGTATGAGTTGCAAGAGACTCATCTAGAATTTGGGTGTGTTGATCAGCTGCCACATCCTCAGTATCACAAACACTGATACTAGGATGTGTTTCAACATTTGCATCAAAATCATCAAATAAAACATCTTGATCAAAATCAGCCTCTATATCAGCATTTGCCAAGTCAGGCACAGAGACTGCTTCAACATTTTCAGTAGCCTCCTGAACAATAACTTCAGGAGCTTCAGTATCTACAAAAATCCTGTCCTCATCATCAGCATTTACAACAGGCTCCTTAACAACAACTTCAGGAGCTTCATGCTGGACAGCTTCATCCACATTATCAAAAAGATAATTGGCTACTAATCTCCTTTTTCTCTTATGAAGAGTTTCATTGTCAAGATCATCCTCATCATTTGCTTTTGATCTATTGGCTCTCCTTTTCTTGTAATGACCCTTTGGCTCATCATTTGATTTGGACACCCCTACATCAGTAGCTGGTCTAACAGACCTTGCAGGTTTAGAACCAACATGCTTAGTCCTACCACTAGATTTAGGTTTGACAGATGTTGATGGAGGAAGCTCTGTTTGCAAAGGTTCTGGTTGAGAAGGAATTTGTGTTTGTGAATTAACTTGATCATCTACAAACTGTTGCACAGATGCAGGCAGTAACAAATCTCCAACAACCCCTTTCTTAACATCTTTGTTAATAAGATCAGAGAATATCCTCTTGTGTAATTTAAAACAAGAAACATCTTCAGCAACAATGTCTACCCCTTGGACACAGTAAGAGAACAAAATCTGACAAAATCTAGAAAAGTATACTACCCCTCTATTCTCTGTCATTTTCTCCCCTAAATTATTCAATACAAGTCGTGCAAAATCAAAATGATTATCATATAATAAAGAATACCCGATTTGCAGACTGTCCGTGGGAATAGCATCCCAGTTTGTGCATTTCTTTCCAAAAGTTCTTGTGATGCAATCAAAGAAGAAGCTCCACTCCTTCCTTAAGAATGGTCGTTTCAACTGTCCAATCTTAGTCAAGGGTCCAGAATACCCAATCTCTCGCATCATCCTCAGCAAATCATTATCACCCATTCCAATGGTATATGACGAAAACTCAGGAAACCCCATTGCAGCACGAATGGTTCCTGAAGTAATTACATACTCTGTTTCTTCAAATTCAAAAATTATAGATGGGTTACCAGTCTCACCACCATCATCATAAAGACCCGACTCCCAGAACGCCTTGATTTGAGAACCAGAAAGTTTTGCTGGTTCTACTAAAGCACGCCCAATCGCTGACTGAGCAAGAAATTCTTGAATCATATGAAAAGCTTTTGGTGCGTTAGCAGTGTTTAGTTGTGCTGCGTAGTTGTTTGGAACAAATTCTAACCCAGAAGAAACAAACGCTGTAGTTGCCATTTGAAAGATTTGAAAGAATAACAAAGAAACTGATGCAAAAGCTTCAAAAGAGTTTGTAAGTAGAAAGGTGTTTGTGAATATGTGTGTGTGACAATAGATGTGAATTGAAGTAAGATGTGAAAGGTTTAGACGTATGTGTGTGTATTGTATAAATATGAAATTCAAAATTAAAAACTGAACAGTTTTTAATCATTAATACACAACTGTCTTACTCCGTTAACTGTGTGAGTGGGACACGTGGCACACATGCAATGACTGACAGCAGTAATTGGCAGTTTCCAATGCGCATGCGCAGTAAAAACAGCAATAATTACCGCCTTTTACACTTTTCTAGACACTCAACCTCTCTCCTCTGTTTAATACAAATTAGAACCGTTACCAATCATACTCTTTTATTTTCAAGAATGTTTTCTCAAAATTGTTAACTGTCTGAAACAAATAATTAATTTTAATCATCAGAGATTAAAATAAAATTACCTCAGCGTAGAGTACACAGTTCATCAGTGTTTACCAATCCTCCTCCTTTATAAATAAACTCTTTTCACAAACTGTACAGGTGTGAGTATTTGTGTGTGAATTAGTAGAGTTTACTGAATATGAATATTTAGATCATCTCAAAGTGCATAAAATCCACAAACTAAAGCAGTAAAAACTGGTTGCTCAAACTCTCATATAAAATAAAATCTGATTTTTATATCTAAACTCTGTATTCTGATATCCTTTCATTTGGATATATCTTTTATTTTCACCCCCTTTATATATATAATTTTTTTTTTATTTTTTTTTTCCAGTAATCAGTGGTTGGCACTAGTCACCAAAAATCAAAGATTTTATCCCTTATTTCATACAATAAGTTCTTGGATCTTCCTAGGCACAACATGATCTCAAAGGAATTTGTGCTCTTTTTGGCATCTTTTGATTTGAGGGTGAAATATTTGTAACTAATTTTCAGAGTTTAGACTTTTCATCAGTTAATACAATTAATTTATGAGAGAAAATGCAAACAGCTAATACAGACTCAGTGTATAGGATCAATAAACTAAGAGATGCTATAAATATAGAGACAGTATCATGCTGTGTAAAATTTCTGCACATTTTGTAATTTAGAATTTATAATACTTAGAAGGATTCATGATTACTTACTGAAAATCATGCTTCATACAATTTTCTTCATCGGTCTATGTGTTTCAGACAAAAATCACAATCAGAGTTTAACATCAGACTTTAACCGATAGAGTATGACTGACACTATATTACTAACAGAGTTTACTATCAGAGTTTACTATCAGAGTTTAACATACTGGTACAAATAACAGTTAACACATGCAAAGAACCATGAGCATAAAATCTATCATGTATAGAGTTTGAATCTAACCGGTATCTCTAGTCAAAACCAGAGACCATTCCAAGTTCATTTACCAGCCTTGTAAATGTAGCTTCACTCAAAGGTTTGGTGAAGATATCTGCAAGCTGTTGGTCTGTAGACACAAAATGAAGCTCAATATCTCCTTCTTCCACATGTTCCCTGATAAAATGATACCTTATGCTGATGTGCTTGGTCATGGAGTGCTGTACTGGATTACCTGTCATAGCAATTGCACTTTGATTATCACAGTAAATAGGTATTTTAGAGTACCTTAATCCATAATCCAGCAATTGATTCTTCATCCATAAAATCTGTGCACAACAGCTACCAACAGCTATATACTCTGCTTCTGCTATGGATGTGGAAATTGATTTCTGTTTCTTGATGTATCAAGAAACTAATCTGTCACCAAGAAATTGACAGCTTCCACTTGTGCTTTTTCTGTCTATCTTACAGCCTGCAAAATCTGCATCAGAGTAACCAATTAATTTAAACTCTGATTCTCTAGGGTACCACAAACCAAGGGTTATGGTTCCTTTGAGATATTTGAAAATCCTCTTTACAGCTGTTAGATATGGCTCTCTGGGGTCTGCTTGAAATCTTGCACAAAGACATGTTGCATACATGATATCAGGTCTACTTGCTGTCAGATAAAGAAGAGACCCTATCATCCCTCTGTAGTTTGTCATATCTACTGAGGCTCCTGTGTCGTTGTCTAGCTTTGTTGCAGTAGCCATGGGAGTTGTAGCAGATGAACTATCAAGCATACCAAATTTCTTGAGAAGATTTCTGGTATATTTTGCTTGATTGATAAAAATCCCATCATCTGTTTGCTTGACCTATAAGCCTAGAAAATAACTAAGCTCTCCCATCATACTCATTTGATATCTTGACTGCATAAGCTTGGCAAATTTCTTACAGAGTTTGTCATTAGTAGACCCAAAAATTATGTCATCCACATAGATTTGAACTAACAGCAAATCATCACCAAAATTAAAATAGAACAAGGTTTTGTCAATTGTACCTCTAGTGAACCCACTTTCTAAAAGAAATTGAGCCAGAGTTTCATACCATGCTCTAGGTGCCTGCTTTAGTCCATATAATGCCTTATCAAGCCTGTAGACATAATCTGGATGTTTGGAATCTACAAACTGTAAGACCCCAGATTTTGGGTAGAATTAAAACTTTTATTATATGTTGATGTAAATATGGATAGTGGCAATGACTTTGAGAATCAAGTTATGAAATGAATATGAATTTCGGTTTTCAAACATTTTGAGAATAGTAAGAATGGACTGAACACATAAATAAGAACAATCAATCTGGAAGATAAGAATACAATACTCCAGGGAAGGAAAGTATTTTTATGTCATCCAAATCAATATCTGGAATACATCCGACAACTCCATAAACAAGATAGCGTACGCCCGAGAAATCACTAGAACGTTTTCTAAGTGCAAAGAGTAAAGAGAAAATAGATCGGGAATATTGGAACGGATTTTGATCCAAAGGATTATAGAAAAACCACTGATGAATAGTAACTCTTCATTTAAAAGTTTTTCAGACCACCCTATATGCGGGACGATATAATAAACTTTCAAAGTCGCATTAGTGATCTACGATGGAAATGAAAGAATGCAGAAGCTGTCAGAATCGGAAAAATAGCATTTTTCGTTTTCTCCGAAATTTCACCAAAAACGGACTAAATAATTATTATTTGAAGATATTTAAGGATTTAAATTATTAATTCTATGGATATGGATTTGATAAATGAATTAGAAGTATCGAGAACAATTTCGGTAAAATACCTCGATAGAACCCTCGAGGAACCTTGCGAGCGTTCTACGAAATTAAACGAACCAGAAAAGCTACTTTATTCCAAGCCAATGCATGCTTGCCAAGTGTCAAGACAAGAAGAGACCAAGGGTGATGACTCACCACATTGGATAAATATCAAGTAATTAAACAAGATAAGAAGAAAAAGAAAAAGGAAGAGAAATTCGGGAGAGAAATGAGAAGAAAAATGGGAGAGAAAGAAATGATCATAACTTGAGATTCCGTGGTCCGTTTTTGGCGTTCTACCACTCAAATCGAAGCTCTCGAGAAGCCCGACGTAACCATGGTAAGCAATCACCTCAACTCCGTGATTTACCCCTTCGATTCAGTGATTAACAGTTGGAGAAGATGATGAATAGTAACTTGTATCTTGTTTTGTTTTGTTTTGATAATGAGTTTGTAGCTTCCAAAGGTTGTATTAAGCAAGAATCTAAGGCTACATCAGGAGTATGGCAGAAAGCAAGCTTGGAGGAGGTATAATTTTGAAACCCTTGAATTATTATAAGGATTATGGATGATTAATGGTGTTATGCATGATTATAGCCTTAGTTGTTATGATTGGGTTTCGATTTAAGTGATAATGAGTTATATGAACGGAAAGGCATTGCTTGGCCTCAGTTCTATGATATATAAGATGTATGTGTTATGTGGAGCGATCGTTATGTATTTTGGATGATTTGAAATTTGGGAATATCCGAGTTATAGCCGTCGTAATGCCCAAATTTTTACCTACTGATTGGTTCTCTGTTTTTCCTCTGTTAGAGCTCGACCCTTGAGTCCTACTGCCCATGATTGTGTAGTTTATGTTATAAGCTTCGTAATGATATGTGATTCGCCTAATTTGGCCGAATGGTTTAAGAGTTATGCTAGTTTTAGTAATCGTGGTTCAAAAGGTTGCATCGCAGAAATGTAACTACTTTGATGCTAAGTCAAAGACCTCTAAGAGTCGAATCCAAATGTGAAACTTTGGGATATAATGCTAAGGACAGTTAGCAAGCCTTGTGCGAAGATTTAGAATCAAAAAGATTATTAGTTGATTTTATAAAAATGTTTTAGCCGAGGTTGCGCAAGTGTAAATTCACTGAAAACAAGACTTAGAACCAAGGTTCCAAATGGTTAAGCGCTCGTTTGGTTGCATATGGGTATTCACTTCCGGGGTAAGTTTTAATACCTGGATAATTAATTCCTTCTATCAAGTTCCTGGGAACTTGAAAATTATGTTTGGTTGTATGAAGGAATTTATAAATCACAGGAAGTGTAAGTAACCGAGGGGAGGATGGGTAAGCAACTTCCTGCATTTTATGGGAATTTTAACTTCCCAGTAACTTCTACTTCCTATATGAATGTCAACCAAACAAGTTTATAATTTCATACTTCCTAGGAATATCAAGTTCCCATATATTTATCTGTCAACCAAACAACTTCTAAGTATAACTTGGATTTGAGGATGGATTTCGAACCAAACTTATGATATAAGTATTTGATGAATAACATGGATTTAGTATGACGTTAGAGCAAGCAAGTAATGCCTTGGTTGTGTTTCGTTTATGTGTTTAAGCATTGAGTACAAGTGGATTATCCAGGGGATTAATCGTACGTTTTCTTTGACTTTGTCTAGATTGTCCGGCATCGTCGCGAACCCCTATCACTTCTCGAGCATCAGGCAAGTTTTCTAAATCTATACTTTGAAGTATTGATTATATATTACTGCTTTTGCCATGTGTGGAGTTATACAGTTTTTGCGATACATGTTATATATTGTATAAAATAGAATTTGACTTTTGGATATTATACGAGCTTTGAGATAATGTACTTACGAACCGGTATACCTTGTAGCTCTATGGATAAGAGCATGTTCATTGTTTCGACTTTAGACCGGGAGTCGATATTTTTGTTATATAGATAGTCGTGGAAACCCGGAGGGATTCCAGCGGCAGAGTACTATTCATCTTGAGGAATATTATTATTAAACATTAATTATGTTCCGGAAAGTATTTATTACTTGGAAATGATTTGATTATGGGCTTCTAAGCTAGATATGGGATATTAGTTAGAAGCCAGGTTTTTATAAAGGCCCTAGGTTAAGGGCGTATGATATTTCTTTAGATCAGAAGTAATTATATTTCTGTATATGTTAAGGATTATTTTCCGATAAAGATGTCGGGTAATTGTTATTCGAGGGTTAATTGTTTATTTAATGAATATCATTTATATTCATTTGAGGACTATTGACTTTAAGAATCTTATTTCGAATATTCATTCGAAGATTATTTAATTGTTTAATGAATATTAGTTTTGGATATTCATTCGAGGATTATTTATTTATTTAATGAATATTAGTTTTGGATATTCATTCGAGGATTATTTATTTATTTAATGAATATTAGTTTTGGATATTCATTCGAGGATTATTTATTTATTTAATGAATATTAGTTTTGGATATTCATTCGAGGATTATTTATTTACTTAATGAATATTAGTTTTGGATATTCATTCGAGGATTATTTATCTATTTAATGAATATCAGTTTCAAATATTCATTCGAGGATTATTTATTTATGTAATGAATATTAGTTTTGGATATTCATTCGAGGATTATTTATTTATTTAATGAATATTAGTTTCAAATATTCATTCGAGGATTATTTATTTACTTAATGAATATTAGTTTTGAATATTCATTCGAGGATTATTTATTTATTTAATGAATATTAATTTTGAATATTCATTTGAGGGTTACTTATTTAATAAATATTATTTTCAAAGCAACAAGAGGTTCCCAAAACAATGTTTTTCCATTTAAATCTGTCTTGTAAAGAGGATTTAAATGCTCGCTCAACTATCAAAAATATGGGAAACCTGATTTAAGTGACTGCTACTCTTTTTAAACTCTCAACTCAAAACTGTCAGGGGACAGATATTTTCTCGAAGCAATTTAGTTGCTGCAAGTCAAATATTGTGTTACCACCTCAACGATCGAGGGGTAAATTCATGGAACAAGTCGATGTCCATTAACAAGCAGTAGCTTGGGAAATATTGGAGAATCTTCCTTTCCGACCTAGATATAACTACTTAGTGGAGTTGTATCAACAAGTGTTACACTTGGGGAAAGGAGGACGATCTTTACGTTTCAGAGTCATGGATTTCATCTGAACTAGGAGTGGTGTAAGTGGTCTAGTTGCGCGGACCCATCCAACTTTTATTGGCCCAACCGTTGGCCGGGAGGTCACTGTAAGGCGGTAGACAATGTCAGGCTGTCGTGATTCTTCCATCTACATGTAGAAAACTATTTGAGCGGTGCGACCTGCTACTGATCATAGCAAGGTTAGGCACAGCGGGCGCGGTAGCAACTCCTGTATTGGTTCATCATCCAATTTGGATATTCCTGCAACATGTATTGGGGTGAAGAACCGATCATGTTGGCACGAGGTTGAAAAGTGTTTGGAAATGAAGTGTCAATAAATTCTTGTAACTTCATCTTTTATTTTATGAGTTATGACTCTGTGGATACCTTACATAACATGAGTTATGGTAAGGGAGTTGTTTATACGGAATCACCTTATAACTTCATCTTTTAAGATATGTGTTGATATTCTGCTTACATAGCAGATATTTTTGGAAAGGTTATATTGGTTTACTTTGAAACCTCATCTTCTATATTATACTAGAACTTTGTTCATAATATAGCAAAAGTTTGCAGAAATATTATGAAATGATATTGGAAGTACAATAATGGTACTGTTTTTGGGAATACATTCCGATAAGGATATAATTTCAGTATCAAGATATTTTGACAAATTACTGTCTTATACCCGCTTTATTCTGGGTTGAGTTAAAGGCAGAATTATGCCATACTTTTATTTCCTTGCTGAGCTATCGCTCACTCTTGCTATTGTTTTATATATATTATATAGCAGCGAAGCAGGATGCCAATGGGACGGCACATACCCCGCAAGGCGTTTTCATAAACAGTTTCTAGCAGTGATCCCGAGAGTAGTACGAACTAATCGAATCGGGCTACAGCTGTTGGTATTCAACTTATGTATAGATATGAATGGTATGAGAGGATTGTGAGCATCAGAAGGCTAAGTTGGTAATGTAACATTTCCTAGAAATGGTATCAGTGACAGATTCAAAGACATTTGGGTATTGTAATAAAAATTATTATTCCGCAGTTGTTGTATTGTGTCGTTTCTGAGACTCTAACCTGTGTGTGTGTGTGTGAGAGAGAGACACATATTGTGGGGTCATGAGCAGGTGAATTATGAACGTTGTGAGTAATACAGGTAAGGCAAGGAGTAAATGGATCGTGACTACTCTAAATCCCTGACCCCGGATTTGGGGCTGTTACACAAACCCTGGTGGTTGTTCAACAAACACTTCTTCTTCAAGTTTCCCATTGAGAAAAGCACTTTTCACATCCATCTGAAAGACTTTAAACTTCTTGTGAGCAGCATAGGCCAGAAAAATCCTTATTGCCTCCAATCTTGCAACTGGAGCAAAGGTTTCATCATAGTCAATTTCTTCCTGCTGTGAATAGCCTTTAGCCACAAGTCTAGCTTTATTCCTTGTAATCACTCCATCACTGTCTCTTTTGTTTCTGAAAACCCACTTTGTACCAACAACAGATCTGTTCTTTGGTCTTGGTACAAGTGTCCAGACTTCATTCCTCTCAAATTCATTTAACTCCTCTTGCATTGCTGTTATCGAGTTAGCATCTTGAAGAGCTTCTTCCACTTTCTTGGGCTCTGTTTGAGATAAGAATGCATGAAACAGACATTCATTATTTGTAGCACTTCTAGTTCTTACACTAGCTTCTGGATCTCCAATTATCAAGTCAGGTGTATGGGATTGTGTCCACCTTCTTGCTGTTGGTAATTGGCTTCTATTATCATTATTAGATCCTCCCCCTTGATCCATGCTCTCCTGATTTTCTTCTTGACTATTTTTTTAGAAATGAATACTACTAGAAACTAGACAGAGGGGGGGTGAATGGATAGTTTGATATATTTTTCGATTCTTGAAAACTAAGTAACAGACTGTATATGATTATGATATGTAATATGCAGAAAGTAAATAACACACACAATCACTTTAATCTACTTTGTATAAGCAAATTAAATACTACAGCTTTCCAAGAAATTCACAATAGAATTTCTGGCTTCTAAACAAGAACAGTTTGAACTTGCTTGCTTACAGAGAAAAGAGCTTAGCAAATAACTATGTGTATCTCTCTTACAGCTAACAATAGGATGTGCATGATATATATAAGCCCTATACAAACTAGTGCACACACCTATTTTTACACAGTTACCCCTTGCTAAAAGTCCAACTTGTCCTGCCATAAGACGTTAACTGTGTCAGGAAGGACCACCTGCTTTTCGGAGTCTTTCCCGTTTCTGTAGCTGCTTGTCTCTTATCTTTCTCTCCAAGTTTAGCTGTAGATTTGCCATCTGTTCTTTGGACCACCTTGCCAGAACAAATGCTTCAGTATTTGTCTCTTTTGATTCTTGATTCTGTACCTTGATTTGTCTTGTTGTAAACGGCTAAGTGTTGATATCGTGAACTCCACTTCATTCCTGACTTCGCGATCTCACTTGTGAGGACTTCGCGATATAGCCTTTGAAGACTTTGCGACATAGGTCATTTGAAGACTATGCGACATAGGTCATGTGAAGACTATGCGACATAGGTCATTTGAAGACTATGCGACATAGGTCATTTGAAGACTATGCGACATAGGGATTCTGAGGACTTCACGATCTAGGCTTCTTTGACTTTGCTGACTTCAACACTTCACGACATGTGTCTTGAGGACTTCTCGACATAGTACAAAATGGACTATGCGATATAGTACTTCACGACATGGATATTGGTGACTTCACGACATAGCTTTCTTCTGACTTTGCTATATAATGCCTTAGACAAATTTCTGCAACTTATTTCTTCATAGCCTTATTTATCTCTATCCTGCTGCATGAACACTTCTGAACTTCTACCAGGATAATTATTCAATGGCCTATATACAATCTAGATGCAAGAAACTTTACTAAGCTCATTATAACTTTGAGCATACATGGTCAAGCTAATGTTCATGAGAACAAGACAAGTACATTTAGAGACCTATACTACATCCCAGTGATAGAACTCACTAGGTCATGTAATGTGACATAGTCACAAAGTGTAGGCTTGTTAATAGTGGTGTTCAGACATGTCTTGAGCCTAACAATCTCCCCCAAATTGTGAGTAAGACCCTTAGGCACAATTTCATGTCTGATAACAAGCCTAACTAACATAAAAAGAACAAGTATAAAGAAGATAAAGTTAAGAACAGAATTTGATAACAACTTGGAAATTTGGTCTTACAGAATTTCTCCTTGAGCTACATAGCTTCAGTTTCCAATTGTTTCTCTAAGAAATCATCATAGACTTTCTTCTTCCTTATTTCTTCATTCTTCTTTATTTCAGAGATGGCCAGTAAAATTTCATCCCTTGCAATCAGTTCTTCAATGAGAGGAGAACCTTTTAGATCTTCAGCTGCTGTTCTGAGGGCACTTTCCACATATGAATGTATGAACTCCATCCTTATCTTGCTTATTCCTCCATAATGATTTTTGTACTCAACAGTATAAGGATTTTGCTTTACCCTGCACAACCCTTTCTTCCTTAGCTCCTTTGCTCTTTCTTCCATCTCAGTCATCTCCTTTTCTTTCTCACACCTCTTTTCTTCATTCAGCTTCTTTAGATTTTCTTTATATTCAGAGTGCATTTTCATGAATCTGGCAATCTCTGTTTTCCACAACCTTTCTTCCTTTTCTTCAAAATTTAACAAGGCATTGATTCTTTCTTGCTCATAGGTGTCAAAATGTTGCCATCCCCCTTGCTTCATTATTCTTTCTCTTCCATCAGTGTACTTGATCTCTAGATGATTCAACTTCACTTTGACTTCAAAGATCCTTTGAGCCCTCAAAAATGCTAGGGCATCTTCATCATAGTCCTCATCTAGTGGAAGCACACTGATGCCAATAACATTTGTGAGTTTTCCAGTCTTCTTTGTTATCCTTATCCTTCTGGGTACACTCTTGATCTTCCTATGTTTCACAAGAGACACCTTTCTGGAACAAGGAGAATTAGTCTTCAGTGCCACATCACTTGGAAGTAGCTTCATTCCTTTCCCCTTCATCCACTGTAACACTCCACTAGCTGTAACTTTGTGGAAGTGTTTTCTTGAAATTACTTTAGTGGCTTCATCTTTCTTCTGTGGCAATTCAGGTTCAGAAGTCATGGATAATGATTTTGGAGGATCATTGCTAACAGTACCCACCCTAGACTTAGAGTCTTGTGTTGTGGTTAAAGTACTGCTGGCAATGTCCTTGACTTGCTGAATTCCACTTCTTGTTTTCCTGGTTGTTTCCTTTGTCCCTTTTGAGTCCCTCTTGTCATCACCAGCATCTTTTGATTTCTTTTGATATTTGCTCCTGCTGCTCTCACTAGATCCATCCTTATTTCTCCTTGTCTGAGATCTCCTTTCATAGGTTTTCTCCTCATCATCATCATCCCCATCCTTCTTTTTGCTCTTTTCTTTGACAGATTCAGGAATGACTCCATGAATCAGAAAAGATTGTAGAGTTCGAATCATCTCTAGTTCCTCAGCTGTCCTAGCTCCTCTCTTAGCTCTCAGCATTTGCAGCACCTGGTTGATCTTTGCATTGTTCTTCATTAAAAGGTCTGAGGGAATTACTAGTTGGTCAATACTACTGTCTTGAGATAGGCTTTGGTAAATTATTGTCCTTGGCTTGGATATAACCTCAGGCAATCTTTTATTCTGGTCCATCTTCAAGTCATTATAAAGACTTTCATTGTTCATCCCATGCTTTTCAATCAACTCCAGAATGATTGACAGCTCAGTAAATCTCAGTTTCTCTAGAGTTTGAAAAGCTAGGTGCCACAAGCAGTTGTCCTTGCACACCATGATTATCTCTCTTAGATGGACATCCTTGATTTTCCTTACTGCCACTGTGAAATACTTGATGCTTTCCTTGATCTTCTGTCTGTACATCCTTGCATCTCCTTGAGCACTGCTGTACATGGCTTTCAGAAACTCCAGAAAGGCCTCATTATGATAGATGTTTGAGTTGACAACTTCCTGTAGCTTGGCCTCTGTGATTATATCAGCTTTGACAGGTTTAGCATTGGAAGTAGGTTGAGTAGGTTGAGGATTTGAGATATCTTTAGGCATTGTTGATGGATAGTAGGTGGTTGAGATTGTGCTCTTCTGACCTTCTGCACTTATGACCTCTACAGGGGGAAGAATGATTGGCTTTATGGTTTCTTCAATGAGTATGCCCTTGCCCTTATGCTTTGACTGCTTGGCAGGTACTCCCCCTCTTTGTTTCAGAATGACCTCCTTTTGTTTCTCCCCCTTAGGCTTGGGATCAGACAAGATGACTTGAGCTTCCCCAGGGATAGGCAGGTTCATTTGTTTCATCATTGAAGTCAGCATCTGTTGTTGCACCAGCAGGATATTGGAGGTGTTGTTGCCTTGGTCATCCAGTTTGTCATTGAGCTGTTTTAGAGAGTTGGCAAGCTCCTTGTTTTCATCTTTCAGAGAGGCCACTTCTCTTTCAAGACCATCCACCTTTGAGAATAGCTGTTGAGACTTGAAAGAATTGAGAGATTGCTCCTTGAGCTTGGCAAATTCAAATTTGGAGATGTGTGACAGAGGGACCTCATCCACCAATTTGTCACCATACTGATTCTTCCAAATTACATTCAGCATTGCATTTGAGTTGATATTGGCCTTGAATTGATTTTCCAGGGTTGTAGCCAGCTTCCTGATGTTGTCTGTGACCATGGCCAGAGAGAGGTCCATCATGCTTACAGTAGAGTTTGTCTTCTGGATTTCTTTAAGGATGCCTTCCACCTTGGGAAAATCAGAGAGATATGAATTTCTGAGCTGAGTGAGGGATCTGTCTGTCGCCTCCTGGATAGAAGAAATCTCTGATTGAAGCCCTTTCCCAAGATAGTGCAGAGCCTTTAATTGATTCCTGTAGACATCATTAACAGCATCATAGATGGCAGCAGGAGAGAGATCCTTTGCATTGGAGCCCAGAGAAGTTAGGTATTCTTCTCTTAGAAAAGCTAGGGCATCCTTGAGCTGCATCCACTATCTTCTCCTGTTGAGCTTCAACATCCTCCTTGTGGCAGAGTAAAATGGCTTCATAATCAGCATTTGGGAGATTTGAGGTGAGGAGATGTTGAGCTATCTTTGAGAACTCATCAATCTGTGCCACATGGAGATCTTGTATGGCTTCTTCTATCATTTTGGAAGGCACAGATGATGATCCTGAAGGCCTGTCATGGTGCACAGGCTTCAGCCATTCTGACATAGTGGCCTGAGCCAAGTGAGAGCTAGTGCTAGGCACTTCATGAGATGTAAGGTTTTGAGTCTCCTCCAGCCTTGGAATGGCTGTAGGGTCTAATGATGTCTCCATTGAAATGGGATGTGTTACAACATTAGCCCTATTTGTCTGCGAAGACAGTTCCACATCCCTAAGGATGGGAGAATTTGGCATAGAGTCTCCAGTGAAAACTGGTGAATCCTCCATGTTTTTGTTGGTGTCATTAGGATATGCCCCATCATGCATTCCCTGACCAACTAGATGTGGGTCCTGGGTGGTGAGCACAGTGTCATGCACCATGTCACTTGAAATTGGCTCAATCACAGGAGAGAATTGTGATTGATCAAAGGCAAGATTGTCATTGGAATGACTCCCTTGTTCAGAAGAAATTTTTATGGAAGAATCTGAGAGAGAAGTGGGGTTTAGATTAGATTGTGGCAACTCCCCCTGAGAAATAGGAGGAGTTTCAACAGTGATGTGCTCTCCACTCTGTGTATGATCAGCCTTATCACTCCTAGGGTCAAGAGTGAGTTCTTGACCCTGTGCAGACTCTGTACAGGGTGCAGTGGGGAGACTGCTCTTTTCAATGCCAATGACCTGTTGAGAGGCCATGGACAGTAACAGGTGTACCCCTTTTTCCACGTCTGAATCCTGTTGGGAGGATCCAGTGGTAGGTTTGGATTTGGATTTCTTACTTTGTCTGGTGAGAGGTGACTCAGGATTCTCACTAGCTATCTCTACAGATTCATTTATCACTGCTAGGGCTCTCTTCTTTGACTTCTTTTTAGTAACACCAATCTTTTGAGAGATTGATGCACTTGGCTGCCTAACTTCTATGGTACTGTTTACAGTGGGGTTGCTGGATGGGATGGGAAGGCTGGGGTTAGACTGTGTAGCTCCTTCAGTCTCAGCCTCCCCTGTCCAGGAAAGTGCATGGTATATTGGCTTATCAAGTGGATAAGACTCAAATGTGTCCTGCATATGCTTGGTCACACTTAGAATCACATCCACTTGATTCCTTGTGTCCAATGAGCCAAATAGAACTTTGGACATGGACTTGGAATAAGCCATTTTAGTTTTATCTATACCCTCTAATTCATGGACATTTGCATCAAGAAAATTTAAAATTACTTGAAGGAAACGAGGGTAAAAGATGTCATTACCTCTACCACGAACAGTCCTGCCTAGCCTCTGAGCCAATTCTTTGAGAATTATGGCTCCCACATTGATCTCCTGGTTGTTGGCCAAGGAGTAGGCTAGCTTCACAACAATGTGACTGATATGGTCCCATCCTGTCTTCCTGCAGAGAAACACCTTCTGGAGTGCGTCAAACAGAAATGACCACTCCCTTCTCAAAAACTTCTTATTTAGCTTTCCAGTATCTATCTCTTCAGCATACCGAATGAAGGTCATGAAATCTAGGATTTGAGCATCTGTAGCTTCTTGGTCATGACCCTCAACCTTGAACCCCAAAGCTTCATTGATTTCCCTTTCACCAAACTGAAAGTGTTTGCCACCAATTGAAAAACTAACCTCCTGGAATGAGGTTCCATCTTCCCTAGCCATTGTTGATACCAACACCGTTCTCCAGAATCCTTCCAACACATCGACATACAAGGTAGGGTTCAGGGTTAGGGCTTGGCGTAGGTAGGAAGTGTTCAAGAACCGGACAAAACACTTGTACCTTGGGTTAGCCTCAGCCTCAGAGGGAATGGTGAGAAGATTGGTTTCTTTGGGAATGGTTAAAGGGATAGAAGATGATACTGTTTGAGATTTGGGTGCCATTTCGAGAGAGAGAGTGAAGGAGAGAGTAGAGAATTTGTGCTTAGGTTTGAGAGTTTGAGAGCAATAGACAAGATGAAAAGTTGTGAACGGTTAGAAAAGGGTATTTATATGATAGAGACACTGCGATATGGAGTTATGAATTTGTACAGTCTATCTGTATGTCGTGAAGTCAAAAATGGCCTGTACCGCAAAGTCTTGCACAGTATATCGCATAGTCTCAGAAATGAACTATGTCGCAAAGTCCTCAAGATGAAAGGATCGGGGAGACTTTGCGATATAGTAGAAATACCCTGTCTAAAGCTCTCTATTAAGAATTTTAAGCAAATTGTCAGACTTTTATCAAATTTTGAAATAAAATTAATTTAAATCAAAATTCTGTCAAATGTGGAGACTTGTCGATATAGTTATTCTAAGTCGCGAAGTCATAAAATGAACTATGTCACAAACTCATGAAATGAACTATGTCGCGAAGTCTCACAATCTCAACAGTTTGCGATATAAGTCTGTTTGATTTGAACTGTGTCGTGAACTCTGAAAATCATCTATATCGAGATGTCTCAAAAACTCACAACTTTACCAACAAATGTGATTGTGAAAAATATGCAGTAAAATACTGAAATATTTATAAATCATATCTCAGCTAATTTTCACTCCAAACAAATAGAGCATTTAAATACAGTGAAAATTTACTGCTGCAACAATTTACTGGCATACTTACTTAGAGCAACTAAATGAAGGATTGAGCATTCCAATTTCACTCACAAGTCTGTTGAAGACTGCTTCATTCAGAGGTTTAGTAAATATGTCAGCTAATTGTTTCTCAGTGGGAACATAAGAGACTTCTATGGTACCATTTGCAGCATGTTCCCTAATGAAATGGTACCTGATCTCAATGTGCTTTGTAGTAGAGTGGTTAACCGGATTGGCAACTATGGATATTGCACTAGTATTATCACACATTAGTGGAATGTGTTCTAACACTAGCCCATAATCCATGAGTTGATTTCTAATCCAAAGCAATTGAGCACAGCAACTTCCAGCAGCAATGTATTCAGCCTCAGCTGTGGATGTTGTTGTGGACTGTTGTTTCTTACTAAACCAGGACACTAACCTTTGACCTAGGAATTGACAGCTTCCAGAGGTGCTCTTCCTGTCAATTCTGCATCCAGCATAATCAGAATCTGTGTAACCAACCAGGTTGAACCCAGTGCCCTTTGGATACCATAGCCCAAGATTAGGAGTCCCCTTCAGATACTTGAAGATTCTTTTGATAGCCATCATGTGAGATTCCTTGGGATCAGACTGGAACCTTGCACAAAGGCATGTGGCAAACATGATGTCTGGCCTGCTAGCTGTGAGATAGAGTAAGGATCCAACCATTCCTCTATAGACCTTGATATCAACTCTCTTGCCTTTCTTGTCTTCATCCAGCTTGATTGCAGTAGACATAGGAGTTTTAGCTGGAGATGACTCTTCTAAACCATATTTCTTTAAAAGATCCTTGACATACTTAGATTGGTTTATAAAGATGCCATCCTCCCTTTGATGTACTTGCAGGCCTAGAAAGTAGGTTAACTCTCCCATCATACTCATCTCATATTTGCTTTGCATCAACTTAGAGAACCTTTCACAGAGTTTTTCATTTGAAGAGCCAAAGATGATATCATCCACATAGATTTGAACAAGAATGATATCATTTCCATGCTTCTTGAAGAATAGGGTTTTGTCAATTGTACCCCTGGTAAATTGATGCTCAAGAAGGAATTGAGATAGAGTTTCATACCAGGCTCTTGGTGCCTGTTTGAGTCCATAGAGTGCCTTGAGCAGTCTATACACAAAGTTTGGGAAGTCTTCACTTTTAAAGCCAGGTGGTTGAGACACATAAACTTCTTCAGCAAGATCACCATTGAGAAATGCACTTTTCACATCCATTTGATACACCTTAAAATCTGAGTGAGCTGCAAAAGCCAGGAAGATTCTGATGGCTTCCAGTCTAGCTACAGGTGCAAATGTCTCATCATAGTCAATGCCTTCCTGCTGACAGTATCCTTTGGCAACCAGTCTTGCTTTGTTTCTTATTACCACTCCTTCTTCATCCATTTTGTTTCTGAACACCCATTTGGTGTCAATAACATTCTTTCCTTTTGGAGGAGGTACTAGTTCCCATACTTTGTTTTTTCTCAAATTGATTCAACTCTTCTTGCATGGCAACAATCCAATCAGAATTCTTCAAAGCTTCTTCAATTAATTTAGGTTCCTCTTGTGACAGAAAGCAGCTATACAGACATGTATTTAATGTTGCCCTTCTTGTTCTAACTCCCTCACTAGGATCTCCAATGATTTGATCCCTAGTGTGGGCTCTGTCCCATTTCCTTGTGTGCCCCTGTTCATTTCCTTGATCTGTTCCAAGCTCATTTTGGTTGATAGGTGCATTCTCTTCTTCTCCCCCTGTGTTTGTGAACCCTTGCACAGGTGTTTGAAGAAGATTGTCAACTTCAAGGATATCATTCTCTAGAACAGTTTGAACATGGGGTTCATCTTCACTTTCAGAATCCTCAAGATAACCTTGATTCTCAAATCTCAATGGCACACTGTCTTGATCACTTGTTTTCAGTCCAGGAGTTTTCTTGTCATCAAAGGTAACATCCATGCTTTCCATGACTTTGTGTTGCTCAGGTACAAATACTCTGTATGCTGTCCTTTCCAGAGAGTATCCAATGAAGATACCTTCAAATGCTTTTGCATCAAATTTTCCAACATGCTCAGAGGTATCTTTCATCACAAAGCACTTGCTTCCAAACACATGCAGGTGCTTGAAGGATGCTCTTTTTCCAGTCATTAATGAGTAAGGAGTTTTGCCAGACTTCTTATTGATTAATGTTCTATTTTGCACATAGCATGCTGTGTTAACAGCATCAGCCCAAAAGCTAGTGGGTAGCTTTGCATCCAGCAGCATTGTCCTTGCAGCTTCAATGAGAGTTCTATTCTTTCTCTCAACTACTCCATTTTGTTGAGGTGTTCTAGGAGCTGAGAATTGTTGAGAAATTCCTTTATCTTTGCAAAACTCATACAATGTTGAATTTCTGAACTCAGTCTCATTGTCACTTCTCAAAGCAACTACAGAGGAACCAGTGCTTTGTGCTTCTTTATCAACTCTCTTGATATGCTCTATTATGACTTGGGGTGCTTCATCCTTGGAGAATAGGAATTCCACCCAAGTATATCTTGAATAGTCATCTACCATCACTAGAGCATATTTCTTTTTGGAGAGGGACATTACATTCACAGGGCCAAATAAGTCCATGTGAATTAGCTGCAGAGGTTTTGAATTTGTATTGAGCAATTTGTTCTTGTGACTGGATCTTTTAATTTTTCCTTTCTGACAAGCTTCACATGCTCCATCTTGCACAAACTCCAAGGCAGGCAAATCCCTGATAAGTTCTCTCTTGGTTAGAGAGTTCATTGCCTGAACATTCAAGTGAGACAGCTTCTTGTGCCATATCCAGAATTCCTCATTTGTGGCTTTAGTGTAGAAACAGCAGACTTCTCCCTTATCTGCAGCCTTGAGATTGGCTACAAACAAGCTTCCTTTCTTCACACCAGTCAGAACAACTTCACCACTTTCCCTTTTTGAGATTGAACAAAGGTCTTCATCAAATTCCACTTTGAAACCTCTGTTGGTGAATTGTCCAATACTCAAGAGATTATGCTTCAGTCCTTCAACAAATGCTACATCTTCAATAATGACATTTCCAGATTTAACACTGCCCTATCCCATTGTATAACCAATGTTGTCATTTCCAAAGGTTACTGATGGGCCAGCCTTTTCCTCAAAATGTGATAGCAGGGCTATATCACCAGTCATGTGACTTGAGCATCCAATGTCCAAGATCCATATGACTCTTTTATTCCTGTTGCCCTGCATTCACAAAATGACTAAGTTGTTTTTGGTACCCACACTTGGTAGGGTCCAGTTGATTTAGAAACATTTTGATTAATAATTCTTCTGTCATAAATTGCATTTCTCATAGTAGGAGACTTCACTTTTTCTGTGGCTTTGGAGTTTACACTCTTAGGCTCACATGAAGTTTTCACCCTCTCAACCCTGATTGGGGACCCTGTCCTATGAGAATGCATATGTGTGTGTGATTCACCAGATTGTGCAGAGTCAAGTTTATGTTTAAGAGATAAACAGTTAGCAATCACAGTCACATAGCATGTCATGCAGTTTGGCTTACCACAGAAAGAATCATGACTAGAATTTATGCTAGCAGAATGGTTACTCAGGTTGTCAACTTCAACAATATCAGGCTTACTACACTTATGAGTCAAATGATTAACAGATAGGCATTTTTGACATTGTTTCCTGGGAGCATTTGGCACATAAGCATAGTTGTTTCCCTTGTTAACACCAACTTTACCATTTCTGTTTTGTTTCTTTTTCTTAACAACTTCTTTCTTTGCTTTAGGACTCTTGACAAGATTGTTTTTGGTCTCTTTCTGATTGACAAGTTCAGGAAAGGAAGAAGTGTTTTTAGCAGCCTCATCTTCTTCAAGTAGCTGTTGCTTGATGATCAGTAGTTCCTCATCAAACTCAACAGCACTCTTTCTGAAGATGGGCTGTTCAACACTTGACAGTATGGTTGGGGCATTTTTGTTTATAAAAGTTTCCTTTCCTTTGCCCTTGACCTTCTTCCTTCCCTTGTCATTATCATAGTCAAAACCAACTCCAACCTTGCAGTCTTCAGTGTGTTCCTTGTGATAGGTTTGAATAAGTTCAGAGGAGTTTTTGAAGCTTCTTAGTTTCAGTTCAGTTTCAGCAAATTGTTTCCTAAGGGCTTTCTCTATCTGCTCAGCACAAATCACTTTGTTTTTAAGATACTCAACTTCCTTTTTCAAACCATCCAGGTTCACAGCCATTAACTCAAGTTTCTCATTCTTTTCTGTAAGCTCAACATTCTTAGCAGTTAGTCTATCAATTTCTTCATTAGCTACTAACATGCTAGTATGAATATTAAACATCTCAGTGCTCATGTCTTCAACAGTTTGCTTATATTGAAGGGGAGTCATATCAAGAGAAGTAAGAATGGGTACCTGACTTGAATCACCATCATCAGAAAATGCCATCAAGGCATAGTTTGAGTACTCTTGTTCTTCTTCTTCATCAGAGTCATCCCAGCATTTTCCCTCAGCAATAAAAGCTTTGCCCTGTTGTTTCTTGAGTAGAGCCTCATACTTAGCTTCAAGCTCTAAGTATGCTTTGTCCTTCTTGACTTGTTTAGGCTTTTTGCACTCAGTGGCAAAATGCCCAAGTTCATTGCAGTTATAGCATCTTATTTTGGTCCTATCCACACTTCCTGTCTTGTATCCACCCTTAGCGGCACCAGCAATCCCTTTTCCTTTATTGAAGGTGTTTGAGCCACTAGATCCACCAGTGTTTCCAGTATTGAACTTGGACCTGAATGGCTGCTTTCTTTTAAACCTTATGTTAGGATACCTCCTAGCCATATAAGCAAAAGATTTGTTTTCCATTTTGTCCAGTTCCTCCATGCTGTAAAACTCATCTTCCTCAGGCAAATCATAGACGACCTGGACCTCATCACCAGTGTCTTCAACTTCCAGTTCCTCAATCTTGACCTGACTGATTTTAAGAGAGTCCATTCTTTGACTTAGGTTGTCAGCAATAAGTGCACAGGAGGTATTAGCCACTAATCCTTGCTTTTCTTGAATAGATCTCTTTTGAAACAGCTCCAACTCATATGTCTTCAAAACACCATATAACACATCAAAACCAATCTTTGTTAGATCTCTTTCTTTTAGGGAAGAGATTCTTGGTTCCAAGTGATCTGGAAGAGTTAGTAGAAACTTCATATTGAGCTCTTCTGTTTCATAGTGTTTGTCATAGAGTTTGAGCTCGTTTATCAGCTTGTTGAATCTCTCAAACACTTCTGTGATTCCCTCTTTTGGCTGAGCCATGAAGGCTTCATATTGTGAAACAAGAATCTGCTTCTTGTTCTTTCTTACTTCAGTAGTTCCTTCATAGAGCACTTCTATAAGATCCCACATCTTCTTGGCACTAGTACAATGAGCAACAGTGCCATACATGTTGAAGTCCATAGATTCACAAATGATAAGTTGAAGATGTCCATCCAGTGCTACTTTTTCTTTTTCAGGATCAGTGTATTTTGAGGGATCTTTGGGCACATGTTTAGCTGGTACAATCTCAGTGCCAATGGTTGTTTCACCAATCTCGATCATTGGAATGAAGGGACCATGCTTTAGAATATCTAAATACATGGGGTTAGAAGCTTTGATGAAAAGCAACATCTTCTTCTTCCATAAACTGTAGTGCTCCTTGTTAAAGGGAGGAATCTTGATACTGCTTAGTTTCTGTGAACTCATTCTTGATCTTTTCCTGTTTGTACGTTAACAGCCTACGCTCTGATACCACTTGTTAGAAATGAATACTACTAGAAACTAGACAGAGGGGGGGTGAATGGATAGTTTGATATATTTTTCGATTCTTGAAAACTAAGTAACAGACTGTATATGATTATGATATGTAATATGCAGAAAGTAAATAACACACACAATCACTTTAATCTACTTTGTATAAGCAAATTAAATACTACAGCTTTCCAAGAAATTCACAATAGAATTTCTGGCTTCTAAACAAGAACAGTTTGAACTTGCTTGCTTACAGAGAAAAGAGCTTAGCAAATAACTATGTGTATCTCTCTTACAGCTAACAATAGGATGTGCATGATATATATAAGCCCTATACAAACTAGTGCACACACCTATTTTTACACAGTTACCCCTTGCTGAAAGTCCAACTTGTCCTGCCATAAGACGTTAACTGTGTCAGGAAGGACCACCTGCTTTTCGGAGTCTTTCCCGTTTCTGTAGCTGCTTGTCTCTTATCTTTCTCTCCAAGTTTAGCTATAGATTTGCCATCTGTTCTTTGGACCACCTTGCCAGAACAAATGCTTCAGTATTTATCTCTTTTGATTCTTGATTCTGTACCTTGATTTGTCTTGTTGTAAACGGCTAAGTGTTGATATCGTGAACTCCACTTCATTCCTGACTTCGCGATCTCACTTGTGAGGACTTCGCGATATAGCCTTTGAAGACTTTGCGACATAGGTCATTTGAAGACTATGCGACATAGGTCATGTGAAGACTATGCGACATAGGTCATTTGAAGACTATGCGACATAGGTCATTTGAAGACTATGCGACATAGGGATTCTGAGGACTTCACGATCTAGGCTTCTTTGACTTTGCTGACTTCAACACTTCACGACATGTGTCTTGAGGACTTCTCGACATAGTACAAAATGGACTATGCGATATAGTACTTCACGACATGGATATTGGTGACTTCACGACATAGCTTTCTTCTGACTTTGCTATATAATGCCTTAGACAAATTTCTGCAACTTATTTCTTCATAGCCTTATTTATCTCTATCCTGCTGCATGAACACTTCTGAACTTCTACCAGGATAATTATTCAATGGCCTATATACAATCTAGATGCAAGAAACTTTACTAAGCTCATTATAACTTTGAGCATACATGGTCAAGCTAATGTTCATGAGAACAAGACAAGTACATTTAGAGACCTATACTACATCCCAGTGATAGAACTCACTAGGTCATGTAATGTGACATAGTCACAAAGTGTAGGCTTGTTAATAGTGGTGTTCAGACATGTCTTGAGCCTAACATATTTGCATTCTCTGAGGCTCCCCCTGAATTGGACTGTTCAGAATTTGAACTTTCAGAGTTTCTGTTTGATTCTTCATTTGACCCTCTTTCAGAATTTGAGTCATTACTTTGAGAAGTTTCTGAAGTTTCTTCACGCTCCCCCTCAACTGGTTCTCTATTTTGTTCTGTCAGAGAAAATTCGTCAGTGTTTACCAGTAGAGGATCAGAGTATGCTTCGTCAGAGTTTGTTGGATTTGCTGCATCAGAGTTTACATCATCAGAGTATAGATCTTCATTTTCAAAGCGAAGTTGATCATGATATTCTTCATCTTCTATTCCAGTTATTTTCTTGTCATCAAATGACACATGTATAGATTCCATGATCACTTTAGTTCTTAGATTGTAGACTCTGAATGCTTTAGTTGATAGTGGGTATCCAACAAAAATTTCTTCATCAGCTTTTAAGTCAAACTTGGTCAATTGTTCAGGATGAGTTTTCAACACAAAACACTTGCATCCAAAAATATGAAAATATTTCAAATTTGGCTTCTTATTTTTCATCATCTCATATGGTGTTTTCCCATGCTTGTTGATCAGTGTAGCATTTTGAGTAAAACAAGCTGTTTCAACAGCTTCTGCCCAGAAATAAGTTGGCAATTTTGCTTCATCAAGCATTGTTCTGGCAGCTTCGATTAGGGTTCTGTTCTTTCTTTCAACTACACCGTTTTGCTGTGGAGTTCCAGGTGCAGAAAATTCTTGCTTCACTCCTCTTTCCTTGCAGAAAGCTTCCATTTCAGAATTTCTGAATTCAGTACCATTATCACTTCTTAGAATTTTCACTTTGTACTGTGATCCTTTGTCCAATAGCTTCACATGATCCATAAAAGTTAGGGCAGTTTCATCCTTCTTTGCTAAGAAGTACACCCAGGTGTATCTGGTGTACTCATCAACAATGACTAAAGCATATTTCTTTCTGCCCATTGACATTATATTCACTGGACCAAAGAGATCAATATGTAAAAGATGATAAGGATCCACAACTGAAGATTCAGATTTACTCTTGAAAGATGACTTCCTTTGCTTGGCCTTTTGACAAGAATCACACAGACCATCTAAGCTGAGTATTTACTTTGGAAGTTCCCTTACAAGATCTTTTCGAATCAGCTCATTGATGTTGTTCAAGTTTAGGTGAGAGAGCTTCTTATGCCATTTCCAACTCTCTTCACTAGACATTCTTGCTGATAGACACACTGTTTTTCCTTCAGAGTTTGTTACCAAACTTGCTTCATAGATGTTATTGTGCCTGTGTCCAACTAGAACAACTTTCCCTGTAGATTTGCTGATAACTTCACAATGTTCAGTATGAAAATCTACATGGTATCCTCTGTCACAGATTTGACTCACAGAAAGCAGATCATGCTTGAGTCCTGAGACTAGAGCTACATTTGTAATGATGACACTTCCAAGATTTATATTGCCATATCCCAGAGTATGTCCTATGTTGCCATCTCCATAGGAAACTTTTGGGCCAGCTTTTTCCTCAAAATATGATAGCAGGGCTTTATTTCCAGTCATATGCCCTGAGCATCCACTGTCCAAGATAAGAGTGCTCTCTTTTGCTTGGCTTTCTTAACATTGTTAGCTTTTGCAGCGGAATCACTATCAACAGAGTTTAAACTAACATTGTCAGACTTTACACTTGCAGAGTTTGCTCTAACCCTTTTTAAGTTGGGTTTTAGCTCATAATAGTTGTGATAAATAGCATGATAACTCTTACAAGTATAAATGGAATGCCAAGTGCTCCCACAGTGTGTGCATAAAGTCTGTGGTCTAACTCTAACATAATCATTCTTTACTCTAGGTTTTGAGGGTAAAGAATTTATATCTTTGTTCTTCTTGCAAAAACTAGCAAGATGGTTAGTACTTCCACAGTTATAACAAGTTTTTCTTGGAGCATCAGTAGTAGGCAAATGATTATTCCTTTTATCTATGCCTATCTTTCCATTCCTGTTCTTCTTGAACCCTTTCTGTTTCATGACAGACTTTACTTCTTTGAGCTTATGATTGAATTGTTTTTCTGTCATTAAACCAACATTAACCTGTTTATCACAGATTTTTACTGGTTCTTTAACAGCTTCTATCACAACTACAGACTTTAGCTTACTGGATTCAGGAACAAATTTCATAGGTTTAAGTTGTGGTTTTACTTTAACTTTATCTTTAAACCTAAGTTCATCTTCCTCACAGTAACCTAAACCTACAGTATCTGTCTGAAAAACCTGATGTGTGTCTTTTCCAGAATTGGTCCAAGTTTTAATTACTTTCCTCTCTTTTTCCAACTCAGATTCTATTTCCCTATATCTTTTAAGCAACTCCTGTTCAACATAAACAGCATCATCTCTCTCCTTTTGAACTTGTTGCATGTTAACAAGTTTCTCTTCAAGAAATTTATTCCTCTCTTTAAGACCTAGATTCTCATATTTGATTCTTTCATTTTCTAAAGTCTGATCCCTATAACTAACATGTATGCTTTTAAGATAAATTCTTAATTCAGATATATTATCAGTATCATAAGCATAAGTTGTTAGGGGTACCTTGTTTCCAGATGACTCAGCTTCATCTTTAACAGTTGCCATGAGAGCATAATTGACTCCCTCATCTGAGTCTGAAGTGTCTGCCCAGTCCTTGCCTTTAGTGATGAGTGCTTTCTCAGATTTTCCTTTCTTGCACTCTGGAGCATAATGACCCATCTCTTTACACTTGTAGCACTGGATCTTAGACTTGTCTTTCTTTCCAGACTTGGTATCTTTTTCATCAGACTTTCTGAATTTTCTTTTATAAGAATTTGAATCTTCCCTTGAGAATCTCTTTCCTTTCTTGAAGTTCTTGAATCCCATCTTCTTGAAAGTCTTCACCATTAAAGCAGCCATTTTCATCATCTCTTCTTCATCATCCTCAGAATCAGAAGCTTCATCATCAGTATTTGAGCCATCATCAGAGTTTGATGACTCACTGTCAGATTTAATGACTAAAGCCTTTTCTTTGGCTTTCTTTCTTGATGTTTCCTTCTTGATAGGCTTTTCTTCAACTTTAAGAGCAACATATTTTGTCTTCTTTCCAGATCTTTTGTTTCTTTGTTCTATTTCCAGTTCATGAGTTTTGAGCAACCCATAGATTTCATCAAGATTTGTTTCTGCAAGATCATAATTGTCTCTGATTGTTGTTGCCTTTAAATCCCATCTTTCAGGTAGGGATAGAAGAAACTTGAGATTTGACTCTTCAAGTTCATATTCTTTATCAACCAGGGACAAATCATTCAACAATTTACAAAATCTGTCATATGTATCTGTCAAACTTTCATCAGATCTAGAGTCAAAGTGTTCATACTCCTGTGTTAGAATAGTCTTCCTGTTTTTCTTTATAGCACTTGTTCCTTGACACCTGACTTCCAAAGCATCCCAAATCTCTTTGGCAGTCTTGCAGCCAATCACTCTGTTAGACATGACATTATCTAAGGCACTGTGTAGTAGATGTCTAACCTTTGCATCCTTTGCAATTGATGAGATGTCTTCAGGAGTCAAATCTTTCTTCTCTTTTGGAACAGTCTTTTGTTCTTGCCCAGCAATAACAGGAGACAATTTAGTTGGCATATGAGGACCATCATTGATTCTATCAAGGTATTCTGGATCTGTGGCTTCCAGAAACATGGTCATCTTCACCTTCCATATTGGATATTCAACTGGTCTGAGAATTGGAACCCTTATAGTCTCATATCGACTCACAGAAGTAGGTTGAACCTTCTGAACATTAGAACCTGCATTAGAACCTTCCTGAGAGTTGTCAGTCGTGATTATACTTGTGTTTGGATCGATAAACTGTATATATTAATCAGCCTTGGCTCTGATACCAATTGTTAGGACGAATACACAATATATAATCTATATATGTATGAGAAGAACAATTAAGAACACTGTTTATGATCAATAAACTGAATTATATAAATAACTCTTCTCTCAGTGATGTTAAAGAATCACAGAGAGCTGCTAGGTTACAAGAATAATGTATTCAGTATTCGCTTTCCTTTTAGGGTTAACCTATCTGTGTTTATATAGTACACAGCTACATAATCAATCTCTAATTGATATCCTATAAATCAGCTATACAATTTATATCAATCTAGGATTGCTTCTGTCTTCTGTCCCGTTTATTTAGCTATCTCAATATATTCTGCTTCTTTCCATCTTCAGAATATATTGCTTCTAGAATCTTCATGTTAGCACCGACAACTAAAATAAACTCTCATCCCGTCAGACTTTAAATAAACTCTGACTGGCTTCAAGTAAACTCTGATGAGTACCTGTTTCTTAAACACTGATAAAACAATCATTAGCAATTATATCTAACATACTGAACTGTCAAGGTTCGTGCCTGAGTTCGTGGACACGGAAGAAAAGAAAGCTAGTAGGTTTCAGCAAGGGCTGAGGCCAGGGATCCAGAATCGGGTAGCTATTCTGGAAATTACAGATTATGCCACCCTAGTACAGAAAGCCTCAATCGCCGAAGCAGGCATTGATCAAGTCCAGAAAGATAGGGGAGGAAGAAAAAGGAAGCATGTGAGTGTAGGAGGGGGTTCGGAAGGAGGCAACCCTTCAAACAAGTTCAATCGCAGAGCGGTTTCCCTACCTGGTAGAAATGAAGGATCCAGGCCAACCAGGAGCCTCAGCATAAACCAGGGTAATAAGCAGTCGGGAGCACCACAGTCCCAATCCTTTCGACCTTCATTTCCGTTATGTGCCACTTGTAGAAGGAGACACCTAGGTGTATGCAAAGTGGGCGCGACAACTTGTTATAAATGTGGATGACCAGGCCATTATGCCAGTTCTTGTACCAGAGATTTCCTTAGTGACAGCAAGAGTCCTACTTGTTATAATTGTGGTCAGCAGGGACATATATCAAGAAATTGTCCAAAGAGCAAGCCAGCAGGATCAGGGGCCAGCAAGGCTGCCTCCAACAAGCCACCAACGGCCAGAACTTTTAACATGACCGTGCAGGATACCGATGTGATAGCGGGTACTCTTTCTCTCAACTCAGTTAGTGCAAATGATTTATTTGATTCAGGAGCGACTACATCTTTTATATCATGGGACTTTGCTGATAAATTAAGACTTAAAGCTCAACCCCTGAGAGATTCCTTGCAAGTAGAAATAGTCAATCATGAGGTAGTCCCAGTTAATCAGATTCACCCCGGATGTGAGTTAAAAATAGGAGATCAATCTTTTTCTGTCGATTTGATTCCTTTTAAGTTAGGGGAGTTTGACGTTATTTTAGGAATGGATTGGTTGTCCCGTAATAACGCTCAGATAGATTGTAAAGGAAAGAAGATTAGATTGAGTACCCCAGGAAAGAAAGATATAGTGTTTAAAGGGATGAGACAGACACGAAAATTTCTAACCATGGCCCAAGCCAAGAGATTGTTGCGAAAATGAAACGAAGCTTACTTAGCTTACGTGGTGGACACCCAGAAGGGGGTGCCTAATCTGCAAGATATTCCAGTAGTCAAGGAATTCGAGGATGTGTTTCCCCAAGATCTTCCGAGGTTACCACCCGACAGAGAAATTGAGTTTGCGATTGAGCTAGCCCCAGGATCGGCGCCAGTGTCCAAGGCCCCATATAGATTAGCCCCAGTAGAGATGAAGGAGCTGGCTACCCAGTTGCAAGAACTATTAGAGAAAGGTTTGATAATACCCAGTGTGTCGCCTTGGGGCGCACCAGTGCTGTTCATGAAAAAGAAAGATGGGAGTATGCGATTATGCATTGACTATCGAGAATTAAACAAGCTAACCATAAAGAACAAGTACCCTTTGCCAAGAATCGATGATTTGTTTGATCAGCTAAAAGGTGTTGTATACTTTTCTAAGATTGACTTGAGGACTGGATATCACCAGCTTAAGATTAAACCCGAGGATATTCCTAAAACCGCATTCCGTACCCGTTATGGACATTACGATTTCTTGGTGATGTCGTTTGGATTAACCAATGCCCCTGCAGCCTTTATGGACTTGATGAATAGAGTGTTCAAGAAATATTTGGACAAATTCGTCATAGTTTTCATTGATGACATTCTTATTTATTCTAAGACGAAAGTAGAACATGCTGAGCATATGAGAATAGCCCTAGGAGTTCTCAGGAAAGAGCAATTGTATGCCAAGTTCTCGAAGTGTGAATTCTGGAAGGAGGAGGTGCAATTTTTAGGGCATGTAATTAATAAAGAAGGAGTGTTGGTTGACCCCTCCAAGATAGAAGCAGTTTCGAATTGGGAGCGTCCAACCACCCCAACAGAGGTAAGGAGCTTTATCGGACTGGCGGGGTATTACCGAAGATTTGTGCAAGATTTTGCAAAGATAGCAGCCCCGTTAACACGACTTACCCGCAAGACGGAGAAGTTTGAATGGACAGATAAATGTGAGAAAAGCTTTCAAGAGCTGAAGAGAAGGTTGGTGACGACCCCCGTGTTGGCGTTGCCTGATGGAAAAGGAGACTTCGTGATTTACAGTGATGCTTCGCACAAAGGATTAGGGTGTGTGCTTATGCAGCATGATAAAGTAATCGCGTATGCGTCAAGGCAGCTAAAGGACTACGAGATTCGATACCCAACTCACGATCTAGAATTGGCAGTGATAGTTTTCGCCTTAAAGATTTGGAGGCATTACTTGTATGGGGAAAAATGCGAAATCTACACTGATCATAAGAGCCTCAAGTACATCTTTACCCAAAAAGAGCTTAACATGCGCCAGAGAAGATGGCTAGAACTGATTAAAGATTATGACTGTGAAATTCGTTATCACCCGGGTAAAGCCAATGTGGTGGCTGACGCCCTTAGCAGAAAGGAGAGGCTTAAGATGATGACTTTGGAGCAAACCCTGATAAGGGATATGGAGAAGTTGGAAATTGAGATCAGAATGCCGGGAGATGGTCAAGAAAAGTTGATGGAAATTCAGGTCCAATATCCATTGTTAGAAAAGATCAAGTTGTGCCAAGAACGAATGTTCCAAGAAGAAAGAGAATCCCTGACGGGGGAAGAAATGAGGACTGAGAAAGACAACCAGGGCATAAGGAGATATACTTACAGAATTTGGATTCCTAATGTCCCAGAGCTAAAAGATGAGATTCTGCATGAAGCTCACAATAGTAGATATTCAATTCACCCAGGAGGAAATAAGATGTACCAAGATTTGAAAGAGTACTTTTGGTGGCCTAACATGAAAAGAGATGTGGCGGAATGGGTAGGCAAATGCCTGACCTGTCAAAGAGTAAAAGCCGAACACCTAAGGCCCAGTGGACTTCTACAACCTCTGGAAATTCCTGAATGGAAATGGGATCATATAGCAATGGACTTTGTCGTAGGTCTACCAAGGACCAAGGCCAATCATGACGCCATATGGGTGATAATAGACCGACTAACGAAGTTAGCCCACTTTCTACCGATTAACGAAAGATTCACTGTTGACAAATTAGTGGATATATATGTGAAGGAGATTGTGGCCCGGCATGGAGTTCCGGTGACCATTGTATCGGATCGAGATCCCAGATTTAATTCAAGATTTTGGAGGAGCTTTCAAGAGTGTGCCGGAACCAAGCTGAATATGAGTACTGCCTATCACCCTCAGACAGATGGGCAAAGCGAAAGGACTATCCAAACACTTGAGGATATGCTGAGGTTCTGTGCCCTAGATCTTAAAGGAAGTTGGGATGATCACTTGCCATTGGTTGAATTCTCTTATAATAATAGTTTCCATGCGAGCATCGGGATGCCCCCTTATGAGGCCCTTTATGGAAGAAGATGCAGATCTCCCTTGTATTGGGATGAAGTAGGTGAGCGTAAGTTGCTAGGACCTGAAATGGTTCAAAGGACAAAGAACGTAGTTGATCTAATCCGAGGACGGCTAGTAGCAGCCCAGGATAGACAAAAGAAGTATGCAGATTTGGCTCGGAAGGGCAAAGAGTATGAAGTAGGAGACCTAGTGTTTTTAAAAGTGTCTCCTTGGAAAGGGTTGATGAGATTTGGAAAGAAAGGAAAGTTGAGCCCTAGATACATTGGGCCGTTTGAAATCTTGAGACGTATTGGAAAGCTAGCATATGAACTAGTACTACCCCCATATTTGAAACAAGTCCACAACGTGTTTCATGTTTCGATGCTAAGGCCCTACAAGTCAAATGCTAAGCATATTGTGGAATACGAGCACGTAGACATACAACCAGACTTGACCTATGTGGAGCAACCGATGGAAATTATAGATCGAAAGGAACAAGTGCTCCGAAACAAGGTCATCAAACTAGTCAGAGTGGTATGGAGGAATCATAATGTGGAAGAATCAACTTGGGAGCTAGAGAGCGAGATGCTAGAAAGATATCCCCACTTGTTTTCAGAGTGATTCCGGGACGGAATCCTTTTAAGGAGGGGAGACTGTAAGACCCCAGATTTTGGGTAGAATTAAAACTTTTATTATATGTTGATGTAAATATGGATAGTGGCAATGACTTTGAGAATCAAGTTATGAAATGAATATGAATTTCGGTTTTCAAACATTTTGAGAATAGTAAGAATGGACTGAACATATAGATAAGAATAATCTCTCTGGAAAATAAGAATACAATATTCCAAGGAAGAAAAGTATTTTTATGTCATCCAAATCGATATCTGGTATGCATCCGACAACTCCGTAAACAAGATAGCGTGTGCCCGAGAAAGCACTAGAACATTTCTAAGTGCAAGAAGTAAAGAGAAAATAAACCAGGAATATTGGAACGGATATTGATCCAAAGGATTATAGAAAAACCACTGATGAATAGTAACTTTTTCATTTAAAAAGTTTTTCAGACCACACTATATGCGGGGCGATATAATAAACTTTCAAAGTCACATTAGTGATCTACGAGGAAAATGAAGGAATGCAAAAGCTGTCAGAATCGGAAAAAATAGTATTTCCGTTTTCTCCGAAGTATCACCAAAAACGGACGAATAAATTATTATTTGAGAATATTTAAGGATTTAAATTATTAATTCCGTGGATATGGATTTAATAAAAGAATTAGAGGTATCAAGAACGATTACGGTAAAATACCTCGATGGAACCCTTAAGAAACCCTGCGAGCATTCTACGAGATTAAACGAACCAGTAAAGTTACTTTAACAGAACCAATGCATGTTCGACACATGTCGAGAGAAGAAGCAACCAAGGGGATGACTCACCCTTTTTAATTATACAATATCTAAGTAATTAAAAACAAGAAAAAGAAAAAGAAAAACCAAAAACATCACCACCATCATCAAGAACCTTCGGCCAAACCGTAGCAGCCAGATCTCCTTCGTTGCTTACTCAAATCTTGTGTTCTTTAGCTTGTTGGAAAGGTCTTGAGATAATCTACAACTTCTATTTCACAAGATGTTTCCATTTAAGCACGGTAAGGCCTTCGTGTTTGCAGTTCTTTTACTGGGTGAATAGTAACTCCGAGAGCTAACCTTGTTTTCATGATTTCTTTTGATGATTCAAGCTCTCCTAAGGTTAGATAAAGGCTAATCAAGGCTTATTGAGGTCACCCATACATCAAGGAAGGTAACCCTCTTTTGAAACCCTAGTTCATAATTTCATTTTTGATGATTTAGATGAGTTATAGAGATTTGATGTATATGTAGGACATTATGGTTATGATTGGGTTTGGATGAATGTTAAATTGGTTTATGTGGAGGCTTGGCAGTGGTAGGCCTTTGTTGGATGTTGAATAAAATGTATGAGTTGTTGGAGTAGAGAGTATGATATTTGGAGTGTTTGGATTTTGGGATTATCCGATGTATAGCCGTCGTAATGCCGAAATTTCTAAAACCTTTGAAAACAGAGCTTAACAGTCGAGATAGGTCTCTGACCTTGATGAGTATATGACTTGAACTTATAGAATTTTGAACGTAGATTGTTTTGGTGCAAGAATCAGAACTATCCGACTTACGGTTTAGGAGATATGGTCAAATTAGTAAAAGTGGTTCAGAAACGAAAAGATAAGTTTGTAACTGAAATAAAGCTCTCTTGACTTGATCATTGCAGGAGCTAATTTTGGTAGTTAAATAGTAGAGACAGTAAGGAAAGTATAGGAGAAAACCTTGTGTGAAAATGATCATTTTTCGATTTTATAAAAATGTTCGAAGTAAGGCTAAGTGCAAGGAACCCCTTAAATCAAGCACTTGAATACCACTTTAGAAAAACCCTGAGAACGAGTTGAAAATCTTGAAATGGATCATAAGAGGTTGACTCTAGAACACTTATAGATTCAAGTCAGACCAAGGACAAGTTGGAATGATGTCCCTTGATAGCAAACAAGTGCCTAATTATAAGATGTTAGTAGAGATTGCAAGAGTTATGATCATATAGTTGCATTGGTGTGGTGTTTAAACTTAAGTGTAATGTTTGCTCAATCCCTAAGTACGAGTTGCTGACAAAAGATATCTTTATTGTTGATAGATTACCGGACCACCGCCAGACACCACCCTCAGGCACAGAGATCAGGCAAGTTTTCAAACCTATATTTTTTTAAACTGTTGTGGTGATGAATAAAAGGTTTTGAGATATATGCTATATGTTTATGTTTTCAAAATGTTATCTATGATGTTAATTAAAAGTTATTGATATGAGTTGAACTTATAAGCTATGGATACGGCAATATCTATAAGCCGATATGTTAAGATAAAAACCCTCAGGAGGGGGTATATACTCTGTACATACGCTATGGACCGGGAATGGTATCAGTTGCTATCTAGGGTTATTTTATTGTGTTATTTTAATTAATCCCGATAAATGATTTACAAACTAAAGACTATTTGGAGTTTAATCTATTAAGGGTATATTTAAATATACGATGAATAGTTATTATCTACCCTTTTGTTAAGAGAGTACTTATAAATTATTTCTAAATAAATATTCTATATTAAATATAGTTTGCATTAATTATTTAAAGCCCTACTTCTTAAGGAAGTATTTTGTGAAAACTATTTTAAACCCTAGATAGCTAATAAGTTTTATTCAGTCAATTATAAACATAATTAGAGAAGGTTCCCAAATCTATTTCCCTTTTAAGTCTATATTCAGAAAGACTTAAATGTTCGCTCAAACTACAAGATGCATGGAACCTTTCTCAAGATTTTATGCTTGTTTCCAGTAGACTGGCCGGTCCTAAATCCTTCTAAATCAATGAAATTATCAGTCTGATATACTACCATCAAAATGATCTTGATTACTTCCTCAAAACTCGAGAAGTAAGATCAGTGAAATCAGCGATATCCATTAACAGGCATCAGCCTGGGAAATATGAGTGAATTTCCTTTCCAACCAGATACGACTACTTTGTGGAGTTGTATACTTGGGGAAAAAGGGAAAGGAACTTTATGTTTCAGTGTTATGGATTTACTCGAACTTGGAGATATGTAAGGGACTGAGTAGCGCCGGTCCCCTAAGGGAATTACAATATGGCCGACGGACTGGTGAACGGGTCTGTTCTTCCCTTAGATGATTATCAGTGCCCGACCGTAGGATAAGTGGAGAGTAACAGAATCGACCGTCTATGAACGGGTTTGTTCTTCCTGCCTACAACCGATTGGCGGGGAGGTAAGTCGGTGTGAGACTGATTATCTTCCCTTCTACGTAGAAAAACAGCAGGGGGATACAGCTTGCGACTGATCATCGCAGGGGTATCCTCGACGCCTAGCTTCTCCATCTACAGTTCACTATTCATGAAAGAGCACATTTTGTGCAAGTTTTCAGAGAAAGAGAAATTATTCCAGTTACTCAGTTTTATGCAAGTTTTCAGAAAGAGAAAGTTTACTCAAGAGTATTCCAGTTTATTTCAGTATATGAGTTTACCAGAAAGAATAGGAATTTATGAAAAGGTATATGATTTTTTTGGAAAAGATATTTGGAATCAGATGAACTTTGAAGATAGATTGAAAATATTTTACAGTGATTTTATTTCCCGACTATGATATGAGCTAAATGCTTATTTTGATAGATGATACTTGATTATGCACATTGTTATCAGCTCAATATTATTTTTGGTGGGCCTTGTTGCTCACCCTTGCTTGTTTTTATATATATCACCACAACAGATAAACCAGATGGCACGTACCGAAACCACCATGCGCAAGAGGGCGCGGGTACCCAGAGGACTCTCCCCTGACGCTATTGCCGCCATAGCTGAGGTAGAACCTACTAGTGTTATAGACTGGTAGTTGGATTCAGCTTTTAATTATATGTATGACATAACTTAAGAAGTGGCAACAAACATAAACCTGTAAATTATATTTGGGTTTGTAATCACTTATGATATGTATGTGGACCCTGTTAGCAGTACTTATTTCAAGTTCATCTCTGGGACTATAACTTGTGTGTGTGTGTGAGCTAGATGGTGGGGTCATACCATGTTGTTTATTTATATTGATTCAAGTCAAGTATGATGTGTGAAATGATGATCGTAACGACCAGATTCCTGACCCCGGATCTGGGGCTGTTACAGGAACAGTGGAAGTAAAACTCTGTCCTCGAATTCTTGAACTAGATTCCCAGTTTTCGATGAGTTGGAAAATACTAACCGCATTTAATTACCTTTAACTATCTTAAGATAATAGTTGGGAATCTCTATTTTAATACCTTTTCTGAAAATCAGAAATTTATATTTTTGTGTAAATAATAGAACTTTTAATCATATAATAAGGTTCTATGATTTTAAATCATATTTGGAATATTTAATAAATACCCAAATAATAAATATTAAATTATTATTCAATATAAAACCACCTAAGTGAATATTCAGAATAATATTCACTTAGTTAAATAATCTTCAAATAATAAGTATTGACTTATTATTCAATATAAACTACTTAAGTGAATATTCAAAATAATATTTACTTAATTAAATAATAATCAATTAATAAATATTGAATTATTATTCAATATAAATCACTTAAGTGAATATTCAAAATAATATTCACTTAATTAAATAATATTCAAATAATATTTATTATTATTTAACTATCTCACCTTAAATATCCCATAATATAGATATTGGAATATTTAATAAATCTTTAAAATATAACCGTCCCTGGAACCTTCCAGCTTTTGACAGTAGTTTAAAACAAAATAATAATTTGACTCCCGGTCTAAGTTTTAAAACCATCGTACAAGTACTCTATACTTAGAGTCTTTAACCTTTAACCTTGGTTTATATCTAGTATTTATCTAGCATATAAACCTTATATCTTATACCGCTTTTTTATTAAAAAGCGAAAACAGTTTATAAGTCATTTCACAGCTTTAAGCAGCATATTTAGCAATACCACAACATATACCACAACAGCATCATTATATGGTGTAGGGTTTGAAAACTTGCCTTGGGGTCTTGGTGGTGTGGTAGTGGGGGCTTGAGAGTGTGCGCGTCGATCTATAACAAGATATACAATTACAGTTAGTCCCCTAGAACCATTTAATGTGCTATAACTCAAGCACTACAGTTCTACCAATGAAAATTAAACGTCTCGCTCTTGGTCATCTATCACCTCGTGACATTCCGTAAACTTCTAAGTCAAAAGCTTGGGTGAAAACCATTCACAAATCCCAAGTTCTTTTACTTTACCATTTCCTTGTTTTAAACCATCCCCTTAAGGGTATTTCACTCGCGCAACCTTTGTTCTCGCATTTTTCTAAAATCACAAACTTATTGTTTTGACACGAAACCTTCTAGGTTCCTTTCTAGACTATACATACTAGTATTCATTTTAATATCTCAATCCAATTCCAATTTTAAAGGGCTTGATCCCTATCTCAAAGTTCATACAATGAACTATCTAGTTACGCGAAACCGCTTTCACTAAAACGGACGTTTCTCCTAAACCGTAAATCGAAACGACACGATTATTTCACTAAAACAATCTAGGAAACAGAGCCTACATGCTCATGGTCAGAAACTTCATGTTCATGCCCTGTATTACAACCATGGTTTCTGTCTAAACTACCTAAGTAAAATCCGACATGGTAACGGCGCTTACGCGTACTTCCCGTGTTTTTAAACACTCAATCCAACTACAATTCAACCATCAACCAACCACCAATCAAACTCAAGCTAATACTACCATTTTTCTGTCCAAACATGATCATACTCTAGTTCATAAGTTTATCCACAAATCAACCATCAAACATGCTTAAAATCATGCATACATGCTTCATTACTACATAGTTCTCATTCAATCACTTCTAACTACTAGATCAAAGCATAATCTTAAAAAGAAAGAAGTTTTATACCTTCCTTGGATCTTAACAAAGTCTATATATGGATGATATATCCTTCCTTGCTCCTTAACTATGCTAATCAAACCTAAAATCATCAAAACAAAACAAGATTCTATGAGTTTACTATTCACATCACTATTCATCATCAACTTTGAATCCATTTTTGACCAAGTTATGATCCATGGATGAGGCTAAGATTAGAGATCTACCTTGGATATTGGAAGAGGGTGATTTAGAGCCCAAGATCAAGATTTATGGTTGAGTGGAAGTTGGAGCAAAATTTTAAGCTTCTGGAAGAATGAAATAGCCGAAAGTTTGTTCTTCATGAATGCTTCTGTGACGCCCTCCCGATCTGGGGTCAGGATCGGGGAGTCACTACAACCTCTATACATAATAAACCCATAAACAATAATATAAGCATGCAAACTTGACCCCAACTCTACCCTGGATCTTTAAACAGTTGAAGGTATGAAACAAGCATCCACTATCTAATTCATTAATACATAGCATAAGTCTCAAATGTTATTACAACCATTCTTAAAAGTTCTATGTTCTCTATTACAAAACACCTTCTAGATGTGGTCATCACCTACCTGAGCTGGCATCCCAAAAACAACCCTATAAGAAGACTTCCTAGCTATCTGAAATGTACGTACCATCTTCTCGTTTCACTGTGGGTTAGAATAGGGAAAAAGAATGAGCCAAATGCCCAGCAAGTAATAATAATATGACCATACAGTTATCCACTGGGAAACAGTTTCAATATCAATATGTATGACATGGGTATAGCAAAATCCGTATCAATGGGATTATCAAAACAATGAATTGAATATCTAGCTTCAAAACAGTTTCCAATATCAATATATATGGCATGGTTTTAGCAGAATCCACATTAGGGATTTATCAGAACAATGGCATAAATATGCAATTTCAAAGGGTAAACCAATTTCATTATCAAGATATCCGTTTCAAAAACAATAAGTGATTTGGAGATTTTTCACAACGCACCGGACAATACGGGTGATCAGCCACGTAAAGTCCCCATACCGGACACACAGTCCCTCTGGTCCTTGTATTGGGTCCCATTAGGCAACACATTGGCCTTTAGACTAGTCCATCCCTAGTCCATTTATTATAATTAAAAAGTGCTGGACCGGCGTTACTCGGCCTCTTACGCCTCCAATCTTAGGAATCCGTGGAAACCATAAATCAGAATTTAAATGAGTTCAAACTTTATTCCTTTTTAAAACATATTCAGATATAAAGAAGTCTTTTTGGAAATCAGATAAGTTCAATCAAAACAATCTGGATTTCTATTAGTGGTATATCAGAAATATTTATCATCGGGTATGTTCTGGAAATGTACTAGAATGAGAGTTAGGTGTATTCACTTTCAGGTATAAAAAGGGTATGCATAAGTATATGATCAAATTCAGGTTATAGAATCATAGGTCATCAGGTTTCAATTCATGGATATGAACAGGGTATAAAGGTTTAAGGATAAGGAATAAACGAAGCATGGCATACAGTTCAACATGGTATATATATGAACAAAGGTAAGGGTTATCAATGAACAATAAATGTTTTCAGGAATTAAAGGTATATCAAGGCAAGATAACAATTCATATATGTCAAAATGAAACAATGGAATCGAAATACGAAAGCAAGTTTGTATTACTTGCCTTAAGTAGCTAAAAAGGGTAATGAACAATCACTGATTTTCCACCTTAGCCTTTCCCTTGTCTCTAAGTTCCACTTCCTTGAACTCCCTAAGTTCCACTTCCTTGGACTCTACAAAAGAATATTTTCTATCTTAGTAGGTCCTCTCTAAAACGCTAATCCTTTATTCTAAACTACCCAACGTATCCTATACGCGTAAACACATAATAGTTATACCACAAAATAATTATAACCACGTAATAGGCAATCAACCATATAAACGCACATCGTCATTTCAATACACATAGCATGCTCCTTATACATATATATATATATAATACTATGTCCTTCAAATCATACGACCTTTAGTATCCCTTAAATCAATTTGGTCATGCCAACCATGTCCTTAACACTTTTACAACAATGTTTCATCTCAAAAAGCAGAAAATCAACTGCGCATACTTTACCAAAACATTTTTCATAAATCCAAAAATAATCAAACAATTACCAAATTTGACAGGCTATTTCCTGATTACAAAACCAACTTAGCATAAAAGTTTCAACTTCAGAACACTTTATTTAGTATAAAACCGAACTGTATAAAGTAGGTACTAAGCACAGAAAAATCTCTGCTGCGCAACTTTTAGTAAAACATACATAACTTTTTATCCGTAAATCCTATCGACACAAAGTTAGCACGTGCACAAACTAGATTCAATTTAGAACATTGACATCCAAAGACCTCTGTCTAAAACAGGCAGCAACATTTCGAAATATGGCAAAACAGAACAGGCAGTTTTTCTGGAAAAATTCAGCATGATGTTTTTCTTTATAAATCATTCCAAACACAAACTCATTCACAACTAACCATCCAATATTACAACTAGAACTCATGTTCTCAAGAATTACTAAACTTATACATGCATTTATCAAATACTCAAATTAACAAGTCAACAATTCCATTACTTGGAATTTCACTACAATTCCCAAATCTATACTTTTAACTATCCAAAATCTCACACTAACCACACTTAACACAATAAATCAACATGCATTCATTATAAACCGAAGTTAACAATTAAACAACATCATAAACAAATTTCCAAAACCGAATTCTAAAAAGGGGAAAAATCGAATTTTGAACATGCATTTCGATTTCTTCACATGCAACTCAAAATCGAACTAAATATAGGTATTAACACAATAATCGGACTCAAAAGCATCATCATCGTTCCCGTCGGCTCGCCGGAGCTCATTGCCGACGGCGGCAATGGTCGGAGGTGCCCGGAAAATATGAAAAATCCGGGTTTCCTTCACAACCTCACCAAAAAGTAATATTAATCAACCAACTAATCACAAAATCATCACAAGCAAGCTTTTGGGTTCGAATTAAAACAAAAATTTCCGAAACCCCTTGCATGCAACAATCGGTACACACAATACACACGGCATACACATACACACACGATTACACATATATATATATGTATGTATAATCATAATCATCAATATAGTTGATAGAGAGAGAGATTTTACAAGAAAAATTGAGAGAGAGATTTTCACCGAGAGAGAAGAGAGAAAAGAGAGAGATGAGAGTTGAGTCGGGAGTCAAGAAGAGGGGAAAAGAACTGAGTGCTGGGTTTTATAAGCCCAGGGGTAAAAGGGTAATCTGCTAATTAAAATTTCTGATTTCTAATAAACAAAACCAACATAAATACCCTTTTAAAATTCGAAATAAAATGAAGATATTATCTAAAAATCACAATTTTATTTTTAAAACAAATAATACGAATTTACAAGCTCACACATATTTTTAAAATATTTTTAGGATCAAAATTGAATTAAATATGAATTTTCAAAGTTTTGATCACTTAAAGGACATTTAACTCATAAAATCAGTTTTAAATCCTTAAAGCCAAAAATAAATTCCTCCACTAATTTTAGAAAATACTAGAATATAAACTAAAGGTTGTGAAAAAGATTTCACAATAAAAAGAGTCTCCGATGATTTTATAAAATTCCCGGAAGGTCAAAAAGAACTAATTTTTAATAAGAAATTCATGTAAAATGCATTTAAAAGCATACACAAGTATTTTAATCCATACCATTCACCCAATAAACATCTAATCATCACATTTTCAAATATCCACCTTTCACACAATAATCACAAATCATAAAACTCAAATATTATTAAATATTAATATTGTACAATCGTTTTTCTGAGTCGTTATAACCTTCCCCCCTTAAAAAGATTCTGTCCTCAGAATCTAACCTTATGAAAATAGGTGCGGATACTTTTCAAGCATCTCGCTCTCAAGTTCCCAAGTCCATTCTTCAACTTTGGGATTCCTCCACAAAACCTTAACTAGCTTAACAATCTTATTCCTTAATTTCCTATCCATATGATCCTGAATTTCTACAGGTTGTTCTACATATGACAAATCAGGTTGAATCTCAAAAGGTTCATATACGATCACTTGATTTGCATCAGGATTAAATCTCTTAAGCATCGAAATATGAAAAACGTTATGAATATGCTCCATGTGTGGTGGTAATGCTAACTCATATGCAACTTTTCCAATACGTCTCAGTATCTCAAATGGTCCTACATATCTCGGGCTAAGTTTCCCTTTCTTGCCAAATCTCGTAACTCCTTTCCATGGCGACACTTTCAGCAACACTTGATCTCCTTCTTCAAAGCTTATATGCTTCCTGTCTTGGTCCGCGTATTTCCGTTGTCTGTCTTGTGCCGTAACTAGCCTTTTCCGAATGATCTCAATCTTTTCCTTCGTTTGTTGTACTAGTTCGGGTCCTAAAACTTTTCGTTCTCCAACTTCTTCCCAATATACAGGCGATCTACATTTCCTTCCATACAAAGCTTCATACGGTGGCATTCCAATACTCGCGTGATAGCTATTGTTGTACGAAAACTCTACCAACGGCAAATGCTCATCCCAACTTCCTTTAAAATCCAGCGCACAAGCTCTAAGCATGTCTTCAATGGTTTGAATTGTTCGTTCACTTTGGCCATCAGTTTGTGGGTGATAAGCGGTACTCATCTTAAGCTTGGTACCCAGACATTCTTGAAATTGTCTCCAAAATCGGGAGTTAAACCTTGGATCACGATCCGACACAATGGTTACTGGAACTCCGTGACGTGTCACAACTTCCTTCAGATATAGATGTACTAACCTATCCAGCGAAAATCTTTCATTGATTGGGAGAAAATGTGCAGACTTGGTCAGACGGTCTACAATTACCCATATGGCATCATGATTAGCTTTTGTCCTCGGTAGTCCAACAATAAAATCCATGGCAAGATGTTCCCACTTCCATTCCGGAATATCCAATGGCTGCAATAGTCCGCTCGGCTTCTGATGTTCGGCTTTGACCCGTTGACAAGTATAACACCTACTTATCCATTCAGCAATTTCTCTTTTCATATCCGGCCACCAGAAATGTTCCTTCAAATCTCGATACATTTTCGTGCTACCAGGGTGAATTGAGTACTGTGAGCTATGGGCTTCCCGCAAGATTTCATTCTTCAGTTCTGTCACATTTGGAATCCATATCCTCGTAGAAAATCTCAAAATTCCTTTGTCATCCCTTTGGGTGCAGATCTCTTCACCAGTCAATGTGTTCATCTCTTGGTTCATAACCTCCTCTTGACATCTTCGTATCTTTTCCAACAATTCCGGTTGAAACGTCATAGCGTTGAGAATTTCGTCAGTAACTTCCGAATCATAAACTTCTAGTTTCAACTTCTCAAATTCTTGAAGCAATTCCTTAGGTATCGTGAACAACTTCAATCTCTCCTTTCGACTTAACGCATCCGCCACAACATTCGCTTTTCCCGGGTGATAGTTAATACTACAATCATAGTCCTTAATTAGCTCCAACCATCTCCGTTGCCTCATGTTCAATTCCTTCTGAGTGAATATATACTTTAAGTTCTTATGATCCGTGTAGATTTCACACTTCTCTCCGTATAGATAATGTCTCCAAATTTTCAGTGCGAACACAATAGCTGCTAATTCCAAATCGTGAGTTGGGTACTTTCGTTCGTGCGGTTTGAGTTGTCGTGAAGCATACGCGATCACTTTTCCATGTTGCATCAGAACACATCCCAATCCTTTGTGTGAAGCATCACTGTAGATAACGAAATTTCCTTGATCATCTGGTAAGACTAACACTGGTGCTGTCACTAATCTTCCTTTCAGCTCTTGGAAACTTTCTTCACATTTCTCAGTCCAACCAAACTTCTCATTCTTCCGCGTCAGTGCAGTTAACGGCGTAGCTATCTTTGAAAAATTTTGAACAAATCTCCGGTAATATCCAGCTAATCCGAGAAAACTTCTCACTTCAGTAGGGGTCCTTGGTCTTTCCCAATTAACCACAGCTTCAATCTTGGCAGGGTCTACTCTCACTCCTTCTCGACTAATGACGTGTCCAAGAAATTGTACTTCTTCCAACCAGAATTCACACTTTGAAAACTTTGCATATAACTTTTCCTTTCTCAAGACTTCCAATGCGATCCTTAGATGTTCCGCATGATCTTCCGAAGACTTTGAATATATCAAGATGTCATCAATAAATACAATCACAAACTTATCCAAATACGTTCGAAAAACTCGATTCATCAAATCCATAAACACAGCCGGGGCGTTAGTTAATCCAAATGGCATCACTAAAAATTCATAATGTCCATATCTCGTGCGAAAAGCAGTTTTCGAAACGTCTTCAGGTTTGATCTTCAGTTGATGATATCCAGATCTTAAATCAATCTTTGAAAAATATGCTGCTCCTTTGAGTTGATCAAATAAATCATCAATTCGTGGTAACGGGTACTTATTCTTTATAGTCAACCGGTTAAGTTCTCGATAATCTATACACAATCTCATACTCCCGTCTTTCTTCTTGACAAATAAAACTGGCGCTCCCCACGGCGATATACTAGGCCTTATCACTCCTTTATCCAAAAGATCTTGTAGCTGCGTAGCTAATTCCTTCATTTCTGCCGGTGCCATTCTGTAAGGTGCCTTTGACACTGGTTCCGTTCCAGGTGCCAAATCAATCGTAAATTCTACTTCTCGATCTGGAGGTAATCCGGGTAGTTCGTCAGGAAAAACTTCAGGGAACTCATTTACAACCGGTATCTCCTCCATCTTCAATACTTGCTTCTCCACATCTACAACATGAGCCAAATAAGCTTCACAACCTTGTCGAAGTAGTCGTGTCGTTTGCATAAACGTTAAGAATTTCCTAGTTTGTCTTTGACCTTGAAATACCACTTCTTGATCTTCGTCCACACGCAATCTTACTTGCTTTTTCCTACATTCAATATGCGCATCACAATCTACTAACCAATCCATTCCTAGGATAACATCTAATTCTCTCATTTTGAACGGTATCAAATTCGCATGAAAAAGATATCCATCGATCTCTATTTTACAATTAGGACACACTTGGTCTACGGGAACTCTATCCTGGTTAGCCACTTCTATTACTAACGCCTTTTCCAATGGTTTTATCTCACATTTCAATTTATCAAGGAATCTTTCAGATATAAAAGATCTAGTTGCTCCAGAATCAATTAACACTTTGGCATTTCCGTAATCTATATGAAACGTATCTGTAACTACATCCTTATTTTCACTACATCGCTCATGGTCATATTAAGGGTTCTTGTCCTTGGTTTCTTAGTAAATGGTGGTCCATTCATCCTTAACATATTGCTTACTGGACTTAACGATTGCAATCTCTTAAGAAACGTCACACCTCTCCTCATTTGTTACACGTAACTCTTGCCTTTGGTTTATGGCTCTCATTGGCGTAGTGTCCTCTCTGAGTACACTTATAACGTACCATATTGATCTTATTACAAACTCCTAGTTGCTTCTTTCCACCAGTTCTGCATTCTGGTATCGGAGGTCTCAGAGGTCTTTGTTGATCCAAATCTTGTGGACGGTTCCCTTGCCCATCACTTCCAGTTTCTGGTCTTCCAAATCCAACATTCCTATTTGACTGAAACTCAGGCCTTATATTGAAATGGTTCTGAAAGTTCCCTATTTGTTGGCTTCCTTCCGGTGTCTCTGGCTTCCCTTTTTCTAGCTTCTTCTGTTTGTGATCAATCACTTTATTTCTTACTTCAACGTGATTAGTATTCATATATCCTTGTTACCTTCTCATTATCCATACCAAACTCTCGGTAATAATAAACCTTGACATCGTGTTGTAAGTCTAATGAGCAATCTGACTCGACATACAATCCTTCCTTTTAAAACAATTTCCCATTTTTGATCAAAACAGTTTCCCGTCAATATAAGTACAGCTTAACACTCAGAATATCGTCATTCACCTTTGCAACTTCAAATCGCTGATACCTCTAAGAGTTTCCGATAGAATGAATCAATAGATCGGAAGGTGTCAATAGATATGGATATATGACAAGTATGTTTAGTAAGAATTTCTGGTAAAAAGAATCAAACTAAGAGATCAAAATGATCATCGAACTTTATCAGGTTGCATTTGTCGATTTAAACAACAAGGTACAGAAGGTGGCCAACCTTTAGTACTTCCATGACAAACACACAACCAGTGGCGTCCCACCGGACTTCTATCACACAGATAGAAAGTACCTGAATCCCCTATATATATAGGGTTGTTCATCTCAGTTACAACAAGGTGGATCAGAAAATTTAAGAGGAACATAGGAAAGGTTTAAGAGTTCCAAAGGTTTATATAATTTTGGATCAAGTAGCCCCTGAACAATAGAGGTATTTCGTAAAGAATAAAATAATAGAATTGAAAAAAATTGAATCTTTTTTTTTTTTTAAATAAGATAAAATTGAATAAAATCAATGACTAGTTGTGAACAGACTTATCCTTACATCGAACGAATGGAGGTAATCACGCCTTGTCTCATGTAGATGGTCCTTAGGGGATTTAATTTCTAGTCTAAGCTTATAGGTATGTCCCGCTAGTAAATCAACTGTATGATATCTTGAATGAAGAAAGAATCTACACTTAGGCCACTTCTCTGGATGAATGTCTCTATCGCGGGGGAAAATCGTTATTATATCGTAAAGAATCTATCTAAGTGTTTCTAGACGTTATCTTGGGGATTCTACTCTCGCTCAACTCTAACCACACTTGATACGACACCTGGCGTGGTGTTTCCTATAGCTTCCGCGGTGCAGATGAAATTCTGTAAAGTACATAAGGATCTACAAGTGATGTCTTCCGAACTGGTAGTCTGATTCTCCGATTGATTCCTCCAGCTTCGAATTAGTTTCCTCGTCCGTAATCCCGATCTTCAGATGGTTCCAGCGTATACTCGCTCGATATGTCGGAATACTATTTAACATGAAAGTGCGTAACTTAAGCTAATATTTCTGTAGAAAATTCGGCATGACCTATTCGTAAAATGGACTATGCCCTGTTTAAAAAAATATCTCAAATACTAACTCAATCATCCACACATAATCCATAATCCATTCAATATTCCATCCATCTCCAATCCCTTTCACAAAAAATATAAATCTGCCTTGACTTGCAACTATACTATCAGAAAAGAAATTTACCCAAAGGGTAATGTAAATCTCCACTTGGCCGGGTGTATACACTGATACTGACGGATAGGGCTTAGGAAAAAAAGGAATCTCAGATGAAGGGTAATCTCTCGAAACAGCCATTATCTGTAGCAACACAATAATAAACCAAGAAGATACTTAAATGGTAAAGGGTTATCTTAATTCTACTAATACTCATCCTAAAAGTAACCTGCATCTACAAATCCTATCTTACCCAATAAGCTTAAGTCCTACTTCTCACCTTATATTCCTTTATTATTGTTACACCTAATCCTGGCTTGTTTCAGTGACCAAAAACTGACCGCTCTGATACCAACCTGTGACGCCCTCCCGATCTGGGGTCAGGATCGGGGAGTCACTACAACCTCTATACATAATAAACCCATAAACAATAATATAAGCATGCAGACTTGACCCCAACTCTACCCTGGATCTTTAAACAGTTGAAGGTATGAAACAAGCATCCACTATCTAATTCATTAATACATAGCATAAGTCTCAAATGTTATTACAACCATTCTTAAAAGTTCTATGTTCTCTATTACAAAACACCTTCTAGATGTGGTCATCACCTACCTGAGCTGGCATCCCAAAAACAACCCTATAAGAAGACTTCCTAGCTGTCTGAAATGTACGTACCATCTTCTCGTTTCACTGTGGGTTAGAATAGGGAAAAAGAATGAGCCAAATGCCCAGCAAGTAATAATAATATGACCATACAGTTATCCACTGGGAAACAGTTTCAATATCAATATGTATGACATGGGTATAGCAAAATCCGTATCAATGGGATTATCAAAACAATGAATTGAATATCTAGCTTCAAAACAGTTTCCAATATCAATATATATGGCATGGTTTTAGCAGAATCCACATTAGGGATTTATCAGAACAATGGCATAAATATGCAATTTCAAAGGGTAAACCAATTTCATTATCAAGATATCCGTTTCAAAAACAATAAGTGATTTGGAGATTTTTCACAACGCACCGGACAATACGGGTGATCAGTGTAATATCCGTGAATTTTATTATTTGATTAAATGATATATTTAATCTAAAATATTTATTTTGGAATATTGGAATATTATTATATGATATTTAGTGTGTGATTATGTGCTAAATGGTGAGTCGGAAGCCCCTTTCAAAAATTTCGTCATTTGGAATTTTCTTCAAATTTGAGCCGTTTTGATAATTCAAGAGCCCGTTGAAATTTCGTACATTCATTTTTAATTCTTCGTCTTTCGTATTCGAATCGTTATCGAATGGGTTATGGGATTCTATTTAACCCTACCTATTTGATTCTGCAAATTAATTTCAATTTTTGATCCGAAAAAGGAAAAATCGTTCCGAACCCTAATTGCTTAAGGGGACGGATTTATCGTTCTATATCAATATTGAAGTTGTTATAGCCCTAGTATTCTTGAGCATTAGTTATATAATGATATATATCAATTTGGATAATCATCAACCTTTTAACCCCTTACTTTTCGTAAAACGTGTTTTTGACCTAATTAGGGTTTTTAAACGATCTAACGAATCAATATCGATCCAAAAATGTTATTTGGGGTATTATTTTTCCAAAAATATAAAATGATCAATCAGACTTCATAACCCTAGCAATTCTTCAGAAATTACTCAAGAAATCCGAAATTCCCAAATAATTATTTTGTGTTCTTGATCTTCAATCAATTCGTTCTAAGGGTTATTGAAATCCAAATCTGAAGTTCTTATACTCAAATCAAAGCCCCAAAAATCTAGTTTCAGAATCTTCCAACCTCATCATCATCTGGTAAGTATTCGATTTTATATTGATTTTACAAGTTTCGAATTAAAATTAGGGTTCTTGATTCGATTTGGGGATTTTCATTCTGTTGATTCTCCGTTCAATTGGTTGCTTCTAACATGTTCCTAGGGTTCTAATTAGCAAGAATCCATGCTTTAATTTCATGTTTATGTTCGATTTAGTCGGGTTTGATTTTCGGGTTTTGACCCGATTTCTTCTTTCAATTCGTACGTTCTTGATATTGATCTGACATTGTTTTTGGTAAAGGGCTTTTATTGTATGAGTTATAAGCTTCATTTTGGTATATTAATCTTTGAGTTTCATGTAGGATTTAAGTAGATCGGGTTTCCGGCCGAGGTCGTCGCCGGCGAGTTCTTTGAATGAATTCTGGGCACGATTCCGGCATGGGACAGATGTGTGTGTATGTGGGTTGTGTTTGTCTTGCAAAAGCGAACAAAAGCCCTATAGTTTGGTTTGGTTTTGATCGGAAACGGCGAAGTCCGGCCACCGGACGCCGGCCGGATTCTGGAAAACCCAGATTCCGGCGGGTTGTTCTTGGTGACCCGGATTCGTTCTTCCCGACCCGTTTACCCGATTTTTCGACCCGGTTTCAATCTTCAAAACCCTAATTCATTTTCAGAAAACTGTTTTTGAATTTTATTTTTTAAATTTAATTCGAAAATAGTTTAAAAACTTTAAAAATTCATATTTTTATTTTAAAAATATATTTTTATATCAGAAAAATTCTGATAAATTATATTTATTATTTTAAATCCGAAAATTGATTAAACTTAATTATTTTAATTATTTTTAATTAATAATTAATTTATTAATTAATTGGTTAATTCTTTTAATCAATTAATTCTTAAAAAAATTAATTATTAATTAGATTTAATTAATTAAAAATTCAGTTTAATTATTTTCAAGCCTATTTATTTATTTAAAAATAGTTTGAGCATTTAAAGAGTGTCAATTAATTTTATTAATTGATTTATTTTCATTTAAATGTTTATATTGGATTTAAAAATCCGATTTTTGATTTAAAAATTAGTAATGACTTATTAAAAATTCAAATGAGTTCCGTATGATGTTTTAAAAATGTTTATAAGTGCTATATGGTTCATATTAATTGTGTGTCGTGTTTTATAGTCTGTATATGCCCGTGCTAGGGCAAATATCTGAGTTTTAAATATCGTAAATTATACCGGACGTCCGATACGTAACCGGTTACTTGTTTAAATGTGATTATTGATTGAATAAGTGTCGAGAGTAGAACGAGCATAGTTAGACTTATTGTGATGAGTTGTTTAAATTATAGAATCGAGTTCCCGGAGCAAGGGAAAGGGGAAAGTAGAGTGAGCAGAGTCGATCCGACAGCAGCTTAGACCAGGCAAGTATCTGTGCCTTTACTTGTGATAAAATTATTATTGTCTTGATTACTTGAATACCGTTATCCCCAGAACAATTCAAATTATCCATCTTTTAACCGCATTTGGACAACTGATTCCATTTCCTTAGAAATTCTTGATTCTTTGATTTGATCTGCATCGGAAACCCTTAGTTCCAATTTACTTGATTATTGTTTACCACCTATTGTTGCTATTTATCATCCTTTGATTATCATTGACAACCTTTGATTGTTTGATTTCCATCTTGAAACTACTCCATGATCCTTTCTCGATCTTCGTTGATACTGAACAGTTGAAGCTCTTTTGCAATTACTATACATTCAGTTTATCTTATTGAGCATGTTATTGTTTATACCCTATTATAGAATTGGCATGTGTTTTTAAAAATGGACCAGTAATTGGTCGAAGTAACTTAAGGCCCAGATTGGCCTGGGATCCAGTAGAGGACTATGACATGAGCTAGTCCGGGGTTGATGCGTGGCTGGCCAGCAGCACAACCTTTGATTTGAATAAAATGTATAAGCCAAATTCTAATTCTTTACTTCAATCATTATTGATACAAAGCATGTGTTAGCTAAATATTGTTGATTCTGATATCTTAAATTCATATCCTTACAACCGTGATAGAAATGATTCGTTGATGTTTGCTGAGCAATTTTGGCTCACTCTTGCTTGTTGTTTTCTAACCCTATTCCAGTGAAGCGAGAGTATGAGTTGGCATAGCGTGACCGATAGTTCACCAGCAGTCAGGAGAGCCCCTCGAGTCACTGTTATTGGCAGGGTAGTTGTTGTTTTGCTTTTCTAGATTTAATGTCTAGATTTGAACTTTAGTTGTGATGTAATAACTCTGATAAAACTGGTTTGTAATAATAAAAGATTGTAGTAGCTTGTGTTCATTGCCATAATCTGGATGCGGTCTTGGTCAAGGGGTAATTGTGTCTTTATATATATATTATGCATGTGTTAATTAGTGTTCCGTTGGTCGGATGACTCCTCAAATCTGTACCCCGGGTTTGGAGGGCGTCACAGTTGGTATCAGAGAAACAGGTTATGGCATTTGAAACAAGTTAGGACTTAGGGTCCAGGATAACATAGAGAGTTAGGAAGTCACGTAAGGATATTAGGAGGTCAACTAGGGATATTACGCGTAGTAATTAAATGTGGTTATAATTGCAGCCCCCTAGTTCTAGTTCAGACTCAGACCCTTCCGAGGATACGATATCAGAGATACCTACACCCGTTGAGAGAGCAGGACCGTCTCGGCCAGTGCGATATCAGCCTAGGCATCAGGGCCCAGTAGTCAGGAGAGATCAGATACCTTGTCCTATTCCACTCCGGCAAGTAGCCCCAGCACCAGCGTCTCAGGCATCAGTTTGTGGGCCTTTGCATCAGTTATGTGAGCCACCAGTTCCACACCATGTGTATCAGAGGGTGAGAAGAGAGAAGGATTTCCTTTATGGACAGGTTATGGAGATGGGTAGGATTCGTTCGATCGAGGCAGCCGCTGTCAGAGAGAGAGACAGACTTAGAAATCAGATGAGAGACATTCAGATGAGGTTTAGGGTTACGAGGACTTTGGTTGAGACTCGATTGCATGGATTAGCTTCTAGTCGAGAGGGAGAGACAGTAGCAGGGATGAGACAGATTTTGGATTATGCGATGAGTGAGATTGCAGAGGTTTCAGGACCCCCGTTATGGCCGGCAGGAGCAGGTGATCTGTGAGCAGGTATCGGTAGCAGACAGATGTGACATGGATGTATGGTTCTAGATAGTTAGTATATAGATGCATATAGTAGAATCAGCAGTGCACCGGGCTTATAGGAACGCCTCGGGTTGTTGTTGCATTTTTGTTGTTGTATTGCTGGTCGGCAGTTATGGTTCAGCCATGATATATTTTCTTTTGAAGCATTCTACGCTTGTACTAACTCTATCTATATATATATATGATAAACCTCTTTTATAGAACTGTATTTATTCCCCTGTCATTCATTTCCAGCATCATAACTGTTATTCTACTTATTGCAACGAGTGTATCCATACACCGTTGAGAAGATCTGTAAACCTTCGAGATATCAATTGTGATCCTTCCTTCTCTTATATGAACTGTTTGATTAAGCCAATTATTGTTTATTCATTAGCGATATGGCTCCTAGACGACAAACCCGTTCAACTGATACTTCTGACCAAGAAGGTCAACAAAATACACCTCCCACGGGCCGTGTGGACCCGATGGTAATCCAGTTGTTAAATACCCTTACTCAACAGACTGCCGCATTAGCACAGCAGCAACGTGCATTTCAGCAACAGCTCTTAGAACAGCAACATCAGCATCAGCAGCATCAACAACAGCACCAGCAAGCAGCACCGGCAGTTACGTTCAAATCTTTCCAGGCAGCAAAACCTCCAGAATTTAAAGGATCAGCAGACCCTGTAGAGGCTAAGGCATGGTTGAAAGAGATGGAAAAGGCTTTTGCCTTGATAGAGGTGACAGAGGATAAGAAGACGGAGTATGCAAGCTATTTTCTGAAGAATGAGGCTAGTTATTGGTGGGAAACGAGTAGGGCTATGGAGCCCGAGGGATTGATTACGTGGGCAAGATTCACAGAGTTGTTTTTGGAAAGATATTTTCCGGACTATATGAGAGATCAGATGGAATTGAAGTTTTTGGAATTAAAGCAGGGAAGCATGACAGTGCCCCAATATGAAACAAGGTTTACGGAGTTGTCAAGGTTTGTTCCAACCTACGTGGATACGGAAAAGAAGAAGGCCAAGAGGTTCCAGCAGGGACTGAGGTCTTGGATTCGTAGTAAGTTAGCTGTATTGGAGTTGGACACCTATGCAGCGGTGGTCCAAAAGGCAATGATTGCGGAGGCAGAGAGTGATTCTTACATGAGAGAGAAGGAGAACAAGAAAAGGAAAGCAGGGATACCCGATAAGGGACAGCAGCAGGGAAGTTTTCAAGGGCAAGCAAATAAGAAGCTGGGATTTCAGCACGGAAGGAATACAAGTTTCAGGAAACCAGACACCGGAAACGTAGGACAAGATAACCGTCTACTAACCGGCGGTCAGCAGGGACTTTCTAGACCCCCACTACCAGAATGCAAGACATGCGGGAAGCGACATCTAGGGATATGCCATCGATTGACTATCACATGCTTTAAATGCAATCAGAAGGGACATTATTCCCGGGATTGCAAGATGGGCATCGTGTGTCATCGGTGTAAGAAACCAGGTCACATGATTAAGGACTGCAGAGCACCAGCAACCGTGAACAATATGATTCGGGCAATTGAAGCACCCCCAGTTGTTAACGTTCAGCCGTTAGCTAGGACCTACAATATGTCAATGGGAGAAGCAGTGAGAGATTCCGACGTGGTGGCAGGTACACTTCTAGTAAATTCTATTCCTGCACAAGTGTTAATAGATTCGGGAGCGACGAAGTCTTTTATTTCTGAAACGTTTGCTCGTAGATTGAATTGCGTAATGAGACCTTTAAGTGGAGTGTTGACTATAGAGATAGCTAATCAGGATCGTATCGCGGTCAGTTCATATTATCCCCGTTGTGAGATAGAGATTTTGGGAAATCGTTTTTATGTTGACTTGTTACCTTTTAAGTTAGGTGAATTTGATGTGATATTAGGGATGGATTGGTTGACTGAGCATGATGCAAGTATTGATTGTAAGAATAAGAGGGTTACTTTGATTACCCTAGAAAAGAAAGAGATAATATTTAGAGGAGAGAAACAAAGAAAGAGGTTCCTGACAATGATTCAGGCTAAGAGGTTATTAAGGCAAGGTTGTGAGGCGTATCTAGCTTATGTAATAGATATAGATAAGGAAGTTTCTAAGTTAGAAGATATTCCAGTCGTAAATGAGTTTCCAGATGTTTTTCTGGAAGAATTACCAGGTTTACCTCCAGATAGAGAAATTGAATTTGCGATAGACTTAGTACCGGGCGCGGAGCCAGTATCGAAGGCCCCTTACAGAATGGCACCAGTGGAGATGAAGGAATTGGCTGATCAACTGCAAGATTTGCTAGAAAAAGGAATTATTAGACCCAGCGTTTCACCGTGGGGAGCACCAGTACTGTTTGTCAAGAAAAAGGATGGAAGCATGAGATTGTGTATAGACTATAGGGAGTTGAACAAGCTGACCATTAAGAACAAGTATCCGTTACCTCGAATAGATGATCTGTTTGACCAGCTGAAGGGAGCGGTACATTTTTCGAAGATCGACCTACGGTCAGGATATCACCAATTGAAGATTAGACCAGACGACATACCGAAGACAGCCTTTCGAACAAGGTATGGGCACTATGAATTTTTAGTAATGGCGTTTGGACTAACGAATGCACCCGCAGCTTTTATGGATCTAATGAACAGGATTTTCAAGAGATATTTGGACAAGTTTGTAGTGGTATTCATCGACGACATCTTGATATACTCAAGGACAGAAGAAGAGCATGCAGACCAGTTGCGAATTGTGTTAGAAACATTGAGACAAGAAGGACTATACGCGAAGTTTTCCAAGTGTGAATTCTGGTTGAAAGAAGTTCATTTCTTAGGACACGTGGTGAGCAGCGAAGGCATCAAAGTGGACCCAGCAAAGATAGAGGCAGTGAAAGATTGGGAGAGACCAAGGACACCGACTGAAGTCAGAAGTTTCTTGGGATTAGCCGGATACTACCGGAGATTTGTGCAAGATTTTGCGAAGATAGCTACTCCAATGACCAAGCTGACAAGGAAAAGCGAGCGATTCATATGGAACGATAAATGCGAAGAAGGCTTCCAAGAGTTAAAGAGAAGACTAACTACGGCACCAGTATTGATGTTACCAGACGATCAAGGTCATTTCGTAATCTATAGTGATGCGTCGTACAAAGGATTAGGATGCGTACTTATGCAACATGACAAGGTGATTGCTTATGCGTCAAGACAGTTGAGACCCCACGAACAGAAGTACCCTACACACGATTTGGAGTTAGCAGCTATTGTGTTTGCTTTGAAGATATGGAGACACTACTTGTATGGAGAGAGATGTGAAATTTACACCGATCACAAAAGTTTGAAGTATATCTTTACTCAGAAAGAGCTGAACATGAGGCAACGAAGATGGTTAGAACTAATCAAGGACTACGACGTTTCTATCAACTATCATCCCGGCAAGGCAAATGTGGTAGCAGATGCATTGAGCAGAAAAGAGAGATTAAATACACTAATGATGACCAAAGAATTATACAAGGAATTTGAGAAATTGGAAATCGAAGTAATTAATCCGAAGGACGCTACGGAAATAATTTATACCATGACGTTTCAACCTGAATTGTTGGAGAAGATACGAAAGTGCCAAGAGCAAGTTATGAACGACGATGTGAATAAAATGACAGGTGAGGAAATATGTAGCCAACCGGACGACAAAGGGATCTTGAGATTTGCTTCTCGGATATGGATACCTAACGTAACGGAACTGAAAAGTGAGATTCTGCACGAAGCACATAACTCGAAGTATTCAATTCATCCAGGGAGTACGAAGATGTATCGAGATCTAAAGACGAACTTTTGGTGGCCAGATATGAAGAGAGAGATTGCGGAATGGGTAAGTAAATGCTTTACGTGTCAAAGAGTTAAGGCGGAACATCAGAGACCAAGTGGATTACTTCAACCATTGGAGATTCCCGAATGGAAGTGGGAACACATTGCGATGGACTTTGTAGTAGGATTGCCTAGAACCAAAGCTAACCATGATGCCATCTGGGTTGTCGTGGATCGATTGACGAAATCTGCGCATTTTCTTCCGATTAACGAGAGATTCTCGCTGGATAAGTTAGTTCATATGTACATAAAAGAAATCGTAGTACGACATGGAGTTCCAGTATCGATAGTGTCTGATAGAGACCCTCGATTCAATTCAAGATTTTGGAGGAGTTTTCAAGAGTGTTTGGGCACCGAGTTGAGAATGAGTACGGCTTATCATCCGCAGACGGACGGTCAGAGCGAAAGGACAATTCAGACTATTGAAGATATGCTTAGGACGTGTGCACTTGATTTTGAAGGCAGTTGGGACGATCATCTACCCTTGGTGGAATTTTCATATAATAATAGTTTTCACGCGAGCATCGGAATGCCACCGTACGAAGCTTTGTATGGACGAAAGTGTCGATCTCCAGTATATTGGGAAGAAGTTGGTGAACGGAAAATGATAGGACCAGAACTAGTACAACGAACAAAAGAAGTGGTTCAATTGATTCAGAGAAGATTGATAACAGCTCAAGACCGACAGAAGAAGTATGCGGATCTAGCCAGAAAGGATGTGGGATTCGAAGAAGGAGAGCAAGTGTTACTAAAGGTTTCACCATGGAAAGGATTAGTTAGATTTGGAAAGAAAGGGAAGTTGAGTCCGAGATATGTTGGGCCGTTTGAGATTTTGAAGAAAGTGGGCGAAGTAGCTTACGAGTTGGCGTTGCCACCGCATATGCAGCACGTTCATAATGTATTTCATGTATCTATGCTTAAGAGGTATCGACCAGATTCGAATCATGTAATAGAGTATGAACCAATAGAGGTCCAGGCAGATTTATCGTATGTAGAACGACCAATTCAGATAGTGGATCGTAAGGAGAAAGTACTAAGGAATAAGACAGTAGCGTTAGTGAGAGTTTTGTGGAGGAATCCTAAAGTAGAAGAGTCTACCTGGGAGTTAGAGAGTGAGATGTTAGAGAAGTATCCCCAGTTGTTTCCTTGATCTGATTCTGAGGACAGAATCCTATTAAGGGGGGAAGGATGTAATATCCGTGAATTTTATTATTTGATTAAATGATATATTTAATCTAAAATATTTATTTTGGAATATTGGAATATTATTATATGATATTTAGTGTGTGATTATGTGCTAAATGGTGAGTCGGAAGCCCCTTTCAAAAATTTCGTCATTTGGAATTTTCTTCAAATTTGAGCCGTTTTGATAATTCAAGAGCCCGTTGAAATTTCGTACATTCATTTTTAATTCTTCGTCTTTCGTATTCGAATCGTTATCGAATGGGTTATGGGATTCTATTTAACCCTACCTATTTGATTCTGCAAATTAATTTCATTTTTTGATCCGAAAAAGGAAAAATCGTTCTGAACCCTAATTGCTTAAGGGGACGGATTTATCGTTCTATATCAATATTGAAGTTGTTATAGCCCTAGTATTCTTGAGCATTAGTTATATAATGATATATATCAATTTGGATAATCATCAACCTTTTAACCCCTTACTTTTCGTAAAACGTGTTTTTGACCTAATTAGGGTTTTTAAACGATCTAACGAATCAATATCGATCCAAAAATGTTATTTGGGGTATTATTTTTCCAAAAATATAAAATGATCAATCAGACTTCATAACCCTAGCAATTCTTCAGAAATTACTCAAGAAATCCGAAATTCCCAAATAATTATTTTGTGTTCTTGATCTTCAATCAATTCGTTCTAAGGGTTATTGAAATCCAAATCTGAAGTTCTTATACTCAAATCAAAGCCCCAAAAATCTAGTTTCAGAATCTTCCAACCTCATCATCATCTGGTAAGTATTCGATTTTATATTGATTTTACAAGTTTCGAATTAAAATTAGGGTTCTTGATTCGATTTGGGGATTTTCATTCTGTTGATTCTCCGTTCAATTGGTTGCTTCTAACATGTTCCTAGGGTTCTAATTAGCAAGAATCCATGCTTTAATTTCATGTTTATGTTCGATTTAGTCGGGTTTGATTTTCGGGTTTTGACCCGATTTCTTCTTTCAATTCGTACGTTCTTGATATTGATCTGACATTGTTTTTGGTAAAGGGCTTTTATTGTATGAGTTATAAGCTTCATTTTGGTATATTAATCTTTGAGTTTCATGTAGGATTTAAGTAGATCGGGTTTCCGGCCGAGGTCGTCGCCGGCGAGTTCTTTGAATGAATTCTGGGCACGATTCCGGCATGGGACAGATGTGTGTGTATGTGGGTTGTGTTTGTCTTGCAAAAGCGAACAAAAGCCCTATAGTTTGGTTTGGTTTTGATCGGAAACGGCGAAGTCCGGCCACCGGACGCCGGCCGGATTCTGGAAAACCCAGATTCCGGCGGGTTGTTCTTGGTGACCCGGATTCGTTCTTCCCGACCCGTTTACCCGATTTTTCGACCCGGTTTCAATCTTCAAAACCCTAATTCATTTTCAGAAAACTGTTTTTGAATTTTATTTTTTAAATTTAATTCGAAAATAGTTTAAAAACTTTAAAAATTCATATTTTTATTTTAAAAATATATTTTTATATCAGAAAAATTCTGATAAATTATATTTATTATTTTAAATCCGAAAATTGATTAAACTTAATTATTTTAATTATTTTTAATTAATAATTAATTTATTAATTAATTGGTTAATTCTTTTAATCAATTAATTCTTAAAAAAATTAATTATTAATTAGATTTAATTAATTAAAAATTCAGTTTAATTATTTTCAAGCCTATTTATTTATTTAAAAATAGTTTGAGCATTTAAAGAGTGTCAATTAATTTTATTAATTGATTTATTTTCATTTAAATGTTTATATTGGATTTAAAAATCCGATTTTTGATTTAAAAATTAGTAATGACTTATTAAAAATTCAAATGAGTTCCGTATGATGTTTTAAAAATGTTTATAAGTGCTATATGGTTCATATTAATTGTGTGTCGTGTTTTATAGTCTGTATATGCCCGTGCTAGGGCAAATATCTGAGTTTTAAATATCGTAAATTATACCGGACGTCCGATACGTAACCGGTTACTTGTTTAAATGTGATTATTGATTGAATAAGTGTCGAGAGTAGAACGAGCATAGTTAGACTTATTGTGATGAGTTGTTTAAATTATAGAATCGAGTTCCCGGAGCAAGGGAAAGGGGAAAGTAGAGTGAGCAGAGTCGATCCGACAGCAGCTTAGACCAGGCAAGTATCTGTGCCTTTACTTGTGATAAAATTATTATTGTCTTGATTACTTGAATACCGTTATCCCCAGAACAATTCAAATTATCCATCTTTTAACCGCATTTGGACAACTGATTCCATTTCCTTAGAAATTCTTGATTCTTTGATTTGATCTGCATCGGAAACCCTTAGTTCCAATTTACTTGATTATTGTTTACCACCTATTGTTGCTATTTATCATCCTTTGATTATCATTGACAACCTTTGATTGTTTGATTTCCATCTTGAAACTACTCCATGATCCTTTCTCGATCTTCGTTGATACTGAACAGTTGAAGCTCTTTTGCAATTACTATACATTCAGTTTATCTTATTGAGCATGTTATTGTTTATACCCTATTATAGAATTGGCATGTGTTTTTAAAAATGGACCAGTAATTGGTCGAAGTAACTTAAGGCCCAGATTGGCCTGGGATCCAGTAGAGGACTATGACATGAGCTAGTCCGGGGTTGATGCGTGGCTGGCCAGCAGCACAACCTTTGATTTGAATAAAATGTATAAGCCAAATTCTAATTCTTTACTTCAATCATTATTGATACAAAGCATGTGTTAGCTAAATATTGTTGATTCTGATATCTTAAATTCATATCCTTACAACCGTGATAGAAATGATTCGTTGATGTTTGCTGAGCAATTTTGGCTCACTCTTGCTTGTTGTTTTCTAACCCTATTCCAGTGAAGCGAGAGTATGAGTTGGCATAGCGTGACCGATAGTTCACCAGCAGTCAGGAGAGCCCCTCGAGTCACTGTTATTGGCAGGGTAGTTGTTGTTTTGCTTTTCTAGATTTAATGTCTAGATTTGAACTTTAGTTGTGATGTAATAACTCTGATAAAACTGGTTTGTAATAATAAAAGATTGTAGTAGCTTGTGTTCATTGCCATAATCTGGATGCGGTCTTGGTCAAGGGGTAATTGTGTCTTTATATATATATTATGCATGTGTTAATTAGTGTTCCGTTGGTCGGATGACTCCTCAAATCTGTACCCCGGGTTTGGAGGGCGTCACAATCAGCCACGTAAAGTCCCCATACCGGACACACAGTCCCTCTGGTCCTTGTATTGGGTCCCATTAGGCAACACATTGGCCTTTAGACTAGTCCATCCCTAGTCCATTTATTATAATTAAAAAGTGCTGGACCGGCGTTACTCGGCCTCTTACGCCTCCAATCTTAGGAATCCGTGGAAACCATAAATCAGAATTTAAATGAGTTCAAACTTTATTCCTTTTTAAAACATATTCAGATATAAAGAAGTCTTTTTGGAAATCAGATAAGTTCAATCAAAACAATCTGGATTTCTATTAGTGGTATATCAGAAATATTTATCATCGGGTATGTTCTGGAAATGTACTAGAATGAGAGTTAGGTGTATTCACTTTCAGGTATAAAAAGGGTATGCATAAGTATATGATCAAATTCAGGTTATAGAATCATAGGTCATCAGGTTTCAATTCATGGATATGAACAGGGTATAAAGGTTTAAGGATAAGGAATAAACGAAGCATGGCATACAGTTCAACATGGTATATATATGAACAAAGGTAAGGGTTATCAATGAACAATAAATGTTTTCAGGAATTAAAGGTATATCAAGGCAAGATAACAATTCATATATGTCAAAATGAAACAATGGAATCGAAATACGAAAGCAAGTTTGTATTACTTGCCTTAAGTAGCTAAAAAGGGTAATGAACAATCACTGATTTTCCACCTTAGCCTTTCCCTTGTCTCTAAGTTCCACTTCCTTGAACTCCCTAAGTTCCACTTCCTTGGACTCTACAAAAGAATATTTTCTATCTTAGTAGGTCCTCTCTAAAACGCTAATCCTTTATTCTAAACTACCCAACGTATCCTATACGCGTAAACACATAATAGTTATACCACAAAATAATTATAACCACGTAATAGGCAATCAACCATATAAACGCACATCGTCATTTCAATACACATAGCATGCTCCTTATACATATATATATATAATACTATGTCCTTCAAATCATACCACCTTTAGTATCCCTTAAATCAATTTGGTCATGCCAACCATGTCCTTAACACTTTTACAACAATGTTTCATCTCAAAAAGCAGAAAATCAACTGCGCATACTTTACCAAAACATTTTTCATAAATCCAAAAATAATCAAACAATTACCAGATTTGACAGGCTATTTCCTGATTACAAAACCAACTTAGCATAAAAGTTTCAACTTCAGAACACTTTATTTAGTATAAAACCGAACTGTATAAAGTAGGTACTAAGCACAGAAAAATCTCTGCTGCGCAACTTTTAGTAAAACATACATAACTTTTTATCCGTAAATCCTATCGACACAAAGTTAGCACGTGCACAAACTAGATTCAATTTAGAACATTGACATCCAAAGACCTCTGTCTAAAACAGGCAGCAACATTTCGAAATATGGCAAAACAGAACAGGCAGTTTTTTCTGGAAAAATTCAGCATGATGTTTTTCTTTATAAATCATTCCAAACACAAACTCATTCACAACTAACCATCCAATATTACAACTAGAACTCATGTTCTCAAGAATTACTAAACTTATACATGCATTTATCAAATACTCAAATTAACAAGTCAACAATTCCATTACTTGGAATTTCACTACAATTCCCAAATCTATACTTTTAACTATCCAAAATCTCACACTAACCACACTTAACACAATAAATCAACATGCATTCATTATAAACCGAAGTTAACAATTAAACAACATCATAAACAAATTTCCAAAACCGAATTCTAAAAAGGGGAAAAATCGAATTTTGAACATGCATTTCGATTTCTTCACATGCAACTCAAAATCGAACTAAATATAGGTATTAACACAATAATCGGACTCAAAAGCATCATCATCGTTCCCGTCGGCTCGCCGGAGCTCATTGCCGACGGCGGCAATGGTCGGAGGTGCCCGGAAAATATGAAAAATCCGGGTTTCCTTCACAACCTCACCAAAAAGTAATATTAATCAACCAACTAATCACAAAATCATCACAAGCAAGCTTTTGGGTTCGAATTAAAACAAAAATTTCCGAAACCCCTTGCATGCAACAATCGGTACACACAATACACACGGCATACACATACACACACGATTACACATATATATATATGTATGTATAATCATAATCATCAATATAGTTGATAGAGAGAGAGATTTTACAAGAAAAATTGAGAGAGAGATTTTCACCGAGAGAGAAGAGAGAAAAGAGAGAGATGAGAGTTGAGTCGGGAGTCAAGAAGAGGGGAAAAGAACTGAGTGCTGGGTTTTATAAGCCCAGGGGTAAAAGGGTAATCTGCTAATTAAAATTTCTGATTTCTAATAAACAAAACCAACATAAATACCCTTTTAAAATTCGAAATAAAATGAAGATATTATCTAAAAATCACAATTTTATTTTTAAAACAAAGAATACGAATTTACAAGCTCACAAATATTTTTAAAATATTTTTAGGATCAAAATTGAATTAAATATGAATTTTCAAAGTTTTGATCACTTAAAGGACATTTAACTCATAAAATCAGTTTTAAATCCTTAAAGCCAAAAATAAATTCCTCCACTAATTTTAGAAAATACTAGAATATAAACTAAAGGTTGTGAAAAAGATTTCACAATAAAAAGAGTCTCCGATGATTTTATAAAATTCCGGGAAGGTCAAAAAGAACTAATTTTTAATAAGAAATTCATGTAAAATGCATTTAAAAGCATACACAAGTATTTTAATCCATACCATTCACCCAATAAACATCTAATCATCACATTTTCAAATATCCACCTTTCACACAATAATCACAAATCATAAAACTCAAATATTATTAAATATTAATATTGTACAATCGTTTTTCTGAGTCGTTATAGCTTCTCTTTTTGATTTGTTTTGCTTTGATTTTCTTTTCCTTTTGTTTGTCTAATTAATCCTTAACACTTAGTAATTGATTTGTGTTTCTAATAACTAGTTTGGTCATCAATGACAAGGCTCATTTGAACTTGTGGTGGTGGTGAAAGTGGTGACAAGGTGGTGATTCATCACCTTGTCATCACTTTGTCATGCTTATGTCATTTCCTTGCATCATGCTTATGTTGGGTTTTATACTAAACTATTCATTAGTAGTATATAAACATTGTCCATTTTATTGAGAATCTTGATTGCATATTTTTACATTGTCTATTTATTATATATTGTGGATAATTTAGTATCAAATGGGATAACAGAAGATTAAATTATCAGTGTCTATATATAATATAAAGGGTTCACAGTTTAAGTGGAATTAGACAAACCACTGGAATACCTGAAGTATTATTTGGGAATAGTTTATCTTGACTATTAAATAATACTTGTATACTTTGTGTATATTGAACAGGATCAAATTTAGAATTGTTCCCTTAAACTGATTAAGAAGGTGAACTAAGATTCTATGTTATTATTAATGCTTAGGTTCTTAATCCGGATATAGTAATTGACACGTGTATATTATTTACATGCTTTGATTTATATATGAAATAATTCTTTTGAATTATATCATTATATTTTGGGTGATGGAATAATATATATGGTGAATATTATTTATTGAAGGAATCCGTGTCCTGATAATATTCGGGTTAATGATGTCCCCTTGAAAGCTCAAAAGGATTTAATTATGTGAAACCCTGCAGGTGGATTTATTCCGGCATAATTAAATAAAGGTAGAGTGGATGATCAAGGATATAAGATGTTAATTAAATGAATTATCAGTAATTTATTTAATTAATGGGCATGCGCTATTTTAAACATGGGGAATTTAATAAGCAAATAATATTGGAACCGAATTAATTAATTAAGTTGCGGTATTAGGAAAGGTAGTGCAAATATTAATTCTTTAGTGGATTGAATTAATATTTAATTACATTGGGCTAGGCCCAGGATGTAATTAAAAGGCCCAACCTAATTATCCATGATCCCTATTGTAGCCCTATATATATTCTTATTCTCTTCTTGCTAGGGTTGGTTAAGAAAAATATTGTAGCCACCTAGGAGCAAGAAGAGAGGTTAACTTGAGAAGACGGAGGCCACACTTCGCTCAAGGGAATTTGGGAATACAATAGAAGAGCGTGGAATCAACCGTTAACAAGGTGATTTTCTTTTCGCACTCCTTAATTGTGTATCATAAAATGTAGTAGAACCCCAAGTCCGTGGTTCCCAACAATTGGTATCAAGAGCCTGGTTATGGGTTCTATGTTTTATGATATGATGTCCATGTCGTAATTAAAATTGGTTATGTATGTATAGTGGTATGCTTGGATAATAATCTTTTGCAGGTTGTTTAGTATCCACTATTATGGCCTCGTTTTATTTTAATTATGTGTTTGGATCCCACGTGGTTTAATCGTGGTTATTTTTTGTTTTGGTTTCCACGTGGTTTATCGTGGTTGTAAATCACGAGGGTTGATCGTGCTAGTTTTGTTTTCTATTATGATTTTGTAATCTTGTAATCATGATTTGTATTCATGTTAGATTATGATCTGATGTAATAGAATAGGTATGTTATGTTGTATATAACTATTTGATCGACGGAGTTGCAAGAAAACAAAGTTCTTCCGCTGATGCTACAAGATTTCGTCTATACAACTTCGAACTGTTGTAACTTTTGCATACGCTGTCGGATTTCGATGAGTAATACCTTTTCGGAAAGGGATTTCGATGTTCTACACGATTGAAAAGTGACATAGTCAAAGTTTCATGTGCGTCTGAGCTCGTTTAGACCCTCAAACAGCGAGTTGAAGTTTTCGCAGGATTTTCGGATGAAATTTTTTTTTTGGCCATAATAGTGGATTTATTTTTTATTTTAATTTTTCTGCTATTTAATTTTAATTATTGCATTAAATAATTATTATGTGTGTTGTTAATTATGTGTGTAATTTTAATTGCATGGTTAACATAAATAGGACGACATGGACATAAATTTTCATTTATTGCTTTAATTAAATGTTTTATGTTATTAAATTATGTGTGTATTTGGAATGCATGTTAGACATAATTATAATGACATAGGCCCCATTTAATTATGTAGAGATGCATGCTATGCTATGTTATGTGTTCTTTGTATTGTTATTTTGATAACATGTGGACCTCGAAGAAATAACATAGGGCGATGCATCTAGATAAAATTACTCATGTTAAAATACTAAGTGGGAGAGGGAATTAATTTGATATTAGATCCCATGGTCATCCATTATTGGTTGTATGTAATTTAACACTAGGACGATTATGAATTGGATATATGTCACCCATCGTGGCGTATGATTTATGACGTCTGGGTAGTGTTAGGATATTACTAGGACAATCTTCTTAAGTTAATCACGAATAATGAAAGGTAAGCTCACCCCATCGTGACATACCAAGTTTCATAGAATTCGAGAAAAAAGTTGGACATTCCTTGATTGATGTTGATAATGGATATTTCTGTCTTAGGGGTTGTGTTTTTAAGCGAGTCCGTCTGTGACTTCACCGAAAACACCTGGGATTTATCCATTGATACATCGAACGGATGGGTCTGACTAAAGGCAACTTAAGATCTAAATAATGGTATACACTTAGTTATGAAAGATAATATATAGTCCACCCTAACGTGGCGTATTATTTAGTAGTAGGACCGAAGTAATATTTAAATTTAAATGGTATATATGTCATCCATCATGGCGTACCAGATATTTATGGAATTTAAATATTAGTGCATTAATTTTAATTAATTGTTAGAGGAAACAAATAGGTTTTAAGATATATGCAATTTTCTGATTAAGTGTTATATGCATGATTCTCAGGATAGAATGGGCTTTAATCCACTTTTCACCGTACTTAAGGATAACAAACTTACCGGACCTAACTATATTGAATGGAAACGCAATTTGGACATAGTGTTGACTGCTGAAGAGTTTAAATTTTGTACTGTTGAACCCAAACCGGACCAGCCTGCTGCCGATGCTCCGGATGAGGATAAAGAGTATTTTAAGAAGTGGACTAAGGCAGATGAGATGTCGCGATGTTACATTCTGGCATCAATGTCGGGTGTTTTGCAACATCAGCATCATGCCATGACCACTGCTGCAGATATGCTCTATAATCTCAAGGAGCTTTTCGGAGATCAGAATAGGGCTGCTAGGCAAGTAGCAATGAAGTCTCTAATGAACACTCAGATGGCTGAAAAAACACCTGTAAGGGACCATGTTCTTCTGATGATGTCTCATATAAATGAACTAGAGGTCCTTGGTGCTGATATTGATGCGGAAACGCAGGTCGATATCATACTTATGAGTTTGCCAAAAAGATTTGAGCCGTTTCGCTTGAATTACAACATGAACAAGAAGTTGTATAGTCTTGCAGAACTTCTGACAGAGCTTCAAGCAGCGGAATCATTATTTCAGCAGCATGTTCAGGTAAATGTGGCTGAGAAAGTTTCTTCTTCAAAGCCGAAAGGAAAGAAGAAGAAGAAGGTTCAGACACAGAAAGTTGTGAAACCATTGGGAGTTCAGAATTCAGTGAAGAAGCCTAAGGGCAAGTGCTTCAAGTGCAAGCAGTCGGGTCACTGGAAAAAGGATTGTCCTCTGTCTAAGAAGAACAATGCTGGTATGTCTCTTTCTCTTGTTACGGAAACATATATAGCGGCTATGTCTACGAGCACTTGGTGTGTAGACACAGGAGCCACTGATCATGTTTGTAATTCCATGCAGGGGTTCCAGAAAACCAGGCTGCTTAGAGATGACGAGATATATGTGTTCATGGGAGATGCTACGAAAGTAGCAGTGGTTGCAGTTGGAGTTATTTCTTTATCTTTTGGTTATGATAGGATTTTGGTTTTGAATAATTGTCTTTATGTACCTTCATTTAGAAGGAATTTAATTTCGGTTTCTAAACTTGCTATGGATGGTTATAATGTTTGTTTGGATCGTAATGTTTCCATTATGATGAATAAACGAGTTATATGTTCTGGTACATTGCAAGACAATTTATATATTATTAATCCTATAGAACCAATGCTGCAACCAAGTGAAATTAATAATACACTTTCTACCTCTAGTAAAAGAAAGGAACCTTCTGGATTGAACCAAACATATCTTTGGCACTTGAGATTAGGTCATATTAACTTAAGGAGGATTCAAAGATTGGTAGTAGATGGGCCTTTAGGCTCGTTGGCAGTGGAGCCATTTCCAGTCTGTGAATCTTGCTTGGAAGGAAAAATGACTAGTAGACCTTTTAAGGCAAAAGGAAATAGAGCCAAAGATGTGTTAGAATTGGTTCATACTGATTTATGTGGACCTATGAATATCCAAGCGAGAGGTGGGTATGAATATTTTGTCACTTTCATTGATGATTATTCGAGATATGGATACATTTATCTGTTGCACCGCAAGTCTGAGTGCTTTGAAAAATTCAAAGAGTACAAAGCAAGTGCGGAAAAGCGACATTCAGGAAAATGTATCAAGTCACTACGATCAGATCGTGGGGGCGAATACCTGCTTGGAGAATTTAGAGAATATTTATCAGAACATGGGATTTCATCCCATTTGACTGCACCTGGCACACCTCAGCAGAATGGTGTAGCAGAAAGAAGGAACCAGACTCTTTTAGAGAGTGTTAGATCGATGATGAGTTATTCGAATTTACCCAAGTCGTTTTGGGGGCATGCTCTAGAAACAGCGGCTTATCTTCTAAACTTGGTACCTTCTAAGTCAGTTCCAAAAACTCCAAAAGAATTGTGGACTAGTACCAAACCTAGTTTGAAACACATTCGGATTTGGGGTTGTCCAGCACATGTGCTGAACAAGAACGTGACTAAGTTAGATTCTCGTATAGAAGTGAGGCTGTTTGTGGGTTATCCCAAGGGAACAAAAGGGTATTTGTTTTATAGTCCTAAGGATCGGGATATCATTGTAAGCACCAATGCTAGATTCTTAAAGGAAGACTATATAATGAATCACAAACCCATGAGTACTGTTGTTTTAGAGGAACTAGTGGGAGGACAAGATAATTCTAATATGCCACCGGTACAAGTAGAACAACCACAAGTAAATGAACAACCTATCACTAATACCACTCCAATGCTTCGTCATAGTGGGAGGGTTGTTAAACAACCTGAGAGGTTCATGTTTTTGGGAGAGTCTTCGGACTTAGTCTCTGGTGAACATGATGAGGATCCCAGGACATACGAAGAAGCAATGCAAGATAAGGATGCAGATCTTTGGCAAAAGGCTATGCAATCTGAGATGGAATCTATGTATTCCAATAAAGTCTGGGATCTCGTGGAACCACCCAGTGGTGTAAAACCCATTGGATGCAAGTGGATCTACAAAAGAAAAAGAGGATCTGACAAAAAGGTGAAAGCCTGGAAAGCAAGACTTGTTGCGAAAGGGTATACTCAGAAACAAGGAATTGATTATGAGGAAACCTTTTCTCCGGTAGTCATGCTTAAGTCAATCCGGATTCTTTTATCTATAGCAGCTCATCTCGATTATGAGATTTGGAAAATGGATGTCAAGACAGCTTTCCTAAATGGAAGTCTTGATGAAAACATCCATATGCAGCAACCAGAGGGATTCATCAAAGAGGGCCAAGAGCATCTAGTGTGTAAGCTTAAGAAGTCCATTTATGGACTGAAACAAGCTTCCAGGGAGTGGAACATTCGTTTTGATCAGGCCGTCCAGACAAATGGTTATGATCAGAGTCCAAGCGAAGCATGTGTGTATAGGAAAAGTGAAGGAAATGCAGTGGTTTTTCTAGTACTATATGTAGATGACATTTTGCTCATTGGAAACAATGTAGAGATGTTGTCATCTATTAAGGCATGGTTGTTCAAACAATTTGAAATGAAAGACTTAGGTGAAGCCGCATACATTCTTGGGATCAAAGTTATAAGAGATCGCAAGAAAAGAACGTTGGCTTTATCTCAAGAACCGTACATTGATGAGGTATTGGCTCGTTTTAACATGCAGGACTCTAAGAAGGGTAATTTACCTTTTAGACATGGAGTCTCTCTATCAAAGGAGCAGTGTCCTAAGACACCTAAGGAGATAGAGAACATGAAAGCAGTTCCTTATGCTTCAGCATGTGGAAGCTTAATGTATGTCATGTTATGCACGAGGCCTGATATTTGCTTTACCGTAGGCATGGTCAGTAGATATCAGTCCAATCCAGGTCAGGAACATTGGAGTGCAGTAAAAACGATACTTAAGTACGTGCGAAGGACTAAGAAGTATATGTTAATTTACAAGGCTTCAGACTTGTTTCCTGTGGGTTATACCGATTCAGATTTCCAGACAGATAGGGATAAGAGGAAGTCAACCTCGGGGTGTGTTTTTACTTTAGGAGGTGGAGCTGTAATATGGAGGAGTGTGAAGCAGAAATGCATCGCAGACTCAACCATGGAAGCTGAATATGTGGCAGCCTCTGAGGCAGCCAAGGAGGCTATATGGTTCCGGAATTTCCTGCTGGATTTGAATATAGTTCCTAATTTGCCACGGCAAATCACAATTTATTGTGATAATACTGGTGCTGTTGCAAATACAAAGGAACCACGAGAACATAAAGCAGCAAAACACATTGAGCGTAAGTATCACCTCATACGACAGTTCGTTAAGCGAGGAGATATTATTGTGACTGATATAGCATCAAAGGACAACCGGGCTGATCCTTTCACGAAGAGTTTACCAGCTAAGGTTTTTGAAGAACACGTGGAGGAGATAGGAGTCAGATGTCTGGTCACGGAATAGTTATTTAAACTGGTAGCGGATTATATTAATAAACACTGATATACTCAAAGAATAGCTTGAGTATAAGTGGGAGATTGTTGGGTTTTATACTAAACTATTCATTAGTAGTATATAAACATTGTCCATTTTATTGAGAATCTTGATTGCATATTTTTACATTGTCTATTTATTATATATTGTGGATAATTTAGTATCAAATGGGATAACAGAAGATTAAATTATCAGTGTCTATATATAATATAAAGGGTTCACAGTTTAAGTGGAATTAGACAAACCACTGGAATAACTGAAGTATTATTTGGGAATAGTTTATATTGACTATTAAATAATACTTGTATACTTTGTGTATATTGAACAGGATCAAATTTAGAATTGTTCCCTTAAACTGATTAAGAAGGTGAACTAAGATTCTATGTTATTATTATTGCTTAGGTTCTTAATCCGGATATAGTAATTGACACGTGTATATTATTTACATGCTTTGATTTATATATGAAATAATTCTTTTGAATTATATCATTATATTTTGGGTGATGGAATAATATATATGGTGAATATTATTTATTGAAGGAATATGTGTCCTGATAATATTCGGGTTAATGATGTCCCCTTGAAAGCTCAAAAGGATTTAATTATGTGAAACCCTGCAGGTGGATTTATTCCGGCATAATTAAATAAAGGTAGAGTGGATGATCAAGGATATAAGATGTTAATTAAATGAATTATCAGTAATTTATTTAATTAATGGGCATGCGCTATTTTAAACATGGGGAATTTAATAAGCAAATAATATTGGAACCGAATTAATTAATTAAGTTGCGGTATTAGGAAAGGTAGTGCAAATATTAATTCTTTAGTGGATTGAATTAATATTTAATTACATTGGGCTAGGCCCATGATGTAATTAAAAGGCCCAACCTAATTATCCATGATCCCTATTGTAGCCCTATATATATTCTTATTCTCTTCTTGCTAGGGTTGGTTAAGAAAAATATTGTAGCCACCTAGGAGCAAGAAGAGAGGTTAACTTGAGAAGACGGAGGCCACACTTCGCTCGAGGGAATTTGGGAATACAATAGAAGAGCGTGGAATCAACCGTTAACAAGGTGATTTTCTTTTCGCACTCCTTAATTGTGTATCATAAAATGTAGTAGAACCCCAAGTCCGTGGTTCCCAACAGCTTATGTCATCCTTTGCATCCTCAATCCTTTTATATATTTCACTTGATGATCTCATATAATACTCCTCCTTTGTTTAGGGTTTAATCCATAATTTATTACGCTTTTGTTTCGCGATAGTTTCAAGTGGTTTTAAAGACATTTCTCTGTACCAAAGCTAGGGGTACTTCCTTTATCTTTCCATTACCTTTGTTTAATATATAATCTTAGGGTTCTCACCTTGGTTTAAGATATGATCATGGATTTCTCATTCCACATACTTTCTTAAAACGATCAAATCAATACATCCTTAACTGTCCAGTGAATAGTGATTTAAAACTCGAATGGGAATCTTCTAATTCTGATTGCATTTGCATTCACTTATTCTCCTTATACATCAATAATATCACTTCGAAACATTCATTCCATGTCGTCTACATAGTGTGGTCTGAAAAACTTTTCATCAGCAAAATTACTATTCATCAGTGGAAATTTTACTATTCATCAAGGTTTTAATTATTACAAAACATTTGGGATATTACAGTCTCCCCTACTTAAAAGGATTCCGTCCCGGAATCAGATCAAAATAGATGAGGGTACTTTTCTAGCATTGCGCTCTCTAGTTCCCAAGTGGATTCTTCAACATTATGATTTCTCCACAAAACTCTTACCAGCTTTATAACTTTATTCCTTAGCACTTGATCCTTGCGGTCAATGATTTCTACCGGTTGCTCTATATATGACAGGTCTGGTTGTATATCTACTTGCTCGTATTCTACCACGTGTCTGGCATCCGGATTGTACTTCCTTAACATGGACACATGGAACACGTTGTGAACTTGCTGCAGGTTTGGGGGCAAGACTAGCTCGTAAGCTACTTCCCCGATACGTCTCAAGATCTCGAACGGTCCAATATATCTGGGGCTCAATTTCCCTTTCTTTCCGAATCTCATCAATCCTTTCCACGGAGATACTTTCAACAGCACAAGATCTCCCACTTCGTATTCTTTGTCCTTTCGGGCCAAGTCTGCATATTTCTTCTGTCTGTCTTGGGTTGCTACCAGCCGTCCTCTGATAAGGTCTATTGCATCCTTAGTCTGTTGGACCATTTCGGGTCCGAGCATTTTTCGCCCTCCAACTTCATCCCAATACAAAGGTGATCGACATCTTCTTCCATACAAGGCCTCATACGGGGGCATCCCGATACTTGCATGAAAACTGTTGTTGTAGGAAAACTCTATCAGGGCTAGGTGATCATCCCAATTTTTATCCGATATTTTATCCGATATTTTATTATGTTTCAAAGTTTTATTTTGTTTAAATTATAAAAGTATTCCAAAAGTTAGTATTTTTACATTTTTGGAAGATTTAGAATATTTGGGAATTTTTGGTATCAAAGCGGTATTATGTGTTTAAAAATTATTTTTCGGTAATTATTAGTAAATTTGTGCCCGGCATAATTGTTTTAAGTAAATTAGTTTAAAATTCATTTAATTATGAATTTTGTGCATTTAAATGTTTTTAGAATAATTTTGGTGCAGAAATAATTTTATAAGTACCGCATTAGTCCCGTTGATTTCAGTTGGTGGGCTAATTTTAGTATTTAAGTTATTATCCTTATCAACTACTCATCCTTATCTTAAATTAGCCTAATCTAAACTACTCCTAAAACCCACGCACACCACAAAACTCAGACACAAACACACGACAGTAAGAAAAGAAAACAGAAAACTTCTCCCACCCCCAGGTTTCTGTCAGTGCACGCGCCTCCTCCCTCTCTCGCTTCTGTTATCGGCGCAGCAACACCACCACCGCCATCTCTGTTTTCCATCTCCGCGCAGTACCTTCTCCCTGTTCTTTCCTGCAGGCGTCGCCGCCCTGCAACCTCTGCCGGAGAAACGCAAAACCCACTGCCGCCGTAGCTCTGTCCAGTTTTCCGGCTAGTACGCGCGCCAACAACACTCCAGTGTGGTATAGTTTAAACTCCTCTGTCCATTCATGGATATGTCTAGTTTTACAAATTCGTTTCTTAGTTAAGTATTATTTATAAAGTCGTTTTTTTTTTGTTTTTTTGTTGATAATTTCGTTTTTGTGATGTTAAATGGCAGTAATCGAAACCCCTGTGATTGTTTTCGTTTGCTTTTATTTACGTGCAGTTGCAAATTGGTTTTTGTGTATATTGAGTAGGTGATAAGTAATAATTCGGTTTTTGTAGTAATCAAATATAAAGATTCGTTTTAATAGTTTGTAGTAGTTATAAATTCGTTTTATTTAGTAATTTAAGATAATTATAATTCGTTTTTGGTAGTAATTAGAAATATAGATTCGTTTTGTAAGAGTAGTGTAAATTGTGTAGATGTGCTAAGTTAAAATGGTAATGATGTGTATAATTTTGTTTCAGGTCATATATGTTATTAATCATTTCAAATTGTTAAGTAAATTGTGTTATGATTCGTGTTGGTTTTATAAATTTGTTTTGATAATAATTATCAATAATTCGTTTTTGTGTAGTAAATGGATTTTAAATCCGTGTTTTGTGTGAGGTTAGTTATAAACTCGTTTTCTATTATTAAATTGATACTTATTGATAGAGTTCGAATAATTTAGTTGATATATATATAGATTTCAGTGTTTGTATTATTTTGATAATTAATTGATTTTATTGGTTGTGCAGGTTCTTGGAATATGTTAATTAGTAGTGTGGTGCAGAGTTTATAAATTATTTATAATTCTTAGTTGTTTTCGAATAAATTTAGATCGTTAGTTGTATATCGTAAATTGATGTATCTAAAGTTTGGTTTTGAGTTGTAAATTAGCGGTAATGGTGATTTCAGTATTCTGGTTTGATTCCCGGCTTGGGGAATTATTATAGTTGTTGGTTGAGGTATTTGTGATGTTATTTACTATTAATTGTACAAGTTATTGTTGTGCTATACTATGTGATCCGTCCTGTGACTGGGGGCGCATCATAGTACATGCAAAATTTCTGGCTAGTCCTGTTTACGAACGGGTCATGCCGAAATTTCGAAAAATCTGTTTATTTATTTTATTATATATTTTTTTAAAAAAATTTAGAGTTATAGAGTAGTTGAATTTGATTATCCTTAATCAATTTTAAATAATAATGTAATTGATTTAATTGACCAATTAACTGAGTAGTTAATTGGTGAATTTTATTAATTAATTATTATTTAATCTTGATTAATTATAAATCAAATTTAATTAAAATTTTCCAAAAAGAGTTTCAACTTTATTACGTGTCATGTGACTTGTGTAAATTGTTGTGGAGTCGTGAATGTATTATGATGATCCTTGGATTTGGTATGTGGTTAACCGAGTTTATAAATGCTATGAAAAGGTTGATACTTAGAGTCGAGCTATTAATTGGTTTTATGATTGTCTCGGGAGTTAAATGTTTATTTTCTAATAATAAGTTTGGTATTGTATGGTGGCATATGAATTGATAAGTTCTATGTGTTTGAATGGTACATCAAGTTGGGTATGTTATTTTATAGTTGTGAGTTCAGGTTGATTAAGTTAAATTATATTAATATATTAGTTGTAAATTGATCATTGACTGTTGGTATTAGTTTAAAACAGGTGGATTATTATTTGGAAATTGTATATGATATGATATGCTAGTCTAAATGCATACGTGAATGAAAGGTGTTTATGTGTTAAATGTGTAGCTATTAAATATGTATAATTATAAGAGTTATCGGTCCAAGCATGTGCTATGTGTTATCTGAAGTATAAGAAATTATGTGAATTAGTTATTTGAATTGCTACGTGATAAATGTTGAACGTGATTGTTTATTTTTGGATAAAGTAACTGCAAGTCAAGACATATTATTTTCTTATATGTTTACTGCAAGTCAAGGCAGATTATTTGAGTATTGAATAAATTGTGGATTGTTTGTGGATGATTGAGTTAGGAAAATTTGGTGTTTTAAAACAGGGCAATGTCCACTTTACGAATAGGTCATTCCCAATTTTCTGTAGAAAATACATGCGCTTAAGTTTATAAACATTTATATTATGTAGAAGTTATAGTACAAAGGCTAAAGTATACCTTATATTTAACTAGTGAATAGTTGGGCGGGCACGATCTCGATAATGCAGACTCGTAGCAACCGCATATGCACCAGATCCAAGAGTTATCAGAATAGAAGATTGGGATGACATAAGATAGAAGAAGATAATTGTATTACTTCGGCTTTACGTAATAGAGAAGGACCAGAGGCAAGTTTACTAACTTGTACTCTTTTGTTCAGAGTATCGTATCAAGATTCCTGTTTTCAATTTTCATTTAATTACTTGTTGCATAACCAGTTCCTATTCTCATCCTGTGATTGAGACAACCTATTTACTTCTAACTTAGCAGTTCTATTTTGATTCATAATTCATACCTTGCAGTATCTTGTGATTGCCAGATTAATCCTGATTCTTATTTATTGAGACCTGATTCTTATTTATTGAGACATTGAAAGTAATAGTTTGAATTAATGAGGTAGTCGATTGTTCCGACACCTAACTCCCAGTATTAAGTTGGAATTGGAAGTTTTTAATTAAAAGTGAAATGTTTTAAGGACTGCAGACGCCAGTCAGAGTATCAGTATTATGTAGGCCAAAAGTGGCTTTGGATCTAGTTCAGTATTTGGACATACCGTGGGTATGGTCCGGAGTTTTAGTGTATCTGATCATCCACTTTAACTCGTTGCGTCACAGTAAAAATCCAATTCTAATTTACAGTTGATATTGATTATTAGTATTGTTCATTGTTGCCAGTTAAGTTATTTATTTTCATATGTTGCCATTTTCTTGGCCAGCTGAGTTCATTTTTATACATATTGCTATTATTGCACCATTATTTTATCCCAGTTGAGTTGATTTCTTTTCAGATATTGTTGCATCATTATTTGATCTTGTGCAGTACTATATACTTGTTGAGCTTCTTTCGCTCACTCTTGCTTGTTTCACCTCTTAACCCTCCAGTGAAAAGGTAGATTGACAGTATTTAATTGCATAACTATGGAGCGAGAAGAGTCAAGATGACGTTGGGAAGACGAGTTGATGCAGAGCAATTGGATCTAGTGTCAGGTTAATGTATAAAGTTTATTTCCAGTAAATACTATTATGTATATAATTAGTTTGGCCTGGTATACTTCTCATCGAAGTTATACTAGCGTTATAGGATGTATGCTAAGAGATTGTTGAGAAAGGAAGTTTAAGTTTGTAAAATTTTGGATTCTTGTTTCTAGCACTATAACCTTTAAAGATTCTTGGTAGATTTGGGGTCACAGATGTTATATTTGTACTGGTTTTAGATTTAACAAGTTGTTTTAAATTGAGATTTTAGCGTGACGACCAAATCCCCTGACCCCGGGATTTGGGGGTGGTCACAGTTGGTATCAGAGCAGGGTTATAGTAGACTAGAAACGAGAGTGTGTAGGAGTGTGTATAGTTATGTGAGGAACGTCAGAGCTCATGTAGAGTTCGTGTTGGACTATTGGATATAGTACCAACGAGTAATTTAAGATATGGTACTCGTTTGAGATAGTTGAGCATAGTTGAGCTGAGTTGGATGAAAATCCTTGCGACTATAGATGTAGGTTGGGGAATCTTCAGAGATTATTGCGGATCGACGATGACGTATGATATCGATAACTTCAGGACGTGTAGTAGAAGAACTTAGAATCGAATGACGAGACATCAGAGGAGCTGATAAAGAAGACATACCTGAAGACCATGGAAATACCTTCCTTCTTAATAAATTATTTAACACTCCTTTAAGTCAGACTTTTGTCTGTGAAAATATTCCGCCTTCTGAATTTATATTTGATATTGTGTTCACCTATTATTGGGTTCAAATGTGCTAAAGGATGTCTTGATGGCTATTTTTTTTCAGATTTCTAAAACCCTGTCAAGTTTTGATATTTGAATTTCTAATTTTCTTCAATAGTGAATAACTCTATTATTGATAAATCATCATTTCCTTGTATTGTGCCAGTAATTTCTGTTCCGGTGATTCTTTTCTTCGGGAGTAGTACTGTAAGATCCGTGAACTTTATTAATAATATAAATTGTATAATATGTGTGGAATACTTATTATGAAGTATTTTGAGTTATAATGATAAGGATTGTTAAGTGTTTATGTGTTATTTGGTGAGTCGAAAGCCCCTTTCAAATATTTCGTCATTTGAAATCTTATTCAATTTTGAGCCCCGTTTTGAAAATTCAAGGGCCCCGTTGAAATTTGTACATCATTATTATTCCTTCGTCATATGTGTTCGAATCATTATCGGAGGATTTCTTCATATTATTATATCCCTTGTTATCCGATATGATCAATAGTAATTGTTTTATTCAAAGGAAGAAAAATTATTCTAAACGCTAACCCTAATTTTTCTAGGGTAATTGATATATCGTCTGTATCAATAAATACATATATTATAGCCCCCGTATTCTTGAACATTAGTTATAAAATGATATGTATTGATTTGGATAACTATTGATAGAATATATTTTATATATATTTTAGAGGATTTTATTCCCACAATTATGGTGCTTTTGCGAATAATCGTGTCGATTTAATAAGGTTTATTGGAGTTTATTGCAGGAAATAAATATTTGCCAAGTTGAAAGAAATCGAGCATTGTTCAATGATTTGGGTGATAAGTGGATTTTTAATCCACTTGGAATGCTTCATATCGGCTTAAATTGATGACTTGAACTTAAGTTGCGAAGCTCTCACGGTTTTGGCCATATCTGGAGTTCTACAAGTCCGATTCTGACGATTCAACAGCTCACGCGAAGCCACGGAAATTTTCTACATTGCTGGGCATTTTTCCAGGAGCTGTAAGGCGCAAGAGCGCCTTAGGAAGCGCAAGAGCGCCATTTTCTTGAGCAAGAGCGCCATTTTTAGTTGTTCAGAGGAAAATCCAGGGATCCTGAAGCGCAAGAGCGCCAAATGGAAGCGCAAGAGCGCTAGTTACCTCCTGTTTTGCATCGAAACTGTATTCCTTTGGTGGAAATATTATTTCCAAACCGGGTCAGAATGTGTTGGGCCTAATTTATTTGGGTCAACTAATTACTTCTTCTAGGACTATAAAAAGACAACTAGGTTATTTATTTAGGGAGGATCGAAAAACATATTTTTCGAGAGATACAGTTAACATTCATCTTTTAGGGATTTTTTTTGAGATCAATTACTTTCTTCCAAGATTTGAGATTAAAGGTTTATTTTCTATACTCTTTTAATTATGTTTTATTCTATTTCTTTTGATTCTTGTTTTGTTAATTCAATTATGTGTAACTAAATCTCAAATCTGAGGATTGGGTAGTATTCCTTGGTTATCATGTGTGTTTGATTATTTGTGATGTTCTTGCTTGCTGATCTGTTATTGAGGGATTAATACAATTAGGGGAGTCATGAACCTTTGATTGGATTTTAGGAATTGTAATGAATTGGAAGAGGAGTTGCATTTTTAGTACATGATTTAACGGACATAACTCGAATATTTGATTGGAAAGTTAATAGGAGGGTTGTGAGACTTATAATTCTTGGAGCGTAATAATTTATGATTGTACTTTGATTGTATCACGGAAGTGACAATTAAGGTGTAGTTGTAAATATTATATTGTGTCTTGGAAGGGAACAATATAACCTTAGAAGAATTGTTTTCAGCAGAGTAAGAATGTAGATATCACAAAAATATTGAATGTGTATTGATACCAAGTGAAGAACCCCAGTTCTTGGATTGTTTTCTCATATATTTTATTCTCGATTAATAATTAGTTTAATTTAGTTTAAAAACAAACCAAACATTCTTTACACACTTCTAAATTGTGAGAAATATAATACTTGAACTTGATTCTACAAATTAGTCCTTCCCTGCGAACGAACAACAAAAATACTACCAACAAATTGGCGCCGCTGCCGGGGAAGGCAGTATAATTGAGTTTAAGTTAATTGTTTCTTATTGTTTAGATTTTAATTGTTTCCACAAGTTGTTTTGTTAGTGATTTTCAGGTGTATGCGACGTTCATCTTGCGTTAGAAAATTGGAATTTGACCCTGAAATCGAGCGAACTTTGAGAAAGCTAAGAAAAGAGAAACCTAAGATGGGAGAGCCAGAACCACATGCAGTTGTTAATGTGGATGAGACTTCGATTTGGGACCATGAGACACCAAATCCCGCTAATTGCATGTATAAAACTCCACAGATTGGTGCGGCCCAGTTCAACATTAATCCGAGTTTAATTCAGATGATCAGCAATCAAGCTTTTGAAGGTGATATTGAGCTAGAGGACCCACACAGACATCTTGAGCGTTTCGTGCAGATGTGTGGATCATTTAGAATTAATGGTGTTACGAGCGATCAGGCTCGCCTTCATATGTTTCCCTATTCTATTAAGGGAAGAGCTTTGGAATGGTTTCAGCAACTTCCAAACGCTACGGTTGCTACATGGGAGGGTCTTTCTACTGCATTCTTGTCCAAATACTATCCTTCTGACAAGACGCAGCAATTGAGGACCATGATTATGAGTTTTAAAGCACAACCGGGTGAAGGTCTATATCAGGCATGGGAGAGATTCAAGGCACTATTGAGGAAGTGTCCACATCATGGCTTAGAAGATTGGCAGATTATTAGCACTTTTTATGGGGCCATGAATGCAGATATTCGTTTGAACTTGGATGTGGCTGCTGGTGGAAATTTCAAGAAAGCACCTACTACACAAGCTAAAGCACTTCTTGAGGAATTGGCATCTATAACTATTCCTGGGCACCTAGTGGGAAGAGCTCAGCAAAATCAGCACAAGAATCTGAGATTATAAACATGCTGGCTCAAAAGTTGGATACTCTAACTCAGGAGGTACAAGGACAAAGGGTAAATGTGAATGCTATTTCTTCACCTATGGAAGGGTATCATGATTATGGTACTTGTCAGAACTCTTATGGGCAACAATTTCCAGAAGAAGCATCCTTTATTCAGGGAAGACAGCCATGGCCTGTTCAGAATAATTCTTATTACAATCCGAATCAAAGGCCAAATAACAATCTCTCTTACAGCAACAATCATGCGGCAAATCCTTCTTATCAATTTCCAAGGCAGAATCAACCTCCTGGTTTTCAGTCACGACCACCATATCAAGCTCAGCAGCAGTATCAACCTCCGCCAAAGAAAGAACCAGCCGATTGGGAGGTTGCACTACACAAAATCATGCAAGGAACTTCTGGTGCATTGGCTAATATGGAATCAAGGATAGATCAGATGGCATCTTCTCAAAAGATGCTAGAAACACATATTGGACAGATTGCCTCCAAGATGGGTGTTCGTGAGCAAGGGTCTCTTCCTAGTCAACCTGATCAGACTAGTAAAGAGCAGTGCAAAGTAATTACTTTGAGGAGCGGAAAAGAGTTGCCAGATGTTGAAGTCCTTGAACCTCAAGAGAATGATGCTGAGAAAGAAGATGATAAAGTAGAGATTGCTGCAGAAAAGTCAGAAAAAGAAGATGAGAAGAAGAAGGAAGAAGAAGCAGAAAAGCCATATGTTCCTCCACCACCATATGTTCCTCCTATTCCATTTCCACAGAGACTTCACAACACGCAGCTAGAGAAGCAGTATGAAAAGTTCTTGACTATGTTCCGGCAGTTGCATGTTAATATTCCTTTGGCTGAGGCGTTGAATCAAATGCCACTTTATGCTAAATTTCTTAAGGAGATGTTGACAAAGAAGAGGAAACTTGAAGATGCAGAAACTATTACTCTTAATGCTGAATGCAGTGCAGTCATTCAAAAAGCTATTCCTCAGAAATTGAAAGATCCGGGAAGTTTCTCTTTGCCTTGCACTATTGGGAAGATGGAGAACATGAAAGGTTTGTGTGATTTAGGGGCTAGTGTAAGTTTGATGCCCTATTCAATTTGTAAACGGCTTGGTTTTGGAGAGCTAAAAAAGACACGGATTTCACTTCAGTTGGCGGATCGTTCTGTCAAATATCCGTTGGGTGTCATTGAAGATGTGGTTGTCAAAGTTGATAAGTTTGTCATACCTTGCGATTTCGTGGTGTTAGAGATGGATGAAGATGTCGAGATACCCATAATCTTGGGAAGGCCATTCTTGGATACTGCTGGCACTACTATCGATGTTAAAGCTGGGAAATTAACTTTGAATGTTGGCGAGGACAAAGTGGAATTTGATCTTAATAAAGCAATGAAGATGCCTCCTTTTGGAGCCACTTGTTTTACAGTTGACATAGTGGATGATATTGTGCATCTTGAAAATGAACACTTCATGGGAGCTGAACAGGTGTTAGAAGATGTAGTGGAAGAAGAAGCACTCGTTGTACGAGATAAAGAAGTTGAGATGGTTTTTACTCTGTCAGAGGCACCACAGGTTGAACTTAAACCTCTACCTGATAATTTGAGGTATGCTTTTCTTGGTCCGAATGATACATATCCTGTGGTAGTTTCTGCTTTACTTAGTGATGATGAGCTAGAAAAGTTGTTACATGTTCTTCGGCAATATAAATCAGCTATTGGTTGGTCAATTGAAGATATCAAGGGAATTAGCCCTGCTCTTTGCATGCATAGAATTGCCTTAGAAGATGATCATAAGCCTGTGATAGAGGGCCAAAGAAGACTGAATCCAAATTTGCAAGAGGTGGTGAAGAAAGAAATCACTAAGTTGCTTGATGCTGGTATCATTTATTCAGTTCCACACAGTAAATGGGTAAGTCCTATTCATGTTGTGCCTAAGAAAGGTGGGATGACTGTTGTTCAAAATGAGAAGAATGAGTTGATTCCTACAAGAACAGTAACAGGTTGGAGAGTTTGCATTGATTACAGGAAGTTGAATAACGCTACTCGCAAGGATCACTTTCCCCTCCCATTCATTGATCAGATGCTCGAAAGGTTGGCAGGTAATGAGTACTACAACTTTCTGGATGGATTCTCGGGCTATTTTCAGATTCCTATTGCACCCGAAGATCAAGAGAAGACCACCTTTACTTGTCCTTATGGCACTTTTGCTTATCGGAGGCTTCCTTTTGGTTTGTGTAATGGTCCTTCGACATTTCAACGGCTCATGAATCACATTTTCTCCGATTTCATAGGTAGAGGCATGGAGGTCTTCATGGATGACTTCACTGTATATGGTTCTTCCTTTGATTCATGTCTAGCCAGTTTATCAAAGGTGTTGCAGAGATGTACTGAAACGAATCTTGTTCTTAATTGGGAGAAGTGTCACTTTATGGTGAAGGAAGGCATTGTGCTTGGGCATAAAATCTCTAGTAGAGGCATTGAGGTCGATAGAGCAAAAATTGAAGTTATTGAAAAATTGCCTCCACCTTCATCTGTGAAAGGTATTCGAAGCTTTCTTGGGCATGCTGGTTTTTATCGACGGTTCATCAAGGATTTCTCCAAGTTAGCTCGGCCACTCTGCAATCTTCTCGAAAAGGATCGTGTTTTTGACTTTGATGAAAGTTGTCTTGATGCTTTTAACAGGTTGAAGAAGGAACTTACTTCTGCACCCATAGTGATATGGGCTGAAATATAACCCTAGAGATAATTAATGACATATTAATTAGACCTAGCTTGGTCCAAGAAATAGGCCCGATAAAAGGCCCGAAACCCTAATTATTTATTAATTTCGTAATTAATAAATAAGGGAAATTATCAGCTCATTAAATGAGTCCAAAATATAATAAAATCTTCATAGAAGGATCCAGAATCCCAATCAAATATAATGATGAGTCACAACACTTATCAGATAAGGATAATACTTGCCTGCCAAGTAATACACTCCTTATCAGTTATCAATAATGAGACTTATCAGCGAAAGTCTCCTTAACCTACCATAATTACAAGGCCCCAGACGCCTATATAAGGACCCTCGTCCTTCACCCTAGAACTACGTTTTTTGGCTTGATTCTCTACATAACAGAGATACGTAGGCATCTTGTGAGGACCTGTTTAGTCACGAACCACGAGAGCAGCCATAAAGACACGATTGTCCATCATCATTCATTGAATACAACCGTCAATATCTAAACTCATTTTTCATTCCATAACACATAGTTACATCGCCCGATTGGAGCTTGCCATTTGAGCTCATGTGTGATGCTAGTGACTATGATGTGGGTGTTGTTCTTGGGCAGAAGAAGGAGAAGAGGATGCATGTGATAGCTTATGCAAGCAAGACTCTTGATGATGCACAAATTAACTATTCCACTACTGAGAAAGAGCTACTTGCAGTGGTATTTGCACTTGATAAATTTAGATCCTATCTTGTTGGGTCTAAGGTGATTGTCTATTCGGATCATGCTGCGATTCGTTTCTTGATGACAAAGAAGGATGCAAAGCCTCATCTAGTTCGTTGGATTCTTTTACTCCAGGAATTTGATCTTGAGATTCGAGATAAGAAAGGGTGCGAGAACTTGGTAGCTGATCATTTATCTAGGTTGGACCAAGGAGATGGAGAGGTAGGTGGTGCAATGCCTATTAATGATAAATTTCCGGAGGAGCAGCTTCTAGTTGTGTCTATGTCTACACCATGGTATGCAGATTTTGTGAACTACATTGTGGGAGGAGTTGTACCTGATACTCTCTCTTATAATCAGAAGAAGAAGTTCTTTTATGATGTGAAGCACTACTATTGGGAGGAGCCACTGCTTTACAAGGAATGCGCTGATGGAATGTTTCGTAGATGTGTACCTCATGATGAAGTTCCTCATATTTTCAGGCATTGTCATTCTCTAGAGTGTGGAGGTCATAACAGTAGCATGAAGACAGTGGCTAAGATTTTGCAGTCAGGTTTTTATTGGCCAACCATGCATCAAGATGCTAGAGATTATGTGGCTAAATGTGATAGATGTCAACGAGTTGGGAATATTTCGAGGAGAAACGAGATGCCATTACAGTCTATTCTTGAGGTAGAGATTTTTGATGTGTGGGGGATGGATTTCATGGGTCCATTTCCGTCTTCTTATGGGAACCAGTATATTTTGGTGGGAGTTGATTATGTTTCTAAATGGGTTGAAGCTATTGCGTCTCCTACTAACGATGCTAGAATTGTGAAGAAGTTCTTAAAGAAGCATGTGTTCACTAGATTTGGAGTGCCAAGGGCTATTATCAATGATGGAGGTTCGCACTTTTGCAATAAACAGGTGGCTGATCTCTTGAAAAAGTATGGTGTGACACAAAAGGTGGCAACTCCTTATCATCCGCAAACAAGTGGGCAAGTTGAGATTTCGAATCGTGAGCTGAAGTCAATTTTGGAGAAGACAGTGGCAAGTTCTAGAAAGGATTGGTCAACAAAGCTTGATGATGCTCTTTGGGCATATAGGACAACTTTTAAAACACCTATTGGGATGTCTCCATATAGGTTGGTCTTTGGGAAGCCATGTCATTTGCCGGTGGAACTTCAGCATAAGGCATTTTGGGCTACGAGGAATTTGAATTTTGATCTAAAAGCTGCGGGAGAGAAGCGTTTGCTTCAACTTGGAGAGCTTGAAGAGATTAGGCTCCAATCTTATGAGAATGCTAGTATCTACAAGGAGAAGACCAAATTGTGGCATGACAAGCACATTCAGAAGAAGGAATTTGAGGTTGGGCAACATGTTCTATTGTTCAATTCAAGACTCCGTTTGTTTCCCGGAAAGCTCAGATCACGATGGTCCGGACCTTTTGAGATTGTGAAGGTCTATCCTAATGGGGTTTGTGAGATTATCAGAGAAGGGTCAGATGTCTTCAAGGTGAACGGGCAAAGACTGAAGCCATACCTGCTGGGAGAAACAGTGGAGCGAGGAATGAGCATTCTTCACCTCCAAGACCCTATCATCGGTTGAGAATCGGCGTCAAGCTAATGACGTTAAACGAGCGCTTCGTGGGAGGCAACCCATGTATTGTGAGTATTTCTTTATTGTTTTTCTATAGTGTGTGTCAATGAGGACATTGACCCATTTAAGTGTGGGGATGTGTCTCATGTGTTGTAAGTCTAATTCTAGCCTTGTGAAGTTTACGTGTTTTAATGCACCCATGCATGCTGTTGGAAATCTTGTGTTTATGGATACTTTTGATTGAGAAGTGATATGTGATGTTCTTGTGCACACACTTACACTAGCGAGTTGAAGCTGGTAGACTTATTGAATGTGGTAAGGGATTAGAATGACATGAATATGTGCAAGATAATTTGGTTTAGATGCTTTAAGTACAAGTAGGTATGTTAGAGAGACTTCTATTTGGGATTGATTGTGCTTTTACACACCAAGCGAGTTTTGAGCCTATATGCATATCTTTTGCATTATTTTTCGTTTGCTTGAGTGTCCACTTGTTATTTGCATTGCTAGCACGTGTTTGAGGTCTTTCTTGAGATGCATGACATTAATTGATGACAACATGATAAAGGCAATAGTTTAACCTTATATTTCCCATATTACCAAACCATTTATACATGATCCATTAGTTAACCCGTTGGGCCTAATCTTATTTTTTCGGTGACACACCACGTACTTGCCATTATCCTTTTTATTGTATTGGCCTTACATTAAATTTTGAACCCAATTGTCAAAGGCTAGTATTGTTCTTAAGGGAGTAATAAGGTGTGCATGAAGGGGGGTTATTGATGATCATAACTTTGGGGGGAATATTGAGTTGGGTTGTGTGCTTGTTAGTCGAAATTTGTTAAATATCAAGGGATCATTGTTCGTGCTTGTTATTAGCTCTCTCGAAAAAAAAATAATAATAATAATAATAATAAATTTGAGAGCATTCTTACATTTTATGATCCTACTTTGATTCGATTAGTCAAGTTGTTATAAATAAAAGTTCAAGTGTGGGGATGAAAGTATGGGAGTTGTTAATTTTATTGTTGAGTACTAGCTTTTGACTTAACCCTCTTTGGCTTTACTTGACATACCTTGTCCCTAGCCCACGTTACAACCCGAATAAAGACCTTTTGATTGTCATTGATTGTGTATGTTGCGTTGAGGGTTAGATTGATACCACGTGTAAAGCATGCTTATGATATTGTTGGAGTTGAGTGATACACTTACCACCTTGTTTGAAGAGAATATCTTTTGTGAGTGAACGGTGAGTTGTTGCTTTTGCATAGGAGATCCCAGATTTTGTCTCAAAGATGTGCTCTTGTGTGCTTAGCATGTTTACCAATGATTTTTGCATTTGACATGGAATTCTATGATGTTATACATGTGATTTGAGTGTGCTATGTGGATACTTGCACCTTAGACACCAAGGCATTGCATATTCACTTTGATTCTTGAGTTGATATGACACTAGAGGACTTTGTGTGTGTGGTGTTGTGTTGATATGTGACCTTTTGCATGAGCTAGATGGATTTTGTGGGTATATTCCCTATAAGCCCTCACGAGACCTTACTCGTCCACTAGGGCTACCTAGGGGTTTAAAGGACTTGTTGCATGTGTTAAATGCAACCGTGATCACCTACGGAAGTGGTACTAATTAGTTAGTGTAGTTATTATTTTAGTTTGCACGAGGACGCGCAAAGTGCTAAGTGTGGGGATATTTGATAGAATATATTTTATATATATTTTAGAGGATTTTATTCCCACAATTATGGTGCTTTTGCGAATAATCGTGTCGATTTAATAAGGTTTATTGGAGTTTATTGCAGGAAATAAATATTTGCCAAGTTGAAAGAAATCGAGCATTGTTCAATGATTTGGGTGATAAGTGGATTTTTAATCCACTTGGAATGCTTCATATCGGCTTAAATTGATGACTTGAACTTAAGTTGCGAAGCTCTCACGGTTTTGGCCATATCTGGAGTTCTACAAGTCCGATTCTGACGATTCAACAGCTCACGCGAAGCCACGGAAATTTTCTACATTGCTGGGCATTTTTCCAGGAGCTGTAAGGCGCAAGAGCGCCAATTTCTTGCGCAAGAGCGCCTTAGGAAGCGCAAGAGCGCCATTTTCTTGAGCAAGAGCGCCATTTTTAGTTGTTCAGAGGAAAATCCAGGGATCCTGAAGCGCAAGAGCGCCAAATGGAAGCGCAAGAGCGCTAGTTACCTCCTGTTTTGCATCGAAACTGTATTCCTTTGGTGGAAATATTATTTCCAAACCGGGTCAGAATGTGTTGGGCCTAATTTATTTGGGTCAACTAATTACTTCTTCTAGGACTATAAAAAGACAACTAGGTTATTTATTTAGGGAGGATCGAAAAACATATTTTTCGAGAGATACAGTTAACATTCATCTTTTAGGGATTTTTTTTGAGATCAATTACTTTCTTCCAAGATTTGAGATTAAAGGTTTATTTTCTATACTCTTTTAATTATGTTTTATTCTATTTCTTTTGATTCTTGTTTTGTTAATTCAATTATGCGTAACTAAATCTCAAATCTGAGGATTGGGTAGTATTCCTTGGTTATCATGTGTGTTTGATTATTTGTGATGTTCTTGCTTGCTGATCTGTTATTGAGGGATTAATACAATTAGGGGAGTCATGAACCTTTGATTGGATTTTAGGAATTGTAACGAATTGGAAGAGGAGTTGCATTTTTAGTACATGATTTAACGGACATAACTCGAATATTTGATTGGAAAGTTAATAGGAGGGTTGTGAGACTTATAATTCTTGGAGCGTAATAATTTATGATTGTACTTTGATTGTATCACGGAAGTGACAATTAAGGTGTAGTTGTAAATATTATATTGTGTCTTGGAAGGGAACAATATAACCTTAGAAGAATTGTTTTCAGCAGAGTAAGAATGTAGATATCACAAAAATATTGAATGTGTATTGATACCAAGTGAAGAACCCCAGTTCTTGGATTGTTTTCTCATATATTTTATTCTCGATTAATAATTAGTTTAATTTAGTTTAAAAACAAACCAAACATTCTTTACACACTTCTAAATTGTGAGAAATATAATACTTGAACTTGATTCTACAAATTAGTCCTTCCCTGCGAACGAACAACAAAAATACTACCAACAACTATCAGTCTTTTTAAATGATTATCTTTTCGTAAAACGTGTTTTTAACCTAATTAGGGTTGTTAAACGAACCAGTGGATCAATATCGATCCAAAAATGTCGTTTAGGGTATTATTTTTCAATAAGTATAAAAAGGAGAATCGTACATTATACCTCATATAATCCGTATTAAAAATACTGAAAAATATAAAATTCCCGAATTGTGTTCTTCGTGTTCTTGAAAAATCAAAATCAAATTCGAAGGTGTTATTGAAATCCAAATTCAAAGTTCAAGTACTCAAATCAAAGATCTTGAGCTCTAGTTTCAGAATCTTCCAACCTCATCATCATCTGGTAATTTTTCGATTTTATATGAATTTTACAAATTTCGAATTTAAATTAGGGTTTATATTCAAATTGGGGATTTTCATTCTGTTGATTCTCCGTTCAATTGATTGCTTCCAACATGTTCCTAGGGTTCTAATTAGCAGGAATCCATGTTTTAATTTCATGTTTATGTTCAATTTTGATGGGTTTGATTTTCGGGTTTTGACCCGAATTTTTCTTTTGATTCGTTCGTTCTTGTTGTTAATCTGACATTGATTCTGATAAAGGGCTTTTATTGTATGAGTTATAAGCTTCAATTTGACATATTAAACGTTGAGTTTCATGTAAGGAATAAGTAGATCGTGTTTCCGGCCGGAGTTGTTTCCGTCGGTTTCTTTGACCGGATTCTGGGCTCGATTCCGGCATGGTACATACATGTTTGCGTGTTAGTTGTGTTTGTCTTGAAAAGCCGAGCAAAAGCCCTCTGGTTTGGTGTTTGTTTGATCGGGAATGAAGGATTCCGGTCACCGGACACCGGCCGGATTCTGGAAAACTCAGAAGCCGGTGGGTTGTTCTTGGTGACCCGATTCCGTTCTTCCCGACCCGTTTACTTGAAATTTTGACCCGGTTTCAATCTTCGAAACCCTAAAATATTTTCAGAAAACTGTTTTTAAATTTTATTTTTAAATTTAATTCGAAAATAGTTTAAAATCTTTAAAAATTCATATTTTAATTTTAAAAATACATTTTTAACTTCAGAAAATTCTAGAAAATTATATTTATTATTTTAAATTCGAAAATTTATTAAACTTAATTATTTTAATTATTTTTAATTAATAATTAATTAATTTAATTAATTGATTAATTCTTTTAATCAGTTAATTCTTAAAAATTAATTATTAATTAGATTTAATTAATTTAAAATTCAGTTTAATTATTTTCAAGCCTGATTTATTATTGAAAAATAGTTTGAGCATTTAAAGAGTGTCAATTAATTTTATATTAATTGATTTAATTACTTTTCAATACTTATAATGGGACTAAAAATCCGTTTTTTGATTTAAAAATTATTTGTGACTTATTTAAATTCAAATAAGCCTTGAATATTGTTTTAAAAATATTTATGAGTGCTATATGGTTTATATGAGTCGATTAATGTGTTTTAATGGTTCGTAAATGCCCGTACAAGGGCTAGTGTCTGAGTTTTAAATACCGTAAATTAGACCGGACGTCCGATACGTAACCGGTTACTAGTTTAAAATGTTTTATTGATTAATTGTGTGTCGAGGATAGAATGAGGATAGTTAGACTTACTGTTCTAAGTTGTTTATTATAGAATCGAGTTCCCGGAGCAAGGGAAAGGGCAAAGTAGAGTGAACGAGATAGAAAACCGACAGCGATGTAGACCAGGCAAGTATTTGTGAATTTACTTGTGATAAATTGTTATTGTTTTCAATACTTACATGTTATTACCCCAGAACAAGTTAGATTATCAATCCTTACCCTTACTTGGGCAACTGATTCCATTTTCGTAAAATTTCTTAACTCTTTGATTTGATCCGCATTGGAAACCCTTATTTCCAAATTCATCTGATTTTGTCTACAACCATTGATTGTTGATTATCATCATTTGATTATTGCCTACAACCATTGACAGTTTGATTCTATCATTGACTATTGATTACAGTCATTGATTATTGATTACAACTACTGATTACCTTCTTGAACGAGTGCATCGTACCTTTGAAACCATTCCGAATCTATTTCTCGGACTTTCTTTGATAATGAATAGTTGAAGCTCTTTTGCAACTATTACACCCCCTTATTGTGTACTTATCTTGTTATGCATATTATTGCTTATACCTTGTGATAGAATTGGCATGTTTTTAAATAGGACCAGTAATGGTCGGGCCATACTTATGGTCGGAATAATTTAAGGCCCAGATTGGCCTAGGATCCAGTAGAGGACTTTGCTATAAGCAAGTTCGGGGTTGTTGCGTGACTGATCAGCATCACAACCTTTGTATTTGAAAAATGTAGAAGTCCAATTCTAATTCCTCTTTCTTCATTAAAGATTGTTAAAAGCATATGTTTGACTTGTGTATTGTTGATTCAGATAATTGAATTCTTTCCTTTTATTATAGAACTGTGATTGATACATATATCATGCTTGTTGAGCACATGTGGCTCATACTTGTTTTGTTTCTAACCCTATTCTAGTGAAGCGAGAGAATGAGCAGACACAACGCTAGTGACAGTTCTCTCGATGCTAGGAGACCACCCCGAGTGATTGTCATTGGACGGGTAGTTGTTTTATCTTGGAAGTTAGACTAGATGTCTAGCTTTGTATATTAAGTATGTAATAACTCTGAAAACTGGTTTGTAATAATAATTATGACTTAGAAGCTTGTTTCATGCCATAATCTGGATGTGGTCTTGGATAAGGGGTATTTTATGTTATATATATTATGTATGTGTTATATTCAGGTTTATATTGTACCGTTGGTCGGGTGACTCCCCAAATCTGTACCCCGGATTTGGAGGGCGTCACAAGTACCTTTGGAATCTGTCCAGTTGTAATCCAAGAGTGTATGAGAATTTCTCATCAAAAGGCCTTAATGGTTAATTTGACTTTAGACTCCTTTTATATTTCTTTACTCCAGCTGAGACGAACAACCCTATTTATAGGGGACACAAGGACTATCTGTCTGTGTGATAGAAGTTTGATGGGACGCCATCACTTGTGTGTTGTGCAACACAAGAAGGTTAATTACCTTTAGTAATGTCTTAACTAAGACACGCAACATTGGTTCATTTGATCATATTGGTCTCTCAATGATTCTTTTACTTCAGAAATGGTTATTTTAAAATTCGTAATTCGATAACCACAATTGTGGGACACTCGATATGATACGACATCTTTTCACTTCAAAATATCATGAATCTGATTATCTCAAATAATCTTGGAAGTATGCCAAGCAGGTTGGAATTAGTTAACTTTTGCGGTGGGATTACCAAGAGTCAAAGCGGATCAAGATGCGATTAGAATACTAGTAACACGTAACGTGTAGTGGTACAACCGGGTTTGCCCTATATAGAGGATCAGTAGAAATCCCAAACTAGAAAGAACAAGTATCAAAGAGTAAAGAATTAGTATTATTGCGGATGCAACCAGAGTTGGAAGTTATAAAAAGAACCTTAGTGACTTCTTCAGCTGATTCCGAGGATGGAATCCTTATAAGGTGGGTAGATTGTAGTAACCCGAATTTTCAGGATTTATTAACATTACTATTTAAATGTTTTATTGTTTTTCTCAAAGAAGAGGAATGGTATGATGTGTATATTTTATTTAAAATTTTTGTGAAAGCTGATTATTTTATTGATATTGTCGATAAGAGTTTGTTTTAGAATTTTGAGGATCGAATCGGTATTTTAGTTGCGCCAAAATTTTATCCGATATTTTATTCGGTTTCAAAGTTTTATTTTGTTTAAATTATAAAATTAATCCAAAAGTTAATATTTTTACATTTTTGGAAGATTTAGAATATTTGGGAATTTTTGGTATCAAAGAGGTATTATGTGTTTAAAAATTATTTTTCGGTAATTATTAGTAAATTTGTGCCCGGCATAATTGTTTTAAGTAAATTAGTTTAAAATTCATTTAATTATGAATTTTGTGCATTTAAATGTTTTTAGAATAATTTTGGTGCAGAAATAATTTTATAAGTGGGATTTAATTATTTTAGAGTTTATTTCGTTTAAAAAGAATTATTTTTTTTCAGTACCGTATTAGTCCCGTTGATTTTAGTTGGTGGGCTAATTTTAGTATTAAAGTTATTATCCTTATCAACTACTCATCCTTATCTTAAATTAGCCTAATCTAAACTACTCCTAAAACCCACGCACACCATAAAACTCACACACAAACACACGACAGTAAGAAAAGAAAACAGAAAACTTCTCCCACCCCCAGGTTTCTGTCAGTGCACGCGCCTCCTCCCTCTCTCGCTTCTGTTATCGGTGCAGCAACACCACCACCGCCATCTCTGTTTTCCATCTCCGCGCAGTACCTTCTCCCTGTTCTTTCCTGCAGGCGTCGCCGCCTGCAACCTCTGCCGGAGAAACGCAAAACCCACTGCCGCCGTAGCTTTGTCCAGTTTTTCGGCTAGTACGCGCGCCAACAACACTCCAGTGTGGTATAGTTTAAACTCCTCTGTGCATTCATGGATATGTCTAGTTTTACAAATTCGTTTCTTAGTTAAGTATTATTTATAAAGTCGTTTTTTTTTGTTTTTTTGTTGATAATTGTGTGTTGATAATTTCGTTTTTGTGATGTTAAATGGCAGTAATCAAAACCCCTATGAGTGTTTTCGTTTGCTTTTATTTACGTGTAGTTGCAAATTGGTTTTTGTGTATATTGAGTAGGTGATAAGTAATAATTCGGTTTTTGTAGTAATCAAATATAAAATTCGTTTTAATAGTTTGTAGTAGTTATAAATTCATTTTATTTAGTAATTTAAGATAATTATAATTCATTTTTGGTAGTAATTAGAAATATAGATTCGTTTTGTAAGAGTAGTGTAGATTATGTAGATGTGCTAAGTTAAAATGGTAATGATGTGTATAATTTTGTTTCAGGTCATATATGTTATTTATCATTTCGAATTGTTAAGTAAATTGTGTTATAATTCGTGTTGATTTTATAAATTTGTTTTGATAATAATTATCAATAATTCGTTTGTGTGTAGTAAATGGATTTTAAATCCGTGTTTTGTGTGAGGTTAGTTATAAACTCGTTTTTCTGTTATTAAATTGATACTTATTAATTTGTGCAGAATTTCGAACCATTTTACGAAGAGTTCGAATAATTTAGTTGATATATATATATAGATTTCAGTGTTTGTATTATTTTGATAATTAATTGATTTTATTGGTTGTGCAGGTTCTTGGAATATGTTAATTAGTAGTGTGGTGCAGAATTTATAAATTATTTATAATTCGTAGTTGTTTTCGAATAAATTTAGATCGTTAGTTGTATATCGTAAATTGATGTATCTAAAGTTTGGTTTTGAGTTGTAAATTAGCGGTAATGGTGATTTCAGTATTCTGGTTTGATTCCCGGCTTGGGGAATTATTATAGTTGTTGGTTGAGGTATTTGTGATGTTATTTACTATTAATTGTACATGTTATTGTTGTGCTATACTATGTGATTCGTCCTGTGACTGGGGGCGCAGCATTGTACATGCAAAATTTCTGGCTAGTCCTGTTTACGAACGGGTCATGCCGAAATTTCGAAAAATCTATTTATTTATTTTATTATTTATTTTTTAATTTTTTTTTAGAGTTATAGAGTAGTTGAATTTGATTACCCTTAATCAATTTTAAATAATAATGTAATTGATTTAATTGACCAATTAACTGAGTAGTTAATTGGTGAATTTAATTAATTAATTATTATTTAATCTTGATTAATTATGAATCAAATTTAATTAAAATTTTCCAAAAAGAGTTTCAACTTTATTACGTGTCATGTGACTTGTGTAAATTGTTGTGGAGTCGTGAATGTATTATGATGATCCTTGGATTTGGTATGTGGTTAACCGAGTTTATAAATGCTATGAAAAGGTTGATACTTAGAGTCGAGCTATTAATTGGTTTTATGATTGTCTCGGGAGTTAAATGTTTATTTTCTAATAATAAGTTTGGTATTGTATGGTGGCATATGAATTGATAAGTTCTATGTGTTTGAATGGTACATCAAGTTGGGTATGTTATTTTATAGTTGTGAGTTCAGGTTGATTAAGTTAAATTATATTAATATATTAGTTGTAAACTGATCATTGACTGTTGGTATTAGTTTAAAACAGGTGGATTATTATTTGGAAATTGTATATGATATGATATGCTAGTCTAAATGCATGCGTGAATGAAAGGTGTTTATGTGTTAAATGTGTAGCTATTAAATATGTATAATTATAAGAGTTATCGGTCCAAGCATGTGCTATGTGTTATCTGAAGTATAAGAAATTATGTGAATTAGTTATTTGAATTGCTACGTGATAAATGTTGAACGTGATTATTTATTTTTGGATAAAGTAACTGCAAGTCAAGACAGATTATTTTCTTATATGTTTACTGCAAGTCAAGGCAGATTATTTGAGTATTGAATAAATTGTGGATTGTTTGTGGATGATTGAGTTAGGAAAATTTGGTATTTTAAAACAGGGCAATGTCCACTTTACGAATAGGTCATGCCCAATTTTCTGTAGAAAATACATGCGCTTAAGTTTATAAACATTTATATTATGTAGAAGTTATAGTACGAAGGCTAAAGTATACCTTATATTTAACTAGTGAATAGTTGGGCGGGCACGATCTCGATAGTGCAGACTCGTAGCAAGCGCATATGCACCAGATCCAAGAGTTATCAGAATAGAAGATTGGGATGACATAAGATAGAAGAAGATAATTGTATTACTTCGGCTTTACGTAATAGCGAAGAACCAGAGGCAAGTTTACTAACTCGTACTCTTTTGTTCAGAGTATCGTATCAAGATTCCTGTTTTCAATTTTCATTTAATTACTTGTTGCATAACCAGTTCCTATTCTCATCCTGTGATTGAGACTGTTGGGAACCACGGACTTGGGGTTCTACTACATTTTATGATACACAATTAAGGAGTGCGAAAAGAAAATCACCTTGTTAACGGTTGATTCCACGCTCTTCTACTGTATTCCCAAATTCCCTTGAGCGAAGTGTGGCCTCCGTCTTCTCAAGTTAACCTCTCTTCTTGCTCCTAGGTGGCTACAATATTTTTCTTAACCAACCCTAGCAAGAAGAGAATAAGAATATATATAGGGCTACAATAGGGATCATGGATAATTAGGTTGGGCCTTTTAATTACATCCTGGGCCTAGCCCAATGTAATTAAATATTAATTCAATCCACTAAAGAATTAATATTTGCACTACCTTTCCTAATACCGCAACTTAATTAATTAATTCGGTTCCAATATTATCTGCTTATTAAATTCCCCATGTTTAAAATAGCGCATGCCCATTAATTAAATAAATTACTGATAATTCATTTAATTAACATCTTATATCCTTGATCATCCACTCTACCTTTATTTAATTATGCCGGAATAAATCCACCTGCAGGGTTTCACATAATTAAATCCTTTTGAGCTTTCAAGGGGACATCATTAACCCGAATATTATCAGGACACGGATTCCTTCAATAAATAATATTCACCATATATATTATTCCATCACCCAAAATATAATGATATAATTCAAAAGAATTATTTCATATATAAATCAAAGCATGTAAATAATATACACGTGTCAATTACTATATCCGGATTAAGAACCTAAGCATTAATAATAACATAGAATCTTAGTTCACCTTCTTAATCAGTTTAAGGGAACAATTCTAAATTTGATCATGTTCAATATACACAAAGTATACAAGTATTATTTAATAGTCAAGATAAACTATTCCCAAATAATACTTCAGTTATTCCAGTGGTTTGTCTAATTCCACTTAAACTGTGAACCCTTTATATTATATATAGACACTGATAATTTAATCTTCTGTTATCCCATTTGATACTAAATTATCCACAATATATAATAAATAGACAATGTAAAAATATGCAATCAAGATTCTCAATAAAATGGACAATGATTATATACTACTAATGATTATATACTACTGCATGTTAAAACGAGCCAATACCTCATCAATGTACGGTTCTTGAGATAAAGCCAACGTTCTTTTCTTGCGATCTCTTATAACTTTGATCCCAAGAATGTATGCGGCTTCACCTAAGTCTTTCATTTCAAATTGTTTGAACAACCATGCCTTAATAGATGACAACATCTCTACATTGTTTATCTCAAGAACCGTACATTGATGAGGTATTGGCTCGTTTTAACATGCAGTAGTATATATTCATTAGTAGTATATAATCATTGTCCATTTTATTGAGAATCTTGATTGCATATTTTTACATTGTCTATTTATTATATATTGTGGATAATTTAGTATCAAATGGGATAACAGAAGATTAAATTATCAGTGTCTATATATAATATAAAGGGTTCACAGTTGAAGTGGAATTAGACAAACCACTGGAATAACTGAAGTATTATTTTGGAATAGTTTATCTTGACTATTAAATAATACTTGTATACTTTGTGTATATTGAACAGGATCAAATTTAGAATTGTTCCCTTAAACTGATTAAGAAGGTGAACTAAGATTCTATGTTATTATTAATGCTTAGGTTCTTAATCCGGATATAGTAATTGACACGTGTATATTATTTACATGCTTTGATTTATATATGAAATAATTCTTTTGAATTATATCATTATATTTTGGGTGATGGAATAATATATATGGTGAATATTATTTATTGAAGGAATCCGTGTCCTGATAATATTCGGGTTAATGATGTCCCCTTGAAAACTCAAAAGGATTTAATTATGTGAAACCCTGCAGGTGGATTTATTCCGGCATAATTAAATAAAGGTAGAGTGGATGATCAAGGATATAAGATGTTAATTAAATGAATTATCAGTAATTTATTTAATTAATGGGCATGCGCTATTTTAAACATGGGGAATTTAATAAGCAAATAATATTGGAACCGAATTAATTAATTAAGTTGCGGTATTAGGAAAGGTAGTACAAATATTAATTCTTTAGTGGATTGAATTAATATTTAATTACATTGGGCTAGGCCCAGGATGTAATTAAAAGGCCCAACCTAATTATCCATGATCCCTATTGTAGCCCTATATATATTCTTATTCTCTTCTTGCTAGGGTTGGTTAAGAAAAATATGGTAGCCACCTAGGAGCAAGAAGAGGTTAACTTGAGAAGACGGAGGCCACACTTCGCTCAAGAGAATTTGGGAATACAATAGAAGAGCGTGGAATCAACCGTTAAACAGGGTGATTTTCTTTTCGCACTCCTTAATTGTGTATCATAAAATGTAGTAGAACCCCAAGTCCGTGGTTCCCAACACTGGATCGTTTAAAAACCCTAATTAGGTTAAAAATACGTTTTACGAGAAGATAATTATCTACAAGGATTGATAATTATCCAAATCAATACATATCATTATATAACTAATTCTCAAGAATACTGGGGCTATAACAAAGGTAATATTGATATAAAACGATATATCCGTCCCCTTAAGCAATTAGGGTTCAGAACAATTTTTCCCTTTTTGAACAAAACGAATTATTCCTGCAGAATCAAATAGGTAGGAATGAAATGATACGAATATCTCTCCCGATAATGATTCGAATACGAAAGACGAAGAGATAATAATCAATGTACGAAATTCCAACGGGGCCCTTGAATTATCAAAACGGGGCTCAGATTTGAAGAAAATTCCAAATGACGAAATATTTGAAAGGGGCTTTTGACTCACCATTTAGCACATAATCACACAATAATTATCATTTAATAATATTCCAATACTCCACAATAAATATTTTTATATTAAATATATCATTTAATCAAATAATAAAATTCACGGATATTACATCTTTCCCCCCTTAATAGGATTCTGTCCTCAGAATCCGATCAAGGAAACAACTGGGGATACTTCTCTAGCATCTCACTCTCTAACTCCCAGGTAGACTCTTCTACTTTAGGATTCCTCCACAAAACTCTCACTAACGCTACTGTCTTATTCCTTAGTACTTTCTCCTTACGATCCAATATCTGAATCGGTCGCTCTACATAAGATAAATCTGCATGGACCTCTATGGGTGCATACTCTATTACATGATTCGAATCTGGTCGATATCTCTTAAGCATAGATACATGAAATACATTATGAACGTGCTGCATATGCGGCGGCAATATTAACTCGTAAGCTACTTTGCCCACTTTCTTCAAAATCTCAAACGGTCCAACATATCTCGGACTCAACTTCCCTTTCTTTCCAAACCTAACTAATCCTTTCCACGGTGAGACTTTTAGTAACACCTGCTCTCCTTCTTCGAATCCCACATCCTTTCTGGCTAGATCCGCATACATTTTCTGTCGGTCCTGAGCTGTTATCAATCTTCTTTGAATCAATTGAATCACTTCTTTTGTTTGTTGCACTAGTTCTGGTCCTATCATCTTTCGTTCATCAACTTCTTCCCAATACACTGGAGATCGACACTTTCGTCCATACAAAGCTTCGTAAGGTGGCATTCCGATGCTCGCGTGAAAACTATTATTATAGGAAAATTCCACCAAGGGTAGATGATCGTCCCAACTACCTTCAAAGTCTAGTGCACATGTCCTAAGCATATCTTCAATAGTCTGAATTGTTCTTTCGCTTTGGTCGTCCGTCTGCGGGTGATAAGCTGTACTCATTCTTAACTCGGTGCCCAAACACTCTAGAAAACTCCTCCAAAATCTTGAATTGAATCGAGGGTCTCTATCAGACACTATCGATACTGGAACTCCATGCCGTACCACGATTTCTTTTATGTAAATATGAACTAACTTATCTAGCGAGAGTCTCTCGTTAATCGGAAGAAAATGCGCAGATTTCGTCAATCGATCCACGATAACCCAGATGGCATCATGGTTAGCCTTCGTTCTAGGTAATCCTACCACAAAGTCCATCGCAATGTGTTCCCACTTCCATTCAGGAATTTCCAATGGTTGAAGTAATCCACTTGGTCTCTGATGTTCCGCCTTGACTCTTTGACACGTAAAGCATTTACTTACCCATTCCGCAATCTCTCTCTTCATATCTGGCCACCAAAAGTTCGTCTTAAGATCTCGATACATCTTCGTACTCCCTGGATGAATTGAATACTTCGAGTTATGCGCTTCTTGAAAAATTTCATTTTTCAGCTCCGCTACATTAAGTATCCAAATCCGAGAAGAAAATCTCAAGATCCCTTTGTCATCCGGTTGGCTACATATTTCCTCACCTGTCATCTTACTCACATCATCATTCATAACTTGCTCTTGGCACTTCCGTATCTTCTCCAACAATTCAGGTTGAAACGTCATGGTATAAATCATTTCTGTCGCTTCCTTCGGAATACTTACTTCGATATCTAACTTCTCAAATTCCTTGTATAACTCTTTGGTCATCGTCAGTGTATTTAATCTCTCTTTTCTGCTCAGTGCATCTGCTACCACATTTGCCTTGCCGGGATGATAGTTGATAGAAACGTCGTAGTCCTTGATTAGTTCTAACCATCTTCGTTGCCTCATGTTCAGCTCTTTCTGAGTAAAGATATACTTCAAACTCTTATTATCGGTGTAAATTTCACATCTCTCTCCATACAAGTAGTGTCTCCATATCTTCATGTTGCCCAGTAATAATCTATTGTAGAAGGGGGGTTGAATACAATAGAGTAAGATAATCGACTTCTTAATGTATATATCACAAATATGAAAAGAAAGATAACAGCTTTATTAAATCTGATATAAAACTGTTACAAACTCTCTCAAGAAATTCTGATGTTCTTGAGAGCTGCTAGTTTACAAAAACTCTCTCAAGAAATTCTGTTCTTAAGAGCTTCTCTTCGATTATGTTCTCTCTCTCATGAATACATAAATCGAAACCAAGACTGTGTTTATATAGTGCACACAGCTTCTCTATCAATAACAAGATAAGTCCTAATCAATAACAAAGATAGAAACATATCTTTAATCGATAGCTGCATTCTACAAACCAGGAACAAATAGAATAAACTTCCATGTTTATCTAGACTCCAAATATAACTTGAAGTAGGAATCCTGATCAGCTTCAAGTTCTGATGATCAATCCTGATCATAGTCTGAGTAGGAATCCTGATGATCAATAAGATACTGACGCTTGATCAAATACTGATGACCATGCAATACTGATGACGTCAGCAATCCTGATCAGTTGAGTCTAGCTCCTGACGATCATTGAATTCTGATCTAACAATCTCCCCCAATCTCATACTTTGTGAAATAAAGTATAGATTCCAAATATTCAATGATGTCAAAAACATGTATCAAAATGTACGAGTATCTTCAGAAACAACTTATCTGTTTAAGCTTTGTGATAGAACAGATTCATCTTCAAGAAGTTGGATAATAAACTTTCTTCTTTTTCTTCAAGAATTTGAATCAGTCTTTCCTTAAGATTTCTGAGTTCTTCATCTTCCTCATTAATCTGGTAGATAGCTGCTCTGAGATTCTGTATGGAGCTTTTCTGTAGACTGTGCTTTTCAAGCAAAAGATAAGCAATTTCCTTCCCATCAGGATTGAGAGTAAGTTGGGTCATACCAAAAGTTACTTCTTTAACAGCAGTACCTCTTTGCATTTCCACATCCTGACCTCTTTGATTTAAGTACATGGGAATATAATTACCATCGAAATTACTGTTTCCATCCAGTCTTCTTCTTATAGTTGACAAAATCATGTCAGCCCATACTTTGCACACTTGGTTCTTCCATCTTAACAGATAGTGAACATATTTCAGTTCCTGTGTAGTTTTCATCAGCAGATCTTGAATAGATAGAATCTTCACACTACCATCTTTCATGAAGTACAGAAGCTTTTCTTTCTTTTCAAAACCATCATGACAATCTATAACTATATCAACAGCTAATAAATTGTTCAGATTTTCAGAAGTTAAAGTACCTCCAATTTCAGTTAAGGAGTAAGGATCAACATAAGTCATGTTTAGAAATTCAGCATCCCTGTGTCCAATACCTCCTCTTGTGTAACTTGACATTTGCTTCAGATTCGAAAACATCTTTAACCAGAGTGTTTTTGATCTAGCCATATCAGACAAATCAACAACACTTGAAGCACTTGTAATAATTCCACCAGTCTGAAAATTGATAGGTGTATCACACTTCAGTGTACTTATGTCTTCCCACTTCTTGTCTTTCTCCTTTTCATGAGTGTAGCTTCTTTCAAGTAAAGATTCTTGCCTGCTTGTATTTCTCCATTGTCTTTCATTTGAAACTTTAAGCCTTTGTAGATAGAGATTGAAATCTTCATATGTTCTTTTTGTAATATCTCTTCTTCTGGCTTCTTCTTCTTCATCTACTTCTTTGTTGTGACAATCAACAACAGTAGATAAGATTATCAAATCAACCTCTTGCAGAATTTCAGATTCGTCAGGATCTTGAATATTGTCAGGATTAGAATCTTCAATTTGATTTGTATTGCTGAGAGTTGATTTACTTGTTTTTCTTTTCAATTCAGGTTCTTCTTCAACAAATTCCTTGTCTTCTTTCTCCATGATATCCTTGATAACAGGATCTGTTAGATTTTGTGAAGCTTCAGGAATTTCTTCAATTCTTAACCCTCTAGACCTTGTCTGTCTAGGTACTGTTTGAGTTGAAGAACCTCTTTTACTTCTTCTAGCACCTCTCCTACCTCTGCTTCCTCTACCTCTAGCAGGAGCAGTATAGCTTTCCATTGTCTCTCTTTGTAGTCTCAAGAATTCTTCATGTGAGAGATCTGGATATTCTTCACTTGCTGTAGAGAGTGCTTTTCTTGCATATAATTGTTGAACTCTTTTATCAGTGTGATATAGAGTAACAATTCTGCCATCTTTTGTAGAAAACTTCTGGAATAAATTTGATGCATCTTCGGGATTATCAATAATTACATCTTCATCACCTTCAGGAATTGTAGCAAGAATGTGTCCATGACCAGGTGTCAGGATTTGATCTTCCGTCAGGATCTGAGATTGCACCAATGTTCTTACTGTCTTAACTCCAGAATCAGAAACATGAGTTGACTGCGTTGTTTGACTTTGAGAAGTTTGGATTGTCTTCATAACAACAGCATCAGAGGTTTCTCCTTGTATCACTTTGTCACCACCATCATCTCCAGTATCATCATCATTATTTCTTAATACTAGATCAGGTGTACATTTTGTCTGAATAACCTTCTCCCCCTTTTTGACATCAGGATTTGACAATAATTGCAAAATTAAGGAAAGAGAGGCTTGAATTTCAGTTACCTTAGTATCCAGAGAATCAATTCTTTGATTGATTGAGGTTTGTTCTGAAACAACAGATTTCACTTGGGATTCCACTACCCTTAGTTGTAAAGTAGTAGGCACCTTTGTAAAATTATTAAAGATATCAGTCCTCACTTTTTCAGTTGAACCCTTGATAGAATCAATCTCACTTTTCAGGCTTTTGGATAACAGAGTAGTAGCCTTCAGATGATTCTTCAAGTCTTGATTCTCTATAGATTTCACTGCATTATAGGCATGTTCAATAGCAGAAGAAAAACTGATAGATTCATCAGATTGGTGCCATGAATTGTTCCATTCATTCTGTCTAAATGCCTCTGCATGATCAAAGGAAGGAGTAGAAAAATCTTGTCTTTGATCTTTCCCAGTGAAAGCATTGCTAGCCATATATGTACTTGATGAACCAAAATTAGTTCCAAGACTAATTTTGAGTGCTGTAGCAAGCTGTTCCTTCTCTTTTCGATTCTCATTATCATCATCACTATCATCAGAAGTATCATCAGCAGTATCATGAGTAATATCAGGATCAGGAATAGCAATACCTTTCAGTTTATCCTGTGGTTCTGAGATAGGATGATCCATTGGTCTTGAACGAAGTGGCTGTATCAAAATAGGTTCATTATCAGGAGCACCACTAGCGTCAGGATGAACATCGTCAGGATTTGATATGCTTGCATCAGTATTTGCTACCAATGGTTCTTGTGGAGCTTGAGGTTCAGAAGCTGCTTCAACACTTTGAGTTAAAGGTTCTTGTGTGCTTCCCTCATTGACAATGTTCTCGACCAATCTTTCAACAGAAGCTGTTGCTTTGCCTGCATCTTCACTTTGAGAATATGGTTCTTGTGTAGCTGGAATGTTGATGTCTTCATTCTCCCTTTGAGAAAATGGTTCTTGTGTGACCATTCCACTAGCTAAGCCTTCACCCAAACTTTGATTGAGTGGTTCTTGTGTGGCAGGATCAACAGTAGCTGCTGAATTACTCTGAAATTCAGGTTCTTGTGGGCTTGATCCTTTCAGCTTCTTCTGTCTCTGATAGACTAACTCTTCTGCATTCCTCTTTTTCTTTGATGTAGGTGTAAGACCAACCAAGGAAGCAATTGTAGAAACCTTCTCCCAAGAAATTTCTCTAATCTGAGATGGAGAGGCTGGAGAGTCTGATAGAGAGACAACTTTTGTTGTTGCATCAGGAATACTAACATCAGTATTTGCTAGAGCATCAGGAGTAGATGACTCATCAGGATTTGATGTCTGAATATCAGTATCCTTCATTTGCACTGTCAAAGGAATATGATACCTGCTCTTTGATAATTTCCTTGTCTTTTGTGGGTTTGATGAAGGTACCACAGCTTTAGTAGCAGTATCAGCAACTTCCTTGTTCACATTCATCACAGAGGATATAGGTAAGTCATCCTCTGAATCACTTTCATCAATCAACCTTAACTTCCTTTTCACAGGAACATTCTTAACAACCTTATCAGCTTTCTTCACCAGGACCCCTTGTACACCCCCTTGTATCTTCTTTTTAGTGAGTGGTGTAGAGGAAAAATCCTTTGAACCTGATTGCCTTCCAGACACATCAGTTCTAGCTGATTTCTTTGATTTTACAACTAAAGTCTTTTGAGAGACAGTAGAGGTGGTTGTTAACTGTTTAGACTGTTTAGGTTGCATGCTTGTGTCAGGAACAAGGTGGGTTGGGCCTTGCCCCATAGCATTAGAAAGTAGTCCATAACGAGTAGGCATTTTCTGATGTAAGAAAAACCTAACCTCATTAGGAATAAAAGCATTTCCTATGAAACCATTTGCCTTATCACTGTTGACTAAGGACTTAACATTATTCTCAGTAATTCTACAGATTGGTAGAACTACATCATCCTCAAAAACAACATTAGGACATAAGTGATTAAATATCAACTGTAAAAATCTAAGAAAACAGACAGAACCCAATATATCTGATTTCCTATCACTTAAAGCTTTTAAGATAAAAGATCCATAATCAAACACTGTAGAATGGATAAGAGAGTACCCAATTTTAAGAGATCCTGATGGAAGAGCATCAAAATTTGATGTCTTGTTCAGGAAACAGCGGCTGATTGTATCAAAGAAGAAATTCCATTCCTTCTTAAGCTTTGTCCTGAAGAGATTTCCATATCTCTTTACTTCACCATTGTAGCCCAACTTTGTAAAAAACTCAAAAAGAGTAGAATCCGAAACATTAGCAGGAATAGCATCACCAAGAACGGGTAAATGCAGGGCTGCCTCCACAATTGTAGGAGTCAAATAGTGAGTAGTTTCATTATATTCAAAACTCATCAAGATTGTATCAGAATGCCCTTTATCAAAAGTAACTGAGTTCCACACCTGCATTACAGACTTAAAAGAAACACTAGCAGGTTCTGTTAAAGCAAACTTCAATGGGCTTGAAGCTAGAAAATCTTGAATGATATGAAACTCATTGGGTAAATCTTGATGATTTAGAATAGCCACAAAATTGTTAGTGGCAAATGTAACACCACTAATCACTGTCTGTTTGTTCATGAATGATGAAGATGTCATTGTAATGCTTTTGAAAACTCGAGAATTAAGATTTGAAGCAATTAGGGTATGAAAGCACAGAGAGAGATAGAAAACGAAAAACTGATGATAAGAGAGTAATTAACGATGTAGACCAATGAAAAGTATTTTGTTAAAACAAAATATTACTCTCAAAGACAGGTGGCAAAATATGATTTGTGCACAAAGAATTAGTGGACAGATTACGTGTGTCATTTAAATAAATCTGCACCGCCTTTTATGTGTATGTATTGATATATCTATAATAGTGCAACACACGCGCGCATACAGTTGTCCTACTAAAACTCAACCGTCCATCAGCAGATACTGACGAAAAATTAGGCACAAATTAAGTAATGAAATACTGACCTGTACATCAGGATTGACCAGTTGACTTCCTGTCAGGATTGAGTCCTATCAGGATTTGATCAAAGATACATACCTTTCTGAATAACCATCAGGGTTTGACAGTTATCAGGATTTCCTCTCTGTAGCTTTTCCTCAGAAATTCTCAAAATTCATCATTCCAAGTTCATTCACCAATTTATTGAAAGTAGCTTCAGGTAGTGGCTTGGTGAATATATCAGCTAGTTGTTGATCAGTAGGAACAAAGTAAAGTTCAATTGTTCCTTCCAGAACCTGTTCTCTTATAAAGTGATATCTGATACTTATGTGTTTAGTAAGAGAATGCTGAACTGGATTTCCTTTCATTGCAATAGCACTTTGGTTATCACAATAAATAGGGATTTTTGAGTATGACAGGCCATAATCTAACAACTGATTTCTCATCCACATTATCTGAGCACAACAACTTCCTGCAGCAATATACTCAGCTTCTGCAGTTGAAGTGGAAATAGATTTCTGCTTTTTACTGAACCATGAAACTAGTCTTCCACCCAAAAACTGACAACTTCCTGAAGTACTTTTCATGTCTATTTTGCATCCTGCAAAATCATCATCTGAATAACCACACACCCCAAAATCTGATTCCCTTGCATACCAAAGGCCAAGTGAAGGAGTGCCTTTGAGATATCTGAAAATTCTTTTGACTGCAATCAGATGTGGTTCTCTAGGTTTTGCTTGAAATCTTGCACATAGACAGGTTGCAAACATGATATCTGGTCTACTGGCAGTGAGATACAATAAAGAGCCAATCATTCCTCTGTAGTGAGTTACATCTACCTCTTCACCTTGATCAGGATCAAGTTTGGTAGCTGTAGCTATGGGAGTTGAAGCAGGAGTACTGTCTTGCATGTTAAACCTTGTCAGTAAATTCCTTGTGTATTTAGACTGATTAATAAAAATCCCTTCATCAGTCTGTTTAACTTGAAGACCCAGAAAGTAACTCATTTCTCCCATCATGCTCATTTGATATCTTGACTGCATAAGCTTGGAAAACTTTTCACACAGCTTATTGTTTGTTGACCCAAAAATGATATCATCAACATAAATCTGAACTAACAGCAACTCCTTACCATGATTCAAATAAAATAGAGTTTTATCAATTGCACCTCTTTTGAATCCACTTTCCAGTAAGAATTGAGCTAAAGTTTCATACCATGCTCTTGGAGCTTGCTTTAGTCCATAAAGTGCCTTATCCAGTCTGTAGACATGATCTGGATATTTAGGATCAATGAAACCAGGAGGTTGTTCAACATAAACTTCTTCCTCCAGTTCACCATTTAAGAAAGCACTTTTAACATCCATCTGGAAAACCTTGAATTTCTTATGTGCTGCATAAGCAAGAAATATCCTGATGGCTTCTAGTCTTGCAACAGGAGCAAAAGTTTCATCATAGTCAATTCCCTCTTGTTGGGAATACCCCTTTGCAACTAGTCTAGCTTTATTTCTGATAATGACTCCATCAGAATCAGTCTTGTTCTTGAAAATCCACTTTGTACCAACAATTGATCTATTCTTTGGTCTTGGTACCAGTTTCCAGACTTCATTCCTTTCAAATTCATTCAGTTCTTCTTGCATTGCAGTAACCCAATCAGCATCTTTAAGTGCATCTTCAACTTTCTTAGGCTCCTCCTTGGATAGAAAGTTATTATATAAACATTCATTCTGAGTTGCACTTCTTGTTTGAACACCTGCATAAGGATCTCCAATTATCAAATCAGGAGAATGATCTTTTGTCCATTTCCTTGCTGGTGTCAAATTGTTTCTTGAAGTAGATGCTCCCCCTGGATTGGTGTTATCTTGATTGAAAGAATTTGATTGATTTGAAGCTCTCCCTGAATTATTGTTATGCCCTCCTGATGTGTTATCAGGATCTTCACTTGAATCAGTATCTGAAGAATTTTGTCCTGATGATTGAGTTGACTCTGAACTTGTAGTTGAATGCCGTTGCTCCCCCTCAACATTAGCACTACTAGTTGTATCACTGTTGTTTGCATCATCAGTATTAGCATCATCAGTACCTGGTGAGTCATCAGGATTTGGTGACCCATCAGTATCTGATGAATTGACAGGATCTGATTCAATTTCTTCAGGTTCCTTGGAAGCTTCATTTTCAAATAACAATCTATCATGCGAGTCTTCAATGATTCCAGTTATCTTCTTATCATCAAAAGATACATGAATTGACTCCATGACAGTTCTTGTTCTCAAATTAAAAACTCTGAAGGCTCTTGATGTAGGATAACCTATGAATATTCCTTCATCAGCCTTTGTTTCAAATTTCCCTAGCTGTTCAGGATGAGTTCTGAGAACAAAACATTTACAGCCAAACACATGCAAATGCTTCAGACTTGGTTTCTTCTCCTTGAGTGACTGATAAGGAGTGACACCATGCCTGTTTATCAATGTGAGATTTTGTGTATAGCATGCTGTGTTGACTGCTTCTGCCCAGAAATATGTAGGTAATTTAGCTTCTTCCAACATAGTTCTGCCAGCTTCAATAAGAGTTCTATTCTTCCTTTCTACTACTCCATTTTGCTGAGGTGTGCCAGGAGCAGAGAATTGTTGAATGATTCCTTTGTATTTGCAGAACTCTTCCATCTTTGAATTCTTAAATTCAGTACCATTATCACTTCTCAGAATCTTGACTTTGTACTTTGTGGTTGTCTCAATCATCCTCACATGATCCAACAGAACTTCAGGAGTTTCATCTTTTCTGTGCAGAAAATACACCCAGGTGAATCTAGAATATTCATCAACAATTACAAGAGTGTACCTTTTCTTACTGATGGACATGATGTTGACTGGACCAAACAGATCAAGATGTAGCATGTGATATGGTTCTTCAATAGAGGATTCTGATTTACTCTGGAATGATGTCCTTCTTTGTTTTGCTTTTTGGTATGCATCACAGAGTCCATCAGGTGTATATAAGACATTAGGTAATCCTCTTACTAACTCTTTCTTAACCAACTCATTGATGTTGCTGAAGTTGAGATGAGAAAGCTTCTTGTGCCAATTCCAACTTTCATCTACTGAAGCTTTACTGATGAAACATGTAGGGGAGCCATCAGTAACTGAGAGAATGTTGGCTTTATATATGTTACCATGCCTGTAGCCAGTTAGTGCTATCTTTCCTGTTGCTTTACTGACTACTTCACAATGTGTGGAATAGAAATTGACAGGATAACCTCTGTCAGTGATTTGACTAATACTCAACAAGTTGTGTTTTAGTCCCTTCACTAGAGCTACTTTTTCAATGATGACATTTCCAATGATTATATTGCCATATCCCAAGGTTTGTCCAATGTTGCCATCTCCATAAGACACAGTTGGGCCAGCTTTTTCCTCATATTCTGATAACAGGGCTTTGTTTCCAGTCATGTGCACAGGACATCCACTATCCATGACTAACACATTTTTCCTTTTACCCTGCATCAGAATAGTAAAACACTAGTCAGAATGTTTAGGAACCCACACTTGTTGGATTCCTTGTTCATGCATTTTATTAAATTTAACAGCAGAAGACTTTTTGACTTTAGCAGTCCTGACAGGATTTACTCCATCAGGATTTGCTTTGTCAGTATCAGTATTAACAAAAGCATGCTTCACTATGACATTTTCAGTTCTATCAGACTTTGTACTACTTTCAAACTTAGGCAATGGATCATAAAAGTTATAGTACAAATCATGATACTCTTTACATGTATAAATAGAATGCCATAGACTACCACAATGAAAACAGGAATTCTGTGGTTTGTAAAATACTGATTTATTACTAACATCAGACTTAGGAATTTCAGCAATTTTCTTCTTACTCTTTTTACAATCAATAGCAAGATGATTAGAGTTACCACAATTAAAACAACACTTTCTAGGTGCATTTGGGATATATTTATAACCATTCTCTTTATTGATCCCAACTTTACCATTCCTGTTTCTCTTAACAGCAGCTTCCTTTTTCTTATCTGTAACCTCACAGATTTTATCTTTAAGCTGTTTCTGAGACAATAGACCTAGATTCTTAGTGACTTTGTTCATGACAGGTTTAGACTTTATAATTTTAATTCCTTGAGTAGAAGAAGATCCCTTTTCAAAAGTAGAATTGGAATCCTTACCAAAAACAAAATTAACAGGTGTAATCTTAGATTTGGTTGAGTCTATAACATGTCTATAGGTCTTTGGACTGACTGTCTCATCAATGACAATTTTCTCTTTCAATTTCTTATCTTCATCTGACTTATATCCTAGACACTCTTTCCAATTCTTAGAGGTATTAATCTCATGAAATTTCCTACCAGAGTCTGTCCAGGTTCTGATTTTCTCATTAGCATATTCAAGTTCTTTTTCAAGGGAAGTACATTTAGATGTCATCTCTAAGTGCATGTGTTTAGCATTATCACATTCTTTTTGTACTTCTTGCATACGAGAAAATTCAGCTTCTAATATCTCATTCCTCTTTCTAAGGTCAGACATCTCAGATAAGATTCTAGTATTCTCAGCAGTTTGACTTCTAAAGCTAATATGTAATGACTTTAGAAAATGTCTTAACTCAGAAGCATTATCAGTATCAAAATCAAAGATAGTATTTAGTACCTTATCATCAGGAGCAGCAGTTACATCAGCATTGGCCATTAATGCATAGTTGACTACCTCAGTATCAGATTCTGAGGAAGAGTCCATCCAATCCTTGCTTGATGTGATGAGTGCCTTTGTCTTGTTGCATTCAGAAGCAAAGTGACCCATACCATTACACTTGTAGCATCTAACCTTTGACTTGTCAAATTTGCTACCCTTGCTGTCCTTTTTGATATACTTGTCTTTGTCTGCTTTGAAGGTCTTTTTCTGAAAGTTGCCTTGTCTTCTATTCTTCCTGAACTTCATCCTTCTGAAGTTTCTGACAATCATAGCAACCATCTCTTCCATGTCTGAATCAGAAGATTCATCACCAGTATTGGCATCAGAATTGCCATCAGTATCTGATGAAGAGTCGTCAGGATCTGACTCAGCTACTCTTGCTTTCCTTCTAGAGACCTCCATAGCTTTTCCTTTTGATTTAGCTTCTACATTCAAAGCAATTGACTTTGCCTTGCTGCTTTTCTTGTTCTTTCTCTGTTGAACTTCAAGATCATGAGTTCTTAGCATCCCATAGATCTCATCAAGAGACACAATGTTCAGATCATTCTGGTCTCTAATGATTGAGGTCTGAGTATCCCATTCTTCAGGTAAAGCTCTAAGAAATTTGGTGTTTGAATCTTCAGTTTCATATACTTTGTCAACTAAGGATAAGCTGTTCAATAGTGTCAGAAATCTATCATATAGATCAGTCAGGCTCTCTTCAGGTCTTGCATCGAATTGTTCATATTCTTGAATCAAAAGAGCCCTTCTGTTTTTCTTAACAGATGCAGATCCCTGGCACTGAGTTTCCAAAGTATCCCAGATTTCTTTTGAAGACTTGCATGCAATCACTCTGTTTGACATGACAGCATCAAGGCTATTATGCAAGATATTCTTTATCTTTGGTTCCCTGAGTACATGAGATTTTTCTTCTGGAGTCCATTCAGCTTTAGCTTTGACCACATAATGTTCTGGTACTGTATCTGTTCGTTCTACGAACTTTGTTGGTATATATGGTCCATCACGAATCCTGTCCAAGTAGTCAGGATCCATAGCCTCCAAGTACATCAGCATCTTTACCCTCTATGTAGGATATTCTGATATATTTAAGATGGGGATCTTCATGCTTTCATACTTGGTTGTCGACATCTTTAGATCGTATCTGATTCAGAATTAAATCAGTTTGCTCTGATACCAATTGTTGCCCAGTAATAATCTATTGTAGAAGGGGGGTTGAATACAATAGAGTAAGATAATCGACTTCTTAATGTATATATCACAAATATGAAAAGAAAGATAACAGCTTTATTAAATCTGATATAAAACTGTTACAAACTCTCTCAAGAAATTCTGATGTTCTTGAGAGCTGCTAGTTTACAAAAACTCTCTCAAGAAATTCTGTTCTTAAGAGCTTCTCTTCGATTATGTTCTCTCTCTCATGAATACATAAATCGAAACCAAGACTGTGTTTATATAGTGCACACAGCTTCTCTATCAATAACAAGATAAGTCCTAATCAATAACAAAGATAGAAACATATCTTTAATCGATAGCTGCATTCTACAAACCAGGAACAAATAGAATAAACTTCCATGTTTATCTAGACTCCAAATATAACTTGAAGTAGGAATCCTGATCAGCTTCAAGTTCTGATGATCAATCCTGATCATAGTCTGAGTAGGAATCCTGATGATCAATAAGATACTGACGCTTGATCAAATACTGATGACCATGCAATACTGATGACGTCAGCAATCCTGATCAGTTGAGTCTAGCTCCTGACGATCATTGAATTCTGATCTAACACTTCAAAGCAAACACAATCGTTGCTAACTCCAAATCATGTGTAGGATACTTCTGTTCGTGGGGCCTCAACTGTCTTGACGCATAAGCAATAACCTTGTCATGTTGCATAAGTACGCAACCCAATTCTTTGTACGACGCATCACTATAGATTACGAATTGACCTTGATCGTCTAGTAACATCAATACTGGTGCCGTAGTTAGTCTCTTCTTTAGCTCTTGGAAGCTTTCTTCGCATTTATCGTTCCATATGAATTTCTCGCTTTTCCTTGTCAGCTTGGTCATTGGAGTAGCTATCTTTGCAAAATCTTGCACAAATCTCCGGTAGTATCCGGCTATGTTAGGCCGAATACACAATATAATCAAGTATGTATGAGAATAACAATCAAGAACACTGTTTATAAATCAACAAAACTGAATTATATTAAATAATTCTCTCTTAGTGATGTTAAAGAATCACAAAGAGCTACTAGGTTACAAGAATAATATTTTCAATAATCGCATCCCTTCTAGGGATAACCTATCTGTGTTTATATAATACACAGCTACATACAATCCATCTCTAATTGATATTCCTATAAGTTAGCTATACAATTCATATCAATTAAGGATTGCTTCAGTCTTCTATTCCGTCTCCTTAGCTGTATCAATATATTCTGCTTCTTTCCATCTTCAGAATATATTGCTTCTAGAATCTTCATGACATGCACCGACAGCTAAATCGACTTTCACCCTGTCAGACTTTAACAAACTCTGACCGGCTTCCATGTAAACTCTGATAAGTACTTCGGACTAAACTCTGAACAGTACCTGTTACTTAAACACTGATTAAACAAACATCAGCAATTATATCTAACAATCTCCCCCAACTTGTGCATAATAAAAATGTACAAGTTAAACAGATAATTGATGATGTCAAAACATATAACAAATGCAGTGTTTAATCATAACAGAGTTTAATTTTAACTTAGAACAGAAAACTTTAAAAACTTACAGTCAGACTTTATTTGATTTCTTGAATATCAGGCACTGTCCTGAGATAGTCTGTAAGTAATCTTCTCTCAGCTCTTTCCAGTTCAGCAATCATATTTTCCTTCAGCTCCTTAAGCTCTGGATCTCCTTCACCAGTTTGATATATGGCAGCTCTCAGAGAATAGATACTGTTTTTCCTCATTTCATTTCCAAGTTTTATATAGAAAGGCTTGTCAGACTCTAGATTAAATTCTAGAACTTTCATTTCCAGTGCAGTCCTGAACCTAGCACTATTCCTCTTCATCTCCACAATTTTTCCATAAGCATCTCTGTACTTAGGAATATATGCACTCGAGACTCCTCCTCCAAGCATTATCTTTGATCTAAGCATCCTTTCTCTGATAACTAAAGCAGCATCATGAGTACTTCTATTCTTGACTTTTAACAAATATAGAACATACTCCAATTCTTCATAAGATTTGAGATTGATGTCAGACTCTGTAACCTTGTAAACTCTTCCATCAGCCATGAAATACAGCAAAAACTCTTTCTTTAATACTTTATGAAATATCATCTGAACAGATTCTAGCATATCAAGACTCTCTTGAGTAATAATACCAGATACTGCCAGTGATGATTGATCTCCAGATCTATTGTTTATTCTCTTCTCCCTATGTGAACCTAAACCAGACTTATCAAAAGATTCTTTTCCAAGTACAGTCCTGGTTTGAGAAAAGTCCACAGGTTGAAGTGTCAGAGTTTCAGAGAGTACAGGTCTTCTAAAAGTACTTTGGAGTTGAGGTGCTAGTTGAGTTTGTACAACTTGAGCCTTGTCAGAGGTTGTCACAATTTTAGTAGAAACATCAACTTGAGCAGCGTCAGAGGTTGATCTAGCTTCAAAAACTTCAACTTGAGCTTTGTCAGAGGTTGAAAAATTCTTCATAGGTAACTGTCCTTCTTCTACCAGTTTACCCTTGCCTTTATCATTCTTTGCTATCATAGGCTTCCTTGAGTCTTGTATACTCTGTTGAGAAATTTCCTTGATGAAAATACCCTTTTCTTTCCTTCTAGGAACCTTGACAGCTTTCTTTTTGTAAGTACCATCCTCCATTTTCTTCTTGTGCTCTTCATTTATCATTCTTAATTCAGCATCATAATCCTCAACTGTTACCTCACCACCATGCTCTTCTAAAAACATTTTAGTAGCAATTTCCTCATCTGTGGTAGGCTTATCAGAGATGATCAAACTTTTGAGTTTTGAACCACTGGCAGAGTTTGATCTTCTATCAGAGTTTGATCTTGGTGGTCTTCTATCAGAATTTAATCTTAAACTCTTTCCATCTCCCTTGCTTCCACCATCATTACCATCATCCCTCCGTCTCAGAGTTTGAGTGTCTTTGCATTTGTCACTTGGTACACTCTCCCCCTTTTTGACATCATCAGAAAGTAGTACTGATGTCAACAACTCAATTGCAGTAGAAATTGAAGTCAGTTGGGCAGACATAGCAGTCTGGTTGTCCTCAACTTTCCCAAGCCTCTTCTGAATTTCATCAGAGTCCTTAGCTTGCTTCTTGAACATAGAATTGTAGTAGGATCTATCATTCTTCAGAGTAAGATTTCTCATACTAACTTCATTCCTCAAAGCAGTGACCTCCTTATGAGACTCATCAAATCTGTTGTGGAGAGATTTAATTTGAATCACAGTGGCCTTTAGACTAGTAAGAATATCAGGATTTGAAATTGTCTTCACAGAATCACCAAGAAAATCAGCAGCCCTCTGTGCTGAAAAGATACAATCTGCAGCTGCCCATCTTTTGTAGTACATTTCCTGAAAGTGCTCAGTAGTGGCTCGATTGACCTCTCTTTCTTCATCAGAGTTTACTCGAATATCAGATAACTCCTCTTGTGAATGAGCAGAACTATCATTATCATTATCATTCTCAGCTGTAGTCTCTGCAGGAACATTCTCAGCAGTAGTTTCAAAATTACTCTGTGCAGCTTCATCAATAACTTTCTCTGCTACAGGTTCTGGAATCTCAGAGTTTGCAGTTTGCATTAACTCTGTTTCTTTTGTTACAACCTCAACAACAGATTGTTGTAGAGCTTCAAGAATAATATCCTCAGAGATTAGCTTGTCATCAGCCTCTTGTACATTCTCTGCTACATCCTCCAAACTCTGATCAACTTCCTCACCTTGTTCAGAATTAGCATTGTTTACCGAAAGAACCTCTGTGTGAGAACCCACAGAGTCTTCAATCACTAAGGTGGCTTGATCAGCTGCCACATCCTCAGTATCACAAATACTGATACTAGGATGTGCATCTTGAATATCTTCATCAACAAAGAAATCCATTGGCCTAGCTTCATTATCAAAAACTCTGCTGTCAGAATGATCAGCAGCTTCCTCAACTACATCATCAGCCTTTGATATAGGAGCTTCTATCTCAAAATTCATCATGCCAGCATCAGCATTTACTCTATCCTCAGTAGGCACAGGAGTGTCAAAAATCTCCTCTTGAAGAACAACTTCAGGAGCTACATTCTCCATAGAAACTCTGTCCATATTGACAGCTTCATCCTCCTGTAACTCAACTTTAAGATTTTCAGCAACTGTTGAAGAAATATTCTCTGCACCAAAGAGATGTGCTGCTACTAATCTCCTCTTTCTCTGATGAAGAGTTTCATCATCAGTTTCACTCTCCTCATTAGTAGCATCAGACTTTGCCCTGTTGGCCCTTCTTTTCTTTAACCTTTTCTTCTGAGGCATATCATCAGTGTTTGATATCCCAGCTTCAGCAGTTGATGGATTCACCCTAGCAGATTTAACAGCCCTCAATTTAACCTTCTTTGACCTCTGTGATTGAGACACAGAAGGTCCAGCTTCAGCGTTTGCTAGTTGTTGTTGTTGTGAAATGATCAGGAATTGTTGCACAGACTCAGGCAACATCAAAACACCAACATCTCCTTTCTTGTTATCTTTATTAGTGAGATCAGAGAATATGCGTTTATGCAATTTAAACGAGAGAATGACATCATCCTCTAAGATCTCAACATCAGGACAACAAAAGTTGAATAACAATTGACAAAATCTAGAGAAATAAACAACATTCCTATTCTCTAGCATTTTCTCACCAATATTAGTTAAAACTAGCCTAGCAACATCAAAATTACCTCCATAAAGAAGAGAATACCCGATTTGCAGACTATCAGTGGGAATTGCATCCCAATTCGTGCACTTCTTCCTGAACGCCCTTGTGATGCAGTCGAAAAAGAAACTCCATTCCTTTCTCAAGAGCGGTCGCTTCAATTGACCAAGCTTTGTCAGTGGTCCAGAGTAGCCAATTTCTCTAATCATTCTAACCAACTCAGAATTGCCGACAGAGATTGTGAAAGCATTGAAATCCTCAAGGCCCAGAGCATCACGAACAGTTGTTGGAGTAACTATAAACTCTTCTCCTTGAAATTCAAAAATTATGGACGGAGACCCAGACTCTCCTCCATTATCATAAGTACCTGTCTGCCAGAAAGTCCTTATTTGAGATGCAGACAGCTTCAATGGTGCGGTGAGAGCAGTTCCAACATCAGAGTTTGACAAGAAATCCTGAATCAAATGAAACGCCTACGGTGCGTTCTCATTTGCCAAAGGAGCAGCATAGTTGTTTGGGACAAATTCTAACCCAGAAGCAGTAAACATTGTAGTAGCCATTAGAAAAGTCTTGAAGAAAGCAAGAAATAAGACAGAGAAAAATGTAGAATGGATGCAGTGAAAGTGTTTGATACAGTGTTTGTGAGTAAAAACTTATGAAAAGATGAAGTGTGTAAAAGAATGAACCGTTTATGTGTAGTAAGTTTAAATAATAACAGTGAAAATTAAAACTGAATCGTTTTAATCATTACTACACACAGCAGGCGTCTTTGAAAAATGTGTGAGTGGGACAGATGTCAAACATGTATTCGCTGACAGCTGTATATAACAACTTCCAATACACACGCGCAGTAAAAATAGCCATAATTACCGCTTTTCACACTGTTCAAAACACTCAACCTCTCTCTCCTCTGTTTAATACAAATATGAACCGTTTGTACTCATGCTCTTTCGAATTTCAAAACAAATGTCTAATCTCAAAATTATAAATTGTCTGAAACAAAGAAATTATTTTAACCATCAGAGATTAAAACAAAGTTACCTCGGCGTATTTCACACAATACATCAGTGTTTACCATTTGTCCTTCTTTGTCAATAAACTCTTTTCTCAAACTGTACAGGTGTGAATAAATGTGTGTGCTATAGCAGAGTTTACCGAAATCAATATTTAGATCATCTCAAAATGCATAAAATCCACAAACTTAAGCAGTAAAAACTGGTTGCCTAAACTCTCATGTAAAACATAAAATCTGATTTTTATATCTAAACTCTGTATTTTGATATCCTTTCATTTGGATATATCTTTTATTCTTCACCCCCTTTATATATATATATATATATATATATATATATATATTTTTTTTTTAATTTTTCCAGTAATCAGTGGTTGGCACTAGTCACCAAAAATCAAAGATTTTAGCCCTTATTTCATACAATAAGTTCCTGGATCTTCCTAGGCACAACATGATCTCAAAGGAATTTGTGCTCTTTTTGGCATCTTTTGATTTGAGGGTGAATTATTTACAATTAATAATCAGAGTTTAGACTTTTCATCAGTTAATGCAATTAATTTATGAGAGAAAATGCAAACAGCTAATACAGACTCAGTGTATAGGATGAATAAACTAAGAGATGCTATAAATACAGAGACAGTATCATGCTGTGTTAACTTCCTGCACATTTGAGATCAGAATCTATACAACTCTTAAGGATTCATAATTACTTACTGAGAATTATGCTTCATACAAATTTCTTCATCGGTCCATATGTTTCAGACATAATTACAATCAGAGTATAGCATTAGACTGTAACTATCAGAGTATGACCAACACTTTTATGACTAACAGAGTTTAGCATCAGAGTTTACTTTCAGAGTTTATGGCACTGGTACTCATAACAGTTAATACATGCAAGGAATCATGAGCATAAAAATCAAACATGTATAGTTTTTGAGTCTAACCCGTATCTCTAGTCAAAACCAGAGATCATTCCAAGTTCATTTACCAATCTTGTAAAAGTAGCTTCACTCAAAGGTTTGGTGAAGATATCTGCAAGTTGTTGGTCTGTAGACACAAAATGAAGCTCAATATCTCCTTCTTCCACATGTTCCCTGATAAAATGATACCTTATGCTGATGTGCTTGGTCATGGAATGCTGTACTGGGTTACCTGTCATAGCAATAGCACTTTGATTATCACAATAAATAGGTATTTTAGAGTACCTTAACCCATAATCCAGCAACTGATTCTTCATCCACAGAATCTGTGCACAACAGCTACCAGCAGCTATATACTTTGCTTCTGCAGTGGATGTGGAAATTGATTTCTGTTTCTTGCTATACCAAGAAACCAATCTGTCACCTAAGAATTGACAGCTTCTGTAAGATCCGGGAAAATTACTTGTTATTATATGATGTGAAATGAAATTTTAATTTCATATTAAGAGTTATTAAATGATTTATCTGTTTAAACGTGTTAAGTTATTCGTTAAATGATTGAATATGTGACAATGTGATGCTATGTGATATGTGTGGGGAATTTGAAACTATTTTGAAAAGGATGTTATACTATTTTATTTTATTATAATTATTGGAAAGAAAATTTGGATCGTTCCCAAATTATTCGGGCAATTGGTATATCGTTCGTACCAATATTTCATTCGTTAAAGTGGAAAGTATTCGAAAATATTCGTAATAGAAGTATTTTGGTTCGTATATCTATTATTAAACGATACTTGTAGTCATCTGTACTTTATGGATGATTATCGTCTCGTAAAACGTGTATTCTGCTTTATTAAAGATTTAAAGTGTTTTATCTGTTAAAATGTATTTAAATCGATCTATCGGATCAGTATCGATTCAAAAATGTCGTTTGGGGTATTATTTTCCGTTTAATATAAAAAGGCAAATCGTACTTTGTTTTTCGCATAATCAAAGCTTAATTACAGTTAAAAATCTAAAAACCCCTGAAACGTGTTCTTCGTGTTCTTGAGAATCAAACCAACTTTTGAAGGCGTTATCGGATTCCGATTTCGATGTTCTTGTAATCAAATCGAATCTCTCATCATCCTCTACCTAAATCCACCATCAAAATTCATGTGGGTATGATTTTCTGATCTTTCCGATTTTTGTCATTTAATTATTTTCGAATTTTTATATTTAAATTGGGGGTTTCTTTATTATTGATTGTTCTTGCTAATTGATGATATGAATGGATTGTGTGTGTTGTGCTGAGTGTTTTGATGATTTTTATTTGATTTTTAGAGCCTTGATTCGAGCTAATCGGAAATTTGAAGCTCGCCGGTTTTCTTTAAGTTTTGGCCGGACTTTTGATCCGTTGATGGGTTCTTGATTGTGTTCTAGCGGTTAGATAGATCGTTTCATTTAGAATCGATTCATATAATTAGTTTTCAGTTTGATGCTTGTTTTATGATGGCCGGAAAACGGAGCCACCACCGGCGGTCTTCGATTTTGGTACGATTAAGTCACGTTTCTGGCGTGTTTTTGACGGATTGTGAGAGCCCATAAGTTCCTCAGTGAAAGCCCTTTTGTTTGGTAACGTTTTTGGTCGATTTTGACTCGCCGGGAACTGGGTTCGGGCGGCCGGAATTCCGCCGGCGGCGGGTGTTCTTGGCAACCCGAATCCGTTCTTCATAACCCGTTTTCAAAACCCTACCGACCCGGTTTTGATTCTTCAAACCCTAATTTCGTTTTAGAAAACTGTTTCTGGATTTTTAATTTTTAAAATAATTCAAAAATGGTTTTGAAAATTCTAAAAATCATATCTTTAATTTAAAAATACATTTTTATTATTCCGAAAATTTTATAAATTCATAAATATTTATTTAAAGTCGAAAATTGATTAAACTTAATTATTTTAATTATTTTTAATTAATAATTAATTAATTTAATTAATTGATTAATTCTTTTAATCAGTTAATTCTTAAAAATTAATTATTAATTAGATTTAATTAATTAAAAATTCAGTTTAATTATTTTCAAACCTGTTTTATTATTTAAAAATAGTTTGAGCATTTAAAGAGTGTCAATTAATTTTATTAATTGATTTATTTTCATTTAAAATACTTATATTGGATTTAAAAATCCGATTTTTGATTTAAAAATTGTATGTGGCTTATTTAAATTCAAATAAGCTTTGTGTGATGTTTTAAAAAATAGTTATAAGTGCTATATGATGTGTACGAGTTGTGTAATGTGTTTTATAGTCCGTATATGCCCGTACTAGGGCTAGTGTCTGAGTTTTTAATATCATAAATTATACCGGACGTCCGATACGTGACCGGTTACTTGTTTAATTGTGTTATGTGAATAATGTGGATTATGTGAATTATCTGTTGTTGAGTCATGCATGCTAATAAATTGTGTGGAGACTTGTTTGAGTAATTGGTTGTGTCTAATGTTATCACGAGGGGTAGATAGGATAGAAATTTGTCGGTTATGTTAGAAAGTGAGATTTACGAGGCCGTTGACTTGAATGTTGACTTTTTATAGTATGGGGATTGTCGTCAAGCGAGTTACGTGGATTACTTATGTGGTTGATTGCGATTGGTCTATCAATTGAGATGTGGATGTTTATGCAACAGAGATATCGGTAAGTGCGTCGAAGTTAAGTTACGATCATTTATAATATGAGGATTATACGTTGAAGACTAAGTACCGTCTCATGTTTGACTATCGAGGCTGGCACGTGGATTCGAAATGGTAGAAGCAGACTAGTGGTATTCGCAAGAGCGTTAAAGCAAAGAAGGACGGAAGTCGAGAATCGTGCGATAAGACAGAATAAGGAGGGATCGTATTGTTTCAGCATTACGAAATAGCTAAGGACCAGAGGCAAGTGTTTATACCCTTGCTTATTAATTAAGGGATATTATCTTGAATTATTAGTATGCATGTTGAATGCTTATTACTGAATTTTCAAATGTTGATTTCTTTGCATTGAATTGCAAGTATGTTATTTAATCTCGTAAATTGACGAGTACTCTTTTATACCTTTTGAGTTTAGATTCATATTTTCATATTGATCGGAAAGATATACTTATTATATTGAAAAGCTTGAAGAGATAATTATGGGTCGTATACTAAGGCTTTCTTTTAAAAGACTTGATTTAAAAATGCTAAGTTGGAACCTTACCAACCCTAGATGAGCGAGAACTTGTGAACCCTATGAGGGAAAACTTATTCTAAAAATGCTGAAGTTGGGTTGCTTACCCTTCCAATATTCCATTTTTCACCTTGCACCTATGCAAACCTTGTTATCCTTTCTTGTTTTAAGCATTTATCTGATCCAGCCCCTGATTCAAATTCTATTACGTTGTGTATGAGTTGGTTTACTTCTTTCAAACGTGAGGCTTATCCGTTATAAGTATACGTTCGAGGGATCTAGACTAATTCTGTCAGAAGCCAGTAAACCCTTGTTTTTCTCTAACTATAAACTTACCTTGAATTTTCCTTAGACTTAAACTTGACTTTCTTGTCACTTACCAAATTGGTGAACTTTGACTAATTCTTCCACAATGTGTTAAATCATACTGTTGAGGCCATCTAGAGCCTGTTCTTTGAACCCTACTCTATATTAATCTAATAAAATTTCTGTTGACATCCTAATGCCTGTTTCATATCAGACTCGATCTTATTGAGCATGTTATTGTTTATTCTTCATTGCTATTCCAGTTGTTGCATCGATCTTGTCAATGTTTATTATGTTGTTACTTGTGATACGTATTCCCCATTGTTGTGTCGATCTCGTCGATACTAGATTATATTGCTATTCCTTATTGATTCTTCATATTTAACTATCTCCTGGAACGTGAGTTTCCAGCAATTGTTGTATTAAGGTCGTCGATTCTTCCGACACCTGATTGTCGAAGTAAGGTTGTCAATTGTACTGACACCTGACGTATAAATAATATAGAATTGGAATGTTTTTAAAAATGGACCAATTATTGGTCGATGTAATTAAGGCCCAGATTGGCCTAGGATCCAGTAGAGGACTATGACATGAGCTAGTCCGGGGTTGATGCGTGGCTGGCCAGCAGCACAACCTTTGTATTTGATAATTGTTAAAAATCCAATTCTAATATGAATTTTCATTTCTAGGATGAGTTACATCCATATACTTTGTACTTGTGAGATATGACCTGATTCTCAGGTTTATTCGTTGCGTGAAGTTGTTGGTTTGTTGATTATTAATAGTGGTTTCAATCTTGCTGAAATCGCTTACTCTTAATACATTCGGATTCCAAATAGTCGAAATCCACTTCCTTGATTCCATTGGCAGTCGTGAGATATCTATCTTGTTGAGTTTTATTCATACCGCATATCCAGTCGGTACCATGTTGAAGTCTTGAAGTGCGTTCTTTATTTCTTAACCGAGCGTGTTGGCTCATTCTTGCCCCTTGATTATTCTAACCTTCCAGAGTTGTTGATTTCGGAAAATGTTGTGAATAGATCTGTTATCTTAAAAAAATTAGTATTTTTATACAAACTATGGTCTTGAAGACATAAGAGTTATACTTATTTCATATTTCCTACATACTATTGTAGTTATTGTTGATTCGGTTGCCGTGACGACCAATATAAATCTTTTTTTTATGTTTTAAACTATTCAGCTGCGAGAAGCTAAATGAGATATTGTGATAAATTACCAAACTTGTTTTGAAAATATCAGAGATTACAAATGTGTAAGCCATAGGCTTGTTTATTTGAAAAATCCAAAGATTAATTTGGAACTTTATATTTTATATTTAATAATGCGCTTGCTGAGCAATTCATTCGCTCATACTTGTTTTATTTATATATATTTTAGCCTGCCGGAAAGAAGGTGTATTGGCGAGAGTTGTCCGCGTAGCTGATCAGAGATGGGGAAAGATATTAGCGTAAAGACGTTTTGATCCAGAGCATTGGAGCTAGTGAGAGGTTTCGTATATAGATGTTTTCTATTGATTAATATATTGTATAAGATTAGTTGCCTGGTATACTTCTTATCGAAGTTATACTAGTGTATTAGAATTTATGTAAAGAGAATGGTTGTAAAGAAGAAAGATTGTTGTAATGAATTTTTGGATTCTTGTTCCTAGCACTATAACCTTTAAAGATTCTTGGTAGAGTTGGGGTCACAGATATTATTATTATTGTGTTGATTTTATGTTGAACAGGTTGTTTGGATTAAGAGTGCAGTGTGACGACCAAATCCTTTGACCCCGGATTTGGGGGCGTTACAGTTGGTATCAGAGCAAGGGTTATAGTAAAACTAGAAACGAGAGTGTGTGGGAGTGTATATAGTTATATAAGGAACGTCAGAGCTCATTTAGAGTTCGTGTTGGACTATTGGATATAGTACCACTGAGTGAGTTAAGATAGAGGTACTCGATTAAGATGATTGTGCTGAGGTGGATAGAATTTCATACGATTGTAGATGTCTACGGCGGAATCTTCGAGGACTATTACGAGTCGACGACGACGTACGATATTGATAATCGAATGACGTGGAAAAGAAGGGCTGGAATCGAATAACGTGGAGAAGAAGGGCTGAAATCGAATAACGAGCTATCGAGGGAGTCGACGGAGGAGTCATGTGTGAAGACCCTGGTAATACCCTCCCATCCTAATGAAATATTTGACATTTCTTTAAGCGAAACTTGTGTTGGTAAATATATTCCACCTTTTGACTCTGTACTTGATACTTTTGATCAATCATGATTGCAATTGCATCAGAGGTTGTTGTGACATCTATTTCAATTTGTGAAGCCTGTTGAAAATATGTTATTTAAATTCCAACTCCTTCATTCTTCCGGAGTGGATAACTCTAATTGTGATGTAACACTATTTGTTGATACTTCCTTTCTGGTTGTTCTTCTTTTCTGAAATAACACCTTTGGAATCTATTCAATTTCAATCCAAGATGTGTATTTGGGAATTCTTATCGAAAGGCCCTGATTGTTATTCTGACTCTAAATTTCTTTCGTATTTCTCTACTCCAACTGAGATAAACAACCCTATTTATAGGGGACACAAGGACTATCTGTCTATGTGATAGAAGTCTGACGGGACGCCGTCACTTGTGTGTTGTGAAATACAAGAAGGCTAATTACCTTTAGTACTGTCTTAATAGAGACACACAACATTGAGTTCATGTGATCAAATTGATCTCTCAGTGATTCTTTCACTTCCAATAATGTCTGTTTTGGAATATACAGATTTGGTAACCCCAATTGTGGGACATTTGCTACGATATAGAATCTTTTCACTTCAAACTATCATGAACTTCTTATTTCAAATAATCTGGGAGGTATACCACTAGGGTGAACTGAAATTTACCCTACCATAATGAACGAAGAATTTGCGATTGAATTACCACAAGCGAAAGCGGATTGCGATGCGATTAGAATACTAGTAACATATAACGGGGCCAGTTGTTCTCTTTCTATCGATTAACGTTACGATGTGGAAAAGGTGAAGTTAGATAATTCAAGAGTTGATTGGAAATTGGGGAAAATGTGTAATTGTGCTGATGTTATCCCAGGTTGTGGAAAATGGACATAATAGATTTTTGTCCCAATGAGAAGAACTTTTAAGAATGGATGATAGGCTAATAATGGAGAATGAGTTAATCTTTGAGTATTTCAGGATTGTATGATATGGTTGCAAGTCTTTTGCTCACGATAGTTAAGGTAGATTTTACCAGTCAATGTGGATGTATAGAATGATAATCAAGACGATGTCGAGTTGATCAAGCTGTTTGGGAAATGAGATGGAACCATGGAAAAGGTGTCATGAGTGTTACTGTGAAGATAGGAAAAGAAAATGAAGAGGTGTTAATAAGGATTTAAAGACAATGGATGAGGTAATGAAGGGTTGTTTTCAGCTGAAGAGTTAATTGGCATGAAAGGTATGTGATTGTTGAAAGCAGTTGTTAGATATATTGGAAATAGGTAGAGTTGACCCAAGAACGTGGATGGCTGATAGTATGAGTAGTAAAGGAGAGAATTGAGATGTAAATATCTTCGGTAAAAGGATTAGAAAGGATGAAGTTTTAAGGTTATGATAACAAGAGATTAATTAAAAGAAATGACGGACATAAGGATTCAACCAGGATTGATTAAAGAGAAAGGGCTACATAAAGGAAAGAGTTATGGAAATAGAAAAGGATTCAATTATAGGAGGGAACGAGAAAGTATAAAGAATAAGAAGGAAATGCAAGGATATATATGAGGGGTTTCAAAAGGGATACCAGTGTTGGTGAATATCTAAGTACTTGAGGTGTTGGAAAATGAAGACAAAATAACAGAGGTATAGTAGACGACTACAACTAAAGAGATTCCTGAATGGAGACGAAGACATGTTGAGATAAACTGTGGGATGGAGTTGCTAAGGCTTAGAGCTTATCGTGATGTTATTTGGGTTATTATTGACCGCTTAATAAGAGATAATAGTACGGAATGGAATGACGAGTTCAATTGTATTTGACAGAGATCCGCGACGTAATTGAAGAATTCAGACAGACTATGGTTGTGTACTAAATTTTGAAGGTAATTGGGAGGATCGTTTACAGATGGTTAGATTTCCTTACGACAACAGTTACTATGACGATTTTGAAATGCTACCTTACGACGATTTATTGAGTGTTGGGAAAGTGCGTATAAGTTTGCTTGCCACCCCGTGAGTGGTATATTCATAGTGTATTTCGTAGAATATGAACCTATAGAGATCTTGTTAAATTGTTCTATGTTGAATAACCGATTGAGATATGGAGTCAGTATGAGAGAGTGATAAGTAATAGAGGAGTCAAATTAGTATGAGTATGAGGAGAAATCCTAAGGTTGAAAAGTCAACCTAGGAATTTGAGAATGAGATGTTGGAAAATATCCACCTATGTTTGCGCGAGCTGATTCTGAGGACAGAATCCTGTTAAGGGGGGAAGGATGTAAGATCCGGGAAAATTACGTGTTATTATATGATGTGAAATGAAATTTTAATTTCATATTAAGAGTTATTAAATGATTTATCTGTTTAAACGTGTTAAGTTATTCGTTAAATGATTGAATATGTGACAATGTGATGCTATGTGATATGTGTGGGGAATTTGAAACTATTTTGAAAAGGATGTTATACTATTTTATTTTATTATAATTATTGGAAAGAAAATTTGGATCGTTCCCAAATTATTCGGGCAATTGGTATATCGTTCGTACCAATATTTCATTCGTTAAAGTGGAAAGTATTCGAAAATATTCGTAATAGAAGTATTTTGGTTCGTATATCTATTATTAAACGATACTTGTAGTCATCTGTACTTTATGGATGATTATCGTCTCGTAAAACGTGTATTCTGCTTTATTAAAGATTTAAAGTGTTTTATCTGTTAAAATGTATTTAAATCGATCTATCGGATCAGTATCGATTCAAAAATGTCGTTTGGGGTATTATTTTCCGTTTAATATAAAAAGGCAAATCGTACTTTGTTTTTCGCATAATCAAAGCTTAATTACAGTTAAAAATCTAAAAACCCCTGAAACGTGTTCTTCGTGTTCTTGAGAATCAAACCAACTTTTGAAGGCGTTATCGGATTCCGATTTCGATGTTCTTGTAATCAAATCGAATCTCTCATCATCCTCTACCTAAATCCACCATCAAAATTCATGTGGGTATGATTTTCTGATCTTTCCGATTTTTGTCATTTAATTATTTTCGAATTTTTATATTTAAATTGGGGGTTTCTTTATTATTGATTGTTCTTGCTAATTGATGATATGAATGGATTGTGTGTGTTGTGCTGAGTGTTTTGATGATTTTTATTTGATTTTTAGAGCCTTGATTCGAGCTAATCGGAAATTTGAAGCTCGCCGGTTTTCTTTAAGTTTTGGCCGGACTTTTGATCCGTTGATGGGTTCTTGATTGTGTTCTAGCGGTTAGATAGATCGTTTCATTTAGAATCGATTCATATAATTAGTTTTCAGTTTGATGCTTGTTTTATGATGGCCGGAAAACGGAGCCACCACCGGCGGTCTTCGATTTTGGTACGATTAAGTCACGTTTCTGGCGTGTTTTTGACGGATTGTGAGAGCCCATAAGTTCCTCAGTGAAAGCCCTTTTGTTTGGTAACGTTTTTGGTCGATTTTGACTCGCCGGGAACTGGGTTCGGGCGGCCGGAATTCCGCCGGCGGCGGGTGTTCTTGGCAACCCGAATCCGTTCTTCATAACCCGTTTTCAAAACCCTACCGACCCGGTTTTGATTCTTCAAATCCTAATTTCGTTTTAGAAAACTGTTTCTGGATTTTTAATTTTTAAAATAATTCAAAAATGGTTTTGAAAATTCTAAAAATCATATCTTTAATTTAAAAATACATTTTTATTATTCCGAAAATTTTATAAATTCATAAATATTTATTTAAAGTCGAAAATTGATTAAACTTAATTATTTTAATTATTTTTAATTAATAATTAATTAATTTAATTAATTGATTAATTCTTTTAATCAGTTAATTCTTAAAAATTAATTATTAATTAGATTTAATTAATTAAAAATTCAGTTTAATTATTTTCAAACCTGTTTTATTATTTAAAAATAGTTTGAGCATTTAAAGAGTGTCAATTAATTTTATTAATTGATTTATTTTCATTTAAAATACTTATATTGGATTTAAAAATCCGATTTTTGATTTAAAAATTGTATGTGGCTTATTTAAATTCAAATAAGCTTTGTGTGATGTTTTAAAAAATAGTTATAAGTGCTATATGATGTGTACGAGTTGTGTAATGTGTTTTATAGTCCGTATATGCCCGTACTAGGGCTAGTGTCTGAGTTTTTAATATCATAAATTATACCGGACGTCCGATACGTGACCGGTTACTTGTTTAATTGTGTTATGTGAATAATGTGGATTATGTGAATTATCTGTTGTTGAGTCATGCATGCTAATAAATTGTGTGGAGACTTGTTTGAGTAATTGGTTGTGTCTAATGTTATCACGAGGGGTAGATAGGATAGAAATTTGTCGGTTATGTTAGAAAGTGAGATTTACGAGGCCGTTGACTTGAATGTTGACTTTTTATAGTATGGGGATTGTCGTCAAGCGAGTTACGTGGATTACTTATGTGGTTGATTGCGATTGGTCTATCAATTGAGATGTGGATGTTTATGCAACAGAGATATCGGTAAGTGCGTCGAAGTTAAGTTACGATCATTTATAATATGAGGATTATACGTTGAAGACTAAGTACCGTCTCATGTTTGACTATCGAGGCTGGCACGTGGATTCGAAATGGTAGAAGCAGACTAGTGGTATTCGCAAGAGCGTTAAAGCAAAGAAGGACGGAAGTCGAGAATCGTGCGATAAGACAGAATAAGGAGGGATCGTATTGTTTCAGCATTACGAAATAGCTAAGGACCAGAGGCAAGTGTTTATACCCTTGCTTATTAATTAAGGGATATTATCTTGAATTATTAGTATGCATGTTGAATGCTTATTACTGAATTTTCAAATGTTGATTTCTTTGCATTGAATTGCAAGTATGTTATTTAATCTCGTAAATTGACGAGTACTCTTTTATACCTTTTGAGTTTAGATTCATATTTTCATATTGATCGGAAAGATATACTTATTATATTGAAAAGCTTGAAGAGATAATTATGGGCCGTATACTAAGGCTTTCTTTTAAAAGACTTGATTTAAAAATGCTAAGTTGGAACCTTACCAACCCTAGATGAGCGAGAACTTGTGAACCCTATGAGGGAAAACTTATTCCAAAATTCTGAAGTTGGGTTGCTTACCCTTCCAATATTCCATTTTTCACCTTGCACCTATGCAAACCTTGTTATCCTTTCTTGTTTTAAGCATTTATCTGATCCAGCCCCTGATTCAAATTCTATTACGTTGTGTATGAGTTGGTTTACTTCTTTCAAACGTGAGGCTTATCCGTTATAAGTATACGTTCGAGGGATCTAGACTAATTCTGTCAGAAGCCAGTAAACCCTTGTTTTTCTCTAACTATAAACTTACCTTGAATTTTCCTTAGACTTAAACTTGACTTTCTTGTCACTTACCAAATTGGTGAACTTTGACTAATTCTTCCACAATGTGTTAAATCATACTGTTGAGGCCATCTAGAGCCTGTTCTTTGAACCCTACTCTATATTAATCTAATAAAATTTCTGTTGACATCCTAATGCCTGTTTCATATCAGACTCGATCTTATTGAGCATGTTATTGTTTATTCTTCATTGCTATTCCAGTTGTTGCATCGATCTTGTCAATGTTTATTATGTTGTTACTTGTGATACGTATTCCCCATTGTTGTGTCGATCTCGTCGATACTAGATTATATTGCTATTCCTTATTGATTCTTCATATTTAACTATCTCCTGGAACGTGAGTTTCCAGCAATTGTTGTATTAAGGTCGTCGATTCTTCCGACACCTGATTGTCGAAGTAAGGTTGTCAATTGTACTGACACCTGACGTATAAATAATATAGAATTGGAATGTTTTTAAAAATGGACCAATTATTGGTCGATGTAATTAAGGCCCAGATTGGCCTAGGATCCAGTAGAGGACTATGACATGAGCTAGTCCGGGGTTGATGCGTGGCTGGCCAGCAGCACAACCTTTGTATTTGATAATTGTTAAAAATCCAATTCTAATATGAATTTTCATTTCTAGGATGAGTTACATCCATATACTTTGTACTTGTGAGATATGACCTGATTCTCAGGTTTATTCGTTGCGTGAAGTTGTTGGTTTGTTGATTATTAATAGTGGTTTCAATCTTGCTGAAATCGCTTACTCTTAATACATTCGGATTCCAAATAGTCGAAATCCACTTCCTTGATTCCATTGGCAGTCGTGAGATATCTATCTTGTTGAGTTTTATTCATACCGCATATCCAGTCGGTACCATGTTGAAGTCTTGAAGTGCGTTCTTTATTTCTTAACCGAGCGTGTTGGCTCATTCTTGCCCCTTGATTATTCTAACCTTCCAGAGTTGTTGATTTCGGAAAATGTTGTGAATAGATCTGTTATCTTAAAAAAATTAGTATTTTTATACAAACTATGGTCTTGAAGACATAAGAGTTATACTTATTTCATATTTCCTACATACTATTGTAGTTATTGTTGATTCGGTTGCCGTGACGACCAATATAAATCTTTTTTTTATGTTTTAAACTATTCAGCTGCGAGAAGCTAAATGAGATATTGTGATAAATTACCAAACTTGTTTTGAAAATATCAGAGATTACAAATGTGTAAGCCATAGGCTTGTTTATTTGAAAAATCCAAAGATTAATTTGGAACTTTATATTTTATATTTAATAATGCGCTTGCTGAGCAATTCATTCGCTCATACTTGTTTTATTTATATATATTTTAGCCTGCCGGAAAGAAGGTGTATTGGCGAGAGTTGTCCGCGTAGCTGATCAGAGATGGGGAAAGATATTAGCGTAAAGACGTTTTGATCCAGAGCATTGGAGCTAGTGAGAGGTTTCGTATATAGATGTTTTCTATTGATTAATATATTGTATAAGATTAGTTGCCTGGTATACTTCTTATCGAAGTTATACTAGTGTATTAGAATTTATGTAAAGAGAATGGTTGTAAAGAAGAAAGATTGTTGTAATGAATTTTTGGATTCTTGTTCCTAGCACTATAACCTTTAAAGATTCTTGGTAGAGTTGGGGTCACAGATATTATTATTATTGTGTTGATTTTATGTTGAACAGGTTGTTTGGATTAAGAGTGCAGTGTGACGACCAAATCCTTTGACCCCGGATTTGGGGGCGTTACAGCTTCCACTTGTACTTTTTCTGTCTATCTTACAGCCTGCAAAATCTGCATCAGAGTAACCAATTAGCTTAAACTCTGATTCTCTAGGATACCACAAACCCAAGGTTATGGTTCCTTTGAGATATTTGAAGATCCTTTTTACAGCTGTTAGATGAGGCTCTCTGGGATCTGCTTGAAATCTTGCACAAAGACATGTGGCATACATGATATCAGGTCTACTTGCTGTGAGATACAGAAGAGACCCTATCATGCCTCTATAGGTTGTCATATCCACTGTAGCACCTTTGTCTTTGTCTAGCTTTGTTGCTGTAGCCATGGGAGTTGTAGCAGATGAACTATCAAGCATACCAAATTTATTTAGAAGATTTCTGGTATACTTTGCTTGATTGATAAAAATCCCATCATCTGTTTGCTTGACCTGTAAGCCTAGAAAATAACTAAGCTCTCCCATCATGCTCATTTGATACCTGGACTGCATAAGCTTTGCAAACTTCTTACAAAGTTTGTCATTAGTAGATCCAAAAATAATATCATCTACATAAATTTGAACTAAAAGCAAATCATCACCAGTATTAAAATAAAACAAAGTTTTATCAATTGTACCTCTTGTGAACCCACTTTCTAAAAGAAATTGAGCAAGAGTTTCATACCATGCTCTTGGTGCTTTCTTTAGTCCATACAATGCCTTGTCAAGCCTATAGACATAATCTGGATGTTTGGAATCTACAAATCCTGGTGGTTGTTCAACAAACACTTCTTCTTCAAGCTTTCCATTGAGAAAAGCACTTTTCACATCCATCTGAAAGACTTTAAACTTCTTGTGTGCAGCATAGGCCAGAAAAATTCTTATGGCCTCCAATCTTGCAACTGGAGCAAAGGTTTCATCATAGTCAATTCCTTCCTGTTGTGAATAACCTTTAGCCACAAGTCTAGCCTTGTTTCTTGTAATCACACCTTCACTGTCAGTCTTGTTTCTGAAAACCCACTTTGTACCTACAATTGATCTATTCTTTGGTCTAGGTACAAGTGTCCAGACTTCATTTCTTTCAAATTCATTTAACTCTTCTTGCATTGCTGTTATCCAGTTTGCATCTTGAAGAGGTTCTTCCACTTTCTTTGGTTCTGTTTGAGACAAGAAAGCATGATACAGACACTCATTATGTGTTGCACTTCTAGTTCTCACACTAGCATCAGGATCTCCAATTATGAGATCAGGTGTGTGTGCCTATGTCCACTTTCTTGCTGTTGGTAAGTGGTTTCTTGCATCATTATTGAATCCTCCCCCTTGATCCATGCTCTCCTGATTCATATGTTGACTTTCTGCAACATCTGAGGCTCTCCCTGAATTGGATGGCTCAGAGTTTAAACTGTCAGAGTTTGAATCAGTTTCCTCAACTGACTCACTTGCTGTGTCTTGTTGAGCTTCTTCACGCTCCCCCTCAACTGGTTCTCTATTTTGTTCAATTTGAGAATTTCCAGTTTCTCCAGTATTTACCAGTAGAGGTTCAGAGTATTCTTTGTCAGAGTTTGTCAGAACCGCTTCATCAGAGTTTGTCGGTACTGCTTCATCAGAGTTTACATCACCAGAAAATAAACCTTCATTTTCAAAGCGCAGTTGATCATATTCATCTAAGTCATCAAGTCCAGTTATTTTCTTGTCATCAAATGACACATGTATAGACTCCATGATCACTTTAGTTCTCAGATTGTAAACTCTGAATGCTTTTGTTGACACTGGATAGCCAACAAAGATTCCTTCATCAGCTTTTAATTCGAACTTAGTCAACTGTTCAGGATGAGTCTTCAACACAAAGCATTTGCATCCAAATATATGAAAATATTTCAAATTTGGCTTCTTATTTTTCACCATCTCATATGGTGTTTTCCCATGCTTGTTGATCAGTGTAGCATTTTGAGTAAAACAAGCAGTTTGAACAGCTTCTGCCCAGAAATAAGTTGGCAATTTTGCTTCGTCAAGCATAGTTCTGGCTGCTTCAATTAAAGTTCTGTTCTTTCTTTCAACTACACCATTTTGCTGTGGAGTTCCAGGTGCAGAAAATTCTTGTTTCACTCCTCTTTCCTTGCAGAAAGCTTCCAGTATTGAGTTTCTGAATTCAGTTCCATTATCACTCCTTATAATTTTGACTTTGTGCTGTGATCCTTTGTCCAGTAGTTTTACATGATCCATCAGAGTTTGAGCAGTTTCATCCTTCTTTGATAAGAAATACACCCATGTACATCTAGTATATTCATCAACAATTACTAGAGCATATTTCTTTCTGCCCATAGACATCACATTCACTGGTCCAAAGAGATCAACATGTAGAAGATGATAAGGTTCTACTACTGAAGATTCAGATTTGCTCTTGAAAGATGACTTCCTTTGCTTGGCCTTTTGACAAGAATCACATAGGCCATCTAAGCTAAGTATTGACTTGGGAAGTCCCCTTACAAGATCCTTTCTTATTAGCTCATTAATGTTGTTCAAATTGAGATGAGAGAGCTTCTTATGCCAGTTCCAACTCTCTTCATTTGACATTCTTGCAGTCAGACACACTGTTTTTCCATCAGAGTTTGTTACCAAACTTGCTTCATAAATGTTGTTGTGCCTGTGTCCAACTAGAACAACTTTTCCAGTAGATTTACTGATAACTTCACAGTATTCAGTATGAAAATCTACATGGTTTCCTCTATCACAGATTTGACTCACAGATAGCAGATTATGCTTGAGTCCTGAGACTAGAGCTACATCTGTTATGATGACACTTCCAAGATTTATATTGGCATATCCCAGAGTAAGTCCTATGTTGCCATCTCCATAGGATACCTTTGGGCCAGCTTTCTCCTCAAAATCTGATAGCAGGGCTTTATTTCCAGTCATGTGTCCTGAGCATCCACTGTCCAAGATAAGGGTGCTCTCTTTTATGCCCTGCAATCACAACCAATTACACAGAGTTAGTTTTAAGGACCCAGACTTGCTTGGATCCTTTGTCTTTCTTAACAGTGTTAGCTTTTGCAGCGGAATCACTATCAACAGAGTTTAAACTAACATTGTCAGACTTTACACTTGCAGAGTTTGCCCTAACCCACTTCAAGTTGGGTTTTGGCTCATAATAGTTGTGATAAATAGCATGATAACTCTTACAAGTATAAATAGAATGCCAAGTGCTCCCACAATGTGTGCATAAAGTCTGTGGTTTAACCCTTACATGCATAATCATTCTTTACTCCTGATTTAGAAGGTAAAGAATTAATATCTTTGTTCTTATTGCAAAATCTAGCAAGATGGTTAGAACTACCACAGTTATAACATGTTTTCCTTGGAGCAGCAGCAGTAGGCAAATGATTATTTCTTTTATTTATGCCTATCTTTCCATTCCTATTCTTCTTGGACCCTTTTGGTTTCATGGCAGACTTTACCTCTTTTAGCTTATGATTGAACTGTTTTCCTGTCATTAAACCAACATTAACCTGTTTTTCACAGACTTTTATTGGTTTTCTAACAGCTTCTACTTCCATTAGATTTTCTGTTATAATATTTTCCTGTCTTTCACAGGTTTCATCTGATTCCATATCAGCTTCTCTTACTACAACAGATTTTAACTTAGTGGACTCTGGAACAAATTTCACAGGTTTAAGTTATGGTTTAACCTTAACCTTGTCTTTAAACCTAAGTTCATCATTCTCACAATAGCCTAAACCTACAGAATCTGTCTGGAACACTTGATGAGTGTCTCTTCCAGAGTCTGTCCAAGTCTTGATTATTTTTCTTTCTTTTTCTAGATCAGATTCTAGTTGCCTATATCTTTTGAGCAACTCCTGTTCCACATAAACAGCATCATCTCTTTCTTTTTGAATCTGCTTCATATTTTCAAGTTCTCCTTCAAGAAACTTGTTTCTATCTTTAAGACTAAGATTCTCAGATTTAATTCTCTCATTCTCTAAAGTCTGATCCCTATAACTAACATGTACGCTTTTCAGATATACTCTTAATTCAGATATATTATCAGTATCATAAGCATAAGTAGTTAGGGGTACCTTATTTTCAGATGATTCAGTCTCATCTTTGACAGTTGCCATAAGAGCATAATTTACTCCATCATCAGAGTCTGAAGTATCTGCCCAGTCTTTGCCTTTAGAGATGAGTGCTTTCTCAGATTTGCCTTTCTTGCACTCTGGAGCATAGTGACCCATCTCCTTACACTTGTAGCACTGGATTTCAGATTTATCCTTCTTGCCAGACTTGGTCTCCCTTCCATCAGACTTTCTAAAACCTTTCCTTTCAGAGTTTGAATCTTTCCTTGAGAATCTCTTTCCTTTCTTAAAGTTCTTGAATCCCATCTTCTTGAAGGTCTTCACCATCAATGCAGCCATTTGCATCATCTGTTCTTCATCATCCTCAGGGTCAGAAGCTTCATCAGAGTTTGAGTCATCATCAGAGTTTGATGACTCACTTTCAGATTTAATGACTAAAGCCTTTCCCTTAGCTTTCTTCCTTGATGATTCCTTCTTGATGGGCTTCTCCTCAACTTTGAGAGCAACAGATTTTGTCTTCTTGCTTAATCTTCTGTTTCTTTGTTCTATTTCCAATTCATGAGTTTTCAGTAACCCATAAATCTCATCAAGTTCAGTTTCAGCAAGTTCGTAATTATCTCTTATAGTTGTTGTCTTCAAATCCCATCTTTCAGGTAAAGATAAGAGAAATTTGAGATTTGATTCTTCAAGATCATATTCTTTATCAACTAGAGATAAATCATTCAGCAGTTTACAGAATCTGTCATATGTCTCAGTCAAGGTTTCATTGGCTCTTGAATCAAAGTGCTCATACTCCTGAGTGAGTATTGTTTTCCTGTTCTTCTTTATAGCAGTGGTTCCTTGACACCTGACTTCCAAAGCATCCCATATTTCTTTTGCAGTTTTGCAACCAATTACTCTGTTAGACATAACATTATCTAAAGCACTGTGGAGAAGATGTCTAACCTTTGCATCTTTTGCAATTGATGAGATGTCCTCAGGAGTCATATCTTTCTTTTCCTTTTGAACAGTCTTTTGTTCTTGACCATCAACAACAGGAGACAATTTAGTCGGCATATGAGGACCATCATATATTCTGTCAAGGTATTCTGGATCTGTAGCCTCCATAAACATGGTCATCTTCACCTTCCAAATTGGATACTCCACTGACCTGAGAATTGGAACCCTGATTGTTTCATATCGACTCACAGAATTAGGCTTAACCTGTTCAACCTTGGGAGGAGCTTGATTTTCTTCAGACATGATTATGACTGTGTTTGAATCGTCAAACTGTATATATTAAACAGCCTAGGCTCTGATACCAATTGTTAGGCCGAATACACAATATAATCAAGTATGTATGAGAATAACAATCAAGAACACTGTTTATAAATCAACAAAACTGAATTATATTAAATAATTCTCTCTTAGTGATGTTAAAGAATCACAAAGAGCTACTAGGTTACAAGAATAATATTTTCAATAATCGCATCCCTTCTAGGGATAACCTATCTGTGTTTATATAATACACAGCTACATACAATCCATCTCTAATTGATATTCCTATAAGTTAGCTATACAATTCATATCAATTAAGGATTGCTTCAGTCTTCTATTCCGTCTCCTTAGCTGTATCAATATATTCTGCTTCTTTCCATCTTCAGAATATATTGCTTCTAGAATCTTCATGACATGCACCGACAGCTAAATTGACTTTCACCCTGTCAGACTTTAACAAACTCTGACCGGCTTCCATGTAAACTCTGATAAGTACTTCAGACTAAACTCTGAACAGTACCTGTTACTTAAACACTGATTAAACAAACATCAGCAATTATATCTAACAGGCTAATCCCAAGAAACTTCTGACTTCAGTCGGTGTCCTTGGTCTCTCCCAATCTTTCACTGCCTCTATCTTTGCTGGATCAACTTTGATGCCTTCGCTGCTCACCACGTGTCCTAAGAAATGAACTTCTCTCAACCAGAATTCACACTTGGAAAACTTCGCATATAGTCTTTCTTGTCTCAACGTTTCCAACACAATCCGCAAATGGTCTGCATGCTCTTCCTCTGTCTTTGAGTATATCAAGATGTCGTCGATGAATACCACTACAAACTTCTCCAAATATCTCTTAAAAATCATGTTCATTAAGTCCATAAAAGCTGCGGGTGCATTTGTTAGTCCAAACGCCATTACTAAGAATTCATAGTGCCCATACCTTGTTCGAAAGGCTGTCTTCGGTATGTCGTCTGGTTTAATCTTCAGTTGGTGATATCCTGATCGTAGGTCAATCTTTGAAAAATGTACCGCTCCTTTTAGCTGGTCAAACAGATCATCTATTCGAGGTAACAGATACTTGTTCTTAATAGTCAGCTTGTTCAATTCCCGATAGTCTATACACAATCTCATGATTCCATCCTTTTTCTTGACAAACAATACTGGTGCTCCCCACGACAAAACGCTGGGTCTAATAATTCCTTTTTCTAGCAAATCTTGCAGTTGAGTAGCCAATTCCTTCATCTCCACTGGTGCCATTCTGTATGGGGCCTTAGATACTGGCTCCGCGCCTGGTGCTAAATCTATCGCAAATTCAATCTCTCTATCTGGAGGTAAACCTGGTAATTCTTCCGGAAAAACATCTGGAAACTCATTTACAACTAGAATATCTTCTAACTTAGAAACTTTCTTTTCTATATCTATCACATAAGCTAAATACGCCTCACAACCTTACTTTAATAATCTCTTAGACTGAATCATCGTCAGGAACCTCCTTCCTTGCCTCTCTCCTCTAAATATTATTTCTTTCTTTTCTAGGGTAATCAAAGTAACCCTCTTATTCTTACAGTCAATACTCGCATCATACTCAGTCAACCAATCCATCCCTAATATCACATCAAATTCACATAACTTAAAAGGTAACAAGTCAACATAAAAACGATTCCCCAAAATCTCTATCTCACAACGAGGATAATATGAACTGACCGCTATACGATCCTGATTAGCTATCTCTATATTCAACACTCCACTTAAGGGTTTCATTACGCAATTCAATCTACGAGCAAACGTTTCGGAAATAAAAGACTTCGTCGCTCCCGAATCTATTAACACTTTAGCAGGAATAGAATTTACTAGAAGTGTACCTGCCACCACGTCGGAATCTCTCACTGCTTCTCCCATTGACATATTGTAGGTCCTGGCTAACGGCTGGACATTAACAACTGGGGGTGCTTCAATCGCCCGAATAATATTGTTCACGGTTGCTGGTGCTCTGCAGTCCTTAATCATGTGGCCTGTTTTCTTACACCGATGACACACAATGCCTATCTTGAAATCCCGGGAATAATGTCCCTTCTGATTGCATTTAAAGCATGTGACATTCAATCGATGACATATCCCTGGATGTCGCTTCCCGTATGTCTTGCATTCTGGTAGTGGGGGTCTAGAAAGTCCCTGCTGACTGCCGGCTGGTAGACGGTTATCTTGTCGTACGCTCCCGGTATCTGGTTTCCTGAAACTTGTATTCCTTCCAGGCTGAAATCCTGGTTTCTTATTTGCTTGCCCTTGAAAACTTCCCTGTTGCTGTCCCTTATCGGGTATCCCTGCTTTCCTTTTCTTGTTCTCCCTCTCTTTCATGTAAGAATCACTCTCTGTCTCCGCAATCATTGCCTTTTGGACCACCGCTGCATAGGTGTCCAACTACAATATAGCTAACTTACTTTGAATCCAAGACCTTAGTCCCTGCTGGAACCTCTTGGCCTTCTTCTTCTCCGTATCCACATAGGTTGGAACAAACCTTGATGTTAATCCCAAATGACCTAACAGAATTGTAGAAGGGGGGGTTGAATACAATTCTTGATATTTTCTTTAACTTAAAACACTTATAAATAAAACTGAACTGAATAAGTAAAAACACAAGATATAAATAATTCAGTTGGATTGTTTGATGATCCAACTGAAGTGTTTTTATTTCGGAAATAATCTGTGATACAAAAGTACACAGCTGCTCAGTTACAAGGTTGTAGAGAAGAATGCTCTCAAAGATAGCTAATACAGACTATTTGTTTTTCTTCTCTTACACTTATTTTAACTGCTACACTTGGTTATATATTCCCAAGTTTACAAAGCTATTTTTGGCTACACTAAAGTACTTTAAAGGTAACCGCCAATAGTTTGCTTTTCATCCCTTTGTCCAGTGGTCCTTGGAGATCCTTGCTTTTGTCTTCATGCTTATTATGATCACTCCCAAGAGCCCAATTGGAAACTGGGATGTTTCATTATTCCCCATGTCCATTTTAATGGTTTCCAATGCAAAGTACACTTCCACATCACCTTTAGATCTGTTCAGTAAACTGTCACTATCACTTTGTCAACTATTCAGAAAAGCAATAATGATTCGTTGATAGCAGGGAGAGGTGTTTCGTTGATAGCTTTATTCTCCATTTCGTTGATGAGTAAACTTCATTTCGTTGATGAGTAAACTTCATTCCGTTGATGGTGTATCCTTGTTCCGTTGATAGAGTAATCTTCATACCGTTGACATGTCTTCACTTAGGCAAAATTACAAGGCATGATATACTTACAATTAACCAACCTATTTTGCCTATCTAGTACTTAGTCAACAAGACTTAGAAAACCTATCTAGTACATACATCAAATGCATATCAAACTGTGAAGTATTGTACAGTGCAATTGCTACAACACTCATTCCGTTGATGAGCTTCCTGTCAACGAAACACTGCAAAACATGCCATTCCGTTGACAGTTACAAAATGACTTAATACAAAATCTACTAAGTGTTTTTATAATTATCATCAAGATCAACATATTCCTAACAATCTCCCCCAATTTATGACTGATAGACTAACAGCCATAAATCAAGAGCCTTGATGATAACAAAAACACTCAGTCAAATTACACATGATAAAAGTAGAAATTGCATTGAGCTTCATTGAATTTAATTAAAATACAAAGTAGAAAATCTTACAAAACAAGTGCACAGAGTTGCTCCTCCAGACTGAGCAGATTTTTCATCTTTGCCTCTGTGGTCTTGTTTTCTTCCCTTTTCTTGCATTGTTCTCCTCAATCTGAGCTTGAAGTCTTCTGTAGAAAATCTTCTCTTCTTCATCTTGATTCCCCAACTTGGATTGCATTAATCTTAGAGTTTCATTGGATGCCTTCTCCAGTTGGTCTTCTATTCTGAAGAATCTTCTACAGTTGTCCTTGTCTCTGAATTCCATCATCCAAAAAGGTTGGAGATGAATTTTCTTTCCTGTTTGAGGGACCTTCAATACTCTGGGAAGTGCACCAGGCTTGTTCCAGCTAGCTTTGATTTGGCAAATTTTGGAAACAACTTCAGACTTAGCTGTTTTGGTAAAACCAAAATCCTTCTTCAGGCATTTAAACACAGATAGCAGTGTCTGATAATATTCTCCCAGAATTCTATGTAGAGGCCAAACCTGTCCTCTCCCACCCTTGTAGACAAACACCAATCTCTCTGGTAGTTTGTAAGAAGCTGCTATTCCTCTCACTTCAGCTAGGTCATCCAGATTGATATGTAGGTCAGACTCCTCCCTGATATCAGCAATGTAGATGAAGTCTTCTGGGTTGGTAGGAGGTTTTTCAGCTTGTGGTCTCCTTACAAGAATTGGCTTAGCCTTGGTAGCCCTCTGCTTAGATTTCTTCTTTGGATCCATCTCAAAGAGGAATTTTGGAAAGTTGGCCTCATCAAACTCAATTGGCTCTTCCTTTGGCTCAATTGGCTGATCATGGATGTAAGACCCCAGATTTTGGGTAGAATTAAAACTTTTATTATATGTTGATGTAAATATGGATAGTGGCAATGACTTTGAGAATCAAGTTATGAAATGAATATGAATTTCGGTTTTCAAACATTTTGAGAATAGTAAGAATGGACTGAACACATAAATAAGAACAATCAATCTGGAAGATAAGAATACAATACTCCAGGGAAGGAAAGTATTTTTATGTCATCCAAATCAATATCTGGAATACATCCGACAACTCCATAAACAAGATAGCGTACGCCCGAGAAATCACTAGAACGTTTTCTAAGTGCAAAGAGTAAAGAGAAAATAGATCAGGAATATTGGAACGGATTTTGATCCAAAGGATTATAGAAAAACCACTGATGAATAGTAACTCTTCATTTAAAAGTTTTTCAGACCACCCTATATGCGGGACGATATAATAAACTTTCAAAGTCGCATTAGTGATCTACGATGGAAATGAAAGAATGCAGAAGCTGTCAGAATCGGAAAAATAGCATTTTTCGTTTTCTCCGAAATTTCACCAAAAACGGACTAAATAATTATTATTTGAAGATATTTAAGGATTTAAATTATTAATTCTATGGATATGGATTTGATAAATGAATTAGAAGTATCGAGAACGATTTCGGTAAAATACCTCGATAGAACCCTCGAGGAACCTTGCGAGCGTTCTACGAAATTAAACGAACCAGAAAAGCTACTTTATTCCAAGCCAATGCATGCTTGCCAAGTGTCAAGACAAGAAGAGACCAAGGGTGATGACTCACCACATTGGATAAATATCAAGTAATTAAACAAGATAAGAAGAAAAAGAAAAAGGAAGAGAAATTCGGGAGAGAAATGAGAAGAAAAATGGGAGAGAAAGAAATGATCATAACTTGAGATTCCATGGTCCGTTTTTGGCGTTCTACCACTCAAATCGAAGCTCTCGAGAAGCCCGACGTAACCATGGTAAGCAATCACCTCAACTCCGTGATTTACCCCTTCGATTCAGTGATTAACAGTTGGAGAAGATGATGAATAGTAACTTGTATCTTGTTTTGTTTTGTTTTGATAATGAGTTTGTAGCTTCCAAAGGTTGTATTAAGCAAGAATCTAAGGCTACATCAGGAGTATGGCAGAAAGCAAGCTTGGAGGAGGTATAATTTTGAAACCCTTGAATTATTATAAGGATTATGGATGATTAATGGTGTTATGCATGATTATAGCCTTAGTTGTTATGATTGGGTTTCGATTTAAGTGATAATGAGTTATATGAACGGAAAGGCATTGCTTGGCCTCAGTTCTATGATATATAAGATGTATGTGTTATGTGGAGCGATCGTTATGTATTTTGGATGATTTGAAATTTGGGAATATCCGAGTTATAGCCGTCGTAATGCCCAAATTTTTACCTACTGATTGGTTCTCTGTTTTTCCTCTGTTAGAGCTCGACCCTTGAGTCCTACTGCCCATGATTGTGTAGTTTATGTTATAAGCTTCGTAATGATATGTGATTCGCCTAATTTGGCCGAATGGTTTAAGAGTTATGCTAGTTTTAGTAATCGTGGTTCAAAAGGTTGCATCGCAGAAATGTAACTACTTTGATGCTAAGTCAAAGACCTCTAAGAGTCGAATCCAAATGTGAAACTTTGGGATATAATGCTAAGGACAGTTAGCAAGCCTTGTGCGAAGATTTCGAATCAAAAAGATTATTAGTTGATTTTATAAAAATGTTTTAGCCGAGGTTGCGCAAGTGTAAATTCACTGAAAACAAGACTTAGAACCAAGGTTCCAAATGGTTAAGTATAACTTGGATTTGAGGATGGATTTCGAACCAAACTTATGATATAAGTATTTGATGAATAACATGGATTTAGTATGACGTTAGAGCAAGCAAGTAATGCCTTGGTTGTGTTTCGTTTATGTGTTTAAGCATTGAGTACAAGTGGATTATCCAGGGGATTAATCGTACGTTTTCTTTGACTTTGTCTAGATTGTCCGGCATCGTCGCGAACCCCTATCACTTCTCGAGCATCAGGCAAGTTTTCTAAATCTATACTTTGAAGTATTGATTATATATTACTGCTTTTGCCATGTGTGGAGTTATACAGTTTTTGCGATACATGTTATATATTGTATAAAATAGAATTTGACTTTTGGATATTATACGAGCTTTGAGATAATGTACTTACGAACCGGTATACCTTGTAGCTCTATGGATAAGAGCATGTTCATTGTTTCAACTTTAGACCGGGAGTCGATATTTTTGTTATATAGATAGTCGTGGAAACCCGGAGGGATTCCAGCGGCAGAGTACTATTCATCTTGAGGAATATTATTATTAAACATTAATTATGTTCCGGAAAGTATTTATTACTTGGAAATGATTTGATTATGGGCTTCTAAGCTAGATATGGGATATTAGTTAGAAGCCAGGTTTTTATAAAGGCCCTAGGTTAAGGGCGTATGATATTTCTTTAGATCAGAAGTAATTATATTTCTGTATATGTTAAGGATTATTTTCCGATAAAGATGTCGGGTAATTGTTATTCGAGGGTTAATTGTTTATTTAATGAATATCATTTATATTCATTTGAGGACTATTGACTTTAAGAATATTATTTCGAATATTCATTCGAAGATTATTTAATTGTTTAATGAATATTAGTTTTGGATATTCATTCGAGGATTATTTATTTATTTAATGAATATTAGTTTTGGATATTCATTCGAGGATTATTTATTTATTTAATGAATATTAGTTTTGGATATTCATTCGAGGATTATTTATTTATTTAATGAATATTAGTTTTGGATATTCATTCAAGGATTATTTATTTATTTAATGAATATAAGTTTTGGATATTCATTCGAGGATTATTTATCTATTTAATGAATATCAGTTTCAAATATTCATTCGAGGATTATTTATTTATGTAATGAATATTAGTTTTGGATATTCATTCGAGGATTATTTATTTATTTAATGAATATTAGTTTCAAATATTCATTCGAGGATTATTTATTTACTTAATGAATATTAGTTTTGAATATTCATTCGAGGATTATTTATTTATTTAATGAATATTAATTTTGAATATTCATTTGAGGGTTACTTATTTAATAAATATTATTTTCAAAGCAACAAGAGGTTCCCAAAACAATGTTTTTCCATTTAAATCTGTCTTGTAAAGAGGATTTAAATGCTCGCTCAACTATCAAAAATATGGGAAACCTGATTTAAGTGACTGCTACTCTTTTTAAACTCTCAACTCAAAACTGTCAGGGGACAGATATTTTCTCGAAGCAATTTAGTTGCTGCAAGTCAAATATTGTGTTACCACCTCAACGATCGAGGGGTAAATTCATGGAACAAGTCGATGTCCATTAACAAGCAGTAGCTTGGGAAATATTGGAGAATCTTCCTTTCCGACCTAGATATAACTACTTAGTGGAGTCGTATCAACAAGTGTTACACTTGGGGAAAGGAGGACGATCTTTACGTTTCAGAGTCATGGATTTCATCTGAACTAGGAGTGGTGTAAGTGGTCTAGTTGCGCGGACCCATCCAACTTTTATTGGCCCAACCGTTGGCCGGGAGGTCACTGTAAGGCGGTAGACAATGTCAGGCTGTCGTGATTCTTCCATCTACATGTAGAAAACTATTTGAGCGGTGCGACCTGCTACTGATCATAGCAAGGTTAGGCACAGCGGGCGCGGTAGCAACTCCTGTATTGGTTCATCATCCAATTTGGATATTCCTGCAACATGTATTGGGGTGAAGAACCGATCATGTTGGCAGGAGGTTGAAAAGTGTTTGGAAATGAAGTGTCAATAAATTCTTGTAACTTCATCTTTTATTTTATGAGTTATGACTCTGTGGATACCTTACATAACATGAGTTATGGTAAGGGAGTTGTTTATACGGAATCACCTTATAACTTCATCTTTTAAGATATGTGTTGATATTCTGCTTACATAGCAGATATTTTTGGAAAGGTTATATTGGTTTACTTTGAAACCTCATCTTCTATATTATACTAGAACTTTGTTCATAATATAGCAAAAGTTTGCAGAAATATTATGAAATGATATTGGAAGTACAATAATGGTACTGTTTTTGGGAATACATTCCGATAAGGATATAATTTCAGTATCAAGATATTTTGACAAATTACTGTCTTATACCCGCTTTATTCTGGGTTGAGTTAAAGGCAGAATTATGCCATACTTTTATTTCCTTGCTGAGCTATCGCTCACTCTTGCTATTGTTTTATATATATTATATAGCAGCGAAGCAGGATGCCAATGGGACGGCACATACCCCGCAAGGCGTTTTCATAAACAGTTTCTAGCAGTGATCCCGAGAGTAGTACGAACTAATCGAATCGGGCTACAGCTGTTGGTATTCAACTTATGTATAGATATGAATGGTATGAGAGGATTGTGAGCATCAGAAGGCTAAGTTGGTAATGTAACATTTCCTAGAAATTGTATCAGTGACAGATTCAAAGACATTTGGGTATTGTAATAAAAATTATTATTCCGCAGTTGTTGTATTGTGTCGTTTCTGAGACTCTAACCTGTGTGTGTGTGTGTGTGAGAGAGACACATATTGTGGGGTCATGAGCAGGTGAATTATGAACGTTGTGAGTAATACAGGTAAGGCAAGGAGTAAATGGATCGTGACTACTCTAAATCCCTGACCCCGGATTTGGGGCTGTTACAATGGAAATTAACAGGATGTTTAGGATCAAAGGCTAACTTTACCCCTAGAGCTGGATCAGGAATTGTTGGAGGTGCAGTTGGTACAGAAGAGTCTGATGCAATACTCTGAGAGTCATCATTCTCAAAGGCTATATTTCTCCTAGCTCTTGCCTTTGGTTGCCTTGTGCTCTTCTTTGCACTCCTTTCCTCTCTGGCTTTTTCTTCTTGCTGTCTTTCTTCTTCATCAAGAGATTGAGCAACTGCAAGTGCTTGCATTGCTGCTCTTTCTGACTCTTCAGCCTTAGCTTCAGCAAAGTTTGGGTGACCAGCCCAAACACAGATTTGTTGTCCATTCCTGTAGACAATTGCCCTTTGCTTCCTTACCTCATAATCATTGCTTTCCTTGCTTTTTGTGATGAGTAGACCAAGAAGCTTGAGCTCATCTGGATAAGGTGCAGGATAGAAAGTCCTTTCTGTATTTTTGCCCTTTGGTTTAGCAGGAGACTTGGGAGATAAGCTTCTTTGCAATGTAGCTTGTTCCACATCCCTAATGCATGAAGTTTGTCCTTTCTCCTTCCTTGATCCTTGAGTGACTCCATGTAGAAGAGGCTCTACCTTATAGAAAGAATTGGTTTGTGGCTCCCATTCCGTTGATGCTAAAACCATGGCATCCGTTGATGGCTCTGTAGAAGAAGCTTGATTCGTTGATGGATCTGAAGTCTTTGAAGAATCAGCTAACTTCTTGATTCTTTCATCTATCCTGGACCAGTGGTCTTTAATTTGTTCAGCAAGCTGTAGCTTCATAGATGCTTGCTGAATCAGGTCAATGCTGTCCAGTCTAGCTTTTCCTGACTCCCCCATAGCTAGTGGCTCCTTTGGCAGGGAAATGGCTGGGACCATAACCTTTGTGATTTGAATGTCTAGCTCCTTAGATTTCTCCCCCTTTTTGTTATCATCAAGAGAGATGACTGGGAGTCCTTGAGCTGCCACTAGCTGGGCCAAGAGTAGTGTCTGCTTCTCCTGTTCCTTTTGCATCTGAGATAAAGTGGCTTCCACCTTGTCCACTCTAGAAGAGAGAGTCTTCAAGGAGGTAGCCACCTCAGGTTCCTTAGAGAAAAACCTGTTCATCTTGGACACAGTGAGAAGAGGAAGCTTTTCATCTAGCCTCCTGTCATTAGCATCCTTGAGATTGCTAATGGAGTCCTTGATTTCTCTAGTCTCAATCCTTGTCTGCATCATCTGTAGCCTTTGGATTTCCAGTGAATCCATAATAGCCTTGTAGAATTTCTTGTCATTGGCATTTGCAGACTCATGAGCCAGATAGGCCTCATTGTACTGCCTTGTGATTGCAGCATCCAGGGAGATCCTTCCTTGTAAATCTTGAGAAAGCCAGTTTGGTGTAGGAGGCACCACAGAAGTCCCAGTCTGTGAAGTAGTGGCCACCTGATTGTCACCAAAGCTGTCCTCATCATCAGAGAAATCAAACTCACCACTTGCTGCAGCTCCTGGAGATAGATTGGTCAAGGCATCCTTTGCTCTTTGCATTGATGCAGTTGTATGAATTAGTTGTAGTGACCTCTCTGCCTCCACATTGCCCTGTTGAGCCAAAACTTGATAGGCTGACATAGGATGAGTAAAGGTCTCAGGATCCAGGGAAATACTATCCAGAGTTTGTTGATAATGCTCTTGGAAGGTAAGTTCCCTTTCTCCCTCATTGACCTCCATTGACTCACTAGCAATGGCTGCTTCCTCCCTTATGACTCTTGTAGTCCCTTCTCTCTCTCCTCTATTTTCTTGCATCATGGGTTCCCCATGGCTCACACCTCTCACACCCTCACCTTCACCTACTAAGGTGGAACTCTCAATCTCTCCTTTTGCCTGGCTGGAAGAAATAGCCAGCCTCTCACTCTCATTCTCTCCTTTTGCCTGGCTGCAAGCCAGCCTCTCAGTTTCACTCCCTCTCAATCCTAAAAGTGTCTCAACTACCACCAGGTCATCTACACTAGTTGTGGAAACAACTAGATTTTCAATAAGGGGTGTAGAATGACCTATCAACGGAATGGTAGTTTGAACTATCAACGGTATGGATACCGTTGATGGAGAAACACTTGTCAACGAAATAGACTGTTTCGTTGATGAAGTCAAGAAAACACTTTGAGAATGAGAAGTTACAGTAGAGTCTGTGGTGATTGATTTGAGAGTTTGGTCCACAGATCCCCTTGCAACTTCAGAAAAAATTGGTTGATGGCCCAACAAATCACTTAACAAGTGATGGCCACCAGCTTCAGAGTGGGGCTTCTCCAAGATTAGAGTTGGAGAATCAGGAATAGATGTATGGATCATGTCCACATCTAGAGATAAAGTTGGTGAATTTGAAGGAGATAGTTCAAGGTTGATGTTTAGAGAATGGGACTGTAACCCCAGAGTGATAATAGGGGTTACATCAAACTGAATTTGAGAAACTGGAAGTGTTCCTTCCAGTGTGTGTGCACCCTGTGAACCCTTGGACTTTTGCTTCACTCTCCTTTGGTATTGGGAAAATGTAGAATGTGGGCTTGAAGTGTCCCTTACCCTTTTGGACTGTGCTCTAGGTTGAGAGCTTGTTTCAATAATCACATCCTTTTGGGAGGATGCAATTAGACTTGTGCTTAAATCCATTTTACTCATTGTGCCTTGTTGGGAAGACACAATGGGGCTAGGCTGGGAAACACTTACCTCACCTTCCTTATTCTTGGGGTTTCTTTTATGTTCACCCCTTCCCTCACCTTTCACAACTCCAGACTCACTCCCCTTAGGTTGTGTGGTAGTTTTTACAACAGGTGCCTTTTGAGAAGCACCTGAGGTTGGCTTGGAGGATTTCTTTGATTTTGGTTTTGTTGCTGGGGCAGGAGCCTGTTGGGTCACAGCTACAGACTCCATAGCAACTGGGTTGGATGAAACAATGGAAGTAACAGCTATACTAACAGGGATAGCAGTAGTTACCTCAATGATTGGCAGATACACCACTGGAACATCACCATTGTGGTTCAGCCTCAGTATGTCTGTCAATACTCTCTTTTCTTGCACAAAGCACTCAAACCTGGCAGAAGGGTTAGAGATAACTAATGGTGCTGGACTAACATGATTAGCCAGCATCATCAGAAACCTTGCATAATAGATATTTTTCTTCCTATTTGCCTTATCACCCAACTTAGCACCAATTTCATACATAAGTTGGGTGCTAAAGTTGTAATATCTATCATTTAGAAGCATGGTTAGGAGAATTAACATAGAGTTAGTTAATGCATCAAAATTACTAATCTTTCCAGAAAAGACCTTAATGAATGCATCAGCTAAATAACTGTATTCCCTAACCAAACCTCTCCTAATTATCTTACCCAAGTTATCAGTAGGCAAAGAGTAGTTTATAGAATTTAGCATGGTAGTTATTTCAGTGTTAGTAGGCAAAGCATCACAGTTATTATCAGGAATATGTAAACATGCTTGCAAAACATCAGAATTAACTATGTACTCATTACCTTGAAGAGTGAATTGCAGTGTGCAGTTTGTTCCACTATACTCACATGAGGTCTAAATCTCCTCGATTATTTCATTGTAGAGTGGTGTAGAGTGAAACATCACATAGCCCAACTTACAGTTCCTCATGAAGTCCATCATCTTGAAAAAGATGCTGTTCGGACTCTCCTTAACAACAAATGGAATAGAATTGTTCTTCTCATATATGAACCCACCAGCAGACATAAGCTTGACTATGGGTGCCATTGTTGAGTGAGGAAAAGCTTCGAGCTGAATTGCTTGTGAGAGAGAAGAAGATAGAAAAACTTTTGGAATTTTTGAGAACAGGTAGAAATGAAATAAAGAAATTGAAATTTCTTAAATACTCCCCCAAAAAATCTCAGAAATTAAGTCCAATAATTAATCTAAATTACCGTATTGGCTTAAAAAGTAACCGTTAGAATTAAATATTACCACGATTTATACTTACAGGGGTGTATGCATAGATCGTGATAAAGAACGTGCAATTTCAACGGTTCAGATTAAAAAGCGCTACATCAACGAATCAGGATTGGGCGGTTAAAGTCCCGTCTTATTTCGTTGATAAAGCTGTGTTTCGTTGATATAAAAGAGCTATCAACGAAACACCCAGAAAAGTGCTAAGACTATCAACGAAATGGTGCGTTTCGTTGACATAGAAATTTTGACTTAGACAAAATTTCACTTTTTCCTAAGAAAATTAATTCACAGAAAAACATAGCAAGTTTCTGGCTGCATTTTAACTTGCAAAAATCTCAAAATAATTAAGAGAAATTTAGAATACCTAGCTCACTTACTAATCTTGAGAATGTGGATTCATCAAGTGGCTTGGTAAAGATGTCTGCAAGTTGTTGTTCACTTGGAACAAAATGTAACTCCACAGTACCATTCATAACATGTTCTCTAATAAAGTGGTACTTGATGTCAATGTGCTTGGTCCTTGAATGCTGCACTGGATTCTCAGTAATGGCAATGGCACTAGTGTTGTCACAGAAAATAGGAATTTTCTCAACTGGTATCTTCATAGACATGAGATGTAAATGCATCTTTACTTTCCAGTGAAAGTAATTGTCCTTATCAAGAACTGGTATCTTCACACATGCATCCTTCTTCACCATGGTTTCTGTTTTTGGTCTTGATCTTTAAACTTCTTGTATGTTAGAAGCTCGCTCTGATACCAATTGTTAATCCCAAATGACCTAACAGAATTGTAGAAGGGGGGGTTGAATGTGACGCCCTCCAAACCCGGGGTACAGATTTGAGGAGTCATCCGACCAACGGAATACTATTTAACACATGCATAATATATATAAAGACACAATTACCCCTTGACCAAGACCGCATCCAGATTATGGCAATGAACACAAGCTACTATAATCTTTTATTATTACAAACCAGTTTTATCAGAGTTATTACATCACAACTAAAGTTCAAATCTAGACATTAAATCTAGAAAAGCAAAACAACAACTACCCTGCCAATAACAGTGACTCGAGGGGCTCTCCTGACTGCTGGTGAACTATCGGTCACGCTATGCCAACTCATACTCTCGCTTCACTGGAATAGGGTTAGAAAACAACAAGCAAGAGTGAGCCAAAATTGCTCAGCAAACATCAACGAATCATTTCTATCACGGTTGTAAGGATATGAATTTAAGATATCAGAATCAACAATATTTAGCTAACACATGCTTTGTATCAATAATGATTGAAGTAAAGAATTAGAATTTGGCTTATACATTTTATTCAAATCAAAGGTTGTGCTGCTGGCCAGCCACGCATCAACCCCGGACTAGCTCATGTCATAGTCCTCTACTGGATCCCAGGCCAATCTGGGCCTTAAGTTATTCCGACCAATTACTGGTCCATTTTTTTAAAAAAACACATGCCAATTCTATAATAGGGTATAAACAATAACATGCTCAATAAGATAAACTGAATGTATAGTAATTGCAAAAGAGTTTCAACTGTTCAGTATCAAGTGAAGGTCGAGAAATAATCATGGAGTAATTTCAATGGTACAGTGTACTCATTCAATAAGGGAATCAATATCGGTAATCGTTAATCAATAACCGTAAATGAGTAGTCAAGATGGAAGTCAAATAATCAAAGGTTGTCAATGATAACCAAAGGATGATAAATAGCAACAATAGGTGGTAAACAATAATCAAGTAAATTGGAAATAAGGGTTTCCGATGCAGATCAAATCAAAGAATCAAGAATTTCTAAGGAAATGGAATCAGTTGTCCAAATGCGGTTAAAAGATGGATAATTTGAATTGTTCTGGGGATAACGGTATTCAAGTAATCAAGACAATAATAATTCTTATCACAAGTAAAGGCACAGATACTTGCCTGGTCTAAGCTGCTGTCGGATCGACTCTGCTCACTCTACTTTCCCCTTTCCCTTGCTCCGGGAACTCGATTCTATAATTAAACAACTCATCACAATAAGTCTAACTATTCTCGTTCTACTCTCGACACTTATTCAATCAATAATCACATTTAAACAAGTAACCGGTTACGTATCGGACGTCCGGTATAATTTACGATATTTAAAACTCAGATATTTGCCCTAGCACGGGCATATACAGACTATAAAACACGACACACAATTAATATGAACCATATAGCACTTATAAACATTTTTAAAACATCATACGGAACTCATTTGAATTTTTAGTAAGTCGTTACAAATTTTAAATCAAAAATCGGATTTTTAAATCCAATATAAACATTTAAATGAAAATAAATCAATTAATAAAATTAATTGACACTCTTTAAATACTCAAACTATTTTTTAAATAATTAAATAGGCTTGAAAATAATTAAACTGAATTTTTAATTAATTAAATCTAATTAATAATTAATTTTTAAGAATTAATTGATTAAAAGAATTAACCAATTAATTAATAAATTAATTATTAATTAAAAATAATTAAAATAATTAAGTTTAATCAATTTTCGGATTTAAAATAATAAATATAATTTATCAGAATTTTTCTGATATTAAAATATATTTTTAAAATAAAAATATGAATTTTTTTAGTTTTTAAACTATTTTCGAATTAAATTTAAAAATAAAATTCAAAAACAGTTTTCTGAAAATGAATTAGGGTTTTGAAGATTGAAACCGGGTCGAAAAATCGGGTAAACGGGTCGGGAAGAACGAATCCGGGTCACCAAGAACAACCCGCCGGAATCTGGGTTTTCCAGAATCCGGCCGGCGTCCGGTGGCCGGACTTCGCCGTTTCCGATCAAAACAAAACCAAACTATAGGGCTTTTGTTCGCTTTTGCAAGACAAACACAACCCACATACACACACATCTGTCCCATGCCGGAATCGTGCCCAGAATTCATTCAAAGAACTCGCCGGCGACGACCTCGGCCGGAAACCCGATCTACTTAAATCCTACATGAAACTCAAAGATTAATATACCAAAATGAAGCTTATAACTCATACAATAAAAGCCCTCTACCAAAAACAATGTCAGATCAATATCAAGAACGTACGAATTGAAAGAAGAAATCGGGTCAAAACCCGAAAATCAAACCCGACTAAATCGAACATAAACATGAAATTAAAGCATGGATTCTTGCTAATTAGAACCCTAGGAACATGTTAGAAGCAACCAATTGAACGGAGAATCAATAGAATGAAAATCCCCAAATCGAATCAAGAACCCTAATTTTAATTCGAAACTTGTAAAATCAATATAAAATCGAATACTTACCAGATGATGATGAGGTTGGAAGATTCTGAAACTAGATTTTTGGGGCTTTGATTTGAGTATAAGAACTTCAAATTTGGACTTCAATAACCCTTAGAACGAATTGATTGAAGATCAAGAACACAAAATAATTATTTGGGAATTTCGGATTTTTTTGAGTAATTTCTGAAGAATTGCTAGGGTTATGAAGTCTGATTGGTCATTTTATATTTTTGGAAAAATAATACCCCAAATAACATTTTTGGATCGATATTGATTCGTTAGATCGTTTAAAAACCCTAATTAGGTCAAAAACACGTTTTACGAAAAGTAAGGGGTTAAAAAGGTTGATGATTATCCAAATTGATATATATCATTATATAACTAATGCTCAAGAATACTAGGGCTATAACAACTTCAATATTGATATAGAACGATAAATCCGTCCCCTTAAGCAATTAGGGTTCGGAACGATTTTTCCTTTTTCGGATCAAAAATTGAAATTAATTTGCAGAATCAAATAGGTAGGGTTAAATAGAATCCCATAACCCTTTCGATAACGATTCGAATACGAAAGACGAAGAATTAAAAATGAATGTACGAAATTTCAACGGGCTCTTGAATTATCAAAACGGCTCAAATTTGAAGAAAATTCCAAATGACGAAATTTTTGAAAGGGGCTTCCGACTCACCATTTAGCACATAATCACACACTAAATATCATATAATAATATTCCAATATTCCAAAATAAATATTTTAGATTAAATATATCATTTAATCAAATAATAAAATTCACGGATATTACATCCTTCCCCCCTTAATAGGATTCTGTCCTCAGAATCAGATCAAGGAAACAACTGGGGATACTTCTCTAACATCTCACTCTCTAACTCCCAGGTAGACTCTTCTACTTTAGGATTCCTCCACAAAACTCTCACTAACGCTACTGTCTTATTCCTTAGTACTTTCTCCTTACGATCCACTATCTGAATTGGTCGTTCTACATACGATAAATCTGCCTGGACCTCTATTGGTTCATACTCTATTACATGATTCGAATCTGGTCGATACCTCTTAAGCATAGATACATGAAATACATTATGAACGTGCTGCATATGCGGTGGCAATGCCAACTCGTAAGCTACTTCGCCCACTTTCTTCAAAATCTCAAACGGCCCAACATATCTCGGACTCAACTTCCCTTTCTTTCCAAATCTAACTAATCCTTTCCATGGTGAAACCTTTAGTAACACTTGCTCTCCTTCTTCGAATCCCACATCCTTTCTGGCTAGATCCGCATACTTCTTCTGTCGGTCTTGAGCTGTTATCAATCTTCTCTGAATCAATTGAACCACTTCTTTTGTTCGTTGTACTAGTTCTGGTCCTATCATTTTCCGTTTACCAACTTCTTCCCAATATACTGGAGATCGACACTTTCGTCCATACAAAGCTTCGTACGGTGGCATTCCGATGCTCGCGTGAAAACTATTATTATATGAAAATTCCACCAAGGGTAGATGATCGTCCCAACTGCCTTCAAAATCAAGTGCACACGTCCTAAGCATATCTTCAATAGTCTGAATTGTCCTTTCGCTTTGACCGTCCGTCTGCGGATGATAAGCCGTACTCATTCTCAACTCGGTGCCCAAACACTCTTGAAAACTCCTCCAAAATCTTGAATTGAATCGAGGGTCTCTATCAGACACTATCGATACTGGAACTCCATGTCGTACTACGATTTCTTTTATGTACATATGAACTAACTTATCCAGCGAGAATCTCTCGTTAATCGGAAGAAAATGCGCATATTTCGTCAATCGATCCACGACAACCCAGATGGCATCATGGTTAGCTTTGGTTCTAGGCAATCCTACTACAAAGTCCATCGCAATGTGTTCCCACTTCCATTCGGGAATCTCCAATGGTTGAAGTAATCCACTTGGTCTCTGATGTTCCGCCTTAACTCTTTGACACGTAAAGCATTTACTTACCCATTCCGCAATCTCTCTCTTCATATCTGGCCACCAAAAGTTCGTCTTTAGATCTCGATACATCTTCGTACTCCCTGGATGAATTGAATACTTCGAGTTATGTGCTTCGTGCAGAATCTCACTTTTCAGTTCCGTTACGTTAGGTATCCATATCCGAGAAGCAAATCTCAAGATCCCTTTGTCGTCCGGTTGGCTACATATTTCCTCACCTGTCATTTTACTCACATCGTCGTTCATAACTTGCTCTTGGCACTTTCGTATCTTCTCCAACAATTCAGGTTGAAACGTCATGGTATAAATTATTTCCGTCGCGTCCTTCGGATTAATTACTTCGATTTCCAATTTCTCAAATTCCTTGTATAATTCTTTGGTCATCATTAGTGTATTTAATCTCTCTTTTCTGCTCAATGCATCTGCTACCACATTTGCCTTGCCGGGATGATAGTTGATAGAAACGTCGTAGTCCTTGATTAGTTCTAACCATCTTCGTTGCCTCATGTTCAGCTCTTTCTGAGTAAAGATATACTTCAAACTTTTGTGATCGGTGTAAATTTCACATCTCTCTCCATACAAGTAGTGTCTCCATATCTTCAAAGCAAACACAATAGCTGCTAACTCCAAATCGTGTGTAGGGTATTTCTGTTCGTGAGGTCTCAACTGTCTTGACGCATAAGCAATCACCTTGTCATGTTGCATAAGTACGCATCCTAATCCTTTGTACGACGCATCACTATAGATTACGAAATGACCTTGATCGTCTGGTAACATCAATACCGGTGCCGTAGTTAGTCTTTTCTTTAACTCTTGGAAGCCTTCTTCGCATTTATCGTTCCATATGAATCGCTCGCTTTTCCTTGTCAGCTTGGTCATTGGAGTAGCTATCTTCGCAAAATCTTGCACAAATCTCCGGTAGTATCCGGCTAATCCCAAGAAACTTCTGACTTCAGTCGGTGTCCTTGGTCTCTCCCAATCTTTCACTGCCTCTATCTTTGCTGGGTCCACTTTGATGCCTTCGCTGCTCACCACGTGTCCTAAGAAATGAACTTCTTTCAACCAGAATTCACACTTGGAAAACTTCGCGTATAGTCCTTCTTGTCTCAACGTTTCTAACACAATTCGCAACTGGTCTGCATGCTCTTCTTCTGTCCTTGAGTATATCAAGATGTCGTCGATGAATACCACTACAAACTTGTCCAAATATCTCTTGAAAATCCTGTTCATTAGATCCATAAAAGCTGCGGGTGCATTCGTTAGTCCAAACGCCATTACTAAAAATTCATAGTGCCCATACCTTGTTCGAAAGGCTGTCTTCGGTATGTCGTCTGGTCTAATCTTCAATTGGTGATATCCTGACCGTAGGTCGATCTTCGAAAAATGTACCGCTCCCTTCAGCTGGTCAAACAGATCATCTATTCGAGGTAACGGATACTTGTTCTTAATGGTCAGCTTGTTCAACTCCCGATAGTCTATACACAATCTCATGCTTCCATCCTTTTTCTTGACAAACAGTACTGGTGCTCCCCACGGTGAAACGCTGGGTCTAATAATTCCTTTTTCTAGCAAATCTTGCAGTTGATCAGCCAATTCCTTCATCTCCACTGGTGCCATTCTGTAAGGGGCCTTCGATACTGGCTCCGCGCCCGGTACTAAGTCTATCGCAAATTCAATTTCTCTATCTGGAGGTAAACCTGGTAATTCTTCCGGAAAAACATCTGGAAACTCATTTACGACTGGAATATCTTCTAACTTAGAAACTTCCTTATCTATGTCTATTACATAAGCTAGATACGCCTCACAACCTTGCCTTAATAACCTCTTAGCCTGAATCATTGTCAGGAACCTCTTTCTTTGTTTCTCTCCTCTAAATATTATCTCTTTCTTTTCTAGGGTAATCAAAGTAACCCTCTTATTCTTACAATCAATACTTGCATCATGCTCAGTCAACCAATCCATCCCTAATATCACATCAAATTCACCTAACTTAAAAGGTAACAAGTCAACATAAAAACGATTTCCCAAAATCTCTATCTCACAACGGGGATAATATGAACTGACCGCGATACGATCCTGATTAGCTATCTCTATAGTCAACACTCCACTTAAAGGTTTCATTACGCAATTCAATCTACGAGCAAACGTTTCAGAAATAAAAGACTTCGTCGCTCCCGAATCTATTAACACTTGTGCAGGAATAGAATTTACTAGAAGTGTACCTGCCACCACGTCGGAATCTCTCACTGCTTCTCCCATTGACATATTGTAGGTCCTGGCTAACGGCTGGACGTTAACAACTGGGGGTGCTTCAATTGCCCGAATCATATTGTTCACGGTTGCTGGTGCTCTGCAGTCCTTAATCATGTGACCTGGTTTCTTACACCGATGACACACGATGCCTATCTTGCAATCCCGGGAATAATGTCCCTTCTGATTGCATTTAAAGCATGTGACAGTCAATCGATGGCATATCCCTAGATGTCGCTTCCCGCATGTCTTGCATTCTGGTAGTGGGGGTCTAGAAAGTCCCTGCTGACCGCCGGTTAGTAGACGGTTATCTTGTCCTACGTTTCCGGTGTCTGGTTTCCTGAAACTTGTATTCCTTCCGTGCTGAAATCCCAGCTTCTTATTTGCTTGTCCTTGAAAACTTCCCTGCTGCTGTCCCTTATCGGGTATCCCTGCTTTCCTTTTCTTGTTCTCCTTCTCTCTCATGTAAGAATCACTCTCTGCCTCCGCAATCATTGCCTTTTGGACCACCGCTGCATAGGTGTCCAACTCCAATACAGCTAACTTACTACGAATCCAAGACCTCAGTCCCTGCTGGAACCTCTTGGCCTTCTTCTTTTCCGTATCCACATAGGTTGGAACAAACCTTGACAACTCCGTAAACCTTGTTTCATATTGGGGCACTGTCATGCTTCCCTGCTTTAATTCCAAAAACTTCAATTCCATCTGATCTCTCATATAGTCCGGAAAATATCTTTCCAAAAACAACTCTGTGAATCTTGCCCACGTAATCAATCCCTCGGGCTCCATAGCCCTACTCGTTTCCCACCAATAACTAGCCTCATTCTTCAGAAAATAGCTTACATACTCTGTCTTCTTATCCTCTGTCACCTCTATCAAGGCAAAAGCCTTTTCCATCTCTTTCAACCATGCCTTAGCCTCTACAGGGTCTGCTGATCCTTTAAATTCTGGAGGTTTTGCTGCCTGGAAAGATTTGAACGTAACTGCCGGTGCTGCTTGCTGGTGCTGTTGTTGATGCTGCTGATGCTGATGCTGTTGCTGCTGTTCTAAGAGCTGTTGCTGAAATGCACGTTGCTGCTGTGCTAATGCGGCAGTCTGTTGAGTAAGGGTATTTAACAACTGGATTACCATCGGGTCCACACGGCCCGTGGGAGGTGTATTTTGTTGACCTTCTTGGTCAGAAGTATCAGTTGAACGGGTTTGTCGTCTAGGAGCCATATCGCTGATGAATAAACAATAATTGGCTTAATCAAACAGTTCATATAAGAGAAGGAAGGATCACAATTGATATCTCGAAGGTTTACAGATCTTCTCAACGGTGTATGGATACACTCGTTGCAATAAGTAGAATAACAGTTATGATACTGGAAATGAATGACAGGGGAATAAATACAGTTCTATAAAAGAGGTTTATCATATATATATATAGATAGAGTTAGTACAAGCGTAGAACGCTTCAAAAGAGAATATATCATGGCTGAACCATAACTGCCGACCAGCAATACAACAACAAAAATGCAACAACAACCCGAGGCGTTCCTATAAGCCCGGTGCACTGCTGATTCTACAATATGCATCTATATACTAACTATCTAGAACCATACATCCATGTCATATCTGTCTACTACCGATACCTGCTCACAGATCACCTGCTCCTGCCGGCCATAACGGGGGTCCTGAAACCTCTGCAATCTCACTCATCGCATAATCCAAAATCTGTCTCATCCCTGCTACTGTCTCTCCCTCTCGACTAGAAGCTAATCCATGCAATCGAGTCTCAACCAAAGTCCTCGTAACCCTAAACCTCATCTGAATGTCTCTCATCTGATCTCTAAGTCTGTCTCTCTCTCTGACAGCGGCTGCCTCGATCGAACGAATCCTACCCATCTCCATAACCTGTCCATAAAGGAAATCCTTCTCTCTTCTCACCCTCTGATACACATGGTGTGGAACTGGCGGCTCACATAACTGATACAAAGGCCCACAAACTGATGCCTGAGACGCTGGTGCTGGGGCTACTTGTCGGAGTGGAATAGGACAAGGTATCTGATCTCTCCTGACTACTGGGCCCTGATGCCTAGGCTGATATCGCACTGGCCGAGACGGTCCTGCTCTCTCAACGGGTGTAGGTATCTCTGCTATCGTATCCTCGGAAGGGTCTGAGTCTGAACTAGAACTAGGGGGCTGCAATTATAACCACATTTAATTACTACGCGTAATATCCCTAGTTGACCTCCTAATATCCTTACGTGACTTCCTAACTCTCTATGTTATCCTGGACCCTAAGTCCTAACTTGTTTCAAATGCCATAACCTGTTGCTCTGATACCAACTGTGACGCCCTCCAAACCCGGGGTACAGATTTGAGGAGTCATCCGACCAACGGAATACTATTTAACACATGCATAATATATATAAAGACACAATTACCCCTTGACCAAGACCGCATCCAGATTATGGCAATGAACACAAGCTACTATAATCTTTTATTATTACAAACCAGTTTTATCAGAGTTATTACATCACAACTAAAGTTCAAATCTAGACATTAAATCTAGAAAAGCAAAACAACAACTACCCTGCCAATAACAGTGACTCGAGGGGCTCTCCTGACTGCTGGTGAACTATCGGTCACGCTATGCCAACTCATACTCTCGCTTCACTGGAATAGGGTTAGAAAACAACAAGCAAGAGTGAGCCAAAATTGCTCAGCAAACATCAACGAATCATTTCTATCACGGTTGTAAGGATATGAATTTAAGATATCAGAATCAACAATATTTAGCTAACACATGCTTTGTATCAATAATGATTGAAGTAAAGAATTAGAATTTGGCTTATACATTTTATTCAAATCAAAGGTTGTGCTGCTGGCCAGCCACGCATCAACCCCGGACTAGCTCATGTCATAGTCCTCTACTGGATCCCAGGCCAATCTGGGCCTTAAGTTATTCCGACCAATTACTGGTCCATTTTTTTAAAAAAACACATGCCAATTCTATAATAGGGTATAAACAATAACATGCTCAATAAGATAAACTGAATGTATAGTAATTGCAAAAGAGTTTCAACTGTTCAGTATCAAGTGAAGGTCGAGAAATAATCATGGAGTAATTTCAATGGTACAGTGTACTCATTCAATAAGGGAATCAATATCGGTAATCGTTAATCAATAACCGTAAATGAGTAGTCAAGATGGAAGTCAAATAATCAAAGGTTGTCAATGATAACCAAAGGATGATAAATAGCAACAATAGGTGGTAAACAATAATCAAGTAAATTGGAAATAAGGGTTTCCGATGCAGATCAAATCAAAGAATCAAGAATTTCTAAGGAAATGGAATCAGTTGTCCAAATGCGGTTAAAAGATGGATAATTTGAATTGTTCTGGGGATAACGGTATTCAAGTAATCAAGACAATAATAATTCTTATCACAAGTAAAGGCACAGATACTTGCCTGGTCTAAGCTGCTGTCGGATCGACTCTGCTCACTCTACTTTCCCCTTTCCCTTGCTCCGGGAACTCGATTCTATAATTAAACAACTCATCACAATAAGTCTAACTATTCTCGTTCTACTCTCGACACTTATTCAATCAATAATCACATTTAAACAAGTAACCGGTTACGTATCGGACGTCCGGTATAATTTACGATATTTAAAACTCAGATATTTGCCCTAGCACGGGCATATACAGACTATAAAACACGACACACAATTAATATGAACCATATAGCACTTATAAACATTTTTAAAACATCATACGGAACTCATTTGAATTTTTAGTAAGTCGTTACAAATTTTAAATCAAAAATCGGATTTTTAAATCCAATATAAACATTTAAATGAAAATAAATCAATTAATAAAATTAATTGACACTCTTTAAATACTCAAACTATTTTTTAAATAATTAAATAGGCTTGAAAATAATTAAACTGAATTTTTAATTAATTAAATCTAATTAATAATTAATTTTTAAGAATTAATTGATTAAAAGAATTAACCAATTAATTAATAAATTAATTATTAATTAAAAATAATTAAAATAATTAAGTTTAATCAATTTTCGGATTTAAAATAATAAATATAATTTATCAGAATTTTTCTGATATTAAAATATATTTTTAAAATAAAAATATGAATTTTTTTAGTTTTTAAACTATTTTCGAATTAAATTTAAAAATAAAATTCAAAAACAGTTTTCTGAAAATGAATTAGGGTTTTGAAGATTGAAACCGGGTCGAAAAATCGGGTAAACGGGTCGGGAAGAACGAATCCGGGTCACCAAGAACAACCCGCCGGAATCTGGGTTTTCCAGAATCCGGCCGGCGTCCGGTGGCCGGACTTCGCCGTTTCTGATCAAAACAAAACCAAACTATAGGGCTTTTGTTCGCTTTTGCAAGACAAACACAACCCACATACACACACATCTGTCCCATGCCGGAATCGTGCCCAGAATTCATTCAAAGAACTCGCCGGCGACGACCTCGGCCGGAAACCCGATCTACTTAAATCCTACATGAAACTCAAAGATTAATATACCAAAATGAAGCTTATAACTCATACAATAAAAGCCCTCTACCAAAAACAATGTCAGATCAATATCAAGAACGTACGAATTGAAAGAAGAAATCGGGTCAAAACCCGAAAATCAAACCCGACTAAATCGAACATAAACATGAAATTAAAGCATGGATTCTTGCTAATTAGAACCCTAGGAACATGTTAGAAGCAACCAATTGAACGGAGAATCAATAGAATGAAAATCCCCAAATCGAATCAAGAACCCTAATTTTAATTCGAAACTTGTAAAATCAATATAAAATCGAATACTTACCAGATGATGATGAGGTTGGAAGATTCTGAAACTAGATTTTTGGGGCTTTGATTTGAGTATAAGAACTTCAAATTTGGACTTCAATAACCCTTAGAACGAATTGATTGAAGATCAAGAACACAAAATAATTATTTGGGAATTTCGGATTTTTTTGAGTAATTTCTGAAGAATTGCTAGGGTTATGAAGTCTGATTGGTCATTTTATATTTTTGGAAAAATAATACCCCAAATAACATTTTTGGATCGATATTGATTCGTTAGATCGTTTAAAAACCCTAATTAGGTCAAAAACACGTTTTACGAAAAGTAAGGGGTTAAAAAGGTTGATGATTATCCAAATTGATATATATCATTATATAACTAATGCTCAAGAATACTAGGGCTATAACAACTTCAATATTGATATAGAACGATAAATCCGTCCCCTTAAGCAATTAGGGTTCGGAACGATTTTTCCTTTTTCGGATCAAAAATTGAAATTAATTTGCAGAATCAAATAGGTAGGGTTAAATAGAATCCCATAACCCTTTCGATAACGATTCGAATACGAAAGACGAAGAATTAAAAATGAATGTACGAAATTTCAACGGGCTCTTGAATTATCAAAACGGCTCAAATTTGAAGAAAATTCCAAATGACGAAATTTTTGAAAGGGGCTTCCGACTCACCATTTAGCACATAATCACACACTAAATATCATATAATAATATTCCAATATTCCAAAATAAATATTTTAGATTAAATATATCATTTAATCAAATAATAAAATTCACGGATATTACATTGAATACAATTCTTGATGTTTTCTTTAACTTAAAACACTTATAAATAAAACTGAACTGAATAAGTAAAAACACAAGATATAAATAATTCAGTTGGATTGTTTGATGATCCAACTGAAGTGTTTTTATTTCGGAAATAATCTGTGATACAAAAGTACACAGCTGCTCAGTTACAAGGTTGTAGAGAACAATGCTCTCAAAGATAGCTAATACATACTATTTGTTTTTCGTCTCTTACACTTATTTTAACTGCTACACTTGGTTATATATTCCCAAGTTTACAAAGCTATTTTTGGCTACACTAAAGTACTTTAAAGGTAACCGCCAATAGTTTGCTTTTCATCCCTTTGTCCAGTGGTCCTTGGAGATCCTTGCTTTTGTCTTCATGCTTATTATGATCACTCCCAAGAGCCCAATTGGAAACTGGGATGTTTCCTTATTCCCCATGTCCATTTTAATGGTTTCCAATGCAAAGTACACTTCCACATCACCTTTAGATCTGTTCAGTAAACTGTCACTATCACTTTGTCAACTATTCAGAAAAGCAATAATGATTCGTTGATAGCAGGGAGAGGTGTTTCGTTGATAGCTTTATTCTCCATTTCGTTGATGAGTAAACTTCATTTCGTTGATGAGTAAACTTCATTCCGTTGATGGTGTATCCTTGTTCCGTTGATAAAGTAATCTTCATACCGTTGACATGTCTTCACTTAGGCAAAATTACAAGGCATGATATACTTACAATTAACCAACCTATTTTGCCTATCTAGTACTTAGTCAACAAGACTTAGAAAACCTATCTAGTACATACATCAAATGCATATCAAACTGTGAAGTATTGTACAGTGCAATTGCTACAACACTCATTCCGTTGATGAGCTTCCTGTCAACGAAACACTGCAAAGCATGCCATTCCGTTGACAGTTACAAAATGACTTAATACAAAATCTACTAAGTGTTTTTATAATTATCATCAAGATCAACATATTCCTAAAACTTGACAACTCCGTAAACCTTGTTTCGTATTGGGGCACTGTCATACTTCCCTGCTTTAACTCCAAAAACTTTAATTCCATCTGATCTCTCATATAGTCCGGAAAATACTTTTCCAAAAACAACTCTGTAAATCTTGCCCATGTAATCAATCCCTCGGGTTCCATAGCCCTACTCGTTTCCCACCAATAACTGGCCTCATTCTTCAGAAAATAGCTTGCATACTCCGTCTTCTTATCCTCTGCCACTTCTATCAAGGCAAAAGCCTTTTCCATCTCCTTCAACCATGCCTTAGCCTCTACAGGGTCTGCTGATCCTTTAAATTCTGGAGGTTTTGCTGCTTGGAAAGATTTGAACGTAATTGCCGGTGCTGCTTGCTGGTGATGTTGTTGATGCTGCTGATGCTGATGTTGTTGCTGCTGTTCTAAGAGCTGTTGCTGAAATGCTTGTTGATGCTGTGCTAATGCGGCAGTCTGTTGAGTAAGAGTATTTAACAACTGGATTACCATCGGGTCCATGTGGCCCGTGGGAGGTGTATTCTGTTGACCTTCTTGGTCGGAGGTATCAGTCGTACGGGTTTGTCGTCTAGGAGCCATATCGCTGATGAATAAACAATAATTGGCTTAATCAAACAGTCCATATAAGAGAAGGAAGGATCACAATTGATATCTCGAAGGTTTACATATTTTCTCAACGGTGTATGGATACACTCGTTGCAACAAGTAGAATAACAGTTATGATGCTGGAAGTGAATGACAAGGGAATAAATACAATTTTATAAAAGAGGTTTATCATACATATATATAGATAGAGTTAGTACAAGCGTAGAACGCTTCAAAAGAAACTATATCATGGCTGAACCACAACTGCCGATCAGCAATACAACAAAAATGCAACAACAACCCGAGGCGTTCCTATAAGCCCGATGCACTGCTGATTCTACAATATGCATCTATATACTAACTATCTAGTAACCATACATCCATGCTACATCTGTTTGCTCCTAAAACCTGCTCACAGATCACCTGCTCCTGTCGGCCATAACGGGGGTCCTGAAATCTCTGCAATCTCACTCATCGCATAATCCAAAATCTGTCTCATCCCTGCTACTGTCTCTCCCTCTTGACTAGAAGCTAATCCGTGCAATCGAGTCTCAACCAAGGTCCTCGTAACCCTAAACCTCATCTGAATGTCCCTCATCTGATCTCTAAGTTTGTCCCTCTCTCGGATAGCGGCTGCCTCGATCGAACGAACCCTACCCATCTCCATAACCTGACCATAAAGGTACTCCTCTCTGCTCACCCTCTGATACACATGGTGTGGAACCGGTGGCTCACCTAACTGATACAAAGGTCCACAAACTGATGCCTGAGACACTGATGTTGGGGCTACCTGTCGGAGTGGAATAGGACAAGGTATCTGATCTCTCCTGACTACTGGATGCTGATGCCTAGGCTGATATCGCATTGGCTGAGACGGTCCTGCTCTCTCAACGGGTGTAGGTATCTCTGCTATCGTATCCTCGGAAGGGTTTGAGTCTGAACTAGAACTAGGGGGCTGCAATTATAACCACATTTAATTACTACGCATAATATCCCTAGTTTACTTCCTAATATCCTTACGTGAATTCCTAACTCTCTATGTTATCCTAGACCCTAAGTCCTAACTTGTTTCAAATGCCATAACCTGTTGCTCTGATACCAACGGTGACGCCCTCCAAACCCGGAGTACAGATTTGAGGAGTCATCCGACCAACGGAATACTCTTTAACACATGCATAATATATATAAAGACATAAATACCCCTTAACCAAGACCGCATCTAGATTATGGCAATGAACACAAGCTACTACAATCTTTTATTAATACAATACCAGTTTTATCAGAGTTATTACATCACGACTAAAGTTCAAATCTAGATATCTAATCTAGAAAAACAAAACAACAACTACCCTGCCAATGACAATGACTCGAGGGGCTCTCCTGGCTGCTGGTGAACTATCGGTCACGCTATGCTGACTCATACTCTCGCTTCACTGGAATAGGGTTAGAAAAAAACAAGCAAGAGTGAGCCAAAATTGCTCAGCAAACATCAATGAATCATTTCTATCACAGTTGTAAGGATATGAATTTATGATATCAGAATCAACAATATTTAGCTAACACATGCTTTGTATCAATAACAATTGAAGAAAAGAATTAGAATTTGGCTTATACATTTTATTCAAATCAAAGGTTGTGCTGCTGGCCAGCCACACATCAACCCCGGACTAGCTCACAGCATAGTCCTCTATTGGATCCTAGGCCAAACTGGGCCTTAAGTTATTCCGACCATAAATATGGCCCGACCAATTACTGGTCCATTTTAAAAACACATGCCAAATCTATCATAGGGTATAAACAATAACATGCTCAGTATCAAATGAAGATCGAGAAAGAATAATGAAATAATTTCAATGGTATAGTGTGCTCATTCAATAAGGAAATCAAGATTGGTAGTTGATAATCAATGACCGTAATCAACAGTCAAGATGGAAGTCAAATAATCAATGGTTTTCACTAATGATCAAAGGATGATAAACAATAACTAAATGGTGGTAAACAATAATCAAGTGAGTTGGAAATAAGGGTTTCCGATGCAGATCAAATCAAAGAATCAAGAATCTCTAAGGAAATGGAATCAGTTGTCCAAATGCGGTTGAAAGATTGATAATTTGAATTGTTCTGGGGATAACGGTATTCAAGTGATCAAGACAATAATAAATTTTATCACAAGTAAAGGCACAGATACTTGCCTGGTCTAAGCTGCTGTCGGATCGACTCTGTTCACTCTACCTTTCCCTTTCCATTGCTCCGGGAACTCGATTCTATAATTAAACAACTCATCACAATAAGTCTAACTATTCTCGTTCTACTCACGACACTTATTCAATCAATAATCACATTTAAACAAGTAACCGGTTACGTATCGGACGTCCAGAATGATTTACGATATTTAAAACTTAGATATTTGCCCTAGTACGGGCATATACAGACTATAAAACACAACACACAATTAATATGAACCATATAGCACTTATAAATATTTTTAAAACATCATACGAAACTTATTTGAATTTAAGATAAGTCACGGTTAATTTTTAAATCAAAACTCGGATTTTTAAATCCCATTTAAACATTTAAATGCAATTAAATCAATTAATAAAAATTAATTGACACTTTTGTAAATGCCCAAACTATTTTTAAATAAATAAATAGGCTTGAAAATATTTAAACTGAATTTTTAATTAATTAAATCTAATTAATAATTAATTTTTAATAATTAATTGATTAAAAAAATAACAAATTAATTAATAAAATAATTATTAATTAAAAATAATTAAAATAATTAAGTTTAATCAATTTTCGGATTTAAAATAATAAATATATTTTTCCAGAATTTGTCTGATATTAAAATATATTTTTAAAAATAAAAATATGAATTTTTAAAGTTTTTAAACTATTTTTGAATTAATTTTAAAAATAAAATCCAAAAACAGTTTTTAGAAATCGAATTAGGGTTTTGAAGATTGAAACCGGGTCAAACTTCGGGTAAACGGGTCGGGAAGAACAAATCCGGGTCACCAAGAACAACCCGCCGGAATCTGGGTTTTCCAGAATCCGGCCGGCGTCCGGTGGCCGGACTTGCCATTTTCGATCAAAACAAAACCAAACCATAGGGCTTTTGTTCGCTTTTTCAAGACAAACACAACCCACATACAAACACATCTGTCCCATGCCGGAATCGTGCCCAGAATTTGTTCAAAGAACTCGCCGGCGACGACTTCGGCCGGAAACCCGATCTACCTTATTTCTACATAAAACTCAAGGATTAATATACCAAAATGAAGCTTATAACTCATACAATCAAAGACCTCTACCAAAAACAATGTCAGATCATTCATATGAACGGACTATTCAAAAGAAGAATTTGGGTCAAAACCCGAAAATCAAACCCATCAAAACCGAACATAAACATGAAATTAAAGCATGGATTCTTGCTAATTAGAACCCTAGGAACATGTTAGAAGCAACCAATTGAACGGAGAATCAACAGAATGAAAATCCCCAAATCGGGTATGAACCCTAATTTTAATTTGAATATAAAAAAATTCATAACAAATCGAAAAATTACCAGATGATGATGAGGTTGGAAGATTCTGAAACTAGAGATCAAGAGATTTGATTTGAGTACTTGAACATTGATTTCTGAAATCAATAACACCTTGAACGAATGGATTGAAGATTCAAGAACACGAAGAACACGTTTCGGGAATTTTTACTTTTTGATTATACGCAATGCAGATTATGAAGGTTATAAGGTTCGATTCGTCTTTTTATATATTTGGAAAAATAATACCCCAAGGAACACTTTTGGATCGTTATAGATCCACTGGATCGTTTAAAAAACCTAATTAGGTTAAAAATACGTTTTACGAGAAGATAATTATCTACAAGGATTGATAATTATCCAAATCAATACATATCATTATATAACTAATGCTCAAGAATACTGGGGCTATAACAAAGGTAATATTGATATAAAACGATATATCCGTCCCCTTAAGCAATTAGGGTTCGGAACAATTTTTCCCTTTTTGAACAAAACGAATTATTCTTGCAGAATCAAATAGGTAGGAATGAAATGATACGAATATCTCTCCCGATAATGATTCGAATACAAAAGACGAAAAGATAATAATCAATGTACGAAATTCCAACGGGGCCCTTGAATTATCAAAACGGGGCTCAGATTTGAAGAAAATTCCAAATGACGAAATATTTGAAAGGGGCTTTCGACTCACCATTTAGCACATAATGACACAATAATTATCATTTAATAATATTCCAATACTCCACAATAAATATTTTTATATTAAATATATCATTTAATCAAATAATAAAATTCACGGATATTACACCGGATCTGGGGGTGTTACAGAAATGGTATCAGAGCGTTAAGTTATAAACTTGGATATGAGAGTGTTAAGAATATAAGTGATAGAATGACGTGAGGACTCATATAGAGTTCGTTAAGTGGACTACCGGAGGTAGTTCCATCGAGGATGTTAAGATTAAAGAGTTTAGTTGAGAACTTATCGGAGGATCGATAGGACTATTGAAGATCATCATAATGATGAGAAGGACGTTTAGAATTGTAGACGGATTATCAAAGAGATTAAGATAAGACGCGGAGCAGAGTCTCGGTCGCAGCTGAGGTAAGGTCAGAATGGCCAATACCAATGGATAACTTGACTTAGTAAGAACCTAAGTGTTTTTAGTTCATCGTAGTTTTCCACGAGAAGGCAGTATATGTGAAGATTGAGACGTTTACAGTCCTTTACGCGATCCGAATTACTAAATTGCGTGGACTAATTAAGGCATTATCTTGCGTGTGAGGTCTAAACCTTGGGAACAACGATTCCAACAGAGTTGGTGTCTTTTCCGTCGATGGGTATTTTGTTACCTAAGAGGAAGAGTTTTGCGTACATATAGTACCAGAACGTTATCATGAGACGAATGCGCTAAATCGCATCGCGAGTATATTTCGTACGATAGGCCATGAGGGCTCAACTCAGAAATCAAAGACATGAAGAATGGATAGCGTGATTCTAATGAAGACACGTATGGTTGCGACAAGCAATGCGACAATCTCAGGACCAACGAGGGATGAGACCTATGGTGGCCTGGGGTTGGATTCGTTCGATACGATTGGTGATAAGAAATTACACATACGTTAATCGACCTTCATCTTTTGAGGATGTGTTGATACGGCCGTAGGAGGCCCAATCTCTGGACGATTATTGTGGAATGACAAATATGTTCGAACTCCCGACCTGTCTAAGGACTTGTACGATTTTGAGGTACCATTGGTTAGTACCCTAAGCCATGAAGGTAGAAAGATAAGATCATCCTCGTACGGGTGATGTTAGAAACTATGATGACCATTGACTTTTGGTATCTACTTGCTGGTGCACTACTCAATCTAAAACCATTCATGCCCGTGTTACCTTGAATAGTTCATGTCAGGTAACCTTTCTAATTTCCTACTTCAACTTGGGATGCAACCAACTATTGTTAAGTATTCATCTTATTTCTTCATATTTGGACTCCTCAGTCGAGTTCATAAATATCTAGCTATGTGTTTAAAACATAGATGATGTATATTTCAGAGACTACTCGTGAATTCTTTTCTTCTATTAAGGAGAGATTTGCACATCAGACGTTGAAATCGTAGAAAGGATATCAATTTGATATTGATATTCCGAATTCAATTCTATCGGAGAATTTGACAAAGTTTATGTACGGAGACACCTTGGGTGGACCGTTTCACTGATGAGGAATGTTTGATGGGAGGTTATCGATTGTTCCGATACCAAGAACTTTCTATTCAGACCTTATATTCTATTCAAGGGTTATATTTACCATGTTCGTCCCAAACTTATTTACTCTTCTTTTCAATTCATTATCCAAGTAGTCAAAATTTTGTTTTCTTTCTTTCTTCAGCTACGATGTCGAGATTTTGTACTAGTAGATTGAAAATGGCTAATTGCATGTGCCATAATGAGTGACTAGTTAGTTGTTCTAACTAGTTGAAATTTTAATGATATGATGAAAATCTAGCTAATCATCCTAGCTAGATGCTGCATCCCAAACTAATCGAACTAGCAAATTTTGTTCAGCTAGTTGTTAATGTTTATTGAAATGAACTAGTTATTGTATCACTAAGTTCAACTTTCGGTCAAATTTATATAAGCGAATTCACGATGCATTTGTATGCAGTGAAGTATGGTGGGAAGATTTTCAAACGATAATTTGATTGAGACCTAACCAGGTCACCCCCTCAGCGAGAATTTTTACAAAGTTTTTTATATATATATAAAGCATTCTGTTGCTTGAAGTATTCTTGGTGCCATGCAAGTATTTTCCTTAGTATTTGGAAAAAGAGAGTGTTGAATCTTAGAGCTAAAACAAATGAGCCCGATAAATTATGAATCGAAGTTAACGGAAATTGCCAAGGTTTGTTTCGCATGATGCGAATTCAGAATAACGGAGTGTTCGAAACGACTGATTATGTTACCTTGGTTAATGAAACGATTGTGATAGAAAGAAGGTAAGAATTCAGATTGTCGGACGAGGGAACGATTGATCTCGAAGGATGTGAAACTTGTTTAGCGACTGCGATGGATATGAAACGGGAAGTACCCAGTGTACATAATATACCTGTTGTCAACGAATTCGAGGATGTATTTCCAGAAGATCTCCCAGGATTACCACCCGATAGAGAAATAAAGTCTGCTGTAGAATTAGCTCCAAGAACGGCGCCAGTTTCGAAGGCCCCGTACCGACTAGCTCCAGTCGAGATGAAGAAATTAGTCGCTCAATTGTAAGAATTGTTAGGGAAAGGAATGATAAGACCAATTGCGTCACCGTGGGATGCACCCGTGTTATTGGTAAAGAAAAAGGACGGCAACATGAGGCTGTGCATAGAGTATCGAAATCTGAATAGGCTAATTGTTAAGAATGAATACCCCTGCCAATGATCGGTGATTTGATCGATCGGCTGCACGATGCAGTTAAATTCTCGAAGATTGATTTAAGAACTGGATACCATCAGTTGAATATTAAACCTGAGGACGTAACCAAGACTGCGTTTTGCACCAAGAATGGACACTACGAGTTTTTAGTAATTTCGTTTGGGCTGACGAATGCCCTTGCAGCTTTCATGGACGTGCTGAATAAACTTTTCAAGAAGTATTTGGTTAAGTGTGTCATAGTGACATGGAAAATATTTTGGTTTACCTCAAAGACCAAGGAAGAACACGCAGAACGTTTGAGGATAGTGTTAGAGACATTGAGAAGAGAAAAGTCATATGTCAAGTTCTCAAAATGTGAGCTTTGGCTAAGGGAAGTACAATTTTAGGACATATGGTCAACAATGAAGAGGTGCTGGCTGACCCCGCTAAGATAAAAGCTGTTTCGAATTGGGAAAGACCAACCACACCAACTGAGGTGAGAAGTTTTGTAGGCTTAGCCGAGTATTATCAGAGGTTGTGCAAGATTTTGCTGGAATGGCAGCCCCACTGACCCGACTTACTCGAAAGACTGAAAAGTTGAATGGATCGAGAAATGTGAGAAAAGTTTCCGGGAATTAAAGAAGAGACTAGTCACTGTCCTGTGCTGGTACTGCCAGACGGGAAGGGAGATTGTATGATCTATAGAGACGCATCGCATAAAGAAGTAGGGTGTGTGCTTATACAGCACGGAAAGGTAATTACGTATGCATCCAGACAATTAAAGGAATATGAATTTAGATACCCTACGCTTGACTTAGAATGGGCAGCAATAGTTTTCGCTTTAAAGTTTTGGAGGCACTAATTGTATGGAAAGAAGTGCGAGATTTATAAAAATCATAAGAGCATTGGATACACTTTCCCAGAAAGAACTTACCATGAGGATTGAAAAGGTAGCTAAGGTTGATCAAGGATTATGACGGTGGGATCCTTTACCACCCAGGGAAGGCCAATGTGGTGGCCAATGCCCTTAGTCTGAGAGATTTAAGATGATAACATCGTTGGATAAAGTTAATCCAAGGATTTAAGAAAATGGAAATTGAGTTTAAGATAACCGGAAATGGAATTGAGAGACTAGTTGAGATTGCAATGCAACCGGAATTGCTGCAGGAAATCAAGTTATGTCAAGAGCGAATGACGAGTAAAGGTAGGAAGTCAATGTTGGAGAAAGCATTAAAGACTGAGAAAGATAATAGAGGAATCATAAGGTATTTTTACCAAGTTGGGATTCCTAACGATCGAGAGATAAAGGATGCTAATTTTCAGAAAGACTAATAAGAGGAACTGAAAGGATGAAGTTTGAAGTTAAGAGTACAACAAGGATTATTTAGAGGTCCTGATTGAGCCTGAATAAATTAAGGAATAAAGATCTGTCATAAAGAGACAGCTACACCGAGAGTAAATTAAAGAAAGTTAAGGAAATGTTATAAGTGGCCGGATAAATAAAAGGATTTATCGATTTATAAACAAATATTGGATATGTCAGAAAATGAAGGCAGAACAAAGACCTAGTTGACTATCACAGTTAGTGGAGATTCCTGATTAGGAATGTAATTTTACTATAATGGATTATGTGATAGGATCAACAAGAATCGAGTCGGACTATGACGTCAATTGAGCTATAATTGATGGATCAAATGGGTCTACTCATAATTTGTTTTTAGCAAGAGATCTTAAATCAAAGAGTTGCGAAAGAGATAATTGGGTGACGTGGAGTTCCAGTCACCATCGTGTCAGATAAGAACCAATGCTTGAACTCCCGATTCGGGAGGAGTTTTCCAAACATGTTTGGCAGCGAGTTTGAGTGCAAGCACTACGTAGGATTCGTAGACCGACGGACCAACCGGAAGAAACATTTCAGAGAATCGAAGTTATGGTAAGCGTTGTACCGTCGACTGCAAGAGTAGTCGGATGTTGATAGAAAATGGGTGTATAAGAGTACAACCAGAATTGGCGTATATAAAGCGTCCGGTAGATATCACAGACCGGAATGAGTAAGTGTTGTAAGGAACCAGAGGGTTGAAGAGTCAACCTGGAAACTGGAAGATTCCTATGTTGAAAGACTAACCTCAGCTATTTTCTTAGATTCCGGGACGAAATCCTTTTAAGGAGGGGAGACTGTAATAATCCCAAATTTTGGACTTAGTTAAAAATTTTTGATGAATAGTAAATGTGATGAATAGTAAATTTGCTGATGGAAAATTTTTCAGACCACCCTATATGGAAGACATGGAATGAATGTTTCGAGGTTATATTATTGATGTATAGGAAGAATAAAAGAATGTAAACGCGATCAGAATCAGGAGATTACAACTTTAAATTTTGATCACTATTCATCGTACAATCAAGGGTGAATTGATTTGATCGTTTTGAGAAAGTGTGTAGGAGGAGAAATCCATGATCATATCTTAAACCAAGGTGAGAAATCTAGAACCATGTATTAAACCAAGACAATGGAAAGATAAAGGAAGTATCCCCTAGCTTTGGTACAGAGAAACGTTTTTAAAACCACTTGAAACTATCGCGAAACAAAAGCGTAACAAATTATGGATTAGACCTTAACCAAAGGAGAAGTATTATATAAGATCATCAAGTGCATTATATAAGAGGATTGAGGATACAAATGATGACATAAATATGATGCAGAGGAGTGACATAAGCATGACATAAGGATGACAAAGTGGTGAATCACCACCTTGTCACCACTTTCACCACCACCACAAATCCAAAAGAGCCTTGTCATTGGTGACAAGTCCTTTTATTAGCCACACAATTTAATTGGCAAAGTATTAAGGAGTAATTAGACAAACAAAGGAAAAGAAAAATCAAGCAAAAACAAATCAAAAAGAGAAGCACTCTTGAAGAAGCACCATTCGGCTTTTCTTCTTCCATCCATTCCTTAAAAATTTTGCTCCAACTTCCACTCAACCATAAATCTTGATCTTGGGCTCTAAATCACCCTCATCCTATATCCAAGGTAGATCTCTAATATTAGCCTCATCCATGGATCATAGCTTGGTCAAAAATGGATTCAAAGTTGATGATGAATAGTGATGTGAGTAGTAAACTCATAAGATCTTGTTTTGTTTTGATGTTTTTAGGCTTGATTAGCATAGTTAAGGAGCAAGGAAGGATATATCATCCATATATAGTCTTTGTTAAGCTCCAAGTAAGGTATAAAACTTCTTTCCCTTTTGAGGTTATGCTTGATCTAATAGTAATAAGTGATTGTTTAAGAACTATGTAGTAATGAAGCATGTATGCATGATTTTAAGCATGTTTGATGGTTGATTTGTGGATAAACTTATGAACTAAGGTGTGACCTTGTTTGGACAGAAAATGGTAGTATTAGTTTGAGGTTTGATTGGTGGTTGGTTGATGGTTGAATTGTAGTTGGATTGAGTGTGTTAAAACACGGGAAGTACGCTTAAGCGCCGTTACCATGTCAAAATTTTCTTAGGTAGTTTGGACAGAGATCACGAACACTCTAAAGGGCATAAACATAAGGTTTCTGACCATCAACATGTAGGCCCTGTTTCCTAGTTTGTTTTAGCGAAAGAATCGTATCGTTTTGATTTACGGTTTAGGAGAAACGTCGGTTTTAGTAAAAGCGGTTTCGCGTAACTAACTAGTTCATTGTATGAACTTTGAGATAGTGATCAAACCCTTTAAAAATGAAATTTGGCCGAGATATTAAAGTGGAGAATAGCATGAATAATTAGGAAAGGAAACCTAGAAGGGTTCGAGTTAAAAAGAGAAGTTGGTGATTTTATAAAAATACGCGAACGAAGGTTGCGCGAGTGAAATACCCTTAAGGGGAGGGTTTAAAACAAGGAAAAGTACTTGGGATTTGTGAATAGATTTTCACCCAAACTTGTGACTTAAGAGTTACGGAACGTCATGAGGTTATAGATGACCAAGAGCGAGACAATGGATGTTCGTTAATAGAACGTTAGTGCTTAAGTTAAATGCACTTTAAATGATTAAGCCAGGGGACTGATCTGGTGTTTCTTTGTTTATAGATTTCCCGGCAAGTTCTCGAAACCGTAACAACCAAGGACCCGAGGCAAGTTTTCTCATTCCATGCTATGTTTTAAAGTACAATATTCTGATAATATGCATATGATAGATGCATGCTTTCAAATGTAATATATGCATACGATATTATGCATGCTTTCAAACATCACATAGTATATAGATGTGATGGTATTAAAAATGATGAGATGTGATGTATGCATATGATAGATGCATGCAAGTTTTCAAACCCTATACCATATAATGATGCTGTTGTGATATATGTTGTGGTATTGCTATATATGCTGCTTAATGCTGTGAAATGACGTAAAATTGTTTTCGCTTTGTAAAAAGCTGTATAAGGTATAAGGTTTATATGCTAGATAAGTACTAGATATAAACCAAGGTTAAAGGTTAAAGACTCTAAGTATAGAATACTTGTACGATGGTTTTAAAACTTAGACCGGGAGTCAAATTATTTTAAACTATTGCCAAAAGCTAGAAGGTTCCAGGGACGGTTATATTTTAAAGATTTATTAAATATTCCAATTTTTATATTATGGGATATTTAAGGTGAGATATTTAAATAATATTATAATAAATATTATTTGAATATTATTTAATCAAAGTGAATATTATTTTGAATATTCACTTAAGTGTTTTATATTGAATAATAATTCAATAAGTATTAATTGAATATTATTTAATTAAAGTGAATATTATTTTTTGAATATTCACTTAAGTGTTTATATTGAATAATAATTCAATATTTATTAATTGATTATTATTTAATTAAGTGAATATTATTTTGAATATTCACTTAAGTAGTTATATTGAATAATAATTTAATATTTATTATTTGGGTATTTATTAAATATTACAAATATGATTTAAAATCATAGAACCGTATTATATGGTTAAAGGTTCTATTATTTACACAAAAATATAAATTTCTGATTTTCAGAAAATGTATTAAAATAGAGATTTCCAGCTATTATCTTAAGATAGTTAAAGGTAATTAAATGCTGATAGGGTTTCTAACTCATCGAAAATTTGGGAATCTAGTTCAAGAATTCGAGGACAGAGTTTTCTTCCACTGTTCCTCTAGAATACCTATAACTAGGGGATGGCTCCCCCATTCAAGTAAAGTATTTCAAACTCGCTGAACTCTGAAATTTCAATAAACTCCCTGGTCATGATTTCAAAATACGTAGTAATCATCGGTAGTTTCGTTGACTAATGTCAACCCACACTTTGACTTACTCCTTTCAATTACTTTGGAGTAAGGTATTCTGAACGGTTACAAAGTTTTGACAAGTATTTGTACTTGGGAAAAATGGAATTAAATTCCGATTTCCGTTTCATTAATATTTTTCATCATGGGAATTGGAAAGGCCTACACGGCAATGAAATAGGTACCGGGGTAGTGCCAAAATTATCAAGGCTTACCCGGTGACGAAATAGGCACCGAGGTAGTGATCTCTTGCGTGCTAAGGCTTACCCGTGACGAGATAGGCACCGAGGTAGTGATCTCTTAGCACAATGGCCCGTATGCGGTCAGGGTGATAACCGAACAGGAAGTCGTCCTTCTACTAGTAGAAAATAAAAGTTACGATACAACGGCTGATCACCGTGTATCGGGTGTTCCAGTACATTCCCTTCCCTCCAATTGGAGTTGAGCTGCACATTGTAACAAAAGCCTAGGCGCTGAGTTACTGATAATGTGACAGTAATGAGTAATGATGTTCCTCATATAGTAGTCGTACTGTATGGTAGGTTTTGACGAAAAGAATAATAAAATATCATTCTGTATACGAATGAAGGTTAAAGGTTTTCCTTTATGATATAAGCTTACATATACGATTAAGCTGCTATATCTGATTGTTGAGCTATAGTGCTCATTCTTGCTTCTTTTATAAAAGGTGTTCATTACTGATATTTTACAGTATTTTGAACAGTATGAGACATCTAAATAGAATGTGAGTATATATGTTGAAAAGGTATTTAAGATATACAGTATATTAAATTGTATAGTGTTTTGAATCAATGAATAGTCTTTAAGCCTTGATTCCAACCTTTGATATCTATTTTAAAAAGATATGTTTTGAGTCTTGGTTTATCATACTGATACCAAGGATTTCCAAATGATTTACGAAGAACATTTGAGTATGATTATAAGTCATACGGTATTTTGAACGGTGTACTATTTTGGGGATAGACCCAAGTAGTGTTAAAAGCTTTGATCCCATATGGATTATCTTCCTAAAAGGTTTAAATATTTAAACTTGGATAGATTTCTTGTTGAGCGCTATTAGCTCATTCTTGCTTTATTAAATCTTTCAGCATGAAGAAAAGATTGCCGGTTCACCTCGTGTACGAGAGCAAGGGAATGGAGAGACCACCCTTGAGTTAGTTCAGCAGGATGAATATTGCCGGAGATAGCAGAACAGTTGTAGACTGAATTAGTAAGAATTGTTTTCGAGTAGGTTTGTATTATTGAACCTTGTATAGAATGTGAGCTCTATTATTGTGACTTCAGGTAGAGGTTGCAAATAATAGATGAGATCCTGGATAGTACATTTGGTTTGTAATAACAAGTGTTACTTATTGTTTCTCATTTCCAAGGCTATAACTTGTGTGTGTGCGTAAGTGATTGGGGTCTTTGGAGTTGTATTATTATTAGAATGTTGTAAGTAATGCAGGTATTGTATAATTGATGGAGCGTGACAACCCAGATTCTTGACCCCGGATCTGGGGGTGTTACAGATTCCTTTGTATTTACAGAACTCTTCCACTACTGAATTCTTGAATTCAGTACCATTATCACTTCTCAGTATCTTGACTTTATACTTTGTGCATGTCTCAATCATTCTTATATGATCCAATAGTATTTCTGGAGTTTCATCTTTTCTGGGCAGAAAGTACACCCAGGTAAATCTAGAAAATTCATCAACAATTACAAGAGTGTACCTTTTCTTACTAATGGACATTATGTTGACTGGTCCAAAAAAGGTCAAGATGTAACATGTGATATGGTTCTTCAATAGAGGATTTAGATTTACTCTTGAATGATGTCCTTCTCTATTTAGCCTTTTGACATGCATCACAGAGTTCATCAGGAGTATACAAAACTTTAGGCAATCCTCTAACCTAATATGTCTTAACCAACTCATTGATATTACTGAAGATAAGATGAGAAAGCTTCTTATGCTAATTTCAACTTTCATCTACTGATGATTTACTGATGAGACAAGTAGAGGAGCCATCAGTATTGGAGTTAATGTTGGCTTCATAAATGTTACCATGCCTGTAGCCAGTAAGTGCAATCTTTCCTGATGATTTGCTGACTACTTCACAATGAGTTGAATAGAAATTGACATGATAACCTCTGTCTGTGATTTGACTAATACTCAGCAAGTTGTGTTTTAGTCCTTTCACTAGAGCTACTTTTTCAATGATGACATTTCCAATGATTATATTGCAATATCCCAAAGTTTGTCCAATGTTGCCATCTCCATAAGACACAGTTGGGCCAGCCTTTTCCTCAAATTCTGATAGCAGGGCTTTGTTTCCAGTCATGTGTACTGAACATCCACTATCCATGACTAACACATTTTTCTTTTTACGCTGCAATCAGACAAAGACACACTAGTCAGAATATTTAAGAACCCACACTTGTTGGGTTCTTTTTCCATGCATTTTATTAGTTTTAATAGCAGAAGACTTTTTGACCTTAGCAGTCCTGTCAGGATTGTGTCCATTAGGATTTGCTTTGTCAATATCAGTATTGAAAAATGCATGTTTCACAATGACATTCTTAAGTTTACCAGAATTTGCACTTTTATTAAACTTAGGTAAAGGATCGTAAAAGTTGTAGTACAAATTATGGTATTCTTCACAAGTATAAATAGAATGCCATTTAATGCCACAATGAAAACAAGAATTCTATAGTTTGTAAAATACTGATCTATTCCTAACATCAGACCTAGGAATTTCAGTAACCTTCTTTTTACTCTTCCTTCAATCAATAGCAAGATGATTAGAGTTACCACAGGTAAAGTAGCATTTTCTTGGTGCATTTGGGATAAACTTATAATTATTCTCTTTATTAATCCCAAATTTACCATTCCTGTTTCTCTGGACAGTAGGTGTCTTTTGTCTACCAGTTTCATCACAAATTTTATCCTTAAGTTGTTTCTGAGACAATAAACCTACATTCTTATTTCTATTATTCTTGACAGGTTTAAACTTAGAGTCTGTGACTGGTTGTGCAGAAGTAGATCCCTTTTCAAAAGTTGAATTGGGATCTTTACCAAATACAAAATTAACAGGTTTAATATTTGTTTTGGATTTGTCTAAAACATGTCTGTAGGTCTTTGGATTTACTGTCTCATCAATAACAACTTTCTCTTTCAATTTCTTATCATTTTCTGGCTTGTACACTAGACATTCTTTCCAATTCTTATCAGTATTGATTTCATGGAATTGCCTTCCAGAGTTAGTCCAGGTTCTGATTTTCTCATTAGCATATTCAAGTTCTTTTTCAAGAGCAGTACATTTAAATTGCATTTCTAGTTTCATGTGCTTAGCATTATCACACTCTTTTTGTACCTCTTGCATAAAGAGAAACTCAGCTTCTAAATGATCATTCCTTTTTCTAAGTTCAGACATCTCAGATAAGATCCTAGTATTTTCATTAGTTTGACTTCTAAAGCTAATATGCAATGACTTTAGAAAAGATCTCAACTCAGAAAAATTATTTGTATCAAAATCAAAGACAGTACTAGATACCTTTTCATCAAGAGCAGCAGTCTCATCAGTATTGGCCATCAGGGCATAGTTGACTACCTCATTCTCAGATTCTGAGGAAGAGTCCATCCAATCCCTGCTTGATGTAATGAGTGCTTTAGATTTCTTGTACTCATTTACAAAATGACCCATTCCATTACACTTGTAGCAATTGATCTTTGACTTGTCAAATTTGCTACCTTTGCTATCCTTCTTGTTGTATCTGCCTTTGTCAGGATTGAAGATTTTTTTCTGAAAGTTGCCCTATCTTCTAGCCTTCCTGAACTTCATCTTCTTGAAGCCCTTGACTATCATAACAACCATCTCCTGCATGTTAGAGTCAGTAGAATCATCATCAGTATTGGCATCAGGATTGCCATCAGTATCTGATGATGAGTCATCAGGGTCTGACTCCACAACTTTTGTCCTCCTTCTAGAGACCTCTACAGCTTTTCCTTTTGATTTTGCCTCAACATTCAAGGCTACAGATTTTGCCTTGCTGCTTCTTTTATTCTTTCTTTGTTGGACCTCAAGATCACAGGTTCTAAGCATTCCATATACCTCATCAAGAGACACATTGTTTAGATCATACTGATGCCTAATGATGGAGGTTTGTGTATCCCATTCTTCAGGTAAAGCTCTCAGAAACTTGGTGTTTGAGTCCTAAGAAATCTATTCAGTATTGTCAGGAATCTATCATACATGTCAGTAAGACTCTCATACTGTTGAATCAGTAGAGCCCTTCTGTTCTTCTTGATAGACGCATATCCTTGGCATTGAGTTTCCAAGGTGTCCCAAATTTCATTTCCAGACTTGCATGCTATCACCCTGTTTGATATGACAGCATCAAGACTATTATGCAAAATATTCTTTACATTTGCATCCCTGAGAACATGAGCCTTTTCTTCTGGTGTCCACTCACTTTTCACCTTTATAATATAGAGTTCATGAACAGTATCTGTTTGACCAACAATTCTCTTAGGGATATATGGTCCATCATTGATCCTGTCTAGATAATCAGGATCTATTGCTTCCAGGTACATCAACATCTTTACCCTCCATGTAGGATATTCAGTTTTCTTCAGGATAGGAATTTTCATTCTTTCATACTTGCTTGTCGACATCTTGAATCGTTTTTTATTAAGATTCAATCAGTTGGCCCTGATACCAATTGTTGCCCAGTAATTAACAATTGTAGAAGGGGGGTTGAATACAATTGTGTAAGATTTTCGACTTAATAACAATATAAATCAAAAATATGAAATAATAACAGCTTTATTAATTCTGGTATAAAACTGTTACAAAACTGTCTCAAGAAATTCTGATGTTCTTGAAAACTGCTAGGTTACAATGATACTCGTGTAAGCGATTACAATATGCAAACCTAAACTGTCTTTATATAGCACACACAACTACTCTATCAATTACAAGATATGTTTAAATCAATTACAAACTATCTTTGATACATATCCTAACTGACAGCTGCATTCCTATAAACTAGGAACCGACAAATTAATCTTCCTTATTTTTAAGGACTCAATAGTTATCTTGAAGTAATACTGATCAGCTTCCAGTCCAGATGATAATCCTGATCTCAGTCCTGATAGCAATCCTGATACTGACGCTTTGTAATACTGATGACGTCATCATCTCAATCCTGATCAGTAGTCTAGATACTGATGATCATTGAATCCTGATCTAACAATTATGATAATATGTTAATCATGCCAAGATGTGGTTGAAATCCACTCTAATGTGGTGGAAAATGACTTAAATTGGTTAGTTTGGCCAAACTAGAGCCGAAATTGACTCGGATGAAACTGGTATCAGAGGACCCCAAAAAAATGGTCAAAATTGATGTAAATTATGATACTATGTTAATCATGCCAGGATGTGGTCATAATCCACTCTAATGCGGTGCAAAGTGACTTAAATTGGTTAGTTTGGTCAAAAAAAGAGCCGAAATTGACTCGGATGAACTGGAATGGGAGGACCCCAAAAACTGGTCAAAATTAATGTAAATTATGATAATATGTCAGTTATGCCAGGATGTGGTCGAAATCCACTCTAATGTGGTGGAAAGTGACTTAAATTGGTTAGTTTAGCCAAACTAGAGCCGAAATTGACGCGAATAAAACTTGTATGAGAAGAACCCAAAAAGTGCTCAAAGTTGATGTAATTATGATAATCTGTTAATCATGCCAGGATGTGGTCGAAATCCACTCTAATGTGGTGGAATGTGACTTAAATTGGTTGATTTGGCCAAACTTGAGCTGTAATTGACTCGGATGAAACTAGTAATGGAGGACCACAAAAAATGGTCAAAGTTTATGTAAATTAGGATAATATGTTAAACATGCCAGGATGTGGTCGAAATCCACGCTAATGTGGTGGAAAATGACTTAAATTGGTTAATTTGGCCAAACTAGAGCCGTAATTGATTCAGATGAAATTGGTATTGGAGGACCCCAAAAAGTGGTCAAAGTTGATGTAAATTATGATAATATGTTAAGCATGCCAGGATGTGATCGGAATCCACTCTAATGTGGTGCGAAGTGCCATAAATTGGTTAGTTTGGCAAAAATTGACTCAGATGAAACTAGTATCAGAGGACCCCAAACAAATGGTCAAAGTTAATGTAAATTATGATACTATGTTAATCATGCAGGATGTGGTCGGAATCCACTCTAATGTGGTGCGAAGTGACTTAAATTGGTTAATTTGGCCAAAAAAGAGTCGAAATTGACTCGGATGAACTAGAATAGGAGGACCCCAAAAACTGGTCAAAATTAATGTAAAGTATGATAATATGTTAGTTATGCCAGGATGTGGTCGAAATCCACTCTAATGTGGTGGAAAGTGAGTTAAATTGGTTAGTTTAGCCAAACTATAGCCGAAATTGACGCGAATAAAACTGGTATGAGAGGACCCCAAAAAATGGTCAAAGTTGTTGTAAATCTATTACTATATATTAAATCTCAACACAAGGGCAAAGTTTGCTATTTTAATGGCTGCAAAGTTACGATTTTACCCTTATATTTTCTAAAATTACAAAAATGTCATTCATTAAGAATTATGTAAAAAATAGTGAAATTATGTTAGTGTTGGGAATCAAACACCTGACATTTTCCTATCAACCTCGTACCATAACCAACTGAGCTACACTTTGTTTTGAGCTTAGTCTCAAACTCTTATTGGATAAACCACTTTTTCTCCCATTTTTTTTTATAATTATTTTTGAGTAAATAAACATTGCTTTATATTGTTTCTAGAATATTGCACCGTATATAGTTACAATAAATACTTTTAGCGGTTGGGTATAATCTACAATTATCTTTTTCCAATTTAAATTATTGATATATGTCATTTTAATATCTATGAATTTATGATTTTGCCCCTACATGTTACAAAATTACAAAAACACCAATCCTTTTCTATTTAAGGAAAGAGTAAATGAAATTATGTTAGTGTAGGGAATCAAACCACTAACTTTCTTTAATCAAATTCACACATAAGCATTGTACTACATTTTATTTTGAGTTTTCTTTAAAATTTTATTAGATAAACCACATTTTCTCCTCTTCTACCATATTTTTTAATTTTTATTTATTTTTAATGGATTGAGCATACTCTACAATTCTCTTTTGCCATTTTAAATGATTGATATAAAAATTAAAATTTTAAAATAACATAAAAATTATAGATAGATGTAATCGAGTCCGAGAAAAATATGAATTTATTTAAGTTCGTCTCCGTGTAGATATTAAATTATTGAAATAAAAAATAAGATTTGATTTTAAGAAATATTTATTTATTTTTATTTATCAAATCATATATAATAAATGACTACATCGCATAATTTTTAGGTATATAAATTTTAAATATGCGGGTTATATTAAAGATATTTGGTCGACCAACTATTTAGACTTTCAACGATTTAGAAGTATGATTGATCTAAAAACATAAATTAAAAAAAAATTGAATTTATGTTATATACTCACACCAGTTAGACTATAATTCGAATAAAGTATGATAATAGGAATTTTTATATAATATAGTAAATTGATCAATACAATATGTAATTGTTGAGTTATAACATATTCTTAGATAAATCTACGATGAAATAAAAAAAATTGAACTTTGATATCAGGAAAATGCACATGTTATTAAGGTCGTCTAATCATAATTTACATTGATAAAAATATTTGTGAAAAATTTAAAGTCGAGTTAAAAAGTAATTCGAAATTATAAGATAAAAATGTTTCAATTTACCAAAATTTTAAAATAGAACTTCACTACTGTGTAATAAACATTAGACTAAAACTAAATATATGAGTTTAAAAGTGTATGAATATGTAAAAAAAATGAAAAAATGAGTGAGTCATCGCATGGATGACTTTTACATAATATTAATAGATTCCGTATTATGTCTCAGCCTTACATATATATGGATTTCTTACAAATATAATCTGACAATGTTAAAATCACATCGCCTATGTTATATACCAACATTTTTGCTAAAATATTTATTTATTTTGAACTCAAATAATCAATTTGAAAAAGTTCATATCACGTCATTGAAAACCATATTAATATTTTAGCAATTAAAAGTAATCATGTGATTATTATTGTAGAGATATTTATACAAATTTTATGAAATCTAATCAAGTTATAAAATATTAGGTTGATGTAATTGACATGACATATTACAAAAGTACTATAAAATATGAGATAAAATCAAAATCTAATATTTTCAATTTTCTAATTACAAAATTATCTGAATTTATAAACGATTTCAGGCGAGAAATAAATTCAGTGCTCGTGCCTCGCACGGGCTTTTACGCTAGTTATGATAATATGTTAATCATTTTAGGATGTGGTCGAAATCCACTCTAATGTGGTGGAAAGTGACTTAAATTGGTTAATTTGGCCAACCTAGAGCTGTAATTGATTCGGATGAATCTGTTATTGGAGGACCCCAAAAAATGGTCAAAGTTGATGTAAATTATGATAATATGTTAAACATGCCAGGATGTGGTCGAAATCCATTCTAATGTGGTGGAAAGTGACTTAAATTGGTTAATTTGGCCGAACTAGAGCCGTAATTGACTCAAATGAAATTGGTAGTGGAGGACCCCAAAAATTGGTCAAAGTTTATGTAAATTATGATAATATATTAATCATGCCAGGATGTGGTCGAAATCCAGTCTAATATGGTGGAAAGTAACTTAAATTGGTTACTTTGGCCAAAAAAGAGCCGAAATTGACTCGGATGAACTGGAATGGGAGGACCCCAAAAGCTGGTCAAAACTAATGTAAATTATGATAATATGTTAGTTATGCCAGGATGTGGTCGAAATCCACTCTAATGTGGTGGAAAGTGACTTAAATTGGTTAGTTTAGCAAAACTAGAGCCGAAATTGACTCGAAGAAAATTGGTAAGAGAGGACCCCAAAAAGTGGTCAAAGTTGATGTAAATTATGAACATATGTTAATCATGTCAGGATGTGGTCGAAATCCACTCTAATACGGTGGAAAGTGACTTAAATTGGTTAATTTGGCCAAACTAGAGCTGTAATTGACTCGGATGAAACTAGTATCAGAGGACCCCAAAAAATGGTCAAAGTTAATGTAAATTATGATAATATGTTAAACAAGCCAGGATGTGGTCGAAATCCACTCTAATGTGGTGGAAGGTGACTTAAATTGGTTAATTTGACCAAACTAGAGCCGTAATTGACTCGGATGAAACTGGTATTGGAGGACCCCAAAAAGTGGTCAAAGTTGATGTAAATTATGATAATTTGTTAATCATGGCAGGATGTGGTCGATATCCACTCTAATGTGGTGGAAAGTGACTTAAATTGGTTAGTTTGGCCAAACTAGAGCCGAAATTAACTTGGATGAAACTGGTATCAGAGGACCCCAAACAAATGGTCAAAGTTGATGTAAATTATGATACTATGTTAATCATGCCAGGATGTGGTCGGAATCTACTCCAATGTGGTACAAGTTACTTAAATTGGATAGTTTGGCCAAAAAAGAGATGAAATTGACTTGGATGAACTGGAATGGGAGGACCCCAAAAATTGATCAAAATTAATGTAAATTATGATAATAAGTTAGTTATGCCAGGATGTGGTTGAAATCCACTCTAATGTGGTGGAAAGTGACTTAAATTGGTTAGTTTAGCCAAACTAGAGCCGAAATTGACTCGAATAAAACTGGTATGAGAGGACCCAAAAAAGTGGTCAAAGTTGATGTAAATTATGAAAATAAGTTAATCATGTCAGTATGTGGTCGAAATCCACTCTAATGTGGTGGAAAGTGACTTAAATTGGTTGATTTGGCCAAACTAGAGCTGTAATTGACTCGGATGAAACTGGTATTGGAGGACCCCCAAAAAATGGTCAAAGTTGATGTAAATTATGACAATATGTTAAACATGCCAGGATGTGGTCGAAATCCACTCTAATGTAGTGGAAAGTTACTTAAATTGGTTAATTTTGCCAAACTAGAGCCGTAATTGACTCGGATGAAATTGGTATTGGAGGACCCTAAAAAGTGGTCAAAGTTGATGTAAATTATGATAATATGTTAATCATGCCAGTATGTGGTCGAAATCCACTGTAATCTGGTGGAAAGTGACTTAAATAGGTTAGTTTAGCCAAACTAGAGCCGAAATTCACTCGAATAAAACTGGTATGAGAGGACCCCAAAGAGTGGTCAAAGTTGATGTAAATTATGATAATATGTTAATCATGCCAGGATGTGGTCGAAATCCACTCTAATCTGCTGGAAAGTGACTTAAATTGGTTAATTTTGCCAAACTAGAGCCGTAATTGACTCGGATGAAATTGGTATTGGAGGACCCCAAAAAGTGGTCAAAGGTGATGTAAATTATGAAAATATGTTAATCATGTCAAGATGTGGTCGAAATCCACTCTAATGTGGTGGAAAGTGACTTAAATTGGTTAATTTTGCCAAACTAGAGCCGTAATTGACTCGGATGAAATTGGTATTGGAGGACCCCAAAAAGTGGTCAAAGTTGATGTAAATTATGATAATATGTTCATCATGCCAGGATGTGGTCGAAATCCACTATAATCTGGTTGAAAGTGACTTAAATAGGTTAGTTTAGCCAAACTAGAGCCGAAATTCAGTCGAATAAAACTGGTATGAGAGGACCCCAAAAAGTGGTCAAAGTTGATGTAAATTATGAAAATATGTTAATCATGTCAGGATGTGGTCGAAATCCACTCTAATGCGGTGGAAAGTGACTTAATTGGTTAATTTGGCCAAACTAGAGTGTAATTGACTCGGATGAAACAGTTATTGGAGGACCCCCAAAAAATGGTCAAAGTTGATGTAAATTATGATAATATGTTAAACATGCCAGGATGTGGTCGAAATCCACTCTAATGTGGTGGAAAGTGACTTAAATTAGTTAATTTGGCCAAACTAGAGTCGTAATTGACTCAGATGAAATTGGTATTGGAGGACCCCAAAAAGTGGTCAAAGTTGATGTAAATTATGATAATATGTTAATCATGCTAGGATGTGGTCGAAATCCACTATAATCTGGTGGAAAGTGACTTAAATAGGTTAGTTTAGCCAAACTAGAGCCGATATTGACTCGAATAAAACTAGTATGAGAGGACCCCAAAAAGTGGTCAAAGTTGATGTAAATTATGAAAATATGTTAATCATGTCAGGATGTGGTCGAAATCCACTCTAATGCGGTGGAAAGTGACTTAATTGGTTAATTTGGCCAAACTAGAGCTGTAATTGACTCGGATGAAACTGTTATTGGAGGACCCCGAAAAAGTTGTCAAAGTTGATGTAAATTATGATAATATGTTAATCATGCCAGGATGTGGTCGAAATCCACTCTAATCTGCTGGAAAGTGAATTAAATTGGTTAATTTTGCCAAACTAGAGCCGTAATTGACTCGGATGAAATTGGTATTGGAGGACCCCAAAAAGTGGTCAAAGTTGATGTAAATTATGAAAATATGTTAATCATGTCAAGATGTGGTCGAAATCCACTCTAATGTGGTGGAAAGTGTTTTAAATTGGTTAATTTTGCCAAACTAGAGCCGTAATTTACTCGGATGAAATTGGTATTGGACGACCCCAAAAAGTGGTCAAAGTTGATGTTAGGCCGAATACACAATATAATCAAGTATATATGAGAATAACAATCAAGAACACTGTTTATAAATCAACAAACTGAATTATATTAAATAATTCTCTCTTTATGATGTTAATGAATCACAAAGAGCTACTTGGTTACAAGAATAATATATTCAATGTCCGCGTCCCTTCTAGGGATAACCTATCTGTGTTTATATAGTACACAGTTACACAATCCTTATCTAATTGATACTCCTATAAATTAGCTATACAATTATTATCAATTAAGGATTGCTTCAGTCTTCTATTCCGTTTCCTTAGCTGTATCAATATATTCTGCTTCTTTCCATCTTCAGAATATATTGCTTCTAGAATCTTTATCTTTGCACCGACAGCTAAGTCAACTATCACCCAGTCAGACTTTATCAAACTCTGACTAGCTTCTAGATAAACTCTGATATGTACCTGGTACTTAAACACTGATGAACAAACGTCAGCAATTATATCTAACAATCTCCCCCAACTTGTGCATAATAAAAATGTACAAGTTAAACAGATAATTGATGATGTCAAAACATATAACAAATGCAGTGTTTAAAATATGTCAGAGTTTAATTTTAAAACAGAGTTTAAATTTAACTTAGAATAGAAAACATAAAAACTTACAGTCAAACTTTACTGAATTTCTTGGATATCAGGTACAGTCCTGATATAATCTGACAGTAACTTTCTCTCAGCTCGATCTAGTTCAGCAATCATATCCTTCTTCAGCTCCTTCAATTCTGGTTCATCTTCACCAATTTGATAAATGGCAGCCCTTAAAGAATAGATGATGTTCTTGTTCATTTCATTGCCAAGTCTGATATAAAAAGCCTTATCAGACTCTAGATTGAACTCTAGAACTTTCTTATCTAGTGCAGTCCTGAATCTAGCACTATTTTTCTTCATTTCCACCAACTTTCCATGTGCATCTCTGTACTTAGGAATATAAGCACTGGAAACACTTCTCCAAAAAGAACTTTCGATTTCATCATTCTGTCTTTTAAAACCAGAGCAGCATTATGAGTATTTCTATTTTTGATCTTCAGGAGATATAGAACATACTCTAGCTCTTCCCAGAATTTCAGACGAATATCATCTTCTCCAATTCTATAAACTCTGCCATCAGCCATAAAATATAATAAAAACTCCTTCTTCAAGCCTCTGTGGTAAATCATCTGAACAGATTCTAGTTTATCAAGGTTTTCTTGAGTAACCCCAACACCAGGTTCTGCCAGTGATGTATGATCTAAAGGACTATTATTAACTCTTTTCTCATTGTGGGAACCCAAACCAGATTTATCATAAGATTGTTTTCCAAGTACTGTTCTGGTTTGTAGAAAGTTCACCTGGCTAGGCTTCAGAGTTTCAGGTAATGAAGATCTTTTGAAACCTTGGAGTGGTGAAGATAGCTGAGTTTGCACAACTTGAGCATTGTCAGAGGTTGGCACATTCTTAACAATAACATCAACTTGAGCATTGTCAGAGGTTGAATAATTCTTCTTTTCCAGGTTATGCTCTTCAATCATCACGCCTTTACCTTTATCAGCGTTTGAACCAATAGGCCTCCTTGAGTACTGTAAACTCTGATCAGAGTTTACATTCTCTTTGATAACAATTCCTTTTTCTTTTCTCCTCGGAGCCTTAATAACCTTCTGTTTGTAGATTCCAGCTTCAAGATTCTTCTTGTGTTCTTCAGCAAGCATTTGCTCTTCAGCTTGGATATCTTCAATTGTAACATCTTTTCCATGTTCTGCCATAAACACCTTAGTAGCAATTTCCTCATCTGTGGTAGGCTTATCAGAGATTATCAAACTTTTGTATCTTGAACCACTGGCAGAGTTTGCATGTCCCTTTCCAGAGTTTGATCTTTTATCAGAGTTTGATCTTCTTGAAAGTAGTCTGCTATCAGCATTTAATCTTAAGCTCTTTCCATCTCCCTTGTTTCCACCATCATTACCATCATCCCTCCGTCTCAGAGTTTGAGTGTCTTTGCATTTGTCACTTGGTACACTCTCCCCCTTTTTGACATCATCAGAAAGTAGTACTGATGTCAACAACTCAATTGCATTATAAATTGAAGTCAGTTGGGCAGACATAGAAGTCTGGTTGTCCTCAACTTTCCCAAGCCTCGTCTGAATGTCATCAGAGTCCTTAGCTTGCTTCTTGAACATGGAATTGTAGTAAGTTCTATCATTCTTCAGAGTAAGATCCCTCAGACTAACTTCATTCCTCAAAGCAGTGACTTCCTTATGAGACTCATCAAATCTGTTGTGGAGAGATTTAATTTGAATCACAGTAGCCTTTAGACTTGTAAGAATATCAGGATTTGAAATCGTCTTCACAGAATCACCAAGAAAATCAGCAGCCCTCTGTGCTGAAAAGATACAATCTGCAGCAGCCCATCTATTGTAGTACATATCTTGAAAATGCTCAGCCGTAGCTCGATTGACCTCTCTTAGCTCATCAGAGTTTGCTTGACTACCAAATAACTCCTCTTGGGAATGATCAGAACTATCATCATCATTAGCATTCTCTGCTGTATTCTCTACAGTAATATTCTCAGCAGTAACTTTCTCTGCATCAGGTTCTGGAATCTCAGAGTTTGCAACATTCTTTGCAATATTCTCATCATGTTCAGCTACAGCCTCTTGTACTGGAATCTCTGCAATAATCTCTGGAACAGTTTCTGTAGCATGTACAGCAACATTCTCAGTAGCATCAGTATTTAAGGTCTGATCAACTTCCTCACCCTTCTCAATTACCTGGTGAGTAACAGATAGAATCTCTGTGTGGGTAGCCATAGAATCTTCAAGAACAACTGTGGCATGATCAGCTTCCACACCCTCTGTTTCATCAAAATCTTCAAGATGGTCAAAGTGTACAGAGATGTGTGCTTCAACATCCATATCAAATCCCTGTAGCTCAAAAATCTCAGCCTCAATATTTTCTGTAGCCTCCTGAACAAGAATTTCAGGAGCTTCATCTACAGCTTCATTTGCAGCTTCCTCAACTACATCATCAGCGTTTGATGTAGGAGCTTCTTCATTAGCACTTACCATTTCAGGCATAACATTTTCCTCAAAAACTCTGTCCAAATTGACAGCTTCAGTATTTACATTTGATGCACCAAAAAGATGTGCAACCACCAATCTTCTTTTTCTCTGATGAAGAGTTTCTTCATCAGTTGCACTGTCCTCATCAGCATTAACAGACTTTGCCCGATTGGCCCTTCTTTTCTTTAATCTTTTCTTCTGAGGCATATCATCAGTATTTGAGGCCCCAGCTTCAGAAGCTTGCTTAGCAATCCTTGCAGGTTTAGTACCAACATGCTTAGTCCGACCACCCCTTGCAGGTTTAACAGAAGTTGACGGAGGCAGTTCTTGTTGTAGAGGCTCAGGTTGAGAAGAAGCTTGTGTTGGTGGATTGACTTGAGCATTTAAAAACTGTTGCACAGATGGAGGTAGCAACAAGTCTCCAACAACCCCTTTCTTAACATCTTTATTAACAAGATCAGAAAATATTCTCTTATGTAATTTAAAACAAGAAACATCTTCTTCACTTACTTCTACTCCTTCAACACAGTAAGAGAACAAAGTCTGACAGAATCTAGAGAAATAGACTACTCCTCTATTCTCTCTCATTTTCTCTCCTAAATTATTCAAAACAAGTCGTGCAAAATCAAAATGATTATCAAATAAAAGAGAATACCCGATTTGCAGACTGTCTGTGGGAATAGCATCCCAGTTTGTGCATTTCTTGCTGAATGTCCTCGTGATGCAATCAAAGAAAAAACTCCACTCCTTCCTTAAGAATGGTCGTTTGAGCTGTCCAATCTTCGACAAGGGTCCAGAATACCCAATCTCTCGCATCATTCTTATCAAATCCTCATCACCCATTCCAATTGTATACGAAGAAAATTCAGGAAACCCCATTGCAGCGCGAATGGTTCCAGCAGTTATTACATACTCTGCATCTTCATATTCAAAAATAATCGAAGGATTGCCTGTCTCACCACCATCATCATACAATCCTGTTTCCCAAAACGCCTTTATCTGTGAACCAGAAAGTTTTGCAGGCTCCACCAAAGCACGCCCAATGGCTGACTGAGCAAGAAAGTCTTGTATGATATGAAACGCCTTTGGTGCATTGACAATGTTTAATGGGGCTGCATAATTATTAGGAACGAACTCTAACCCAGAAGAAGTGAAAGCAGTTGAAGCCATTAGTAATATCAAGAAATAAACAGAAAATAGCTCCAAAAACACGAGAGAGTTTAAGAAAGAAAGTGTTTGTGAATATGTGTGAGTGAAACTAGAATACAATTGGAGTAAGTCGTGAAAAACTGTAACGGTTGTGTGTATAATGTATAAATTTAAAATTTAAAATTAAAAACTGAACAGTTTGTAATCATTAAAACACAACTGTCTTACCCCGTATACTGTGTAAATGAGACACGTGTCACACATGCAATGACTGACATCAGTAATTGGCAATTTCCAATGCGCATGCGCAGTAAAAACAGCAATAATTACAGCCGATTACACTTTCCTATGTATGCAATCTCTCTCTTCTCTTTAACACTTTTCTAAACCAATGCCCAAACATACTCTTTTGAAATACCAAAACAAATGTTTTTCTTCAAAATTATAAAATGTCTGAAACAAAGAAATTATTTTAACCATCAGAGATTAAAACAAAGTTACCTCGGCATATTTCACACAATACATCAGTGTTTATCATTTGTCCTTCTTTGTTAATAAACTCTTTTCGCAAACTGTACAGGTGTGCATAATTGTGTGTGCATTAGCAGAGTTTACCGAAATCAATATTTAAATCATCTCAAAGTGCATAAAATCCACAAACTAAAGTAGTAAAAACTGGTTGCCTAAACTCTCATGTATAATATAAAATCTGATTTTATATCTAAACTCTGTATACTGATATCCTTTCATTTGGATATATCTTTTATTCTTCACCCCCTTTATTTATATATATATATATATATATATATATATATATATATATATATATATATATATATATATATATATATATATATATATATTTCCAGTAATCAGTGGTTGGCACTAGTCACCAAAAATCAAAGATTTTAGCCCTTATTTCATACAATAAGTTCCTGGATCTTCCTAGGCACAACATGATCTCAAAGGAATTTGTGCTCTGTTTGGCATCTTTTGATTTGAGGGTGAATTATTTGCAGTTAATAATCAGAGTTTAGACTTTCCATCAGTTAATACAATTAATTTATGAGAGAAAATGCAAACAGCTAATACAAACTCAGTATATAGAATCAATAAACTAAGAGATGCTGTAAATATAGAAACAGTATCATGCTGTGTTAACTTACTGCACATATTTGAGATCAGAATCTATACAACTCTTAAGGATTCATAATTACTTACTGAGAATTATGCTTCATACAAATTTCTTCATTGGTCCTTGTGTTTCAGACAAAAATCATAATCAGAGTTTAACATTAGACTTTAACCGACAGAGTATGACTAACAGAGTTTAGCATCAGAGTTTACTTTCAGAGTTTATGACACTGGTACTCATAACAGTGAATACATGCAAGGAATCATAAGCATAAAAATCAAACATGTATAGTTTTTGAGTCTAACCCGTATCTCTAGTCAAAACCAGAGATCATTCCAAGTTCATTTACCAATCTTGTAAAAGTAGCTTCACTCAAAGGTTTGGTGAAGATATCTGCAAGTTGTTGGTCTGTAGACACAAAATGAAGCTCAATGTTTCCTTCTTCCACATGTTCTCTGATAAAATGATACCTTATGCTGATGTGCTTTGTCATGGAGTGCTGTACTGGATTACCTGTCATAGCAATAGCACTTTGGTTATCACAGAAAATAGGTATTTTAGAGTACCTTAATCCATAGTCCAGCAACTGATTCTTCATCCATAAAATCTGTGCACAACAGCTACCAGCTGCTATATACTCTGCTTCTGCAGTGGATGTGGAAATTGACTTTTGTTTCTTGCTATACCAAGAAACCAATCTGTCACCTAAAAATTGACAGCTTCCACTTGTACTTTTTCTGTCTATCTTACAGCCTGCAAAATCTGCATCAGAGTAACCAATTAGCTTAAACTCTGATTCTCTAGGATACCACAAACCCAAGGTTATGGTTCCTTTGAGATATTTGAAAATCCTTTTTACAGCTGTTAGATGAGGCTCTCTGGGATCTGCTTGAAATCTTGCACAAAGACATGTTGCATACATGATATCAGGTCTACTTGCAGTAAGATACAGTAAAGACCCTATCATTCCTCTGTAGTTTGTCATATCTACTGAGGCTCCTGTGTCTTTGTCTAGCTTTGTTGCTGTAGCCATGGGAGTTGTAGCAGATGAACTATCAAGCATACCAAATTTCTTGAGAAGATTTCTGGTATATTTTGCTTGATTGATAAAAATACCATCATCTGTTTGCTTGACCTGTAAGCCTAGAAAATAACTAAGCTCTCCCATCATGCTCATTTGATACCTGGATTGCATAAGCTTTGCAAACTTCTTACAAAGTTTGTCATTAGTAGATCCAAAGATAATATCATCTACATAAATTTGAACTAAAAGCAAATCATCACCAGAATTGAAATAAAACAAGGTTTTATCAATTGTACCTCTTGTGAACCCACTTTCTAAAAGAAATTGAGCAAGAGTTTCATACCATGCTCTTGGTGCTTGCTTTAGTCCATATAATGCCTTGTCAAGCCTGTAGACATAATCTGGATGTTTAGGATCTACAAATCCTGGTGGTTGTTCAACAAATACTTCTTCTTCAAGCTTCCCATTGAGAAAAGCACTCTTTACATCCATCTGAAAGACTTTAAACTTCTTGTGTGCAGCATAGGCCAGAAAAATTCTTATGGCCTCCAATCTTGCAACTGGAGCAAAGGTTTCATCATAGTCAATCCCTTCCTGTTGTGAATAACCTTTAGCCACAAGTCTAGCCTTGTTTCTTGTAATCACACCTTCACTGTCAGTCTTGTTTCTGAAAACCCACTTTGTACCTACAATTGATCTATTCTTTGGTCTAGGTACAAGTGTCCAGACTTCATTTCTTTCAAATTCATTTAACTCTTCTTGCATTACTGTAATCCAATTAGCATCTTGAAGAGCTTCTTCCACTTTCTTTGGTTCTGTTTGAGACAAGAAAGCATGATACAGACACTCATTATTTGTTGCACTTCTAGTTCTCACACTAGCATCAGGATCTCCAATTCTGAGATCAGGTGTGTGTGCCTGTGTCCACTTTCTTGCTGTTGGTAAGTGGTTTCTTGCATCATTATCGGATCCTCCCCCTTGATCCATGCTCTCCTGATTCATATGTTGACTTTCTGCAGTATCTGAGGCTCCCCCTGAATTGGATGACTCAGAGTTTGAACTGTCAGAGTTTGAATCAGTTTCCTCAACTGACTCATTTTCTATGTCTTGTTGAGCTTCGTCACGCTCCCCCTCAACTGGTTCTCTATGTTGTTCAATTTGAGAATTTTCAGTTTCTCCAGTATTTACCAGTAGAGGTTCAGAGTATGCTTCGTCAGAGTTTACATCATCAGAGAATAAATCTTCATTTTCAAAGCGCAGTTGATCATATTTATCTAAGTCATCAAGTCCAGTTATTTTCTTGTCATCAAATGACACATGTATAGACTCCATGATCACCTTTGTTCTCAGATTGTATACTCTGAATGCTTTTGTTGATAATGGATAGCCAACAAAGATTCCTTCATCAGCTTTTAACTCGAACTTGGTCAACTGTTCAGGATGAGTCTTCAACACAAAGCATTTGCATCCAAATATATGAAAATATTTCATATTTGGCTTCTTATTTTTCACCATCTCATATGGTGTTTTACCATGCTTGTTGATCAATGTTGCATTCTGAGTAAAACAAGCAGTTTGAATAGCTTCTGCCCAGAAATAAGTTGGTAATTTTGCTTCATCAAGCATTGTTCTGGCAGCTTCGATTAAAGTTCTGTTCTTTCTTTCAACTACACCATTCTGCTGTGGAGTTCCAGGTGCAGAAAACTCTTGTTTCACTCCTCTTTCCTTGCAGAAAGCATCCATGATTGAGTTTCTGAATTCAGTTCCATTATCACTTCTTATAATTTTCACTTTGTGTTGTGATCCTTTGTCCAGTAGATTTACATGATCCATCAGAGTTTGAGCAGTTTCATCCTTCTTTGATAAGAAATACACCCATGTATATCTAGTATATTCATCAACAATTACTAGAGCATATTTCTTTCTGCCCATAGACATCACATTCACTGGTCCAAAGAGATCAACATGTAGAAGATGATAAGGTTCCACTACTGAAGATTCAGATTTGCTCTTGAAAGATGACTTCCTTTGCTTTGCCTTTTGACAAGAATCACATAGGCCATCTAGACTGAGTATTGATTTTGGAAGTCCCCTTACAAGATCCTTTCTTATTAGCTCATTGATGTTGTTCAAATTGAGATGAGAGAGCTTCTTATGCCAATTCCAACTCTCTTCATTTGACATTCTTGCAGTCAGACACACTGTTTTTCCATCAGAGTTTGTTACCAAACTTGCTTCATAAATGTTGTTGCGCCTGTTTCCAACTAGAACAACTTTTCCAGTAGATTTACTGATAACTTCACAGTATTCAGTATGAAAATCTACATGGTTTCCTCTGTCACAGATTTGACTCACAGATAGCAGATTATGCTTGAGTCCTGAGACTAGAGCTACATCTGTGATGATGACACTTCCAAGATTAATATTTCCATATCCCAGAGTGTGTCCTATGTTGCCATCTCCATAGGAAACCTTTGGGCCAGCCTTCTCCTTAAAATCTGATAGCAGGGCTTTATTTCCAGTCATATGTCCTGAGCATCCACTGTCCAAGATAAGTGTGCTTTCTTTTATACCCTGCAATCACAAACAAACACTAAGTGTTAGTTTTAAGGACCCAGACTTGCTTGGATCCTTTGTCTTTCTTAACAGTGTTAGCTTTTGCAGCAGAATCACTATCAACAGAGTTTAAACTAACATTGTCAGACTTTACACTTGCAGAGTTTACCCTAACCCACTTCAAGTTGGGCTTTGGCTCATAATAGTTATGATAAATAGCATGATAACTCTTACAAGTATAAATAGAATGCCAAGTGCTCCCACAGTGTGTGCATAAAGTCTGTGGTTTAACCCTTACATAATCATTCTTTACTCCTGATGTAGAAGGTAAAGAATTAATATGTTTGTTCTTATTGCAAAATCTAGCAAGATGATTAGAACTACCACAATTATAACATGTTTTCCTTGGAGCAGCAGCAGTAGGCAAATAATTATTTCTTTTATTTATGCCTATCTTTCCATTCCTATTCTTCTTGGACCCTTTTGGTTTCATGGCAGATTTTACCTCTTTGAGCTTATGATTGAACTGTTTTCCTGTCATTAAACCAACATTAACCTGTTTTTCACAGACTTTTACTGGTTTTCTAACAGCTTCTATTTCCATAAGTTTTTCTGTTATAATATTTTCCTGTCTTTCACAGGTTTCATCTGATTCCATATCAGCTTCTCTTATTACAACAGATTTTAACTTATTGGTTTCTGAAACAAATTTCACAGGTTTAAGTTGTGGTTTAACCTTAACCTTGTCTTTAAACCTAAGTTCATCATTTTCACAATAGCCTAAACCTACAGAATCTGTCTGAAACACTTGATGAGTGTCTCTTCCAGAGTCTGTCCAAGTCTTAATTATTTTTCTTTCTTTTTCTAGATCAGATTCTAATTGCTTGTATCTTTTGAGCAACTCCTGTTCAACATAAACAGCATCATCTCTTTCTTTTTGAATCTGCTTCATATTTTCAAGTTCTCCTTCAAGAAACTTGTTTCTATCTTTTAGACTAAGATTCTCAGATTTAATTCTCTCATTCTCTAAAGTCTGATCCCTATAACTAACATGTACGCTTTTCAGATATACTCTTAATTCAGATATATTATCAGTATCATAAGCATAAGTAGTTAGGGGTACCTTATTTTCAGATGATTCAGTCTCATCTTTGACAGTTGCCATAAGAGCATAATTTACTCCATCATCAGAGTCTGAAGTATCTGCCCAGTCTTTGCCTTTAGAGATGAGTGCTTTCTCAGATTTGCCTTTCTTGCACTCTGGGGCATAGTGACCCATCTCCTTACACTTGTAGCACTGGATTTCAGATTTATCCTTCTTGCCAGACTTGGTCTCCCTTCCATCAGACTTTCTAAAACCTTTCCTTTCAGAATTTGAATCTTTCCTTGAGAATCTCTTTCCTTTCTTAAAGTTCTTGAATCCCATCTTCTTGAAGGTCTTCACCATCAATGCAGCCATTTGCATCATCTGTTCTTCATCATCCTCAGAGTCAGAAGCTTCATCAGAGTTTGAGTCATTATCAGAGTTTGATGACTCACTTTCAGATTTAATGACCAAAGCCTTTCCCTTGGCTTTCTTCCTTGATGATTCCTTCTTGATGGGCTTCTCCTCAACTTTGAGAGCAACAGATTTTGTCTTCTTGCTTAATCTTCTATTCCTTTGTTCTATCTCCAGTTCATGAGTTTTCAACAACCCATAGATTTCATCAAGATCTGTATCAGCAAGCTCATAATTATCTCTTATTGTGGTTGTCTTTAAATCCCACTTTTCAGGTAGAGATAACAGAAACTTGAGATTAGACTCTTCAAGCTCATATTCTTTATCAACCAGAGACAGATCATTCAATAGTTTGCAAAATCTGTCATAAGTCTCAGTCAAGGTTTCATTAGGTCTTGAATCAAAGTGCTCATACTCCTGTGTGAGTATTGTCTTTCTGTTCTTCTTAATAGCACATGTTCCCTGGCATCTGACTTCTAAAGCATCCCATATCTCTTTGGCAGTTTTGCAGCCAATTACTCTGTTAGACATAACATTATCTAAAGCACTGTGGAGTAGATGTCTAACTTTTGCATCCTTTGCAATTGATGAGATGTCCTCAGGAGTCATATCTTTCTTTTCCTTTGGAACAGTCTTTTGTTCTTGACCATCAACAACAGGGGCTAGTTTGGTTCGATTATGAGGACCATCATAAATTCTGTCAAGATATTCTGGATCTGTAGCCTCCAGAAACATGGTCATCTTCACCTTCCAAATTGGATACTCCACTGCTCTGAGAATTGGAACCCTGATTGTTTCATATCTACTCACAGAATTTGGCTTAAACTGTTCAACTTTGGGAATAGTTTGATTTTCTTCAGACATGATTATTACTGTGTTTGAATCGTAAAACTGTATATATTAAACAGCCTTGGCTCTGATACCAATTGTTAGGCCGAATACACAATATAATCAAGTATATATGAGAATAACAATCAAGAACACTGTTTATAAATCAACAAACTGAATTATATTAAATAATTCTCTCTTTATGATGTTAATGAATCACAAAGAGCTACTAGGTTACAAGAATAATATATTCAATGTTCGCGTCCCTTATAGGGATAACCTATCTGTGTTTATATAGTACACAGTTACACAATCCTTATCTAATTGATACTCCTATAAATTAGCTATACAATTATTATCAATTAAGGATTGCTTCAGTCTTCTATTCCGTTTCCTTAGCTGTATCAATATATTCTGCTTCTTTCCATCTTCAGAATATATTGCTTCTAGAATCTTTATCTTTGCACCGACAGCTAAGTCAACTATCACCCAGTCAGACTTTATCAAACTCTGACTAGCTTCTAGATAAACTCTGATATGTACCTGGTACTTAAACACTGATGAACAAACGTCAGCAATTATATCTAACAGTTGATGTAAATTATGATAATATGTTAATAATGCTAGGATGTGGTCGAAATCCACTCTAATCTGGTGGAAAGTGACTTAAATTGGTATGAGAGGATCCCAAAAAGTGGTCAAAGTTAATGTAAATTATGAAAATATGTTAATCATGTCAGGATGTGGTAGAAATCCACTCTAATGCGGTGGAAAGTGACTTAAATTGGTTAATTTGGCCAAACTAGAGCGGTAATTGACTCGGATGAAACTGCTATTGGAGGACCCCCAAAAAATGGTTAAAGTTGATGTAAATTATGATAATATGTTAAACATGCCAGGATGTGGTCCAAATCCACTCTAATGTGGTGGAAAGTGACTTAAATTGGTTAATTTGGCCAAACTAGAGTCGTAATTAACTCAGATAAAATTGGTATTGGATGACCCCAAAAAGTTGTCAAAGTTGATGTAAATTATGATAATATGTTAATCATGCCAGGATGTGGTCGAAATCCACTCTAATCTGGTGGAAAGTGACTTAAATTGGTTAGTTTAGCCAAACTAGAGCCGAAATTGACTCGAATAAAACTGGTATGAGAGGACCCCAAAAAGTGGTCAAAATTGATGTAAATTATGAAAATATGTTAATCATGTCAAGATGTGGTCGAAATCCACTCTAATGCGGTGGAAAGTGACTTAATTGGTTAATTTGGCCAAACTAGAGCTGTAATTGACTCGGATGAAACTGTTATTGGAGGACCCCGAAAAAGTGGTCAAAGTTGATGTAAATTATGATAATATGTTAATCATGCTAGGATGTGGTCGAAATCCACTATAATCTGGTGGAAAGTGACTTAAATAGGTTAGTTTAGCCAAACTAGAGCCGATATTGACTCGAATAAAACTGGTATGAGAGGACCCCAAAAAGTGGTCAAAGTTGATGTAAATTATGAAAATATGTTAATCATGTCAGGATGTGGTCGAAATCCACTCTAATGCGGTGGAAAGTGACTTAATTGGTTAATTTGGTCAAACTAGAGCTGTAATTGACTCGGATGAAACTGTTATTGGAGGACCCAGAAAAAGTTGTCAAAGTTGATGTAAATTATGATAATATGTTAATCATGCCAGGATGTGGTCGAAATCCACTATAATCTGCTGGAAAGTGACTTAAATTGGTTAATTTTGCCAAACTAGAGCCGTAATTGACTCGGATGAAATTGGTATTGGAGGACCCCAAAAAGTGGTCAAAGTTGATGTAAATTATGAAAATATGTTAATCATGTCAAGATGTGGTCGAAATCCACTCTAATGTGGTGGAAAGTGACTTAAATTGGTTAATTTTGCCAAACTAGAGCCGTAATTTACTCGGATGAAATTGGTATTGGACGACCCGAAAAAGTGGTCAAAGTTGATGTAAATTATGATAATATGTTAATAATGCTAGGATGTGGTCGAAATCCACTCTAATCTGGTGGAAAGTGACTTAAATTGGTATGAGAGGATCCCAAAAAGTGGTCAAAGTTGATGTAAATTATGAAAATATGTTAATCATGTCAGGATGTGGTAGAAATCCACTCTAATGCGGTGGAAAGTGACTTAAATTGGTTAATTTGGCCAAACTAGAGCGGTAATTGACTCGGATGAAACTGCTATTGGAGGACCCCCAAAAAATGGTTAAAGTTGATGTAAATTATGATAATATGTTAAACATGCCAGGATGTGGTCCAAATCCACTCTAATGTGGTGGAAAGTGGCTTAAATTGGTTAATTTGGCCAAACTAGAGCCGTAATAAACTCAGATAAAATTGGTATTGGAGGACCCCAAAAAGTTGTCAAAGTTGATGTAAATTATGATAATATGTTAATCATGCCAGGATGTGGTCGAAATCCACTCTAATCTGGTGGAAAGTGACTTAAATTGGTTAGTTTAGCCAAACTAGAGCCGAAATTGACTCGAATAAAACTGGTATGAGAGGACCCCAAAAAGTGGTCAAAGTTGATGTAAATTATGAAAATATGTTAATCATGTCAGGATGTGGTCGAAATCCACTCTAATGCGGTGGAAAGTGATTTATTGGTTAATTTGGCCAAACTAGAGCTGTAATTGACTCGGATGAAACTATTATTGGAGGACCCCGAAAAAGTGGTCAAAGTTGATGTAAATTATGATAATATGTTAATCATGCTAGGATGTGGTCGAAATCCACTATAATCTGGTGGAAAGTGACTTAAATAGGTTAGTTTAGCCAAACTAGAGCCGATATTGACTCGAATAAAACTGGTATGAGAGGACCCCAAAAAGTGGTCAAAGTTGATGTAAATTATGAAAATATGTTAATCATGTCAGGATGTGGTCGAAATCCACTCTAATGCGGTGGAAAGTGACTTAATTGGTTAATTTGGCCAAACTAGAGCTGTAATTGACTCGGATGAAACTGTTATTGGAGGACCCCGAAAAAGTTGTCAAAGTTGATGTAAATTATGATAATATGTTAATCATGCCAGGATGTGGTCGAAATCCACTCTAATCTGCTGGAAAGTGACTTAAATTGGTTAATTTTGCCAAACTAGAGCCGTAATTGACTCGGATGAAATTGGTATTGGAGGACCCCAAAAAGTGGTCAAAGTTGATGTAAATTATGAAAATATGTTAATCATGTCAAGATGTGGTCGAAATCCACTCTAATGTGGTGGAAAGTGACTTAAATTGGTTAATTTTGCCAAACTAGAGCCGTAATTTACTCGGATGAAATTGGTATTGGACGACCCCAAAAAGTGGTCAAAGTTGATGTAAATTATGATAATATGTTAATAATGCTAGAATGTGGTCGAAATCCACTCTAATCTGGTGGAAAGTGACTTAAATTGGTATGAGAGGATCCCAAAAAGTGGTCAAAGTTGATGTAAATTATGAAAATATGTTAATCATGTCAGGATGTGGTAGAAATCCACTCTAATGCGGTGGAAAGTGACTTAAATTGGTTAATTTGGCCAAACTAGAGCGGTAATTGACTCGGATGAAACTGCTATTGGAGGACCCCCAAAAAATGGTTAAAGTTGATGTAAATTATGATAATATGTTAAACATGCCAGGATATGGTCCAAATCCACTCTAATGTGGTGGAAAGTGACTTAAATTGGTTAATTTGGCCAAACTAGAGCCGTAATTAACTCAGTTAAAATTGGTATTGGAGGACCCCAAAAAGTTGTCAAAGTTGATGTAAATTATGATAATATGTTAATCATGCCAGGATGTGGTCGAAATCCACTCTAATCTGGTGGAAAGTGACTTAAATTGGTTAGTTTAGCCAAACTAGAGCCGAAATTGACTCGAATAAAACTGGTATGAGAGGACCCCAAAAAGTGGTCAAAGTTGATGTAAATTATTAAAATATGTTAATCATGTCAGGATGTGGTCGAAATCCACTCTAATGCGGTGGAAAGTGATTTATTGGTTAATTTGGCCAAACTAGAGCTGTAATTGACTCGGATGAAACTGTTATTGGAGGACCCCGAAAAAGTGGTCAAAGTTGATGTAAATTATGATAATATGTTAATCATGCTAGGATGTGGTCGAAATCCACTATAATCTGGTGGAAAGTGACTTAAATAGGTTAGTTTAGCCAAACTAGAGCCGATATTGACTCGAATAAAACTGGTATGAGAGGACCCCAAAAAGTGGTCAAAGTTGATGTAAATTATGAAAATATGTTAATCATGTCAGGATGTGGTCGAAATCCACTCTAATGCGGTGGAAAGTGACTTAATTGGTTAATTTGGCCAAACTAGAGCTGTAATTGACTCGGATGAAACTGTTATTGGAGGACCCCGAAAAAGTTGTCAAAGTTGATGTAAATTATGATAATATGTTAATCATGCCAGGATGTGGTCGAAATCCACTCTAATCTGCTGGAAAGTGACTTAAATTGGTTAATTTTGCCAAACTAGAGCCGTAATTGACTCGGATGAAATTGGTATTGGAGGACCCCAAAAAGTGGTCAAAGTTGATGTAAATTATGAAAATATGTTAATCATGTCAAGATGTGGTCGAAATCCACTCTAATGTGGTGGAAAGTGACTTAAATTGGTTAATTTTGCCAAACTAGAGCCGTAATTTACTCGGATGAAATTGGTATTGGACGACCCCAAAAAGTGGTCAAAGTTGATGTAAATTATGATAATATGTTAATAATGCTAGAATGTGGTCGAAATCCACTCTAATCTGGTGGAAAGTGACTTAAATTGGTATGAGAGGATCCCAAAAAGTGGTCAAAGTTGATGTAAATTATGAAAATATGTTAATCATGTCAGGATGTGGTAGAAATCCACTCTAATGCGGTGGAAAGTGACTTAAATTGGTTAATTTGGCCAAACTAGAGCGGTAATTGACTCGGATGAAACTGCTATTGGAGGACCCCCAAAAAATGGTTAAAGTTGATGTAAATTATGATAATATGTTAAACATGCCAGGATGTGGTCCAAATCCACTCTAATGTGGTGGAAAGTGACTTAAATTGGTTAATTTGGCCAAACTAGAGCCGTAATTAACTCAGATAAAATTGGTATTGGAGGACCCCAAAAAGTTGTCAAAGTTGATGTAAATTATGATAATATGTTAATCATGCCAGGATGTGGTCGAAATCCACTCTAATCTGGTGGAAAGTGACTTAAATTGGTTAGTTTAGCCAAACTAGAGCCGAAACTTACTCGAATAAATCTGGTATGAGAGGACCCCAAAAAGTGGTCAAAGTTGATGTAAATTATGAAAATATGTTAATCATGTCAGGATGTGGTAGAAATCCACTCTAATGCGGTGGAAAGTGACTTAAATTGGTTAATTTGGCCAAACTAGAGCGGTAATTGACTCGGATGAAACTGCTATTGGAGGACCCCCAAAAAATGGTTAAAGTTGATGTAAATTATGATAATATGTTAAACATGCCAGGATATGGTCCAAATCCACTCTAATGTGGTGGAAAGTGACTTAAATTGGTTAATTTGGCCAAACTAGAGCCGTAATTAACTCAGTTAAAATTGGTATTGGAGGACCCCAAAAAGTTGTCAAAGTTGATGTAAATTATGATAATATGTTAATCATGCCAGGATGTGGTCGAAATCCACTCTAATCTGGTGGAAAGTGACTTAAATTGGTTAGTTTAGCCAAACTAGAGCCGAAATTGACTCGAATAAAACTGGTATGAGAGGACCCCAAAAAGTGGTCAAAGTTGATGTAAATTATTAAAATATGTTAATCATGTCAGGATGTGGTCGAAATCCACTCTAATGCGGTGGAAAGTGATTTATTGGTTAATTTGGCCAAACTAGAGCTGTAATTGACTCGGATGAAACTGTTATTGGAGGACCCCGAAAAAGTGGTCAAAGTTGATGTAAATTATGATAATATGTTAATCATGCTAGGATGTGGTCGAAATCCACTATAATCTGGTGGAAAGTGACTTAAATAGGTTAGTTTAGCCAAACTAGAGCCGATATTGACTCGAATAAAACTGGTATGAGAGGACCCCAAAAAGTGGTCAAAGTTGATGTAAATTATGAAAATATGTTAATCATGTCAGGATGTGGTCGAAATCCACTCTAATGCGGTGGAAAGTGACTTAATTGGTTAATTTGGCCAAACTAGAGCTGTAATTGACTCGGATGAAACTGTTATTGGAGGACCCCGAAAAAGTTGTCAAAGTTGATGTAAATTATGATAATATGTTAATCATGCCAAGATGTGGTCGAAATCCACTCTAATCTGCTGGAAAGTGACTTAAATTGGTTAATTTTGCCAAACTAGAGCCGTAATTGACTCGGATGAAATTGGTATTGGAGGACCCCAAAAAGTGGTCAAAGTTGATGTAAATTATGAAAATATGTTAATCATGTCAAGATGTGGTCGAAATCCACTCTAATGTGGTGGAAAGTGACTTAAATTGGTTAATTTTGCCAAACTAGAGCCGTAATTTACTCGGATGAAATTGGTATTGGACGACCCCAAAAAGTGGTCAAAGTTGATGTAAATTATGATAATATGTTAATAATGCTAGAATGTGGTCGAAATCCACTCTAATCTGGTGGAAAGTGACTTAAATTGGTATGAGAGGATCCCAAAAAGTGGTCAAAGTTGATGTAAATTATGAAAATATGTTAATCATGTCAGGATGTGGTAGAAATCCACTCTAATGCGGTGGAAAGTGACTTAAATTGGTTAATTTGGCCAAACTAGAGCGGTAATTGACTCGGATGAAACTGCTATTGGAGGACCCCCAAAAAATGGTTAAAGTTGATGTAAATTATGATAATATGTTAAACATGCCAGGATGTGGTCCAAATCCACTCTAATGTGGTGGAAAGTGACTTAAATTGGTTAATTTGGCCAAACTAGAGCCGTAATTAACTCAGATAAAATTGGTATTGGAGGACCCCAAAAAGTTGTCAAAGTTGATGTAAATTATGATAATATGTTAATCATGCCAGGATGTGGTCGAAATCCACTCTAATCTGGTGGAAAGTGACTTAAATTGGTTAGTTTAGCCAAACTAGAGCCGAAACTTACTCGAATAAATCTGGTATGAGAGGACCCCAAAAAGTGGTCAAAGTTGATGTAAATTATTAAAATATGTTAATCATGTCAGGATGTGGTCGAAATCCACTCTAATGCGGTGGAAAGTGACTTAATTGGTTAATTTGGCCAAACTAGAGCTGTACTTTGACTCGGATGAAACTGTTATTGGAGGACCCCGAAAAAGTGGTCAAAGTTGATGTAAATTATGATAATATGTTAATCATGCTAGGATGTGGTCGAAATCCACTATAATCTGGTGGAAAGTGACTTAAATAGGTTAGTTTAGCCAAACTAGAGTCGATATTGACTCGAATAAAACTGGTATGAGAGGACCCCAAAAAGTGGTCAAAGTTGATGTAAAATATGAAAATATGTTAATCATGTCAGGATGTGGTCGAAATCCACTCTAATGCGGTGGAAAGTGACTTAATTGGTTAATTTGGCCAAACTAGAGCTGTAATTGACTCGGATGAAACTGTTATTGGAGGACCCCGAAAAAGTTGTCAAAGTTGATGTAAATTATGATAATATGTTAATCATGCCAGGATGTGGTCGAAATCCACTCTAATCTGCTGGAAAGTGACTTAAATTGGTTAATTTTGCCAAACTAGAGCCGTAATTGACTCGGATGAAATTGGTATTGGAGGACCCCAAAAAGTGGTCAAAGTTGATGTAAATTATGAAAATATGTTAATCATGTCAAGATGTGGTCGAAATCCACTCTAATGTGGTGGAAAGTGACTTAAATTGGTTAATTTTGCCAAACTAGAGCCGTAATTTACTCGGATGAAATTGGTATTGGACGACCCCAAAAAGTGGTCAAAGTTGATGTAAATTATGATAATATGTTAATAATGCTAGGATGTGGTCGAAATCCACTCTAATCTGGTGGAAAGTGACTTAAATTGGTATGAGAGGATCCCAAAAAGTGGTCAAAGTTGATGTAAATTATGAAAATATGTTAATCATGTCAGGATGTGGTAGAAATCCACTCTAATGCGGTGGAAAGTGACTTAAATTGGTTAATTTGGCCAAACTAGAGCGGTAATTGACTCGGATGAAACTGCTATTGGAGGACCCCCAAAAAATGGTTAAAGTTGATGTAAATTATGATAATATGTTAAACATGCCAGGATGTGGTCCAAATCCACTCTAATGTGGCGGTAAGTGACTTAAATTGGTTAATTTGGCCAAACTAGAGCCGTAATTAACTCTGATGAAATTGGTATTGGAGGACCCCAAAAAGTTGTCAAAGTTGATGTAAATTATGATAATATGTTAATCATGCCAGGATGTGGTCGAAATCCACTCTAATCTGGTGGAAAGTGACTTAAATTGGTTAGTTTAGCCAAACTAGAGCCGAAATTGACTCGAATAAAACTGGTATGAGAGGACCCCAAAAAGTGGTCAAAGTTGATGTAAATTATGAAAATATGTTAATCATGTCAGGATGTGGTCGAAATCCACTCTAATGCGGTGGAAAGTGACTTAATTGGTTAATTTGGCCAAACTAGAGCTGTAATTGACTCGGATGAAACTGTTATTGGAGGACCCCGAAAAAGTTGTCAAAGTTGATGTAAATTATGATAATATGTTAATCATGCCAGGATGTGGTCGAAATCCACTCTAATCTGCTGGAAAGTGACTTAAATTGGTTAATTTTGCCAAACTAGAGCCGTAATTGACTCGGATGAAATTGGTATTGGAGGACCCCAAAAAGTGGTCAAAGTTGATGTAAATTATGAAAATATGTTAATCATGTCAAGATGTGGTCGAAATCCACTCTAATGTGGTGGAAAGTGACTTAAATTGGTTAATTTTGCCAAACTAGAGCCGTAATTTACTCGGATGAAATTGGTATTGGACGACCCCAAAAAGTGGTCAAAGTTGATGTAAATTATGATAATATGTTAATAATGCTAGGATGTGGTCGAAATCCACTCTAATCTGGTGGAAAGTGACTTAAATTGGTATGAGAGGATACCAAAAAGTGGTCAAAGTTGATGTAAATTATGAAAATATGTTAATCATGTCAGGATGTGGTAGAAATCCACTCTAATGCGGTGGAAAGTGACTTAAATTGGTTAATTTGGCCAAACTAGAGCGGTAATTGACTCGGATGAAACTGGTATTGGAGGACCCCCAAAAAATGGTCAAAGTTGATGTAAATTATGATAATATGTTAAATGTAACACCCCCAGATCCGGGGTCGGAGATCTGGGTTGTCACGATCCCTTGTTCCGTACAAAAACTTAATACTTGAACCATAAAATAATAAATCAACACACATGGTGACCCCACCATCAATATACTCACGCTAGTTATGTCTGAGAAACAAACTTACAAAAACAGTAGTCATATGATGCATAATTTAAAGTTATTACAACCCAAAAGTAAAATACTCGCAACTTACTACCAGTATGATTTCTATGTGAAACCATAAGGCAGCGCAAAAGTTTGTTCTTATTCATTAGTATACATAAGTGATACTTATAAATAAACCGGAGCAACAAGAGTTACACTCCGAACCAATTCAGTACTTCTACCTGATCAACTGTAACAACCATGCTACGGGCGGCCTGTATGTCCCTGACGCGCTTCCGAGCGGTACGACGAATCCTGGCCATCTACTCTAGATGTTGTGTTGTGATATATATATATAAAAAGAAAGCAAGAGTGAGCACTCGGCCCAACAATAATACAATACAGCATAAGCATATAGGTAAGCTTATATCATAAAGGAAAACCTTTAAAACTTCATTCGTATACAGAATGATATATTTATTTCTCTTTTCGTCAAAACATACCATACAGTACGACTACTGTATGAGGAACATCATTACTCATCACTGTCACATTATCAGTAACTCAGCGCCTAGGCTTTTGTTACAATGTGCAGCACAACTCTAATTGGAGAGAAGGGAATGTACTGGAACACCCGATACATGGTAATCAGCCGTTGTATCGTAACTTTTCTTTTCTACTAGTAGAAGGACGACTTCTTGTTCGGTTATCACCCTGGACGCATACGGGCCACTGTGCTAAGAGATCACTACCTCGGCGCCTATTTCGTCACCGGGCAAGCCTTAGCACGCAAGAGATCACTACCTCAGCGCCTATTTCGTCACCGGGCAAGCCTTGATAATTTTGGCACTACCCCGACACCTATTTCATTGCCGTGTAGGCCCTTCCAATTCCCATGATGAAAAATATCAATGAAACGGAAATCGGAATTTAATTCCATTTTTCCCAAGTACAAATACTTGTCAAAACTTTGTAACCGTTCAGAATACCTTACTCCAGAGTAATTGAAGAGTAAGTCAAAGTGTGGGTTGACATTAGTCAACGAAACTACCGATGATTACCACGTATTTTGAAATCATGACCAGGGAGTTTATTGAAATTTCAGAGTTTAGCAAGTTTGAAATACTTTACTTGAATGGGGGAGCCATCCCCAGCTGTAGTTATTCTAGAGGAACAGTGGAAGTAAAACTTTGTCCTCGACTTCTTGAACTAGATTCCCAAATTTTCGATGAGTTAGAAAACACTATCCTCATTTAATTACCTTTAAATATCTTAAGATAATAGTTGGAAATCTCTATTTTAATATCTTTTCTGAAAATCAGAAATTTATATTTTTGTGTAAATAATAGAACCTTTAATCATATAATAAGGTTCTATGATTTTCAAATCATATTTGGAATATTTAATAAATACCCAAATAATAAATATTAAATTATTATTCAATATAAAACCACTTAAGTGAATATTCAAAATAATATTCACTTAAATAAAAAAATATATTCAAATAATAAGAATTGAATTATTATTCAATATAAATCACTTAAGTGAATATTCAAAATAATATTCACTTAATTAAATAATATTCAAATAATATTTATTATAATATTATTTAAATATCTCACCTTAAATACCCAATAATATAGATATTGGAATATTTAATAAATCTTTAAAATATAACTGTCCCTGGAACCTTCCAGCTTCTGACAGTAGGATCAAAACAAAATAATATTTTGACTCCCGGTCTAAGTTTTAAAACTATCATACAAGTACTCTATACTTAGAGTCTTTAACCTTTAACCTTGGTTTATATCTAGTGTTTACCTAGCATATAAACCTTATGTCTTATACGGCTTTTTATTAAAAGCGAAAACAGTTTATAAGTCATTTCACAGCATTAAAGCAGTATATTTATCAATATCACAACGTATATCACAACAGCATCATTATATGGTGTAGGGTTTGAAAACTTGCCTTGGTGTCTTGGTGGTGTGGTAGTAGGGGCTTGAGAGTGTGCTCGTCGATCTATAACAAGATATACAATTTCAGTCAGTCCCCTAGAACCAATTAATGTGCTATAACTTAAGCACTCAAGTTCTATTAATAAAAAAAATCAAACGTCTCGCTCTCGGTCATCTATAACCTCATGACGTTCCGTAACTCTTAAGTCACAAGTTTGGGTGAAAATCTATTCACAAAATCCAAGTACTTTTCCTTTACTAATTCCTTGTTTTTAACTATCCCCTTAAGGGTATTTCACTCGCGCGACCTTCGTTCGCGTATTTTTATAAAATCACCAACTTCTCTTTTTAACTCGAAACCTTCTAGGTTTCCTTTCCTAACAATCCATGCTAGTATCCATTTTAATATCTCGGCCAAATTTCATTTTGAAAGGGTTTGATCACTATCTCAAAGTTCATGTAATGAACTACTTAGTTACGCGAAACCGCTTTCACTAAAACGGACGTTCCTCCTAAACCGTAAATCGTAACGACACGATTCTTTCGCTAAAACAAACTAGGAAACAGGTCCTACATGTTCATGGTCAGAAACTTCATGTTTATTCCCTTTAATGTAACCATGGTTTCTGTCTAAACTACCTAAGTAAAATTCGACATGGTAACGGCGCTTAAACGTACTTCCCGTGTTTTTAAACACTCAATACAACCACCAATCCATAATCAACCAACTACCAATCAAACCTCAAGCTAATACTACTATTTTCTGTCCAAACATGGTCATACCCTAGTTCATAAGGTTATCCACAAATCAACCATCAAACATGCTTAAAATCATGCATACATGCTTCATTACTACATAGTTCTTAAACAATCACTTATAACTACTAGATCAAGCATAATCTCAAATAGGGAAGAAGTTTTATACCTTCCTTGGAACTTAACAAAGGCTATATATGGATGGTATATCCTTCCTTGCTCCTTAACTATGCTAATCAAACCTAAAAACTTCAAAACAAAACAAGATCTTATGAGTTTACTATTCATATCACTATTCATCATCAACTTTGAATCCATTTTTGACCAATCTATCATCCATGGATGAGGCTAAGATTAGATATCTACCTGGGATATTGGAAGAGGGTGATTTAGAGCCCAAGATCAAGATTTATGGTTGAGTGGAAGTGGATGAAATATTTTTTAGATAATGGATGGAGAAGAAAAGCCGAATGGTTGTTCTTCAACTAGGATGCATCTTGTTGTTTTGTTTTCTTTGATTTTCTTTTCCTTTTGTTTTGTCTAAATACACTTAACACTTTGTAATTAAATTGTGTGGCTAATAACTTGTTTTGTCACCAATGACAAGGCTCTTTTTAGACTTGTGGTTGTGGTGAAAGTGGTGACAAGGTGGTGATTCATCACTTTGTCATGCATATGTCACCCCTCTGCATCCTGCTTATGTCATCATTTGTATCCTCAATCCTCTTATATATTGCACTTGATGATCTTATATAATACTCCTCCTTTGGTTAGGGTTTAATCCATAATCCGTTACGCTTTTGTTTCGCGATAGTTTCAAGTGATTTTAAAAACGTTTCTCTGTACCAAAGCTAGGGGATACTTATTTGATCTTTCCATTACCTTGGTTTAATATGTAATACATCCTTGATTGTCTAGTGAATAGTGATTTAAAACTCGAATGGGAATCTTCTGATTATGATTGCGTTTGCATTCACTTATTCTCCTTATACATCAATAATATAACTTCGAAACATTCATTCCAGGTCATCCACATAGTGTGGTCTGAAAAACTTTTCATCAGCAAATTTACTATTCATCAGTGGCAATTTACTATTCATCAAGGTTTTAAATATTACAAAAATTTGGGATATTACATTAAACATGCCAGGATGTGGTCGAAATCCACTCTAATGTGGTGGAAAGTGACTTAAATTGGTTAATTTGGCCAAACTAGAGCCGTAATTGACTCAGATGAAATTGGTATTGCAGGACCCAAAAAGTGGTCAAAGTTGATGTAAATTATGATAATATGTTAATCATGCCTGGATGTGGTCGAAATCCACTCTAATCTAGTGGAAAGTGACTTAAATTGGTTAGTTTGGCCAAAAAAGAGCCGAAATTGACTAAATTTGAGATTTGGATTCCTTTTGAATCTAAAGTTTCCAAATTTCTTCACTATCATAGCCATTGACTCATCTTCCAGTTGCTCAAGCTCTTCCATGGAATAGAAGTCACCATCAGATTGACTAGTGGATTTAAAACCATATTCAGCTACAGTTACATCCTTGTCTGAACTGGAGGGTTGAGCAACCTTCACCTCCAGTTTATGAGGAACTTCTGCTAGAAGTGCAGTAGACGTACTTACCACTTTTCCCATTCCATAGATTTCCTTTTGTTGAATCTGTTCCAATTTATAGGTTTTCAATACTCCATAGAGTTTCTCAAGTGAAATCTCACTTAAGTCTCTTGTTTCTCGTATGGCTGAAATCCTGTGTTCCAGATGAATTGGAAGTGTTAAAGGAATTTCTTGTTGATCTCCCTGATGGTATAATGCTTTCCGTGAAGATTCAGATCATTGATCAATTAATTATATCTCTCAAAAACTTCAAATATTCCTTCCCCTGGATTGGATCTGAAGTGTTCATAAGAAGAGGTAAGAATTTCCAGCTTGTTTTCTCTTACTTCTTCAGTCCCTTCATTGATTATTTCTATTGTACTCTAGATATGCTTTGCATCTTTATAATTCAACACATGATTATGCATAATTGGATCCAGGCAATCAACTAGGATTAACTGCAAGCTAGCATCCAAGGAAGCATCTTCCTTTTCATCAGCTGTATAATCTTTAGGATCTTTAGGATACATCCTTGTAGCTTGAACGACAACATTATTCTCAATGCGTTCCTCTTCAACAACCATAGGAATAGTTGGTCCTTTCTTCAATACACCTAGATACTTTGGATTTGCCACTTGAAGAAATAAAAGCATCTTCTTCTTCGACATAGGATAATGCTCCTTGCTGAACATAGGAATCTTTACAGTTCCAACTTTTTGTGTAGTCATCTTGAGATTTTTTAGAAGAATAAAAATATGAACGTTCTTGAAAAAATCACAAAAATTGGATCTTTGATTTGTATATCAATTAAAAGGCTCTAATGCCAATTGTTAGGTCCCGATAAGTTTGTAGAGGGGGTGGGGGGGGGGGGGGGTTGAATACAAACTATACCGTTTAATTGAATTTGTTCTTCTTATGATAATACAATTCAAGAACAAATGATTGTGGAATTAAATGAAACACAATTCAAGTTAAACATAACTTATATTAAACTTGAAAGGTGTTACAAATATTGTACTGATTACAATGATTAAATCTCAAACTAATCAAAACAAATTTAGAATAAATTCGACATGAACTTATCTAATTTTTTAAAATAAAAAGATAGAACGATAAATGATAGTTCAAGATTAATTCTAGGGATAAAGATCCGTTAGATAGTCAGAGCAGTGCAAGGAATTAATTTCTAGTGGCTTGGATATAACAATCAATACTAGAAATGAATTCTCTGATCAAAGTATTTTCTGGTCAGTTGAAGAAGCAAAGGCAGTGCTTTGTTTGAAGATATGATGTTCTGTATTAATATCTTACTGTCTTGATCTTCTTTTCTTTTATATCACTTCCTTTTTTTAGCACATGTTTGGCCGCCTTTCCTTTGATAAAAAAACTCGGTATTACTCTTTGTAATAGCCTTGTATGACTCTCAATTATGCCTTGTATGACTCCTTGTTTATACTTGTATGACTCCTTGTACAGACAGTCATACTATCTGTATGACTGTCGATATGACAGTTTGTTCAATCTAGTATGACTGTCGGTGTAATAACCCCAAATTTTGTACTAATTTAAAAACCACTGATGAATAGTAAATTTTGTTGTTTAGAAAATTGTTAGACCACCCTATGTACGGATCGGTATAATGAACTTTCGAAGTCATATTAGTGATATACTATGTAAATGAGTGAATGCAAAAGCTGTCAGAATCAGAAGAATATCATTTTCTGTTTTCTCCGAAATTCCACCAGATACTGAAGGATTAATCATTATTTAAAAAAATTGGAGGATTCTATTTTATCAATTCCATGGATATGGATTTAGTAAACGTATTATTGATATCAAGAATGTTAGGGTAAACTACGTTGATAGAACACTTAAGAAACCCATGCGAACATTTTATGAGATTAAGCAGTAATAGAACAACATGACACTTGTTGGATTAAACACAAGCATGGAAGTATCATGTAACAAGATTAAATCAAGGAATGCAACATTAGATACATCCATGTGAAACCAAACAAAGAACCAAAGCAAGTGGATTAAAGAAAGATGCTTCTTCAACACCTTTCTAACTTGACCTTTGGCAAGGATGACACAAGCTACACTACATCATCATTTCTATCACTTATCCAAGCCTTCCAACCACTTCACTTTATCAAGAAAATATCAAGGAAACCAAGCAAAATCTCCCCACCTTCAAGAACATTACATTCGGCCCAAAATTCCCATCCAAGGATACATTTTTCAAAATCAAACTTCCGAGCTTCCATAAATCATGATCTAGGATTCTAAAGCTTCCATATTTCCAAATTAAGGTATTCTCTAAATCCTAGCATCATCCATTAAGGTTAACATAGTCAAATCCTTGATTAAAGATGAACATGAATAGTGATGAATAGTAACTTTTCATGATTCTTGATTTTCTTTCTTAAGGATTAATCAAGCTAAAGTTATGTAAAGCTCAAGAAAGGATAGATAAGCTAATGTTAGTGTATATCAAGCATCAAGGGAGGTATAAACTCTTGAAACCCTTAGTTATAAATTGATTTATATGGTTAGTTTTAAGTGTAATTTAGTTAGTTTGATTATAAGGATGAATGGTTGATTTTGATGAAAGTATGGTGTTTTTTTGATGGTGAATAAGTAGATGTTGGTTTTGACTATGGTTGATGATGTTTATGGATTAGTTATGATGTTGAAGAAATGAGTTTGATGATTGGTTGGTTGATTATGTAAAGATGATAGTTAAAACTTTGGAATCACTAAAACATAGCCGTCGTAATGCCCAATTTTACGTAACCATGTTTTGCTTGTGATTTTCGAACCTAGTGACCACTACCCAAGATCACCACTGCCCATGTTAGTGTAGGCCTTGTTTCAAGGTTCGTTTTGGTGCAAGAATCATGTGAATCCGATTTACGGTTTAGGAGAAACTCGTGTTTTAGTAAATGATGTTTCGAGGAACCAAACTACACCACTTAGCCAAAATTGAGGCCATGATCGAACCACTTAATTACTTTAAAATAATGTGAAACTCTGTGATAACATGCTAGGTACATTTAGGAAGACCCTCGAAAAGAATTCGTGTTAAAAGGATTAAATTTTAATTTTATAAAAATGTGTAAGCGAGCGTGCGCGAGTAGAAGTTCTTAAGGAGTTAACTTGGAAATGAACTTTATACTTGAGTAAGTGTATACTTAGTGTTATGGATTAAAAAACGTGCTTGTGTAATTAATACTAAGGTTTAATGAGCTTCGAGCTTTAATGGCTGCACTCGTGTATCCGGACTAAATTGGTCCTCACAAGATGCCTACGTATCTCAAATCGTTATTGAGAATCAAGCCAAAGACGTAGTTCTGATTGTAGGATCAGGGACCTTTTATAGGCGTCTGGAGCCTAGTATTTATGGTATATTTAGGAGTCTTAGCGAATAAGTCTCCTTTTTATTATTGGATAAGCATTGTATTGCTTGCAGGATAAGTCTTTTCCTTGTTGATAAAGGTTATGACTCATTAATTGCCTTTAATTGGGATTCTGGATCCTTCTTTGACCAATTTGCCATAATTGGGGCTCTCTGAATGAGCTGTATATTTTCCCTATTCATTAATTACGAAATTAATGAATAATTAGGGTGTCGGACCTTAAATATCGGCCTTTTGTTTGACCAGTCAATTATATTTCTATAATTACTTTTCTGTCCATATCATTTGCCCCCCAACTTCTGGGAAAATATTCTTGGGATTTTTGTAGAAGTTATCACATTTTTTCCTGAATTTTTTCATTTTTTCAGAGCATTTTCGACCAGGAATCCATGCCATTTTCGACCAGAATTCTAGGTCATTTCGACCAGGATTCTAGGTCATCTTCGACCAGGATTCTAGGTTATTTTCGACCAGGATTCTAGGTCATTTTCTACCAGGACTGGGATGAGGTCGAACGTTTCGACCAGGAATTTTAGTACAAAATCGACCAGGATATTTCGACCTCACCCAGTTATATTTTCGACCTCATTTCTGGTTTGGGTTTTCGACCTCATTTTTATAGTCATTTTCGACTAGAAAGTGAGGTGAGGTCGGGCACGTCGACCTCGATTTCCGGTGCAAATTCGACCTCGATTTTTCGAGCTCGTTTTAATTGTTTTTCAACCAGGATTTTTGTTTAGGATTTCGACCTCAATTGGTGCGAGATCGAATATTTCGACCTTGCCTTTTAGGTCTTTTTCGACCTCAATTCTTCGACTTCGAGCCATTGTATTTTCGACCAGAATTTCCAAGCATTATTTCGACCAGAAGGTGAGATGAGGTCGAACATGACGATCTCAATTTTTTTTAGTATAGCTTCGAATTCATTCCTTAGTCATTCTTCGACCAGGTTTTTCGAACAGAACTCAGATTATTTTCGAACTCAAATCTAGTTTGGGATTTTCGACCTCAAGTGGAATGAGGTCGAATCCCTCGACCAGGATTTTTAGTTCAATTTCGACCTCGTTTTTTCGAGCTCAAACCCAATCTTTTTTGACCTCAACTTTTCTGTTCGATTTCGACTTCAATTTATCACGAGATTGAATGGTTCGATTTCATTTTTCAGTTCATTTTCGAACTCAATTTTTTGAGCTCACCTTAGAGTTTATTTTCCAACTTATTTCTTCTTTTAGGGCCTTTAATTTTTGAGCTTTGGACCCAAAATGTTTTGGGCCAAATCTCCTATTGGGCCTCGAATCCTCTTAGGATCACCTCCTGGGCCTTTACTTTTATTTGGGCCTTGAGCCTTAAATCAATTTGTACTGGGCCTTGATTTTTATTGGGCCTAGCTCTTTGGGTCTTAATTTCAGCAGCTCAAAGAATAATTATGGGCTTTGACTGGCTGTAACCGGTTAGACTTCCTTAACCGGTTGAGTTTCCAGTCAATTCGCCTATAAAAGAGTGAGATTTCATTTCTTACTCTTCATTCAAATCTTTCCAAAAATTATTCTCTCTGTCTTTCTGTTAGGAATATGTTGTTCTTGATGATAAACATAAAACACTTAGTAGAATTTGTGTAAAGTCAATTTTGTAGCTGTCAACGAAATAGCATGCTTTGCAGTGTTTCGTTGACAGGAAGCTCATCAACGAAATGAGTGTTGTAGCAATTGCATTGTACAATACTTCACAGTATGATAGGCATTCTATTATATGTTTTAGATAGGTTTTCTAAGTCATGTTGACTATGTACTAGATAGGCAAAATAGGTTGGTTAATTGTAAATATGTTATGCCTTGTAATTCTGCCTAAGTGAAGACATGTCAACGGTATGAAGATTACTCTGTCAACGGTATAGAGTTTACTCATCAACGAAACGAGGGAAACACCATCAACGGAATGAAGAATGAAGCTATCAACGAAACACATCTCCTTGCTATCAACGAATCAATGTTGCTTTTTGAACAGTTGACAAAGTGATAGTGACAGTTTACTGAACAGATCTAAAAGGAGATATGGAAGTGTACTTTGCATTGGAAGCCATCAAAGTGGTTACTGGAAATAAGGAAACATTCCAATTTCCAATAAGGCTCTTGGGAATGATTATAATGAGCATGAAGACAAAAGCAAAGATCTCCAAGGACCATTGGACAAAAGGAATGAAAAGCAAGCTACTGATGGTTACTACTATTATTCTTTAGTTTAACCAAATGTAGAATTGTAAACTTGGGATTATATAACCAAGTGTAGCAGTTACTTTAGAAACAGAGAAGAAAAACAAATAGATTGTATTAGCTATTTTTGAGAGCATTCTTCTCTACAACATTGTAACTGAGCAGCTGTGTACATTTGTATCACAGATTATTTCCGCAATAAAAACACTTCAGTTGGATCATCAAACAATCCAACTGAATTATTTATATCTTGTGTTTTTATTTATTCAGTTCAGTTTAATTTTAAAAAGTGTTTAGTTTCAAGAAAATATCAGAATTGTATTCAACCCCCCCTTCTACAATTCTGTTAGGTCATTTGGGAATAACAATTGGTATCAAAGCGAGCTTCTAACATACAAGAAGTTTAAAGATCAAGACCAAAAATAGAAACCATGGTGAAGAAGGATGCAGGTGTGAAGATACCAGTTCTTGATAAAGACAATTACTTTCACTGGAAAGTAAAGATGCATTTACATCTCATGTCTATGGATGAGAGGTATGTAGACTGCATTGAGAAAGGTCCACACGTTCCCATGAAGCTTGATTCTAGAGTTGGACTGCCAGATGATGCACCTGATGTAGAGATTCCAAAAACTGTCTCAGAATGGACTGTTGAAGATGCTGCAGAAGTCCATAAAGACAAAAGGACCATGAACATTCTGTTTAATGGTTTGGAGCAAGAGATGTTTGACAATGTTATCAACTGTACAACCTCTAAGGAAGTATGGGATACTGTTAGAACACTCTGTGAAGGAACTGAGCAAGTCAGGGAAAATAAAATGCAACTCCTTATACAACAATATGAGCATTTTCATTTTAAAGCTGGTGAAACCCTAAATGACACGTTCAGTAGGTTTCAAAAGCTTTTGAATGGATTAAAGTTGTATGGGAGGATCTATCAAACCAAGGATTCAAACCTTAAATTTCTTAGAGCTCTTCCAAAAGAATGGAAGCCTATGACTGTTTCTCTCAGAAACACTCAAGAGTACAAAGACTACACTCTTGAAAGGCTTTATGGAACCTTGAAGACTTATGAGCTGGAAATGGAGCAAGATGAAGAAATTGAAAAGGTACAGAAGAAGGGTGGATCTATTGCATTGATTGCATCAGTGAACCAACTTGAAGATGACAATAAAGAAGCTGCAAAGGCCACAACTAGTCGATCTAGTTGTAGGAGTGATGTTAGCAAGGGTAAAGACAAGATGACAGAAGAAGAAGAATCAGAACCAGCCAACTTGGAGGACTTAGATGAGATTGATGAACACATTGCTTTTCTGTCTAGAAAATTCTCTAAGTTCAAGTTCAAAAGAAACTCAGAAGCAAGGCCACCAAGAAGAGACTTTCAACCTAGCAAAACAAACTGGATTGAAAAGTCTAAGTCAAAATGTTTCAATTGTGGAATGCTTGGTCACTTTGCTGGAGACTGCAGAAAGCCCAAGGTTGAGAAGGGCAACAGGAAATTTGAGCCTGTTGATTATAAAAAGAAATACTTTGAACTTCTCAAACAAAAAGAAAAGGCTTTCATGTCTCAGGAGTATGATTGGGCTGGTAATGGTGAAGATTCTGATGATGATGTTGAGTATGTCAACTTGGCTCTTATGGCTGACAATCATGAGCAGGAAGCAAGTTCCTCAAGCAACCAGGTAACAATTACTAATCTTTCTGAGCTTTCTAAAGAGGAATGCGACAGTGCAGTAAATGAAATGTCTACTGTATTATATAATTTGCGTGTTACTCTTAAATCACTTACTAAAGAGAATTCAAGAATAAAAGAGACCAATATGCTCTTAAGTGATAGGAATGCAATGTTAGAAGCACAGCTCATTGAATTTGAGAAAATGAGATGTGTTAGTAGGGATGCTAAGAAGGAACTTGAGAACGTATTACAAAGGGAAGAAATTCTTAGAACACAACTTGAGATAGAACAAAGTGTGATTGCAAAATGGAAGGATGCCAGGAATGTTGCCACCAACATAATTAATGTTCAAGGCGTGGAATCCTTCTGTGAGCAATCATGGGAAAGGAACAAAGAGAAGCTAGGGTATGTTGGTGAAACCTTAGAATCAGAAAAAGAGTCAACAAACAACAATGATCATTTGTTGAAGGTTGATATGTCAACGGAATGCAATGTTTCGTTGACACATGAACCATCAACCGATCAGGCTGTTTCGTTGACAGACAAAAGAAAAGATAAACTCACTAGACTTAATGACAAGTATGGTCCTGTCACCAAGAACTTTGTTCAAGGTGAGTCTAGTATTTTAAAGAAAATTGAGAAGCCTGTTGAGAGAGCTAATGTAGGTCACTTGTCTAACAAGCAATTGAAAGACAAGGTAGAGAAAGTTCATAATGAGGCTAAGGGAAATAAAAAGAATAACAGGAATGGCAAAGTAGGAATTAACAAACACAACAATTACACACCTGATAAATATGCTCCTAGAAAGACATGTGTTAATTGTGGAAGTGTTAGTCATTTGTCTACTAACTGCAAATCTGTTAAGAAAACTCCTAATGTGAAAATGCCCAAGCCTGCAATGAACAGTTCCATGCCTACAATGCCTGTTATGCCTAACATGTTTGCTCCATATGCACAATTTCAGAATCCTTATGCTAGCATGCCATTTGTGCCTAATCCTTACATGAATATGTTTAACATGCCACAAATGCCATGGAACATGAATAACATGATTGTTCCTCCAACTATGCATGCTATGAATGAAAATATGAGCAACCCTCAGAAATCAACACCAAGGGTAAAGATTGATTTGAATCAATCTGAGCCCAAAGTGAAAAATGGTACAAAAGGGAATGCAAAGGCTAACAAGACAGGACCCAAGGAAACTTGGGTACCAAAATCGACTTGATTTGGTTTTATTGTGTGCAGGGAGACAAAAGGAATCTTTGGTACTTGGATAGTGGTTGTTCAAGACACATGACTGGTGATTCTACCCTGCTCACAGAGTTTCAGGAAAGAGCTGGCTCTTGTATTGCTTTTGGAGATGACAGCAAAGGCTACACAAAGGGATATGGCTTGATTTCAAAAGAGAATGTCATCATAGATGAGGTTGCATTGGTGGATGGTCTTAAGCACAACTTGCTTAGTATCAGCCAACTTTGTGACAAAGGATTTTTAGTTACTTTTTCTAGAGAAGCCTGTGTTGTTTCTAAAGGAGGAAACAACAATGTGGTAATGACTGGATTCAGAAGGGGGAATGTGTACATTGCTGACTTTAGTAGCACAAGTTCAGACACCATCACTTGTCTTTTCAGCAAGGCAAGCAAGGATGAAAGTTGGTTATGGCACAAGAAATTATCCCATCTGAATTTCAAAGTTATGAATGATTTGGTGAGGAAAGATCTTGCTAGAGGAATTCCACAAGTGGAGTTCTCCAAGGATGGTTTGTGTGATGCCTGTCAAAAGGGAAAACAGAAGAAGGCATCATTCAAAAGCAAGACAGAGTCATCAATCGTCCAGCAGCTTGAATTGCTTCATATGGACCTATTTGGCCCTGTAAATGTTATGTCCATCTCAAAGAAGAAATACTGTCTTGTGATTGTTGATGATTTCTCTAGATTTACATGGACTTTCTTTTTGCACTCTAAAGATGAGGCAAGTGAAATCATTATCAATCACATCAAGATGGTAAGCAATCATCCTGATTTCAAAGTAAGAAGGATTAGGAGTGACAATGGGACAGAATTCAAGAATTCAAGCATGAAGGTGTTCTGTGAAGAAAATGGTATTTTGCATGAGTTTTCAGCAGCAAGAACACCACAGCAAAATGGTGTAGTTGAAAGGAAAAACAGAACACTTATTGAAGCTGCAAGGACAATGCTAGATGAATCAAAGTTACCTACATATTTTTGGGCTGAGGCAGTTAACACAGCTTGCTTTACTCAAAATATTTCTTTGATTAATCAGGCCAAAGGAATGACCCCTTATCAGTTACTCAAAAGAAAGAAGCCACTATTGGATTTTCTCCATGTCTTTGGATGCAAGTGCTTTGTTCTGAGAAATCAAGCTGAGCATTTGGGGAAATTTGAAGCAAAGGCAGATGAAGCAATATTTGTGGGATATGCAGCAGGGAAAGCTTACAGAGTCTATAATCTCAGAATCAACATTGTTATGGAATCTGTACATGTTGTTTTTGATGATCTCAAAATCCAAGGTCTCTGTGATGAAGGTTTCCATGAAAGTCTTTCTTTTGAAAATGAGGAAGGAGATCAAGTGAATCATGATAAGGCTACTGAGAAACAGCCTAAAGTTGTTGTATCTAGCACAGATGAAAGCAGCAGTGAAGATGAAATTGCTGCATTAAGATTGAAAAGAATAGCTGCTAGTAGGCCAAATGGTCATTTCGTTGACAGTCATGATGGTGGATTCGTTGACAGTCAGAATGAGCGTTTCGTTGACAGCCAAAACGGTCATACCGTTGATAGTCATAGGAATACTTCTAGAAGTGATCACTTAGGGACAACAAACTCAGGGGGAGTTTCTCAAGGACAAATATCCAATCAAGGCAATCATGATCATGAAGCTACGTCTTCAAGAGCAAATCTACCTCCCTCAAGAAAATGGACTAAAGATCATCCCTTTGAACTTATTATAGGTGATGTTTCTTCAAAAGTCCAAACTAGAAGAGCAACTCAAGAAGAATGTCTATATAGTAGCTTTCTGTCTCAAGATGAGCCAAAGAAAGTTGAGGATGCACTTCTAGATCCAGATTGGGTTTTAGCCATGCAAGAAGAGCTAAACCAATTTGAGAGAAACAATGTTTGGAAGCTGGTGCCCAGGCCTAATGACAGGAGTGTTATAGGCACAAAGTGGGTGTTCAGAAACAAGATGGATGAAAATGGCATAGTCACAAGGAACAAAGCTAGACTGGTTGCAAAAGGCTACTCACAGGAAGAGGGAATTGATTTTGATGAAACCTTTGCTCCTGTTGCAAGACTAGAAGCAATAAGGATTTTCCTAGCCTATGCAGCCCATGCCAATTTCAAGGTCTATCAAATGGATGTGAAGAGTGCTTTTCTGAATGGGGAATTGGAAGAGGAGGTGTATGTAAGTCAACCTCCTGGTTTTGAAGATGATGATTTTCCAGACTATGTGTACTTCCTTCTCAAAGCACTCTATGGTTTGAAACAAGCACCTAGAGCCTGGTATGACACTCTCTCACAGTTCCTCCTTGAGAATCATTTCACTAGAGGTACTGTAGATAAAACTCTTTTTCACAGGGTTGTAAATGGCTCTACTTTACTTGTTCAAATTTATGTAGATGATATAATCTTTGGGTCTACAGATGTGAAACTTTGTCAAAAGTTTGCCAAGCTTATGCAAAGTAAGTATGAAATGAGCATGATGGGAGAATTAACTTACTTTCTTGGTCTTCAAGTAAAGCAAGTTAATGAAGGCATTTTCATTAGTCAAACAAAATACATTCATGATTTATTAAAGAAGTTTAACCTAATGGAATGCTCTCCTGCCAAAACTCCCATGCCTACTGCCACCAAACTTGAATTGAATACTAAGGAAAAATCTGTGGACATTTCAAGTTACAGAGGCATGGTAGGCTCACTTTTATATTTAACAGCTAGTAGACCTGATATTATGTTTGCTACATGTCTATGTGCTAGATTTCAGGCTGATCCTAGAGAATCCCATTTAGTTGCTATTAAAAGAATTTTCAGATATCTCAAAGGAACACCAAACCTTGGCATTTGGTATCCTAGAGAATCTGGTTTTGAACTAATTGGTTATTCAGATGCAGATTTTGCAGGATGTAAAATTGACAGGAAAAGTACAACTGGAACCTGTCAATTCCTAGGAAACAAGCTTGTGTCATGGTTCAGCAAGAAACAAAACTCAGTTTCTACCTCCACAGCTGAGGCTGAGTATATTGTAGCTGGAAGTTGTTGTGCACAGATTTTATGGATGAAAAACCAACTACTTGATTATGGATTAAGAGTTGAGAAATTCCTATTTTCTGTGACAACACTAGTGCCATTGCCATTACTGAGAATCCAGTACAGCATTCAAGAACCAAGCACATTGACATCAAGTACCATTTCATTAGAGAACATGTTATGAATGGTACTGTGGAGTTACATTTTGTTCCAAGTGAACAACAACTTGCAGACATCTTTACCAAGCCACTTGATGAATCAACATTCTCAAGATTAGTAAGTGAGCTAGGTATGCTAAATTTCTCTTAATTATTTTTGAGATATTTGCAAGTTAAAATGCAGCCAAAAATTTGCTATGTTTTTCTGTGAATTAATTTTCTCAGGAAAAGGTAAAATTTTGTCTAAGTCAAAATTACTATGCCAACGGAATGCTCCATTTCGTTGACAGTCTTAGCACTTCTTCTGGGTGTTTCGTTGATAGTTCTTTTGTATCAACGAAACGCAGCTTTATCAACGAAATAGACGGGACCTTAAACGCCCAATTCTGATTCGTTGATATAAAGCGCTTTTAATCTGAACCGTTGAAATTTTAACACGTCTTTTACCACGATCTATGCATACACCCCTGTAAGTATAAATCATGGTAATACTTTAAGAGTAACGGTTATATTTTTAAGCCAATCCAGTAATTTACATTTATTATTGGATTCATTTTCTGAGAATTTTTGGGGGAGTATTTAAGAAATTTTATTTTCATTATTTCTTTTTTCCTGTTCTCAAAAATTCCAAAGGCTTTTTCTCTCTTCTTCTCTCTAACAAGCAATTCAGTTCGAAGCTTTCCTTTAATCAACAATGGCACCTATAGTCAAGCTTATGTCTGCTGGAGGGTTCATCTATGAGAAGAACAACTCCATCCCTTTTGTTGTCAAGGAAAACCCGAACAGACTGTTCTTCAAAATGATGGATTTCATGAAGAATTGCAAGTTGAGCTATGCGATGTTTCACTCTACACCACTCTATAATGAGATAATCGAGGAAATTTGGACCTCTTGTGAGTATAGTGGAACAAACTGCACACTACAATTCACTCTTCAAGGTAATGAGTACATAGTTAATTCTGATGTTTTGCAAGCATGTTTACATATTCCTGATAATAACTGTGATGCTTTGCCTACTAACACTGAAATAACTACCATGCTAAATTCTATAAACTACTCCTTGCCTACTGATAATCTGGGTAGAATAATTAGGAGAGGTTTGGTTAGGGAATACAGTTATTTAGCTGATGCATTCATTAAGGTCTTTTCTGGAAAGATTAGTAATTTTGATGCATTAACTAACTCTATGTTAATTCTCCTAACCATGCTTCTAAATGATAGATATCACAACTTTAGCACCCAACTTATGTATGAAATTGGTGCTAAGTTGGGTGACAAAGCAAATAGGAAGAAAAATATCTATTATGCTAGGTTTCTGATGATGTTGGCTAACCATGTTAGTCCAGCACCATTAGTTATCTCTAACCCTAATGCCAGGTTTGAGTGCTTTGTGCAAGAAAAGAGAGTATTGACAGACATACTGAGGCTGAACCACAATGGTGATGTTCCAGTGGTGTATCTGCCAATCATTGAGGTAACTACTACTATCCCTGTTAGTGTAGCTAACACCTCTACTGTTTTACCTTCCAATGTTGCTATGGAGTCTGTAGCTGTGACCCAACAGGCTCCTACCCTAGCAACAAAACCAAAATCAAAGAAAACCTCCAAGCCAACCTCAGGTGCTTCTCAAAAGGCACCTGTTGTAAAAACTACCACACAACCTAAGGGGAGTGAGTCTGGAGTTGTGAGAGGTGAGGGAAGGGGTGAACATCAAAGAAACCCCAAGGATAAGGAAGGACATGTTAGTGTGTACCAGCCAAGCCCCATTGTGTCTTCCCAACAAGGCACAATGAGTAACATGGATTTAAACACAAGTCTAATTGCATCCTCCCAAAAGGATGTGATTATTGAAACAAGCTCTCCTCCTAGAGCACAGTCCAAAAGGGTAAGGGACACTTCAAGCCCACAGTCTACATTTTCCCAATACCAAAGGAGAGTGAAGCGAAAGTCCAAGGGTACACAGGGTGCACACACACTGGAAGCAACACTTGCAGTTTCTCAAATTCAGTTTGATGTAGCCCCTATCATTACTCTGGGGTTACAGTCCCATTCTCTAAACATCAATCTTGAATTATCTCCATCAAATTCACCAACTCAATCTTTGGATGTGGACATGATCCATACATCTATTCCTGATTCTCCAACTCTAATCTTGGAGAAGCCCCACTCTGAAGCTGGTGGCCATCACTTGCTAAGTGATTTGTTGGGCCATCAACCAATTTTTCCTGAAATTGCAAGGGGATCTGTGGAACAATCTCTAAAATCAATCACCACAGACTCTACTGTAATTTCTCATTCTCAAAGTGCTTTCTTGACTTCATCAACGAAACAGTCTATTTCGTTGACAAGTGTTTCTCCATCAACGGTATCCATACCGTTGACAGTTCAAACTACCATTCCGTTGATAGTTCACTCTGCACCTCTAATTGAAAATCAAGTTGTTCCCACAACTAGTGCAGATGATCTAGTGGTAGTTGAGACACTTCTAGGACTGAGAGGGAGTGAAACTGAGAGGCTGGCTTGCAGCCAGGCAAAAGGAGAGAATGTGAGTGAGAGGCTGGCTATTTCTTCCAGCCAGGCAAAAGGAGAGATTGAGAGTTCCACCTTAGAAGGTGAAGGTGAGGGTGTGAGAGGTGTGAGCCATGGGGAGCCCATGATGCAAGAACAGAGTGGAGAGAGAGAAGGGACTACAGGAGAAATAAGGATGGAAGCAGCCATTGCTAATGAGTTAATGGAGGTCAGTGAGGGAGAAAGGGAACTTACTTTCCAAGAGGTTTATCAGCAAACTCTGGATAGTATTTCCCTGGATCCTGAGACCTTTACTCATCCTGTGTCAGCCTATCAAATTTTGGCTTAACAGGGCAATGTGGAGGCAGAGAGGTCACTACAACTAATTCACACAACTGCATCAATGCAAAGAGCAAAGGATGCCCTGACCAATCTACCTCCAGGAGCTGAAGCAAGTGGAGACTTTGATTTTTCTGATAGTGAGGATAGCTTTGGTGACACTCTACAGGTGGCCACTACTGCACAGACTGGGACTTCTGTGGTGCCTCCTACACCAAACTGGCTTTCTCAAGATATGCATGGTAGAAGCAATTTGGATGCTGCTATCACAAGGCAGTACAATGAAGCATATCTAGCTCATGAGTCTGCAGGAGAAAGGGACAAGAAATTCTACAAAGCCATAATGGATTCTCTGGAAATTCAAAGGCTACAAATGTTGCAGACAAGGATTGAAGCTACAGAGATCAAGGATTCAATCAGCAACCTTAGGGCTGCTAATGATAGGAGGCTAGATGAAAAGCTTCCTCTTCTCACTGTGTCCAGGATGCACAAGTTTTTCTCTAAAGAACCTGAAGTGGATTCCTCCTTGAAGACTCTCTCTTCTAGAGTGGACAAGGTGGAAGCTACTCTATCACAGATGCAAAAGGAACAGGAGAAACAAACTCAACTATTGGCCCAGCTAGTGGCAGCTCAAGGACTCCCAGCCATCTCTTTTGATGATAACAAAAAGGGGGAGAAATCTAAGGAGCTAAACATTCAGATTACCAAGGTTATGGTCCCAGCCATTTCCCTACCAAAGGAGCCATTAGCAATGGGGGAGCTTGGAAAGCAGCAAAAAGATGGTATTGACCTTATACAAGAAGCTTCTATGAGGATGAGACTTGCAGAACAAATCAAAGAACATTGGTCCAACATAGAAGCAAAGTTCAAGAAGATTACTGAAAATAAGGACTCAAATCCATCAACGGAACAGCCATCAACGAATGCCATGGTACTAGCATCAACGGAATGGGAGCCACAGACAAATTCTTTCTATCACCAAGAGCCCCTTCTACATGGAGTCACTCAAGGACCAAGGAAGGAAAGAGGACAAACTTCATGCACTAGGGATGTGGAACAAGCTACAATTCAAAGAAGCCTATCTCCCAAGTCCCCTGCTAAACCAAAGGGCAAAAACATAGCAAGGACTTTCTATCCTGCACCTTATCCAGATGAGCACAAGCTTCTTGGTCCACTCATCACAAAAAGCAAGGAAAGCAATAATTATGAGATAAGGAAGCAAAGGGCAATTGTCTACAGGAATGGACAACAAATCTGTGTTTGGGCTGGTCATCCAAACTTTGCTGAAGCCAAGGCTGAGGAATCAGAACAAGCAGCTATGCAAGCTCTTGCAGTAGCTCAAGCTCTAGATGAAGAAGAAAGGAAGCAAGAGGAGAGCACTAGAGAGGAAAGGAGTTCAAAGAAGAGCACAAGGCAACCCAAAGAGAGAGCTAGGAGAAACATAGCCTTTGAGAATGCTGATTCTCAGAGTACTGCATCAGACTCTTCTATACCTATTGCACCTCCAACAATTGCTAATCCAGTTTTTGAGGTAAAGTTAGCCAGTGATCCTGATCATCTTGTCAATTTTCACAATCAGCCAATTGAGCCAAAGGAAGAGCCAATTGAGTTTGATGAGGCATACTTTCCAAAGTTCCTGTTAGAGAAGGACCAACCAATGAAGACAAAGAAGAGGTCTGTCAAAGCAAAGCCTGTTTTTGTGAGAAAGCCACAATCTCAGAAACCCCCAGCAAACCCAGAGGACTGCATGTACATTGCTGACATCAGGGAAGAATCCAGTCTACATCTTGACCTAGACAACCTGGTGGAAGTAAGGGGAATTGCAGCTTCTCAAAAGTTGCCTGAAAGACTAGTGTTCACATTCAAGGGTGGTAGAGAACAAGTGTGGCCTCTCTACAGAATTTTAGGAGAAGACTATCAAACACTACTCTCAGTGTTTAGATGCTTGAAAAAGGACTTTGGTTTCACCAAAACAGCCAAGTCTGAGGTGGTCTCCAAAATCTGTCAGTTAAAGGCTAGCTGGAACAAGCCTGAGGCTCTTCCCAGAATACTTAGAGTTCCCTCAACAGGAAAGAAAATCCATCTTCAACCTTATTGGATGATGGAGTTTAAGGACAAGGACAATTGCAGAAGATTCTTCAGAATGGAAGACCAGCTGGAGAAGGCATCTAATCAAACTCTAAAGCTGATGCAATCCAAGCTTGGTGATCAAGATGAAGAGGAGAAAATCTTCTACAGAAGGCTACAGGTCCAGATTGAGGAAAACAACTCCAAGAGAGGGAAGAAGACTATGCCACAAAGAAGTCACAGATGAAACATTTGCTCAGACTAGAGGAGCACTTGTGGGCATTAGTCTTGTAAGTCCTGTATTTTGTCTATAAAGTTTTGAAGCTTAATACATTTTCTACTTTTGTAATTTATGATGTATCTGAGTGTTTTTGTTATCATCAAGTCTCTTGATTTATGGCTGTTATTCTATCAGTCATAAATTGGGGGAGATTGTTAGGAATATGTTGTTCTTGATGATAAACATAAAACACTTAGTAGAATTTGTGTAAAGTCAATTTTGTAGCTGTCAACGAAATAGCATGCTTTGCAGTGTTTCGTTGACAGGAAGCTCATCAACGAAATGAGTGTTGTAGCAATTGCATTGTACAATACTTCACAGTATGATAGGCATTCTATTATATGTTTTAGATAGGTTTTCTAAGTCATGTTGACTATGTACTAGATAGGCAAAATAGGTTGGTTAATTGTAAATATGTTATGCCTTGTAATTCTGCCTAAGTGAAGACATGTCAACGGTATGAAGATTACTCTGTCAACGGTATAGAGTTTACTCATCAACGAAACGAGGGAAACACCATCAACGGAATGAAGAATGAAGCTATCAACGAAACACATCTCCTTGCTATCAACGAATCAATGTTGCTTTTTGAACAGTTGACAAAGTGATAGTGACAGTTTACTGAACAGATCTAAAAGGAGATATGGAAGTGTACTTTGCATTGGAAGCCATCAAAGTGGTTACTGGAAATAAGGAAACATTCCAATTTCCAATAAGGCTCTTGGGAATGATTATAATGAGCATGAAGACAAAAGCAAAGATCTCCAAGGACCATTGGACAAAAGGAATGAAAAGCAAGCTACTGATGGTTACTACTATTATTCTTTAGTTTAACCAAATGTAGAATTGTAAACTTGGGATTATATAACCAAGTGTAGCAGTTACTTTAGAAACAGAGAAGAAAAACAAATAGATTGTATTAGCTATTTTTGAGAGCATTCTTCTCTACAACATTGTAACTGAGCAGCTGTGTACATTTGTATCACAGATTATTTCCGCAATAAAAACACTTCAGTTGGATCATCAAACAATCCAACTGAATTATTTATATCTTGTGTTTTTATTTATTCAGTTCAGTTTAATTTTAAAAAGTGTTTAGTTTCAAGAAAATATCAGAATTGTATTCAACCCCCCCTTCTACAATTCTGTTAGGTCATTTGGGAATAACACTTTCTCTCTTTTTCTCCGTGGTAAAGCGATTCCCGGCGAGTTTTTACGGTGGTGTTCTTATTTTTCTGGGTTCAAATCTTCTTCCCAAGAAGGTTTCTGGGTTTTGATCTTCATAGGTTGAAGATTTTCTGGGTTTCTGGGTTTTGCATTGAAGATTTTCTGGGTTCTATCTTCAACTGTTGAAGATTTTCTGGAATTTCTTTGAATTTCTGGGCTTTCACCTTCATCCCTTGAAGGTTTTCTGAGTTTTTGTTGAAGATTTTCTGCATATTTTTTGAAGATTTGAAGATGGCCGATCGTTCTGCTCAACGTTTGCAGAAAATGAATCAAGCGTCAAAAAGAGGTATCACTATCCGTTCTTCTACTATGTCTTTACAAGATATGATTCTAGAACGTAGTGATGAGTATCCCTCTGTATCGCACTTAGATTCCTTCAATCATAGTAATAGATTTCATGATGCTGATAAAATTGCTGACTATAAAAACATGTATAAAATTAGGCCACCTTTTAGGTTAGTCCCAGCTGGTCCTGGGGATCGTTCCTGCCATTGGCGCCCAAATGCTCTTTGCATTTATAAGGGGGTCCTTGCTGCAGGAGTTCGATTCCCATTTCATCCTTTCATTCCCCAACTTTTAGCTGACGTAGGAATTAACCCTTGTCAGCTACCTCCAAATGCCTGGAGGTTGATTATGTGTTTCATTGTTTTATGTTTGAAAAACAAATTCCCCCTTTCTGTTGCTCTTTTTAGAAAGGTCTTTCAATTTAAGAATAGTTCTTCCAACACTTTGGGTTGGGTGTATATTAGTCACCGTTCTTCGACACCCCCCATTTTCCATCCAAAATCCATCCCTGACAATAACCCCAAATGGAAGGATGAGTTTATGTATTTGATGTGGGATGAAGGGGATTGGGGCACCCTTTTTCAGAGCTCGTTTAGTAGAGTGTCAGATGGTAGCCCAGATGACATAGTCCTGACTGAAGAGGAGACCCATGCTTATGCTGAACTCATCAAGGATGATTATGCCACCATGGCTTGGGAGCTTCTGGACGAGTTTGTACTTAAGTCTTTGAAACTTTCAAAAGTTTCTGATCAGGGTAATTCTCTTTCTTCTATTTTCTTGTATTTGTATTAAGATTGCCTTATACCAATTTTGTTTTCCTTGATTTTTTTACAGCTGCGGAGTTCATTAACAAGAAGAATGAGCCGGAAGACGGGGAAACAACCAGAATCAAGAGGGCTTGTTTGAAGGACCCCAGGTTGGCTGCTAAAGGCCCTTCTATTCTGAGGCCTCATGTAGCTGAGGTCGAAGAGGTCGAGGGCTCTTCCTCAGCTAAGAGCTCAGTCTGGCGCCCCAACTGGGGGATTAGAAAGAAGGACACCATAGTAGGGGTGGCCAAGCATGCTGTTGAGTGGTCACATCATTCCTTAACTCCTTGTGACTACAAGGATTTTGTGGCCAACTCCACCATCGAGGGGGCTGAAAGTGCGGGCTCTCAAGCCTTTGCTGCTGTAAGTCATTATTCTCTTTTTCTTTGTAGTCCTTAGTATATACTTTAAGTTATCATTCTAACTTGTGATCTGTTCGTAGGCTAATGCCAGCTTTCAAGGGGCTTTATTCCAAGCCAAAGCCTGGTGTGCATCTTCTGAGGCCAACAAGGCTAAGTTTGATAAGGCTCAGTTGGAGATGGGTTCCCTTAGGGCCTCCTTGGATAGAAGGGAGAAGGAGTTATCTGATGCCCAGGCGGAGCTGGTGGAGCTCAGGAAGGGGAAGGAGCTCCACATTGATGAGTACCTTGACTCTGACGAGTACAAGGATTTGATTACTCAACACGACGATCTCCTCTTTCATGTCCAGTACACAAAAGGATGGGATGATGCTTTGGCGGAGGTTTCGAGGAGACTTCCTGGATCCCTCACTATATCTGACTTTCCCAGTCCCCACGCTCCCACTCGTTTGGAGATGGCTTTGGCGGGGGAGGGTGATATGGATGAGGATTACAGGATTCTCAATCCCGAACATGCCTCTCATCCTGGTGAAGAGTCTGGGGAATCCAGCTCCGGTGAGGAAGAAGAATCTGGGAAGGAGTCTGGCTCTGAGGAAGAGGATGGAGGGGATGATGCTTAGTCGTAGCTAGTTGTAGATTTTTATGGCCAACTGTGGCTTTTATTTATTGATGTACTTTTGGCCTACGGGCTTAACTTAACTCTTATTTAAGTTTTTATTTATATCTCGTGGCCATTTTTGGCTTTGTGTTGTTTTTCTTACTTCTTGAATGTTTGTGAACACTCATAGTAGATATGCTTTAAAAAATGCTGAATTTATTCATAGATTAAAAATGGGATCAACCCTTACATAGTACCCAAGTTTAAGAACTCGGGTTGGTTTTATCAAACCTTATTCATAGTAGTGAGTCCTCTTAGGAAACACTTTAAACATAATAAACTTTCAAATTGGAGGCATGCCAAGTCCTTGGCACCTCATGCCCTTCAAGGGTTTCTAGCTTGTATGAGCCTCGACCAAATACGTTCTTGACGCGATATGGTCCTTCCCAATTTGGGGCCAGTTTGCCTTTTTGTCCAACTCCGGATGCTTCAATCTTTCTGAGAACCAAGTCTCCTTGACGAAAGAACCTTTCTTTAACCCTTAGGTTGTAGTAGAAAGAGGCTTTCTTTTGATGTTCAACTATCTTGGCGTTTGCTTCATCTCTAACTTCGTCAATTAGATCCAAAGCTAGCCTCAAGCCTTCTTCATTTTATTCTGGTTCATAAGCCTCAACTCTTGGGGAGGTGTGAGTAATCTCCACCGGGACCACTGCCTCTGCTCCATAAGCTAATAGAAATGGAGTTGCCCCGGTGGTGACTTTACAAGTAGTACGATATGCCCAAAGTATGGGGAGTAATTCGTCTACCCAAGTGTTTCTGGAGCGTTCAACTCTTTTCTTTAGTCCATCTAGGATAATTCAATTTGCAACCTCAGCTTGCCCATTCGCTTGAGGATGGGCAACAGAAGTGAAGCGCAACTTGATATCGTTCTCATCACAATACTTCTTGAACTCATCGTTGTTAAACTGAGTTCCATTGTCCGTGACCAGAACTCGTGGAATTCCATATCGGCATATCACATTTTCCCAGAAGAATTGCATTACTTGCTTGGTGGTTATCTTGGCTAAGGGCTTAGCCTCAATCCACTTGGTGAAGTAGTCGATTGCTACTATCAAGAACTTTCTTTGAGCACTTGCCATTGGAAATGGCCCGAGTATATCCATTCCCCACATAGCAAAGGGGATAGGTGAGTTAATGGATGTCATCATCTCTGGTGGTTGTCTAACCACTGGTGCATGTTTCTGGCACCGTTCACACTTCTTCACATAGCTTTTAGCATCAGCAAGCATGCTTGGCCAATAGAAACCTAGACGGGTGACTTTATGAGCAAGGGCTCTGCCCCCCAAGTGTTGCCCACAGATTCCTTCATGCACTTCCTTTAGGGCCAATTCTGCCTCTTGGGGTCTCAAACATTTCAGATATGGAACGATGAAAGACTTCTTGTATAGGAGTCCCTCAATCAGGGTATACCTTAGTGCTCTGATGTATAGCTTTCGTGCTTCTGAAGTATCGTTGGGTAGCCACCCAGTTTCCAGATGAGCTTTGATGGGATCCATCCAACAGCTGCCAACATCAATGGGTGCTACCAACTTTCCGTTGATGCTTGGGGTCTTCAAGACTTGGAAGTATACACTCCCTGCATAGTTTTCAATTTCAGAAGAAGCAAACTTAGACAGGGCATCAGCCTTTATGTTTTCTTCCCTTGGAATGTGTTCCACATAGCATTCGTCGAACTGAGTCATGATGGCCTTGACAAGTTTCAAGTACTTGGCCATGACTTCATCTCTGGCCTCAAATTCCCCATTTACTTGGGAAACCACTAGCCTCGAGTCTCCACATACTTTCAGAGTTTTGACCCTCAAGGCTCCAGCCAGCCCTAAGCCAGCTATCAGAGCTTCATACTCAGCCTCATTGTTTGTCGTTGGGAAGTAAAGTTTTAGTGCATACTCAATGAGGAATCCATCAGGACTTTGTAGCACTAAACCGGCTCCACTTGATTTTGTTTTTGATGCTCCATCAAAATAGAGCACCCAATATTCTTTGAAGTCCATTTCTTGATCTTTCTTGTCTTCCATTATTACTTCCTGCCCCCCGACTTCTTGGTTGTCAATGGTACATTCAACCATGAAGTCAGCAAGTGCTTGAGCTTTTATGGCCGTTCGAGGCTTATACTTGATGTCAAATTCGCCCAATTCAATGGCCCATTTGATCAATCTTCCACTAACTTGAGGGCTATGCAAGATGTTTCTTAGAGGTTGATCAGTCAAGACCTCTATCTTGTGAGCCTGGAAGTACGGGCGTAGCTTTCTTGAGGCCATTATCAAGGCTAAGGCAAACTTCTCAATCGTTGAGTAGTTTATTTCTGCCCCATGAAGAATCTTACTCACATAGTAGACGGGCTTCTGCACTTTCAATTCTTCCTTTATCAAAACAGCTCCAAGGGCTGTGTTAGAAACTGCCAAGTACAAGTAGAGAGTTTCCCCTGTCTTGGGTTTTGCCAATAGGGGTGCTTCAGCCATGTATTTCTTCAGGGCCTCAAAGGCCTCTTGGCTTTCAGTTGTCCATTCAAAATTTTTCACTTTTTTGAGTGCTTTGAAGAAGGGTAAACACTTCTCTCCTGACTTGGAGATGAACCTTCCCAATGCTGCAACTCTTCCTGTCAATTTCTGCACATCCTTAACAGACTTGGGGGGTTCCATGTCTAGGACTGCTTTGATCTTGTCGGGGTTAGCTTCAATTCCTCTCTTGGAGACCATCAGGCCTAAGAACTTTCCCGAGCCTACACCAAAGGCACACTTAGCTGGATTCAACATCATCTTGTGGTGCCTTAGCACTTCGAATGCCTCTCGGAGGTGCTTAATGTGATCGTCCTTATCGAGACTTTTGACTAACATGTCATCCACGTAGACCTCCATGGTTTTTCCAGTTAGGTGCTCAAAGATTTTGTTTACCAACCTTTGATAGGTCGCTCCTGCATTCTTAAGCCCAAAAGCCATGACTAAGAAACAGAAGACACCAAAGTCAGTGATGAATGATACCTTGGCGATGTCATCTTTGTGCATCTTGATTTGATTATATCCACTGAAGCCATCCATGAAACTTAGCATCTCATGCCCAGCAGTGGCATCTATTAGAGCATCAATCCTTGGTAAGGGAAAACAATCTTTAGGACATGCATCATTCAAGTCGGTGAAGTCGACGCACATCCTCCACTTCCCGTAAGCTTTTTTGACCATTACGGGGTTAGCTAACCATTCTGGGAATTGGATTTCCTCAATGAACCCAGCTTCCAAAAGCTTATTCACTTCTTGCTTAATGGCTTCAAGCCTCTCTGGAGCAAAATTTCTTTTCTTTTGTTTCACTGTCTTCCTTTCTGGATCCACATTCAATTTGTGAGATATCAATTGGGGATCAATCCCTGGCATGTCGGCCGCTGTCCAAGCAAAAACGTCATTGTTTTCTTAAAGAAAAGACGTGAGTTTGCTCTTCAATGGTTCGGGAAGTAGTGCCCCAATATAAGTCACCTTCTCTGGTTCACCCGGGACTAAGGGAATTGGGATTAAATCCTCAGCTGGTTTCCCTCTTCGGTCCTCATTGTCACTAGTGTTCATGTCTTCTATAGGGAGAACATGCCCCCCGATTCCATCAGGCCTTAACGCGGCTACATAACAACTTCTAGCCATCTTTTGGTTTCCTCGTTCTTCACCAATCCCATTCCTTGTTGGGAACTTGATTTTTAGATGATAAGATGAGGCAACAGCCTTGAACGCATGAAGACCAGTCCTTCCCAGGATTGCGTTGTAAGTTGAAGTCACTTTTATAACTATGAAGTTCAGCATTTGAGTAGACGTATTCATCCCCTGCCCCATAGTCATTGGGAGTTGGATAGTGCCTTCCACTTTTGATTCCACCCCGTTGAATCCATATATAGGCATATTTGAGGGTGTTAACTGAGAGTCTGTGTAACCCATCTTGATAAAGGCATCGTGGAACAAGATATCCACTGAAGCTCCATTATCAACCAAGACTCTTTTTGTTTCGGAGTTGCCTATCACAGGTATTATGACAAGAGGGTCATCATGGGGGAACTTCACCCCTTCTAAGTCTGAATCGTCAAAACCTATTGACACTTCTGTCCTGGCACGTTTCGGTGCTTCTCCAACCACAATCATTACCTCTCGGGCATAAGCCTTTCTTGAGTTTCGGGAGGACCCAGCAGCAGTTGGCCCTCCGAATATCATGTTGATCACTGGCCCTCGGGGTTTGGGATTCCGATCTTGATCGTTGTCCCTTCTATCATAATCCTTCCTTTCATAGTTCCCCCTTTGGCTCCCTTGGCTTCCATCCTTAGTGAACTTGCTGAGTTTTCCTCTTCGTATCAGAAACTCAATCTCATCTTTCAATTGCCTACAATCGTCGGTGTCATGACCGACTTCTTTGTGGAACCGACAAAACTGATTTTGGTTCCGTTTGGACAAATCAGCCCTCATTGGCTTTGGCCATTTGATATCTTCTTCCTTGGCTATCTCCATCAGAATTTGACTCCTGGGAGTATTCAATCTTGCATATTCTGTGAATTTTGGCCCAAAATTGTTTCTCTTGGGGGGAGAATCGGAATTCTTTGATGTTCGGGGAAACTTTTCCTTGACGTCGTACTCCTGAGTTTCTTTTCTTTTCTTTGAGTTTCCACTACCGCCAGTAGTGGGTTCATATTTTCGCATACTTTCTTCAGCCTTGATATACTTTCCGGCCCTATCTTGGAGCTTCAGCATGCTCTCGGGGGGATGTTTAGCTAACGACCGTTTGAAGTGGTCATCAGTGGTTCCTTGTTGCAGGGCTATCATAGCCACTCTTTCCTCTAAGTCCGGGACTTTTAGAGCCTCTCGAGTGAATCGATTGATATAGTCCCTTGGGGCCTCATTCTGTCCTGGCCGGATTGCCATGAGTGATGCAGAACTTTTCTCATGCACCCTACCACTAATGAACTGATTGATGAAAGCCTTGCTTAGTTCCTTGAATGACCCAATAGAGTTGGGAGGTAGACGGCTATACCAACGTTGGGCCATGCCTGCCAAGGTTTGTGGAAACGCCCTACACTTGACCGCATCGTTGGTTGGCTGCAACAGCAGTGCATTGGAGAAGGTCCTTACATGATTTGCGGGATCTCCCGTTCCATCATAGGCTTTAATCGAAGGCATCTTAAACTTTCTGGATATAGCCATTTTCATGATGTCTTGAGTAAATGGTGGTGTAGGATCATCAGGATCTCCTAGGGGCAACAGAATACTAGGATCACCCCTTGGGGCTTCAGCCCTCTTGGTCCTTCTTGGTGGATCCAAGTTGATTATCGGGATTCCTTCAGTCGTTCGGCCCCGAGATTGAGCGGCCTCTTCTTCAGCAAGGAGTTTTTTGAGCCTTGCAGTTTCTGCCTCGTGGGCTGCAAGTTTCTCTGTAGTAGTTTGGGGTTGCTCCCGATTTGTCTGTGAAGAACGTCTCCTTCTTGGGGCGACATCCTCCCCAGTTGTATAACCTTCATCCTCGGTGTATGGGCCAGAGTAATCTTGAATGAGAGGGGTCTGACGAGTTTGTTGTTGTTGGGGTCCCAGACCTTGAATATAAGGGGGCACATATGCCTCATGGTAGATTGGATTAGTTCCACTACCGCCCGCCATGGGTCGAGGGGGCATGCCGTAGCTTGGCATCCCCAAAGTCTGATTCGCGTATTGAGGGAGGTCAGTAGTATGGAGTTGAAGGCTCCTTGGTGCATTCATGAGCAGCGGGGAAGTCGTAATTGGTTGCTGGTGAACGGTCTCTTGTGGATTAGATCCATGAATGACCATCTGCAGGGGATTCGTCCCTTCAACCGAAATCGGGATTTCCGGTCCTTGAGTGTTGGTGGGGATATTCGCCCCTTGTGTGCCAGTAGTCGGCGGTGGCTGTAAGACCCCAGATTTTGGGTAGAATTAAAACTTTTATTATATGTTGATGTAAATATGGATAGTGGCAATGACTTTGAGAATCAAGTTATGAAATGAATATGAATTTCGGTTTTCGAACATTTTGAGAATAGTAAGAATGGACTGAACATATAAATAAGAACAATCAATCTGGAAGATAAGAATACAATACTCCAGGGAAGGAAAGTATTTTTATGTCATCCAAATCAATATCTGGAATACATCCGACAACTCCGTAAACAAGATAGCGTACGCCCGAGAAATCACTAGAACGTTTTCTAAGTGCAAAGAGTAAAGAGAAAATAGATCAGGAATATTGGAACGGATTTTGATCCAAAGGATTATAGAAAAACCACTGATGAATAGTAACTCTTCATTTAAAAGTTTTTCAGACCACCCTATATGCGGGACGATATAATAAACTTTCAAAGTCGCATTAGTGATCTACGATGGAAATAAAAGAATGCAGAAGCTGTCAGAATCAGAAAAAAATAGCATTTTTCGTTTTCTCCGAAATTTCACCAAAAACGGACTAAATAATTATTATTTGAGGATATTTAAGGATTTAAATTATTAATTATATGGATATGGATTTGATAAATGAATTAGAAGTATCGAGAACGATTTCGGTAAAATACCTCGATAGAACCCTCGAGAAACCTTGCGAGCGTTCTACGAAATTAAACGAACCAGTAAAACTACTTTATCTGGGCCAGTGCATGTGTGACATGTGTCGGAAGGAGAAGCAACCAAGGGTGATGACTCACCACTTTTGACATAAAAATCAGCATTTCTAATTGATTAACCGAGATAAAGAAAAGAAAAAGAGAAGAGGAAGAACACCCCCATTTTCGGCTCAGCTGGGACAAGGAAGAGAGAAAAATTCATATCTCCATTTCTATCCATCCTAAAATCACCAAATTGTAACCATAGCTTCTCCACTCCATGTATAACACTCGTTCAAAATTTCATGGCAATCCAAGGTGTTTAGCCCAGTCAAATATCCTCCCCAAGTTGAAGAATCCAAACTGCCATGATCTTGGCAGTTTCTGCACCGATTTTCAAATAGCCATAACTCCCTCGTTTCTCAATGGAATCATGTGTTCTTTATCTTGTTGGAAAGTTATTGAGATGCTCTACAACTTCTATTCAGGAGCCTAGTCCAGAAAAGCATGGTAAGGCCCTCGTGTTTCCAGTTCTTTCAAGAGGTGAATAGTAACTCCGAAATTACTAACTTGTTTTCTTGCTTTGTTCTTAAGGTTTAAGCATTATAAGGACTTGTTAAAGCTTGTTAAGTGATTATAAACCCTTGGTAGTGTTGATAGAGCTTCCAAGAAGGTAAAGCCCTAACCCACCCTTTGAGTTATTATGAGTTTTTGATGTGGTTTTGATGTTACATAAAGATTAGTGCTTAATAAGAACATCCTTAGATATTTGGATTTGTTTTGGTGTGTAAAATGATGGGTGATTGATTTTAGTCTCACCACTGGACTTAGAGATGTAAAATGGATGTTTGTTGAGATTGATGAAGTATGGGTTGCCTTGGTTGGTTATTTGGAGTGATCGTAAAATGGAAACGTTTGATTTATAGCCGTCGTAATGGCGAAATTTCTTTAACCTTACGAACCGAGCTTAACAGTTGATATAAACTTCTGACCTTACTTATTAACTGACCTATACTTGTATATCTTGAGTCATAGATCATTTTGGCGAAAGAATCGTAGCATTCCGACTTACGGTTTAGGCGTTATGATAAAAATCGTAAAAGCAGTTCGTAAACGTAAGTGTGAGTTCGTAACTTCAATGGAACCCCCTTATAATGAGATATTCGGTTAAGAATCTTGGTAATTAAATACTAGAGGTCATAATGAAGATATGAGAGAAGACCTCATATCAAAAAGATTATTTTTCGATTTTATAAAAATGTTCGAATCAAGGTTAAGTGCGAAGAAACCCCTTAGAGGAGCACTTGGTTCTAACCTTCAAAACCACTTGGTATAACCGGCAAACGAGATTCGATTCCTAAGGTGAACCTTCGACTTAAATATTTATTGAATAACGTGGACTTAGTACGAGCCTAAAGTGAGTTATTAATGCCTTAGTTGTGTTTCGCTTACGTGTTTAAGCGTTGGATTATAGTGGATTATCCAAGGGATTAATCGTATGTTTTCGTTTGACTTTGTCTAGATTGTCCGGCATCGTCGCGAACCCCTATCACTTCTCGAGCATCAGGAAAGTTTACTAACCCTTACTCTATTATTGGAGTGGGCATATTTTCGAATGTTTAATACTTGTTGATTCAAAAATATATCTATATATATATTCTTTGTTCCAAGTATCGTGCAAGTTTTCTAAATCCCATGACCTTATAATACTGTTGATGGGTGGTGATACTTTTAAGATCCTACGCCTTGAATTATATGGTGTATATATTTATAAACTTTTCGTATGGTGGAAAGGGACTATATATCCTAAGGTAGGTATTTGTGTACTGGAATAAGAAAGGCTCAGAGGGTAGAGCATGTAGTGAGTTTATAACTTAGCCAGCGTATCAGGGTTATTTTGTAAGGTATATTTTCGAAAACCCGGACAGAGCTTTTTAGAAAGATTTTCGCAATAATTAACCTAAAGTCAACATCACCAATAAACCAGTGTTTATTTAATTAGTAAATACTTCTGGAAGCATTTACGGATTAAATAAGCCTTATTCGTCTAATTAAATTTGTTTAATTAGATGAATATCATTTTCAAAATGTTTTCTTAAAATCGCTTTGTTCCGGAATGATAACAAAGATACTCCAATGGTAATGATATATATATATATATATATATATATATATATATATATATATATATATATATATATATAAGTCGATATGTTAAGAAAAAAACCCTCAGTAGGGGGTATATACTCTGTAGTATTCTACGGACCGGGAATGGTATCAGTTGCTATCTAGGGTTATTTTATTAATTTATTTTCCATTCTTTGTTAAAGAAGTATGTGGGAATTACTTCTAAATAAATATTCTTTATTAATTATAGTTTGATTTAATTATTTAAAGCCCTACTTCTTAAGGAAGTATTTTGTGAAAACTATTTTTAAACCCTAGATAGCTAATAAAGTTTTACTCAGGCAATTATAAATATAATTAGAGGAGGTTCCCAAAACTATTTCCCGTTTAAGTCTATATTCAGAAAGACTTAAATGTTCGCTCAAACTTCAAAGATACATGGAACCTTTCTCAAGATTTTATGGTTGTTCAAGTGGACTGCCCGGTCCTAAATCTTTTAAATCAATGAATTTATCAGTCTGGTTTACTACCATCACAATGATTTTGATTACTTCCTCAAGACTCGAGGAGTAAGAGCAGTGAAATCAGTTGTATCCATGAACAAGCATCAGCTTGGGAAATATGAGTGAATTTTCCTTTCCAACCAGATATGACTACTTTGTGGAGTCGTATACTTGGGAAAAAGGGAAAGGAACTTTATGTTTCAAGGTTATGGATTTTCTCGAACTCGGAGAATGTGTAAGGGACTGAGTGGCGACCTGTCCCCTAAGGGAATTACACGTAGACCGGCAGTCTATGAACGGGTCTGTTCTTCACTTAGATTATCAGATAGTGCCCGACCGTAGGATAAGAGAAGAGCATCGGAGGCCCCTAAGTGAATGGGTACCCCTAAGTGAATGGGTATGCTCTTCCCCCTACAACCAATTGGCGGGGAGGTGAGAGAAGAGTATCGGAGACCCCTAAGTGAATGGGTACCCCTAAGTGAATGGGTATGCTCTTCCCCCTACAACCAATTGGCAGGGAGGTAGGTCAGTTAGCGTCTGCCCTATTTTCCCTTCTACGTAGAAAAAAACAGCAGTGGGGATTGCCTTACGACTGATCATCGTAGAGGTATCCCTGTCGCCCAGAATCTCCGTCTACAGTTCATCATCCATGAAAGAAAGTTTATTCAAGTTTACTCAAGTTTATTCCAGTTCATGCAAGTTATTCAAGTTCAGAAAGCGGATTGGAAATATTTTGCCTTGTCTTTATTTCCAGAATATGATATGAGATAAATGTTTGATATGAAAGATGATATTTGGAAATTCCTACAACTTCATCTTTTATCTTATGAGTTATGACTCTGATAAAAACCTGATTAAGGATATATATGCACAAGTGGATTTTGGGTTACAGAAACCTTATATTTTCCTTATAACTTCATCTTTCAAGTATATGTTGATAGTCTGCTTATATTTTATATAGCAGATATTTTACAGAAAGGATATACTGAGTATCTTGTTATTTCATCTTTTATACTATACTAGAACTTTGTTCATAGTATAAACATTGAAAGTTGCAGAGTATTATGAAATGATATTTGAAATACCACAATGGTACTATTTTTGGAATACATTCCGATAAGAAAATGATTTCAGTATCAAGATATTTTGACAAGTTATTGTCTTATACCAGCTTTATTTCTGGGTTGAATTAAAGGCAGAATTATGCCATACTTTCATTACCTTGCTGAGCTATCGCTCACTCTTGCTATTATTTTATATATATTATATAGCAGCGAAGCAGGATGCCTATGGGACGACACGTACCTCGCAAGGCGTTTCCATAAACAGTTTCAGCAGTGATCCCGGGAGTAGTACGAACCAATCGAATCAGGCTACGGCTTTGGTATTGAACTTATGTATAGATATGAATGGTATTAGAGGATTGTGAGCATAAGAAGGCTAAGCTGGTAATGTACCACTACGTAGAAATTGTATCAGTAACAGATTCAAAGACATTTGGGTATTGTAATAAAAATTATTTATTCCGCAGTTATTGTATGGTGTCGTTTCTGAGACTCTAACCTGTGTGTGTGTGTGTGAGACATATATTGTGGGGTCATGAACAGGTGAATTATGAATGGTGTGAGTAATACAGGTAAGGCAAGGAGTACATGGATTGTGACAACCCTAAATCCCTGACCCCGGATTTGGGGCTGTTACAGTGGCTGATCAGCCTCAGAGGTGATAGGGCGATCATCGGGAGTTTGAGTATCCCGAGCTGTTCTTCGTGTGTTTGCCATGGTTGATGTTGGATTCCCACAGACGGCGCCAAATGTTATGGATTAAAAAACGTGCTTGTGTAATTAATACTAAGGTTTAATGATCTTCGAGCTTTAATGGCTGCACTCGTGTATCCGGACTAAATTGGTCCTCACAAGATGCCTACGTATCTCAAATCGTTATTGAGAATCAAGCCAAAGACGTAGTTCTGATTGTAGGATCAGGGACCTTTTATAGGCGTCTGGAGCCTAGTATTTATGGTATATTTAGGAGTCTTAGCGAATAAGTCTCCTTTTTATTATTGGATAAGCATTGTATTGCTTGCAGGATAAGTCTTTTCCTTGTTGATAAAGGTTATGACTCATTAATTGCCTTTAATTGGGATTCTGGATCCTTCTTTGACCAATTTGCCATAATTGGGGCTCTCTAAATGAGCTGTATATTTTCCCTATTCATTAATTACGAAATTAATGAATAATTAGGGTGTCGGACCTTAAATATCGGCCTTTTGTTTGACCAGTCAATTATATTTCTATAATTACTTTTCTGTCCATATCACTTAGTATGATGAAAGCATTTAAGTGATTAATCTTGAACCTTGTGTTGATTCGTAGATTACTGGACCAACCCGAGACTTACTACTACTTCGAGATTTCCAGGCAAGTTTACTAACCATTACTCTAGTGTTCAGAGTAGGTATATTTTCAAACGTATAATACTTGGTTGTTCAAATATTTATGTATACTCTTTGTTCCAAGTATCGTGCAAGTTTCTCAAAACCCGAAGCTCTAGTATTCGGCTATATTTTTAAACTGTTGTTGTTGTGATATAACTGCTACAAATTCACGAACTGTTTTACTTATCGTATAAGCTTTCAAATGCTGAATGGTCGTTCATATGCTATTTATCGATATAGATATAAACTGGAGTACATGAGGCTCTACGGTGTAGAGCGTACTATATTCTACTAATCAAATTATTTTATTCCTGTTTATGCAAGTTTTCAAAACTTATAACTTACTGTTGTTGTGGTGATAAGTGTTTCTTGTTATATATTGCGAGTAAAATATTGTTGGTATACTTGAATCTTTCGAGATCTTGATTGGTTTATATGCTATATGATGATATGGCAGTTATAAGCCAGGTTTTATAAAAGCTCTTAGAGTAGAGCGTGCGAACCGTATTTTGAACTTAGACCGGGAGTCGGTATATTTCTTTAGACTATTGAGGTTTATTTTCCGATAAGTATATTGAATAGATATATTAAATTGTTTTATTATTCAAGGGAATATTATTTTAATATTCACCTAGAGATTATTAATTATTTATTGAGCGAATGATTATTATTTAATAATTTAATATTTATTATATTCTTTTAATCAACTTAAAAATGATTTATATTATTTAAAAATTATCTTTGACCTTCAATAATTATGAAGAATATTTCTGACCTTTATAAAATTTATTTTAATTTAAGTTGGGATTCCCAAATATTATTTTAATTTAAATCTATCTTAAGAGATGATTTAAATATTCGCTAACCACTCAAATGGGACGGGAATACCCTTAAAGATTTCCAAATAGTTTGACTCCTTGGTCGTAATCTTTTTAAGAGAATTCTTATCTGATCCTAATTTTGTTGATAGAGGTCAACCCACGTGGTAACTTACTTCCTCTATTATTCCGGAAGTAAGGAGACCAAGAAATGTTTTAAAAGAGGGACAAGTACCACATACTCGGGGAAACAGGATTAACTTCCATTTCTCGTGACGTTGATTTTCATCTGGGGACTGGAATTTAATCCGTGCTCGGCAATGAAATAGGTGTCCGAAAAGTACGAAGTCGTGCTCGGCAATGAAATAGGTGCCCATATGGTACGAAGTCATGCTCGGTAATGAAATAGGTGCCCATATGGTACGAAGTCATGCTCGGTAATGAAATAGGTGCCCGTATGGTATGACTCTATGCTCGACAATGAAATAGGTGCCCGTATAGCATAAAGGGCCCAGATGCGGCTAGGGTGATAACCCAATGGGAAATCGTCCTTCTACTAGTAGAGAAAGTGTTATTTTGCGATACATCGACTGATCATCGTGTATCGTGGTGTATTTCGGTATAGCCCCCATATTCCAGTTGGAATTGTGTCTACAACATTTTAACAAAGGCCTAGGAGCTCAGTTACCGATAATGTTGGCAGTATTTTGAGAAATATTCAAAACTGGTATTTTTCAGTAAGCTACCTGATTTAGCTTGATTTAAAAGTTATACTTTGAACCTTTGTCTATGATATACTATGTTAGGCCGAATACACAATATAATCAAGTATGTATGAGAATAACAATGATTAATAACACTGTTTATGAATCAATAAAACTGTAATCTTATTAACAGCTTCTCTCTTTATGATGTTAATGAATCACAAAGAGCTTCTAGGTTACAAGAATAATATCTCAATGATCGCATCCCTTCTAGGGATAACCTATCTGTGTTTATATAGTACACAGCTACATACAATCCTTCTCTAATTGATATTCCTACAAGTTAGCTATACAAAACTTATCAATTAAGGATTGCTTCTTATCTTCCATTCTGTTTCCTTAGCTGTATCAATATATTCTGCTTCTTTCCATCTTCAGAATATATTGCTTCTAGAATCTTCAATTCTGCACCGACAACTAATTCAACTATCACCTTGTCAGACTTTAAATAAACTCTGACCGGCTTCCTTTAAACTCTTCACCCTATCAGAGTTTAACTAAACTCTGATTGGCTTCTGATAAACTCTTGTCAGTACCTGTTGCTTAAACACTGATAAACAAACATTAGCAATTATATCTAACAATCTCCCCCAACTTGTTCATGATAAAATGTACAAGTTAAAACATATAATTGATGATGTCAAAACCTTTTAACAAATGCAGTGTTTAACATATAACAGAGTTTAATTTAAAACAGAGTTTAAATTTGACTTAGAATAGAAAATATTAAAAACTTACAGTCAGACTTTACTTGACTTCTTCAATATCAGGCACAGTCCTGAGATAATCAATCAGCAGTCTTCTCTCAGCATTCTCAAGTTCAGTTATCATAATCTCTTTCAGCTCCTTATACTCTGGATCTCCTTCACCAGTTTGATATATGGCAGCCCTCAGAGAATAGATACTGTTCTTCTTCATATCATTCCCTAGCCGAATGTACTGAGCTTTATCTGACTCTAAGTTGAATTCTAAGACTTTTAATCCCAGTGCAGTTTTAAATCTAGCACTGTTTCTCTTCATCTCCACCAATTTTCCAGTATGATCTCTATACTTTGGAATATAAGCATTTGAGACTTCTCCTCCTCCAAGCATCACTTTTGATCTCAGCATCTTTTCTCTTAAGATTTGAGCAACATTATGGGTATGTCTGTTCTTAACTTTTAACAGATAAAGTACATATTCAAGTTCTTCCCATGATTTGAGATTTACATCAGATTCTCCAATTCTATAAACTCTTCCATCACTCATGAAATATAACAGAAACTGCTTCTTCAAGATCTTGTGAAAAATCAACTGAACAGATTCTAACTTATCAAGATTTTCTTGTGTATTCCCAATACCAGATCCTGTTAGTGAAATATTGTCTTGAGATCTGTTATTTATTCTCTTCTCCCTATGTGAACCTAAACCAGACTTATCATAAGATTCTTTTCCAAGTACAGTCCTGGTTTGAGAAAAATCCACAGGTTGAAGTGTCAGAGTTTCAGAGAGTACAGGTCTTAAGAAACCTTTGAGTTGAGGAGCTAGCTGAGTTTGCACAGCTTGAGCCTTGTCAGAGGCTGGCTTAACTTCAATAGCATCATCAACTTGAGCAGCGTCAGAGGTTGATTTTGGTAATCTTGTTTCAACTTGAGCAATGTCAGAGGTTGAATAAATCTTCTTAGGTAACTGCTCTTCTTCTACCAGTTTACCTTTTCCTTTATCAGCATTTTTAATCACAGGCCTCCTTGAGTACTGTAAGCTCTGATCAGAGTTTACATTCTCTTTGATAACAATTCCTTTTTCTTTCTTTCTAGGAGCCTTGATTTCCTTCTTCTTATAAGTACCATCCTTCAACTTCTTCTCATGCTCTTCAGCAAGACTCAGCATTTCAGCTTCGATGTCTTCAACTGTAGCTTCATTACCATGTTCTTCTAGAAACATCTTGGTAGCAATTTCTTCATCAGTTAATGGATTGGCTGAAATAATTAAACTCTTAAGTCTTGAACCACTGGCAGAGTTTGAAATTTCTTTACCAGAGTTTGTCAACCTATTAGAATTTAATTTTGATCTTCTTTTTCCTTGAACAGAAAGTAAATTCTTCTCAGATTCCTTACTTCCACCATCAGCAGAATCATCCTTCCGTCTCAGAGTTTGAGTATCTTTGCATTTGTCTTTAGGTATACTCTCCCCCTTTTTGACATCATCAGAAAGTAGTACTGATGTCAGCAATTCAAGCGCAGTAGAAATAGAAGTCAGTTGAGCAGACATAGCATTCTGGTTGTCCTCAACTGTCCCAAGCCTCTTCTTGATTTCTTCAGAATCCCTAGCTTGCTGCTTGAACATGGTATAATAATAAGTTCTGTCAGCCTTTAAAGTAAGATCCCTCAGGCTTACTTCATTCCTCAGACTTGTAAGCATTTGTTGATTCTTATCAAATCTATTATTGAGAGATTTGACTTGAATAACAGTTGCCTGTAAGCTCGTAAGGACATCAGGATTTGTAATCTTCTTGACAGAATCAGATAAAAATTCTGCAGCCCTTTGCGCTGGAAAGATACAATCTGCATTAGCCCATGCATTGTAATACATATTCTGAAAATGCTCAGAAGCAGCCCTTTGAACTTCCCTTTCTTCAGTAGAATTTGCTTGAATATCAGAAATTTCCACATGAATATCAGAGTTTGAATGAACAGGACTAGCTTCAGCATTGTCATCCTCTCTGTGAATATCTTCAAGCACATTTTCAGCAGTGATTTCATCAATTGACTGTGCAGTCACATCAGGTACTTGATCTGCTACAGTTTGAGGAACATCAGAGTTTGCTGGAGCAGTAACCTCTGCTTCTCTCTGAACAATCTCAACAACTGATTGTTGCAAAGTTTCAAGAAAGATAATATCCTCATTATTATCTGTTGCATCAACCTGTACAGCAACAGCTTCTGTAACTGGATCAACTCTAATCTGATCAACTTCCTCACCTTTCTCAAAATCAAGAGAAATAATTTCTGTGTGAGAAGCAATAGGTTCTACTAATTCAGTAGTAGCTTGATCAGCTTCCAGTTCATTGTCTTCATGATCAACAATTCTACTGTCAAAATGAGCAGCAGCTTCCTCAACTACATCATCAGCTTTTAATGTAGGAGCTTCAAAATCCATTTGAATAGCTTCAGGATTTGCATCATCTTCAGCAGATAGAATATCCTCCTCAACAACATTTTCAGGAGTACTTGGAAGAACAGTTGCAGTTACAATCTCCTCATTCTCTGATGTAGGAGCTTCAGTTGCCTCAGGTACTTTGTCCATAGTTGCAATAATATCACCAAAAAGATGTTGAGCAACAAGTCTTCTCTTTCTCTGATGAGGATTTTCTTCATCAGCTTCAGTCTCTGATTCTGCAACAGAATCAGCAGCAACAGTCTTTGCTCTTTGAGCTCGCTTTTTCTTCATTCTTTTTCTCTGAGGCATAACATCAACATTTGATGCCTCAGCTTCATTGTGTTGCAAACCAGACTTAACTGCTTGAGTTTTAGATCTCTTTGACCTCTGTGGTTGAGACACAGAAGGTCCAGCTTCAGCAGTTGAGACTTGTTGTTGTTGTAAGTCATCAAGAAATTGTTGTACTGATGCAGGTAACATTAAAGGACCAACTTCTCCTTTCTTGTTGTCCTTATTAACAAGGTCAGAGAAAATTCTTTTGTGCAATTTAAATGACAAAATAACATCCTCATCTAAAATCTCAACTTCAGGGCAGCATAGATTAAATATTAACTGACAAAACCTAGAGAAATAAACGACATTCCTATTCTCTAGCATTTTCTCACCAATATTATGCAAAACTAATCTAGCAATATCAAAATTACTGCCATAAAGAAGAGAATACCCGATCTGTAGACTATCAGTCGGAATTGCATCCCAGTTTGTACACTTTTTCCCGAACGCTCTTGTTATGCAGTCGAAAAAGAAACTCCATTCCTTTCTCAAGAGCGGTCGCTTCAACTGACCAATCTTTGTCAGTGATCCAGAATAGCCTATTTCTCGCATCATTCTGAATAACTCAGAATCTCCAATAACTGTGAACGAATTGAAATCTTCAAGACCCAAAGCATCACGAACAGTTCTGGGAGTTACAGTACAGTCATTGTCTTGATATTGAAAAATGATAGAAGGAGACCCATTTTCTCCTCCATCATCATAAACACCTGTCTGCCAAAAAGCTTTAATTTGTGTTGCAGACAGCTTCGACGGTTCGGTAAGAGCAGTACCGATATCAGAGTTTAACAAGAACCTCTGAATCAAATGAAACGCCTCCGGTGCGTTCTCATTTGCTACAGGAGCAGAATAATTGTTGGGAACAAATTCTAATGCAGAAGCACTAAACGCTGTAGTTGCCATTAGAATCGAGTGATGAAAATAATGAGAGAATAAGATTTGAAGAATTAGGCTTAGAAAGTGTTTGAGTGTTTGTGTGTGAGTAAGAGATTATGAAAAGACGAGGTGCGAAAAAGATTGTATCGTGTGTATGTAGTGTATTTAAATAATAACTGTAAAAGTATGTTAGTGGGACAGATGTCAAACGTGCATACGCTGATAGCTGTATCTAACAACCTCCAATACACACGTGCAGACGTGGAGACACCTGGCATTTCAAAAACACTCAAAATACCCGCTTAAAAGAAAAAAAAAATCAATAATAATAAAATTATCAATTTTAATAATAAAATACGAAGGAGCTCAACAGTCAGAGAAATTATGACTGTCTTGAAACTCCGCACTTTACTATCCCAAGCGCTTCGATTCAAGGAAAAACCTTTCAGGTACCCTGTTTGAATGCTTTAAATACCAAAGCATTTTAACAACAGGCTTCATATCTTAAACTTACTATACACCCAAAATGGCAGGAACCTTTGAGTTCATGGATGTTGAAGCATTCTTGAATTTAAACTGGCCTCAACAAGCAAATTACATCATTGATGAGTTTCTTGTTCTTTCTTTTCTGAACGATGAAGGTCTTATAGCAGATGATGAAATTGCTGAAGGACCAATTTCTAATCCGTATGTGCATATCATCCGTCCCGGTCCTTATGATATGCCCATCCTGGCAGACAATGAAGCTATGATGGTTTGCATGATGCTTTTTCAACAGAGCTTCTTGACGGGTACTGAAGAGTCACTCTTCTTGGAATCCTGCAAGCTGCAAAGCAGAAAGAGAATCCGAGAAGATGATGATGATGATTCATCATCAGGATGTTATCAAGCAATCCCAGATGGTATAATGACCAGATGAACAACTGGGTAGCTATTATCAGAAGTAATAGAGCACAATAGCTTCTGGCTCTAGCTCTTCTGCTTCAGTTATAGCATTCAAATACTTATCCTGGTTAAATAGATCTTTTCTTTTGTAACCAGAAAGAGTAGTATGTACCAGAAATATTAGCTAGGCATGAGTATGTAATTGACTGAATGTAAACAAAGTTTGAATCAATTAATGAAAAAGACCCATTTTGTTGCTTTACATTTCAGTATTTCAATATTGCATAGTAATTGTAAAGTGAAAGAGAAGATATCACTTTGTACAATAAACTAACATACTCAATAGCATTGGTTAATCACTATCAGGACTTATCAAACAAACTCTATCTTTTCTCTGTTCAATCACACTTTTTCGAAAAACAAATGACTAAACCCAAAATCATAAACTGTCTGAAACAAGGAAATTATTTTAACCATCAGAGATTAAAACAAAGTAACCTCGGCGTATTTCACACAAAACATCAGTGTTTACCATTTGTCCTTCTTTGTCAATAAACTCTTTTCTCAATCTGTACAGGTGTGAAAGTATGTGTGTGTAGTAGCAGAGTTTACCGAAATCAGTATTTAGACCATCTCAAAGTGCATAAAATCCACAATCTAAAGTAGTAAAAACTGGTTGCCTAAACTCTCATTTATAACATAAAATCTGATTTTATATCTAAACTCTGTATTACTGATATCCTTTCATTTGGATATGTCTTTTATTTTTCACCCCCTTTATTTATTTTTTTTTATTATTATTTTATTATTATTATTATTATTATTATTTTATTTTTTTTTTTTTAATTTTTCCAGTAATCAGTGGTTGGCACTAGTCACCAAAAATCAAAGATTTTAACCCTTATTTCATACAATAAGTTCCTGGATCGTCCTAGGCACAACATGATCTCAAAGGAATTTGTGCTCTGTTTGGCATCTTTTGAATTTGAGGGTGAATTATTAATAATCAGAGTTTAGACTTTGCATCAGTAAATATAATTAACTTATGAGAGAAAATGCAAACAGCTAATACAGACTCAGTGTATAGGATCAATAAACTAAGAGATGCTATAAATATAGAGACAGTATCTTGCTGTGTTAGCTTACTGCACATTTTTGAGGTCAGAATCTATACAACTCTTAAGGATTCACAGTTACTTACTGATAATTATGCTTTATACAAATTTCTTCATTGGTCCATATGTTCCAGACAAAATTACAATCAGAGAATAGCATTTAAACTGTAACATTCAATGTATGACCAACATTTTATGACTAACATTTTATGACTAACAGAGTTTAACATCAGAGTTTGACCAACAGAGTTTATGACACTGGTACTCATAACAGTTAACATATGCAAGGAATCATGAGCAACAAAAATTAAACATGTATAAATTTTGAGTCTAACCCGTATCTCTAGTCAGAGCCAGAGATCATTCCAAGTTCATTTACCAATCTTGTAAAAGTAGCTTCACTCAAAGGTTTGGTGAAGATATCTGCAAGTTGTTGGTCTGTAGACTCAAAATGAAGCTCAATATTTCCTTCTTCCACATGTTCTCTGATAAAATGATACCTTATGCTGATGTGCTTGGTCATGGAGTGCTGTACTGGATTTCCTGTCATAGCAATAGCACTTTGATTATCACAGAAAATAGGTATTTTAGAGTACCTTAACCCATAATCCAGCAATTGATTCTTCATCCATAAAATCTGTGCACAACAGCTACCAGCTGCTATATACTCTGCTTCAGCTGTGGATGTGGAAATTGATTTCTGTTTCTTGCTATACCAAGAAACTAATCTGTCACCTAAAAATTGACAGCTTCCACTTGTACTTTTTCTGTCTATCTTACAGCCTGCAAAATCTGCATCAGAGTAACCAAACAACTTAAACTCTGATTCTCTAGGATACCACAAACCCAAGGTTATGGTGCCTTTGAGATATTTGAAAATCCTTTTTACAGCTGTTAGATGAGGCTCTCTAGGATCTGCTTGAAATCTTGCACAAAGACATGTTGCATACATGATATCAGGTCTACTTGCTGTAAGATACAGTAAAGACCCTATCATTCCTCTGTAGTTTGTCATATCTACTAAGGCTCCTGTGTCTTTGTCTAGCTTTGTTGCAGTAGCCATGGGAGTTGTAGCAGATGAACTATCAAGCATACCAAATTTCTTGAGAAGATTTCTGGTATATTTTGCTTGATTGATAAAAATACCATCATCTGTTTGTTTGACCTGTAAGCCTAGAAAATAACTAAGCTCTCCCATCATGCTCATTTGATACCTGGATTGCATAAGCTTTGCAAACTTCTTACAAAGTTTGTCATTAGTAGATCCAAAAATAATATCATCTACATAGATTTGAACTAATAGCAAATCATCACCAGAATTGAAATAAAACAAGGTTTTATCAATTGTACCTCTTGTGAACCCACTTTCTAAAAGAAATTGAGCAAGAGTTTCATACCATGCTCTTGGTGCTTGCTTTAGTCCATATAATGCCTTGTCAAGCCTGTAGACATAATCTGGATGCTTGGGATCTACGAATCCTGGTGGTTGTTCAACAAATACCTCTTCTTCAAGCTTCCCATTGAGAAAAGCACTTTTCACATCCATCTGAAAGACTTTAAACTTCTTGTGTGCAGCATAGGCCAGAAAAATCCTTATGGCTTCCAATCTTGCAACTGGAGCAAAGGTTTCATCATAGTCAATTCCTTCCTGTTGTGAATAACCTTTTGCCACAAGTCTAGCCTTGTTCCTTGTAATCACACCATCACTGTCAGTCTTATTTCTGAAAACCCACTTTGTACCCACAATTGATCTGTTCTTTGGTCTAGGTACAAGTGTCCAGACTTCATTTCTTTCAAATTCATTTAACTCTTCTTGCATTGCTGTAATCCAATTAGCATCTTGAAGAGCTTCCTCCACTTTCTTTGGTTCTGTTTGAGACAAGAAAGCATGATACAGACACTCATTATTTGTTGCACTTCTAGTTCTCACACCAGCATCAGGATCTCCAATTATGAGATCAGGTGTGTGTGCCTGTGTCCACTTTCTTGCTGTTGGTAAATGGTTTCTCGCATCATTATCGAATCCTCCCCCTTGATCCATGCTCTCCTGATTCATATGTTGACTTTCTACATTCTCTGAGGCTCCCCCTGAATTTGATGACTCAGAGTTTGAATTGTCAGAGTTTGAATCAGTTTCCTCAACTGATTCACTTGCTGTGTCATGTTGAGCTTCTTCACGCTCCCCCTCAACTGGTTCTCTATTTTGTTCAATTTGAGAATTTTCAGTTTCTCCAGTATTTACCAGTAGAGGTTCAGAGTATGCTTCGTCAGAGTTTGTCAACCCTGCTTCATCAGAGTTTATATCATCATAGAGTAGATCTTCATTTTCAAAACGTAGTTGATCATATCCATCCTTGTCTTCAAGTCCAATTATTTTCTTGTCATCAAATGACACATGTATGGATTCCATGATCACCTTAGTTCTTAGATTGTACACTCTGAATGCTTTTGTTGACAATGGATAGCCAACAAAAATTCCTTCATCAGCTTTTACCTCGAACTTTGTCAACTGTTCAGGATGAGTCTTCAACACAAAGCATTTGCATCCAAATATATGAAAATATTTCAAATTTGGCTTCTTATTTTTCACCATCTCATATGGTGTTTTCCCATGCTTGTTGATCAGTGTAGCATTTTGAGTAAAACAAGCAGTTTGAACAGCTTCTGCCCAGAAATAAGTTGGTAATTTTGCTTCTTCAAGCATAGTTCTGGCTGCTTCAATTAAAGTTCTGTTCTTTCTTTCAACTACACCATTTTGCTGTGGAGTGCCAGGTGCAGAAAATTCTTGTTTCACCCCTCTTTCCTTGCAGAAAGCTTCCATGATTGAGTTTCTGAATTCAGTTCCATTATCACTCCTTATTATTTTGACTTTGTGCTGTGATCCTTTGTCCAGTAGATTTACATGATCCATTAGAATTTGAGCAGTTTCATCCTTCTTTGACAAGAAATACACCCATGTATATCTAGTATATTCATCAACAATTACTAGAGCATATTTCTTTCTGCCCATTGACATTATATTCACTGGTCCAAAGAGATCAACATGTAGAAGATGATAAGGTTCCACTACTGAAGATTCAGATTTGCTCTTGAAAGATGACTTCCTTTGTTTGGCCTTTTGACAAGAATCACATAGGCCATCTAGACTGAGTATTGATTTTGGAAGTCCTCTTACAAGATCCTTTCTTATCAGCTCATTGATGTTGTTCAAATTGAGATGAGAGAGCTTCTTATGCCAATTCCAACTCTCTTCATTTGACATTCTTGCAGTCAGACACACTATTTTTCCATCAGAGTTTGTTACCAAACTTGCTTCATAAATATTGTTGCGCCTGTGTCCAACTAGAACAACTTTTCCAGTAGATTTACTGATAACTTCACAGTATTCACTATGAAAATCTACATGGTTTCCTCTGTCACAGATTTGACTCACAGATAACAGATTATGCTTGAGTCCTGAGACTAGAGCTACATTTGTGATGATGACACCTCCAAGATTAATATTGCCATATCCCAGAGTATGTCCTACGTTGCCATCTCCATAGGAAACTTTTGGGCCATCCTTCTCCACAAAGTCTGATAGCAGGGCTTTATTTCCAGTCATATGTCCTGAGCATCCACTGTCCAAGATAAGTGTGCTCTCTATTATACCCTGCAATCACAAACAAACACTAAGTGTTAGTTTTAAGGATCCAGACTTGCTTGGATCCTTTGCCTTTCTTAACAGTGTTAGCTTTTGCAGCGGAATCTGCTTTCTCAGAGTTTAAACTAACATTGTCAGATTTTACACTAGCAGAGTTTGCTCTAACCCATTTCAAGTTGGGTTTTAGCTCATAGTAATTATGATAAATTGCATGATAACTCTTACATGTGTAAATAGAATGCCAAGTGCTCCCACAATGTTTGCATAAGGTCTGTGGTTTTACTCTTACATAATCATTCTTTACTTCTGAAGTAGAAGGTAAAGAATTAATATGCTTGTTCTTAGTGCAAAATCTAGCAAGATGATTAGAACTACCACAACTGTAACATGTTTTCCTTGAAGCACCAGCATTAGGCATATGATTATTTCTACTATTTATGCCTATTTTTCCATTCCTATTTCTCTTGGACCCTTTAGGTTTCATGGCAGACTTTACCTCTTTGAGCTTATGTTTAAACTGTTTTCCTGTCATTAAACCAACATTAACCTGTTTCTCACAGACTCTAATTGGTTCTTTAACAGCTTCTAGCTCAACAGGCTTCTCTGTTTTAGATTCAATATCCACTTGTTCAACACAAGCTTCAACTGGCTCCATAACAGCTTCTTTCACAACTACAGATTTTAACTTTCCAGACTCAGGAACAAATGTTACAGGAGTTGAATATGAACTTGTGAAAGCTCTAACCTTAATTTTATCTTGAAACCTAAGTTCATCTTCCTCACTGTATCCTAAACCTACAGCATCTGTTTGGAAAACTTGATGTGTATCTCTGCCAGAATTAGTCCAAGTTTTAATTATTTTCCTTTCCTTCTCTAAATCAGATTCTAGTTGCCTATATCTTTTAAGCAACTCCTGTTCAACATAAACAGCATCATCTCTTTCTTTTTGAATCTTCTTCATATTCTCAAGTTCTCTTTCAAGAAACTTGTTTCTTTCTTTAAGACTAAGACTCTCAGTTTTAATCCTTTCATTCTCTAAAGTCTGATCCCTATAACTAACATGTATGTTCTTAAGATAAATTCTTAATTCAGAAATATTATCAGTATCATAAGCATAAGTAGTTAGAGGTACCTTATTTTCTGATGATTCAGTCTCATTTTTGACAGTTGCCATAAGAGCATAATTTTCTCCATCATCAGAATCTGAAGTATCTGCCCAGTCTTTGCCTTTAGAGACGAGTGCTTTTCCAGTTTTTCCTTTCTTGCACTCTGGAGCATAGTGACCCATCTCTTTGCACTTGTAGCACTGGATCTCAGATTTGTCCTTCTTTCCAGACTTTGTATCCCTTCCATCAGACTTTCTGAAATTCTTCTTCTCAGAATTTGAATCTCTCCTTGAGAATCTCTTTCCTTTCTTGAAGTTCTTGAATCCCATCTTCTTGAAGGTCTTCACCATCAATGCCGCCATTTGCATCAACTGTTCTTCATCATCCTCAGAGTCAGAAGCTTCATCAGAGTTTGAGTCATCATCAGAGTTTGATGACTCACTTTCAGATTTAATGACTAAAGCCTTTCCCTTGGCTTTTTTTGATGATTCCTTCTTTTCAATGGGCTTCTCTTCAACTTTGAGAGCAACAGATTTTGACTTCTTGCTTGATCTTCTGTTCCTTTGTTCTATCTCAAGTTCATGAGTCTTTAACAAGCCATAAATCTCATCAAGATCTGTATCTTCAAGATCATAATTATCTCTGATTGAGGTCGTCTTCAAATCCCATTTTTCAGGTAGAGATAAGAGAAACTTGAGATTTGACTCTTCAAGGTTATATTCTTTGTCAACCAGAGACAGATCATTCAGTAATTTACAAAACCTGTCATAAGTCTCAGTCAAGGTTTCATTAGATCTTGAATCAAAGTGCTCATACTCCTGTGTGAGTATTGTCTTCCTGTTCTTCTTTATAGCAGTGGTTCCTTGACACCTGACTTCCAAAGCATCCCAGATTTCTTTTGCCGTTGTGCAACCAATTACTCTGTTAGACATAACATTATCTAAAGCACTGTGCAAAAGATGTCTTACCTTGGCATCTTTTGCAAAAGATGAGATGTCCTCAGGAGTATAATCTTTCTTTTCCTTTGGAATCAGTGTCTGTTCTTTATCACCAACAGCAGGAGATAATTTAGTTGGCTTATGAGGACCATTATTAATTCTGTCAAGATATTCTGGATCTGTAGCCTCCAGAAACATGGTCATCTTCACCCTCCATATCGGATACTCTATTGGCCTGAGTATTGGAACCCTGATAGTTTCATATCGACTCACAGAATTTGGCTTAACCTGTTCAGCCACAGGAGGAACTTGATTTTGATTTTCTTCAGACATGATTATTACTGTGTTTGAATCGTAAAACTGTATATATTAAACAGCCTTGGCTCTGATACCAATTGTTAGGCCGAATACACAATATAATCAAGTATGTATGAGAATAACAATGATTAATAACACTGTTTATGAATCAATAAAACTGTAATCTTATTAACAGCTTCTCTCTTTATGATGTTAATGAATCACAAAGAGCTTCTAGGTTACAAGAATAATATCTCAATGATCGCATCCCTTCTAGGGATAACCTATCTGTGTTTATATAGTACACAGCTACATACAATCCTTCTCTAATTGATATTCCTACAAGTTAGCTATACAAAACTTATCAATTAAGGATTGCTTCTTATCTTCCATTCTGTTTCCTTAGCTGTATCAATATATTCTGCTTCTTTCCATCTTCAGAATATATTGCTTCTAGAATCTTCAATTCTGCACCGACAACTAATTCAACTATCACCTTGTCAGACTTTAAATAAACTCTGACCGGCTTCCTTTAAACTCTTCACCCTATCAGAGTTTAACTAAACTCTGATTGGCTTCTGATAAACTCTTGTCAGTACCTGTTGCTTAAACACTGATAAACAAACATTAGCAATTATATCTAACATACTAGCAAAGGATTTCTAAACTTTACAGAAATGTTTAAAGTTATTTTTATCAGTTGTAGATTATATATTTTGGTGGGAAGTGTTTAGACTTCTTATATAGTATCTCGAACTATATGATATTTTCAGATATTGTGAAATCTTACTATTCCTCGTACAGTATTTTGAACTGTATAATATTTTTACTCAAATGTTATACTTTAAGGGTTTTGGTTGTTATACCAACAAAGGTTATTGGATTTCAGACTTTATAGCTGTGAAAATATTTATTTTATTATGGGATACTTGTTGAGCATTCTTTCGCTCATTCTTGCTTTACTTTATATTAACTTTCAGTAAAGGGAGAACATAGTCAGTTATTCTGTACTACAAGAAAAGAGAAGTGGAAGATTCAACCTTGAGGTAGTCCAATTCAGAATGGGTAATGCAGAAGTAAGTTGCATGGGTTCAGCTGCTATGAGTGAGATCCTGGATAGTACATTTGGTTGTAATAACTAATGTTACTTATGTGACTCGTTTCTGAAGCTATAACTGGTGTGTGTAAGAGATTGGGGTCTTTTGATGTTGTATTATTGGATTTGTTGAGCTAGAACATGTATTATTGTTGGAATTGAGGGCGTGACAACCCGGATCTCCGACCCCGGATCTGGGGATGTTATAGTCAGTATGACAGTTCATACTAGATTTAATTAGGTCATACTGGTATTAAAAGAGTCATACTAGTATATAAATTCTAATTTAATTAATCTATTAATTAATTTAATTAGTAAATTAATCCTGGAAGAATTAATTAACTAAATAAATTAGTTAAATGATATCATTAATTAAAATAGAATTAAATACTATCCTTGATTAAATTATCTCTAATTTAATTAACTCATTAATTAATTTAAGGAATAATTTAATTCATTTTAAATTAAATTATTGATTAAATTAACTATAGATTTGGTTAATTAAAAGAGAATTAATTTTATCTCTTGAGAGCTCCCTTGACTTGAACCACTGAATTTGATGAAGAACTTTCACTGAATGATGTTGACACTTGATGTACTGTCCGGTTCAAGTGACTAAGTGCAATGTCTGTTCTTCATATCTTGATTTTAAGCTTTGGTCCATGTGTTGCTTTTGACATAATCAACCATTATAATCTGTACACTTGTTGTCACACTTCTGAAATCTCTGTCAATTTAATAAATTCACTTTCTTGAATATTTCACTGAGGCTTGATCAAATAATTGAACTTCTTTCAATGTAGAATGACTTCAAGTCTGTAGGATGACTTTAATCTTCATTCTTTTGACTGATATAACCTTCTGAGATTCCTGTGACAATTGAATTATTATTTACTTATTACAAACTTGTTTAAGCTGAGTTGTATCCTCGATGTTTACAAATAGGCCTATACATATGCCTTTCACAAGGAAACTTGGGTACCAAAATCAACTTGATTTGGTTTTGATGTGTGCAGGGAAAAAGAAGGAATCTATGGGTACCTGGATAGTGGTTGTTCTAGGCACATGACTGGAGATTCTACCCTGCTCACAGAGTTTAAGGAGAGAGCTGGCCCTAGCATTACCTTTGGAGATGACAACAAAGGTTACACTAAGGGATATGGCTTGATAACAATGAACAATGTCATCATTGAAGAAGTAGCACTAGTTGATGGTCTAAAGCACAATTTGCTTAGTATCAGTCAACTATGTGACAAAGGTTTTTCAGTTTCTTTTAAGCAAGAAGCCTGTGTTGTTTCTGACAAGGAGAACAACAATGTGGTATTGACAGGATACAGAAAAGGGAATGTATACATATATGACTTCAACTCAACAAATACAGATTCAATTACTTGTCTTTTCAGCAAAGCAAACAAGGATGAAAGTTGGCTATGGCACAAGAAGCTGTCACACTTGAATTTTAGAGTTATGAATGATTTGGTAAGGAAAGATCTTGCTAGAGGTATTCCACAATTGGAGTTTTCCCAGGAAGGCATCTTTCAGAAGCAAGACTGAATCATCTATTGTTCAGCCACTTCAATTACTTCACATGGATTTATTTGGACCAGTCAATGTCAATTTCAAAGAAGAAATACTGCCTTTTGATTGTAGATGATTTCTCTAAATTTACATGGACTTATTTTATGCACTCTAAGGATGAGGCAAGTGAAATCATAATCAATCACATCAAGGTTGTAAACAATCATCCTGATCAGAAAGTTAGAAGAATCAGGAGTGACAATGGCACTAAGTTAAAGAATTCTATCCTAAGAAGGCTTTGTGAAGAAAATAGGATTGTTCATGAATTTTCTACAGCAAGGACACCTCAGCAAAATGGTGTGGCGGAAAGGAAAAACAGAACCCTAATTGAAGCAGCAAGAACAATGTTGGAAGAATCAAAGCTACCAACTTATTTCTGGGCTGAAGCAGTTAACACTGCATGTTTCACTCAGAACATTTCTTTGGTTAATCAAGCCAAAGGAATGACACCTTACCAACTACTCAGAAAGAGGAAACCAACCCTGGAATTTCTTCATGTCTTTGGATGTAAATGTTTTGTTCTAAGGAACCAAGGTGAAAACCTAGGCAAGTTTGAAGCAAAGGCAGATGAAGCTATTTTTGTTGGATATGCAGTAGGGAAATCACACAGAGTCTATAATCTCAGGATCAACATTGTTATGGAATCTATACATGTTGTTTTTTATGATCAAAATATTCTAGGACTGTGTGATGAAGGTTTCCATGATACTCTATGTAACACCCCCATATCCGGGGTCATGAATCTGGGTTGTCACACTCCATCAATATACAATACCTGCATTACTTACAACATTCTAATAATACAACTCCAAAGACCCCAATCACTTACGCACACACACACACAAGTTATAGCCTTGGAAATGAGCAACAATAAGTAACATTTGTTATTACAAATCAAATGTACTATTCATGATCTGATCTATCATTTACAACCTCTACTTGAAGTTAAAATAATAGACCTCACAATTCTATACAAGGTTTAATAATACAAACCTACTCGAAAACAACTCTTACTAAATCGAGCTGCAATTCTTCTACTAACTCCGGCAGTATCCATCCTGCTGAACTAACTCAAGGGTGGTCTCTCTATTCCCTTACTCTCGTAACACGAGGCGAATCGGCAATGTTTTCTTCATGCTGAAAGATTTAATAAAGCAAGAATGAGCTAATAGTGCTCAGCAAGAAATCTATCTCAGTTTAAATCTTTAAACCTTTTAGGAAGATAATCCATATGGGATCAAAGTTTTTAACACTACTAGGGTCTAACCCCAAAATAGTATACCGTTCAAAATACCGTATGACTTATAATCATACTCATATATTCTTCGTAATCATTTGGAAATCCTTGGTATCAGTATGATAAACCAAGACTCAAAACATATCTTTTTAAAATAGATATCAAATATTGGAATCAAGGCTTAAAGCCTATTCATTGATTCAAAACACTATACAGTTCAATATACTGTATATCTTAAATACCTTCTCAACATATATACATGAATATCTATTTAGATATCTCATATTGTTCAAAATACTGTAAAATATCAGTAATGAACACCTTTTATAAAAGAAGCAAGAATGAGTACTATAGCTCGACAATCAGATATAGCCTCATTATATGTAAGCTGATATCATAATTGAAAACCTTTGAAATTCCATTCATATATAGAACGATATGTTTAAACATTCTTTTCGTCAAAACATGCCATACAGTACAACTATTGTATGAGGAACATCATTACTCATCACTGCCACATTATCAGTAACTCAGCACCTAGGCTTTCATTACAATGTGCAACACAACTCCAATTGGAGGGAAGGGACCTTTTTCAGGGCACACACACGGTACACGATGATCAGTCGTTGTATCGTACTCACACTTCTCTACTAGTAGATGGACGACATCTTAACACGATTATCACCCTAGCCACATACGGGCTTTGTATCTGCTGGACTGACCTACGGCCTCCTATGCGAGATAAGTGATGGACTGCCTCGCAGCCTCTTACGCTATAACCAGAGGTACTGTCCAACAGCCTCTTTCGCGTTTCCTGCTGGTCCTGGATGAAAATTTAATGAAACGGGAATCGGAATTTAATCCTATTTTCCCCAAGTACTGAGTACTTGTCTCTCTTTTGAAAACATTTCTGGCCTACTTACTCCTAGGATAATAGAGGAGTAAGTAACCGGAAGGGGTTGACCAATGTCATCCCACTTAGGATTTGATAAGATTTCTCTTTAAAAGATTACGACCCAGGAGTCAGACTATTTGGAAATCTTTAAGGGTATTCCCGTCCCATTTGAGTGGTCAGCGAATATTTAAATCATCTCTTAAGATAGATTAAAATTAAAATAATATTCGGGAATCCCTACTTTAATTAAAATAAATATTAGAAAGTTCGGAAATATTCTTCACACTCATTGAAGGTCAATGATGACTTTTTAAACAATATACATCATTTTTAAATTAATTAAAAGAATAATAAATATTCAAATAATATTCATCAAATAATAATTGATAAAATAATAATCAAAAGCTCAATAAATATTTGATCGTCAAATCTAAGTGAATATTAAAATAATATTCCTGGAATAATGAAATAATTGAATGTATCTATTCAATATACTTATCGGAAAATAAACCTTAACGGTTTAAAGAAAATATACCGACTCCCAGTCTAAGTTTAAAAATACGATTCACCTGCTCTACTCTAAGAGTCTTTAAAACCTCGGTTTATATCTAGTATTTACATAGCATATAAACCTTATATCTTGAAAAGCTTTTTATCAAAAGCGTAAACAGTTATAAATCTTTTCACAGCATTAACGCAGAATATATATCACGTACACAACAGTAAATCACAACAACATCACTTATAGGATGTAGGGTTTGAAAACTTGCATCTATCATATGCATATATTTCATCTCAACAATTTTAATACCATTACACCTATATACGATGTAAGGTTTGAAAGCATGCATGATATCATATCATATGCATCAACAGTATATTGTAATTTAAAATACAGCATGGAATGAGAAAACTTGCCTCGGATCCTTGGTTGTTAGGGGTTCAAGAACTTGCCGCAAATCTATAAACAAAGAAATACTCGATCAGTCCCCTAACGTAATCATTCGCTCATAACACTCATTTAAAGTCAACTATATGTTAAACACATCATATAGTCACGTTATTCCTCAACAAGGTTCGTGTTTTAATCGACTCGAAATAATCCTTTATCTTAGTCACAATGGTTGGTCAAAGTAGTACCCTAGAGTTGACTTTTCATAGAGTTACTATTACGTGACTCGTACTCTAATACTTTTAATAAATCCGAAAACTCGTATTTAAATACGAGACCACTTCTAAAATCATCTTGAGTATTTGTAATATTTATCATAAAAGTTTCGATCTCAAAACAGGGGTTTCACTTGGTGAAATGTATTCTCAAACTTGGATGAGCTACGGAAAGTTACTATTCGCACATCTTTCACTAAAACGCTCATATCTCCTTAACCGTTAGTTGAAATGACACACCGTTTTCGCGTGAGCGATCTAGGGAAAGAATAGAACAAAATGCTTGAAGATGTTTTTCTGCTTAAGGGGATCAAAATCCCGAGAGCAGCAGGTTTTTGGCAGTGAAGTGCAGAACCACTTACTCCTCGTGCAGCTTTGGTTCCGACATTTTTATAAAATCGAAATATTATCTTTTTAACCCGAAACCTTCTCAATTCACTTACTAACTGTCCATGTTAGTATCAATTTTAATATCATGACCTAATTCCATTTTTAAAGGGTTTGATCACAATCTCAAAGTTCATGCAATGAACTACTTAGTTACCCGAAACCGCTTTTACTAAAACGGACGTTTCTCCTAAACCGTAAATCAAACCCGCGTGATTCTTGAACCCACGCGATCTACAAACTCTTATCTTTCTTTACCTAGGCAGTGGTGAAGTGGTTTAGCAGTTAAGTACTCAGGGATCTTTGGTTAATTCATGGTTTACGAAAATCGAGCATTACGACGGCTTGTATTTTAACGATTCCAATTTTTATAATCAATCCCATCATCAACCAAACCAAACCAACAACCATTATACTTCATCAACATATCCAAAACAGCCCCTAAACATTATCACACACTAAATCAAGCTTCACAAAATCATTCATCCTCAAATCGAACATAAGATTCACGGATCTTAACGATAACACGAATAACGACTCTAATCATTATTTCAACCATAAAACTCATTTCAACTAAAAGTGCAGAGGTGTTATACCTTCTTTGAAGCTTCCCAAGCATCAAAAATGGCTAATCTAGGCTTGGGGGTGCTTGGATGATCCTTATATAGCTTGAACTCATGGAAACAAAATCATAAAAACAAGTAGTAACTATTCATCATCTTACTTAATCACTAACATAAGATGGGTAAAACACAGAGGTGAGGCGAGTGCTTACCATGGTTGCGTAGATCTTCTCGAGAGCTTCGATTTGAGTGGTGGAACGTCAAAAACGGACAAGAGAAACTCAAGTTATGATCAAATCTTCATCCACCATTTTTACTCTTTTTTCCTCTCGGGATTTTGAAAAAATGGGGAGAGTTTCTCTTTTGTTTTGTTTTGTTTTGTTTTCTTTGTCTAATTAATCACTAAATACATGCCATATAATTTGTGTGGTTGTAAGCTTGACTTGTCACCAATGACACCTCTCTTTTTGAATTTGTGGTTGTGGTGAAAGTGGTGACAAGGTGGTGATTCACCACTTTGTCATCACTTGTCATCACTTTGTCACATTTCTGCATCATGCTTATGTCATCATTTGTGTCATCAATCCTCTTATATGTTGCGCTTGATGATCTTATATGATACTTCCCCTTCGGTTACTGTAATGACCCCAAATTTTGGACTTAGTTAAAAAAATTTTATGAATAGTAAATGTGATGAATAGTAAATTTTCTGATGGAAAATTTTTCAGACCACCCTATATGGAAGACATGGAATGAATGTTTCGAGGTTATATTATTGATGTATAGGAAGAATAAAAGAATGTAAACGCGATCAGAATCAGGAGATTCCAACTTTAAATTTTGATCACTATTCATCGGACAATCAAGGGTGAATTGATTTGATCGTTTTGAGAAAGTGTGTAGGAGGAGAAATCCATGATCATATCTTAAACCAAGGTGAGAAATCTAGAACCATGTATTAAACCAAGACAATGGAAAGATAAAGGAAGTATCCCCTAGCTTTGGTACAGAGAAACGTTTTTAAAACCACTTGAAACTATCGCGAAACAAAAGCGTAACAAATTATGGATTAGACCTTAACCAAAGGAGGAGTATTATATAAGATCATCAAGTGCATTATATAAGAGGATTGAGGATACAAATGATGACATAAGCATGATGCATAGGAGTGACATAAGCATGACATAAGGATGACCAAGTGATGACAAAGTGGTGAATCACCACCTTGTCACCACTTTCACCACCACCACAAGTTCAAAAAGAGGCATGTCATGGGTGACAAGGCTTGCTTATGACCACACAATTATATGGCTGGTAATTAAGAGTAATTAGACCAAACAAAAAGAAAAGAAAAAGCAAGAAAGTATCATCTTCTCCATTTTCTCAGAATTTCTGCCCAGCTTGACCATGGTGGAAAGAAAATTTCATAACTCCAAATCTACTCATCCTAAAATCCCCATGGCATAGGCAAGGTACGTTCAAAATTTCATGGTCATCCAATTAGTATAGCATGCTCAAATCCTTGCTCAAAGTTCGGGTGAATAGTAACTCCGAGAATTTACTAACTTGTTCTTGATTTCTTTTGTAAGTTTGAGGATTTTAAGCATAGATCGAGTCCCACTTAAGGCTTACAAGCTCTTGTTATTATGTTAAGACTTCAAGAAAGGTATGAACACCATCCACCCTTTTGATTTACTTTGAGTTTTAAGCTTAAGTTAAGTTATGTGTAAGCATGTGTTAGTTCTTGGAGTTTGGGTTATAAATGGCTAAACCTTCATGGTTAATGGTTATGAGTTGATGATTGGTAATGTTCTCATAAATTTTATGGACTGACCTTGAGTGTATAGTGATGGATTGATGGCTTGGTTGATGTTATTGGATTATTTGGAGTGTTTTAAACACGGGATTCGCATTTAAGCGTCGTTACCATGCCGGATTTCACTTAGGAACTTTGGACAGAGATTACGAATACCTTAAAGACATAACCATAGAGGTTTCTGACCATGAAATTGTAGCCTCTGTTCCCTAGTTTGTTTTAGCGAAAGAATCGTATCGTTTCGATTTACGGTTTAGGAGAAACGTCCATTTTAGTAAAAGCGGTTACGGATAACTAAGTAGTTCATTGTATGAACTTTGAGATTGTGATCAAGCCCTTTAAAAATGGAATTGGGTCGAGATATTAAGAAGGATATTGGTATGGACAGTTAGGAAAGGAACCTAGAAGGTTTTGTGTTAAAAAGATAAATTTTCGATTTTATAAAAATGTAGGAACCAAAGCTGCGCGAGGAGTAAGTGGTTCTGCACTTCACTGCCAAAAATCTGCTGCTCTCGGGAATTTCACCCCTTTAGGCAGAAAAACATGTTCAAGCATTTTTTTTCTATTCTTTCCCTAGATCGTGCACGCGAAAACGGTGTGTCATTTTGACTAACAGTTAAGGAGATATGAGTGTTTTAGTGAAAGACGTGCGAATAGTAACTTTCCGTAGCTCATCCAAGTTTGAGAATACATTTCACCAAGTGAAACCCCTGTTTTGAGATCGAAACTTTTATGATAAATATTACAAATACTCAAGATGATTTTAGAAGTGGTCTCGTATTTAAATACGAGTTTTCGGATATATTAAAAGTGTTAGAGTACGAGTCGCGTAATAGTAACTTTATGAAAAGTCAACTCTAGAGTACTACTTTGACCAACCATTGCGACTAAGATAAAAGGAGTATTTCGAGTCGATTAAAATACGAACCTTGTTGAGGAATAACGTGACTACATGATGTGTTTAACATATAGTTGACTTTAAATGAGTGTTATGAGCGAATGATTACGTTAGGGGACTGATCGAGTATTTCTTTGTTTATAGATTTGCGACAAGACTCGAACCCCTAATACCAAGGACTCAAGGCAAGTTTTCTCATTCCAGGCTATGTTTTAAAGTACAATATTCTGATAATATGCATATGATAGATGCATGCTTTCAAATGTAATATATGCATACAATATTATGCATGCTTTCAAACCTCACGTCATATATAGATGTGATGGTATTAACATTGTTGAGATGAAAAATATGCATATGATAGATGCATGCAAGTTTTCAAACCCTATACCATATAATGATGCTGTTGTGATATATGTTGTGGTATTGCTATATATGCTGCTTAATGCTGTGAAATAACGTAAAACTGTTTTCGCTTTGTAAAAAGCTGTATAAGGTATAAGGTTTATATGCTAGATAAGTACTAGATATAAACCAAGGTTAAAGGTTAAAGACTCTAAGTATAGAGTACTTGTACGATGGTTTTAAAACTTAGACCGGGAGTCAAATTATTTTAAACTATTGCCAAAAGCTGGAAGGTTCCAGGAACGGTTATATTTTAAAGATTTATTAAATATTCCAATATCTATATTATGGGATATTTAAATAATATTATAATAAATATTATTTGAATATTATTTAATTAAAGTGAATATTATATTCACTTAAGTGTTTTATATTGAATAATAATTCAATATTTATTATTTGAATATTTGATATGGACAGAAAAGTAATTATAGAAATATAATTGACTGGTCAAACAAAAGGCTGATATTTAAGGTCCGACACCCTAATTATTCATTAATTTCGTAATTAATGAATAGGGAAAATATACAGCTCATTTAGAGAGCCCCAATTATGGCAAATTGGTCAAAGAAGGATCCAGAATCCCAATTAAAGGCAATTAATGAGTCATAACCTTTATCAACAAGGAAAAGACTTATCCTGCAAGCAATACAATGCTTATCCAATAATAAAAAGAAGACTTATTCGCTAAGACTCCTAAATATACCATAAATACTAGGCTCCATACGCCTATAAAAGGTCCCTGATCCTACAATCAGAACTACGTCTTTGGCTTGATTCTCAATAACAATTTGAGATACGTAGGCATCTTGTGAGGACCAATTTAGTCCGGATACACGAGTGCAGCCATTAAAGCTCGAAGCTCATTAAACCTTAGCATTAATTACACAAGCACGTTTTTTAATCCATAACATTTGGCGCCGTCTGTGGGAATCCAACATCAACCATGGCAAACACACGAAGAACAGCTTGGGATACTCAAACTCCCGATGATCGCCCTATCACCTCTGAGGCTGATCAGCCACCGCTGACTACTGGCACAAAAGGGGCGAATATCCTCACCAACACTCAAGGACCGGAAATCCTGATTTCGGTTGAAGGGACGAATCCCCTGCAGATGGTCATTCATGGATCTAATCCACAAGAGACCGTTCACCAGCAACCAATCACGACTTCCCCGCTGCTCATGAATGCACCAAGGAGCCTTCAACTCCATACTACTGACCTCCCTCAATACGCGAATCAGACTTTGGGGATGCCAAGCTACGGCATGCCCCCTCGACCCATGGCGGGCGGTACTGGAACTAATCCAATCTACCATGAGGCATATGTGCCCCCTTATATTCAAGGTCTGGGACCCCAACAACAACAAACTTGTCAGACCCCTCTCATTCAAGATTACTCTGGCCCATACACCGAGGATGAAGGTTATACAACTGGGGAGGATGTCGCCCCAAGAAGGAGACGTTCTTCATAGACAAATCGGGAGCAACCCCAAACTACTAGGGAGAAACTTGCAGCCCACGAGGTAGAAACTGCAAGGCTCAAAAAAATCCTTACTGAAGAAGAGGCCGCTCAATCTCGGGGCCGAACGACTGAAGGAATCCCGATAATCAACTTGGATCCACCAAGAAGGACCAAGAGGGTTGAAGCCCCAAGGGGTGATCCTAGTATTCTGTTGCCCCTAGGAGATCCTGATGATCCTACACCACCATTTACTCAAGACATCATGAAAACGGCTATATCCAGAAAGTTTAAGATGCCTTCGATTAAAGCCTATGATGGAACGAGAGATCCCGTAAATCATGTAAGGACCTTCTCCAATGCACTGCTGTTGCAGCCAACCAACGATGCGGTCAAGTGTAGGGCGTTTCCACAAACCTTGGCAGGCATGGTCCAACGTTGGTATAGCCGTCTACCTCCCAACTCTATTGGGTCATTCAAGGAACTAAGCAAGGCTTTCATCAATCAGTTCATTAGTGGTAGGGTGCATGAGAAAAGTTCTGCATCACTCATGGCAATCCGGCAAGGACAGAATGAGGCCCTAAGGGACTATATCAATCGATTCACTCGAGAGGCTCTAAAAGTCCCGGACTTAGAGGACAGAGTGGCTATGATAGCCCTGCAACAAGGAACCACTGATGACAACTTCAAACGGTCGTTAGCTAAACATCCCCCCGAGAGCATGCTGAAGCTCCAAGATAGGGCCGGAAAGTATATCAAGGCTGAAGAAAGTATGCGAAAATATGAACCCACTACTGGCGGTAGTGGAAACTCAAAGAAAAGAAAAGAAACTCAGGAGTACGACGTCAAGGAAAAGTTTCCCCGAACATCAAAGAATTCCGATTCTCCCCCCAAGAGAAACAATTTTGGGCCAAAATTCACAGAATATGCAAGATTGAATACTCCCAGGAGTCAAATTCTGATGGAGATAGCCAAGGAAGAAGATATCAAATGGCCAAAGCCAATGAGGGCTGATTTGTCCAAACGGAACCAAAATCAGTTTTGTCGGTTCCACAAAGAAGTCGGTCATGACACCGACGATTGTAGGCAATTGAAAGATGAGATTGAGTTTCTGATACGAAGAGGAAAACTCAGCAAGTTCACTAAGGATGGAAGCCAAGGGAGCCAAAGGGGGAACTATGAAAGGAAGGATTATGATAGAAGGGACAACGATCAAGATCGGAATCCCAAGCCCCGAGGGCCAGTGATCAACATGATATTCGGAGGGCCAACTGCTGCTGGGTCCTCCCGAAACTCAAGAAAGGCTTATGCCCGAGAGGTAATGACTGTGGTTGGAGAAGCACCGAAACGTGCCAGGACAGAAGTGTCAATAGGTTTTGACGATTCAGACTTAGAAGGGGTGAAGTTCCCCCATGATGACCCTCTTGTCATAATACCTGTGATAGGAAACTCCGAAACAAAAAGAGTCTTGGTTGATAATGGAGCTTCAGTGGATATCTTGTTCCACGATGCCTTTATCAAGATGGGTTACACAGACTCTCAGTTAACACCCTCAAATATGCCTATATATGGATTCAACGGGGTGGAATCAAAAGTGGAAGGCACTATCCAACTCCCAATGACTATGGGGCAGGGGATGAATACGTCTACTCAAATGCTGAACTTCATAGTTATAAAAGCGACTTCAACCTACAATGCAATCCTGGGAAGGACTGGTCTTCATGCGTTCAAGGCTGTTGCCTCATCTTATCATCTAAAAATCAAGTTCCCAACAAGGAATGGGATTGGTGAAGAACGAAGAAACCAAAAGATGGCTAGAAGTTGTTATGTAGCCGCGTTAAGGCCTGATGGAATCGGGGGGCAGGTTCTCCCTATAGAAGACATGAACACTAGTGACAATGAGGACCGAAGAGGTAAACCAGCTGAGGATTTAATCCCAATTCCCTTAGTCCCGGGTGAACCAGAGAAGGTGACTTATATTGGGGCACTACTGCCCGAACCATTGAAGAGCAAACTCACGTCTTTTCTTCAAGAAAACAATGACGTTTTTGCTTGGACAGCGGCCGACATGCCAGGGATTGATCCCCAATTGATATCTCACAAATTGAATGTGGATCCAGAAAGGAAGACAGTGAAACAAAAGAAAAGAAATTTTGCTCCAGAGAGGCTTGAAGCCATTAAGCAAGAAGTGAATAAGCTTTTGGAAGCTGGGTTCATTGAGGAAATCCATTCCCAGAATGGTTAGCTAACCCCGTAATGGTCAAAAAAGCTAACGGGAAGTGGAGGATGTGCGTCGACTTCACCGACTTGAATGATGTATGTCCTAAAGATTGTTTTCCCTTACCAAGGATTGATGCTCTAATAGATGCCACTGCTGGGCATGAGATGCTAAGTTTCATGGATGGCTTCAGTGGATATAATCAAATCAAGATGCACAAAGATGACATCGCCAAGGTATCATTCATCACTGACTTTGGTGTCTTCTGTTTCTTAGTCATGGCTTTTGGGCTTAAGAATGCAGGAGCGACCTATCAAAGGTTGGTAAACAAAATCTTTGAGCACCTAATTGGAAAAACCATGGAGGTCTACGTGGATGACATGTTAGTCAAAAGTCTCGATAAGGCCGATCACATTAAGCACCTCCGAGAGGCATTCGAAGTGCTAATGCACCACAAGATGATGTTGAATCCAGCTAAGTGTGCCTTTGGTGTAGGCTCGGGAAAGTTCTTAGGCCTGATGGTCTCCAAGAGAGGAATTGAAGCTAACCCCGACAAGATCAAAGCAATCCTATACATGGAACCCCCCAAGTCTGTTAAGGATGTGCAGAAATTGACAGGAAGAGTTGCAGCATTGGGAAGGTTCATCTCCAAGTCAGGAGAGAAGTGTTTACCCTTCTTCAAAGCACTCAAAAAAGTGAAAAATTTTGAATGGACAACTGAAAGCCAAGAGGCCTTTGAGGCCCTGAAGAAATACATGGCTGAAGCACCCCTATTGGCAAAACCCAAGACAGGGGAAACTCTCTACTTGTACTTGGCAGTTTCTAACACATCCCTTGGAGCTGTTTTGATAAAGGAAGAATTGAAAGTGCAGAAGCCCGTCTACTATGTGAGTAAGATTCTTCATGGGGCAGAAATAAACTACTCAACGATTGAGAAGTTTGCCTTAGCCTTGATAATGGCCTCAAGAAATCTACGCCCGTACTTCCAGGCTCACAAGATAGAGGTCTTGACTGATCAACCTCTAAGAAACATCTTGCATAGCCCTCAAGTTAGTGGAAGATTGATCAAATGGGCCATTGAATTGGGCGAATTTGACATCAAGTATAAGCCTCGAACGGCCATAAAAGCTCAAGCACTTGCTGACTTCATGGTTGAATGTACCATTGACAACCAAGAAGTCGGGGGGCAGGAAGTAATAATGGAAGACAAGAAAGATCAAGAAATGGACTTCAAAGAATATTGGGTGCTCTATTTTGATGGAGCATCAAAAACAAAATCAAGTGGAGCCGGTTTAGTGCTACAAAGTCCTGATGGATTCCTCATTGAGTATGCACTAAAACTTGACTTCCCAACGACAAACAATGAGGCTGAGTATGAAGCTCTGATAGCTGGCTTAGGGCTGGCTGGAGCCTTGAGGGTCAAAACTCTGAATGTATGTGGAGACTCGAGGCTAGTGGTTTCCCAAGTAAATGGGGAATTTGAGGCCAGAGATGAAGTCATGGCCAAGTACTTGAAACTTGTCAAGGCCATCATGACTCAGTTCGACGAATGCTATGTGGAACACATTCCAAGGGAAGAAAACATAAAGGCTGATGCCCTGTCTAAGTTTGCTTCTTCTGAAATTGAAAACTATGCAGGGAGTGTATACTTCTAAGTCTTGAAGACCCCAAGCATCAACGGAAAGTTGGTAGCACCCATTGATGTTGGCAGCTGTTGGATGGATCCCATCAAAGCTCATCTGGAAACTAGGTGGCTACCCAACGATACTTCAGAAGCATGAAAGCTATACGTCAGAGCACTAAGGTATACCCTGATTGAGGGACTCCTATACAAGAAGTCTTTCATCGTTCCATATCTGAAATGTTTGAGACCCCAAGAGGCAGAATTGGCCCTAAAGGAAGTGCATGAAGGAATCTGTGGGCAACACTTGGGGGGCAGAGCCCTTGCTCATAAAGTCACCCGTTTAGGTTTCTATTGGCCAAGCATGCTTGCTGATGCTAAAAGCTATGTGAAGAAGTGTGAACGGTGCCAGAAACATGCACTAGTGGTTAGACAACCACCAGAGATGATGACATCCATTAACTCACCTATCCCCTTTGCTATGTGGGGAATGGATATACTCGGGCCATTTCCAATGGCAAGTGCTCAAAGAAAGTTCTTGATAGTAGCAATCGACTACTTCACCAAGTGGATTGAGGCTAAGCCATTAGCCAAGATAACCACCAAGCAAGTAATGCAATTCTTCTGGGGAAATGTGATATGCCGATATGGAATTCCACGAGTTCTGGTCACGGATAATGGAACTCAGTTTAACAACGATGAGTTCAAGAAGTATTGTGATGAGAACGATATCAAGTTGCGCTTCACTTATGTTGCCCATCCTCAAGCGAATGGGCAAGCTGAGGTTGCAAATCGAATTATCCTGGATGGACTAAAGAAAAGAGTTGAACGCTCCAGAAACACTTGGGTAGACGAATTACTCCCCATACTTTGGGCATATCGTACTACTTGTAAAGTAACCACCGGGGCAACTCCATTTCTATTGGCTTATGGAGCAGAGGCAGTGGTCCCGGTGGAGATTACTCACACCTCCCCAAGAGTTGAGGCTTATGAACCAGAAGAAAATGTAGAAGGCTTGAGGCTAGCTTTGGATCTAATTGACGAAGTTAGAGATGAAGCAAACGCCAAGATAGTTGAACATCAAAAGAAAGCCTCTTTCTACTACAACCTAAGGGTTAAAGAAAGGTTCTTTCGTCAAGGAGACTTGGTTCTCAGAAAGATTGAAGCATCCGGAGTTGGACAAAAAGGCAAACTGGCCCCAAATTGGGAAGGACCATATCGCGTCAAGAACGTATTTGGTCGAGGCTCATACAAGCTAGAAACCCTTGAAGGGCATGAGGTGCCAAGGAGTTGGCATGCCTCCAATTTGAAAGTTTATTATGTTTAAAGTGTTTCCTAAGAGGACTCACTACTATGAATAAGGTTTGATAAAACCAACCCGAGTTCTTAAACTTGGGTACTATGTAAGGGTTGATCCCATTTTTAATCTATGAATAAATTCAGCATTTTTTAAAGCTTATCTACTATGAGTGTTCACAAACATTCAAGAAGTAAGAAAAACAACACAAAGCCAAGAATGGCCACGAGATATAAATAAAAACTTAAATAAGAGTTAAGTTAAGCCCGTAGGCCAAAAGTACATCAATAAATAAAAGCCACAGTTGGCCATAAAAATCTACAACTAGCTACGACTAAGCATCATCCCCTCCATCCTCTTCCTCAGAGCCAGACTCCTCCCCAGACTCCTTCCCAGATTCTTCTTCCTCACCGGAGCTGGATTCCCCAGACTCTTCACCAGGATGAGAGGCATGTTCGGGATTGAGAATCCTGTCATCCTCATCCATATCACCCTCCCCCGCCAAAGCCATCTCCAAACGAGTGGGAGCGTGGGGACTGGGAAAGTCAGATATAGTGAGGGATCCAGGAAGTCTCCTCGAAACCTCCGCCAAAGCATCATCCCATCCTTTTGTGTACTGGACAGGAAAGAGGAGATCGACGTGTTGAGTAATCAAATCCTTGTACTCGTCAGAGTCAAGGTACTCATCAATGTGGAGCTCCTTCCCCTTCCTGAGCTCCACCAGCTCCGCCTGGGCATCAGATAACTCCTTCTCCCTTCTATCCAAGGAGGCCCTAAGGGAACCCATCTCCAACTGAGCCTTATCAAACTTAGCCTTGTTGGCCTCAGAAGATGCACACCAGGCTTTGGCTTGGAATAAAGCCCCTTGAAAGCTGGCATTAGCCTACGAACAGATCACAAGTTAGAATGATAACTTAAAGTATATACTAAGGACTACAAAGAAAAAGAGAATAATGACTTACAGCAGCAAAGGCTTGAGAGCCCGCACTTTCAGCCCCCTCGATGGTGGAGTTGGCCACAAAATCCTTGTAGTCACAAGGAGTTAAGGAATGATGTGACCACTCAACAGCATGCTTGGCCACCCCTACTATGGTGTCCTTCTTTCTAATCCCCCAGTTGGGGCGCCAGACTGAGCTCTTAGCTGAGGAAGAGCCCTCGACCTCTTCAACCTCAGCTACATGAGGCCTCAGAATAGAAGGGCCTTTAGCAGCCAACCTGGGGTCCTTCAAACAAGCCCTCTTGATTCTGGTTGTTTCCCCGTCTTCCGGCTCATTCTGCTTGTTAATGAACTCCGCAGCTGTAAAAAAAATCAAGGAAAACAAAATCGGTATAAGGCAATCTTAATACAAATACAAGAAAATAGAAGAAAGGGAATTACCCTGATCAGAAACTTTTGAAAGTTTCAGAGACTTAAGTACAAACTCGTCCAGAAGCTCCCAAGCCATGGTGGCATAATCATCCTTGATGAGTTCAGCATAAGCATGGGTCTCCTCTTCAGTCAGGACTATGTCATCTGGGCTACCATCTGACACTCTACTAAACGAGCTCTGAAAAAGGGTGCCCCAATCCCCTTCATCCCACATCAAATACATAAACTCATCCTTCCATTTGGGGTTATTGTCAGGGATGGATTTTGGATGGAAAATGGGGGGTGTCGAAGAACGGTGACTAATATACACCCAACCCAAAGTGTTGGAAGAACTATTCTTAAATTGAAAGACCTTTCTAAAAAGAGCAACAGAAAGGGGGAATTTGTTTTTCAAACATAAAACAATGAAACACATAATCAACCTCCAGGCATTTGGAGGTAGCTGACAAGGGTTAATTCCTACGTCAGCTAAAAGTTGGGGAATGAAAGGATGAAATGGGAATCGAACTCCTGCAGCAAGGACCCCCTTATAAATGCAAAGAGCATTTGGGCGCCAATGGCAGGAACGATCCCCAGGACCAGCTGGGACTAACCTAAAAGGTGGCCTAATTTTATACATGTTTTTATAGTCAGCAATTTTATCAGCATCATGAAATCTATTGCTATGATTGAAGGAATCTAAGTGCGATACAGAGGGATACTCATCACTACGTTCTAGAATCATATCTTGTAAAGACATAGTAGAAGAACGAATAGTGATACCTCTTTTTGACGCTTGATTCATTTTCTGCAAACGTTGAGCAGAACGATCGGCCATCTTCAAATCTTCAAAAAATATGCAGAAAATCTTCAACAAAAACTCAGAAAACCTTCAAGGGATGAAGGTGAAAGCCCAGAAATTCAAAGAAATTCCAGAAAATCTTCAACAGTTGAAGATAGAACCCAGAAAATCTTCAATGCAAAACCCAGAAACCCAGAAAATCTTCAACCTATGAAGATCAAAACCCAGAAACCTTCTTGGGAAGAAGATTTGAACCCAGAAAAATAAGAACACCACCGTAAAAACTCACCGGGAATCGCTTTACGACGGAGAAAAAGAGAGAAAGACAGAGAGAATAATTTTTGGAAAGATTTGAATGAAGAGTAAGAAATGAAATCTCACTCTTTTATAGGCGAATTGACTGGAAACTCAACCGGTTAAGGAAGTCTAACCGGTTACAGCCAGTCAAAGCCCATAATTATTCTTTGAGCTGCTGAAATTAAGGCCCAAAGAGCTAGGCCCAATAAAAATCAAGGCCCAGTACAAATTGATTTAAGGCTCAAGGCCCAAATAAAAGTAAAGGCCCAGGAGGTGATCCTAAGAGGATTCGAGGCCCAATAGGAGATTTGGCCCAAAACATTTTGGGTCCAAAGCTCAAAAATTAAAGGCCCTAAAAGAAGAAATAAGTTGGAAAATAAACTCTAAGGTGAGCTCAAAAAATTGAGTTCGAAAATGAACTGAAAAATGAAATCGAACCATTCGATCTCGTGATAAATTGAAGTCGAAATCGAACAGAAAAGTTGAGGTCGAAAAAGATTGGGTTTGAGCTCGAAAAAACGAGGTCGAAATTGAACTAAAAATCCTGGTCGAGGGATTCGACCTCATTCCACTTGAGGTCGAAATCCCAAACCAGATTTGAGTTCGAAAATAATCTGAGTTCTGTTCGAAAAACCTGGTTGAAGAATGACTAAGGAATGAATTCGAAGCTATACTAAAAAATTGAGATCGTCATGTTCGACCTCATCACACCTTCTGGTCGAAATAATGCTTGGAAATTCTGGTCGAAAATACAATGGCTCGAAGTCGAAGAATTGAGGTCGAAAAAGACCTAAAAGGCAAGGTCGAAATATTCGATCTCGCACCAATTGAGGTCGAAATCCTAAACAAAAATCCTGGTCGAAAAACAGTTAAAACGAGCTCGAAAAATCGAGGTCGAATTTGCACCGGAAATCGAGGTCGACGTGCCCGACCTCACCTCACTTTCTAGTCGAAAATGACTATAAAAATGAGGTCGAAAACCCAAACCAGAAATGAGGTCGAAAATATAACTGGGTGAGGTCGAAATATCCTGGTCGATTTTGTACTAAAATTCCTGGTCGAAACGTTCGACCTCATCCCAGTCCTGGTCGAAAATGACCTAGAATCCTGGTCGAAAATAACCTAGAATCCTGGTCGAAGATGACCTAGAATCCTGGTCAAAAATGACCTAGAATTCTGGTCGAAAATGGCATGGATTCCTGGTCGAAAATGCTCTGAAAAAATGAAAAAATTCAGGAAAAAATGCGATAACTTCTACAAAAATCCCAAGGGTATTTTCCCAGAAGTTGGGGGGCAAATGATATGGACAGAAAAGTAATTATAGAAATATAATTGACTGGTCAAACAAAAGGCCGATATTTAAGGTCCGACACCCTAATTATTCATTAATTTCGTAATTAATGAATAGGGAACATATACAGCTCATTTAGAGAGCCCCGATTATGGCAAATTGGTCAAAGAAGGATCCAGAATCCCAATTAAAGGCAATTAATGAGTCATAACCTTTATCAACAAGGAAAAGACTTATCCCGCAAGCAATACAATGCTTATCCAATAATAAAAAGGAGACTTATTCGCTAAAACTCCTAAATATACCATAAATACTAGGCTCCAGACGCCTATAAAAGGTCCCTGATCCTACAATCAGAACTACGTCTTTGGCTTGATTCTCAATAACAATTTGAGATACGTAGGCATCTTGTGAGGACCAATTTAGTCCGGATACACGAGTGCAGCCATTAAAGCTCGAAGCTCATTAAACCTTAGCATTAATTACACAAGCACGTTTTTTAATCCATAACAATATTATTTAATTAAAGTGAATATTATTTTGAATATTCACTTAAGTGCTTTATATTGAATAATAATTCAATAAGTATTAATTGAATATTATTTAATTAAAGTGAATATTATTTTTGAATATTCACTTAAGTGTTTATATTGAATAATAATTCAATATTTATTAATTGATTATTATTTAATTAAGTGAATATTATTTTGAATATTCACTTAAGTAGTTATATTGAATAATAATTTAATATTTATTATTTGGGTATTTATTAAATATTCCAAATATGATTTAAAATCATAGAACCTTATTATATGGTTAAAGGTTCTATTATTTACACAAAAATATAAATTTCTGATTTTCAGAAAAGGTATTAAAATAGAGATTCCCAACTATTATCTTAAGATAGTTAAAGGTAATTAAATGCGGTTATTATTTTCCAACTCATCGAAAACTGGGAATCTAGTTCAAGAAGTCGAGGACAGAGTTTTACTTCCACTGTTCCTCTAGAATAACTATAACTGGGGATGGCTCCCCCATTTAAGTAAAGTATTTCAAACTTGCTAAACTCTGAAATTTCAATAAACTCCCTGGTCATGATTTCAAAATACGTAGTAATCATCGGTAGTTTCGTTGACTAATGTCAACCCACACTTTGACTTACTCCTTTCAATTACTCTGGAGTAAGGAATTCTGAACGGTTACAAAGTTTTTGACAAATAATTGTACTTGGGGAAAACAGGATTAACTTCCATTTCCCGTGACGTTGATTTTCATCTGGGGACTGGAATTAACTCGTGCTCGGCAATGAAACAGGTGCCAGTATAGTACGAAGTCATGCTCGGCAATGAAATAGGTGCCAGTATAGTATGACTCCATGTTCGGCAATGAAATAGGTGCCAATATAGCATGAAGGGCCCAAATGCGGCCAGGGTGATAACCGAATAGGAAGTCGTCCTTCTACTAGTAGAAAAGTTAAGTTGCGATATAACGGCTGATCACCGTGTATCGTGTATTCCAGTATATCCCCTTCTTCCACTTGGAATTATGCTGCACATTGTAACGAAAGCCTAGGTACTGAGTTACCGATAATGTGAGAGAAATTGAACAATGATGTTCCGTGTATAGTATTTGAACTACATTGCATGTTCTGACGAAAAGAGTATCCAATTTATCATTCTATATACGAATGAGGTTTTAAAAGCTTTCAGCTATGATATCAGCCCACATATATGATTATGTTGCTATATATTATTGTCGAGCTATAGTGCTCATTCTTGCTTCTTTTATATATCACAACCCAACAGCTTCAAAAAGGTGTTCATTACTGATATTTGACAGTATTTTGAACAGTATGAGATATCTAAATAGATATGCATGTATATATGTTGAGAAGTCATTTAAGATATACAGTATATTGAATTGTATAGTATTTTGAATCAATGGATGGGTTCAAGCCTTGATTCCAATATTAATATCTATTTTAAAAAGAGATGTTTTGAGACTTGGTTTATCATCTTGATACCAAGGATCCCTAAAAGGATTTACGAAAAGTATTTGAGTATGATCATAAATCATACGGTATTTTGAACGATATACTATTTTGGGGATAAACCCTAGTAGTTTTAAACATGGATCCCATATGGATTATCTTCCTAAAAGGTTTAAAGATTTAAACTGGGATAGATTTCTTGCTGAGCACTATTAGCTCATTCTTGCTTTATTAAATCTTTCAGCATGAAGAAAACATTGCCGATTCACCTCGTGTTACGAGAGCAAGGGAATGGAGAGACCACCCTTGAGTTAGTTCAGCAAGATGGATACTGTCGGATTTAGCAGAACATCTGTAGATTGAGTTAGTAAGAATTGTTTTCGAATAGCTTTGTATTATTAAACCTTGTATAGAATTGTGAGGTCTATTATTTTAACTCCAGGTAGAGGTTGTAAATGATAGATGAGATCCTGGATAGTACATTTGATTTGTAATAACAAATGTTACTTATTGTTGCTCATTTCCAAGGCTATAACTTGTGTGTGTGTGCGTAAGTGATTGGGGTCTTTTGGAGTTATATTATTAGAATGTTGTAAGTAATGCAGGTATTATATAATTGATGGAGCGTGACAACCCAGATTCCTGACCCCGGATCTGGGGGTGTTACAGTTAGGGTTTAATCCATAATTCATTACGCCTTCGTTTCGCGATAGTCTCAAGTGATTTCAAAAAAATGTTTCTTAGTACCAAAGCTAGGGAATACTTCATTGATCTTTCCACTACCTTGGTTTAATATGTGGTCCTAGTTTTCTCACCTTGGTTTAAGGTATGATCATGGATTTCTCATCCTACGTACTTTCTCAAAACGATCAAATCAATACATCCTCGATTGTCCGATGAATAGTGATCAAAATTCAAAGTTGGAATCTCCCGATTCTGATCGCGTTTACATTCACTTATTCTCCTTATACGTCACTAATATAACTTCGAAACATTCATTCCATGTCTTCCATATCGTGTGGTCTGAAATATTTTTCATCAGCAAATTCACTATTCATCAACATTTACTATTCATCAAAAAAATTTAACTAAGTCCAAAATTTGGGGTTATTACACTCTAAGATTTGAGAATGAGGTAGAAGATTTATCTAACTGTGAAGATGATGAAGAAGATTAGCAGATTTAGATCCAATCTTCTTCTTGCCTTTCCACTGGCATTCCCTTTGTTCACCATCATTATGGAAGCAGGGTTAGCCTTTGACATATTGGATTCAGTAGTTCTCAATAATGCCAACAGTTCAGTAGGTGTTTTGTCTATCTCAGTCATAGTATAGTTTATGACAAATTGAGTGTAGTTGTTGTTCAAAGACTGCAAGATCAAATCTACTTGGTGTTCCGGTAAAACCGGGTAACCCAAATTCTCAAGGGTTTCCAAATACCCTATCATCTTTAGAACATGCGGTCCAACCGGGTCACAATCTCCCTGTTTGCAAGCATACAATGCTTTGCTTACATCAAACCTCTCTTGACAAGCTTGACCCTCAAACATACTTTTGAGGTGCTCAATCATGTCATATGCGTCCATACGCTCATGTTGTTTCTGCAGCTCAGGACTCATAGTCGCTAGCATCAAACAACAAAAATACGTAGAGTCATCAAGATGCTTCTGATAAGCATTTTGTTGAGCCTCGGTTTCTTCAGCAGCAAGAGGTCTAGGGTGAGGAATATGTTAGGTCCAAAGTATCGTAGAAGGGGGGTTGAATACGATACTCACAAATTATTTAATTCCGTTCGCGGATTAATCATTCAGTTCTACTATGAAATCAAATACACCAAATCAAACCAAGAGTCGGGGAATATATCGTTTTATAAATATAAACCTCGAGGGGTGCTACAATTTCTAATCCGTAGATTAGCTTCAATGAGTTTAAGGTTACACAAATTCAATACAATGATAAGATTCTGAGCAATATAAATTTCTCTGATAATTCTCTCCTCGTAAATTCTTCTGTGTTCTGCCTTAATTAACTAAAGAAGACACACTCTTCACTCTGTATTAATTGCAGACTTGTTTTAGAAAACTATCGAACCAAGTTTTGAACAAGCAATCCTGGTCGTCCATCTTCTAATCAACCTGACAAACAAATAACTTTCCACCTGCTCCTCAATTTGAAAAACCATCGAATGAATTAAAGTAATTTTCCATTCGATAGTTTGTTTAATAAAACTATCGAATGACAAATTAATTTATATTAGTTTTCTGATTGTTTTCCTTAATCACATTCGATGGTTTTCATAAATGAAAAACCATCGAACCATTTCTTATCCTTTGTTCTTTTAAACAATACCTTTTGAGTTTCAGGGTGTTTAAGTTTTAGACTGTATCAATTTCTTCTGAGACGATAAAACAACTTGATCTTTCTAAGTGCCGTCAACTGGTGCAACTGGTCTGGTTCACAGATGAATAACACTTGATCAATTCTTCTATGTCTTCAATTCAATGCTGCTGATAAGTCCTTTGTCGATCTGGTTGCTTCAAATAAATCACTGGAATCCTGTGGTACTAACCCTAAATCATTCACATACTTCTGTAGTCTTGAAAGTCTTGTTTCTTTTACTGTCACTGAGGCTTGAACATTTTCATGAACTTATTTCTGTGACCTGTTTACGGACTTCAAGAATACATACCATATTTTGATTTTTTGAGTTTACCTTTTCTTCTTTGATTCTGGATTCCTGTGCTTCTGTTAATATTATTGTCTGTCTTGTCCTTTGTTGAGTTGCAGTTATCTCTTTTACATCTTATGTTACATTATGCTTTACAATCTCCTCCTATTTGATTGTATAGAGTTTGACAAGCAAATACTTCGAGGATAACTCAACTAACTAAGGAAACATGAAACTAATTAAAGTAAGACAGCTTGATAATATTAAATGCATTCTGGATCAGATATATATACATTTCCAGATTTCAAAATTCAAAAAAACAATAAAACTTTATACATAGAAGTTGCTCCTCTAGACTGAGCTGATAGTTCTTTTGTTCTTTGCTTCTTTTCTTCAGTCCATCTCAATCTCATCTTCTTCAATCATTGGATTGGAGTTAGCAACTTGATAATCAATCACGGAAGGATAGTGCAGTGGTTCTCCAGGTTTAAGGATTGCTCCTTTGATGTGTCTTCCAATGTACTCAACCTCTTATCCCACTCCAGCCCACAACCATGCAATGTTAACATCTTTCTGGTTTAGCTTTGGCATGTTTGGTAGTCTGGGACGCACTTCCAATCCTCTCTCCACTCTCTTCCTATAGTAAGGAACATTCTCCATTAGAAATCTTCGTAGAGTGTCGGCTGCTTTGTCCTTCTCCGTTGATGTGAATCCAGTGGATCTAAGATACTTCTCCACTGATATAAGATAGTTGCTTGGATAGTCTTTCATCTTGTCCTTAGTCAAATAGCAGATTCTGAACAAGTCATTCGTCATGAATCTAACCATTGGAGGATTATCAATAATCTCTGGACTGACTTTCATCAAGATTTCTTTAACATGCTCACGGAGCAGTTCATTTAGCCTTGTAGTCCTTCGAATCTTGACGAGCATCACCTGCAGTTCCGTGTATGGTCTCTGTTCGAAAAACTTAGTAGAAATCACAAATGTACCTTTCTCAAGAAAATTGATCAATATGTTCCAGGCACCATTTGCTTTCACTCCAGCTTTCAGAAAGATCATAGAATTTCTCAGTGTAGTGAAGTAAGTCTGATCTTCAGGATTTGCACTTCTGATGTCCTGAATGATAACTTCCACCTCCGCATTGTCGTTGACTTCTAATCCGTCTTCAACTCCACAAAAGGTTTTATAAGCCATCTCCCAGTCAATCCCTTGCTTCTTTGCTAAATCCATCATTTTCTTCTTCCTCACTTCAGCATACACCTTGAATATTTTCAGCTTCTCACTCCTTACAACTGCTTGGTGTCTTTGCTTTTCAGCTTGCCTGACATCTCTTTCAGCTCTTTCAGCTTTTACTATCTCCAAGGCAGCTTCTTCTTCCAGTGACAGAGAATTTGCTTCTTCTTCCATATCATCATCCAAGATAGGATGTTCTATTGGCTCTGGATACTATGGCTCATGCTCCTCTTGTAGTGGTTGATCATGCATGATTTCAAATTCCTCCTCACTCTCATCTTCTTGCACCATGTTCTCAATCCAGTACTGTCTAACCGGAATAGTTTCATTGGTTTCCCATCTTCCCCATCCATTTGCCTCCCATTCTCCAACTTTCTCCCCCTTAGTTGAGGAATCCTCGATGAAGTTATCCTCAGCATAAAAGTTCGTAGCAGGATCAGGTTGTTGATTTGATGGTCCGGGTTGTTGGTTCCTCAACATATTCCATATAGACTGTATGCCATCACTTTGGTTCTCCATGAACTCAGTCATCTCCTTATTCATTTCTTGCACAGAAGCCAGCTTCAGGTCAATGTCATCCAATCTCAACTTGGTAGTCTATTCAATTCTGTCCAATCTCTGGTTCAGCTTAGACTCCACTCTCGACAGGGTGTTCATTGCATCTTTCACCCTAGCTTGACCATCCCGGATAACCAGAACGTCTTCTCTCAAAGCTTCTTTTCCTTGTTGTAGAGCATTCACTTCATTCATGAAACCATCTTTAAGTTCTTTGACATTTGTCCTCAAGTCGACTAGTTCCTCCATTGCTTCCTTCTTCAAGGAGTCCACTGCTTGCTTAGTACCTGTTATAGTGCCAGATGCACTGCCTAAGACCCGGTAATTTCTTCTAGAATCAGCCGCCGCCAAGTCAACCTTCTCTTGAATAGACATTAAAGAAACATTGGCTTGATCAGAGGAGATCCCTTGGTCAAATGAAGGTCTCAGTGGAACCTTGAATAGTGGATTCCCTTGCTTATCATGAACCGTCATCTCCTTGAGTGTGGATTGAACTTGAACTTATCTCTCTGTAGGTAGTAGAAAATCATCAATTTGTGGTAGGGTTAGGGTGTCACTCCTCACATTTGGCTCTGGGTGTGCACTCAACGTTTCTGTTGGTGTTTCACTCATTTTTCCTTTCCCACTCAGGCCAGGTGTAAGTGTTTTTGTTTCACTCAATCTCTTGTTGCTCTTTGTACCTGCATCAGAAAACACCGTAGCCATCCTTAAGGAGGTCACCGGTGGTGCAATGGGGCTTTGTAAGTCCCCGTCCTTGGATAAACCAAGTGCTGATCATCCGTAGATGATGTATCCTTTGTAGGATCTAGAGTTTGAATCTCTAGGAGGCTAGAATCAGGATCTATTAACAACAGAGATCCTGAAACTCCCTCTAAAGTCTGTGAAGACTTTTCCTCAGTTAACTTCTCAATTGAAATTGATTCATTGTCATCGAGTTGCCGATCCGCACCTACGTCAGACCCTTTACCCGCAGAATCCAAATATGTTCCATCTGGGGAGTTAGGCAATGACCCTTTAGATTTTGCATTTGGGTCAGTGTCCTCGAAAATCAAAATCATTTTTGAAGGTGTTATTGAAATCCAAATCACAAGTTCAAGTACTCAAATCAAAGATCTTGAGCTCTAGTTTCAGAATCTTCCAACCATATCATCATCTGGTAATTTTTCGATTTTATATGAATTTTTCAATATTCGAATTAAAATTAGGGTACTTGTTCGAATTGGAGATTTTCATTCTGTTGATTCTCCGTTCAATTGATTGCTTCTAACATGTTCCTAGGGTTCTAATTAGTAGGAATCCATGCTTTAATTTCATGTTTATGTTCGATTTTGAGAAATTCGATTTTAGGGTTTTTGTCCGATTTTTCTTTTGAATAATCCGTTCATATGAATGATCTGACATTGTTTTTGATAGAGGGCTTTTGTTGTATGTGTTCTTAGCTTCATTTTAACATAAAGAACGTAGAGTTTCATGTAGAAATAAGCTAGATCGGAAAATTGTTTAAGCTCGCCGGAATTTGGTCGGGTTTTGGATTCCGGTGATGTTTTTGGTTTGTTTTTTATCGGAATATATTGGTATGGTTATTAGGAGTGTTTTGGTATCAAAAGTCCCAATTTTTATTGTGTTTTTGGCACGCCGGATTCTAGAAAACCCACCAGAATCTGGGAATTTTCCGGCAAGTTCTTCGAAACCCTAATTTATTTTCAGAAAACTGTTTTTGAATTTTATTTTAAATTTAATTCGAAAATAGTTTAAAATTTTATAAAAAATCATATTTTTATTTTAAAAATACATTTTTAAATTCAGAAAATTCAGAAAAATTATAATTATTTATTTAAATTGGAAAACTGATTAAACTTAATTATTTTAATTTTTTTTAATTAATAATTAATTTATTTAATTAATTGATTAATTATTTTAATCACTTAATTCTTAATTCTTAATTATTAATTAGATTTAATTAATTTAAATTAAGTTTAATTATTTTCTAGCTTGATTTAATTATTTAAAAATAGTTTGAGTGTTTGAAAAGTGTCAATTAATTTTTATTAATTGATTTAAATTGTTTTTAAATACTTATATTGGGATTAAAAATCCGATTTTTGATTTAAAAATTGTTTCTGACTTATTTAAATACAAATAAGCCTCGAATATTGTTCTAAAAATATTTATAAGTGCTATATGGTTTATATGAGTTGAATAATGTGTTTTATAGTCCGTAAATGCCCGTACGAGGGCTAATGCCTGAGTTTTTATTTCCGTAAATTAGATCGGGCATCCGATAGGAACCCGATTACTTGTTTAAATTTGAAAATGGTTATGAGTGTATATCGAGGATAGAACGAGTATAGTTAGACTTACTGTAATGAGTTGTTTATTAGAGAATCCAGTTCTCGGAGCACGGGAAAAGAGAAGGTAGAGTGAGCTTGGTAGAATTCCGTCAACTACGTAGACCGGGCAAGTATCTGTGCCTTTACTTGTTGATTCAATTGTTATTGTTCTTAATGATTACATCTATGTTACTATCGGAACGATTCAGATTATTCAATCTTCTCCCGTATTGAGCAACTGATGCTATTTCCTTGAATATTCTTCAATTCTTGATTAAATCCACAATCGTGTTGATCAGAAATCTTCATTTCAATTCACTTGTATTGACAATAATCATTATTGACCTTCTTAAATGTGTACTTATGTACCGTTGAAACCATTTCGAATCTATTTCTTGAACTTCATTTGATATTGAGCAGTTGAAGCTCTTTTGCAACGATTGCAGCCTATCATTGTGTACTTATCTTGTTATGCATGTTATTGCTTATACTCTATGATAGAATTGGCATGTTTTAGAAATGAGACCAGAAATGGTCGGGCCATATTTATGGTCGTAATAACTTAAGGCCCAGATGGCCATGGATCCTAGTGGAGGACTTTTCTATAAGCTAGTCTGGGGTTGATGCGTGACTGATCAGCAGCTCAACCTTTGTATTTGTAAAATGTAGAAGTCCAATTCTTATCCCTCTTTTTTCAATAAAGATTGTTAAAAGCATATGTTTGACTTGTATATTGTTGATTCAGATAACTGTGATCCTTCCTTTCATTATGGAACTGTGATTGATATATATATTATGCTTGTTGAGCACTTGTGGCTCATACTTGTTTTGTTTCTAATCATATTCCAGTTAAGCGAGAGTATGAGCAGACACAACGTGAGCGATAGTTCTCCAGCAACTAGGAGATCACCAAGAGTGGTTGTTATTGGCAGGGTAGTTGTTTATTTTGATAGTTAGACTAGATGTCTAGCTTTGACTTTAAGTTGTGTAATAACTCTGAAAACTGGTTTGTAATAATTATGACATAGAAGCTTGTTCAATGCCATAATCTGGATGCGGTCTTGGTTAAGGGGTGTTTTATGTTATTATATTATTATGCATGTGTTATATTCAGGTTTATTGTGTTTCGTTGGTCGAGTGACTCCCCAAATCTGTACCCCGGGTTTGGAGGGGCGTCACAGATAAGGCATCTGCAACTTGATTTTCTGAGCCCTGTTTGTACTCAATTACATAATCATACCCGTGGATTTTAGGAAGCCATCAAGTTTGGGTCGGTGTAGTAATTCATTGCTCAAGTAAGTACTTTAAACTACTATGATCAGTGCGAACTATAAATGGTTTACCCAACAGGTAAGGACGCCATTTGCGAATTGACTTGACAATTGCTAGTATCTCCTTATCACAAGTGGATAGTAATAAAGCCTAACCTTTCAAGGCATCGCTGAAGTAAGCTATCGGCTGATTATTTTGGCAGAGAACTGCTCTAATGCCCACGCTGCTTGCATCACGTTCCAATACAATGCGTTGACTGAAGTCTCGAAGACAAAGGACAGGAGGTGACATCAGTGCTTCTTATAATTTTCGAAAGGCTAGCTCGGCAGTAAGATTCCACTTAAACCCGTCTTGCGATAAAAGTTGATTCAGTGGTGTTGCAATTGAACCAAAATAACGAATGAATTTGCGATAATAACCGTCTAGACCCAAAAACCCACGCACACCTCTAGGCGATGTTGGAGTTGGCCATTCCAAGATGGTCTGTATTTTTGTTGGATCAACGGACACCCCACGATTAGAAATAATATGTCCCAAATAATCAACTTGTGAAACTCCAAACCTGCATTTTGATTCCTTGACACATAAATTGTTAGTTTCTAAGATGCCAAGAACAATTTGAAGATGTGCAAAATGATCATGCCAGGTCTTTCAGTAGACCAATATATCATCAAAGAAGACCAAAATGAATTTTCGTAAATAGGGATGAAACAAATCATTCATTAAATTCTGAAAGGTGGATGGCGCATTGGTGAGACCGAATGGCATGACAAGAAATTCATAGAAGGTCGATTAGAGATATAATTGCAGCCACTTAGCTCTAGTTCAGACTCAGATCCGTCAGAGCATCCGAGAGAGGAGAGACCTGTACCATATATGAGAGCAGGACCGTCGCGACGGACACTACCTCAGTCTGGACCTATAGTGGTCAGGAGGGATCCTATACCTTGTCCCGTTCCACTTCGACGCATACCCGCAGCACCGCGGTCTCAGGCTTCAGTTTAATATATGATCCTAGATTTCTCACATTGGCTTAAGGTATGATTATGGATTTCTCATTCTACATACTTTCTCAAAACGATCAAATCAATAAATCCTTGATTGTCCGATGAATAGTGATCAAAATTTAAAGTTGGAATCTCCTGATTCTGATCGCATTTACATTCTTTTATTCTTCCTATACATCAATAATATAACCTCGAAACATTCATTCCATATCATCCACATAGTGTGGTCTGAAAAATTTTCCATCAGCAAATTTACTATTCATCAACATTTACTATTCATCAAAATTTTTTAACTAAGTCCAAAATTTGGGGTTATTACATTATGCGAGATCAAATGGAGTTGAAATTTCTAGAATTGAAGCAAGGTAGTATGACTGTTTCTCAATACAAGACCAAGTTTACCGAGTTGTCTAGGTTTGTTCCGACATACGTTGATACGGAGAAGAAGAAGGCCAAGAGGTTCCAACAGGGACTGAGGTCATGGATTCGTAGTAAGTTAGCAGTTTTGGAATTAGATACATATGCAGCCGTAGTAGAGAAGGCAATGATTACGGAAAGAGAGAGTGATTCATACATGAGAGAGAGAGAATAAGAAAATAAAGGTAGGGACATCTGATAAGGTACAGTCACAGGGAGATCTTCAGAGCCATCCAAACAAGAAACCAGGATTTCAGCCGGGCAGAGGTACAACTTTCAAGAAACCAGATATCGGAAATGCATGACCAATCAATCGTCCACCAAACAATAATCATCAAGTAGTTTCCGGACCTCCACTGCCAGAATGCAAGACATGCGAGAAAAGACATCCAGGTATATGACAAAGATTGAGTATCACATGTTTTAAGTGTAACCAGAAGGGGCATTATGCCAGGGATTGCAAGATAGGTATTGTGTGTCATCGATGTAAGAGACCAGGCCATATGATCAGAGATTGTAAAGCACCAGCACCCGTGAACAACATGATTCGAGCAATAGAGGCACCTCCAACTGTTGATGTTCAGCCGCTATCCAGAACTTATAATATGTCAATGAGGGAAGCAGTGAGAGACTCCGATGTGGTGGCAGGTACACTTCTAGTAAACTCTGTTAATGCTAAAGTGCTGATAGATTCAGGAGCTACTAAGTCATTTATTTCTGAAACGTTTGCTCGTAAATTGAATTGTTTAATGGAACCCTTAAGTGGAGTGTTGAGTGTAGAAATAGCTAACCAGGATCGTATACCGGTCAGTTCGTATTGTCCTCGTTGTGAAATTGAGATTTTAGGAAATCGTTTTTATGCTGATTTATTACCTTTCAAGTTGGGAGAATTTGATGTGATTTTAGGAATGGATTGGTTAACTGATTATGATGCGCGTATTGATTGTAAGGACAAAAGGGTTACTTTAGTTACCCCAGAAAAGAAAGAAGTGGTATTTAAAGGAGAAAAACAAACGAAGAAATTTTTGACAATGATTCAGACTAAGAGGTTATTAAGACAAGGATGTGAGGCTTATCTCGCATATGTGATAGATACAGAGAAGGAAGTTTCTAAGTTAGAAGATATTCCAATCGTGAGTGAGTTTCCAGATGTTTTTCCAGAAGAATTACTAGGACTACCTCCGGATAGAGAGATTGAGTTTGCAATAGATTTAACACCAGGCGCGGAACCAGTATCCAAAGCACCATACAGAATGGCACCAGTGGAGATGAAGGAATTAGCTAAGCAATTGCAGGAATTGTTAGACAAAGGAATTATCAGACCTAGCGTTTCTCCGTGGGGAGCACCAGTGCTGTTTGACAAGAAGAAGGATGGAAGTATGAGACTTTGTATAGATTATCGGGAGTTGAACAAGCTAACCATCAAGAACAAGTATCCATTGCCTAGGATAGATGATATGTTTGACCAGCTAAAAGGAGCGGTTTATTTTTCTAAGATTGATCTACGATCAGGATATCACCAATTGAAGGTTAAACCAGACGATATACCGAAGACAGCTTTTCGAACAAGGTATGGACATTATGAGTTTTTGGTAATGGCGTTTGGATTGACGAATGCACCAGCAGCTTTTATGGATTTAATGAACAGGATTTTCAAGAAGTATTTGGATGAGTTTGTAGTGGTATTCATCGATGATATTTTGATATATTCCAAGACAGAAGAAGAACATATGAACCATTTGTGGATTGTGTTGGAGATTTTAAGACAAGAAGGATTATACGCAAAATTTTAAAAGTGTGAATTCTGGTTAAGAGAAGTTCATTTCCTAGGGCACGTCGTAAGTAGTGAAGGCATCAAAGTAGATCCAGCAAAGATTGAAGCAGTGAAGGATTGGGAAAGACCAAGGACACCAACTGAAGTTAGAAGTTTCTTGGGATTAGCCGGATACTATCGGAGATTTGTACAGGATTTTGCAAAGATAGCTACTCCAATGACCAAACTGACAAGGAATAGCGAGCGATTCATATGGAATGACAAATGTGAAGAGAGTTTCCAAGAGTTAAAGAATAGACTAACTACGACACCAATGTTGATGCTACCAGACGATCAAGGTCATTTTGTAATCTATAGTGATGCGTCTTACAAATGATTGGGATGTGTGCTTATGCAACATGATAAAGTAATTGCTTATGCGTCAAGACAATTGAGACCTCACGAACAGAAATATCCTACACGTGATTTGGAATTAGCAGCGATCGTATTTGCTTTGAAGATTTGGAGACATTACTTGTACGGAGAGAGATGTGAAATTTACATAGATCACAAAAGTCTGAAGTATATCTTTACTCAGAAGGAGCTGAACATGAGACAGAGAAGATGGTTGGAGCTAATCAAGGACTATGACGTTTCCATCAATTATCACCCCGGCAAGGCAAACGTGGTAGCGGATGCATTGAGCAGAAAAGAAAGATTGAATATGCTGACAATGACCAAAGAGCTGTACATAGAGTTTGAAAAGTTAGAGATAGAAGTACATATTCTAAAGGACGCGACAGAGATGATTTACGCCATAACGTTTCAACCGGAATTGTTGGAAAATATACGGAAATTCCAAGAGCAAGTCATGAACGACAATGAAAATAGTTTAACAGGCGAGGAAATATGTAGCCAACTGGACGACAAGGGAATCTTAAGGTTTGCTTCTCGAATATGGGTACCTAATGTAGCGGAACTAAAGAATGAAATTTTGCACGAAGCGCATAACTCGAAGTATTCAATTCATCCTGGAAGCACGAAGATGTATCGAGATCTTAAAATGAACTTTTGGTGGCCAGATATGAAAAGAGAAATTGCTGAATGGGTGAGTAAATGTTTTACGTGTCAGAGGGTCAAGGCGGAACATCAAAGACCAAGTGGATTACTGCAGCCGTTAAAAATTCCTGAGTGGAAGTGGGAACACATCGCAATGGGCTTTGTGGTAGGATTGCCTAGAACGAAGACTAACCATGATGCTATTTGGGTTATTGTGGATCGATTAACGAAATCTGCACATTTTCTTCCAATTAACGAGAGATTCTCGCTGGATAAGTTAGTTCATTTATATGTAAAGGAAATCGTGGTACGGCATGGAGTTCCAGTGTCAATAGTATTTGATCGAGACCCTCGATTCAACTCAAGATTTTGGAGAAGTTTTCAAGAATGTTTAGGCACCGAATTAAAAATGAGTACGACTTATCACCCGCAGACAGACGTTCAAAGTGAAAGAACGATTCAAACCATCGAGGACATGCTAAGAATATGTGCACTTGATTTTAAAGGTAATTGGGACGATCATCTACCCTTAGTAGAATTCTCATATAATAATAGTTTTCACACGAGTATCGAGATGCCACCTTACGAAGCTCTATATGGACGGAAGTGTCGATCTCCAGTATATTGGGAAGAAGTTGGTGAACGGAAAGTGATAGTGCCAGAATTAGTGCAACAGACAAAGGAAGTGATTGAATTGATTCAAAAAAAGTTGATAACAGCTCAGAACCGGTAGAAGAAATATGCTGACCTAGCAAGAAAGGATATGGGATTCGAATTCGGAGAACAAGTGTTACTGAAAGTTTCACCATGGAAAGGATTAGTTAGGTTTGGAAAGAATGGGAAATTGAGTCCGAGATACGTTGGACCATTTGAGATTTTAAAGCAGGTTGGGAAAGTAGCTTACGAGTTAACATTACCCCCGCATATGCAGCACGTTCATAATGTGTTTCACGTATCCATGCTTAAGAAGTATCGACCAGATTCGAACCATGTAATAGAGTATGAACCCATAGAGGTCCAGTCAGATTTATCTTATGTAGAATGACCAATTCAGATATTGGATCGTAAGGAAAAAGTGTTAAGGAATAAGACTTTAGTGATAGTAAGAGTTTTGTGGAGGAATCCTAAGGTGGAAGAGTCTACCTGGGAGTTAGAGAGTGATATGTTAGAGAAGTATCCCCAGTTGTTTCCTTGATATGATTCTGAGGACAGAATCCTATTAAGGGGGGAAGGATGTAAGATCCGTGAACTTTATTAATAATATAAAGTGTATTATATGTGTAGAATAATTATTATGAAGTATTTTGAGTTTTAATGATAAAGGTTGTTGAGTGATTATGTGTTAAATTTGTGTGTCGGAAGCCCCGTTCAAATATCTTGTCATTTGAAAATATCTTCAATATTGAGCCCCGTTTTGAAAATTCAAGGGCCCCGTTGAAACTGTGTACATCATTATTATCCCTTCGTCATTCGTGTCTGAATCATTATCGGAAGATTTATTCGTATCATTATATCCCTAGTTATCTGATCTTGTCAATATTATTCGTTTTATCCAAAAAGGAAAAGAATTATTCCAAACCCTAATTGTTTAGGGCAATTGATATATCGTCCGTATCAATAATACATCTGTTATAGCCCCAGTATTCTTGAGCATTAGTTATATAAATGATATGTATTGATTTGGATAACTATCAGTCTTTGTGGATAGTTATCACCTCGTAAAACGTGTATTTTACTTTATTAGGGTTTTAAAGCGATCCAGTGGATCGATATCGATCCAAAAATGTCATTTGGGGTATTATTTTCCACTAAGTATAAAAAGACGAATCGTACATTATCCTTTGTATAATCCGTATTTCATATTTACAAAAATATAAAAATTCCCGAACCGTGTTCTTCGTGTCCTCGAAAATCAAAATCAATTTTGAAGGTGTTATTGAAATCCAAATCACAAGTTCAAGTACTCAAATCAAAGATCTTGAGCTCTAGTTTCAGAATCTTCCAACCATATCATCATCTGGTAATTTTTTGATTTTATATGAAGTTTTCAATATTCGAATTAAAATTAGGGTTCTTGTTCGAATTGGGGATTTTCATTCTGTTGATTCTCCGTTCAATTGATTGTTTCTAACATGTTCCTAGGGTTCTAATTAGTAGGAATCCATGCTTTAATTTCATGTTTATGTTCGATTTTGAGAAATTCGATTTTTGGGTTTTTGCCCAATTTTTCTTTTGAATAGTCCGTTCATATGAATGATATGACATTGTTTTTGATAGAGGGCTTTTGTTGTATGTGTTCTTAGCTTCATTTTAACATAAAGAACGTAGAGTTTCATGTAGAAATAAGCTAGATCGGAAAATTGTTTAAGCTCGCCGGAATTTGGTCGGGTTTTGGATTCCGGTGATGTTTTTGATCGGAATCTATTGGTATGGTTATTAGGAGTGTTTTGGTATCAAAAGCCCCAATTTTTATTGTGTTTTTGGCTCGCCGGATTTTGGAAAACCCACCGGAATCTGGGAATTTTCCGGCAAGTTCTTCCCAACCCGTTTTTGTTCTTCCCGACCCGTTTACCCGAAATTTTGACCCGGTTTCAATCTTCGAAACCCTAATTTATTTTCAGAAAACTGTTTTTGAATTTTATTTTAAATTTAATTCGAAAATAGTTTAAAATTTTATAAAAATCATATTTTTATTTTAAAAATACATTTTTAAATTCAGAAAATTCTGAAAAATTATAATTATTTATTTAAATTCGAAAACTGATTAAATTTAATTATTTTAATTATTTTAAATTAGTAATTAATTTATTTAATTAATTGATTAATTCTTTTAATCAGTTAATTCTTAATAATTAATTATTAATTAGATTTAATTAATTTAAATTAAGTTTAATTATTTTATAGCTTGATTTAATTATTTAAAAATAGTTTGAGTGTTTGAAAAGTGTCAATTAATTTTTATTAATTGATTTAAATTAAATACTTATATTGGGATTAAAAATCCGATTTTTGATTTAAAAATTGTTTGTGACTTATTTAAATACAAATAAGCCTCGAATATTGTTCTAAAAATATTTATAAGTGCTATATGGTTTATATGAGTTGAATAATGTGTTTTATAGTCCGTAAATGCCCGTACGAGGGCTAATGCCTGAGTTTTTATTTCCGTAATTTAGATCGGGCATCCGATAGGAACCCGATTACTTGTTTAAATTTGAAAATGGTTATGAGTGTATATCGAGGATAGAACGGGGATAGTTAGACTTACTGTAATGAGTTGTTTATTATAGAATCGAGTTTCCGGACCAAGGGAAAGGAGAGGGTAGAGTGAGCTTGGTAGAATTCTGTCAGCTACGTAGACCAGGCAAGTATCTGTTCCTTTACTTGTTGATTCAATTGTTATTGTTCTTAATGATTACATCTATGTTACCATCGGAACGATTCAGATTATTCAATCTTCACCCGTATTGAGCAACTGATGCTATTTCCTTGAATATTCTTCAATTCTTGATTAAATCCACAATCGTGTTGAATATCAGAAATCTTCATTTCAATTCACTTGTATTGACAATAATCATTATTGACCTTCTTAAATGTGTACTTCTGTACCGTTGAAACCATTTCGAATCTATTTCTCGAACTTCATTTGATATTGAGCAGTTGAAGCTCTTTTGCAACTATTGCACCTTATCATTGTGTACTTATCTTGTTATGCATGTTATTGCTTATACTATGTGATAGAATTGGCATGTTTTAAAAATGAGACCAGAAATGGTCGGGCCATATTTATGGTCGTAATAACTTAAGGCCCAGATGGCCATGGATCCTAGTGGAGGACTTTGCTATAAGCTAGTCTGGGGTTGATGCGTGACTGATCAGCAGCTCAACCTTTGTATTTCAAAAATGTAGAAGTCCAATTCTAATCCCTCTTTCTTCAATAAAGATTGTTAAAAGCATATGTTTGACTTGTATATTGTTGATTCAGATAACTGTGATCCTTCCTTTCATTATGGAACTGTGATTGATATATATATCATGCTTGCTGAGCACTTGTGGCTCATACTTGTTTTGTTTCTAATCATATTCCAGTTAAGCGAGAGTATGAGCAGACACAGCGCGAGCGATAGTTCTCCAGCAGCTAGGAGATCACCAAGAGTGGTTGTTATTGGCAGAGTAGTTGTTTATTTTGATAGTTAGACTAGATGTCAAGCTTTGACTTTAAGTTGTGTAATAACTCTGAAAACTGGTTTGTAATAATTATGACTTAGAAGCTTGTTCAATGCCATAATCTGGATGCGGTCTTGGTTAAGGGGTGTTTTATGTTATTATATTATTATGCATGTGTTATATTCAGGTTTATTGTGTTTCGTTGGTCGAGTGACTCCCCAAATCTGTACCCCGGGTTTGGAGGGGCGTCACTGTAAAGCATAATGTAACATAAGATGTAAAAGAGATAACTACAACTCAACAAAGGACAAGACAGACAAAAATATTAACAGAAGCACAGGAATCCAGAATCAAAGAAGAAAAGGTAAACTCAAAAAATCAAAATACGTTATGTATTCTTGAAGTCCGTAAACAGGTCACGGAAAGAAGTTCATGAAAATGTTCAAGCCTCAGTGACAGCAAAAGAAACAAGACTTTCAAGACGACAGAAGTATGTGAATGATTTAGGGTTAAGTACCACGGGATTCCAGTGATTTAAATGAAGCAACCAGAACGACAAAGGACTTATCAGCAGCATTGAATTGAAGACATAAAAGAAGAATTGATCAAGTGTTATTCATCCGTGAACCAGACCAATTGAACTAGGTGACGGCACTAAGAAGATCAAGTTGTTTTATCGTCTCAGAAGAAATTGATACAGTCTAAAACTAAAACACCCAGGAGTAATTACTAAAGGACAAAAGTAAAGAAAATGAATTCGATAGTTTTTCATTTGTGAAAACTATCGAATGAGTTTAAAAGTAATTATTTGAAAACCACTTTTACTTTATTTGGTATTCGATAGTTTTGTTTTAAAAACTATCGAATGGTAAATAAAGTAATTCCATTAGATGGTTTTCAAATTAGAGCAGGTGAAAAAGTTTGGTTTGTCTGACAGGTTGATGAAGATCCAACGGCCAAGATTGTTTGTTCAACTTTGGTTCGATGGTTTTTCAATTGAAGACTACAATTAATACAGAGAGAAGATAGTGTCTTCTTCAGTCGAAGTTATTTACAAAGAAGCAATAACTGAGAGAGAGCTTGAGCCAGAGAGAAAATACAGAGAAATTAATTCTGCTTGAAATCTATCAAAGTTTTGATTGTGTATAACTTAGAACTCATTGAAGCTAATCTACGGATTAGAAATTGTAGCACCCCTCGAGGTTTATATTTATAAACAGATATATTCCCCAAAACTTGATTTGGTTTGGTGTGTTTGATTTCGTTATAGAACTGAAAGATTAATCCGCGAACGAAATTGAATTATTTGTGAGTATCGTATTCAACCCCCCCTTCTACGATACTTTGGACCTAACAATTGGTATCAGAACTACTTGATTGATATACAAATCAGATCCGGTGAATGAGACCAAAATCAAACGTAGCGTGAAAATTCGAAGCAATTTTTTTAACTTTCAAAATTTTTCATTTAATTGGAATATCTTGAATTTTAAACAATTTGAAATTTTCAGAAACCATGAGTGCTCCAAAGACAACTGCTGGTATTAAAGTTCCCCCGTTTACTAGAGATGATTTCGGTTTGTGGAAGATGAAGATGCTGTTATTTATCAAGGCATCTAATCCGTTGTATATTGGCATATTAGAGAACAGACTGTTTGAACCAATGAAACCAGTTAGTCAATCTACAGCTCCTGATGGTAGCAGGATTCCTCAAGGCACCCAACCTAAGGATATTACTGAATATACAGATTCTGACAAAGAACTGATTCGATTGGACACCGGTTTAATGTTGATATTGGCGGACTCCGCAGACAAGGAAATGAGCTATCAGTTGATGAACTGTACAAGCGGGAAACATATGTGGGATACCATTAACATGATAATGGAAGGAACTGAAGACGTTCAGGAAAATAGATTGAACATCCTGACTTCTCAATATGAAGCGTTTAAATATGAAGTGGTGACCAAAGTGGAGATCCTCAACATACAGGATCCACTAGTCAGTCTACAGAATCAACCGATCAAACCGTCAACAACTCAGGGGGAGCAGGAGAAGGATCAACTAGTCACACTCCACAACATCTAGAACAAGGAGAATCATCAAGATCACATCTGCCAAGACAAAGGGTATGGAATAGAGATCATCCCTTTCACTTGATCATTGGTGATCCGGACACAGGAGTGAGAACTAGGAGAACATCACAAAATGAATGTCACTATTCTGGGTTTCTTTCAGAAACAGAACCTAAGAAAGTTGAAGATGCTCTAGATGATCCAGATTGGGTGATTGATATGCAAGAGGAACTCAATCAGTTTGAATGGCAGAAAGTTTGGAAGCTGGTACCCAGACCTAAGGGAAAATCTGTTATTGGAACACGATGGGTATTCAGAAATAAGTTAGACGAAGATGGCATTGTAACGAGAAACAAAGCCAGACTGGTTGCTAAAGGTTACTCTCAAGAAGAGGGTATAGATTATGATGAAACCTATGCACCAGTAGCAAGACTTGAGGCCATCAGAATGTTTCTGGCATTTGCTGCACATTCCAATTACAAGGTATATCAAATGGATGTGAAGAGTGCTTTTCTGAACGGGGAGTGAGAAGAAGAAGTGTATGTGGAACAACCTCCAGGTTTTGAGGATTCAAAACTGACAGACTTTGTGTACTTTCTATTCAAAGCTCTCTACGGACTCAAACAAGCTCCAAGGACATGGTATGACACTCTCTCTGAATTCTTACTTGAAAATGATTTTACAAGAGGTGTTGTAGACAAAACTCTCTTTGTCAAAAAGCATAAAAATGATTTGATATTGGTGCAAGTATATGTTGATAACATAATATTTGGTTCTACTAATGATGATCTATGCAAGAGATTTGCTAAGTTAATGCAGAGTCGTTATGAAATGAGCATGATGGGTGAATTGTCATTCTTTCTTGGACTACAAGTATACCAAAAACAAGATGGTATATTCATTTGTCAGTCCAAGTACATCAAAGATCTTCTGAAGAAGTATCAAATGGAAGACTCATATACAGCAAAGACTCCTATGCCAACTGCCACTAAGCTTGATAAGGATGAAACTGGTAAGAAGGTTGACATCACAGGCTACAGAGGTATGATAGGCTCATTACTTTATCTCACTGCAAGTAGACCAGATATAATGTTTGCAACATGCTTGTGTGCTAGATTTCAGTCTGATCCTAAAGAATCTCATCTAATAGCTGTTAAGCGAATATTTAGATATCTTAAGGGAACCCCAAATCTTGGAATTTGGTACCCTAAAGATACATGATTTGATCTGATTGGATACACAGAATCTGATTTTGCAGGTTGTAAGATTCATCGGAAGAGTACTTCAGGAAGCTGTCAGTTTCTTGGAAGAAGGTTAGTTTCCTGGTATAGCAAGAAGCAGCATTCAGTTTCCACATCAACAGCTGAGGCTGAATACATTGCTGCTGGTAGCTGTTGTGCTCAGATCTTGTGGATGAGAAACCAACTCCGTGACTATGGACTTTTGTTGACAAAGATTCCAATATTTTGCGACAACACAAGTGCCATAGCAATCTCAAACAACCCAGTGCAACACTCGAGGACGAAGCACATCGACATCAGGTATCATTTTATCCGAGAGCATGTCATGAATAGAACTGTGGAGTTACATTTTGTACCCACAGAGGATCAAATTGCAGACATCTTTACTAAACCGCTTGATGAATCCACTTTCAATAAGCTGGTTGGTGAACTTGGGATGTTAAATCTTTCTAATTGATTTTGATTAGAAGTCAGTAACTGCAGAGAGTCCTGGTGAATACATGAGTTTAAGAATTGCTATATCCTTAGGACTCGTGAATTTATTTTCTGGAGCAATTCTCGTAGTTAGGATTTTTGTACTAATTTTATGTCATAATTATGGATGATATATCTTCTGGCATTTAATTAGTTATTAATTCTAAAATTATTTAAGTGCTAATATTTGTTCTAAATATTCAAGCATTTATTTAATTTGAATTAATTTACTTTGTTTTTAACATTGTAGATTAATGCAGCATAATTTATTGGATTTTAATTGATTAATATCATTTGATGATATTTAGTTGATTTTATTCTAAGAAAATTGTGAATTTTCTGTTAAGAATTGATTTTGGTAAATTTGAAAAGATTTATTAGAATTAAAACTAGGCAGGAAATAAAAATTCTGATTTTTAAAACATGAACAGGTTTTAAAATGAAGACAGAAGCAAAAAATATCGAATTTAGGAAATTCGATAGTTTTTCAAGTACATAGATAAAACTATCGAATTTAATATTCGATAGTTTTTGAAAAGGAAAAGAAAATCTATCGAAAACATATCTCGATAGTTTTTTAGAATAAAATGAAATCTATCGAAAGACTTAAATTCTTTAATATTTTATATTCTCGATAGTTTTTCAGAAAGACAGCAGTTCGATAGTTTTTATTTTTAAAAGAAAAGAAAACTCTCGATGGTTTTTCAAAAGGTCCGTTTGCATTCTTATTTTAAATACTTCGATGGTTTTTCAAAAAACTATCGAAGAAAAATTGACCTTTTTACCCATTAAATAAAACCATCGACAGTACATTTTAAATCTATCGAACAAGAAAGGACGAAAATACCCCTGACAGATCAGTAAGTATTTAAGTGGCCCTTAGAATTTTTTCTTTTGTCATTTTTACAGATCTAAGAGTGATACATATATACTTACATATATTCTCGATTAAGAACATCAAAAACTCGATAGTTTTTCAGTTTTAATCAAGAATTACATACAGTAACTTCAGTTTTTACAGTGATCTCGTTTTTAAACAGTGAAATCTCTGTACTTTGTGAATTCTGTGGACTTAATTCGTGGTTGTGGTTAAAGAATACTATCGAAAGCCTTTTCTCGAACTTTAACTGTTAGAATTGTTATTGAATAGTACTTTTTGATTGATCTTTTTCAATTAAAATTGTTATCCTTGATTTAGAAAGTTAGGGTTTTTGATTTGGGAGTTTTTTAAATTGTTCAAAATTGTTAACTGATAAAAAGGGTGTTTTTGTCAAGAGTTTAATTAATTACTAATAATTAATTAAATTTAAAAGGAAAATAGTTTTGGTTTATTTAAATTTTCTGGAAATTTTAAAATGGCTGGAGAATTTATTGTTACCAAAACTAATCATGTCTCGTTTCAAAACTTGCAATCCATAACGAACCTTCAGTTTCGTGCATGGGCAGAGTTTTTGAACACACGTTCATTAGTGGCATATGCTGTGAGTACTCCCGTGGTCCTTTGCATCGATCAATTGACTGCGTTGTACACAACCGCCACGGATACAAGTGAGAATAACGTAAGGTCCTTCAGTTTTGTTGTGCCAAGGGGCAGAACAATAAGGGTGACGGAACATGATTTTAATCGAATCTTACATTTTCCTACAGAAAACCTTGTTCCGGATCCCATAACTGAGGAGATACATGCTTTCTTCACTCTCATTAGAAGTCAACAACCTAACTTCTTTGTGGGAGAGTTTCTGAAGCATTACTTGCCAAAGGCATGGAACTTTTTCTTTCATACCCTAATCCATGTTTTTACTGCCAAGCTAACAAATCTGCATGGTATTCCCTTATTCCTTCAAAAGATAGGGTTTGCCATTGCCAACAATAGGCATATTAACATTAAACGGTTACTGATTGATCAAGTAATCATATGCATGGGACCACTGGATGAAAGAACGGGCATAGATGAAGATGTGCTTTGTTTCTATCCTAGGTTCCTACAGCTAATTCTCAATGATATCTTAACAGATGATGAGCGCGAGACATTCGCCGAAGAGGAGACCATGGAGTGTATGAAGATGAAGAGCAATGCCATAACCGCTCTGATAAGGAAGAACAACTATCTTCCAGGGGTACCCACTGTTCTCACAGACTATCTAAGAACGGTGCCCCTACCACTTCTACCCCCAGGGGAACAGGTAAATGAAGGTAACATTCCTCGACCTGAACCTGAAATTGGTCCTGAACCTATGGATGTTGATCCAGAGCCCTCAGTGGCCATTCAAGACCAGGAGGTTGCAAACCCACAACCTCTAACCACGGTCGAAGAGCCTTTGGAAGAGCCAAATGAAACAATAAACGAACCTCCTTCCCCTCCTATACCCAATATTCAGACATCCGTGAGTGTAGAGGGAGATAGTGCCTTAGCAGCACCACATAAGGAGATACACCCTTCAACAGCAGCTCTGCCTACATCTAAAAGGAGACGAACAGAAACCGAGGCAACTGTTGATACTTTATTTCAAACTTCCAAAGCGCCCTTTATTGATTTTTCTGATGCTGATTGGGCTACGCTAACAAAAGCTATATCTGAACCAATAGCTCAATCAAGTAAGGAAGAATTGACGGAAGCAACTGGTGTTCCGACCATATTACGGTCAGGTTCACTGGTTGAAGGTTCTAAGAACCAAGGGTCTTCACAGACGTCGAGAGAAGGCTTTGACCTAAATGCACAATCTAAAGGGTCATTGTCTACCTCCCCAGATGGAACATATCTGGATCCTGCGGGTAAAGGGTCTGACGTAGGTGCAGATCGGCAACTCGTTGACGATGAATCAATTACTATTGAGAAGTCAACTGAGGTAAAGTCTTCACAGACTATCGGGGAAGATTCGGGATCTCTGCTGTTAAAAGAGCCTGTTTCTAACCCCTAGAGATTCAAACTCTAGATCCTACAAAGGATATATCATCTAAGGATGATCAGCAACTTGGTTTAACCAAGGACGGGGACTTGCGAAGCCCCATTGCACCACCGGTGACCTCCTTAAGGACGGGCTACGGTGTTTTCTTCTATAGGTACAATCAGCACAAAGGATTTGAGTGAAACAAAAACACTTACACCTGGCCTGAGTGGGAAAGGAAAAATGATTCAAACACCGACAGAAACGTTGAGTGTAAACCCAGAGCCAAATGTGAGGAGTGACACCCTAACCCTACCTAATATTGATGATTTGCTGTTACCAACAGAAAGAGAGCTACAAGTTCAATCTACCCTCAAGGAGATGACAGTTCGTGACAAAGAAGGTAATCCATTATTCAAGGTTCCACTGCGACCTTCCTTTGACCAAGGGATCTCCTCTAGTCAAGCCAATGCTTCTTTAAAGACTATTCAAGAGAAGGTTGACTTGGCTGCAGCTGATTCAAGAAGAACATTCAGGGTCATTGGAAGTGCATTTGGCACTATAACAGGTACGAAGCAGGCAGTGGACTCCTTAAAGAAGGAAGCTATGGACCAACTGATCGAGTTGAGGACGGACGTAAGGGAACTTAAAGATGGTTTCATGAATGAAGTGGATGCTTTGCAACAAGGACAAGAAGCTTTGAAAGAAGACGTTCTGGTTATCCGGGATGGTCAAGCTAGGGTAAAAGATGCAATGAACACCCTTTCTAGAGTGGAGTCTAAGCTGAACCAGAGATTTGACAAGATTGAGAAGACTACCAACTCCATATTGGATGACATTGACTGAAGCTGGCTTCTATGCAAGAGATGAATAAGGATCTGCTAGATTTCATGGAAAATCAAAGTGATGGAGTACAGTCGATATGGACTATGCTGAAGAACCAACAAACTGCCCAACCCGGTCCTTCAAATCAGCAACCTGATCCTTCTACTACCTTTTATGCTGAGGATGCTTTTATCGAGGATTCCTCAACTAAGGGGGAGAAAGTTGGAGAAGGGGAGAAAGAGAAGCCTAAGGATGGATGGGAGTTTGGGAGACATTTGAAGCTATTCCTATCAGACAGTACTGGATAGAGGAACTTGTAGAAGAAGAGAAGGAGAGTGAAGAGGAATTTGAGGTCATGCATGAGCAACCTAATCAAGAGGAGCATGAGCCATATTATCCAGAGCCCGTTGAACATCCAATCTGGGAGGATATTATGGAAGAAGAAGCAAATTCTCTATCACCTGAAGAAGAAGCTGCCTTGGAAGCAATAAGAGCTCAGAGAGCTGCAATAGATGCCAGGCAAGCTGAGAAAGAGAAACAGCAAGCAATTCTGAGGAGTGAAAAACTGAAGAGATTCAAAGTGTATAATGAAGTGAGGAAGAAGAAGATGATAGATCTGGCAAAGAAAGATGGTACTGAATGGGAAATGGCTTACAAAACCTTTTGCGGAGTTGAAGATGGATTAGAAGTCAACGATAATGCTGAGGTGGAAGTTATTATTCAGGACATCAGAAGTGCTAATCTTGAAGATCAGACTTACTTTAAAGCACTGAGAAGCTCTATAATCTGTCTGAATTCTGGGGTTAAAGCAAATGGCGCCTGGAGCTTATTAATCAGTTTTCTGGAGAAAGGTACATTTGTGATTTCCACTAAGTTTTTGGAACAGAGGACATATACCGAATTGCAGGCTATACTCATCAAGATCCAAAGAACTACAAGGCTAAATGAACTGCTCCGTGAGCATGTTAAGGAGATCGTGATGAAAGTCGGTCCAGAGATTACTGAAGATCCCCCAATGGTTAGATTCATGACGAATGACTTGTTCAGAATCTGCTATTTGGCTGAGGACAAACTGAGAGACTATCCAAGCAACTATCTAATATCAGTTGAGAAGTATCTTAGATCCACTGGATTCTCATCAACGGAGAAGGACAAAGAAGCAGACACTCTTAGAAGATTTCTAATGGAGAATGTTCCTTACTATAGGAAAAGAGTGGAAAGAGGATTGGAAGTGCATACCAGACTGCCAAACATGCCAAAGCTAAACAAGAAAGATGTTAACATTGCATGGTTATGGGCTGGAGTGGGTCAAGAGGTTGAATATATTAGAAGACACATCCAAGGAGCAATCCTTAAACCTGGAGAACCACTGCACTATCTATCAGTGATTGATTATCAAGCTGCTAACTCCGATCCAATGATTGAAGAAGGTGAGATTGGAATGGACTGAAGATTGAAGCAAAGAACAAAAGAACTATTAGCTCAGACTAGAGGAGCAACTTCATTGTATAAAGTTTTATTGTTTTTTGATTTATGAAATCTGGAATGTATATATATCTGATCCAGAATGCATTTAATATTATTACGCTGTATTACTTTAATTAGTTTAATGTGTCCTTAGTTAGTTGAGTTATCCTCGAAGTATTTGCTTGTCGAACTCTATCCAATCAAATAGGGGGAGATTGTAAAGCATAATGTAACATAAGATGTAAAAGAGATAACTACAACTCAACAAAGGACAAGACAGACAATAATATTAGCAGAAGCACAGGAATCCAGAATCAAAGAAGAAAAGGTAAACTCAAAAAATCAAAATACGTTATGTATTCTTGAAGTCCGTAAACAGGTCACGGAAAGAAGTTCATGAAAATGTTCAAGCCTCAGTGACAAAAAAAGAAACAAGACTTTCAAGACGACAGAAGTATGTGAATCATTTAGGGTTAAGTACCACGGGATTCCAGTGATTTAAATGAAGCAACCAGAACGACAAAGGACTTATCAGCATCATTGAATTGAAGACATAAAAGAAGAATTGATCAAGTGTTATTCATCCGTGAACCAGACCAGTTGCACTAGGTGACGGCACTAAGAAGATCAAGTTGTTTTATCGTCTCAGAAGAAATTGATACAGTCTAAAACTAAAACACCCAGGAGTAATTACTAAAGGACAAAAGTAAAGAAAATGAATTTGATAGTTTTTCATTTGTGAAAACTATCGAATGAGTTTAAAAGTAATTATTTGAAAACCACTTTTACTTTATTTGGTATTCGATAGTTTTGTTTTAAAAACTATCGAATGGTAAATAAAGTAATTCCATTAGATGGTTTTCAAATTGGAGCAGGTGAAAAAGTTTGGTTTGTCTGACAGGTTGATGAAGATCCAACGGCCAAGATTGTTTGTTCAACTTTGGTTCGATGGTTTTTCAATTGAAGACTACAATTAATACAGAGAGAAGATAGTGTCTTCTTCAGTCGAAGTTATTTACACAGAAGCAATAACTGAGAGAGAGCTTGAGCCAGAGAGAAAATACAGAGAAATTAATTCTGCTTGAAATCTATCAAAGTTTTGATTGTGTATAACTTAGAACTCATTGAAGCTAATCTACGTATTAGAAATTGTAGCACCCCTCGAGGTTTATATTTATAAAAAGATATATTCCCCGAAACTTGATTTGGTTTGGTGTGTTTGATTTCGTTATAGAACTGAAAGATTAATCCACGAACGAAATTGAATTATTTGTGAGTATCGTATTCAACCCCCCCCTTCTACGATACTTTGGACCTAACAGTCACAGATAAGGCATCTGCAACTTGATTTTCTGAGCCCTGTTTGTACTCAATTACATAATCATACCCCAAGGATTTTAGGAAGCCATCAAATTTGGGTCGGTGTAGTAATTCATTGCTCAAGTAAGTACTTTAAACTACTATGATCAGTGCGAACTATAAATGGTTTACCCAACAGGTAAGGACGCCATTTGCGAATTGACTTGACAATTGCTAGTATCTCCTTATCACAAGTGGATAGTAATAAAGCCTAACCTTTCAAGGCATCGCTGAAGTAAGCTATCGGCTGATTATTTTGGCAGAGAACTGCTCTAATGCCCACACCGCTTGCATCACATTCCAATACAAAGCGTTGACTGAAGTCTCGAAGACAAAGGACAGGAGGTGATATCAGTGCTTCTTATAATTGTCGAAAGGCTAGATCGACAGTATGATTCCACTTAAACCCGTCTTGCGATAAAAGTTGATTCAGTGGTGTTGCAATTGAACCAAAATAACGAATGAATTTGCGATAATAACCGGCTAGACCAAAAAACCCACGCACGCCTCTAGGCGATGTTGGAGTTGGCCATTCCAAGATGGTCTGTATTTTTGTTGGATCAACGGACACCCCACGATTATAAATAATATGTCCCAAATAATCAACTTGTGAAACTCCAAACCTGCATTTTGATTCTTTCACACATAAATTGTTAGTTTCTAAGATGCCAAGAAAAATTTGAAGATGTGCAAAATGATCATGCCAGGTCTTTCAGTAGACCAATATATCATCAAAGAAGACCAAAATGAATTTTCGTAAACAGGGATGAAACAAATCATTCATTAAATTCTGAAAGGTGGATGGCGCATTGGTGAGACCGAATGGAATGACAAGAAATTCATAGCCTGAACGCAAATCGAGTTTAGAAAAATATTTAGCGCCATAAAGCTCATCCAGAAGTTCATCAATTACATGAATAAGATACTTGTCCTTGAATTTAATTTTGTTTAAGGCACGATAGTCCACGCAAAACCGCCAGCTGCCATCTGATTTTTTGACCAACAAGACAGGTGATGAAAATGGGCTACGACTAGGCATGATCAGTCCAGATTGAAGCATCTCTTTCACCATGTTTTCTATTACATGTTTTTGATAGTATGGATATCGATATTGTGACGGCCCCAAATCCGGGGTCAAGGAATTTGGTCGTCACTCTAAAATCTCAATTAAAAACAACCTGCTAAATATTACATCAATTGAAATATAACATCTACGACCCCAACTCTACCAAGATCTTTAAAGCTATAGTGCTAGAAACAAGAATCCAAAATTTACTAAACTTTAACTTCCTTTTACAACAATACTCTTTGCACAAATTCTATAACACTAGTATAACTTCGATAAGAAGTATACTAGGCCAACTAAACTTATACAATATAGTATTTACTAGAAATCAACTTTATACAATAACCTTACACTAGATCCAAATGCTCTGCATTAACTCATCTTCCCAACTTCATCTTGACTCTTCTCGTCCCACAGTTATACAATTAAATACTGTCAATCTACCTTACACTGGGAGGTTTAAAAGGTGAAACAAGCACATATGAGCGGAGACATCCTCTCGTTTTACTGAAATATCAAGGTTGTTAGGTCCAAAGTATCGTAACAGGGGGGTTGAATACGATACTCACAAATAATTCAATTTCGTTCGCGGATTAATCTTTCAGTTCTATAACGAAATCAAACACACCAAACCAAATCAAGTTTCGGGGAATATATCTTTTTATAAATATAAACCTCGAGGGGTGCTACAATTTCTAATCCGTAAATTAGCTTCAATGAGTTCTAAGTTATACACAATCAAAACTTTGATAGATTTCAAGCAGAATTAATTTCTCTGTATTTTCTCTCTGGCTCAAGCTCTCTCTCAGTTATTGCTTCTGTGTAAATAACTTCGACTAAAGAAGACACTATCTTCTCTCTGTATTAATTGTAGTCTTCAAATTGAAAACTATCGAACTAGGAATGTAGAAACAATCTTGGCCGTCCATCTTCAACTTCAACCTGTAAAACAAGAATACTTTTCACCTGCTCCTTCAAATAGAAAACTATCGAATGAGAGAATTAATATTCCATTCGATGGTTTTTTAAATAAAACTATCGAATGAAAGATTAACTAACTTTAGTTTTCTAATGATTTCTTTTTATCTCATTCGATGGTTTTTCTTAATCAAAAACCATTGAACCCTTTTCTTTTGACTTTGATTTATTTAAGAAATCCTTTCTGAGCTCCTTGGTGTTTAAGTAACAGACTGTATCACTTTCTTCTGAGACGATAAAACAACTTGATCTTTTCAGTGTCATCACCTAGTGCAATTGGTCTGGTTCACAGATGAATAACACTTGATCAATTCTTCTTTTATGTCTTCAATTCAATGCTACTGATACGTCCCTTGTCGTTCTGGTTGCTTCATTTAAATCACTGGAATCCTGTGGTACTTAACCCTAAATGATTCACATACTTCTGTCGTCTTGAAAGTCTTGTTTCTTTTTTTGTCACTGAGGCTTGAACATTTTCATGAACTTCTTTCCGTGACCTGTTTACGGACTTCAAGAATACATAACGTATTTTGATTTTTTGAGTTTACCTTTTCTTCTTTGATTCTGGATTCCTGTGCTTCTGCTAATATTATTGTCTGTCTTGTCCTTTGTTGAGTTGTAGTTATCTCTTTTACATCTTATGTTACATTATGCTTTACAATCTCCCCCTATTTGATTGGATAGAGTTCGACAAGCAAATACTTCGAGGATAACTCAACTAACTAAGGAAACATTAAAATAATTAAAGTAAGAAATCGTAATAATATTAAATGCATTCTGGATCAGATATATATACATTTCCAGATTTCATAAATCAAAAAACAATAAAACTTTATACAATGAAGTTGCTCTTCTAGTCTGAGCTAATAGTTCTTTTGTTCTTTGCTTCAATCTTCAGTCCATTCCAATCTCACCTTCTTCAATCATTGGATCGGAGTTAGCAGCTTGATAATCAATCACTGATAGATAGTGCAGTGGTTCTCCAGGTTTAAGGATTGCTCCTTGGATGTGTCTTCCAATATATTCAACCTCTTGACCCACTCCAGCCCATAACCATGCAATGTTAACATCTTTCTTGTTTAGCTTTGGCATGTTTGGCAGTCTGGTATGCACTTCCAATCCTCTTTCCACTCTTTTCCTATAGTAAGGAACATTCTCCATTAGAAATCTTCTAAGAGTGTCTGCTTCTTTGTCCTTCTCCGTTGATGAGAATCCAGTGGATCTAAGATACTTCTCAACTGATATTAGATAGTTTCTTGGATAGTCTCTCAGTTTGTCCTCGGCCAAATAGCAGATTCTGAACAAGTCATTCGTCATGAATCTAACCATTGGGGGATCTTCAGTAATCTCTGGACCGACTTTCATCACGATCTCCTTATCATGCTCACGAAGCAGTTCATTTAGCCTTGTAGTTCTTTGGATCTTGATGAGTATAGCCTGCAATTCGGTATATGTCCTCTGTTCCAAAAACTTAGTGGAAATCACAAATGTACCTTTCTCCATAAAACTGATTAATAAGCTCCAGGCACCATTTGCTTTAACCCCAACACTCGGACAGATTATAGAGCTTCTCAGTGCTTTAAAGTAAGTCTGATCTTCAAGATTAGCACTTCTGATGTCCTGAATAATAACTTCCACCTCAGCATTGTCGTTGACTTCTAATCCATCTTCAACTCCGCAAAAGGTTTTGTAAGCCATTTCCCATTCAGTACCATCTTTCTTTGCCAGATCTATCATCTTCTTCTTCCTCACTTCATTATACACTTTGAATCTCTTCAGTTTTTCACTCCTCAGAATTGCTTGCTGTTTCTCTTTCTCAGCTTGCCTGGCATCTATTGCAGCTCTCTGAGCTCTTATTGCTTCCAAGGCAGCTTCTTCTTCAGGTGATAGAGAATTTGCTTCTTCTTCCATAATATCCTCCCAGATTGGATGTTCAACGGGCTCTGGATAATATGGCTCATGCTCCTCTTGATTAGGTTGCTCATGCATGACCTCAAATTCCTCTTCACTCTCCTTCTCTTCTTCTACAAGTTCCTCTATCCAGTACTGTCTGATAGGAATAGCTTCAACTGTCTCCCAAACTCCCCATCCATCCTTAGGCTTCTCTTTCTCCCCTTCTCCAACTTTCTCCCCCTTAGTTGAGGAATCCTCGATAAAAGCATCCTCAGCATAAAACGTAGTAGAAGGATCAGGTTGCTGATTTGAAGGACCGGGTTGGGCAGTTTGTTGGTTCTTCAGCATAGTCCATATCGACTGTACTCCATCACTTTGATTTTCCATGAAATCTAGCAGATCCTTATTCATCTCTTGCATAGAAGCCAGCTTCAGGTCAATGTCATCCAATCTGGAGTTGGTAGTCTTCTCAATCTTGTCAAATCTCTGGTTCAGCTTAGACTCCACTCTAGAAAGGGTGTTCATTGCATCTTTTACCCTAGCTTGACCATCCCGGATAACCAGAACGTCTTCTTTCAAAGCTTCTTGTCCTTGTTGCAAAGCATCCACTTCATTCATGAAACCATCTTTAAGTTCCCTTACGTCCATCCTCAACTCGATCAGTTCGTCCATAGCTTCCTTCTTTAAGGAGTCCACTGCCTGCTTCGTACTTGTTATAGTGCCAGATGCACTGCCAATGACCCTGAATGTTCTTCTTGAATCAGCTGCAGCCAAGTCAACCTTCTCTTGAATAGTCTTTAAAGAAGCATTGGCTTGACTAGAGGAGATCCCTTGGTCAAAGGAAGGTCGCAGTGGAACCTTGAATAATGGATTACCTTCTTTGTCACGAACTGTCATCTCCTTGAGGGTAGATTGAACTTGTAGCTCTCTTTCAGTCGGTAACAGCAAATCATCAATATTAGGTAGGGTTAGGGTGTCACTCCTCAAATTTGGCTCTGGGTGTACACTCAACGTTTCTGTCGGTGTTTGAATCATTTTTCCTTTCCCACTCAGGCCAGGTGTAAGTGTTTTTGTTTCACTCAAATCCTTTGTGCTGATTGTACCTGCAGAAGAAAACACCGTAGCCATCCTTAAGGAGGTCACCGGTGGTGCAATGGGGCTTCGCAAGTCCCCGTCCTTGGTTAAACCAAGTTGCTGATCATCCTTAGATGATATATCCTTTGTAGGATCTAGAGTTTGAATCTCTAGGGGGTTAGAAACAGGCTCTTTTAACAGTAGAGATCCCGAATCTTCCCCGATAGTCTGTGAAGACTTTACCTCAGTTGACTTCTCATTAGTAATTGATTCATCGTCAACGAGTTGCCGATCTTCACCTACGTCAGACCCTTTACCCGCAGGATCCAGATATGTTCCATCTAGGGATGTAGACAATGACCCTTTAGATTGTGCATTTAGGTCAAAGCCTTCTCTCGACGTCTGTGAAGACCCTTGGTTCTTAGAACCTTCAACCAGTGAACCTGACCGTAATATGGTTGGAACACCAGTTGCTTCCGTCAATTCTTCCGTACTTGATTGAGCTATTGGTTCAGATATAGCTTTTGTTAGCGTAGCCCAATCAGCATCAGAAAAATAAATAAAGGGCGCTTTGGAAGTTTGAAATAAAGTATCAACAGTTGCCTCGGTTTCTGTTCGTCTCCTTTTAGATGTAGGTAGAGCTGCTGTTGAAGGGTGTATCTCCTTATGTGGTGCTGCTAAGGCACTATCTCCCTCTACACTCACGGATGTCTGAATATTGGGTATAGGAGGGGAAGGAGGTTCGTTTATTGTTTCATTTGGCTCTTCCAAAGGCTCTTCGACCGTGGTTAGAGGTTGTGGGTTTGCAACCTCCTGGTCTTCAATGGCCACTGAGGGCTCTGGATCAACATCCACAGGTTCAGGACCAATTTCAGGTTCAGGTCGAGGAATGTTACCTTCATTTACCTGTTCCCCTGGGGGTAGAAGTGGTAGGGGCGCCGTTCTTAGATAGTCTGTGAGAACAGTGGGTACCCCTGGAAGATAGTTGTTCTTCCTTATCAGAGCGGTTATGGCATTGCTCTTCATCTTCATACACTCCATGGTCTCCTCTTCAGCGAATGTCTCGCGCTCATCATCTGTTAAGATATCATTGAGAATTAGCTGTAGGAACCTAGGATAGAAACAAAGCACATCTTCATCTATGCCCGTTCTTTCATCCAGTGGTCCCATGCATATGATTATTTGATCAATCAGTAACCGTCCAATGTTAATATGCCTATTGTTGGCAATGGCAAACCCTATCTTTTGAAGGAATAAGGGAATACCATGCAGATTTGTTAGCTTGGCAGTAAAAACATGGATTAGGGTATGAAAGAAAAAGTTCCATGCCTTTGGCAAGTAATGCTTCAGAAACTCTCCCACAAAGAAGTTAGGTTGTTGACTTCTAATGAGAGTGAAGAAATCATGTATCTCCTCAGTTGTGGGATCCGGAACAAGGTTTTCTGTAGGAAAATGTAAGATTCGATTAAAATCATGTTCTGTCACCCTTAATGTTCTGCCCCCTGGCACAACAAAACTGAAGGACCTTACGTAATTCTCACTTATATCCGTGGCGGTTGTGTACAACGCAGTCAATTGATCGATGCAAAGGACCACGGGAGTACTCACAGCATATGCCACTAATGAACGTGTGTTCAAAAACTCTGCCCATGCACGAAACTGAAGGTTCGTTATGGATTGCAAGTTTTGAAACGAGACATGATTAGTTTTGGTAACAATAAATTCTCCAGCCATTTTAAAATTTCCAGAAAATTTAAATAAACCAAAACTATTTTCCTTTTAAATTTAATTAATTATTAGTAATTAATTAAACTCTTGACAAAAACACCCTTTTTATCAGTTAACAATTTTGAACAATTTAAAAACTCCCAAATCAAAAACCCTAACTTTCTAAATCAAGGATAGCAATTTTAATTGAAAAAGATCAATCAAAAAGTACTATTCAAGAACAATTCTAACAGTTAAAGTTCGAGAAAAGGCGTTCGATAGTATTCTTTAACCACAACCACGAATTAAGTCCACAGAATTCACAAAGTACAGAGATTTCACTGTTTAAAAATGAGATCACTGTAAAAACTGAAGTTACTGTGTGTAATTCTTGATTAAAACTGAAAAACTATCGAGTTTTTGATGTTCTTAATCGAGAATATATGTAAGTATATATGTATCACTCTTAGATCTGTAAAAATGACAAAAGAAAAACTTCTAAGGGCCACTTAAATACTTACTGATCTGTCAGGGGTAGTTTCGTCCTTTCTTGTTCGATAGATTTAAAATGTACTGTCGATGGTTTTATTTAAGGGGTAAAAAGGTCAATTTTTCTTCGATAGTTTTTTGAAAAACTATCGAAGTATTTAAAATAAGAATGCAAATGGACCTTTTTAAAAACCATCGAGAGTTTTCTTTTCTTTTAAAAATAAAAACTATCGAACTGCTGTCTTTCTGAAAAACTATCGAGAATATAAAATATTAAATTCGATAGATTTATCTATGTACTTGAAAAACTATCGAATTTCCTAAAATCGATATTTTTTGCTTCTGTCTTCATTTTAAAACCTGTTCATGTTTTAAAAATCAGAATTTTTATTTCCTGCCTAGTTTTAATTCTAATAAATCTTTTCAAATTTACCAAAATCAATTCTTAACAGAAAATTCACAATTTTCTTAGAATAAAATCAACTAAATATCATCAAATGATATTAATCAATTAAAATCCAATAAATTATGCTGCATTAATCTACAATGTTAAAAACAAAGTAAATTAATTCAAATTAAATAAATGCTTGAATATTTAGAACAAATATTAGAACTTAAATAATTTTAGAATTAATAACTAATTAAATGCCAGAAGATATATCATCCATAATTATGACATAAAATTAGTACAAAAATCCCAACTACGAGAATTGCTCCAGAAAATAAATTCACGAGTCCTAAGGATATAGCAATTCTTAAACTCATGTATTCACCAGGACTCTCTGCAGTTACTGACTTCTAATCAAAATCAATTAGAAAGATTTAACATCCCAAGTTCACCAACCAGCTTATTGAAAGTGGATTCATCAAGCGGTTTAGTAAAGATGTCTGCAATTTGATCCTCTGTGGGTACAAAATGTAACTCCACAGTTCTATTCATGACATGCTCTCGGATAAAATGATACATGATGTCGATGTGCTTCGTCCTCGAGTGTTGCACTGGGTTGTTTGAGATTGCTATGGCACTTGTGTTGTCGCAAAATATTGGAATCTTTGTCAACAAAAGTCCATAGTCACGGAGTTGGTTTCTCATCCACAAGATCTGAGCACAACAGCTACCAGCAGCAATGTATTCAGCCTCAGCTGTTGATGTGGAAACTGAATGCTGCTTCTTGCTATACCAGGAAACTAACCTTCTTCCAAGAAACTGACAGCTTCCTGAAGTACTCTTCCGATGAATCTTACAACCTGCAAAATCAGATTCTGTGTATCCAATCAGATCAAATCATGTATCTTTAGGGTACCAAATTCCAAGATTTGGGGTTCCCTTAAGATATCTAAATATTCGCTTAACAGCTATTAGATGAGATTCTTTAGGATCAGACTGAAATCTAGCACACAAGCATGTTGCAAACATTATATCTGGTCTACTTGCAGTGAGATAAAGTAATGAGCCTATCATACCTCTGTAGCCTGTGATGTCAACCTTCTTACCAGTTTCATCCTTATCAAGCTTAGTGGCAGTTGGCATAGGAGTCTTTGTTGTAGATGAGTCTTCCATTTGATACTTCTTCAGAAGATCTTTGATGTACTTGGACTGACAAATGAATATACCATCTTGTTTTTGGTATACTTGCAATCCAAGAAAGAATGACAATTCACCCATCATGCTCATTTCATAACGACTCTGCATTAACTTAGCAAATCTCTTGCATAGATCATCATTAGTAGAACCAAATATTATGTCATCAACATATACTTGCACCAATATCAAATCATTTTTATGCTTTTTGACAAAGAGAGTTTTGTCTACAACACCTCTTGTAAAATCATTTTCAAGTAAGAATTCAGAGAGAGTGTCATACCATGTCCTTGGAGCTTGTTTGAGTCCGTAGAGAGCTTTGAATAGAAAGTACACAAAGTCTGCCAGTTTTGAATCCTCAAAACCTGGAGGTTGTTCCACATACACTTCTTCTTCTAACTCCCCGTTCAGAAAAGCACTCTTCACATCCATTTGATATACCTTGTAATTGGAATGTGCAGCAAATGCCAGAAACATTCTGATGGCCTCAAGTCTTGCTATTGGTGCATAGGTTTCATCATAATCTATACCCTCTTCTTGAGAGTAACCTTTAGCAACCAGTCTGGCTTTGTTTCTCGTTACAATGCCATCTTCGTCTAACTTATTTCTGAATACCCATCGTGTTCCAATAACAGATTTTCCCTTAGGTCTGGATACCAGCTTCCAAACTTTCTGCCTTTCAAACTGATTGAGTTCCTCTTGCATAGCAATCACCCAATCTGGATCATCTAGAGCATCTTCAACTTTCTTAGGTTCTGTTTCTGAAAGAAACCCAGAATAGTGACATTCATTTTGTGATGTTCTCCTAGTTCTCACTCCTGTGTCCGGATCACCAATGATCAAGTGAAAGGGATGATCTCTATTCCATACCCTTTGTCTTGGCAGATGCGATCTTGATTATTCTCCTTGTTCTAGATGTTGTGGAGTGTGACTAGTTGATCCTTCTCCTGCTCCCCCTGAGTTGTTGACGGTTTGATCTGTTGATTCTGTAGACTGACTAGTGGATCCTGTATGTTGAGGATCTCCACTTTGGTCACCACTTTGTCCAGAATCATTATCATTATGATTATTATTAATGACTGTAACAACTTCAGGTACTTCTTCATTGTCAGAGAGATCTCCTGATAGATTTTCAAATACCAAGGATTCAGAGTTCTCTCCAGTTTGCAGGCTTGGTCTTTTGGTGTCGTCAAATGTTACATTAAAGCTTTCCAACACCTTCTTATCTTCAATCACATATACCCTGAAAGCCTTAGATTCCAGAGAATAGCCCAGAAAAATGCCTTCATCTGCTTTGGCATCAAACTTGCCAAGATGTTCTCCATCTTTAAGTACAAAGCACTTTGCACCAAACACATGAAAGTACTTCAGTGTTGGTTTCTTGTTGTCCATTAACTCATACGGAGTCTTTTCATGATCTTTGTTGATCAGGGTTCGATTCTGAGTGTAGCAAGCTGTATTCACTGCTTCAGCCCAAAAGTAAGTGGGAAGTTTTGATTCACTCAACATGGTCCTTGCTGCTTCAACCAAGGTCATGTTCTTCCTTTCCACTACTCCATTCTGTTGAGGATTTCTTGGTGCTGAAAACTGTCTTGATATTCCTTTCTCTGAGCAGAAATCATTAAGAACTGCATTCTTGAATTCAGTTCCATTGTCTGATCTGATTGTCCGCACAGGTAGCTTAGCTTCCACTTCTATCTTCTTGATGTGATCAATGATTAGTTGTGTTGCTTCATCCTTTGATTGTATGAACAACACCCACGTGTACTTGGAGTAGTCATCCACCATCACCAATGCATATCTATTCCTTGAAAGTGACATAACATTAACTGGACCAAATAAATCCATATGAATCAGATGTAATGGTTCAGTAATGCTTGTCATTCCTTTGCTTCCATGTGATGCTTTCTTCGACTTCCCTTTTTCACATGCTTCACATAGTCCCTCCTGATTGAATTCCATCAGGGGCAACCCTCTCACTAACTCTCTCTTTACCAAAGAGTTCATAGTTTTGAAGTTCAGATGTGAGAGCTTCTTGTGCCATAGCCAACTTTGTTCTGAAGATGCCTTTGCATAAAAACATGTAACTTCTCCTTCACTGGTAGAACTTAAGTCAGCTATAAACAAATTTCCTTTTCTCACTCCCAGTAGAGTAAGTTTCTCATCCTTCCTGTTGGTGATCAAGCACTTGTCCTTTCTGAAATCTACATTGTAGCCTTTATCACAGAATTGACTGATACTTAGAAGATTGTGCTTTAATCCTTCAACAAGAGAGATGTTTTCAATGATGACATTTCCAGCTTTCAATTTACCATATCCTGTAGTGTATCCTTTGCTGTCATCTCCAAAGGTTACAATCGGGCCGGTCTTCTTAACCACCTCTGTAAGCAGGGACTCTTCACCTGTCATGTGTCTAGAACAGCCACTATCCAGAATCCACACAACCTTTGAGCTTTTAACCTTACCCTGCAATCACAGATTGATTAAGCGGACTTTGGTACCCAAAATTGTTTGGGTCCTGAAGGTTTAGATGATTTAACAGGAGTAACATTCAATTTAGTCTTACCCTGTTTGATATTCATAGTATCTGTGGATTTAACATTATCAGTGCTATTGCTACTATCAGACATCAACTTAAAATAAGCATGCATGATGTTGTACTTACATAGCAAACAATCTTTCTTTCCACAGGGTTCATGAAGATCAGGCATGTCAGACATGTTATGCATTTCAGAAGCATTAGCAGTTTCTACTTTAACCTTTTTATATGCATGTGTAAGGTGTCCAGCAGAATTACAAATAGTGCACAACTTCCTAGATGCAATGGGAGAAAATGGAACCATTTCCTGATTAACAATCTTCTTCTTCCCATTCTTGTTCTTTTTAACATTACTAACTACGTCACCTACTTCAGTTTTAGGTAAATCAGGTTTAGGTAATTCATTTTTTACTGATTTCCTAGGCAACTTAGTTTTTACCTCTTTTTCCTTCAACAAATCCTCCTCAAGCAATTCTTGTCTTATGAAAAGGTCATCCTCATGAAAGAGTGGTGGAAACGGCTTAACAAAAACTGGACAATCAACATTCTTAAGAACATGTGGAGTATTCCTTTTGACAACTGAAGATGTCACAGGGAATTCCACAATCTTCTTACCAGCTTTCTTGTTATAGTCAAATCCTATAGCAGTTTTATTCTCTATGGCCTGAGTATCAATGATTTCCTTAGCCACTAGAGCGGAATTCTTAAAAGCATTCAGCTTCAAATCTAGATCTGAAATCTGCTTCCTGAGGATAGTCTCTATCTCATCATTACACTTGACCTTGTTCTCTAAGTACGCATTCTTTTGCTTAAGATCTTCTAATGTTACAGCTACAAGCTCTAGTTCTTCATTTTTAGATTCTAATTTTTTAATCTTAAGAACTAGTTTAGCATTTTCCATTTCTGATGCTAGCATGCTTGTGTGTACATTAAACAATTCTACACTAAGATCTTGCACAGTTTTCTTGTACTCAGAATTAGACATATCAATTGTAGTTAAGATAGGTACCTGAGATGATTGTGGTGATTCCTCTGAAGAGTCAGCCATTAGAGCAACATTTACATATTCCTCCTCTTCATCCGAATCAGTATCATCCCAGTGCTTTCCTTATGCTATATAAGCTTTCCCTTTCTGCTTTCCAGAGAATGCCTCCAATTGCTGTTTAAGCTTGGCATTCTCTTTCTTCAACTCATCATAAGAATCCTTCTTTCCATATACATCTTTCATGTCTCTCGCTTGACGAGGCTTCCGGTATTCAGTGGCGAAATGCCCTAACTCATTGCAGTTGTAGCATCTTGATTTTCTTCTATCAATCATGCCAGTCTTGTAGCCTCCCTTAAAGCCTGTACTAGGTGTATAATTGCTCTTCTGGAATCTGTTGGTTGAACCCTTGAACTTGTACTTAGGGTTTCTCTTGAAACGAATGTGACTAAACTTTGCAGCTAAGTACGCCATGGTTTTGTCTTCCATTTGCTCAAGCTCTTCTAGGGTGTAGTAATCACTTTCATCAACACCCAGATTCACAGAATCCATTTCTGCTTCTATTATCACCTCCTTTCCAGCTCTAGGGGTTTGAACCTGAATCTCAGAAGTTATTGGTTCATCCACTACAAGTGCTGCTGATCTCACAAGTGCATTGTGCTTGTTCTCCACTGTCCTTGATCCGTAGATTATCACCCTTTGTTCCTGTTCCATCTCATAGGTCTTCAACTTGCCATAGATCATCTCTAATGACATCTTTGTGAAGTCAATTCTTTCCCTAATGGATGATGACTTGTGTTCTACATGATGGGGCAGCGTCATCATGAAGTTCCTGTTTGATTCTCTCAGTGGATAGGTCTTTCCTTTCATTGCCAATTCATTGAGAAGCTTAGTATATTTCTCAAAGACCTGAGTTATACTTTCTCCTGGCAGGGACCTAAACGCTTCATATTGAGAAGTCAGGATGTCCAATCTGTTTTCCTGAACTTCTTCAGTTCCTTCCATTATCAAGTTAATGGTATCCCACATATGTTTCCCGCTTGTACAGTTCATCAACTGATAGCTCATTTCCTTGTCTGCGGAGTCCGCCAATATCAACATTAAACCGGTGTCCAATCGAATCAGGAGCTGTAGATTCACTAACTGGTTTCATTGGTACAAACGGTCCGTTCTCTAATATGCCAATATACAACGGATTAGATGCCTTGATAAATAACAGCATCTTCATCTTCCACAAACCGAAATCATCTCTAGTAAACGGGGGAACTTTAATACCAGCAGTTGTCTTTGGAGCACTCATGGTTTCTGAAAATTTCAAATTGTTTAAAATTCAAGAAATTCCAATTAAATGAAAAATTTTGAAAGTTAAAAAATTTGCTTCGAATTTTCACGCTACGTTTGATTTTGGTCTCATTCACCGGATCTGATTTGTATATCAATCAAGTAGGTCTGATACCAATTGTTAGGTCCAAAGTATCGTAAAATGGGGGGTTCAATACGATACTCAAAAATAATTCAATTTCGTTCGCGGATTAATCTTTCAGTTCTATAACGAAATCAAACACACCAAACCAAATCAAGTTTCGGGGAATATATCTTTTTATAAATATAAACCTCGAGGGGTGCTACAATTTCTAATCCGTAGATTAGCTTCAATGAGTTCTAAGTTATACACAATCAAAACTTTGATAGATTTCAAGCAGAATTAATTTCTCTGTATTTTCTCTCTGGCTCAAGCTCTCTCTCAGTTATTGCTTCTGTGTAAATAACTTCGACTAAAGAAGACACTATCTTCTCTCTGTATTAATTGTAGTCTTCAAATTGAAAACTATCGAACTAGGAATGTAGAAACAATCCTGGTCGTCCATCTTCAACTTCAACCTGTAAAACAAGAATACTTTTCACCTGTTCCTTCAAATAGAAAACTATCGAATGAGAGAATTAATATTCCATTCGATGGTTTTTTAAATAAAACTATCGAATGAAAGATTAACTAACTTTAGTTTTCTAATGATTTCTTTTTATCTCATTCGATGGTTTTTCTTAATCAAAAACCATCGAACCCTTTTCTTTTGACTTTGATTTATTTAAGAAATCCTTTCTGAGCTCCTTGGTGTACTGTATCACTTTCTTCTGAGACGATAAAACAACTTGATCTTTTCAGTGCCGTCACCTAGTGCAACTGGTCTGGTTCACAGATGAATAACACTTGATCAATTCTTCTTTTATGTCTCCAATTCAATGTTGCTGATACGTCCCTTGTCGTTCTGGTTGCTTCATTTAAATCACTGGAATCCCGTGGTACTTAACCCTAAATGATTCACATACTTCTGTCGTCTTGAAAGTCTTGTTTCTTTTGCTGTCACTGAGGCTTGAACATTTTCATGAACTTCTTTCCGTGACCTGTTTACGGACTTCAAGAATACATAACGTATTTTGATTTTTTGAGTTTACCTTTTCTTCTTTGATTCTGGATTCCTGTGCTTCTGCTAATATTATTTTATGTCTTGTCCTTTGTTGAGTTGTAGTTATCTCTTTTACATCTTATGTTACATTATGCTTTACAAAGGTTAACAACCAAGAGTGAGCAAAAGAAGCTCAGCAAGTATATAATACTGCACAGGATAAATAATAATGTGACAATAGCAATGTATGAAAATGAATCAACTCAACTGGGGGTAAAATAATAATGCAATAAAAGCAAGGTATGGATATCAGCTCAACTGGAAAAATGAACAACAACAATTATATTAAACTTTAAATTAGAATTGGATTTTTACTGTGACGCAACGAATTAAAGTGGATGATCAGTCACACTAAAACTTCGGATCATACCCTACGATATGTCCAAATACTGAACCGGATCCAAGGCCACTTTGGACTACATAATACTGATACTCTGACTGGCATCGGCATTCCTTAAAAACATTTCATTTTTAATAAAAACTTCCAATTCCAATTTAGTACTCGGGTTAGGTGTCGGAACAATCGACTACCTGGTCAACTCAAATTAATACTTCAAATGTCTGACTCAGATTCTCAGACTAGATTAGGTAAAAACAATAACATATGAATCAGGTCTCAATAAATAAGAATCATGATGAAATCTGGCAGTCACAAGATGCTGCAAGGTATGAATTATAAACCAAAATAGAACTGTCAAGTTAGAAATAATAGGTTGTCTCAATCACAGGATAAGAATAGGAACTGGTTATGCAACAAGTAATTAAATGAAAATTGAAAACAGGAATCTTGCTACAATACTCCGAACAAAAGAGTACGAGTTAGTAAACTTGCCTTTGATCCTTAGCTATTACGTAAAGCCGAAGTAATATGATTCTCATCTTCTTCTATCTTATGTCATCACAATTTCTATTCTGATAACTCTTGGGCCCGGCGCATATGCGGTTTCTACGAGTCTGCACTACTGAGATCGTGCCCGCCCAACTATTCACTAGTTAAATATAAGATGTACTTTAGCCTTCGGAATTCAACGCTACTTAATATAAATGTTTATAAACTTAAGCGAATGTATTTTCTACAGAAAATTGGGCATGACCTATTCGTAAAGTGGACGTTGCCCTGTTTTAAAACACCAAAACTTTCTAACTCAATAACAATCCACAATTTATTCAATACCCAATTCATCTGCCTTGAATTGCAGTAAACATATAAGAAAATAAATCTGCCTTGACTTGCAGTAAACATATAAGAAAATAAATCTGCCTTGACTTGCAGTAAACATATAAGAAAATAATTCTGCATTGACTTGCAATAAAAATATAAGAAAATAAATCTGCCTTGACTTGCAGTAAACATATAAGAAAATAATTCTGCATTGACTTGCAGTAAACATATAAGAAAATAATTCTGCATTGACTTGCAGTTACTTTATTCAGAAATAAGCAATCACGTATAACCTTTATCACGTAGCAATTCAAATAACTAATTCACATAATTTCTTATACTTCACGTAACACATAGCACATGATTGGACCGATAACTCTTATAATTATACAAATTTAATAGCTACACATTTAACACATGACATATTTCATTCACGTATGCATTTAAACTAGCATATCATATCATATACAATTTCCAAATAATAATCATTTAATAATCCTGCCGAAAATCCGGCAGCACTTCCTCTATTTATATAATAATTCACCTGTTTTAAACTAATACCAACAATCAAGAATCAAATTACAAACTAACATATTCATATAACTTAACTTAATCAACTTGAACTCACAAGTATAAAATAACATAATCAACTCGATAAACCATTTAAACACATAGCAATTATCAGCTCATATGCCACTATACGATACCAAACTTATTATCATACTATCGGAATTAAAATCAGATTTAACTAGTTAAAAAGATGGACAGTTTATAGTATAAATATGAACTCAAATGAAAAAGTGTAAAACATAAAAATTGTAGAAAATTTCGAGACCTTTCCAGAATGGTAAGGCTCGTTAAAAATGAGCAAGTAACGAGTTCAGGAACTTTTAAAACAAGCCGCTGTAGAAGCAGACTCAGCACTGTTCACACAAGTAATACAACATTCGAGACTCCAAAATCAAATAATTTGTTGATGGAATGTAAATGATAATTGTAAAGCTTAAAAATATCTTTCCATATTGATATAACTCATCAACATATAACTGCACATAGCATTTAATCACACATTTATAGTTACGTATAAAATACAAGACTTAAACAATCATTCATACTTTAAATCCGATTACCACTAGATTAAATAAAATTAATCAAAACGAACAAATTCAATAAATCAAGCAATTAATCAAATCAGGTAAATAATAAAACAATTTTTGAAAATATTAATTAAATTTGATTTATAATTAATCGAGATTAAATAATAATTAATAAATAAAATTCACCAATTAATCACTCAATTAATTGATCAATTAAATCAATTACATTATTATCTAAAACCGATTAAAAATTATCAAATCTAATTACTCTCCGAGACACCAATAATAAAATACAAGTAATAAGTATATAGATTTTATAAAATTTCGGCATGACCCGTTCGTAAATAGGACTATCCACAAAATTTGCATGTACTATGTTGCGCCCCCAGTCACTGGACGAACAACAGTACAGCGCCAAAAAACATCTTGTATACTCAACAATAAATAAACTACATATACTCCATAAAATAATGGACTTCAACAAAATCCCTCAAATTGGGAATTAAACAAAATAAACTAAAATCACTATTACAATTGAACTTCACCACTTAAATCAACTCCACATACATCGAACTTTAACGAAATCCCCGAATTCGGAATTAAACGAAAATAAACTGAAATTATTAACAAAATCAACTTTTAGTACTAAAACAACTCCACATATTAACACGTATATAAACGAGACTAAAACCAACTTCCCCATTTCAAAATTAACTAACTAACTAAAATCATAATAATACTACAAAAATCAAATTATGCCCAAAAACAATTTAAACACAACAATATATTTATTTAATCAATTATAAACAATTTCCCTCAACTCGGGAATTACTAAACATAAATTAAAATCGCCACCAAAATCAAGCTCGGTACTTTAACAAATTAAACATCACATTTATATACATAAACATATTATAACAAATCGGAACAATTACCGAAACAACTAAAATTGCAAACTAAAATTTTGAATTTGCATAAATAATTAAGAACATCACAATATATATATGGGTTTTGGTCCACAGCCACGGGTGGCTGTGAATTGACCACCAGCCACCCACCGCACCGCAATGCATCATTGCGGGGGTTCTTAACTTCTTTTTGGACAAAACTGCCCCTTGACCCCGCAATGTTTCAATGCTCCCCCGCAATGATACATTGCGGGTGTATTTAACTTTCTTTTATTTCCAGGACTGCCCTTATTGGGCTGGGCTTAACTTCTTGGGCTGGACTGGGCTTAATTTTGGGTTTATTATATTGACTTTTATTTTGTGTTTATTATATGGACTTTTATTTTGTGTTAATATTATATTTACATTAATGTTATAAATAATAATTTTATTTATCAAAATATAAAATTTAAAGTGTTTTGGATAATCAATTTTATTTGAATTATATAAATTTCAATTTACATTATTTTATATGTAAAATAAAAAAAATTAATTTTAAAATTATAAAATATTACAAAAATATTAATGTGCGACAAAATTTAAAATATTGACATGTACCACAAAATTTAAATTATTGAATTAATTTAATTTTTTAATTTCTACAAATGATAAACTACTAATATAAAGTATAAACATTCAAAATATTGATTTGAAAATCAAATTAACATGTGTGTAATCATTTATTATGTTAAAAAAATAAAAATGAAAAAACTAGAACACAATTATTTGCGAACGAGTAATCATGTGTATGGTTTAACATGTGTTTCACCATAGAATATTTGGAAACATTAGTTATATTAAATTTATATTTAATATTGATTTTTATTAAATTTAAAAGCAATTTTGAAAAAAATATCAATAATATATATTTATATTAGAACGAGTAATCATATATTTTTTTCACGGTAGAATTAGAGATGCATGGTAAAATATTTTGAAACATTGTTTAGAATTAATTTTATTATTTTAAAAAATAAAATTAAAAATATCAATGACTCACAATTATTTTCGAACTAGTAATTATCTATAAGTTTTAACATGTGTTTCAACATAATTGGACCTAGAAAAATAATTATATGTAATATATGTAATAAAAACCATCTCTAATAATGTATAAAACATATTTATGATTTTTATGCATTTATTTTAATTTTTGAGAATATATTAAGGGTTTAAAATAAATTAATAAAAAAAAATACCCCCAACAATGAAACATTGTTGGGGCACTAAGCTCAAACCAGCATTAAAAGCTAGACAGTTGGCGGGTGGCTGCATTAAATGCACCACCCCCCGCAGTGAAACATTGCTGTGCTAAAAACCCCCGCAAGGAAACATTGCGGTGGACAGTTGTTTGCATTTAATGCACTCCCCCCGCAATGTCTCATTACGGTGGTACCCACACCCGCAATGTTTCATTGCGGGGTAGACTGGCCACCTTAAACCCCGCAGCCCCTTCCCCTTTCCCCTTTTTTCAAACAAACCCTATTTTGTTTTGGAGCTCAATTTTCAATTTTTTTGAAGATCTTTCAACTCAAGGTTAGTATTCTTATTAGTATGGCTTCATATTTATTTGGTGATTCTAGTTCATCTAGTGAGCATAAGGGTTACGATTATTATACACCTCCCGTTACCAAAAAACATGCTTTTCGTAAATTATTTGTTGATGATGAAATTATAGATGTTGATAGTTATGATACTAAGGGAAAAACAAATGAAACTATTGATGGAGATGATAATGTTGGTGGAAATGATTGTGATTATAGTGAAGAAGATGAGGAAAATGATGAGGAAAATAATAGGGATAATACAAATGATTGTGATTTTACATTTTCGAATATCAATGATGTTGTGCCTTATGTTGGTATGAGTTTTGATACGTTAGATGAGGCGGAAAAGTTTTATAGGGATTATGGTCGAAATGTCGGATTCGATGTAATTATTCGAAATACTCATAAACATTCACGTAGTCATGATCCATCATCTCGTATGTTTATTTTTAAGAAAGGTGGAAGACTAGCACCGATATCTCATGGTAAAGGAAAACGAATTAGAGATTCAATTCCAAGAACGGGTTGTTGTGCAAGAATGTGTGTTGCTCATCAAGTGAAAGTTAACAAATGGAAAATAACTTCGATCAAGTTGGTGCACAATCATGCTATGGTGACACCGGATAAGACACAATTTTTTAGACGGCCAAAAAATATAGATCCCATCACCCGAGCATTGATTGAGTTGTTTAACAAATCGGGGATCGAGACGGCAAAAATTATGAGATTACTTAGTGAGACAAGTGGGGGTGTTCAAAATTTAGGGTTTTCTAATCAAGACATACGCAATGTCATACGTGATATTCGGCGTCGAGTGTTTGATGATGGTGATGCGGAGTGTGGTTTTCTCTTGTTACGACAATTACAACAAGAGAGCATTAATGGTGAATTTTTCTACCGTGTGGATGTGGATGACGAGAATCGTGTTAGGGGTTTGGTGTGGGTTGATCCTCGGTCCATGAACGCTTACAAGAATTTTGGCGATGTGGTTACATTCGACTCAACTTATCAAACGAACCGCTATTGTATGCCTTTCATACCTATCACGGGGGTGAACCACCACTTCTAAAATATTTTGTTTGGATTTGCACTTGTGAGGGATGAGAAAGAGGAATCTTATAAATGGGTTTTAGAAACATGGTTGGAAGCCGTTGACAACAAAGCGCCAATCACAATTATCACCGATCAAGATGTTGCTTTGGGGAATGTTATTGCCAAGGTTATGCCACAAACAAAACATACATATTGTACATGGCATATAAGTAGTAAATTTCCGGAAAAATTATCTACTCTATACACCAATTATCCGGAATTCAAATCGGATTTTAATGCCTGTGTGTACAAGTCCTTGACACCAACGGAATTCGAAGGTGGGTGGGAAGATTTAGTTGCGAAATACCAACTTCAAGATCATGTTTGGCTAAATCAAATGTTTAGTATTAAAGATCAATGGATTGGCGCTTATACAAAAGGATATTTTGCCGCCGGTATGACCACTACCTCAAGGAGCGAATCCATGAACTCTTTTTTTGATGAATATGTAAAAGCATCTACCAGATTGAAAGAATTCATTGAGAACTCACAAAAAGCTTTGGAGGCACAATATCTTAGAGAGGTTAAAGGCGATTACGAGACCGAAGAAACGATAAGGAGGTTAGTATTGCGCTCATCCTTGGAAATTGAAGCATCCAAGATTTACACGAAAGAGATGTTTAAGCGCTTTCAAAAAGAATATGTAAAAAGTGCATCTTATACAATGAAAAGGGCTTCAAATAGTGAAAGTTGGTTTAAAATGTACTTGGTTGAGAAGTCTACATTGCCGGAGAATAGTAGAAGAAGTTATCGGATATTTGTTTCTAGTGAAGGAACAATTGAATGTATTTGCAAGAATTTCGAACATTCTGGAATGCTTTGTAAACACATCATTCACTATCTAGTCAAGAAAGATAGAACCAAGATACCAAGTATTTACATCATGCCTAGGTGGACAAGGGATGGCAACAAAATTGTGGGACCTTTACCGTACGTTCCTCCCGTTCTTGCTAATGTTGGTGAAACACAAACCGCAAGGTATAGTGCATTGTGTCAATCTTTTCAAAGTTTAGGTGCTATTGGTAGTTGTTCTGTCCCGCGCTACAAGTACATAATGAATGTGATTGAGAGAGAAAAGTGTAGCGTGAACAATATTTTTCCGATAGAAGAGAAAAACAAAAGAACGCAAGAGTCATTTCGTCAAGAAGACTACCAACATGATCCGATTTTCGATCCTCCAATATCACAAACTAAGGGAAGAAAGAAACAAGAAAGATGTAAAAGTGGTATCGAAACGTCTACTTCAAGTAACAAGCAAAGAAAGTGCGGAAAATGCGGGTTGATAGGAGGAAATCATGATAGAAGAAATTGTACTTTTCTACCCGGTCAATTTAAGTAATATTGTACTTTAATATTTGAATTTTATTATCTTAATTCATGTTAGGGATTTTTAAAATTGTTTTTTTGTAATATTTGAACCTAATTTTACATTTTATGGGGTATAATTTTGTATTAAACTAAATTTAATTATAAAAAATAATTATAAATGAAAATAATTAAGTTAGTAAATATTCAAAACTAATAAAATAAAAATAAATGATTACATATTCAGAAAATAAATAAAATATTAAGAAATTCAGGATGAACAGTTCCCCGCAATGAAACATTGCTGGTGTGAACAGTTCCCCGCAATGCATCATTGCGCGGGGTGTTTTTTCCAGAAGATTTCCCATGTTTTCCCCTGCCTCTAGCTATCTCTCAAAATAATATTTTTTTTATTTTTCTTCAAAAAATGAGATAATTAATATTTTATTTATTTTCAGAATTTCTTTATTTTAATAATTCAAAATAGTGAATATTTAAGTATTTTCAATGTTTTTTTTATTTTTCTTCAAAATATGAGATTATTAATATTTTATTTATTTTCTGAATTTCTTTATTTTAATAATTCAAAATAGTGAATATTTAAGTATTTTCTCTCTCAATCATTGAGAGTTTTTTCTAAGTAAGGTTGTTAGAATAGTTAAGTATTAAACCATCATTGAGAGACAAAATAGTGAATATTTAAGTATTTAAGTATTTCAGTAAAATAACCATCTTGGTTGTTATTTTAAGATGATGGTTGTTAGAAGGTTTCAGTAAGGTAATTGATGAGTGTGGCTTAGAAGACTTGGGTTTCACAGGAAGCTTATTTACCTGGGAGAAATCGAGAGGGACAAGCAATTGGATTCAAGAACGGCTGGATAGAGGGTGTGCAAATATAGAGTGGAAAACTCTGTTTCCGCGAGCAGAGGTTGTAGTCATCGAGGTATCCACGTCCGACCATTTGCCTTTGTTACTTCAATTAAATTCACAGGTGTATGTGCCAAAGGTCAAGAGATTCAGGTTTGAAAACGTATGGCTTCGAGAGGCAGAGTGTGTGAATATTGTGAAAGACAGCTGGGCAAATAATGAAGCAAGTAGTATCATGGGAAAAATTGAGTTTTGTTGTCTTAAGTTGGAAGAATGGGGAGGGGGAAAGAGTAAGGAGCTTAGTCAAAAAATCAAAGAGTGTCGAAGGCTTCTTAGTAAATTACGGTCGAGGAGAGATGGGGTTGGGGTTAAAAGATATAGTGAAGTTAGGGAGGAGTTCTTACATCTACTGGAAAAGCAAGAAGTGTACTGGAAACAGCGGGCGAAACAATTTTGGCTTCAACAGGGTGATCAAAACACGCGTTTTTTCCATAACTTTGCGTCAGGGAGGAGAAGGAATAATCAAATTAGTAGGCTTCAAGATAAGAATGGGGAATGGAAAGACAGCGAGAAGGATATACAAGGAATAATCACAGAGTATTTTAATGAGCTTTTCAAATCATCTCACGTTGAAGAGAGGTTATCCGACAGAGATAAGGTGCAATGTATTACGGATGAGCAGAATGCAAATTTGGTGCAACAAATAACAAATGAAGAAGTGAAAGTTGATGTCTTTGCAATGCATCCAGAAAAAGCTCCAGGGTATGATGGTTTGAACCCGGCTTTCTATCAGGCGTTTTGGAAAATTGTAGAGAAAGATGTGGTGGGTTTCTGCAAGCATTTTTTCGATACAGGGGAATTACCAATGGAGTTTAACAGAACTATGGTCTGTCTAATTCCGAAGGTGAAACAACTGAAACAAATGTCTGATTTACGGCCAATTTCTCTGTGCAATGTTCTCTTTAGGGTGTTATCCAAAGTCCTAGCTAACAGGTTGAAGGCCTGCTTACCAACTTTAATATCTCCAAACCAGAGTGCGTTTGTAGAAGGTAGGCTATTAACGGATAACGCATTGGTAGCCTTTGAAGTAAACAACTATATTAAGAGACGTACTCAAGGGAAGAAGGGGGTGGCTGCTTTGAAAATTGATGTATCCAAAGCTTATGACAGGTTGGAGTGGGATTTTATTGAGCATATGCTGGTAAAGTTTGGTTTTCAGGATAAATGGAGAGAAAGGGTTATGACCTGCATTAAGACAGTCTCGTATAGCTTTGTGCAGCAAGGGTCAGTTTTTGGAGAAATTTTTCCGGAAAGGGGAATTAGGCAGGGGGATCCAATATCCCCATACTTGTATATCATGTGTGCTGAGGGTCTTAGTTCTCTGATTAGAAGAAATGAAGAAGTAGGGCTTATTCATGGGTGTAGTATTGCTCGGGGTGCCCCTCCTGTTTCACATTTACTGTTTGTTGACGACTGCTACTTGTTTTTCAAAGCTACAGAACCGGAAGCAAGGGTGTTGAAAGGGATTCTGAAAAGGTATGAGGGTTTATCTGGGCAAGCTATTAATTTTAATAAGTCAAGCATTACATTTAGCCCAAACACATTAGCAAACACTAGGAGAAGTATATGTGATGTAATGGGTGTGGAAGAGTTTGCAGTTCCAGGAAAATACTTGGGCGTGCCAATGACAGTAGGTAGAAAGAAGAATGAAGCTTTTAATTTTCTGTGTGATCGTGTGAAGCAGAAATTACAAGGTTGGAGGGGTACTACTATGTCAAAGGCTGGAAAATGTGTTTTGTTGAGAACAGCGGCACAGTCAATCCCGAACTTTTGGATGAATTTGCTACTTATTCCAAACGAGGTCTGTAACTCAATTCAAACGCAGATGAATAGTTTTTGGTGGGGGGGAGGAAGTAATAGGAGAGGTATTCGGTGGATGTCATGGACAAGGATGTGTACGGTAAAGGATGCAGGGGGACTAGGGTTCAAGGATTTGAAATCGTTTAACATTGCCATGTTAGCTAAGCAAGCCTGGAGGTTGATAAATAATTCAAATCCGTTTGTTACGAATATTATGATGGCGAGGTACTATCCAAGAAGTGATTTTTTAAATGCAAAGCTGGGAGATAACCCGAGTTACATGTGGAGGAGTATCTTTACAGCTCAAGAAGTAGTAAAACAGGGTTGTCGAAGGAAGATTGGCACTGGAAGCGATACGAATGTGTGGAAAATCCCATGGTTACCAAGTAAGGAAAATGGTTTTGTAACAACGGAGATGCCAGGCGAATTGGAGAATATTACGGTGTACAACTTAATGCAGGAGAATGATAAAAAGTGAGATGAGGAAATTTTGAGTGACCTTTTTAATAATAGGGATGTTCAACTGATAAAGCAGATCCCTATATCTATCACTAAGAGACAGGATTCATGGATGTGGCTGCATGATGAAAAAGGTGACTTCACTGTTAAAAGCTGTTATCGCAATTTGGTTGGGGAATATGATACAACAGATGCAGGGTTTTGGCGGAAGGTCTGGGCATTGAAAATACCAAAGAAAATCACTTTCTTCCTATGGAGAGTATGCAAGTTGTGTTTACCAACAGCCAAGGCACTAATTGAGAAGCGAGTTGCAATTGATGGGAGGTGTGCGTGGTGTCATCTGGCAATGGAGGATGCAATGCATATCTTCTTTGAATGTTCTTTTGCGCGACTGGTCTGGGAGGATTTGGGTTTTACAGGATGGCTTCAAGTGATACAAGGTGGTTCCATTTTGGCTACTTTTAAACACTTGTTTAGTACTGGAACTATGGAGCAGTGCATTCTAGTTGTAGTTGTGTGTTGGAGTTTGTGGAACAGGCGTAACAAGTGGGTGTGGAGTAAAGTAGAGATGTCGGTTTTTGGTACGAAATCAGCTGCTGTTAACTTGCTTGCGGATTGGAGGAGAGCTCAACAGGACAAATTGAAAGCTACACAGGTAACGGGTTCGAATAGCAAGGTCTGGCAAAAACCTCAGGTGGGTTGGGTGAAAATCAACATGGATGCAGCGCTTTTTACTTCCTCAAATTCGATTGGGGTTGGAGGAGTAATTAGAGATGCGGATGGTGGTTTTGTGAGTGCCATGTGTCAACCAGTAGCAGGTATATGGATGCCTAGAGAGGCAGAGGCGATTAGCCTCAAGGAAGTCTTGTCTTGGACGAAGCAGCAGAGGTATACACGATGTGTGTTTGAGACCGACTCGAAAATTCTTGCAGATGCGTATAATGGGAGGAGGGGAAATTCTTATTTTCATACTATTGTTAATGATTGTCTTGAGTTAAGTAAGCACTTTGAGAATGTATTAGTGCAATTTGTGCATAGGTCTGCGAATGGAGTGGCTCATTTGTTAGCTAGGGCTTCTCATTCTGAGTCAGGCTTACGGGAGTGGAGTTGTGTTGCTCCAGACTTCCTTATGGATGTAATCACATTTGATTCAATTTAATGCAAGTACTTTTGCTTCAAAAAAAAAAATGATTACATATTCAGAAAATAAATAAAATATTAAGAAATTCAGGTTGAACAGTTCCCCGCAATGAAACATTGCGGGTGTGAACAGTACCCGCAATGAAACATTGCGTGTGTGAACAGTTCCCCGCAATGCATCATTGCGGGGGGTCTTTTCTCCACAAGATTTCCCATGTTTTCCCCTGTTTTCCCCTGTGAATAGTGAATATTTAAGTATTTTCAATGCTTTTTTTATTTTTCTTCAAAAAATGAGATAATTAATATTTTATTTATTTTCTGAATTTCTTTATTTTAATAATTCAAAATAGTGAATATTTAAGTATTTTCAATGTTTTTTTTATTTTTCTTCAAAAAAATGAGATAATTAATATTTTATTTATTTTCTGAATTTCTTTATTTTAATAATTCAAAATAATGAATATTTAAGTATTTTCAATGTTTTTTTTTACTTCAAAAAATGAGATAATTAATATTTTATTTATTTTCTGAATTTCTTTATTTTAATAATTCAAAATAGTGAATATTTAAGTATTTTCAATGTTTTTTTCTGCAGAAAATCGGGCATGACCGGTTCATTTATAGAAGTACCAGACCCTCTAACATAGGTCATTGTCCACTATCCTAAACCTGTGCAATTCCATAATCAAATTATTCAAATTAAATCCAAGACATAATCAAATAACACCTCTGAATAACAGTTAGAATCAAATAACATCATAACAAGTTATAATCGTATCATAACAAGCTAAAGACCCTTGTTCCTCTGATTAACCGCCTCATCTGGTAAATGTCGAGCTACACCTTTAAAAAGCTCCCAAGCAATGCGGTACCTGAAGACCTGGATATCATCTGGATAATTCCAAACGGCCGTGTGCAATGGTATGCCATTAAGTATAGCGTCCGGTGTAGTAAGAGACGGTGTAGTAAGAGACGGTGGAGCAGGAGACGGCTGTGTAACGGGAGGGATAGTGGCAACCGGTGAGTAGGAGATGGCTGTGTAACGGGAGGGAAAGTGGTAACGTGCAACGTTAAAAAATATATTATGTGTCATATATTCGATAAAGTACCTCAACAGCCGGCGGATGAGTTGCAAATAAAGATAAACACGAACAAGTACCTCAACAACCGGCGGAGGAGACCGCTCTGAATCCTGCTGTGAAGGTGAAGGAGCACTATCTCCAACCTAACATTCCATTCAGAGACATCATGCAAATATTCGATAAACTATTCTCTAAAGTTAAACAAAAAAGATTTGTACCTCAACATGAACAAGAGGAGGGTCAACTACTGGGTTCTGCTGTATAACAGGATCATCTGTACTCTCAACCTGCAATTACATGTCAATACATCAATCAGTGCCATATTTTCTCCTAAGTGACTCAAACTAAACCTAGCATCATTGTTACCTGACGAGGACGTTTATAGGAGACATCGTGCGTAGGTGAAGTAGGAGAATCAGTAGTCTCAATCTGTAAAAACCAGATTATGTAACATCCATACATATATTCATTAAACCATCTTCCAAAGTAAAACAATAACTAACAGTTATTACCTCACGCGGAGGTTTTTGAGAGATATCTAGAGGCTGTTGCGAAGAAGAAGCGCCGGGATCAAAATCACGTGAGGGTCTATCAAAAGAAGGTCTAGTATATGCATGACCCCTCCACTCGTTATTGATTCGATCATAACGAGCCAAAAAATCGGGGATGATATCATAGAACCAGTCGGGAGGGTCACGAAGGTGCATATCATGCAATGTCCTCATGCCACAATCCAACTGCATTTAAATACCAAATTAAGTTCTAAAATACAAGAATATGACAAATTAAGGCGTAAATAAAATATTAAGGTCTAAAAGCATACCGCATCAGCCATGTCCTGCTGGGGGTACCAGTCACGAGGAACTATCTTCTCAGGATGCGTGACAAGGAATGGAGCAATCCTCAGCTTGCTTACACGTCTGAACCAATACATGTATTCCTCACTGGGTACATAATTCCCCTCCTCCACGATAGGAATCATGCCATCATTAAAGGCATTCCACTCCTCAATGTAGTCCCGGAATAAAGAAACATGTTTCTCCCACTGCCATTTAGATAACCGCTCCCTCCGTAAAGAAGTGTGGTCAATCGGGTCCTCTGGAATATGCTGTAGCACTCCAAACTGTCTCATGACTCTGTCTGGCATGGCGTACTCGATGATTTCCATGGACACGAGAGGGACACGACCGAGAGCCATATAAGCCGCATCCAACATCGCGACATTATAATCCTCGTCATAGTTCTGTAGATCATAAAATCTCTGATATGGCTGCCATGTCAGCCAACAAAGCTCAAAGCCGTCGTAGTCCCCTCGGTACTGTCCTGTATGATGGTGGGGGTTAACCCTATGTGTCGGCTCAGCCCATGCAAGTGCCCTCGGCCAGACAAACTCCTGATGAGGTGCAATAACTGGAGCACCGGGTAACAACCTCTCGTAGCTCCAAAGCATCAGAAGCATGGTGCACCCGTTCATGCCTCTGCAGTTCTTATGAGTAGCCCTGGTCAAGCTCCTATACAAATGCGCCAGTACCGCGGCCCCCCACACATAAGAAGAAATCTCAGACGACTTCTAGATAAACTGTATATACCTGCAAAAAATATAAAAAAACTATATTATAAAATGCAGTTATCGTGAATTTTAAATAAGTAATTAAAAAGATATTATCATGATTTAAATAAATTCAGAATAAAATGCAATTAAGGGACATACCTTGGATGCACAAGGTTCCGGCTCGATGAGGGAAACAAAACTGCCCCGATGACGTAAAGAAGACAACCACGGGTGTACTATTCATCATGCTCTGGAGAAGGATCCGGCTTCATCTTATATTTTCCCTTCAGCAAATTCAGCTTGATTCCCTCTTTATACATTTCATCACGTTCCTTCTCACTCAAACTCGGATCCTTCCACCGCTTCATCCAGTACGGTTTTGGAGTCTTCAGCTCCGTATGTGAAAGCGGACGACCACGTACAGGCAGACCCATAATCATGTAAACATCCTCAAGGGTGATGGTCAACTCACCAAATGGAAAATGAAAGGTGTTGGTCTCCGGCCTCCACCTCTCCACCAAGGCCGTAATCAGACGTATGTCATTCTGTGGAATTGCAAAGTTGTTGGTAAATACCCCAAAACCCCACTCTCTCAGCAAACTCTTCTGACGATCATCTAGCACCCACTCCTCCCAATTAGCAGTATACTGTCTGCAATCTATTACATCCCTCGCTCCCCCCTCCCATATCACAGTACTAATATGATCGTCCTGCAAGGTCAAGAGAGATCTATCGATAGGCCCACACTCCATATCCATGGTATCTGCAACGTCCAAAATCAAAAAATTAGACACATTTATTAATTATTGTATTAAATAATAACCAATCAATAAAATTCACCAATTAACTTTTAACTTAATTGGTCAATTAAATTAACTTCATTATTATCTAAAATTGATTAAAAATAATCAAACTCAATTACTCCTTAAACTCTAATGACTTTAAAACAAATAATAAAATAAATACTCAGATTTTATGAAATTTCGGCATGACCCGTTCGTAAACAGGACTATCCAGAAATTTTGCATGTACTATGATGCGTCCCCAATCATAGGACGGATCACATAATACAGCATAACAATAACCTGTGTAATTAATAACAAATAATATCACCAATATCTCAACCAACAGTTATCATAATTCCCCAAGCCGGGAATCAAACATTCTATATTTATCCTTTCATTGCCTACTAATCTTAATACTCTAAACGCATATAGTTATGCAATTGGCCCAGATTTTTTCTGTCGCATATTAACAAGGTCTCTATTTTCATGAAATAGATTAAACAATAAACAATTAAATATATCTTACTACAAAAACTAAAATTAATCAGGAATTTTATATTCGAAGCTTTCTTGATCTTGATATATTAATCAGGAATTTTAAAGTTTAAGCTTTCTCTACACAATCTCTTTTTTTTTACTTCCGCATCTTATCTAAAGACTTCAATTACCTACGAAAAATTAAGTAAAGAATTGCATAACTATCAAATAATTAACTACGCCATTGAAAACATACGCCCTGATTTTTGTTTAGTCAATCTAAATGTTTATTTAGCCTGAATTTGTAATACCCTGAATTTGAAAACATACGCCCTGAATTTATTTAGCCTGAATTTAGTCAATTTAGCCGGATTTTAAAAACTTAAATAATTACCAACGAAACAAATATTAATCAATACAAAAAAGAAAACATCGACTATAACTATCAAATAATTAACTACGCCATTAAATAATCAATAAATCTTTTATTCATACCTTCTAAATCAAATTCACAGGGGACAGGGGGGTACTGACTGCGGTGGCTGGCAGCAACTAGACAGACACAGTGGGAGAAGAACAGCGGCGGCCGGAAACTGCACGGACGCGGCGGCCTGAGGACGGCGGCGCGCGCGTAGGAAAACTGCTTTGGGGTTAAGAGTCAACCGCAATGAATCATTGCGGGGGTTGGGGGGGTAATAAGGTAATTTCACATTAAAATATTAATTAATTTAATTTTTCCTTTTTCGTAATAAAAAATTATTTATTTAAAATTAATTAATTTAATTTTTCCTTTTTCGTAATAAAAAATTATTAAAATTATATTTATAGTTAATATTTAATTAAATATTTTATGAAAAATTATTAAATACTTTTTAAATTATTATCTCTAATTATTAATTTAATGATTTTATTTTAATTTTTGATAATGTAATTAATTAATTTAATTTTTTAATATTGTACTTTAATATTTGAATTTTATTATCTTAATTCATGTTAGGGATTTTTAATATTGTTTTTTTGTAATATTTGAACCTAATTTTACATTTGATGGGGTATAATTTTGTATTAAACTAAATTTAATTATAAAAAATAATTATAAATGAAAATAATTAAGTTAGTAAATATTCAAAACTAATAAAATAAAAATAAATGATTACATATTCAGAAAATAAATAAAATATTAAGAAATTCAGGATGAACAGTTCCCCGCAATGAAACATTGCTGGTGTGAACAGTTCCCCGCAATGCATCATTGCGCGGGGTGTTTTTTCCAGAAGATTTCCCATGTTTTCCCCTGCCTCTAGCTATCTCTCAAAATAATATTTTTTTTTTATTTTTCTTCAAAAAATGAGATAATTAATATTTTATTTATTTTCAGAATTTCTTTATTTTAATAATTCAAAATAGTGAATATTTAAGTATTTTCAATGTTTTTTTTTATTTTTCTTCAAAAAATGAGATTATTAATATTTTATTTATTTTCTGAATTTCTTTATTTTAATAATTCAACATAGTGAATATTTAAGTATTTTCAATGTTTTTTTTATTTTTCTTCAAAAAATGAGATAATTAATATTTTATTTATTTTCTGAATTTTTTTATTTTAATAATTCAAAATAGTGAAAATTTAAGTATTTTCAATGTTTTTTTTATTTTTCTTCAAAAAATGAGATAATTAATATTTTATTTATTTTCTGAATTTCTTTATTTTAATAATTCAAAATAGTTAATTTAAAATAGTGAATTTCTCAATGCGGAGGTCTAGTTAACATTTTTTTACTTCTTATTTAATTTGAAAAAAGGAATATTATATCATAATATTCCTTTAAAATTAGAAATTATCATATTTTTCAATTAAAATTTTTTTAAATTAATATGAAAATTAGTTTTCTTAATTTTTTATTTTTTAATTTATTCGAAAATTAGTTTTTTAATTAAGAACACCATAAAAATGAGTTCATAAAACCATGATCAAATTCAACAAACTTAGTTCATAAGAAATCGATTACATGAAATAAAAAGTACTAAACACAATAAAACAGCAACACAACGTTAATCCCACCCGGCGACACCGCGGAAATAGCTCAACTCCATTCGGAGATCCCTCACTTCCTCTTGAAGAATCTCGATCCTCACCTCGAGTTCATCATGTTCATCAATGAAGACTCGAATCTGCATCCGCAAATCTGCAATAATTGTCTGCAATTCCTCAACAGTTGGTCCGGGAGGAGGCGTCGGTGCTTCCTCAACCGCCGTTGTTGGAGGCGCCGGATTTTCTACCACCGGAATCTCCACCTCATTATCCATGATCTATATTATAAAACTGAAAATATAGAAGATGGATTACAAACATATGTATATATAGGGATTTGGTACACTACCTAGGAAAGAAAATGGGTCTTCACCATATTAATGGCATACAATTCCCAGAAAAGAAGAAGAAGAGTCTCGGTCAAAGGGTCTGTTGAATTCCCACCCGCAATGCGTCATTGCGGGGCTCGTGACTGTTTAAATTCCCCCCGCAATGCCTCATTGCGGGGCTCGTGACTGTTTAAATTCCCCCTGCAATCACTCATTGCGGGGATTGTGACTAGTAGAGGTGCGCACCTCTACCAGTTATTATTTTTCATAATTCAATTTTTTCGAATTAAAAAAATAAAAAATAATTTTTGATAATATATTTAATTAATTTAATTTTTTACCTTATCACAATAAAAAATTATTAAAATTTTATTTTTAATCAATATTTTAGTGAATAACTTTTAAATTATTAGCTCTGATTATTAATTTTATAATTTTATTTTAATTTTTGATAATATAATTAATTATAAAAAACAAAAAATTAATATAAATTAATAAAAAAATATTTTTGTACAGACCCAATATAAAATTATATCTAAGCCCAATACAATTATATGCAAGCCCAATACTATTTACATTAAATTCATAAAACTTGGCCCAACAAGAAAAGAAGGGTGTCCCGCAATGTTTAGTTGCGGGTTGTGGTTACCACCCGCAATGTTTAGTTGCGGGTGGTGGTTGATAAATTCTCCAATCACCTGTGGTTGTGGAAGGGGACCCTATATATATATATATATATATATATATATATATATATATATATATATATATATATATATATATATATATATATATATATATATATATATATATAAAACAAATTAAAACAAATATGAGTTCGAATTTATACCCCACGAACACGGAGCTCGAGTTTTACGGTAGAAATCGAAGGAAAAATGAACTGAAAATTGCGCAGAAATCGCGCACACAAGCTTGCACAGGGATGGGAACGGACTGCGGCCTTGAGCTACGGTGGGTGGTCGCGTTTTTGGCCGGAAATGGCGGCGGCGACGGAACAGCATGGTTGGCGACACACGTAGAAGAAAGCAGGGGAGGGGGAAGTGGTGCGCGTACAGGGGAAAAAGGGGGGCAGTGGTTTTGTTTTTATTTGTTGTGTGCATGTGTTTGTGTATTAGAATTAGGATAGTTAAAGATAAGGAGGTTAGGTGGTGTGTTAACGAATAACACAAATTCTACACCTAATGCCAAGTAGCTCTGTACTGAACGATAATTTACGAACGAAAATAATTCTACAAAAAAGAATACTCGGTAATATAAATAATTCCCAATCACTAAAATATTTTTAGCACAAAATTATAACTTCCACTCAATTAGCGGATAAATATAAAAAATTTATTTACTCTAAAAATTAAAATAATTATGCACAAAATTTTTATAAAGCTCGGATTTTACAGAATTACAAAAATATCGACAAGGCTGGCAATATCTGGGTGGTATGAAGCAGGTTGAGGGTGTTTAACTGTGATTTGTGATTTGAAGGAGGCAGCCTGTACCTTGGAAACTATTAAATTTTTTATCACTTAAAGCCTTTGCACTAGGTTGCTTTAGACCATTAAATGTGTGTGTAGTGCCGCTTCTCAATGGGTCCAAGAGTTTGAAGCCAGTGGACTCCTAACAGCAACTGACATGCTGCAACAGGAAGAACATAAAAATGTGCAGTGATAGGGTTACCTTGAATGACAATTGTGACACTTTCCTGCACATTCAATTGTGTCACGATTAGCCACCACGACCTGCAATTTGTTGTCTTGAAAGACTGGTAAGCCATATCTGGAAACCGTTGCCTGGTCAATAAAGTTATGGGTGTTGCCGCTATCAATGAGTATTGCCACATTTTTATTCTTTTGCTTACCAATGACGCGCATTGTTTGAGGATGAGCATTTCCAACAATGGCATAAAAAGATATTTCAGGAAAAATGTCTACAGTTTCAGTCGGAACATCAATATTTGGGGCGTGAATTGGATTTGCATCTGCAATCATAAAAAGTTTCTTACCACTGATGGCCTGGGTCAAAGTTGAATGGGTTGGCATTGGAGGCTGGGGGTCCAAGTTGAAAGAAGCTGGAATCTGATACCACTGATGACAAGAATTTAGACATGTGAGGAAGGGAGAAAGATAAGTTTCTTGAAAATAGACTATATTTCATTACAATAACTTCTTAGCTATATACATTTTAAATAGTTGGTCATTAAAGTACAACAAGGTTCCTCGATTGTAAACTCAGTTGGTATCTTTGTTTAGCCATCTCATATCTGATGACCCTCTAATTGTGTTGTCACCGGACTTTGTTTATGGAATTTTCATTTGTGTCATCTGCAATTTCCTTTTTGTCACTTTTAAGTTTCATCAAAATAAAATAAACTTATTGATAGTTTTTCAACCTATTTTACAATTAATAAATAAATATACTAAAATCATTTTTATTTTTATTTTATAGTAACTGTTCATATAATGACGTGTGCCTAGCCCTGGAACTTGCCGCTAATTTTAAGAAATCTTAATTGCATTGGAAGAAATATATTTCAGACCTTGCATTGCATGGATGTCGCATATAATTTGTAATGCGTCCCTGAATAAAGTATTGCAATTATTTACTCTAATGGCTACACTTTATCATCACTACATTTTGTATCAGTTTAGATAAACGTAAAAACACAGATTTTTTTTTTTAAAGGATCAAATATAAGTTAAAAAAAAAGAAGATAAAACATAAGCTAGAAGACCTTGGCAACGTCTTTCATTAAACCCCTGTTGGCTTTGGAGAAATCTGTGAATTCCTGGAATGAGATGAAACCATCACCATCAGTATCAATTTCAGACATCATTCTCTTAACTTCGTCAACATTAATGGAGCCAAGTGTTAGAAAATGGAAAGTTTGAGGCATATTTTATATATGTTCTTGATGGAATTTCCAGAAACTAACACTTGGAGGTTGTTCCTTATAATGAGGACTTAAACTTTCATGTTTGGATCTAAGACATTTTCTTAGTGTAATCCATAAATAAATTGAGTTGAAATAGGTTGCTTGAAATGGGTTATGTGGGTTGGTTATATTGAAATAACTTGTATCCCACATAGAATTGGTAATGAGAGGTTGGTGGGTTTATATAGAAACATGTGCAAGAGTAGTGTACAACTACTAAGGCATGTGGGTGTGCATGGTGTTAGTATGTGCCTCACGCGCGCGCACACACACACGCGCGCCGCCGCCGCTCGCCCCGCCACGTCACGACTCGACTCGACTCGACTCGACTCAGGGCGATTTGGGCGAATGTCTCGGCGTCTCGCGTACGCGAGGCGACCTGGGCGAGAAATTTTATTACCTGTTTATTTAATATTATTTATTGATTTAATTTAACAGTATCAGTATTTATTTGTAACAGCTATACGAACTGGGTCAGGATTTATATTAAATCCTGATGGACCAGTTCTTGGATCAAATCCTGATGGCCTAGTCAGTACTTGGAGTGAAATCCTGATGACTACTGATCCTGATGGCTGTATCAGTATTTGAATCCTGACGAAATCCTGATGGTCGATCAAGTACTGGTGCCACTCCTTACGGACAGCAAGTCCTGATGGCTTGGAGTACTGATGATGATCAAATCCTGATGGACCAGGAAATCCTGACTGAGCTGTTAAATCCTGATGACTACTGTTATGGTAATTAAATCAGAATAATTAGTATTAAATGTCATATCTTCAGTTACAATATTTGGTCTGTTTACGTTTTATTTTGTATTTTATATAGATACAAAAGATAACGTTTTGACAAGTGTGAGATATACGTAACTCTGAAAATCCTAGCAACTATCATCTTCTCTGTTTTCTCTCAACACATACAGAATACATAGTTCTTGGGCGAAGTGAGGTGCTGGTCGCTGTTGATCATTGCCAAATCTGTGATTGGATTGATCTGTGCTGTTTTATCCTGGGAGTGATATTGCTGCAACCCAACACAGCGTAAGTGGGGCAATAATCTCTTCAAGAACAGTCAAGACTTCTCGAAGGCTTGGCGACTCAGCTGTTTTATTTATCTATCAGTATTTGCTAAAGCTCCTGAGAGATAAGTGTTCTTTCTTGTCTTGTTATTTTCAGTCTCTGATTATACTTTTGTTTCGACCTTTGTGTTTGTTTCGTTTATTTGGTATTTTTGCCTGTTCTTGTTAATTCGAAATATATATATAACTGCCCTATTGTTGCTGTGTAGTTAGTAATTATACCCAACAATCTTGAAGAGATTATTATTTCTGTGTTATATATTGTTAATTAACAAGATGGTTAACGGAACTGTAACTCCTGATGTTGCTATTGCTTCTGGTTCTGGTGTTACTGTACCCACAATTGATTGGACCACGTACCGTTTCCCACAACCTATTGATTTGTCAGGAATGCCTGATAAATTCGGTGGGGGTGTTGGTTTTTCTCGTTGGCAGAAAAAGATGAAACTGTGGCTTACAGTAAAGGGTCTATGGCCGGTGGTGCAGTATGAGAAACCAGTTATTGATCAAGAAAAGGCTGAAACTGTTAAGGCCTATGCTATGTGGGAGGAAAAAGATGGGGTGGCTAGGGCTGCTATACTGGCAGCTTTGGCGAACACTCTATTTGATGTTTATTCATCTGACTCTTTCACTGCTAAGCTTTTATGGGAGAAGCTGGACCAGACACACAATACTGACTCGCAAGGGTTGGAAAAGTATTCTGTGGCTAGGTTTCTTGATTTTAAACTGGTGGATACAAAGTCCATGACCGAGCAGGCACATGAATTTGAGATGTTGGTGCATGCTTTGAAGGAGTCCGGAATGGACCTTCCTGAAAAGTTTCAGGTTATGGCTGTGATTGAAAAGCTCCCTAAGTCTTGGGAAGAGTTTGCTCTCTCCCTGAAAAGACAGAAAGGAGAGATCACTTGGACAAACCTGATGTTGGACATCTCTGTGCAGGAACAACACAAGTCCAAACAGGGACATGTGATGCCTGCTGAACATGGGGGTTCAAAGGTTAATGTAGTGACTGTTGGACAGAAAAGAAAGGCTGTCACTAAGAAGGATAACACTAAACCTAAAAATGACAAGAACAAGGCTAAGAAACCAAAGACAAACAAACCATGTTGGTCTTGTGGACAGGTTGGTCATTGGAGCAAGGACTGTCCTACAAAGAAAGCTAAGAAAGCTGTTGTGGTAGCACAAGCTAATACTGTGCTTGCAACCACTGATGGGCCTAAGGTTAACATGGTTGTTGGTGAGGCTGTTGCCTCTGGAACCAATGACGGGTATGTTAACTATGACCCTGTACTTCTTTCCACTTATCTGTCACATGAATGGTTGATTGATACTGGAGCTAATGTACATATTTGTACTGATATTAGTTTATTTGTATCTTATCAACAGAGTCATGGAGTGACAGTGACGATGGGGAATGCTAGTGCTGCTCAAGTTCTTGGAATAGGAAACGTGGACCTGAAGTTTGCTTCTGGGCGTGTTCTATCCCTCACTAGAGTGCACCATGTTCCTGATATTCGTAGAAATATTATAAGTGGAAGTTGTTTAGTTAAGAATGGTTTTGAACTTTCTTTGAAATGTAATAAAGTAGTTATTACACATACTGGTACATTCTTTGGCAAAGGTTATTTGTCTGATGGTTTATTTTTAATAAATGTTGAACCTGTTTTGGGCAGTTTTATTAATGATAGTGTTGCACCTTCTGTTAATTGTGTTGAATCATCTGATTTATGGCATGCTAGACTTGGTCATTTAAATTTTGGTGCTCTAAAGAATATGATGAACTTAGAGTTGATTCCAAAATATGCTATTGAAAAGAAATCTAAATGTCAAGTATGTGTGACAGCTAAACAAACTAGGAAACCCTTTCATAATGTTGTTAGGGATTCAGGAGTATTGGATTTAGTACACACTGACATATGTGAATTTGGTGGCATGTTGACTAAGGATAATAAACGATATTTTATTACCTTTATAGATGATTGTAGTAGATATTGTTATGTTTATTTACTTAGACATAAGGATGAAGCACTAGAAAAATTCATTATGTTCAAAACTGAAGCTGAAACACAAACTGGTAAAGTACTTAAACGTTTGAGATCTGATAGAGGTGGTGAGTATACTAGTACCTCGTTTAATGAATTTTGCGCAAGCAATGGTATAGTTCATGAGGTGACTCCACCATACACACCTGAGTCTAATGGGGTAGCTGAACGAAAGAACAGAACCTTTAAAGATATGATTAACAGCATGCTTATTAATTCTGGGTTGCCTAAGTACATGTGGGGAGAAGCTTTGAATACGGCTTGCCATATTCTGAATAGAGTTCCTCTGAAACATATGGACAAGACACCTTATGAATTATGGAAAAGTAGAAAGACAAGTTTAAAGTATCTTCGTGTGTGGGGGTGCCTTGCAAAGGTGCTTGTCCCTGAACACAAAAGAAAGAAACTAGGTCCGAAAACTGTTGATTGCATCTTTCTGGGCTATATTGAAACCACTACGGCTATGAGATTTTTAGTATTAAAATCTGACATAGACGGTATAGTGGCTAACACTATAGTTGAGTTTCGTGATGCAACATTCTTTGAGGATGTGTTCCCTATGAAGACTGGCATACCTCAAGGTATTTCTAATGATGATCCTACTCACACATCAAGTTCTATTCCTGATCATGTGGAAAAGATGACAAATGTGGGGGCAGATCCTGACAGTACTTCTACTCCTGACGAAGTAGATGAACCTAGAAGGAGTAAGCGTGCAAAGGTAGTCAAGGACTTTGGAAGTGATTTTGTCACTTACAATGTCGAGGATGAACCTTTAACTTTCAGACAGGCCATGGATTCTTCGGAGTCAAGGCACTGGAAAGGTGCTGTAAAGAGTGAGATTGACTCTATTGTTTCTAACGGAACATGGGAGTTGGTTGACCTACCTCCTGGGTGTACTACTATAGGATGTAAATGGATATTCAAAAGGAAGATGAATCCTGATGGCTCAATAGATAAGTATAAGGCTAGGTTGGTAGCTAAGGGCTTTAGGCAAAAGGAAGGCATTGATTACTTTGACACATACTCTCCTGTTGCAAGGATGACAACAATCCGAATGCTTATAGCATTGGCTTCTGTACATGGTCTTATCATCCATCAAATGGATGTAAAGACAGCTTTTCTTCATGGTGATCTTGAAGAAGAGATTTATATGGATCAGCCTGAGGGATTTGTTGCATCGGGTAACGAGAGGAAAGTATGTAAGTTAATCAAGTCTATATATGGCTTAAAACAAGCTCCTAGAGACTGGCATAAAAAGTTTGATGATACTGTTTTAGAATCAGAATTTGTAGTTAATGAAAGTGACAAGTGTGTCTACTATATGGTTAAAGGAAATGAATGTATTATCGTGTGCCTATATGTGGATGATATATTATTGTTTGGAACCAATATTGAGATTATTAACGAGACAAAAAGTTTCTTGAAAAGGCACTTTGAAATGAAGGATATGGGTGAGGCTAGTGTGATTCTTGGGGTCAAGTTGACACAGTCAACTGATGGAATAACATTGTCACAATCTCATTATATAGAGAAATCTATACTTGAGAAGTATGGTTATTCGAATTGTAGAATCGCTAGTACACCGTACGATCCTAAAGTTGCCCTAGTCAAGAATAGTTCAGGTATACCTGTGTCTCAGTTAAGGTATTCTCAGATTATTGGGAGTTTGCAATATCTTGCTAATGTGACTAGACCAGATATTTCTTATTCTGTGTCTAAGTTAGCTAGATATACAAGCTGTCCGAACAAGACTCATTGGGAGGCCCTAGATAGAGTTCTTAGATATCTTAAGGGAACTATTTCCCTTGGTTTGCATTATCGAAGATTCCCTGGAGTACTCGAGGGATATAGTGATGCAAGTTGGATAGCTAAGAAATCTGGCACCAATGGAGTGACTGGATATTTGTTTACCCTAGCAAGTGGAGCAATATCCTGGAAGTCTACTAGACAGACTTTGATAACTCGGTCTACCTTTGAGGCTGAGTTGTGTGCACTAGATGCCACGGGGACGGAGGCTGAATGGTTGCATGGACTTATGTCAGTGTTACCTGTAGTAAGCAGACCGCTTCCAGCCATTGCTGTTCATTGTGATAGCCGTACAACTATCGACAAGATCAGTAGTGAAAAGTATAATGCTAAAACAAAGAGACACATCCAAGTTAGACTTAAGTCTATAAGGGGTCTTGTGTCTGAGAGGATTATTGCTGTAGAGTTCATTGGAACTCAGGATAATATAGCTGATCCTTTGACTAAAGGACTTGAGCATGCAGTAGTCCTTAAGTCTAGGTTGGGGATGGGACTGATAGCCCATAATGATTATCAGCAGCGGGAACCCAATACACCTGAGAGGAGATCCCTTGAAGTGTATTCAATGTGGTAATAACAAGCTGTGAGGGTGAGTTGGTAGTACCTTTACTATATACCTTGATACACACGTATCTGAGTCTATCCCCTGAAAACCTAAAAGGTACTGTAACTGCCAGTATAGCAAGAGTTATTTGAACTCTGAATGGGGTCAAGTCATTTGACGAGATGATCGCAGTACATCTCTGGAGATGCCCAGCTAAGCGAATGTAATTGTGGGGTCGCAATTAGAGGAAAGGGTTATTCCTTGAAACATTCGACGAACAGGATCGAGACATGACCATTAATGTCTCAAAGCCGTAGATCAGCACCATAGCTTTTGATTTGTCGTCGTCTATGGAGTGTGGTTACACCAAACGGATAAAGATTCAAGGTGAAACATTCCATCTAGATCCGGTAGCCATCGAAGTAGAGGACTTAGGAGGGTTCAAACCCGGAAGGGTACCGACTCTGAAAAACAAGTCATGATAAGGACCGATATGCATTTCTGTATGGATTTGTGGGGGATTGTTAGAAAATGGAAAGTTTGAGGCATATTTTATATATGTTCTTGATGGAATTTCCGGAAACTAACACTTGGAGGTTGTTCCTTATAATGAGGACTTAAACTTTCATGTTTGGATCTAAGACATTTTCTTAGTGTAATCCATAAATAAATTGAGTTGAAATAGGTTGCTTGAAATGGGTTATGTGGGTTGGTTATATTGAAATAACTTGTATCCCACATAGAATTGGTAATGAGAGGTTGGTGGGTTTATATAGAAACATGTGCAAGAGTAGTGTACAACTACTAAGGCATGTGGGTGTGCATGGTGTTAGTATGTGCCTCACGCGCACACACACACGCGCGCGCCGCCGCCGCTCGCCCCGCCACGTCACGACTCGACTCGACTCGGGTCGAAGGGCGATTTGGGCGAATGTCTCGGCGTCTCGCGTACGCGAGGCGACCTGGGCGAGAAATTTTATTACCTGTTTATTTAATATTATTTATTGATTTAATTTAACAGTATCAGTATTTATTTGTAACAGCTATACGAACTGGGTCAGGATTTATATTAAATCCTGATGGACCAGTTCTTGGATCAAATCCTGATGGCCTAGTCAGTACTTGGAGTGAAATCCTGATGACTACTGATCCTGATGGCTGTATCAGTATTTGAATCCTGATGATGGTCCAGTCCTGACGAAATCCTGATGGTCGATCAAGTACTGATGCCACTCCTGACGGACAGCAAGTCCTGATGGCTTGGAGTACTGATGATGATCAAATCCTGATGGACCAGGAAATCCTGACTGAGCTGTTAAATCCTGATGACTACTGTTATGGTAATTAAATCAGAATAATTAGTATTAAATGTCATATCTTCAGTTACAATATTTGGTCTGTTTACGTTTTATTTTGTATTTTATATAGATACAAAAGATAACGTTTTGACAAGTGTGAGATATACGTAACTCTGAAAACCCTAGCAACTATCATCTTCTCTGTTTTCTCTCAACACATACAGAATACATAGTTCTTGGGCGAAGTGAGGTGCTGGTCGCTGTTGATCATTGCCAAATCTGTGATTGGATTGATCTGTGCTGTTTTATCCTGGGAGTGATATTGCTGCAACCCAACACAGCGTAAGTGGGGCAATAATCTCTTCAAGAACAGTCAAGACTTCTCGAAGGCTTGGCGACTCAGCTGTTTTATTTATCTATCAGTATTTGCTAAAGCTCCTGAGAGATAAGTGTTCTTTCTTGTCTTGTTATTTTCAGTCTCTGATTATACTTTTGTTTCGACCTTTGTGTTTGTTTCGTTTATTTGGTATTTTTGCCCGTTCTTGTTAATTCGAAATATATATATAACTGCCCTATTGTTGCTGTGTAGTTAGTAATTATACCCAACACCGAGTGCTTTCAATGCGTCTCCTAGCTCCGCTGATGATATTTTCCCATCCCCATTTGCATCCAACTTCTTGAAGATTCTTTCCAGCTCCGCAGCCTCTGCACCGTCGGTCATTGCTTAGATGGCATCAGTTGGTTTAGATTTGAAGAAATTTATAATAAGGAATAGATTGGTTTATAAAGCTAGTTCAATTAGAAATGGTATGGTCGTCCACATGACCCGGGATAAAAGAATATGGATCACCTAAAGAAAACAAAACTTGCTATAATTTAGATTTGCACTGTTGCTTCCTAAACTGCGGGAGATAGAGAAATTTTCAACCTTAAAGAAAGAAAAATGTTATGCAACCAAACAAAATCTTCAAGTACAAAATGCCGTAGCATAATTAATGATACGCATCCCGCATGCATTCATATGAACCCCACCAAATAAAAATCCCTATTTTGCCAACTCTAACACTGCCACATTATTTTGTATACTAGTTTGTTACACCAATGAAATGAGATCATTACAATTGTTGTCACCTGAAGGGACTTCAAATTTAAATAACTGATGAGTTACCAAGTGGCAGTGCCGAGCAGATAATTTGAAAGCCTATGGATGATCAACCATTGGCCAACAATTAATTTTGTCAAAAATGTATACCCCAGGACCTAAAGGTAAGTTGAACAATTAGGTACACACTGGCCGGTGTGGCCTACAAAGACAGAAAATTTGTGCTGATGTCACTACCTAGTTCATCTTCCTGCCAATTAAGAATCTCATGTCTTCGGCGACTGACAGTTTTCCATGTATTATGGAAGCCTAGTACGTTTAAGAGCACCCTATGAGGATCTATCCTACCGGCTCCATCAAGGCCTTTAGCACAGCTTCTCTAGTTGGCAAAGCTGGAATTGCACCTCTCTCCATTACAGTCAGCGCACCACAGGCATTGGCAAATCTGAGAGCATCCCTCAAAGGGCCCTCTTCCTGAGTATATCCAGATATACCACCAGTTAAAATAAGATGGTTATTTAAACTTAAAATTACGGATGAAGCAACTAATACTGAGAAAAAAATGATGTATCGTGCATTTCTGACAATTAAATGAGTATTTTGTATAGAGGACGGAACACTGTACAAAGGTTAATGATACCCTAAAATGTAACAGAATCAGCATGCTCTGGCTGTTGATCTTAAATCAAACATCCTCTCTTGGGACTTAAATCATGCATCATAAATCTAACAAGGAATGAAAGGCTTAACACTTGAAACATACACGGCCACATTTAGGCTCCCTAGGCTATTTATAAAATTGACTAATTGTCTACCTAGAGATTTCAAATCACCAAATCCAAGTAGAATATTTCCGATCCTTGCACTTTCTCAAGGTAGAATTTCATTTGGAATTGCTCATGAATTCAAGCGGATGCACTAATATTCTAATTTGTGGAGGGAGCTTCATTGGCTGGCACATATGCTTAGAGTAACGCTCCTGTGAACCAATAACTTGAAGACTTCCATATCACCCAACCTACTCTCACATAGGCGATAGTCAGTTATGAAGGTTGCGAACGAGACAAATTGTCATGTAATCATTTTTCTGATAAGATGCGAATGTATTATATACGAATGTAAAAAAAACAAGGAGACTCTCACTTCAAGCAAGAAAGGAAATTCATATGGAACTATCTGACGATGTAATAGCACGGAGTTAACTATTATACGCATATATCCATGAACCTAGTAGATATCTAGTACAAGCATTCAAAGCAGTGTAACCTCTTATAGACCAATTTAGCACTAGAGTCCTCATACATATATTTACGCACCAAATTAACAGAAAGATTCATTAATATCTTAAAGAACCAAACTAGGGTCAATGGTGAATACTATAAAGACCACAAGGTAATTTTTAATACAAACAGTTGATAGTACTATATCATAATTTGTTTGATTTGATACGTAACAGACAAATAAGTATCAATATTTGAAAGGATGAAAACCTAAATAGCAGATATTCAATACCTGAAGCAATGAATCATTAGCAGCAAGTTGTGATAATAATCCAGCTACAAAAGCATCTCCTGCTCCTGTGGTATCCACGGCATCAACCTTTAAACCTTTAACTCTTCCACTAAACTCCTTTAAGGTGAATAAATCCAATCAAAACACACAACAGTTAGAAGGACACTGATCATTGCAAGATCTACAAGCGAATGTCTACCTATTGCATAACAAACATTTTATACAACTGAATACCTATAGGTCTTAGACATCGTTATAGAGCCACTTGCACAGATGTATAGAATCCAAAACTGAATCCAAAAAACTGAATCTGTTCTTAAAGATATATTAAATATTAGTCCTACCTTTGTGTAGTACCTACAACCTTCAGGACCTTCGGTCACAAGGAGCAATCTAAGATTTGGATGGTACAACTTACGAACAGTATCATCAGATGGATCTTCTCCATTAGTCAAAAAACTGATCTCCTCTTCACTTATCTGACGTCAACATAACCATTGCACAAATGGTATTAAGTTTGCAAATTCTATAGCCAGACTGATCTTCTTATCAAGAATATATGGAAAATATAGCATCGAGATACTTCATATCTGATTATAATATACAGAAAGGGAATACCTTAATTATATCTGCTGTTTCCCATATGCTCAGAATTCCTTCTCTGGCATTCTCTGCAGATGGCCACAGGGGAAGTCTCAAATTAGGGTCGTAAGACAATATCACACCAGCATCTTTTGCAGCTTTGGTTGCTGCAATATGTGCAGATTTGCATGGTTCCGTAATTAAGCTTATAGAACCGTAATGAAATATTTTCGCCTGTCAAAAAAAGTACAAGTCGAAGGTTCGAAAAATACAAAAAAAGAAAAAAAAAACTGAAATAGCCGAGCGAGACTTGTTAGTACTATCATTTTTGAACCATTCTTTATTATATACATAAGTTGATCATCAACAAAAACCATATCGCCAGACCTTCTGTATCAAGTCTATATCGAGCTCAGCTTCTTGTAGCAGCATATCAGCACTAGGGTTACGATAAAACATGAATTCACGTTCCCCATCTTTCTTTAGTGTTACAAACGCTAAAGCAGTTCGAGCACCAGGATCAAAGCGCATTCCGTCACTGTTTACATTATTTTCCTTTAGTATATTAGCAAGCATGTACCCAAACTCATCATCACCAACCTGTCGATGTAAAACAAAGCATGAATTTGAGGCATTGAAGAAATAATGTGTGTCTACTCTCAGGTATCATTTTTAATGAGCATAAAATAAATATCAGAAATTTTATGCCCTATTAAGTACAGTACATTACCCCTAAGATCTCAACTAAGAGAAATAAAATTTGTAATGGCTGGCTCCATTTGGTTGGAGGGAATGAAATAAGATTGGTATGGAATGCAAAATTGTGAATGAAATAAAAGGTAATATAAATTTGAGAACAAAAAAGATGATAGAGAGAGGGTGAGAAGAGTGCAGAAAATGAGAGTGGGACTATTTTATGATGAGGTTTGTAAAGCAAATGATTAGGAAGCATGAACCAACATTCATTCCCAAATTGTGGGATTGAGCTATAGTCTGAATTTGTATGTATGAAATGAAGTTAGGAATATAAATTATATATATTAACCCATAAAAAGTACCAATTTATATCATTTTTTTTCCAACTCAAAGCAATTCAAGGAGATGCAACAAGATAGTGCTCGAAAATTAGTATACTGCTAGCAGCTAAATTTTGAGTCGAGAATACTAGGGTATCACAATTTATATTAATTGAGAAAAAGACATTACTGCATAGTTGTTTATGCTTAAGTTCTCAGCTTTAGTGATGCGGAATGAGAAAAACAACGTGGACAAATAGATGGAGCACATCAGGTCTGATAACTGACAAGATATTGGATACAAATAATATATTGGTAGACTAATTGCTGATCAACTACCTGCCTTCTCCCTGAAAACAGGTCTTATCCTATCTCTATGCTATGTATAATTAGTAATGAAACCCCCAAGTAGAAGTTAAAATGCAATAAAATACATAGGTCCTTGATATAATACCTTGCCGATGAAAGCTGATGATCCACCAAGACGAGAAATGCCAACAGCAACATTAGCAGGTGCACCACCAGGTGCCTTTTTAAAAGCAGGTGCCTCAGCCAACGAGAGCCCATTCGAGGTTGGGACAAAATCAATCAACATTTCCCCAAAGCATACCACAAGCGAGGAATCATCACTTTCTGGAAGACCATTGGTGCTTGCCCGTGACTTACCTACACCAATAATGTTTGAATAACACATACACAAATTCAACCAGAATATACATGACTTGTAATTTTACTTGAAATCCAGAAATTCAATTTGATTATAGAAAGACATAGGGTAATCTAATAAAAACACATAGGGTTGAAATTATTAAGTAGGGTGAGAAGGAGAATGTTACCTCGAAATCGAAAACAAGGCGGAAGCGACAAGGACTTAGAGGAAGGCTTGAGTGAGAATAATAAGTGATTAGAAGAAGAAGAACAAGGTGGAGGAGAATTAGAAAACAAAGAAAATGAGAGACAAGTTGAGTTTAAAGCCATGTAGATGTTGTTTGACTACCTAAGCTTAAGGCTTTAAGTTGAGGTTGTACTTGTTTAGTAAATGTCTACACAATCAGATAGAGCTACGAGAGAGAGATGATTTTTATTTTTCTTGTTTTCTTGTCAAAATCATCATCATGACTCACAACTGTTTGCCTAGATCGTTAAACACAACTACCTGTGTTGGGCCTCAATAGTCGGTTTTTATAATTAAAACCCCATTTATAGAAAGGCCCCGAAAAAGGACGCATTGATAATGAGAATATAAAGCCACAACTCAGCAGAGAAAAGGGGGGAAAAGAACACTTGTAAAAGACTTGTATTAACACTGATGCAAGTAGAATCTCGATTCCAACATTTGACGCTAGAAGGAGGGGAGGTGTTTAATTCTTTCTCGATCAATGATATTTATTCCTCCATCACCATCTCATGTAATTGGTTCTCATGTTCTTAATGGCCGGTTGAGCTTCAAATGCATTTTGTTTGTGATTTGATTTGTGCTTAATGACGATGCATCTGTTACAACTCGAAGTTCTACCTCTCTCGAGCTCCTGTGTCAAATTTCTTGCATCTAAATATTTGTCAAATTGAATCTACCTCACTAGAATCATCTCAAAATTGGCGATAGTTTAGGAATTTTAATTCAGTACAATTCGTTTAAAGTCTGTAGTTCTGCTGCATTAAAGCTCCGGTCTATTTTCCAGAATCGACTCTGATTTATGCTATCCCGAAGCTTCAAAAGGTGCAAATCAGATTGGTATTCCCTGAGTCGTGTAATGGCACACTAGGTATATGTTTTCAATACACAACTACATAGTTCTTATATTGTTCTATTGTACTTACAGATCTCAGTTGATATTAGTAATACAATTTTCATGTGTTAATTAGTAGTAGACTTCATATCAGTAAAGTTGAAATCGATTGATTTTTGGTGTGATATGTTGCTGATAGTTGCTAACTAGGTTGTTTTAATTTGGTTAACTGGAATTGTTATGACTTATGAGTAACAATACATTGCTGGTTAACTCAAATCTTATATTTCCTTATGCGATTAGTTGATTTTTTAGGACATATAGTAATTCGTGGTTATTTGTTATGCACACATTTGGGACTGGTGATAAATGCATATGCACTTCATTTGATCCCATATGTTGTCTATTGTTTGCTCATTTATGGTCCAAAAACTAATCATCATATCTAACTCATGAAAAATATGCAAATTGAGCCTAATTGTAACCTAATTTGAGCTATGTAGTCGTAACATTGTGCTTTTAAATGTTCTCTTCACTTTGACTCTAAGGGCCTCTGTGTGAGGCCGATTCTCCAATTTTGACAAATACAAGCTCAAATACCTGAGACAAATTTCGAGTTTAGGAGCTCGATAAAAATGTTTCAAATGGCCATGAAGCTCGACATATATGAGCTGAAAAGGCCATAAAATTCGAGAATTGCGAATTCCATAACATGCCCAGAGTTGCAGAAAAGCTAACAAAAGCTAACTCTCAAAAGATCGATAGTAGAGTACAAGAGAAACTGAAACTTCGATGGAAAAAACTCAAAAGCTTGATGAATATTTATTCGCCCACCACAAATTGCCAAGAGTGTCAGAATTCGCGAAAAATCAAGGCCTGAATCACTTGATGTCGAAGCCTAAAATAATTTCTATAAGCACAACAAATGATCTTCAAAGCTTCTAGGCCTCAGAAAATCTTCATCCAGGTTTTGAAAAATGTCGTGTGACAAGAATTCTCTTAGTTTTGCCAACAAAGCTTTAAAGAGCCATTATGTGAGGTTTATTCTCCATTAAAAGCTACAAATCGCCAAGTATGAGTTATAAATCTCCAAAAGCCTTAATATGAGGTTGATTCTCCAAATTTAACCAAAGCCTATAAGGATTTATAAAAAGGATCACAAAAGGTTGTTAAACATGACCAATGCACATTCAAAAATCGTCAAAAGCAAATCTCCAAACTCACCAAGAGCGAATCCAAAACTCGAGAACACAAAGACGGGTAAACCAGTTTACATAGACAAGCTTTAAACTCCGCCAAATATGAGGTCCAGAGCTCGATATGTTGAAGCTCAAGCCTCAAAATAACGAGCTTAAAATCTTGACAATATGAGGTAGAAACACCATCCCAAATATACATCTTACAATCATCTGATACATCTTGTCGACTCTATATCATTAATATAATGAGTAGTCATCTTCAAGCTCACATTCAGAAGGTGACACAAAAGGTGACGCCTATAGATAGCGAATACATAATCTTATTGTCATTTGGAGAAAAGTTAGTTACAATCCTGAGTTTACTTAGCGGCATTCAAGAAGAAAAGCTGATAATGCTTGAACAAAGAATTCTACTATTTTGTAGGAGTCTACTCTCTATTGGCTTTCGGAAACTTCTTATGTCTAAATAAGACGGTTCATCCTCGTTGATCATGTAGTCCTTAAAATTTTATTAAGCAGTCAAAGTATATGACAGGTCACAAGCTAGAGCTACTTTTCTGTAATACAACATATCTTGTTGCATCAGCAATTTATTTAGTCAAAGGTACTTCTTGCGAGCTCCTTAAGCTTTCCTTCCAAGCACTCGATCTCATCCTTGCCTAAAGACCGAGCCTTCTTGATCTTGAGTTGAATACTTCAGCTTAAGATCCTCCAAGAATCCATGATGGTTGTGTTTCCTCTTTTTTAAGTTGGATACTAGTGCTGGTCCTCTTTTGAGATGTTCATAATATGAGTTGTATAGCTTATAAAACCGCCACAAGTGAATGTAAACAAATCTATGTGTTTGGAGAAATATCTTTAGATTGCTGGTTGGGACCACTTGTAAAATACTAAGACAAACAATGATTCTCGTGAATATTTACTTAAAACAAATCTGTTGCTGTTTTATTGATCTGTGAGAACCTATCCAGAAAAAGGCATGCCAAAGCTTGAATCAGTTGACATCAAATGTGCAGCAATTGCATCATAAACGTTGAATTGCTATATGTATCATTCTCAGAATTTAAAGCTGGACAGGGTAACAAATTTCCTCAAGCTCTCTCATGCACCAGTCTTGGTCATCAGCGTATTCGTCACTCATGTATTCTTGATTATCTAGACTTGTTGCAGAGAATTTTCCACATTCAGAATGACTGTTTTTCCGTGCTTAACAGTCATCTTCCATGTTAAAAGATACTCGTCTTCCCCGACTATCAGATGCTATACCATAAACCATCTCCACTGATGCTTGCTGATATTCAAAGGATCCATCATAAAGGTTAGATGAATCCAACAAATGAGCAGGACTGTAAGATTCATGTTCTTCTTCGATCTCATGTACATGTGATGATCTTAATGATTTTCAAAGCTTTGTTCTGGGCTTGAAAACAAGTGCTCAAGTTTAATCTTTACAATCTTCTTATGCATACGGTAGATTTTATTGTGAAAGGGTTGCTTGTTTTCATGATCTTATTTTCAGAAGACAAGGCATCTGGCAGCTTAAATGATTGATCAAGCACTTGGCTCAAAAATGTTCATGCTTGCCCATCTCAGTACAGTCCCTCAACAGGTTTAGCGACAAGAACTCTTGATGTGCAAATCTTCAAATCAAACATTTTAAGATACATGCAGAGAACTCCTTACTTGATCATTAGTTGTATAACCAGGGTACATGCCAAAAAATTCTATAGCTAGTAACAACAGTTAGTAAGATGATTTTTTTGCTTACGTTCGCTAGTCCAAGAGTCAAACTAAAAGAAGACCTGAAGGTTTTCACACTAGTTCGCGGGGACAAATGTTGGGCCTCAATATTTGGTCTTTATAATTAAAAGCCCATTTATAGAAAGGCCTGGAAAAAGGACCCATTGATAGGAATATAAAGCCACAACTCAGCAGAGAAAAGGGGGAAAAAAGAACACTTGTAAAAGACTTGTATTAACACTGATGCAAGTAGAATCTCGATTCCAACAACCTCCATCTTACCGTCCTTTTTTTTGTCCCATTGCTCTCCTCCTCTCTCCCTTTTTTCCCTGTAAAATAAAATCAAAAATCAAAAATCAAAAATCAAAAATCAAAAACTAATCTATTACTGTATCTATCTAAACTAAACTATACTCCCTCCGTCCTTTTTTGTCCCATTGCTCTCCTCCTCTCTCCCTTTTTTCCCTATAAAATAAAATCAAAAATCAAAAACTAATCTATTATCTATTTAAACTAAACTATACTCCCTCCGTCCTACCCATTTATTTATATTTGGGTTGGGCATGAAGGTTAAAAAAAATTATAAAATAGTGGAAAAAGTAGAAAAAGTGATTTACGTGATGGAAAAAAATCAATTTTTAATATATAAAGTGAGGATAGTGGAGGAAGGTAGTGGAAGTAGTTGATTTTAATATTGTTAAAGTTTACTAATTTTGGAAAGCTTAGAAATGTAATGAATTGAGAGGGACATCCCAAAAAAGAAAAGTGTAAATAAATGGTTTGGACAGAGGGTGTAACAATTAAAATTTGTTATAATTTGTATTTTGGTTGGAACCTTCATTTTTCGTCGACATTTTCCTTTTTCGGTTGATTGGCATAGTTTTTTCATAATTCGTGTTTTTATTTAATTTCCCTTACTTATCTTTTTTAATATTTTATTTAAAAATATTTATTAACGGAGAAATTTGGTGAAAACAAATTCAGGGAGGGTTGCTCGAATTGTGGTGGTTGTTGATGACGGTGGACGATGTAGGATGTTAGGGTTAGGATTTTTGATTTGGGGGTGGCTGAGATTTCATGGAGATAATTGGTCGCAATTAAATCGAACGGGAAGTTCTCTCTTTTTCGCAAGGGTCGCATCCGTCCTATACAATGTGCCTACGTACCCTATTTATAGGGATCAAGCCATACATAGTTGTTGGGGAGCAAGTTACCTAGATGGGCCAGGTTTCCTTCCTTAGAGAGCCCATAGGACTGGGGTCACCGCCTCTAGTGGAATCATCTTGGGCCTTTAGAGCCCAACTACTTTCTTGGAGCGTGGCGGCCAAGTCATTGACCCGAGATTATCGGAGTCAACGCCCACCTTGAACCACAAAGTAAAGATAGCTAATCAGAGGGTCGGCATTAAGATCACTAGGGGCGACGCATTTCGACCCCCCAGCAAGGCGATGCATATTACTTTGGATGGGGCCTAGTCCTCTTCCATAGCTGCTATAGTAGATGATTGGGGCATGGCCCCTAGTCTCCAGCGTCCTCCATATAGCTTTTTTGGGGATATTCCCCCACTCATGTTCCCAAGCATGCTGAAAGGTCCACATTGGTGGTAAAATAAGCTAGAAATGGGGGTTGAATAGCTTATTACCCTTTTTAAATTTTGAGCTTGGCGTTTTTAAATTTCCTTTCTCCTTTTAAAATTAATTACTTATAAATAAGTAATGTAAAGTTCGGAATATAAAGAAGAAATATTAAGAGTACGACACAATCGATTTTATCCTGGTTCGCGATGCTCGCAATCCCTAACGGATTCGAACACCCCTACTCCAGTCCCCGAGCTCCTCCTGAACTCGAGATTTCTTCCATTATAAGTAAAACACTCCTTATAGTAGGCGGAGAAGCCTTTACAAACCACTACTAATTTATCTTAAAGTGTAAATCCAATTTACCTCCACAATTAATTAGCAAAATAAACCCACTAAAATATTTATCTTGGAGCGTAACTCCCCGTTACCTCCTTAAAATATCCTAGCAAAATGTACCACTATATATTTTGTCTTGAAGCGTAACTCCCCGTTACCTTCTCAAAATACTATAGCAAACCTACTTGACTTGTCTTGGAGCGTAAATCCAATTTACCTTCTCAAAACCGAAGTAGAACTCTAGGATAACCTTGGTGCTACTTTTGTAGGTCTTGGCTTAGGTCTTGGGTCTTTCTTCCTCTTCACGGTGCGGAGATGCCTACTACCTGTTAGCACGCCTAGGACTTGGGTCTTAGAGCAAAGATCACCTCACTTCACTTAGCCTCACTACAAAGATAAACAACAAGCTACAAGCAAGACAATATATGCGAGATATATAATAAATCCCGTGCAAAACTAGTATGTTACGCTACTAGCCACGAGGGACGCTATTATGCGTTAAAGTAATTAATTTGTTATTAGTAAAAGATGAGTAAGTCACGACGCCAATTGGACGAACTACGATGTTTTAGTGGTGTGTGCAAGATGTGATTAATTATTCGAATCACAAGTGTGAGGATAGTAAAGCAAAATGGACAAGACTAGTGTCTTGATAAAAACATGCACACTTTGGCTTTCACCACGCTATTATGCGTTAAATTATCACACACATATGGACAAGTCTAGAGCCTTAATAATTATATATATATATTGGACAAGGCAAGTGCCTTGATGAAAATGAAATGGACAAGGCAAGGCCTTGCGAAAATATATATATAGGTGCAAAATTTAACTTGTTTATGACCTTTGGCTTTTTCCGATGGCTTTTGCCTAAAGCTTAAAAATTCTCTAAAAAGAGAAATATAAAGGATACGAACTAGGATCCGGAACTAGTATATGCAAATGTACATACACTAAACAAAAAGTAACTAACTTGGTGTTACTTGAAGTCTAAAAAGAAATCTAGAAGAACAAGCTAGGATCGAAGCCTAATAACACCAAAACTATGGCCGAAAAGAGCACCAAATGAAGGAGATTCAAGGAGGTATCAAAGGTGACTCAAAGACACATGAAAGAGCACTAAAGGACTGCCTAAACTTGAGCTAGGGACTGCCTAAAATTAACTTGGCCGAAGGTGTAAGAATGAGCAAGAAAACCTCCAAAAATCACTACCAAAACAAGGCCTTCCAAGATCAACAATGAAAGGTAATTTAAGGGGTACACAATGATACTTAAACACACTTTCAAAGACACTTCAAGAGCTAGATTAGACGAGCTAAAGCTTTGTCTTGTAAGTATTCTTAGCCAATGTTGCTTTAGAGCAAGAAATGGAGTGAAAAACAAGCTTAAAAGTGGTGTAAAAGATGAATAACAAAGCTTGTTTGTGAAAGGCATATGTATAAGCCTATTTATAAACATCGAGGGTACAACTCAACTTAAACAAGAATGTAATAAGTAAATAATAATTCAATTGTCACAGGAATCTCAGAAAGTTATATCAGTCAAAAGAATGAAGATTAAAGTCAACCTACAGACTTGAAGTAATTCTACATTGAAAGAAGTTAAATTATTTGATCAAGCCTCAGTGAAGTATTCAAGAAAGTGGATTTATTAAATTGACAGAGATTTCGACAATGTGACAACAAATTTACAAGTTACAGTGTTTGTTAAAGTCAAATGAAAAAGGACCACCGCTTAAAGTCAAAAGATGAAGAACAACCATTGCAGTTAGTCACTCGTGAACCAGACAATACATCGAGTGTCAACACCAAACAGTGAAAGTTCGTCATTATTTTCAGTGGTTCTAGGATTGATTCTGATATAAAGAAATAATATTAATTCTCTTAATTAATTATATTAGTTAATTACTTTATCCAATAAATTAATTCTTCAAGAATTAATTTATTCTTTAAATTAATTATGAGATTAATTAAGTATTTTAGAATTAATATTTATTTATTTATATATATGGCATATTAAATACTCTTGCATGACTATTGGATGATAGTCATACAAGCTTAAATGACTGTCATACCGACAGTCATACAAGGTTGTATAACTGTCATACCGATAGTCATACAAGGCTTGTATGACTGTTGGAAGACAGTCATACAAGGCTTAAATCAAGTCATGCAAGAGTTAATTATTAAGTCATACAAATCTTTCCTAAAATAGAAAGGCGGCCAAGATAATGCATTCAAGTGATTTATATAAAGAAATGATCAAGACAGAAACAAGATACACAGAACATTATATCTTCATTTACTGCCTTGAAAAACCTCTACGGCCTGAATCATTTTTGAACAAGTGAATTAATTTCTTGTATTGATTGTTATATTCAAACCACTGGAAATCAATTACTTGTACTGCTTTGACTATCTAGCGGATCTTTATCCCTAGAATTTATCTCGAACTATCATTTATCGTTTTATCTTTTTTATTACAAAAATAGATAAGTTTATGTCGAATTTATTCAAAATTTGTTTTAATTAGTTTGAGATTCAATCATTGTAATTCGTATTGTATTTGTAACACATTTCAAGTTTAATATAAGTTATATTTAACTTGAAATTTGTTTCATTTAATTCCGCAATAATTTGTTCTTGGATTGTAAAATCATAAGCCAAACATATTCGATAAAACGGTACTGTTTGTATTCAACCCCTCCTTCTACAAACTTATCAGGACCTAACAATTGGCATCAAAGCCTTTTGATTGACGAACAAATCAAGATCCATAATTTTGTGATTTTTTGAAGAACGTTCAAATTTTTATTCTTATAAAAATTCAAGATGTCTACTTAAAAAGTTGGAGCCGTAAAAATTTCAATGTTCAGTAAAGAGTACTATCCTATGTGGAAGAAGAAGATGCTCTTGTTTCTTCAAGTGGCAAATATAAAGTATCTTGGTGTATTGAAGAACGGACCAAAACTTCCTATGATTGTTGAGGAAGAGCAGATTGAGAATAATATTTTTACTCAAGCTGCTAGGATGTATCCCAAAGATCTAAAAGACTATACAGCTGATGAAAAGGAGGGTTAATTCTGGTTGATTGTCTAGATCCAATCATGCATAATCATGTTTTAAATTGTGTTAATGCCAAACACATTTGGGATACGATTGAGATAATCAATGAAGGGACAGAAGAAGTCAGAGAAAACAAGATGGAAATTCTTACCTCTTCATATGAACACTTCAGATCCAATCCTGGTGAAGGTATCTCTGATGTTTTTGAGAGATACAACAAATTGATTAATGATCTGAATCTCCATGGAAAGCATTACACTATCATGGAGATAAACAAAAAGTTCCATCTGACACTTCCATCTCATCTGGAGCACAAAATTTCAGCTATTAGAGAAGCAAGGGATCTAGGTGAGATTTCTTTGGAAAGACTCTATGGTGTTCTGAAAACTTACGAGTTGGAACAGATTCAGCAGAAGGAAATCTATGGAACAAGGAAAGTGGTCAGTACGTCTACTGCACTGGTGGCAGAAGTTCCACAGAAACTGAAAGTGAAGGTTGTTCAACCTTCCAGTTCTAACAAGGATGTTACTGTAGCTGAATATGGCTTTACATCCACAAGTCAATCTGATGGTGACTTCTATTTCATGGAAGAGCTTGAACAACTAGAAGATGAGTCGATGGCAATGATAGTGAAGAAGTTTGGGAACTTCAGATTCAGAAGGAATCCTAATCTTAAGTTCAAACCCAGATTCCAGAGAGGTAGCTCTTCTTCCTCAAATAACACAAGGGGTGGCTATAAAACTGGAACAATGGACAGAAGCACACTTAGATGCTTTAATTGTAATGAGTTTGTACACTTTGCTACTGAATGCAAAAAGCCAAAGCAATCAAGGAGGAACTCATATGATTCAAGTAAGAAGAAAAAGAATGGGAAATGTTAGGCCCTGATAAGTTTGTAGAGGGGGGGGGGTTGAATACCAACAGTACCGTTTAATCGAATTTGTTTGGCTTATGATTTTACAATCCAAGAACAAAGTATTGCAAAATTAAATGAAACAAAATTCAAGTTAAATATAACTTATATTAAACTTGAAAGGTGTTACAAATATTGTACGGATTACAATGATTGAATCTCAAACTAATTAAAACAAATTTAGAATAAATTCAACATGAACTTATCTATTTTTGTAATAAAAAGATAGAACGATAAATGATAGTTCGAGATAAATTCTAGGGATAAAGATCCGCTAGATAGTTAAAGCAGTAAAAGTAATTAATCTCTAGTGGTTTAGATATAACAATCAATACTAGAAATGAATTCTCTTGTTCTTAAAAATGATTCTGGCAGATAGGTGGTTCAAGGCAGTTAATGGAGAATGTAATGTTCTATATGTTAAATGTCTTGATATTTTTGCTTTTGTATCTCTTTAATACTCTGTCTCAACCGCCTTTCTATTTTTGGAATGATTCTAATATGACTTATCAATATGACTTAGCAATTACTCTTGTATGACTAACAACATGCCTTGTATGACTGTCTACAAGCCTTGTATGACTGTCGGTATGACTGTCATACAAGCTAGTATGACTGTCGGTATGACAGTCATTTATGCTTGTATGACTGTCATCCAACAGTCATGCAAGAGTAAATGATAAATCATATTTATATAAATAAATAATATTAATTCTAAAATACTTAATTAATCTCATAATTAATTTAAAGAATAAATTAATTCTTGGATAAATTAATTACCTGATCTAATTAATTAAGAGAATTAATATTATTTCTAAATAATGACGAACTTTCAGTGTTTGGTGTTGACACTCGATGTACTGTCTGGTTAATGAGTGACTAACTGCAATGGATGTTCTTCATCTTTAAACTTTAAGTGGTGGTGGTCCTTTTTCATTTGACTTTAACAAACACTGTAACCTGTACATTTGCTGTCACGCTGTAGAAATCTCTGTCAATTCAATAAATCCACTTTCTTGAATACTTCACTGAGGCTTGATCAAATAATTGAACTTCTTTTAATGTAGAATTACTTCAAGTCTGTAGGTTGAATTTAATCTTCATTCTTTTGACTGATATAACTTTCTGAGATTCCTGTGACAATTGAATTATTATTTACTTATTACATTCTTGTTTAAGTTGAGTTGTATCCTCGATATTTACAAATAGGCCTATACATATGCCTTTCAGGAAAGCTTATCTTGCTGAAGGCAAAAGTTGGGATGATACAAATAGTGATGAAGAAGATGGTGAAGTTGGAAATTTAGCACTCATGGCTAAAGAAGGCAACACTTCATCTTACAAGTCTGAGGTAAAGTTCACTGACTCTGAAATGATTTATCTGATGATACCTTTTTATGTTGGCTATGCAATAGTCTTAAATAATGTCAGCAACTTCAGTCTTTTCTTCTGAAGCAAATCCAGTTGTCCTTAGTGTAATATCCGTGATTTTTTTTATATATATAAATGATATATTTGGTGTAAAATATTTCGTGTGGAATAATTTGAATATTAATAAGTTACGGTTATTAAGTGATTATGTGTTATTTGGTGAGTCGAAAGCCCCTTTCAAATATTTCGTCATTTGAAATCTTATTCAATTTTGAGCCCCGTTTTGAAAATTCAAGGGCCCCGTTGAAATTTTGTACATCATTATTATCCCTTCGTCTTTCGTATTCGAATCGTTATCAAAAGAACTATTCGTATCATTTCATCCCTATCTATTTGATCTTGTCAGTGTAATTCGTTTTGTTCAAAAAGGGAAAGATTGTTCCAAACCCTAATTGTCCAGGGTGACGGATATGTCGTTTATATCATTATTTCATCTGTTATAGCCCCAGTATTCTTGAGCATTAGTTATATAATGTTATGTATCGATTTGGATAATTATCAGTCTTTGTAGATAGTTATCTTCTCGTAAAACGTATTTTTAACCTAATTAGGGTTTTTAAACGATCCAGGGGATCTAAATCGATCCAAAAATGTTGTTTGAGGTATTATTTTTCCAAAAATATAAAAAGACGAATCGTACCTTAAACCTCACATAATCTATATTTTGTAATCTCAAAAAAGTAAAAATCCCCGAACCGTGTTCTTCGTGTTCTTGAATAATCAAATCAACTTTTGAGGGTGTAATTGAAATCAGAAATTGAAGTTCGAATACTCAAATCAAAGATCTTGAGCTCTAGTTTCAGAATCTTCCAACCTCATCATCATCTGGTAATTTTTCGATTTATTATGAATTTTTCAATTTTTGAATTAAATTAGGGTTTATGTTCGAATTGGGGATTTTCATTCTGTTGATTCTCCGTTCAATTGGTTGCTTCTAACATGTTCCTAGGGTTCTAATTAGCAGGAATCCATGTTTTAATTTCATGTTTATGTTCGATTTTTACGGGTTTGATTTTCGGGTTTTGACCCGAATTCTTCTTTTGAATAGTCCGTTCTTGTTGTTGATCTGACATGAATTCTGATAGAGGGCTTTGATTGTGTGTGTTCTTAGCTTCATTTTAACATAAAGAACGTAGAGTTTCATGTAAAAAATTTGTAGATCGGAAAATTTGTTTAAGGTCACCGAAAAATAGTCGGGTTTGGAGTTCCGGTGATGTTTTTGGTTTGTTTTTGATCGGAATGTATTGGTATGGTTATTTGGAATGTTTTGGTATCAAAAGCCCTAAATTTGGTCATGTTTTTGGCTCGCTGGATTCTGGAAAAGTCGCTGGATTCTGGAAAATTTCCGGTTGTTCTTGGCGACCAGTTTCTGTTCTTGGCGACCCGTTTTCTGACCTGGTTTCAATCTTCAAAACCCAAATTCATTTTCAGAAAATTGTTTTTGAATTTTATTTTTAAAAATAATTGGAAAATAGTTTAAAATCATTAAAAATTCATATTTTATTTATTATTTTAAATTCGAAAATTTATTTAAACTTAATTATTTTAATTATTTTTAATTAGTAATTAGTTTATTTAATTGATAGATTAATTATTTTAATCAGTTAATTCTTAAAAATTAATTATTTATTAGATTTAAGTAAATAAAATTCAGTTTAATTATTTTCAAACCTGGTTTATTATTTAAAAATAGTTTGAGCATTTAAAGAGTGTCAATTAATTTTATTAATTGATTTATTTGCATTTAAATACTTATATTGGGTTTAAAAATCCGATTTTTGATTTAAAAATTTGTTTGCGACTTATTTAAATTCTAATAAGTCTCGAATATTGTTTTAAAAAATATTTATAAGCACTATATGGTTTATATAAAGTGGAATAATGTGTTTAGTATCCGCAAATGTCTTATAAAAAGAATAGAGTATGAGTCTGTCTATCGGAAAAATAGGCCGGACATTCGATAAATCTCAAAATTTGCCCGATAGGCTGTTTAGACTTTAAAAAATGATCATGAGTTTATATTGAGGATAGAATAAATGATGGGATGTACTAATATGAGTTATGTATTATAGAATCGAGTTCCCGAGGCAAGGGAAAGGAGAAGGTAGAATAACAACAGTAGAATTTGACTACGTCGAACCAGGCAAGTGTCTATTTCTTTCACAAATCCTTGAGTAATCTTACTCTGAGTTATTATATGCATGTTGTCATCAAACCAATACCAATGATTCAATTCTTATCCTGTATCAGAACCGATAACATTGTTTCCATGAAAAATTCCTGATTTCTTTGATTATTCACAATCTTGTTGAATATTGAGAATCCTCACCTTCGATTCACTTGCGTACATTATAACATTGTTTATTTCCTTGAAACAGATGTGTTGCTTCTATGAAACCATCCCGAACTTGTTTCACGAACCTTATTTGATCTTGATCAGTTGAAGCTCTTTTGCAATTATAACCTTGTGATTGATTGTCAGATGAAGCTTTTGTTATTGTCATTCTATTTTGTTCTTGTTGTGATTATTGTTGAAGCATGTATTGCTTATGTGCTGTAATAGAATTGGAGATGTTTTTGAAAATAAGGACTAGATTTATGGTCGATGATAATTAAGGCCAGGATGGCCAAGGATCCAGTGGAGGGCTTTGCTATAAGCAGGCCCAGGGTTGATGCGTGGCTGGCCAGCAGCTCAACCTTTGATTTGAATGAGATAAATAAAAATCCAATTCTAATCTGTTTTCTTCAGAAGAGGTTGATATAATCATGCATTGTGCATTGATTCAAATTCTTGTGATTTCTTTTCATTATGAAACTGCATTGGATATATATATGATGTTTGCTGAGCACTTTTGGCTCACTCTTGCATGCTTTCAAATGTAATATATGCATACGATATTATGCATGCTTTCAAACCTCACGTCGTATATAGATGTGATGGTATTAACATTGTTGAGATGAAAAATATGCATATGATAGATGCATGCAAATTTTCAAACCCTACACCATATAATGATGTTGTTGTGATATTTCTAAATATGCTGCTTCATTGCTGTGAAATGATTTATAAACTGTTTTCGCTTTTAATAAAAAGCTGTATAAGGTATAAGGTTTATATACTAGATAATACTGGATATAAACCAAGGTTAAAGGTTAAAGACTCTAAGTAAAGAGTACTTGTACGATAGTTTTAAAACTTAGACCGGGAGTCAAATTATTATTTTGTTTTAAACTACTGTCAGAAGCTGGAAGGTTCAAGGGACAATTATATTTTAAGGATTTATTAAATATTCCAATATCTATATTATTGGATATTTAAGGTGAGATATTTAAATAATATTATTTGAATATTGTTTGAATATTATTTAATTAAGTGAATATTATTTTGAATATTCACTTAAGTTGTTTTATATTGAATAATAATTCAATACTTATTATTTGAATATTATTTAATTAAGTGAGTATTATTTTGAATATTCACTTAAATGATTTTATCTTGAATAATAATTCAATTCTTATTATTTGAATATTATTTAATTAAGTGAATATTATTTTGAATATTCACTTAAGTGGTTTTATATTGAATAATAATTTAATATTTAATATTTGGGTATTTATTAAATATTCCAAATATGATTTAAAAATCATAGAACCTTGGTATATGATTAAAGGTTCTATTATTTACACAAAAATATAAATTTCTGATTTTCAGAAAAGATATTAAAATAGAGATTCACAACTATTATCTTAAGATAGTTAAAGGTAATTAAAAGCGGATAGTGTTTTCCAACTCATCGAAAATTGGGAATCTAGTTTAAGGATTCGAGGACAGAGTTTTACTTTCACTGTTCCTCTAGAATATCTATAACTAGGGGATGGCTTCCCCATTTAAGTAAAGTATTTTTAAACTTGCTAAACCCTGAAATTTCAATAAACTCCCTGGTCATGATTTCAAAATACGGAGTAATCATTGGTAGTTTCGTTGACTAATGTCAACCCACACTTTGACTTACTCCTTTCAATTACTCTGGAGTAAGGTATTCTAAACGGTTACAAAGTTTTGACAAGTATTTGTACTTGGGAAATATGGAATTAGATTACAATTTCCGTTTCATTCATATTTTTCATCATGGGAATTGGAAGGGTCTACACGGCAATGAAATAGGTGTCGGGGTAGTGCCAAAATTATCAAGTCTTGCCCGGTGATGAAATAGGCGCCAAGGTAGTGATCTCTTGAGTGCTAAGGCTTGCCCGGTGATGAAAAATAGGCGCCGAGGTAGTGATCTCTTAACACAATGGCCCATATGCGATCAGGGTGATAACCGAACAGGAAGTCGTCCTTCTACTAGTAGAAAAGAAAAGTTACGATACAACGGCTGATCACCGTGTATCGGGTGTTCCAGTATATCCCCTTCCCTCCAGTTGGAGTTGTGCTGCACATTGTAACGAAAGCCTAGGTGCTGAGTTACTGATAATGTGGCAGTGATGGGTAATGATGTTCCTCATATAGTAGTTGTACTGTATGGTATGTTTTGACGAAAAGAATAATAAAATATCATTCTGTATACGAATGAAGTTTAAAGGTTTTCCTTCATGATATAAGCTTACATATATGATTAAGCTGCTATATCTGATGGTCGAGCTATAGTGCTCATTCTTGCTTCTTTTACAAAAGGTGTTCATTACTGATATTCTACAGTATTTTGAACAGTATGAGATATCTAAATAGATATGTGAGTATATATGTTGAAAAGATATTTAAGATATACAGTATGTTGAACTGTATAGTATTTTGAATCGATGGATAGGCTTTAAGCCTTGATTCCATTATTTGATATCTATTTTAAAAGATATGTTTTGAATCTTGGTTCATTATATCGATACCAAGGATTTCTAAACGAATTACGAAAAGTAGTTGAGTATGATTATAAGTCATACGGTATTTTGAACGATATACTATTTTGGGGTTAGACCCTAGAGTGTAGGCTTGTTAATGGTGGCATTCAGACATGTCTTGAGCCTAACAATCTCCCCCAAATTGTGAGTAAGACCCTTAGGCACAATTTCATGTCTGATAAAAAGCCTAACTAAAATAAAAAGAAACAAGTATGAAGAAGAGTAAAAGATGTACAAGATTTTAAACATTACAAACTGAGCCTAACATAGACTTTGTCAAGTCAAGAACAATAGGCTATCTCAACCTCGGGATAATAAGAGAATCTGGTTATGAAACAATAATTAAATGAGAATGGGAAACAGGAATCTTGCTACAATATTCCAAACAAAAGAGTACGAGTTAGTAAACTTGCCTTTGATCCTTAGCTATTACGTCAAGCCGAAGTTATACAATTATCTTCTTCTTCTGTCTTATGTCATCAAAATTTTCTATTCTGATAACTCTTGGTTCCAGCGCATAAGCGGTTGCTACGAGTCTGCACTACCGAGATCGTGCCCGCCCAACTATTCACTAGTTAAATATAAGATATACTTTAGCCTTCAGACTTCAACTCTACTTAATATAAAACTTAAGCGAATTTATTTTCTACAGAAAATTGGGCATGACCTATTCGTAAAGTGGACGTTGCCCTGTTTTAAAACACCAAAACTTTCTAACTCAATCATCCACAACAAATCCACAATTTATTCAATACTCCAATCATCTGCCTTGACTTGCAGTAAACATATAAGAAAATAATTCTGCCTTGACTTGCAGTAAACATATACGAAAATAATTCTGCATTGACTTCACTAGTACAAAAATGACCTTTTACGTCGGTTAAATAGGTCATATACGTCGGTTAAATGGCGACGTATAGAAGGGGGACGTATAAAGTAAGAGGTCTTTTACGTCGGATAAAAGGGTGACGTAAAAGGTAGAATAAACGTCGGCTATTAAACCAACGTAAAAAGCATAAAAGCCGACGTATATGAGTAAAGAAGCCTGACGTATAAAAGCCAAATAACCGACGTATATACCTTACCTTTTGTACATCGCTCATAGGGAACTGACGTATATTGTCAAATTTTGTTTAAAAAAAAAAAACTATTTTCAATTTCTATGTACCTAGAAACCTATTGAACAATTAGAAACCCGATCTAACAAAAATTTGGATAATCAAAAACTCCAAATAGAACATAAACACAATCATTGACCGAATAATCAACATATTTTATTATAACATACTTGAAAGAGTACATCTACAATGTTCAGAAATTCTCGATGTAAGTTGTCAACCATTTCATATAAAAGATTGTACAAGAAAAGCTGATCTGATGAAAAAAATTAAGAACTATGCTCCTCACTATTTTGACGAAACGGAAAGCTTATGTCAAAAAAACTTTCCAGGCTTTTTCCTCTTCTATCTTTCATTTCCAGCGTTTCTGTAATAACCACAGGAAAAATAAGATGTGATCACCAACATAATACACTAACGAATCGATCAACAACTAAAATTCTCACTATTCACATTTCATGAAAATTTAATTTATAAGTATTGAAATCTAAACATCAAGAGTACTTAAATAGGGCCAAAAATGTTGCATCTATAAAAAGTTGACTCACGTTGTACATTCACTGTGAACATGAATTGATTTTTTTTTAAATCTCAAAAACAAGTAAAAGTTTAGTTGTAAAAATGAAAGTAACATGAAACTGAGTTTAGATTTTAACAGAAATCATTAAGTAAATGTTTTTTTAAATCTCAAAAACATTATGGTGTAACTTGTAATGTAGCATTAGGGATAACAAGGTACTCACTGTGTGCGAAGAACAGACTTGAAAAAGTGAACCACATAGTCGTGCCAAGCTGATCATGACATGGCCCTTTGAAATCTGGATTTGATTCACGTTCGAAGAACCAAACTATGAACATAGTGTAGAACAAAATCCCAATTGTTGCTAGCCACATACTGGGACTGAAAGGTTTTAGAAACAACCAAGCTCTGGTAGGTTTATGTTTGTACTGGACCATCATTGACAAGCCTGATTCAGCAAATGGTTGTGTGAACTCGACGAGTTTAGCTCGACTTTCTATTATTGTTACATCCCCCACCGCATCATCAAAAGTCTTTGAAATATTTGGTTTGACACATGAGAAAACAAAACTAAACTGTCAATAAGAGCAAGGCCAAAAACTATATGATACTTTTCAAATAAGACTGCTTTTTTTTCGTATATACATGGACAAAATTATTCCTAATTAATAAAATACTACCTCAATTATCAAAATGTATTTTTGAAATATATTATTACCTCATTGCTAACACTGAGGACCAGGTCATCATAGGTTCCATAGAATGGGATAAACTCGTAAGGTAAATAATAATTCTTCTTCAAAACCTTTGATGACCAAAATCCGAGATCTTTGTAAACCTTTCCAACAACATTTATGATTCTTAAATTGGAAGAATCCAATAAAATTCCATCGCGAAAACTAATATTCCCACTCAAACCTAGAAATTTACTTGACAGAATGCCTTCTAAAAGAGTTTTTGCAGTAGTATTTTCATCACTGCCTAACTTTGTCACGGCATGAGAGATGGCCATTATGCTATCATATGCACGTAGGGCATAAACTCCAGGCACCAAATTTTCCTCTAGATAATCTGATTTAATAATTTCACGAAATTGAGCTCTTAGCTCCATGAAACTAATATTCCCACTCAAGCCTAGAAATTTACTTGACAGAATGCCTTCTAAAAGAGTTTTTGCAGTAGTATTTTCATCACTGCCTAACTTTGTCACGGCATGAGAGATGGCCATTATGCTATCATATGCACGCAGGGCATAAACTCCAGGCACCAAATTTTCCTCCTCTAGATAATCTGATTTAATAATTTCACGAAATTGAGCTCTTAGCTCCATGATTTAATATTTCTGTTCCACTGCACTTAGTAGTTCAGAATTTGACTCCCCCCCATCCTCTGATTCTATATCACAACACTTCCGAAACAAAGCATGATGTATTATTTGCAACAAAGAGCACGTAAAGAGCGTCTAAATAGCAGCAGAAAGTTTAACTTTGTACTTGCAGAATCCATAAAACATTCAATTATACAATTAAAGTTTTAGGCCCTACTGCTGTGAAAAATTCTTAACAGAATGTATAACCCAATAAAAGTTAGAACATCTATACAATAATCTGTGTACCAGAGATATAGCTATGCAGAGCTTGAGACCACCCATCCAGATAACAATGCCCAGGTACGTACATGCATTAATCAATTAATTACCTCATTAACTATCATTTGAAATTGCTGGGAGTTTAGTTGAATATTCTGAATATTCGTAGTATTTATTTTGTAAGAAAATATATGTCATGAAATACAACCGACGTATATACCTTACCTTTTGTAAGAAAATACATTGTCTTCTGAACCATGAGAAAACCATAATGAAACAGTTAGTGAAATTTAATTATCTTTTTTCAAAACTAAATGTCTTCTGAACCATGAGAAAACTGTAATAAAACAGTTAGTGAAATTTAATTATCTTTTTAAGAGAATGTACAGAACTTACTAGTTCTCAGGAGAACTTAGTTCTTATTAGAGTCCTGACCTACATTCTGATCATTTTATATTTAGACATGTTTTGAGGGAAGACTTGGAACGGTTGGAAACAAGTGAGCTTCATCAGCTGGAACGCAAACTCAATTCAACCTTGAAGCAGGTCAGGTCCATCAGGGTAAATCCATATTCATTCTGAGTTCTTGACTACTATTTTTAAAAGTTAGTATGTTTATGTCATCTTAAAATATTAGCCTAATTAATGCCTTGTATTAGACTTGTTTCGAAATTTATCTCCTATTCCGAATTCTCCACTTGTTACCCACAAGATTACAAAGTAAAAGGATAATTTTGATAAATGTTTACCTATGAGCGATGAACACTGAATTCATACATGCTTTTGCAGACTCAACATCTGCTTCACCAGATTTCTGATCTTCAAGAAAAGGTATCTGCAAGACAAAGTTTTTTATACAGTTCTAAATATCTTTAGGAGGTGTCTAAATTTTGTATATTGTTGGACAGGAAAAAGCTCTTATTGAGATGAATAAAAGCCTTACAGAACAAGGTACAGTTAATTTTATTTCTGTCAATTAATGAATTCTTCCAAATTCCAAAAATATTAGCGATGAAATAGTTAACCATGCTTTCGTTAAATTAACGGCTCTCCCAACATTTCATTTTTGATTTGAGAAGTGAATCACGAGAAACTTAATTACGGGGTAATAATTTATCAACCTTTCCATGTTTATACACTTCAAACACTAACTTTAGCTTTCTTTGTTCTTCTTGTCAATTTATATGCCTATCGGGAGCAGCTGGAAAAAAATTGTGAGACTAAGCAATTATCCTGGGAACCTGAAGAAGGACATAACAATCAACTAGCAGCCAAAAAGGAAGATCTTTTCGAGCCTTCGCAATCTAATATATAAGTTTCAATTAAATGTATAAACAGGAAAGATATACATGTAAAAAGCACAGATCTAATATATAAATATATAGGGAACGAGAGAGAGAGAGAGAGAGAGAGAGAGAGAGAGAGAGAGAGATTACGAGGAGCAGCACAGTACTTGGAACAATAACAGAGCAGCAAAAGAGTAGCATACGAACCCAATTAGGTAGAAAATGTATGGAAAATTGTACGTGTGCATATACATACATAAAGTCAAATGCAGTCACATACCTGAGGCGTAAACAATTGCACGGAGATGAATTAGAGCATAGTTAAATAGCCCTAATTAGAACACTAAACTCTCTCGATTAATATAGATTCTGACTATTCCCCAAATTATACTCTCAACTGGAACCCTTGAGAATTTTCAATTCACCGCTAATTGTAATCCTAATTTCTTCAAAAGTTTGGAAGTTATAATTTGGGGACATTAATTAGTCAGAGTACAGAGTATAGAGTACAACACGTTTAAATGAAAGACTATTTTTAATTTTTTATTCTAAATCTTCTAAACGTCGGTTCATCGAAAAAACCGTCGTATAAAAAATAATTTTATACGTCGGTTTTCAAAAAACTGATGTAAAAGGTTATTTTATACGTCGGATATCATCAAACCGACGTATATGTTTAGCATATATGTCGGGTGTATTTTCAAACCGACATAAAAAATACTTAAAAAAGATAATATACGTCGCTTTTTCAACAAACCGACATATATTAGTAGTATATATGTCAGTTTTTCATATGTCTGACGTAAAAGAGCCGACGTAAAAAATCATTTTTGTACTAGTGCTTGCAGTTACTTTATCCAGAAATAAACCATCTCGTACAACATTTATCACGTACCAAGTCGAATAACTAATTCACATAATTTCATATACTTCACGTAATACATAGCACATGTTTTATTCAGGTAACCATTTAAACTAGCATATCATATCATATACAATTTCCAAATAATAATCATTTAATAGTCCTGCCGGAAATTCGGCAGCACTTACTCTATTTATATAACAACCCACCTGTTTTAAACTAATACCAACAATCAAGAATCAAATTACAAACTAACATATTCATATAACTTAACTTAATCAACCTGAACTCACAACTATAAAATAACATACTCAACTCGATATACCATTTAAACACATAGAAATTATCAGTTCATATGCCACTATACGATACCAAACTTATTATCATACTATCCGAATTAAGATCAGACTTAACCAGTTAGAAAGATGGACAGTTTACAGCATAAAGATGAACTCAGATGAAAAAAATGTAAAACATAAAAATTATATAAAATTCCGAGACCTTTCCAGAATGGTAACGCTCATTAAAAATGAGTAAGTAACGAGTTCAGAAACTGTTTTAAAACAAGCTGCTGCAGAAGCAGACTCCGCTCTGTTAACACAATTTAATCACATACTTTGTTAATGGAAGGTAAACCACACTTGTAACACTTGAAAATATCTTTTCATATAGATATAACTCACCAACATATAACTGCACATAACATTTAATCACACATTTATAGTCACGTATAGAATACAAGACTTAAACAACCACTCATACTTTAAATCCGATTATCACTAGATTAAATAGAATTAATCAAAATCAATAAATTCAGTTAATCAAGCAATTAATCAAGTCAGGTAAATAATAAAATAATTTTTTGAAAATATTAATTAAATTTGATTTATAATTAATCAAGATTAAATAATAATTAGTTAATAAAATTCACCAATTAACTACTTAGTTAATTGGTCAATTAAATCAATTACATTATTATTTAAAACCGATTGAAAATAATCAAATCTAATTATTCTTGAGACACTAATAATAAAATGAAAATAATAAATACATATATAAATTTTACAAAATTTCGGCGTGACCCGTTCGTAAATAGGACTATCCAAAATATTGCATGTACTATGTTGCGCCCCTAGGCACAGGACGAACAACACAGTGCAGCACCAACAACAACCTGTATAATCAACATTCACTAATCAACGTAAACTCCACAAAATAGCAAACTTTAACAAAAATCCCCAAGTTTGAGATTAAACGAAAGTAAACTGAAATTATTATCAAAATCAAATTTTAGTACTAAAACAAACTCCACATATTAACACGTATATAACGAGACTAAAACAAACTTCCCCATTCAAAATTAACTAACTAACTAAAATCATAATAATACTAAAAATCAATTATGCCTTTAAAACAATTTAAACACCTCAACATATTTATATAATCAATTATAAATAATTTCCCCCAACTCGGGAATTACTAAACATAAATTAAAATCGCCACCAAAATCAAGCTCGGTACTTTAACAAATTAAACATCGCATTTATATACATAAACAAGCTACTAACAACTCGAACAATTACCGAAACTAAAATCGCAAACTAAAATCAAATCTTGTAAAACAATTTGAACAACAACAATTAAGCATGTAAAACGATTATACACAATCATATAAAGCCATCCCAGCCATCAAAATAAGTGAACGAACTCAGAATCAAAAAGCCCCAATTTTTGAATAGGAACCCTAATTTATTTATTTTTCCAGAATTAAAGAAAAATTTATATAAAACTGAAAATTCATCCACTGATGAAACTAATTGCAGATTCAGAAAGTAGATTATAAGAGCTTCGATTCGACTACTTGAACACCAAAATCCGATATCAATAACACCTTCAAAATTAGCTTTGATCCTCAAGAACAGGAGAGAAAAAATATATATTTTGATTTGATTTTTTTTTGTGCGTGAGTATAGAGGGGGGGGGGGGGGGGCTGTGCTGCTCCTCTTCACTTCTTTTGTGTATTAGCCGTGTGTGTGTGTTTGATAGATTAGGATATTAAAGAGATAAGGTTAGGTAGTAACCTTAACTAACCCAACTGACTGCACCTAATGCTATTTAGCCCGGTACTGAACGATCTTTAACGAACGAAAACTTTAAAAATAAATATACTCGATAATATAAAAATAATTCTCGACCGCTAAAATATTTTTAGCACGAAATTATAACTTCCACTCAATTAGCGGATAAATATTAAAAAAAATTATTTACTCTAAAATTGAAATAATTATGCACAAATTTTTTATAAAGCCCGGATTTTACAGAATTGCAAAAATATTTAATTTTTGAATACTTTTATAACCCACCCAAATACTAATGGGGCACAGATAAGATACCGGGTAAAATTTTGGTACTAATAAAATACCGCTTTGATACCAAATTTTTCCAAAAATGTAAAAATACTAAATTTTTGGAATACTTTTATAATTTAAACAAAATAAAACTTTGAACCCGAATAAAATATTGGATAAAATTTTGGCGCAACTAAAATATCGATTCGATCCCCAAAATTCTAAAACATACTCAATTCGACAATATCGATAAAATAATCAGCTTTCGCAAAAAAAAAAATTAGATGAATAAAATACACATAATACCATTCCTCCTCTTTGAGAAAAGCAATAAAATATTTAAATAATAATATTAATAAACCCTGAAAATTCGAGTTACTACAGTACGAGCTATACGGGTGATCAGCCATGTAAAGCTCCAGACCACGTTTGCACATGTAAAGTTTAGAAGCTAAGTGATTGTAAGCAAGGTAAGTAAGTATTTAAGGAAGCAAGTACGTAACATGTGTTTTAAAAGTTAATAAGGTTTAACAAGGAATAAATCAAGGTAAAGGTAATATACGTGAAATGTAAAGGTAAGGGAACATTTATAATTTTGAAAGAAAAGAGCAAGGTAAAGGGTGTAATTGCATGGTATGGAATCAATTGCGTAATATAGAGTAAAGGACAAGTAAGGGTTGTACATATACTTGCAATGTAATTGAGAGCTAACATTTGCATCATAATTTAAGAAAAAATACCACTTGAACAATAAGTGGAGGGTATAGACACTTGCCTTAAATAGACAGTAACTCAGTATCTGCAATCTCACGGTTCCAACTTGACTTCCACTGGCTCTTTGCCTAGTCTCCTACTGGAACCTATATAAAAATATAATATTGTCTTAGTTTTAATCCCTTAGTACCTCATACTTCTACCCCAACGATATACAATTATATATATATATATATATATATATAACCAAGTCATAAATCAAGTAGCACAAAATACCTTAACCAATTAATTTACATTTAAACATGTAGTCACTTAAAACATATCGCTTAACAACATCACATGGCATTTCTCCATTATTGGATGGAAAAACCTCAAGATAAAGTACTTTAGTAACTTTATCTACTTTATTCGACAACAATAACACTTAATCATATAAGCCACGTATACATACCATATACATTATACATTTCACATAAAGTTAACACATTGGTTCAATACCTTATAGTAACTTATTCTTTTATTGAACCCTGGTCAACTGATCAATCCACCACATATACATTTCTAAGTTAAAGGCAATATAAATCCAATCTATTAATCATTATACAATTGGACTACGACTTATATTAACACAACTACACAACTAGCACAACTTGATCATGTATATACCACTTAGAATTAATTTACAATGACCTCTCAAACCAATCGCCAACACTTCTCATTTCTTTCTCTCTTTTCTCTTTTCTCTCCTCTCTTCTTTCTCTTTTCTTTTTCTCTTTCTCTCCTCCTTTCTTCCTTTCTCTTTTCTCAGCCTCTCGGCCTTATGGCCCAATCACACCAAACACACACATAGCTCTCTCACACTAACTCAACTTACACAATAACACAACCTTTGTGAAAACATACACTACCCAAAATCACATTTTTAAACATCACGCACACTTTTAAAATCATGTTCTAAGTAACTCACACCAAATCTTGTTTTTGAAAGATTACGCACACAAGAATACAATTTCGAAAGAACAAACACAAAACACATTTTAAAATATCACACACATACAAAATCACATTTTGAAAGTACACACACATACTCACTCAAAATCCCATTTTAAATAACACACACACGCATAAAAAACACATTTAAAATCTTTAAACTCAAACTCTCCCTTCCTCTCGGCTCCCACAATCTCTTTCCTCCTCCATCTCTCTCTTCCTCTTCCTCTCTCACAAACCTCCTTCCACCTTAACTCCCATCTTCAAAACCATGAACCAATTTACAATACCAACATACATCAAGATAATCTCTATAAAATCAATTTATCAACAATATTAAAACTACTATCAATCAATTCTCACCATAAAGTTCAAATAACTCTCATACTTCACTTTTCTCATCACATCAACACTTTTATTCAAAAATAAATATAACCTACTAACAATCTACTGCTATTTTCTCAAGAATTCACCAAACTAGTAACATGTAATTAGTAAAATTCCCAATTAACACATATACAAGTGTTCAATCATCTCAACCTTAATAACCCATCATACTTTAGTACTAAAATTACTAAGCCAACAAGAATCTCTTACATGCAACCAATAAAACTTTTAAATTTCTACTAGCCATAAGTATAGCTTCTCACATTGCCATATCAAGAAGTTGAGATTGAATCAGACTCGTTGCTGTCAGTTCAAGCCCTTAAGCGCCACCATGACAATCACCTAGAAGTTGGTTAAACTTTGGAATCCTGCCATAGTGCTCTTCTTTCTAGACCAGGATTCTCAATTTCTTTTGCTAAAAGGCAAGCAAACAAAGCTGCCCATTTGATGGCTAGGTTACCTTGTTTGCTAGATTGCCAAAGCATATTTATGTCTCCTCCAAATATTTTGTTGGAGACCTTGATGTATGATGCGAAGTTTTAAATGAAATTCCCTTTATTTTCAAAAAAAAACACCCAAACAAGTAAAAATACACTTGAATTAATCATTTAAACTCGAAATCAAGACCATGGCTCACAAGGATCATTGCCAATGATCGGGTTTCTTCTCGGATGAGCCCAAAATGATGGGTCTCACCGAGAATGACCTGTAATACCAATAATCAACCATTGCATGTAAGTTTTACACAAAGAGAAATCAAAATCCGAAAATTCCCAAATTTAAAATCGAATCAAAACTCGAAATTAACACAAGAGGGTTGTAGAGATTTGAGAGAGGAGTGTTTTGATTACTCACACTTAAATTTTGGTGAAGAGAATAAAAGGTTTTGGGGTTTTTAATTTTTGAAATGGTGAAAAACAGGGGGAAGGGGTTGGGGCTCGGGAAAAAGAAACAAGGGAGGGGTAAGAGGGACGGCCGAGAGAAATGAGAGAGAAATGGGGTGGGTGGGCTTTGAGAAATAAAATAGAAGTGTGTAGAAAGTGAAATAAAAGAGAAATAATGTTATCGCTTAAATTGTTTAGAAATAAATTACAAAATTACAAAATTACAAAATTGCCCAACTAATAAAAATGCTAAAATAATAAAATCAAGGACTATGGTGTAAATTCATAATCCAAATTCTAGATCAAGTAGAAATATTATTTTACAAATAAGTTTTGTAGCTTAAATAAATAAAAATTGCTTTTACAGAAAACTAATCAAATAAAATGCAGTTTTATCTCAAAAATAATAATAAGTAGAAATTTGCAACTCACTAGATAAATAAATAAAATGTTTATCGTAAATAAATAATTTAAAAGGTGCAACATCTCTCAAAATAAATAATTGAAAATAAATGAATGATTTATAAAATTTAAATCATAAGTTAAAACTAAAATAAAAATAAAATAATGCTAAGAAATATTTTATGCTGCAAAATAAATAATTAAAGCATACTCCAAATCTAATATAAATATTTTATGACTCAAGTAAAGTCTTAGAGCACTTAAATAAAATTTAGAAACCACATTCACAATTAACTAATTATTCACCAGGCACATAATTCACATTTTTAGCACGTAACAATTATTGCACATAATGAAATTTCAAAATTATAGGACTATGTCAAAGAAATATTTTTATCTTAAATAAGTATAACTAAAATATGAGCTTACACATAAATCACATTCTACGAAGATCATCACTGCTAAATAAAATATCAAAAATAAAATCTCAATTGTTATTACTAGCAATAATGTAAAATAATTTTAAACAACTCTTATTAACAAAATAAATTTAAGGCAACTCTAATTAGCACAAAGAGCCTATTGAACAATTATCACGCACATATAAAATAAAATTAATCGTATTCTCATAATGGTAATAATATACAAGTCAAAAATTCTAAGGCGTTACAACCAAACTTGTCCAACTCATCACAAATAATAATATTTTATTTTTTCCTTCATTTATATCATAGTTAGCACCCTTCAAGTCCAATAGTTGGCACTCCATGTAAGGTGCTTAGATGGTCCCCAAACAAATAATATTAAAACTAATTACAATGTAATAGGTATGTATAATATATACTTTTAGTATAAATATTTGGACATTTCCATTTAGAGGAGGTGCCAAGAGGGTGCCAAAAGTTGGCAACTTCTCTTGGCACCCCTTGGGCACCCTTGTAACTTCAATAGGGAGGCACCCAAGAGTGCCATGCCACATAGGATTAGGCACCCCTATTTGGAGATGCTCTAAGTGGCATTACGTGCTAGTATGGTCAAAAGGAACTAGATAGAAATGTTAAAAGTCTTTATCTTGAGGTCTATCTGTCAATCTTTTGAGGAAAGTTATGTGACGCCATATGGTACGTGTTAAATGATTAAATGTTGGTTAAGTCGTAAAGGTATTATGTGTAATACGTAAACAAAGTTGAGGTAATAAGTACTAAGTCGATACTATATTCTTATATAGGTTCGAGTAGGAGGCCAGGCAAAGAGCCGGTGGAAGTAAATCCAGAATTGTGAAATCCCAATCTGAGTTAGTAGCTACTTTTAAGGAAAGTATATGTACAACCTTTACTTGTCCTTTACATTATATATAATTGATTCCATACCATGCAAAATTACAACCTTAACCTTGCTCTTTTCTTTTAAAATTATGAATGTTCCTTTACCTTTATGTTCCACATATAATACCTTTTCCTTGATTTATTGTTTGCTAAACCTTATCGACCTTTAAAACACTTGTCACATACTTGTTTCCCTAAATATTTACTTACCTTGCATACGAACCACCCAGTTTCTAAACTTTACGATAAAAATCTTGAATTAGCCTTATACCTTGGAATGAAAATGTTAGAATAAAGAAAGTGATGGAAATACTTTTGTTGTTTAACTCTTTTGTTGAAACCCTGTAATTGGAACAAATTTTTGACCGAGGCTGCGGTCGTGGTTAATTATTATTTTTATGGCCAAGGTGTGCCTATGGATCCTTAAATGTTAGGACCTTGTGAAAACATGGTTTGGAGCTTTACGTGGCTGATCCCCATATAGCTCGTACCGTCTTATCGTGGGTTCCAATTTACTTTCTTACCCTTTTACTTTGAGAAGAAACTTATACTTTAAAATTTAATTACCCGATTGATTATCAATTGATAAATTCTTTATGTTGTTTATACTTGCTGAGCATTTCTGGCTCACTCTTGTTTTGTTGAAACCTAACCTTTCAGTTAAGAACAAAGATACTCGTCCCCGAGTTACTACTAGAAAGACTGTGAGGAGGTCTAGTCCGATGATTTTAAATTTCAACACCAACAGATGTTGTTTTGGATCTAGCTAAAGATTTGATAGTGTTTAGTGGGTTGTAAGCTAAAATTGTGACGCCCTCCAAACCCGGGGTACATATTTGAGGAGTCATCCGACCAACGGAACACTATTTAACATATGCATAATATATATATAAAGACACAAATACCCCTTAACCAAGACCGCATCCAGATTATGGCAATGAACACAAGCTACAACTACAATCTTTTATTAATACAATACCAGTTTTATCAGAGTTATTACATCACAACTAAAGTTCAAATCTAGACATCTAATCTAGAAAAGCAAAACAACAACTACCCTGCCAATGACAATGGCTCGAGGGGCTCTCCTGGCTGCCGGTGAACTATCGATCACGCTATGCCGACTCATACTCTCGCTTCACTGGAATAGGGTTAGAAAACAACAAGCAAGAGTGAGCCAAAATTGCTCAGCAAACATCATATGAATCATTTCTATCACAGTTGTAAGGATATGAATTATGATATCAGAATCAACAATATTTAGCTAACACATGCTTTGTATCAATAACAATTGAAGAAAAAGAATTAGAATTTGGCTTATACATTTTATTCAAATCAAAGGTTGTGCCGCTGGCCAGCCACGCATCAACCCCGAACTAGCTCATAGCATAGTCCTCTACTGGATCCTAGGCCAATCTGGGCCTTAAGTTATTCCGACCATAAATATGGCTCGACCAATTACTGGTCCATTTTAAAAACATGCCAAATCTATCATAGGGTATAAACAATAACATGCTCAATAAGATAAACTCAATGTATAGTAATTTCAAAAGAGCTTCAACTGCTCAGTATCAAATGAAGATCGAGAAAGAATCATGGAATAATTTCAATGGTACAGTGTACTCATTCAATTAAGGAAATCAAGATTGGTAATCGATAATCAATGACCGTAATCAATAGTCAAGATGGAAGTCAAATAATCAATGGTTGTCAATAATAATCAAAGGATGATAAAAAATAACAAATGGTGGTAAACAATAATCAAGTGAATTGGAAATAAGGATTTCCGATGCAGATCAAATCAAAGAATCAAGAATCTCTAAGGAAATGGAATCAGTTGTCCAAATGCGGTTAAGAGATTGATAATTTGAATTGTTCTGGGGATAACGGTATTCAAGTAATCAAGACAATAATAAATTTTATCACAAGTAAAGGCACGGATACTTGCCTGGTCTAAGCTGCTGTCGGATCGACTCTGCTCACTCTACCTTTCCCTTTTCCCTTGCTCCGGGAACTCGATTCTATAATTAAACAACTCATCATAATAAGTCTAACTATTCTCGTTCTACTCTCGACACTTATTCAATCAATAATCACATTTAAACAAGTAACCGGTTACGTATCGGACGTCCGGTATGATTTACGATATTTAAAACTCAGATATTTGCCCTAGTACGGGCATATACAGACTATAAAACACATCACACAATTAATATGAACCATATAGCACTTATAAACATTTCTAAAACATCATACAAAACTCATTTGAATTTTAAATAAGTCACGATTAATTTTTAAATCAAAACTCGGATTTTTAAATCCAATATAAACATTTAAATGCAAATAAATCAATTAATAAAATTAATTGACACTCTTTAAATACTCAAACTATTTTTAAATAAATAAATAGGCTTGAAAATAATTAAACTGAATTTTTAATTAATTAAATCTAATTAATAATTAATTTTTAAGAATTAATTGATTAAAAGAAATAACCAATTAATTAATAAATTAATTATTAATTAAAAATAATTAAAATAATTAAGTTTAATCAATTTTCGGATTTAAAATAATAAATACAATTTTCCAGAATTTTTCTGATATTAAAATATATTTTTAAAATAAAAATATGAATTTTTAAAGTTTTTAAACTATTTTCGAATTAAATTTAAAAATAAAATCCAGAAACAGTTTTCAGAAATTGAATTAGGGTTTTGAAGATTGAAACCGGGTCAAACTTCGGGTAAACGGGTCGCCAAGAACAGCCGGAATTTTTCCAGAATCCGGCGACCTTTTCCAGATTCCGGCGAGCCAAAAACACATCCAAAATTGGGGATTTTTATATCAAAACATTCCAAATAAACACAGCAACACATTCCGATCAAAAACGTACCAAAAACATCGCCGGAATAAAAAACCCGACTATTTTCCGGCGAGCTTAAACAAATTTTCCGATCTGTAAAAATCCTACATGAAACTCTACGTTCTTTATGTTAAAATGAAGCTAAGAACACATACAATGAAAGCCCTATACCAAAAACAATGTCAAATCATTCATATGAACGGACTATTCAAAAGAAGAATTCGGGTCAAAACCCAAAAATCAAACCCATCAAAATCGAACATAAACGTGAAATTAAAGCATGGATTCTTGCTAATTAGAACCATAGGAACATGTTAGAAGCAACCAATTGAACGGAGAATCAACAGAATGAAAATCCCCAAATCGGGTATGAACCCTAATTTTAATTCGAATATTGAAAAATTCATAACAAATCAAAAAATTACCAGATGATGATGAGGTTGGAAGATTCTGAAACTAGAGATCAAGAGCTTTGATTTGAGTACTTGAACTTTGATTTCTGAAATCAATAACACCTTGAACGAATGGATTGATTATTCAAGAACACGAAGAACACGTTTCGGGAATTTTTTTACTTTTTGATTATACGCAATGCAGATTATGAAGGTTATAAGGTACGATTCGTCTTTATATATTTTTGGAAAAATAATACCCCAAGGAACACTTTTGGATCGTTATAGATCCACTGGATCGTTTAAAAACCCTAATTAGGTTAAAAATACGTTTTACGAGAAGATAATTATCTACAAGGATTGATAATTATCCAAATCAATACATATCATTATATAACTAATTCTCAAGAATACTGGGGCTATAACAAATATAATATTGATATAAAACGATATATCCGTCCCCTTAAGCAATTAGGGTTCAGAACAATTTTTCCCTTTTTGAACAAAACGAATTATTCTTGCAGAATCAAATAGGTAGGAATGAAATGATACGAATATCTCTCCCGATAATGATTCGAATAAGAAAGACGAAGAGATAATAATTAATGTACGAAATTCCAATGGGGCCCTTGAATTATCAAAACGGGGCTCAGATTTGAAGAAAATTCCAAATGACAAAATATTTGAAAGGGGCTTCCGACTCACCAATTAGCACATAATCACACAATAATTATCAATTAATAATATTCCAATACTCCACAATAAATATTTTTATATTAAATATATCATTTAATCAAATAATAAAATTCACGGATATTACATCCTTCCCCCTTAATAGGATTCTGTCCTCAGAATCAGATCAAGGAAACAACTGGGGATACTTCTCTAACATCTCACTCTCTAACTCCCAGGTAGACTCTTCTACTTTAGGATTTCTCCACAAAACTCTCACTAACGCTACTGTCTTATTCCTTAGTACTTTCTCCTTACGATCCAATATCTGAATCGGTCATTCTACATAAGATAAATCTGCCTGGACCTCTACGGGTTCATACTCTATTACATGATTCGAATCTGGTCGATACCTCTTAAGCATAGATACATGAAATACATTATGAACGTGCTGCATATGCGGCGGTAATGCTAACTCGTAAGCTACCTTTTCCACCTTCTTCAAAATCTTAAAAGGTCCAACATATCTCGGACTCAACTTCCCTTTCTTTCCAAACCTAACTAATCCTTTCCACGGTGAAACCTTTAGTAACACTTGCTCTCCTTCTTCGAATCCCACATCCTTTCTGGCTAGATTCACATACTTTTTTGTCGGTCCTGAGCTGTTATCAATCTTCTTTGAATCAATTGAATCACTTCCTTTGTTTGTTGCACTAGTTCTGGTCCTATCATCTTCCGTTCACCAACTTCTTCCCAATACACTGGAGATCGACACTTTCGTCCATACAAAGCTTCGTAAGGTGGCATTCCGATGCTCGCGTGAAAACTATTATTATATGAAAATTCCACCAAGGGTAGATGATCGTCCCAACTGCCTTTAAAGTCAAGTGCACATGTCCTAAGCATATCTTCAATAGTCTGAATTGTTCTTTCGCTTTGACCGTCCGTCTACGGGTGATAAGCCGTACTCATTCTTAACTCGGTGCCCAAACACTCTTGAAAACTCCTCCAAAATCTTGAATTGAATCGAGGGTCTCGATCAGACACTATCGATACTGGAATTCCATGCCGTACTACGATTTCCTTTATGTAAATATGAACTAACTTATCTAGCGAGAATCTCTCGTTAATCGGAAGAAAATGCGCAGATTTCGTCAATCGATCCATAATAACCGAGATGGCATCATGGTCAGCCTTCATTCTAGGTAATCCTACCACAAAGTCCATCACAATGTGTTCCCACTTCCATTCAGGAATTTCCAATGGTTGAAGTAATCCACTTGGTCTCTGATGTTCCGCCTTGACTCTTTGGCATGTAAAACACTTGCTCACCCATTCGGCAATCTCCCTTTTCATATCTGGCCACCAAAAGTTCATCTTAAGATCTCGATACATCTTCGTACTCCCTGGATGAATTGAATACTTCGAGTTATGCGCTTCGTGCAAAATTTCATTTTTCAGTTCCGCTACATTAGGTACCTGTAAGATCCGGGAAAATTACGTGTTATTATATGATATGAAATGAGATTTTAATTTCATATTAAGAGTTATTAAATGATTTATCTGTTTAAACGTGCTAAATTATTCGTTAAATGATTGAATATGTGACAATGTGATGCTATGTGATATGTGTGGGGAATTTGAAACTATTTTGAAAAGGGTGTTATACTATTTTATTTTATTATAATTATTGAAAAGAAAATTTGGATCGTTCCCAAATTATTCGGGCAATTGGTATATCGTTCGTACCAATATTTCATTCGTTAAAGTGGAAAGTATTCGAAAATATTCGTAATAGAAGTATTTTGGTTCGTATATCTATTATTAAACGATACTTGTAGTTATCTGTACTTTATGGATGCTTATCGTCTCGTGAAACGTGTATTCTGCTTTATTAAAGATTTAAAGCGTTTATTTTGTTAAATTATATTTAAAGCGATCTATCGGATCAGTATCGATCCAAAAATGTCGTTTGGGGTATTATTTTCCGTTTAATATAAAAAGGCAAATCGTACTTTGTTTTGCGTATAATAAAGCATAATTACAGTTAAAAAGTTAAAAACCCCTGAAACGTGTTCTTCGTGTTCTTGAGAATCAAACTCAATTTTGAAGGCGTTATCGGATTCCGATTTCGATGTTCTTGTAACCAAATCGAATCTCTCATCATCCTCTACCTAAATCCACCATCAAAATTCATGTGGGTATGATTTCTGAGTTTTTCCGATTTTTAATTTAATTATTTATTTCGAATTTTTGATTTAATTTGGGGGAATCTTTATTATTGATTGTTCTTGCAAATTGATGGCATAGTTGTGTTTATTATGTGATGCAGAGTATGTGTATGATTTTTAATTTGGATTTTGAGTAAGATTTCGAGCTAATCGGAAAGTTGTAAGTTCACCGGAGTTTGATCGGGATTTTGATCGGCTAACTGTTTCTTGATTGTGTTCTAGCGATTAGATAGATCTGTGAGTTTAGAGTTGAACCGTGTAATCGGTTTTTGATTTGGTGTAGAATTTGGGTTGGCCGGAAACGGCGCCGCCGTTTTCTTTCCGTTCGTTTTGAACGATTTTGATGTGATTTTAGTTAACTGGGCTCGGTACTGTAAACGTTGAGACATTCCTGTGAATTTCGCATAAAAATATGTGTGTTTGGTTTGGTTTTTGGTCGCCGGAAACTGGTGGGTTGGCCGGACGTCGGCCGGAAACTGGGAAACCCAGTTTCCGGTGACGTGTTCTTGGCGACCCGTTTGTGTTCTTGGCGACCCGGTTTCAAAACCCTAACCCGACCCGGTTTTGATTCTTCAAACCCTAATTTCGTTTTAGAAAACTGTTTCTGGATTTTTAATTTTTAAAATAATTCAAAAAAATGGTTTTGAAAATTCTAAAAATCATATCTTTAATTTAAAAATACATTTTATTATTCCGAAAATTTTATAAATTCATAAATATTTATTTAAAGTCGAAAATTGATTAAACTTAATTATTTTAATTATTTTTAATTAATAATTAATTAATTTAATTAATTGATTAATTCTTTTAATCAGTTAATTCTTAAAAATTAATTATTAATTAGATTTAATTAATTAAAAATTCAGTTTAATTATTTTCAAACCTGTTTTATTATTTAAAAATAGTTTGAGCATTTAGAGAGTGTCAATTAATTTTATTAATTGATTTATTTGCATTTAAAATACTTATATTGGGTTTAAAAATCCGATTTTTGATTTAAAAATTGTTTGTGGCTTATTTAAATTCAAATAAGTTTCGTGTGATGTTTTAAAAATAGTTATAAGTGCTATATGGTTTGTATGAGTTGTGTAATGTGTTTTATAGTCCGTATATGCCCGTACTAGGGCTAGTGTCTGAGTTTTAAATATCGTAAATTAGACCGGGCGTCCGATACGTAACCGGTCACTTGTTTAAATGTGTTATGTGAACAATGTGAATTATCTGTGTGAGTCATGCATGCGAATAAATTGTGTGGAGACTTGTTTGAGTAATTGGTTGTGTCTAATGTTATCACGAGGGGTAGATAGGATAGAAATTTGTCGGTTATGTTAGAAAGTGAGATTTACGAGGCCGTTGACTTGGATGTTGACTTTTTATAGTATGGGGATTGTCGTCAAGCAAGTTACGTGGATTACTTATGTGGTTGATTGCGATTGGTCTATCAGTTGAGATGTGGATGTTTATGCAACAGAGATATCGGTAAGATCGGTAAGTGCGTCGAAGTTAAGTTACAATCATTTATGAAATATGAGGATTATACGTTGAAGACTAAGTACCGTCTCATGTTTGACTATCGAGGCTGGCACGTGGATTCGAAATGGTAAAAGCAGACTAGTGGTATTCGCAAGAGCGTTAAAGCAAAGAAGGACGGAAGTAGAGAATCGTGCGACAAGACAGAATAAGGAGGAAATCGTATTGTTTCAGCGTTACGAAATAGCTAAGGACCAGAGGCAAGTGTTTATACCCTTGCTTATTAATTAAGGGATATTATCTTGAATTATTAGTATGCATGTTGAATGCTTATTACTGAATTTTCAAATGTTGATTTCTTTTGCATTGAATTGCAAGTATGTTATTTAATCTCGTAAATTGACGAGTACTCTTTTATACCTTTTGAGTTTAGATTCATATTTTCATATTGATTGGAAAGATATTCTTATTATATTGAAAAGTTTGAAGAGATAATTATGGGCCGTATACTAAGGCTTTCTTTTAAAAGACATGATTTTAAAATATTAGGTTGGAATATTGCCAACCCTAGATGAGTGGGAACTTACGAACCCTATGTTGAAAACGTTATTTTAAATTCCGAAGTTGTGGTACTTGTTCTACAAGTATTCCATTTTTCCATCCTGCACCCTTGCAAGTATTATTACCATTTCTTGTTAATGCGATCATCTGATCCATTCCCTGATTCGAATTCATTTATGCTGTGCATGATTTAGTTTACTTCCTTCAAATACGAGGCTTATCTATTATAAGTATATGTTCGAAGGACTTGAACTATTTCTGCCAGAAGTTAATAAACCTTTGTTTTCTTCATTTATAAACTTCACCCTGAATTTTTCTTAAACTTGAACTTGACTTTCTTGTCACTTACCAGATTGTTGAATCTTAACTAATTCTTCCATAATGTGATGAATTGAACTGTTAAGGCCATCTAGAGCCTGTTCTTTGAACCCTATTCCATATTGAGTTATTGCAAATTCTGTTGATATCATAATGCCTGTTTCATATCAGATTCAATCTTGTTAAGCATGTTATTGTTTATTCTTTGAACCCTACTCTATATTGACTTGTTACACCTTTCTGTTGATATCATATTGTCTGTTTCATATCAGACTTAACCTTGTTGAGCATGTCATTGTTTATTCTTCATTATATCCCAGTTGTTACATCGAACTCGTCGATGCTTATTATATTGTCACTTTTCATGTGCACCTCCCCATATTGTGTCGATCTCGTCGATACTAGATTATATTGTTATTCCTTAATGGATTCTTCATAATTGAACTGTTTCCTGGAACGTGAGTTTTCCAGCAATTGTTGTATTAGGTTGTCGATTCTTCCGACACCTGATTGTCGAAGTAAGGTTGTCAATTGTTCTGACACCTGACGTATAAATAATATAGAATTGGAATGTTTTTAAAAAATGGACCAATTGTTGGTCGATGAAATTAAGGCCCAGATTGGCCTAGGATCCAGTAGAGGACTATGACATGAGCTAGTCCGGGGTTGATGCGTGGCTGGCCAGCAGCACAACCTTTGTATTTGATAATTGTTAAAAATCCAATTCTAATATGAATTTTCATTTCTAGGATGAGTTACATCCATATACTTTGTACTTGTGAGATATGACCTGATTCTCAGGTTTATTCGTTGCGTGAAGTTGTTGGTTTGTTGATTATTAATAGTGGTTTCAATCTTGCTGAAATCGCTTACTCTTAATACATTCGGATTCCAAATAGTTGAAATCCACTTCCTTGATTCCATTGGCAGTCGTGAGATATCTATCTTGTTGAGTTTTATTCATACCGCATATCCAGTCGGTACCATGTTGAAGTCTTGAAGTGCGTTCTTTATTTCTTAACCGAGCGTGTTGGCTCATTCTTGCCCCTTGATTATTCTAACCTTCCAGAGTTGTTGATTTCGGAAAATGTCGTGAATAGACCTGTTATCTTCAAATTAGTATTTTTGTACAAACTATGGTCTTGAAGACGTACGAGTTATATTTATTTCATATTTTCTACATACTATTGTAGTTATTGTTGATTCGGTCATCGTAACGACCTATATAAATCTTTTGTGTTTTAAAACTATTCGGTTGCGAGAAGCTAAATGAGATATTGTGATAAATTACCAAACTTACTTTGAAAATATTAGAGATTACAAATGTTTAAGCCATAGGCTTGTTTATTTGAAAATCCAAAGATTAATTTGGAACTTTATATTTTATATTTAATAATGCGCTTGCTGAGCAATTCATTCGCTCATACTTGTTTTATTCATATATATTTTAGCCTGCCGGAAAGAAGGTGTATTGGCGAGAGTTGTCCGCGTAGCTGATCAGAGATGTGGAAAGATATTAGCGTAAAGACGTCTTGATCCAGAGCATTGGAGCTAGTGAGAGGTTTTGTATATAGATGTTTTCTATTGCTTAATATATTGTATAAGATTAGTTGCCTGGTATACTTCTTATCGAAGTTATACTAGTGTATTAGAATTTTGTAGAGAGAATGGTTGTAAAGAAGAAAGATTGTTGTAATGAATTTTTGGATTCTTGTTCCTAGCACTATAACCTTTAAAGATTCTTGGTAGAGTTGGGGTCACAGATATTATTATTATTGTGTTGATTTTATGTTGAACAGGTTGTTTGGATTAAGAGTGCAGTGTGACGACCAAATCCTTTGACCCCGGATTTGGGGGCGTTACAGTTGGTATCAGAGCAAGGGTTATAGTAAAACTAGAAACGAGAGTGTGTGGGAGTGTATATAGTTATATAAGGAACGTCAGAGCTCATTTAGAGTTCGTATTGGACTATTGGATATAGTACCGCTGAGTGAGTTGAGATGGAGGTATTTGATTGAGATAGTTGTGCTGAGATGGATGAAACTTCTTGCGTTTGTAGACGTCTAAGGCGGAATCTTCAAGGACTATTACGAGTCGACGACGACGTACGATATTGATAACCTTGCGATGTGGAAAAGAAGGGCTGAAATCGAATGACGTGGAAAAGAAGGGCTGAAATCGAATAACGTGGAGAAGAAGGGCTGAAATCGAATAACGAGCTATCGAAGGAGTCGACGGAGGAGGCATATGTGAAGACCTTGGTAATACCTTCCCATCCTAATGAAATATTTGGCATTCCTTTAAGAGGAACCCGTGTTGATGGATATATTCCACCTTTTGACTTTGTAGTTGATACTTTCGATCAATCATGTTTGCAATTGCATCAGAGGTTGTTGTGATATCTATTTCAAATTTTGAGGCTTGTTGAAAAATATGTTATTTAAATTCCAACTCCTTCATTCTTCCGGAGTGGATAACTCTAATTGTAATGTAACACTATTTGTTGATACTTCCTTTCTGGTTGTTCTTCTTTTCTGAAATAACACCTTTGGAATTTATTCAATTTCAATCCAAGGTGTGTATTTGAGAATTCTTATCGAAAGGCCCTGATTGTTATTCTGACTCTAAATTTCTTTCATATTTCTCTACTCCAACTGAGATAAACAACCCTATTTATAGGGGACACAAGGACTATCTGTCTATGTGATAGAAGTCTGACGGGACGCCGTCACTTGTGTGTTGTGAAATACAAGAAGGCTAATTACCTTTAGTACTGTCTTAATAGAGACACACAACATTGAGTTCATGTGATCAAATTGATCTCTCAGTGATTCTTTCACTTCCAATAATGTCTGTTTTGGAATATACAGATTTGGTAACCCCAATTGTGGGACATTTGCTACGATATAGAATCTTTTCACTTCAAACTATCATGAACTTCTTATTTCAAATAATCTGGGAGGTATACCACTAGGGTGAACTGAAATTTACGCTACCATAATGAACGAAGAATTTGCGATTGAATTACCACGAGCGAAAGCGGATTACGATGCGATTAGAATACTAGTAACATATAACGGGGCCAGTTGTTCTCTTTCTATCGATTAACGTTACGATGTGGAAAAGGTGAAGTTAGATAATTCAAGAGTTGATTGGAAATTGGGGAAAAAGGTGTAATTGTGCTGATGTTATCCCAGGTTGTGGAAAATGGACATAATAGATTTTTGTCTCAATGAGAAGAACTTTTAAGATTGGATGATAGGCTAATAATGGAGAATGAGTTAATCTTTGAGTATTTCAGGATTGTATGATATGGTTGCAAGTCTTTTGCTCACGATAGTTAAGGTAGATTTTACCAGTCAATGTGGATGTATAGAATGAGAATCAAGATAATGTCGAGTTGATCAAGCTGTTTGGCAAATGAGATGGAACCATGGAAAAGGTGTCATGAGTGTTACTGTGAAGATAGGAAAAGAAGATGAAGAGGTGTTAATAAGGATTTAAAGACAATGGATGAGGTAATGAAGGGTTGTTTTCAGCTGAAGAGTTAATTGGCATGAAAGGTATGTGATTGTTGAAAGCAGTTGTTAGATATATTGGAAATAGGTAGAGTTGACCCAAGAACGTGGATGGCTGATAGTATGAGTAGTAAAGGAGAGAATTGAGATGTAAATATCTTCGGTACAAGGATTAGAAAGGATGGAGCTTTAAGGTTATGATAATGAGAGATTAACTAAAAGAAATGACGGGAATAAGGATTCAACCAGGATTGATTAGAGAGAAAGGGCTACATAAAGGAAACAGTTATGGAAAGAGAAATGGAATTCAATTACAGGAAGGAGCAAGAAAGAATAAGGGATAAGAAAGAAATGTAAGGATATATTAGAGACTTAAAAGAATATTGATGTTAGTGAGTGTTTAAGTACTTGAGGTGTTGGAAAATGAAGACAGAATAACAGAGGTATAGTAGACGATTACAACTAAAGAGATTCCTGAATGGAGACGAAGACATGTTGAGATAAACTGTGGTATGGAGTTGCTAAGGCTTAGAGCTTATCGTGGTGTTATTTAGGTTATTATTGACCGATTAATGAGAGATAATGGTACGGCATGGAATGACGAGTTCAATTGTATTTGACAGAGATCCGCGACGTAATTGAAGAATTCAGACAGACTATGATTGTGTACTAAATTTTGAAGGTAATTGGGAGGATCGTTTACCGTTGATTAGATTCTCTTACGACAACAGTTACTATGACGATTTTGAAATGCTACCTTACGACGATTTATTGAGTGTTGGGAAAGTGCGTATAAGTTTGCTTGCCACCCCGTGAGTGGTATATTCATAGTGTATTTCGTAGAATATGAACCTATAGAGATCTAGTTAAATTGTTCTATGTTGAGTAACCGATTGAGATATTGAGTCAGTATGAGAGAGTGATGAGTAATAGAGGAGTCAAATTAGTATGAGTATGAGGAGAAATCCTAAGGTTGAAGAGTCAACCTAGGAATTTGAGAATGAGATGTTGGAAAATATCCACCTATGTTTGCGCGAGCTGATTCTGAGGACAGAATCCTGTTAAGGGGGGAAGGATGTAAGATCCGGGAAAATTACGTGTTATTATATGATATGAAATGAGATTTTAATTTCATATTAAGAGTTATTAAATGATTTATCTGTTTAAACGTGCTAAATTATTCGTTAAATGATTGAATATGTGACAATGTGATGCTATGTGATATGTGTGGGGAATTTGAAACTATTTTGAAAAGGGTGTTATACTATTTTATTTTATTATAATTATTGAAAAGAAAATTTGGATCGTTCCCAAATTATTCGGGCAATTGGTATATCGTTCGTACCAATATTTCATTCGTTAAAGTGGAAAGTATTCGAAAATATTCGTAATAGAAGTATTTTGGTTCGTATATCTATTATTAAACGATACTTGTAGTTATCTGTACTTTATGGATGCTTATCGTCTCGTGAAACGTGTATTCTGCTTTATTAAAGATTTAAAGCGTTTATTTTGTTAAATTATATTTAAAGCGATCTATCGGATCAGTATCGATCCAAAAATGTCGTTTGGGGTATTATTTTCCGTTTAATATAAAAAGGCAAATCGTACTTTGTTTTGCGTATAATAAAGCATAATTACAGTTAAAAAGTTAAAAACCCCTGAAACGTGTTCTTCGTGTTCTTGAGAATCAAACTCAATTTTGAAGGCGTTATCGGATTCCGATTTCGATGTTCTTGTAACCAAATCGAATCTCTCATCATCCTCTACCTAAATCCACCATCAAAATTCATGTGGGTATGATTTCTGAGTTTTTCCGATTTTTAATTTAATTATTTATTTCGAATTTTTGATTTAATTTGGGGGAATCTTTATTATTGATTGTTCTTGCAAATTGATGGCATAGTTGTGTTTATTATGTGATGCAGAGTATGTGTATGATTTTTAATTTGGATTTTGAGTAAGATTTCGAGCTAATCGGAAAGTTGTAAGTTCACCGGAGTTTGATCGGGATTTTGATCGGCTAACTGTTTCTTGATTGTGTTCTAGCGATTAGATAGATCTGTGAGTTTAGAGTTGAACCGTGTAATCGGTTTTTGATTTGGTGTAGAATTTGGGTTGGCCGGAAACGGCGCCGCCGTTTTCTTTCCGTTCGTTTTGAACGATTTTGATGTGATTTTAGTTAACTGGGCTCGGTACTGTAAACGTTGAGACATTCCTGTGAATTTCGCATAAAAATATGTGTGTTTGGTTTGGTTTTTGGTCGCCGGAAACTGGTGGGTTGGCCGGACGTCGGCCGGAAACTGGGAAACCCAGTTTCCGGTGACGTGTTCTTGGCGACCCGTTTGTGTTCTTGGCGACCCGGTTTCAAAACCCTAACCCGACCCGGTTTTGATTCTTCAAACCCTAATTTCGTTTTAGAAAACTGTTTCTGGATTTTTAATTTTTAAAATAATTCAAAAAAATGGTTTTGAAAATTCTAAAAATCATATCTTTAATTTAAAAATACATTTTATTATTCCGAAAATTTTATAAATTCATAAATATTTATTTAAAGTCGAAAATTGATTAAACTTAATTATTTTAATTATTTTTAATTAATAATTAATTAATTTAATTAATTGATTAATTCTTTTAATCAGTTAATTCTTAAAAATTAATTATTAATTAGATTTAATTAATTAAAAATTCAGTTTAATTATTTTCAAACCTGTTTTATTATTTAAAAATAGTTTGAGCATTTAGAGAGTGTCAATTAATTTTATTAATTGATTTATTTGCATTTAAAATACTTATATTGGGTTTAAAAATCCGATTTTTGATTTAAAAATTGTTTGTGGCTTATTTAAATTCAAATAAGTTTCGTGTGATGTTTTAAAAATAGTTATAAGTGCTATATGGTTTGTATGAGTTGTGTAATGTGTTTTATAGTCCGTATATGCCCGTACTAGGGCTAGTGTCTGAGTTTTAAATATCGTAAATTAGACCGGGCGTCCGATACGTAACCGGTCACTTGTTTAAATGTGTTATGTGAACAATGTGAATTATCTGTGTGAGTCATGCATGCGAATAAATTGTGTGGAGACTTGTTTGAGTAATTGGTTGTGTCTAATGTTATCACGAGGGGTAGATAGGATAGAAATTTGTCGGTTATGTTAGAAAGTGAGATTTACGAGGCCGTTGACTTGGATGTTGACTTTTTATAGTATGGGGATTGTCGTCAAGCAAGTTACGTGGATTACTTATGTGGTTGATTGCGATTGGTCTATCAGTTGAGATGTGGATGTTTATGCAACAGAGATATCGGTAAGATCGGTAAGTGCGTCGAAGTTAAGTTACAATCATTTATGAAATATGAGGATTATACGTTGAAGACTAAGTACCGTCTCATGTTTGACTATCGAGGCTGGCACGTGGATTCGAAATGGTAAAAGCAGACTAGTGGTATTCGCAAGAGCGTTAAAGCAAAGAAGGACGGAAGTAGAGAATCGTGCGACAAGACAGAATAAGGAGGAAATCGTATTGTTTCAGCGTTACGAAATAGCTAAGGACCAGAGGCAAGTGTTTATACCCTTGCTTATTAATTAAGGGATATTATCTTGAATTATTAGTATGCATGTTGAATGCTTATTACTGAATTTTCAAATGTTGATTTCTTTTGCATTGAATTGCAAGTATGTTATTTAATCTCGTAAATTGACGAGTACTCTTTTATACCTTTTGAGTTTAGATTCATATTTTCATATTGATTGGAAAGATATACTTATTATATTGAAAAGTTTGAAGAGATAATTATGGGCCGTATACTAAGGCTTTCTTTTAAAAGACATGATTTTAAAATATTAGGTTGGAATATTGCCAACCCTAGATGAGTGGGAACTTACGAACCCTATGTTGAAAACGTTATTTTAAATTCCGAAGTTGTGGTACTTGTTCTACAAGTATTCCATTTTTCCATCCTGCACCCTTGCAAGTATTATTACCATTTCTTGTTAATGCGATCATCTGATCCATTCCCTGATTCGAATTCATTTATGCTGTGCATGATTTAGTTTACTTCCTTCAAATACGAGGCTTATCTATTATAAGTATATGTTCGAAGGACTTGAACTATTTCTGCCAGAAGTTAATAAACCTTTGTTTTCTTCATTTATAAACTTCACCCTGAATTTTTCTTAAACTTGAACTTGACTTTCTTGTCACTTACCAGATTGTTGAATCTTAACTAATTCTTCCATAATGTGATGAATTGAACTGTTAAGGCCATCTAGAGCCTGTTCTTTGAACCCTATTCCATATTGAGTTATTGCAAATTCTGTTGATATCATAATGCCTGTTTCATATCAGATTCAATCTTGTTAAGCATGTTATTGTTTATTCTTTGAACCCTACTCTATATTGACTTGTTACACCTTTCTGTTGATATCATATTGTCTGTTTCATATCAGACTTAACCTTGTTGAGCATGTCATTGTTTATTCTTCATTATATCCCAGTTGTTACATCGAACTCGTCGATGCTTATTATATTGTCACTTTTCATGTGCACCTCCCCATATTGTGTCGATCTCGTCGATACTAGATTATATTGTTATTCCTTAATGGATTCTTCATAATTGAACTGTTTCCTGGAACGTGAGTTTTCCAGCAATTGTTGTATTAGGTTGTCGATTCTTCCGACACCTGATTGTCGAAGTAAGGTTGTCAATTGTTCTGACACCTGACGTATAAATAATATAGAATTGGAATGTTTTTAAAAAATGGACCAATTGTTGGTCGATGAAATTAAGGCCCAGATTGGCCTAGGATCCAGTAGAGGACTATGACATGAGCTAGTCCGGGGTTGATGCGTGGCTGGCCAGCAGCACAACCTTTGTATTTGATAATTGTTAAAAATCCAATTCTAATATGAATTTTCATTTCTAGGATGAGTTACATCCATATACTTTGTACTTGTGAGATATGACCTGATTCTCAGGTTTATTCGTTGCGTGAAGTTGTTGGTTTGTTGATTATTAATAGTGGTTTCAATCTTGCTGAAATCGCTTACTCTTAATACATTCGGATTCCAAATAGTTGAAATCCACTTCCTTGATTCCATTGGCAGTCGTGAGATATCTATCTTGTTGAGTTTTATTCATACCGCATATCCAGTCGGTACCATGTTGAAGTCTTGAAGTGCGTTCTTTATTTCTTAACCGAGCGTGTTGGCTCATTCTTGCCCCTTGATTATTCTAACCTTCCAGAGTTGTTGATTTCGGAAAATGTCGTGAATAGACCTGTTATCTTCAAATTAGTATTTTTGTACAAACTATGGTCTTGAAGACGTACGAGTTATATTTATTTCATATTTTCTACATACTATTGTAGTTATTGTTGATTCGGTCATCGTAACGACCTATATAAATCTTTTGTGTTTTAAAACTATTCGGTTGCGAGAAGCTAAATGAGATATTGTGATAAATTACCAAACTTACTTTGAAAATATTAGAGATTACAAATGTTTAAGCCATAGGCTTGTTTATTTGAAAATCCAAAGATTAATTTGGAACTTTATATTTTATATTTAATAATGCGCTTGCTGAGCAATTCATTCGCTCATACTTGTTTTATTCATATATATTTTAGCCTGCCGGAAAGAAGGTGTATTGGCGAGAGTTGTCCGCGTAGCTGATCAGAGATGTGGAAAGATATTAGCGTAAAGACGTCTTGATCCAGAGCATTGGAGCTAGTGAGAGGTTTTGTATATAGATGTTTTCTATTGCTTAATATATTGTATAAGATTAGTTGCCTGGTATACTTCTTATCGAAGTTATACTAGTGTATTAGAATTTTGTAGAGAGAATGGTTGTAAAGAAGAAAGATTGTTGTAATGAATTTTTGGATTCTTGTTCCTAGCACTATAACCTTTAAAGATTCTTGGTAGAGTTGGGGTCACAGATATTATTATTATTGTGTTGATTTTATGTTGAACAGGTTGTTTGGATTAAGAGTGCAGTGTGACGACCAAATCCTTTGACCCCGGATTTGGGGGCGTTACAGTACCCATATCCGAGAAGCAAATCTCAAGATCCCTTTATCGTCCGGTTGGCTACATATTTCCTCACCTGTCATCTTACTCACATCATCATTCATAACTTGCTCTTGGCATTTCCGTATCTTCTCCAACAATTCAGGTTGAAACGTCATGGTATAAATCATTTCCGTAGCATCCTTCGGAATACTTACTTCGATCTCTAACTTCTCAAATTCCTTGTATAACTCTTTGGTCATCGTCAGTGTATTTAATCTCTCTTTTCTGCTCAGTGCATATGCTACCACATTTGCCTTGCCAGGATGATAGTTGATAGAAACGTCGTAGTCCTTGATTAGTTCTAACCATCTTCGTTGCCTCATGTTTAGCTCTTTCTGAGTAAATATATACTTCAAACTCTTATGATCGGTGTAAATTTCACATCTCTCTCCATACAAGTAGTGTCTCCATATCTTCAAAGCAAACACAATCGCCGCTAACTCCAAATCATGTGTAGGATACTTCTGTTCGTGGGGCCTCAACTGTCTTGACGCATAAGCAATCACCTTGTCATGTTGCATAAGTACGCAACCCAATCCTTTGTACGACGCATCACTATAGATTACGAATTGACCTTGATCGTCTGGTAACATCAATACCGGTGCCGTAGTTAGTCTCTTCTTTAACTCTTGGAAGCTTTCTTCGCATTTATCGTTCCATATGAATCGCTCGCTTTTCCTTGTCAGCTTGGTCATTGGAGTAGCTATCTTCGCAAAATCTTGCACAAATCTCCGGTAGTATCTGGCTAATCCCAAGAAACTTCTGACTTCAGTCGGTGTCCTTGGTCTCTCCCAATCCTTCACTGCCTCTATCTTTGCTGGATCCACTTTGATGCCTTCGCTGCTCACCACGTGTCCTAAGAAATGAACTTCTCTCAACCAGAATTCACACTTGGAAAACTTCGCATATAGTCTTTCTTGTCTCAATGTTTCCAACACAATCCGCAAATGGTTTGCATGCTCTTCTTATGTATTCGAGTATATCAAAATGTCGTCGATGAATACCACTACAAACTTGTCCAAATATCTCTTGAAAATCCTGTTCATTAAGTCCATAAAAGCTGCTGGTGCATTTGTTAATCCAAACGCCATTACTAAAAATTCATAGTGCCCATACCTTGTTCGAAAGGCTGTCTTCGGTATGTCGTCTGGTTTAATCTTCAGTTGGTGATATCCTGACCGTAGGTCAATCTTTGAAAAATGTACCGCTCCTTTCAGCTGGTCAAACAGATCATCTATTCGAGGTAACAGATACATGTTCTTAATGGTCAGCTTGTTCAATTCCCGATAGTCTATACACAATCTCATGCTTCCATCCTTTTTCTTGACAAACAATACTGGTGCTCCCCACGGCGAAACGCTGGGTCTAATAATTCCTTTTTCTAGCAAATCTTGCAGTTGAGTAGCCAATTCCTTCATCTCCACTGGTGCCATTCTGTAAGGGGCCTTAGATACTGGCTCCGCGCCTGGTACTAAGTCTATCGTAAATTCAATCTCTCTATCTGGAGGTAAACCTAGTAATTCTTCCGGAAAAACATCTGGAAACTCATTTACAACTGGAATATCTTCTAACTTAGAAACTTCCTTATCTATATCTATCACATAAGCTAAATACGCCTCACAACCTTGCCTTAATAATCTCTTAGCCTGAATCATCGTCAGGAACCTCTTTCCTTGCCTCTCTCCTCTAAATATTATTTCTTTCTTTTCTAGGGTAATCAAAGTAACCCTCTTATTCTTACAGTCAATACTTGCATCATACTCAGTCAACCAATCCATCCCTAATATCACATCAAATTCACCTTACTTAAACGGTAACAAGTCAACATCAAAACGATTTCCCAAAATCTCTATCTCACAACGAGGATAATATGAACTGACCGCTATACGATCCTGATTATCTATCTCTATATTCAACACTCCACTTAAGGGTTTCATTACGCAATTCAATCTACGAGCAAACATTTCAGAAATAAACGACTTCGTCGCTCCCGAATCTATTAACACTTTAGCAGGAATATAATTTACTAGAAGTGTACCTGCCACCACGTCGGAATCTCTCACTGCTTCTCCCATTGACATATTGTAGGTCCTGGCTAACGGCTGGACATTAACAACTGGGGGTGCTTCAATTGCCCGAATCATATTATTCACGGTTGCTGGTGCTTTGCAGTCCTTAATCATGTGGCATGGTTTCTTACACCGATGACACACAATGCCTATCTTGCAATCCCGGGAATAATGTCCCTTCTGATTGCATTTAAAGCATGTGACATTCAATCGATGGCATATCCCTGGATGTCGCTTCCCGCATGTCTTGCATTCTGGTAGTGGGGGTCTAGAAAGTCCCTGCTGACTGCCGGCTGGTAGACGGTTATCTTGTCCTACGCTCCCGGTATCTGGTTTCCTGAAACTTGTATTCCTTCCGGGCTGGAATCCCGGTTTCTTATTTGCTTGCCCTTGAAAACTTCCCTTTTGCTGTCCCTTATCGGGTATCCCTGCTTTCCTTTTCTTGTTCTCCCTCTCTTTCATGTAAGAATCACTCTCTGTCTCCGCAATCATTGCCTTTTGGACCACCGCTGCATAGGTGTCCAACTCCAATATAGCTAACTTACTACGAATCCAAGACCTCAGTCCCTGCTGGAACCTCTTGGCCTTCTTCTTCTCCGTATCCACATAGGTTGGAACAAACCTTGACAACTCCGTAAACCTTGTTTCATATTGGGGCACTGTCATACTTCCCTGCTTTAACTCCAAATGATCTCTCATATAGTCCGGAAAATACCTTTCCAAAAACAACTCTGTAAATCTTGCCCACGTAATCAATCCCTCGGGCTCCATAGCCCTACTCGTTTCCCACCAATAACTGGCCTCATTCTTCAGAAAATAGCTTACATACTCCGTCTTCTTTTCCTCTGCCACCTCTATCAAGGCAAAAGCCTTTTCTATCTCCTTCAACCATGCCTTAGCCTCTACAGGGTCTGCTGATCCTTTAAATTCAGGAGGTTTTGCTGCTTGGAAAGATTTGAACGTAACCGCCGGTGCTGCTTGCTGGTGATGCTGATGTTGTTGTTGTTGTTCTAAGAGCTGTTGTTGAAATGCTTGTTGCTGCTGTGCTAATGCGGCCGTCTGTTGAGTAAGAGTATTTAATAACTGGATTACCATCGGGTCCATGTGGCCCGTGGGAGGTGTATTTTGTTGACCTTCTTGGTCGGAGGTATCAGATGAACGGGTTTGTCGTCTAGGAGGCATATCGCTGATGAATAAACAATAATTGGCTTAATCAAACAGTTCATATGATAGAAGGAAGGATCACAATTGATATCTCGAAGGTTTACAGATCTTCTCAACGGTGTATGAGTACACTCGTTGCAACAAGTAGAATAACAGTTATGATGCTGGAAATGAATGACAATGGAATAAATACAGTTCTATAAAAGAGGTTTATCATATATATATATATATATATATATATATAGAGTTAGTACAAGCGTAGAAAGCTTCAAAAGAAAATATATCATGGCTGAACCATAACTTCCGACCAGCAATACAACAAAAATCCAACAACAACCCGAGGCGTTCCTATAAGCCCGGTGTACTGCTGATACTACAATATGCATCTATATACTAACTATCTAGAAACCATACATCCATGTCACACCTGTCTATTCCTAAACCTTCTCACAGATCACCTACTCCTGTCTGCCATAACGGGGGTCCTGAAATCTCTGCAATCTCACTCATCGCATAATCCAAAATCTGTCTCATCCCTGCTACTGTCTCTCCCTCTCGACTAGAAGCTAATACGTGCAATCGAGTCTCAACCAAGGTCCTCGTAACCCTAAACCTCATCTGAATGTCCCTTATCTGATCTCTAAGTCTGTCCCTCTCTCGGATAGCGGCTTCCTCAATCGAACGAATCTTCCCCATCTCCATAACCTGTCCATAAAGGTACTCCCTCTCTCTATTCACCCTCTGATACACATGGTGTGGAACTGGTGGCTCTCCTAACTGATACAAAGGCCCACAAATTGATGCCTGAGACACTGGTGCTGGGGCTACTTGTCGGAGTGGAATAGGACAAGGTACCTGATCTCTCCTGACTACCGGATGCTGATACCCAGGCTGATATCGCACTGTCCGAGACGGTCCTGCTCTCTCAACGGGTGTAGGTATCTCTGCTATCGTATCCTCGGAAGGGTCTGAGTCTGAACTAGAACTAGGGGGCTGCAATTATAACCATATTTAATTACTACGCATAATATCCCTAGTTGACCTCCTAATATCCTTAAGTGAATTCCTAACTCTCTATGTTATCCTGGACCCTAAGTCCAAACTTGGTTCAATTGCCATAACTTGTTGCTCTGATACCAACTGTGACGCCCTCCAAACCCGGGGTACAGATTTGAGGAGTCATCCGACCAACGGAACACTATTTAACATATGCATAATATATATAAAGACACAAATACCCCTTAACCAAGACCGCATCCAGATTATGGCAATGAACACAAGCTACTACAATCTTTTATTAATACAATACCAGTTTTATCAGAGTTATTACATCACAACTAAAGTTCAAATCTAGACATCTAATCTAGAAAAGCAAAACAACAACTACCCTGCCAATGACAATGACTCGAGGGGCTCTCCTGGCTGCCGGTGAACTATCGGTCACGCTATGCCGACTCATACTCTCGCTTCACTGGAATAGGGTTAGAAAACACCAAGCAAGAGTGAGCCAAAATTGCTCAGCAAACATCATATGAATCATTTCTATCACAGTTGTAAGGATTTGAATTTATGATATTAGAATCAACAATATTTAGCTAACACATGCTTTGTATCAATAACAATTGAAGAAAAAGAATTAGAATTTGGCTTATACATTTTATTCAAATCAAAGGTTGTGCTGCTGGCCAGCCACGCATCAACCCCGGACTAGCTCACAGCATAGTCCTCTACTGGATCCTAGGCCAATCTGGGCCTTAAGTTATTCCGACCATAAATATGGCCCGACCAATTACTGGTCCATTTTAAAAACATGCCAAATCTATCATAGGGTATAAACAATAACAAGCTCAATAAGATAAACTCAATGTATAGTAATTGCAAAAGAGCTTCAACTGCTCAGTATCAAATGAAGATCGAAAAAGAATCATGGAATAATTTCAATGGTACAGTGTACTCATTCAATTAAGGAAATCAAGATTGGTAATCGATAATCAATGACCGTAATCAATAGTCAAGATGAAAGTCAAATAATCAATGGTTGTCAATAATAATCAAAGGATGATAAAAAATAACAAATGGTGGTAAACAATAATCAAGTGAATTGGAAATAAGGGTTTCCGATGCAGATCAAATCAAAGAATCAAGAATCTCTAAGGAAATGGAATCAGTTGTCCAAATACGGTTAAAAGATTGATAATTTGAATTGTTCTGGGGATAACGGTATTCAAGTAATCAAGACAATAATAAATTTTATCACAAGTAAAGGCACAGATACTTGCCTGGTCTAAGCTGCTGTCGGATCGACTCTGCTCACTCTACCTTTCCCTTGCTCCGGGAACTCGATTCTATAATTAAACAACTCATCACAATAAGTCTAACTATTCTCGTTCTACTCTCGACACTTATTCAATCAATAATCACATTTAAACAAGTAACCGGTTACGTATCGGACGTCCGGTATGATTTACGATATTTAAAACTCAGATATTTGTTCTAGTACGGGCATATACAGACTATAAAACACATCACACAATTAATATGAACCATATAGCACTTATAAACATTTTTAAAACATCATACGAAACTCATTTGAATTTTAAATAAGTCACGATTAATTTTTAAATCAAAACTCGGATTTTTAAATCCAATATAAACATTTAAATGCAAATAAATCAATTAATAAAATTAATTGACACTCTTTAAATACTCAAACTATTTTTAAATAAATAAATAGGCTTAAAAACAATTAAACTGAATTTTTAATTAATTAAATCTAATTAATAATTATTTTTTAAGAATTAATTGATTAAAAGAAATAACCAATTAATTAATAAATTAATTATTAATTAAAAATATTTAAAATAATTAAGTTTAATCAATTTTCAGATTTAAAATAATAAATATAATTTTCCAGAATTTTTCTGATATTAAAATATATTTTTAAAATAAAAATATGAATTTTTAAAGTTTTTAAACTATTTTCGAATTAAATTTAAAAATAAAATCCAGAAACAGTTTTCAGAAATTGAATTAGGGTTTTGAAGATTGAAACCGGGTCAAACTTTGGGTAAACGGGTCGCCAAGAACTGAAACGGGTCGCCAAGAACAGCCGGAATTTTTCCAGAATCCGGCGACCTTTTCCAGATTCCGGCGAGCCAAAAACACATCCAAAATTGGGGATTTTTATATCAAAACATTCCAAATAAACACAGCAACACATTCCGATCAAAAACGTACCAAAAACATCGCCAGAATAAAAAACCCGACTATTTTCCGGTGAGCTTAAACAAATTTTCCGATTTGTAAAAATGCTACATGAAACTCTACGTTCTTTATGTTAAAATGAAGCTAAGAACACATACAATGAAAGCCCTCTACCAAAAACAATGTTAGATCATTCATATGAACGGACTATTCAAAAGAAGAATTCGGGTCAAAACCCGAAAATCAAACCCATCAAAATCGAACATAAACGTGAAATTAAAGCATGGATTCTTGCTAATTAGAACCATAGGAACATGTTAGAAGCAACCAATTGAACGGAGAATCAACAGAATGAAAATCCCCAAATCGGGTATGAACCCTAATTTTAATTCGAATATTGAAAAATTCATAACAAATCGAAAAATTACCAGATGATGATGAGGTTGGAAGATTCTGAAACTAGAGATCAAGAGCTTTGATTTGAGTACTTAAACTTTGATTTCTGAAATCAATAACACCTTGAACGAATGGATTGATTATTCAAGAACACGAAGAACACGTTTCGGGAATTTTTTTACTTTTTGATTATACGCAATGCAGATTATGAAGGTTATAAGGTACGATTCGTCTTTATATATTTTTGGAAAAATAATACCCCAAGGAGCACTTTTGGATCGTTATAGATCCACTGGATCGTTTAAAAACCCTAATTAGGTTAAAAATACGTTTTACGAGAAGATAATTATCTACAAGGATTGATAATTATCCAAATCAATACATATCATTATATAACTAATGCTCAAGACACCTGGGGCTATAACAAATGTAATATTGATATAAAACGATATATCCGTCCCCTTAAGCAATTAGGGTTCTGAACAATTTTTCCCTTTTTGAACAAAACGAATTATTCTTGCAGAATCAAATAGGTAGGAATGAAATGATACGAATATCTCTCCCGATAATGATTCGAATACGAAAGACGAAGAGATAATAATTAATGTACGAAATTCCAATGGGGCCCTTGAATTATCAAAACGGGGCTCAGATTTGAAGAAAATTCCAAATGACGAAATATTTGAAAGGGGCTTCCGACTCACCAATTAGCACATAATCACACAATAATTATCATTTAATAATATTCCAATACTCCACAATAAATATTTTTATATTAAATATATCATTTAATCAAATAATAAAATTCACGGATATTACAAAAACTAATTTGGTTGTTGTAAAACTCATCTAGGCATTTGATTATTAGCATAACTTCTCTACGAAGTATCTTGATAATATGAGGTTGAGTTGTAATAACTTTAATATTTTATATTCTTGTTTCATGCCATAACTTGTGATCGATCTTTAGTTTGAGGGGTCATTTGTATAATTATGTTTTATCCAGAGTTTTATTTATTTAGTGGGACCAAATCCTGACCCCGGATTTGGGGGCGTCACAATTCTCATAACACATGAAAAACATAAGCAAACATGAGGACAATGCACGTTTAATAGAGGCTGATTCACCCATGAAAATCAATCATGTTAGTTCAGTTAAACTTACAAAATTTCGCTCGGTGACAGTTTTTTTGAAAGCTATTGCAGTTGTTTCCTATAACGGTCTGAGACGCTCTTCACCGTGAGCATCCATGACATTCTTTCCCCATTGACAACATTTGATGATTTCATTGACTGGCCTTTTTATGTACGAATCTTTAATAAATTACAACCAATATTATATTGTTAACATTCTTGCAGCATCAAAAGTGTATAAAATTAATATATTTATATCATAATTTTCAATTAAATTTTATTTTTAAATAAAAGTTTATTATTTCATTCAAAAAGTTTTTAATAAAACAAATATATATATTAGTTTTTTGTGATATGATTGGATTCCTTGTAATAAAAATTGTATGTTTATCTCTAACATGTATCATTCTTTGACTTACTTTTGAAAAATAAAGAAACCACTACCAAAAAGTCTTTCAACCAAAATATTCACACCTAACATACATTTATTAATTGGTTGTGATTTCTCTGCAAATAACCCACACTATAAAAGTATCATCGATGTTTGATAATGCTATTGTACATGTCCTGTAATATTTGGAACCATAAAATTGTTGTTCTAAACTGACATAGTTGAGCTGCACCCCTACATGGCTTTCAAACTCAGAAATATTAGCTTCTACACCTTTATAATTTTATTAACTCTTAATTTGTCGTGCTTCTCATTTTCCTTATCTATCTGTGCCCAACCCTATTTTCCCACCTCTCAATTCAGCCATGAGAAAAACAAGGTTAATTTCTACCGCCTCCATTCCAGTATATTTTTTACACTCTCTATTTTATGATGTGCCTTCATTCCTTAATATTCCATAAGATTAACATTTTTCTATTAATATTAATATGTCCCACTAACTTACACCCACTTTTTTACTTTTTCATTATCTTTTTTTTTCCTGAAATCAGTGTCAAACAATAATGTTAAGAATCACTTGGAGGGAAGGAGTGTTATGTACAAAATATCCGATTTTTGAATTTCGTTTTTTGTTTCATAATGAAAGAGTAAAAATAAAAAAGTGAATTTAATTGGCAGGTTATTGATGTTGATGAGATGGATGAAGGATGTGAAGGAATTGGGAAAGAAGAATGCTTGGGCAGTAAGACACTAAATGCTCACATTGATTACATCTACACCCAGGAGAACATACCCTAGACAAGGAAGGACTCATATATCTACATATTTATATATCTATGATCCACTGGGAAACTGCATGCTTTAATATCTTTCTGTTATTTACAATTATATATGTCCACAGACCACAAGTGTTAAATTAAATTATATATGTTGAGTTGTATTACATCCAGTAGTGATATAAGCAATTTATTTATATCACTAATCACATTTATATACATCACATTTAAATTAGTTTGAACCTTTTTCAACTCCAATCCAATATTCTGAGATATAGTATTCAACAACAATACAGGGTTGAATACCCTCCCGTCCCGGACGACTCCAATTGATTTGAGAATTTTTCGAGATGAGAAACGGGAAATTTCGTAAAACAATTGAAGATCGGGATGAAGACTGAAATGAATGTTTCCCCGCCTAATCTGTTTCCAAATTTCGTGCTCCTCATTTCCCTCCTCGTTCCCCGTTCACAATCCCCATACATAATAAAAAAAATTAATACATTAAAAGTAATAATAATAATAGGTATATTTATATGTATCATACAATTTTGTATTTATCAGTCTATTTTATTGATTAAATTTTATAATACAAACAATTATAATATTTTTAGTTTTGTATTGTACCTATACCTTAAGTAATTTTAACTTTAAAATGGTATTTAAAATATGATATGAAATTAAAACAAGAAAATCTTATACTATAATTTTATTCAAATTTTTTTATTATAAATATTATTATACAATTCGTCAATCAAAATTCTTGACGAGTTTGATGATCAATTATAAATTTGGATATTAGTCTCTCAACTCTGAACTAACTAGATCCCCATCCTACCTAATCTAATGTTCTCAATTGATTACCACAAAAATGACTTAAGATAGACTTGAACATTACTAGACTTTATCGACTTCCATGCATTTAAAGCACTGTAATATTGTTATGGATTAAAAAACGTGCTTTGTGAATTTAATGCTAGGATTAATGAGCTTCGAGCTTTAATGGTTGCACTCGTGTATCCGGACTAAATTGGTCCTCACAAGATGCCTACGTATCTCAAATCGTTATTGAGAATCAAGCCAAAGACGTAGTTCTGATTGTAGGATCAGGGACCTTATATAGGCGTCTGGAGCCTATTATTTATGGTATGTTTAGGAGTCTTAGCGAATAAGTCTCCTTTTTGATATTGGATAAACATTGTATTGCTTGCAGGATAAGTCTTTTCCTTGTTGATAAAGTTCCTTGTTGATAAAGGCTATGACTCATTAATTGCCTTTAATTGGGATTCCGGATCCTTCTTTGATAAGATTTCCATAATTTGGGCTCTTTTAATGAGTTGTATAGTTTCCCTATTCATTAATTACGAAATTAATGAATAATTAGGGATTTGGGCATTAAATATCAAGCCTTTTCATTGGACCGTCAATTATATTTCTATAATTACTTTTCAGACTATATCATTTGCCCCCCAACTTCTGGGAAAATACCCTTGGGGTTTTCGTAGAAGTTACAGCGCATTTTTCCCAAAATTTTCCATTTTTAGGGCATTTTTTACCTCAAATTAGGTCATTTTTCGACCAGGAATCAGTACAAATTCGACCTGGAATTTCGACCAGGAATCAGTATAAATTCGACCTGGAATTTCGACCAGGAATCAGTACAAATTCGACCTGGAATTTCGACCAGGAATCAGTACAAATTCGACCAGGATTTCAGTATTATTTCGACTTGGATTTCGAGCTCAAACAGCTGTGAGGTCGAAGCTGTCGACCAGGAATCTCAGGTCTTTTTCGACCTCAGCTGTTCAACCTCGACTCAATATGTTTTCGACCTGGAATTGTAGACCATTGTCGACCTCGAATTATCGACCTCATTCCTAGTATACTTTCGACCTCGATTGGTCGTGAGGTCGTGTGTTTCGACCTCGACTTATAGGTCAATTTCGACCTCAAAGTGCCGACTTCAATTCTATGTGTTTTCGACCAGGATTTCTTAGTTATCCTGGTTTTATTTTGGTACAAGGTCGTATGTTTCGACCTCGATTTCCCATACATTTTCGATCTCGTTTGCTCGATCTCATCCTCGTGTCTCTTCGACCTCGTTCTTCTAGGTCAACATAGACTTAAGTTTTTGGGTCATTTTCGACCTCGTTTTTCTGCCTTTCGACCTCATTTTGGAGTGAGGTCGAAGGGTACGAGTTCGATTTATAGTGTATTTTCGATCTCGTTCAATCGACTTCGATCTAGGGTCTTTTCGACCTCATTTCTTCAACTTTTTGACTTGCTTTTGGTGCGAAGTCGATGGACACGACCTCGATTTCGCGTGTATTTTCGACTTGGGTCGTGCGACCTTGAATTAAGGTCTTTTCGACCTTGATTCATTAATTTTTTGAGTTTATTTGGGAGTGAGGTCGAGTGATACGACCTCAATTTCTCATATACTTTCGATCTGGAGCCTTCGATGTCGATCAAAGGTCTTTTCGATCTTGATTTTTTGCCTTGGTTTTTATTCCAAGATTTATCTTTTATTCGGGCTTTAAACTTTTCCAGCCTTGGGCCCTAATGGGCCTTAATAGTTTGGGCTTCGATTTTGCCTGAAACTGAATTTATTTGGGCTTTCGCCTTTGTAATCCATAAATGGATTTTATGGGCCTTACAGGCTATAGACGGTTGCCATACCTTAACCGGTTGAGCTTCCAGTCATTTTCACTATAAAAGAGTGAGATTTCTCATTTTACTCTCACTTCATACTTCTTTCTTTCCGAAAATTTCTCTCTAGTCTTCATAGTTTTCTCTCTCTTTTATTCCGTGGTAAGGAGATTCCCGGCGAGCTTTTTACGGTGGTGTTCTTGTTTTTCTGGGTTCAATCTTCTTCCGTTGAAGATTTTCTGGGTTCAATCTTCTTCCGTTGAAGATTTTCTGGGCTCAACCTTCATCCCTTGAAGATTTCTGGGATTCTTTGAAGATTTTTCTGAGAATTTCTTTGAAGATTTGAAGATTTGAAGATTTTTCTGGGTTTTCTCTTGAAGATTTGAAGATGTCTGACAAAACTGCTCAACGCCTCCATAAAATGAACAAAGCTTCTAAGAGAGGTATCACCATTCGTTCTTCTCATATGTCACTTCAAGATATGATTTTAGAACGTAGTGATGAATATCCTTTTGTGTCCCACTTAGATTCTTTTGACTGTAGTAACAAATTCCACGAAATCGATTTAATTAGGGATTATAACAAAATGTATAGGGTTAAGTCTCCTTATAGGTTAGTCCCAGCCGGCCCAGGGGACCGTTCTTGCCATTGGCGTCCTGATACTTTATGCATTTACAAGGATGCCATTGTCGCGGGACTCAGGTTCCCTTTTCATGAGTTTATTCCCAGGCTTTTGGCTGATGTTGGGATCAACCCTTGCCAACTTCCTCCAAACGCCTGGAGAATCATTATGTGTTTCATTGTCCTTTGTTTGAAGAACAATTTTCCTTTGTCTGTAGCTCTATTTAGAAAAAAAATTCAATTTAAGAATAGCTCAGCCATTACTTTGGGTTGGGTTTATATCAACCACCGTCCTTCCACTCCCCCCATATTTCACCCCAAATCTATTCCAGATAACAACCCCAAGTGGAAAGAGGAGTTTATGTATTTGATTTGGGAAGGAGGGGATTGGGGCACCCTTTTTCGTAGTTCCTTTAGTAGGGTTTCAGATGGTAGCCCTAGTAATATCATCCTGAATGATGAAGAGGCCCATGCATATGCTGAGCTCACAAAGGATGATTATGCCACATTGGCTTGGGTGCTCCTGGACGAGTTCCAGCTTAAGTCTTTGGGACTTTCAAACATTTCTGATAAGGGTAATTCTCACCTCATATCTTTCTTTATCTATTTAAGATTAACTTATACCAACTATTTCTTTCCTTATATCTTTTGCAGCTGCGGTCTTTATCAATAAGACCAACGAGCCTGAAGATGGGGAGACAGCTAGGATGAAGAGGGCACTTTTGGGAGTGAAGGACCCCCGTGCTTCTAGTGTTCCAGCTTTCATAAGGCCTCATGTGGACCTTACTGAGGATGCTGAGGGCCCTGCCTCGGGCAAGAGTGCAGTTTGGCGCCCCAATTGGGGTCTTAGGAAGAAGGACACTGTGGTGGGAGTGTCCAAGCATGCTGTGGAGTGGTCTTATCACTCTCTGACTCCTTGTGACTACAAGGATTTTGTCTCCAACTCCACCATTGAAGGGGTGGAGCATGTTGGATCCCAAGCTATGGCTGCTGTAAGCATTTTTCCCCTTGTTTTCTTTGTAGTTTTTGATGTATTTCAAGTTTAAGTTTTTAACTTATAACTTGCTTGTAGCTTAATGCCAACTACCAAGGGGCTCTCTTTCAAGCTAAGTCTTGGCGCTCATCTTCCGAGGCCAACCAAGGCAAGTTTGAGAAGTCCCAGGAGGAAATGGCTTCAGTGAAGGCCACTCTGGCTAGGAAGGAGAAGGAGTTGGCTGACTCCCAGGCTGAGCTGGTGTCTTTGAGGAAAGGCAAGGATGACTTCATCGACGAGTACCTTGACTCCTCGGAGTACGAGGACTTGATTGATAAGCATGAAGAGCTCCTCTTCCAAGTTCAGTATACTAAGGGATGGGATGACGTTCTTTCTGCTGTTTTGGAGAAGATGCCTGGATCTCTCCTTATTTCTGATTTTCCAAGCCCTCACCTTCCTACTCCTTTGGAGATGGCTTTGGCTGGAGAGGACGAGATGGAGGAGGATGATAGGATCTTAGACCTGGATCACACTTCCCCACCTGGTCAGACTGCCGGAGCTGATGATGCTGCCTTTCCCTCTAGAGAGGAAGAGGAGGAGGAGGATGACGTAGACAAGGAAGATTAGGTGTAGTTTCACTTTTGGCCATCATGGCTTGTACTTTTGTTTATGTACTTTTGGCCTACGGGCTTAACTTAACTCTTATTTAAGTTTTTATTTATGTCTGGTGGCCATTCATGGCTTGTGTTGTTTTTCTTGCTTCTTGAATGTTTGTCAACACTCATAGTATATAAGCTCTAAGACATGAAAATACTGAATTTATTCATAACTTGAAAATGGGATCAACCCTTACATAGTACCCAAGTTTAAGAACTCGGGTTGGTTTTATCAAACCTTATTCATAGTAGTGAGTCCTCCTAGGAAACACCTTAAACATAATAAACTTTCAAATTGGAGGCATGCCAATTCCTTGGCACCTCATGCCCTTCAAGGGTTTCTAGCTTGTATGAGCCTCGACCAAATACGTTCTTGACGCGATATGGTCCTTCCCAATTTGGGGCCAACTTGCCTTTTTGTCCAACTCCGGATGCTTCAATCTTTCTGAGAACCAAGTCTCCTTGACGAAAGAACCTTTCTTTAACCCTTAGGTTGTAGTAGAAAGAGGCTTTCTTTTGATGTTCAACTATCTTGGCGTTTGCTTCATCTCTAACTTCGTCAATTAGATCCAAAGGTAGCCTCAAGCCTTCTTCATTTTCTTCTGGTTCATAAGCCTCAACTCTTGGGGAGGTGTGAGTAATCTCCACCGGGACCACTGCCTCTGCTCCATAAGCCAATAGAAATGGAGTTGCCCCGGTGGTGACTTTACAAGTAGTACGGTATGCCCAAAGTATGGGGAGTAATTCGTCTACCCAAGTGTTTCTGGAGCGTTCAACTCTTTTCTTTAGTCCATCCAGGATTATTCGATTTGCAACCTCAGCTTGCCCATTTGCTTGAGGATGGGCAACAGAAGTGAAGCGCAACTTGATATCGTTCTCATCACAATATTTCTTGAACTCATCATTGTTAAACAGAGTCCCATTGTCCGTAACCAGGACTCGTGGAATTCCGTATCTGCATATCACATTTTCCCAGAAGAAATGCATTACTTGCTTGGTGGTTATCTTGGCTAATGGCTTAGCCTCAATCCACTTGGTGAAGTAGTCAATTGCCACTATCAAGAACTTTCTCTGAGCACTTGCCATAGGAAAAGGCCCAAGTATATCCATTCCCCACATGGCAAAGGGGATGGGTGAGTTAATGGATGTCATCATCTCTGGTGGTTGTCTAACCACTGGTGCATGTTTCTGGCACCGTTCACACTTCTTAACGTAGCTTTTAGCATCAGCAAGTATGCTTGGCCAGTAGAAACCTAGACGAGTGATTTTATGGGCAAGAGCTCTGGCCCCCAAGTGCTGTCCACAAATTCCTTCGTGTACTTCCTTCAGGGCCAATTCTGCCTCTTGAGGTCTTAAACATTTCAGATATGGAATGATGAAGGACTTTTTGTATAGGACTCCCTCAATCAGGGTATACCTTAGTGCTCTGACGTACAGCTTTCGTGCTTCTGAAGTGTCGTTGGGTAACCACCCAGTTTCTAGATGAGATTTGATGGGATCAATCCAACAACCGCCAACATCAATGGGTGCTACCAACTTTCCGTTGATGCTTGGGGTCTTCAAGACTTGGAAGTATACACTCCCTGCATAGTTTTCAATTTCAGAAGAAGCAAACTTAGACAGGGCATCAGCCTTTATGTTTTCTTCCCTTGGAATATGCTCCACATAGCATTCGTCAAATTGAGTCATGATGGCCTTAACAAGTTTCAAGTACTTGGCCATGACTTCATCTCTGGCCTCAAATTCCCCATTTACTTGGGAAACCACTAGCCTAGAGTCTCCACATACTTTCAGAGTTTTGACCTTCAAGGCTCCAGCCAGCCCTAAGCCAGCTATCAGAGCTTCATACTCAGCCTCATTGTTTGTCGTTGGGAAGTCAAGTTTTAGTGCATACTCAATGAGGAATCCATCAGGACTTTGTAGCACTAAACCAGCTCCACTTGATTTTGTTTTTGATGCTCCATCAAAATAGAGCACCCAATATTCTTTGAAGTCCATTTCTTGATCTTTCTTATCTTCCACTATTACTTCCTGCCCCCCGACTTCTTGGTTGTTAATGGTACATTCAACCATGAAGTCAGCAAGTGCCTGAGCTTTTATGGCCGTTCGAGGCTTATACTTGATGTCAAATTCGCCCAATTCAATAGCCCATTTGATCAATCTTCCACTAACTTGAGGGCTATGCAAGATGTTTCTTAGAGGTTGATCAGTCAAGACCTCTATCTTGTGAGCCTGGAAGTACGGTCGTAGCTTTCTTGAGGCCATTATCAAGGCTAAGGCAAACTTCTCAATCGTTGAGTAGTTTATTTCTGCCCCATGAAGAATCTTACTCACATAGTAGACGGGCTTCTGCACTTTCAATTCTTCCTTTATCAGTACAGCTCCAAGGGCTGTGTTAGAAACTGCCAAGTACAAGTAGAGAGTTTCCCCTGGCTTGGGTTTTGCCAATAGTGGTGCCTCAGCCATGTATTTCTTCAGGGCCTCAAAGGCCTCTTGGCTTTCAGTTGTCCATTCAAAAAATTTCACTTTTTTGAGTGCTTTGAAGAAGGGTAAACACTTCTCTCCTGACTTGGAGATGAACCTTCCCAATGCTGCCACTCTCCCCGTTAGTTTTTGGACATCTTTGACAGTCCGTGGTGGCTCCATGTCTAGAATTGCTTTGATTTTGTCGGGATTGGCCTCGATTCCTCTCTTGGAAACCATTAGGCCTAAAAATTTTCCCGAGCCTACACCAAAGGCACACTTTGCTGGATTCAACATCATCTTGTGGTGCCTCAGCACTTCGAATGCCTCTCGGAGGTGCTTAATGTGATCGGCCTTATCGAGGCTTTTGACTAGCATGTCATCTACGTAGACCTCCATGGTTTTTCCAATTAGGTGCTCAAAGATTTTGTTTACCAACCTTTGATATGTTGCCCTTGCATTCTTAAGTCCAAATGCCATGACTAAGAAGCAGAAAACACCAAAGTCAGTGATGAACGATACTTTGGCGATGTCATCCTCATGCATCTTGATTTGATTGTATCCACTGAAGCCATCCATGAAGCTAAGCATCTCGTGCCCAGCTGTAGCATCTATTAATGCATCAATTCTTGGTAAGGGAAAACAATCCTTAGGACATGCATCATTCAAGTCAGTGAAGTCGACGCACATCCTCCATTTTCCGTTAGCCTTTTTAACCATCACGGGGTTAGCTAACCATTCTGGGAATTGGATTTCCTCAATGAATCCAGCTTCCAAAAGCTTATTCACTTCTTGTTTAATGGCTTCAAGCCTCTCTGGAGCAAAATTTCTTTTCTTTTGTTTCACTGTCTTCCTTTCTGGATCCACATTTAATTTGTGAGATATCAATTGGGGATCAATCCCTGGCATGTCGGCCGCTGTCCAAGCAAAAACGTCATTGTTTTCTTGGAGAAAAGACGTGAGTTTGCTCTTCAATGGTTCGGGCAGTAGTGCCCCAATATAAGTCACCTTCTCTGGTTCTCCAGGGACTAGGGGAATTGGGACCAAGTCCTCAGCCGGTTTCCCCCTTCTGTCCTCGTTGTCGCTGATACTCATGTCTTCAATTGGGAGAACTTGCCCCCCGATTCCATCAGGTCTTAATGCGGCTACATAACAACTTCTAGCCATCTTTTGGTCTCCTCGTTCTTCACCAATCCCATTCCTCGTTGGGAACTTGATTTTTAGATGATAAGATGAGGCAACAGCCTTGAACGCATGAAGACCAGTCCTTCCCAGGATTACATTGTAGGTTGAAGTCGTTTTTATAACTATGAAGTTCAACATCTGAGTAAACGTATTCATCCCTTGTCCCATAGTCATTGGGAGTTGGATAGTGCCTTCCACTTTTGATTCCACCCCGTTGAATCCGTATATAGGCATATTTGAGGGTATTAGCTGAGAGTCTGTGTAACCCATCTTGATAAAGGCATCGTGGAACAAGATATCCACTGAAGCTCCATTATCAACCAAGACTCTTTTTGTTTCGGAGTTGCCTATCACAGGTATTATGACAAGAGGATCATCATGGGGGAACTTCACCCCTTCCAAGTCTGAATCGTCAAAACCTATTGACACTTCTGTCCTGGCACGCTTCGGTGCTTCTCCAACCACAGTCATTACTTCTCGGGCATAAGCCTTTCTTGAGTTTCGGGAGGACCCAGCAGCAGTTGGCCCTCCGAATATCATGTTGATCACTGGCCCTCGGGGCTTGGGATTCCGATCTTGATCGTTGTCCCTTATATCATAATCCTTTCTTTCATAGTTCCCCCTTTGGCCCCCTTGGCTTCCATCCTTAGTGAACTTGCTGAGTTTTCCTCTTCGTATCAGAAACTGATTTTGGTTCCGTTTGGACAAATCAGCCCTCATTGGCTTTGGCCATTTGATATCTTCTTCCTTGGCTATCTCCATCAGAATTTGACTCCTGGGAGTATTCAATCTTGCATATTCTGTGAATTTTGGCCCAAAATTGTTTCTCTTGGGGGGAGAATCGGAGGTCTTTGATGTTCTGGGGAACTTTTCCTTGACGTCGTACTCCTGAGTTTCTTTTCTTTTCTTTGAGTTTCCACCGTCGCCAGCGGTGGGTTCATACTTTCTCATGATTTCCTCAGCCTTGATGTACTTTCCGGCTCTATCTTGGAGCTTCAACATGCTCTCTAGTGGATGTTTAGCCAACGACCTCCTGAAGTGGTCATCAGTGGTTCCTTGTTGCAGGGCTATCATAGCCACTTTGTCATCTAAGTCCGGGACTTTCAAAGCCTCCCGAGTGAATCGATTGATGTAGTCCCTTAGGGCTTCATTCTTTCCTTGACGTATTGCCATGAGTGATGCAAAACTTTTCTCATGCACCCTTCCACTAATGAACTGATTGATGAAAGCCTTGCTTAGTTCCTTAAAGGACCCAATAGAGTTGGGAGGTAGACGGCTATACCAACGTTGGGCCATGCCTGCCAAGGTTTGTGGAAACGCCCTACACTTGACCGCATCGTTGGCTGGCTGCAACAACAGTGCATTGGAGAAGGTCCTTACATGATTTACGGGATCTCCCGTTCCATCATAGGCTTTGATCGAAGGCATCTTAAACTTTCTGGATATAGCCATTTTCATGATGTCTTGAGTAAACGGTGGTGTAGGATCATCAAGATCTCCTAGGGGCAACAGAATACTAGGATCACCCCTTGGGGGTTCAGCCCTCTTGGTCCTTCTTGGTGGATCCAAATTGATTATCGGGATTCCTTCAGTCGTTCGGCCCCGAGATTGAGCGGCCTCTTCTTCAGCAAGGAGTTTTTTGAGCCTTGCAGTCTCTGCCTCATGGGCTGCAAGTTTCTCCCTAGTAGTTTGGGGTTGCTCCCGATTTGTCTGTGAAGAACGTCTCCTTCTTGGGGCGACATCCTCCCCAGTTGTATAACCCTCATCCTCAGTGTATGGGCTAGAGTAATCTTGAATGAGAGGGGTCTGACGAGTTTGTTGATTTTGGGGTCCCAGACCTTGAATATAAGGGGGCACATATGCCTCATGGTAGATTGGATTAGTTCCACTACCGCCCGCCATGGGTCGAGGGGGCATGCCATAGCTTGGCATCCCCAAAGTCTGATTCGCGTATTGAGGGAGATCAGTAGTATGGAGTTGAAGGCTCCTTGGTGCACTCATGAGCAGCGGAGAGGTCGTGATTGGTTGCTGGTGAATGGTCTCTTGTAGATTAGATCCATGAATGACCATCTGCAGGGGATTCGTCCCTTCAACCGAAATCGGGATTTCTGGTCCTTGAGTGTTGGTGGGGATATTCGCCCCTTGTGTGCCGGTAGTCGGCGGTGGCTGATCAGCCTCAGAGGTGATGGGGCGATCATCGGGAGTTTGAGTATCCCGAGTTGTTCTTCATGTGTTTTCCATGGTTGATGTTGTCTTCCCACAGACGGCGCCAAATGTTATGGATTAAAAAACGTGCTTTGTGAATTTAATGCTAGGATTAATGAGCTTCGAGCTTTATTGGCTGCACTCGTGTATCCAGACTAAATTGGTCCTCACAAGATGCCTACGTATCTCAAATCGTTATTGAGAATCAAGCCAAAGACGTAGTTCTGATTGTAGGATCAGGGACCTTATATAGGCGTCTGAAGCCTAGTATTTATGGTATGTTTAGGAGTCTTAGAGAATAAGTCTCCTTTTTGATATTGGATAAACATTGTATTGCTTGCAGGATAAGTCTTTTCCTTGTTGATAAAGGCTATGACTCATTAATTGCCTTTAATTGGGATTTCGGGTCCTTCTTTGATAAGATTTCCATAATTTGGGCTCTTTTAATGAGTTGTATAGTTTCCCTATTCATTAATTACGAAATTAATGAATAATTAGGGATTTGGGCATTAAATATCAAGCCTTTTCATTGGACCGTCAATTATATTTTTATAATTACTTTTCAGACTATATCAAATATGTTGTTAGTTGTAACCTGTAATACACATCCTACTTTATTCTAATTTGTTTTTAGTCAAAATTTGGTCAATTTAACTCAAAAAAGTCAAACAAGACAATTAATTTAAGATGAAGAAAGTACACTTTTTTTTACATATATCAAAGTATATGCAAAAGTTAAACAGTCTTTGAAAACTTCAACCAACTACCAACTAGGAGTAATTTTTTTGAATATTCACTGCCCTTATTTATAATACTCCAACTACCAACTAGGAGTAATTATTTTTGAATCTTCAGTGTCCTTATTTATGATACTCCAACTACCAACTAGGAGTAATTCTTTTGATATTCACTGTCCTTATTCATAATACTCACAATTATTTCTTGTCATTATTTATTGCCTACAAATATATACTAGTATTTCATAACAAGTACTAAAATTAAAGACAACTGGGACAAAAAAGTTGTGAATGTAAATATTTATTTTTGATACTCGAAAATAAAATTGTACAATGAATCAAATGTCAAATATGAATGATTATTCTGTCACACGACATAGTACAAAAATACACAAATTCAATTAATATTGTGTATTCATATTAATATATATACAAGATTTAATAAATTATATGTAAATATATATAATAATGTGTCAATGTAAAAATGAAATATATTAAATATATCTCATACATTTATTATTCATAGTTCCTACAAGTGCAAGAATTAATTTACTAACATACACTCATATTTTATTAATAATTCATAAAATATATGGCTATTTAGTAATTATATTTTTTTTTTTTTGCATGTACTATGCGCGTAGTCCCTTTTCCAATTTAACACATTTTTCCCAATTGTAATATATAGGAATTTTAGATAATTTAGATGATGATAATAATAATAATAATAATAATAATAATAATAATAATAATAATAATAATAATAATAATAATAATAATAATAATAATAATAATAATAATAAAAGAGTAAGTGTTTATGATTTTTATCACTCCGTATTTACTAATTAGAAGAGACTTAGGAGAATATTTTATTTTATAATTGAATTTTTAGTATAATTAAAACTCTCAGATTTCTAATAGTAATAGATAAGTTAGTAGCCTTTAATTATTCCCGTATCATATCATACGGGAGTTACAACAAAAACAACCCTAGACTTTTAGGAGAGATCGCGCAGCCGCGTACAAGAAGAAGAATAGAAGAATGAGAGATGCAGGACGGAGAATTTTGAGAAAGATCATAGTATGATTACACCAATTACAAGTGAGCTACTAATTCTTATCTTTATTTTAATTTGTAATACAAATACTGAGCCAAACCTTAAGTTCATATGTTTCTGTACCACACTCATAAACTAGGTAACCATGTTTGTATTATATTAGTTTATTTTATGATAGATTGATATGTTAGTTTGGTTATATATTAAGCTTTTGCAACATACATACCTATACAATTATTTTATAATTTAAATTGATTTGCACATAGTGACATATGTCCTGTTTCATGGTGTGTTGATTTATATTTTTAATAGCTTAAATACCTCATGGTTCTTTGTTTTTTTTGAATATTTAAAACCAAAATTACTGAATCAACACTTATACAAATATATCTTATACCATGCATGCACTGGCACTACAAGTAAGGTATTAGAAATCTAATGTTTTAAGGTTGTGTTCTATAATATTATATTATCGTATTCACAAGTAACCTGCTTTTTCTCATTATTATGTTAATATGGTATTAAGCTAGTACATGAATTATCTACAACAAGTCTCTGGCCAGAATGCATATTACTTTTGTTAAAACCATTATAGCCGAGAGTATTATTTTAATATTTAACAATTATGTGATAATCTAGTGATTTGATACATTGTTACATATACTTTATTATGTTATAATTATTTAAGAATTTCTGAGAAGAATATATATTATAATAATAAACTGTAATTTTGTTATTAGATCGCGGGCCGGAATTTAGCGGATCGTTTACGAATTTTATTAGTGTTTGATAGTGCGGTTTCGAGGTACGGATTCTCTCCTTTTTTATTCAGCGATACTCCTCTTAGAAATATTTAAATTAAATTCGTTTTGACCTCAAATCTGTTCATTTGATTTTGATCATTTTGATTCTGAAAATTTGTTCTGACTCTGAAAAATATTTTTATATATGTTTCGAAATATTTAAATATTTGTTTCTACGATTTTCTGATATTGCGTATATTTTATATCTGTTGGAAATATTGAGAATATCTGTTCTGTGAGATTTTAAAATATTTTGCGAAATATTATATTTGAACCCTTAGTGATATAGGGTATACCGAGTTAACCAGCTGTAGGGGTACTACAACCATGTCATTGCGGCACCAGTGACATGACACTTCCATGGCAGTGTGATTGGTCATGGCGTATCCTTCTGTTCTGATAGCTCAGGAGGCGAGCTTTTGCGCATTTTGATATTTGTTTCAGGATACGTGGGTGCACCCAGAGTTTGGGATTTTGTGATTTGATATTTGATTTTGCGGTGACGTTGTATATGCCGTACACGTTATCCGGTTTGTTGCACACATTAGGTACCCTATGATGTGTGTATTTGTATTTGTTATGTTCTGATCTCGGTATGAAATACCTTACCCCTTTTGTTGCTTCAGCCATGCTTATTTTCAAAATAACTGTTTTAATATAAAGTGTCAAATATGTATATCTGCTTTTCTGTTTTATAAACTATATTCCAAATCCGTACTGGGCGTTTGGCTCATGCCGTATTCTTTTCCTGGCAGGTGCTTCTGGGGATCTGGGACTGTGTGAAGGAGAGCTACCCTCTATTTTATTGATTAGGATTATTGACTTCTAGAATTGTTTAGACTGTTTAATTATTATCTTAGAGATTTTAGTGCTCTGTATTCAGATTTATGGTTTAATAAGTAGCCCCTCATTTAATTATAAATGGGGGTGTTACAAAGATGGTATCAGAGCTATAGGTTCTTTCTTGTAGCAAACCTATTTAGGTTGACCTGTGAGAGTTGGTAGACGTTAGGATGGGTATTCTGCTTTAGAATTTCATTTAGTCATTTTATTTGAAATCTATTATGCTTTTATGACATTTTTCTTCAAACTACTTTGGCTTATCCTTTCCTGTGAACTTCATTCGAACATGTATCTGATATTGTAGATCATTCGACCCAGTCTATATTTTGGATCTTGTGAACTTCATCTGTTCAGAATTTTGGATTTCTATCTTCATGATCAAAACTTTTTTTTTTGTGTCTTAATACTCTTAACGAAAATTATGTTATATGTTTGTTTAGTATCGAAAGTGCTTAAAAATTTGAGGAATTATATAGCATAAGACAACTTGATTTCAATAGTGGTGCATTCCCTCGATTGAGATTATGATAGGCATGGATTAGTTAAGTTAACATTGTGCAAGACTTAAGTTAATATTCCGATGAGTTAATCGACAAGAAAAGTGAATGATCTTTAAAGATACGAATATATTAGAATATGTTTAATAATATCAACAACTTATAAGAGTCTTGAAACTTTGGTTAGCTTCACAAGAGAGAAAAATTTTAGACAAGGATTGTGTTAACTTTAGGGTTGAGTTTGTACGAATAGTTTTAAGCATTGTGATTTTGAATTTGTAAATATTCATATATTTTGTGAGATATATGATAATGAATTATCTTTTGAGTACAACATTATCTTCTTATTTATTGTTGCCTGTTATTTTTAATTTTGAATATCATTTTACTTGTTTCGTGTCCATGAGCCATTAGTAGATTCTGAATTTTACAACAGAAAAAAAAGTCTATTATCCACATTTGTCTGATTAATTGAATTAAGAAAATTGCAAGTATTCTAGAATACAAGTCATTAGTCCTTTATTTTTTTTACCTGTGATTTTCGCATACTCATAAATATTTTAATAGTTATTTATAAGATTATAGCACATTCACATTATTTTGATACTGTTTGCCTCAATTTTGTTTAAAATATTATTAATAGAATACTTTTCACAATTTTATGCAAATTATGCCTAAAGCACTCATTTTCCAAAATTTTGTAATTTAATTATTTTATTTTGGGGACGCTCAAAATAAATAATTAAATGAAATGATATTATTAATTTTAGGGACGCCTGAAGTTAATAATTCTGTAAAGGAATATAAGTGTTGTTTACTTAAAAAAAAATTGGTGACAAGTTTCAAGGTATTTGTAATTATTTGTATATTATTTAATACGCTATCTAACCGTCGTTATTTTGTATCCCAATTAAGTTTTTTTTTTTTAAAAAAAAAAAAAAAATTGTGTCCATAAATATTAATTTATGTTTATGTTTATTTTAATGTTTCTTTTATCAAGAATTATTATCAAGACCAGCCACTTAGCTAAATGTGCGTTGATAATGGCATTCCTTTCTTGTGTGTACTTGGAGAATTGTTTTATTTAATGTTTGATTTTAGGTGTCTAATAAAATGTTAAAGTGTTATAATTTAACCAGTTCAAAAGGACTTGGATGGATAAATTATTTGTTATAGTGTATGTTTTATGCATGCTATTTAATATTCAACTTTGAGCTTGAGGATATAAATTTTTTTCGAGACTACTACTTTGCATTTTTCATATATAATTGTTTCATGTTAGATACTTGTGCATGTTGTGATCCATTTAGTTTACACGTGATAGTTTGGTGTCAAATAAATAAATAAATTATGTTTTGATTCTTGATTTTATTTAATTTCTATATAAAAAAAAACTTATGCATGGTAAAACAATCTTAGTTGAAAAATTGCAACTAAAGAACTTGAAATTTGAATAGTCAATGAGTCCATTTGTTTGAGTCATTAGAATGTCATTAAATTTTTAATTTCGACGACGAAATTTTTATAAGTGGGAGAGAATGTAAGGTCCCACAATCTTTGTTTACTTTACTTTAAGTGTTTTTGAATTATATACATGGAATGATGGTTTAAATTTGAGTTAAGTACTATTTTATATTTTATGATAATTAAATTTGTATTCAGTTAGGATATATATTCTGCATATATTTTGTAATGGTTGGGCCAACTAATTCATACGCATGGATGGTAGACTTTTATAGGTCTTATGTTGGTAATCTTAATAATTAGAATAAATTAAATATAGTTTAATAAATATGTATACATTGTCAAGTGAACCCTAGAATTAGGAGTTGTTTTATCGTGTATTTAGTCGCACTTGGATACAATCAGGAGACGAAAAGAAAATCGAGCGATGGGAGTTGAGAGAGGATAAAGAACAAGAATAGATGTTCTATAATTTTAGTTGGGTACACTAAAATTTAGATTTTGTAATTATGTGTCATGCTTAATCAATAATTATTTTCTAGTCTATTATCTATTAACTATTTATGCACGCATAATAAATTAATGGCCATATCTTTTACGGTGAGTCAAGACATTTTGATATTTCAAAGTATCAAAAGAATATCTATATCATTAATATATGCAATTTATCTTGATTAATTTGAATTGTATAAGATTAGATGGTGGCTAATTTTATTAAACTGATATATTTAGAGCATGAAAGTATTTTGTAAAATATTTAACTATAACTAAATGCTTAATCTCTAATATTACAAATATTAATTTTAATAAATTCTTAATTGTTTATAGTTAATGTGAAGGCAAACATAAATATATGTAGTAAAGTACCAAACAATAATGAATTTATGTTTACAGTTGCTAGCCAAAACATGAATATTAGCTAATTAACAGTAAATGCATTTAGATTCATGTGAACAAATCATTGTTGTACTTGGACAATAGGTTACATGCATGCCGGATGTTGTGGCCTAAATGAAGTAAATAATTTTTTTTTATATTTGTTAAAAGGCTGTATATTATATATATTGACTTAATTGTGCTAATTATATTGATGTCATTAATCATAAAAAAAATAAAATATTCCATATTTAATATAATATGCAATTATTAGTGCCGAGTTGTACTCAGAAGCAAAAGTATGTGTTCGAGGCATTTATAAAAAAATGTGACTACTCAATAATTATTTTTCGCTATTTGTGTTTAATTATGGTGTACAATTTTGATGTGCACTTATCCGTATGTATTTCTCCGTTAATAGTATCAAATGATTAAAATATTTGTTCATTTATCTTTAAGACATAACTCATAGAAAATTGTGCATGCTAGCCGTACAATAATAGTCTTGCATGCAAGAAATAAATATATAACGGAAAAAAAACAAGAAGAGGGAGTTGCTTTGATACATGTTGGTGCTTTGTAGAGAGAGCTAGCGAAATTGCTTATAGAGTAGAATCACCACCAAAGTTATCTCATATACATATATATTTTGTATTTCAGTTGTAAGGGTTTTTAATTATCATTCTTATTCGTTAGAAATTTTTTCGATATTCGTCATATAAGCTTATAAGTTATAAGTTAATCTGTGAGAGAAGTCAACTTAATTTGAAAGGAACGAGCCACTAAGAAAGAAATCATTTTATTTATTTATTTATTTTGTCAATGTTTTGTGGAATAGATAATAAGTTAGAGGCTAGTTAGCAATTAGAGGATTCTATCCATTAGAGGTGACCGCGATTATTCGAATTAGGCACGAGTTTTAGTTTCGTTTGATTTCGGGGACGAAATCCTTTTTTTTAGGGGGTATATATGTAATATATAGGAATTTTAGATAATTTAGATGATAATAATAATAATAATAATAATAATAATAATAATAATAATAATAATAATAATAATAATAATAATAATAATAAAAGAGTAAGTGTTTATGATTTTTATCACTCCGTATTTACTAATTAGAAGAGACTTAGGAGAATATTTTATTTTATAATTGAATTTTTAGTATAATTAAAACTCTCAGATTTCTAATAGTAATAGATAAGTTAGTAGCCTTTAATTATTCCCGTATCATATCATACGGGAGTTACAACAAAAACAACCCTAGACTTTTAGGAGAGATCGCGCAGCCGCGTACAAGAAGAAGAATAGAAGAATGAGAGATGCAGGACGGAGAATTTTGAGAAAGATCATAGTATGATTACACCAATTACAAGTGAGCTACTAATTCTTATCTTTATTTTAATTTGTAATACAAATACTGAGCCAAACCTTAAGTTCATATGTTTCTGTACCACACTCATAAACTAGGTAACCATGTTTGTATTATATTAGTTTATTTTATGATAGATTGATATGTTAGTTTGGTTATATATTAAGCTTTTGCAACATACATACCTATACAATTATTTTATAATTTAAATTGATTTGCACATAGTGACATATGTCCTGTTTCATGGTGTGTTGATTTATATTTTTAATAGCTTAAATACCTCATGGTTCTTTGTTTTTTTTGAATATTTAAAACCAAAATTACTGAATCAACACTTATACAAATATATCTTATACCATGCATGCACTGGCACTACAAGTAAGGTATTAGAAATCTAATGTTTTAAGGTTGTGTTCTATAATATTATATTATCGTATTCACAAGTAACCTGCTTTTTCTCATTATTATGTTAATATGGTATTAAGCTAGTACATGAATTATTTACAACAAGTCTCTGGCCAGAATGCATATTACTTTTGTTAAAACCATTATAGCCGAGAGTATTATTTTAATATTTAACAATTATGTGATAATCTAGTGATTTGATACATTGTTACATATACTTTATTATGTTATAATTATTTAAGAATTTCTGAGAAGAATATATATTATAATAATAAACTGTAATTTTGTTATTAGATCGCGGGCCGGAATTTAGCGGATCGTTTACGAATTTTATTAGCGTTTGATAGTGCGGTTTCGAGGTACGGATTCTCTCCTTTTTTATTCAGCGATACTCCTCTTAGAAATATTTAAATTAAATTCGTTTTGACCTCAAATCTGTTCATTTGATTTTGATCATTTTGATTCTGAAAATTTGTTCTGACTCTGAAAAATATTTTTATATATGTTTCGAAATATTTAAATATTTGTTTCTACGATTTTCTGATATTGCGTATATTTTATATCTGTTGGAAATATTGAGAATATCTGTTCTGTGAGATTTTAAAATATTTTGCGAAATATTATATTTGAACCCTTAGTGATATAGGGTATACCGAGTTAACCAGCTGTAGGGGTACTACAGCCATGTCATTGCGGCACCAGTGACATGACACTTCCATGGCAGTGTGATTGGTCATGGCGTATCCTTCTGTTCTGATAGCTCAGGAGGCGAGCTTTTGCGCATTTTGATATTTGTTTCAGGATACGTGGGTGCACCCAGAGTTTGGGATTTTGTGATTTGATATTTGATTTTGCGGTGACGTTGTATATGCCGTACACGTTATCCGGTTTGTTGCACACATTAGGTACCCTATGATGTGTGTATTTGTATTTGTTATGTTCTGATCTCGGTATGGAATACCTTACCCCTTTTGTTACTTCAGCCATGCTTATTTTCAAAATAACTGTTTTAATATAAAGTGTCAAATATGTATATCTGCTTTTCTGTTTTATAAACTATATTCCAAATCCGTACTGAGCGTTTGGCTCATGCCGTATTCTTTTCCTGGCAGGTGCTTCTGGGGATCTGGGACTGTGTGAAGGAGAGCTACCCTCTATTTTATTGATTAGGATTATTGACTTCTAGAATTGTTTAGACTGTTTAATTATTATCTTAGAGATTTTAGTGCTCTGTATTCAGATTTATGGTTTAATAAGTAGCCCCTCATTTAATTATAAATGGGGGTGTTACACCAATTTTAATAAATAAATGTAATAACCTTTGTTCATTTCTTAAAGATTTAAATATAAAGAAATTTTAAAAAGATAGTACAAAGACTGTATACCTCATAAATGAAAAACGCCATATTAAACTTTAAAGAGAAACTAAAACTATAAATGCAAAAATTGTTCATTCAAGAGACGTTATTAAAATAAAAATCGAACTTTAGATAAGAATTTTCCACAAGAGTAAAGATTTTGTATTAAACAAATCCTTTCAGTTTTTGATACTTGAACGAACAATATCAAGTGATTAAAACATGATAAAATTTCCTTTTGAACATCCAACAACGAAAGTAGCAATATGATTTCGTCACTTATAAATCTTTTGTTTCTTCATGGAATTTCAATCAAAGCTTGTACATGTTCTTAAAAACCTTGATGTTGAATCTTGTAGATGAGGAATCATCTAATGAGTTTTAAATACATTTACTATTCATATTATGAATCTTGTTTTGTCTATTACAGTTGCCTCATAGTATCGACCTCATTACATGGTTAGCTTAAGAATATTTTTGAATGTAGTAAGTAATAAGTTATTGTCAAACCAAATACAAGCATATCCAACCATATTTTGTAAAATGGTTGGGTAAAATATTGGTTAGCTAAATTATAGATAACCCTCCAATGAGGTTAGATATAATTGTTAGCTATATTGGAAAGACAATATTTTATTATCATATTCAAATTTCATATTTGCAACGACTACATATAAACAACTATATTTCAATGTCTCCATTAAAATGATTATATTTCAACGGCTCTATTTTAACGACTATATGTTAACAATTACATTTAGATTTACTATAGATAGAGCATATAGTTGGAAACTGAAGAAAACACAAACACGAATTTAATTTTAATTTTAAAGATTTATTCCAATGACCAACTCCATACAAATTATAGATGAAACCATGAAGGTTTAATAAAGCACACACTATATTATTGCTTAATAGAGCACACTACATAAACATTAGCAACTTACTAGCCTATACTATCACTGGGATATAGTATAGGTCTCTCTGTACTTGTCTTGTTCTCATGAACATTAGCTTGATCATGAATGCTCAGAATTATAATGAGTCTAGTAAGTTTCTTGCATCTAGAATGTACATAGGCCATTGAATAATTGTCCTGGTAGAAGTTCAGAATTTGTTCATGCAGCAGGATGAAGATGAATAAGGCCCTGAAGAAATAAGTTGCAGAAATTTGTCTAAGGCATTATATAGCAAAGTCAGAATAAAGCTATATCATGAAGTCACCAATATCTATGTCCTGAAGTACTAAGATCACATAGTCCTAATTGAACTATGTCGTGAAGTCTTCATTACTCATATCGTGAAGTGTTGATACCGCAAAGTCAAGATGTACTGGATCGTGAAGTCCCCAAAAGGCCTGGATCGCAAAGTCCCAAAATGGTCTAGATCGCGAAGTCCTCAAAAGGCCTAGATCGCGAAGTCCTCAAAAGGCCTAGATCGCGAAGTCCTCAAAAGGCCTAGATCGCGAAGTCCTCAGAAGGCTTAGATCGCGAAGTCTCTAAAGGATACATCGTGAAGTCAGAAATGAAGTGGAGTTCACGATATCAACACTTAGCCATCTACAACAAGACAAATGAAGGTACAAGATCAAAGTCAATGGAGACAAATACTGAAGCATCTGTATTGGTCAGGTGGTCCAAAATACAGATGGCAAATCTACAGCTAAACTTGGAGAGGAAGAAGGAAGACAAGCAGCTACAAATAAGGGAGAGGACCACAGAAAGCAAGTGGGTCTTCCTGACACAGCCAACCGTTTATAGAACGACAAATTGGGGTTACAGGAAGGGTAGCTGTGTAATTAGGTGTGTGCACTAGTTTTGTATAGGACAATATATATATTTTGAACACCCTACTGTTAGCTGCAAGTGAGCATATCATAGAATTATATTCAAGCACTTCTTCCTCTGTAAGAAAAACAAGATACAAACTGTTCTTGTTTAGAAGCCAGAAATCCAGTTGTGAAATTCTGGAAAGCTGTAGTATTTAATTTGCTTAATACAAAGTAGATTAAAGTGATTGTGTGTGTTGTTTATTTTCATTCCGCATTTTCTTACTACACAATCTATTACAGCAACTTAGCTTCAAGAAAGTGAAAAATATCTAAACTATCCATTCACCCCCCCCTCTGTCTAGTTTCTTGGTAGTATTCATTTCTAACAAGTGGTATACGAGCAAGACTGTTAACGTACAAACATGAAAAGATCAACAATGAGTTCACTGAAACTGAGCAGTATAAAGATTCCTCCCTTCAACAAGGAGCACTACAGCTTATGGAAGAAGAAGATGTTACTTTTCATCAAAGCTTCCAATCCCATGTATTTAGACATTCTAAAGCATGGTCCCTTTATTCCAATGATTGAGATTGGTGAAACAACTGTTGGCACTGAGATAATACCAGCAAGGCGTGTTCCTAAAGACCCCTCAAAATACACTGATCCTGAAAAGGAGAAAATAGCACTAGACGGACATCTCCAACTTATCATCTATGAATCTATGGATTTCAACATGTATGGCACTGTTGCTCACTGCAGTAGTGCAAAGAAAATGTGGGATCTTATAGAAGTGCTATGTGAAGGAACTCCAGAAGTAAGAAAGAACAAAAAGCGGATTCTGGTATCTCAGTATGAAGCTTTCATGGCTCAGCCAAAGGAGGGAATCACAGAAGTGTTTGAGAGGTTCAACAAGCTGATAAATGAACTCAAACTCTATGACAAACACTATGAGACAGAAGAGCTCAATATGAAGTTCTTACTAACTCTTCCAGATCACTTGGAACCAAGAATCTCTTCCCTTAAAGAAAGAGATCTAACAAAGATTGGTTTTGATGTGTTGTATGGTGTTTTGAAGACATATGAGCTAGAGTTGTTTCAAAAGATATCCATTCAAGCTAAGCAAGGATTAATGGCAAATACTTCATGTGCCCTTATTGCTGACAACCTAGGTCAAAGAATGGAATCTCTTAAAGTCAGTCAAGTCAAGATTGAAGAACTGGAGGTTGAAGACAATGGTGATGAGACTCAAGTTTTCTATGATTTGCCTGAGGATGATGAGTTCTACAGCATAGATGAGTTGGACAAGATGGAAAACAAATCATTTGCATATATGGCTAGGAGATATCCAAACATAAGGTTTAAAAGGAGGCAGCCATTTAAGTCCAAGTTCAATGCTGGAAATGCTGGTGGTTCAAGTGGCTCAAACACTTTCCATAAAGGAAAAGGGATTGCTGGTGCTACTAAAGGAGGATACAAATCTGGGAGTGTGGATAGGTCAAAAATAAGATGCTATAACTGCAATGAACTTGGGCACTTTGCCACAGAATGCAAGAAGCCCAAACAAGTCAAAAAGGACAAAGCATACTTAGAGCTTGAAGATAAGTATGAAGCTCTACTCAAGAAACAACAGGGTAAAGCTTTTATTACTGAGGGAAAGTGATGGGATGACTCTGATGAAGAAGAAGAACAGGAGTATTCAAACTATGCCTTGATGGCATTTTCTGATGATGGTGATTCCTCAAGTCAGGTACCTATTCTTACTTCTCTTGATATGACTCCCTTTCAATATAAGCAAACTGTTGAAGATATGAGTACTGAGATGTTCAATATTCACACTAGCATGTTAGTTTCCAATGAAGAAATTGACAGACTAACTACTAAAAATCTTGAGCTTACAGAAAAGAATGAGTAACTTGAGTTAATGGTTGTGAGCCTTGATGGTTTGAAAAAAGAGAATGAGTATCTTAAAAACAAAGTGATTTGTGCTGAACAAATAGAAAAAGCTCTTAGAGAACAAATTGCTAAAAATGAATTAAAGCTAAGAAGTTTCAAGAACTCCTCTGAGCTTATTCAAACCTATCACAAGGAACACACTGAAAACTACATGGTTGGAGTTGATTTTGATTATGAAAATGATAAGGGAAGGAAGAAGGCCAAGGGCAAAGGAAAAGAATCTATTACAAACAAAAATGCCCCAACCATTTTGTCAAGTGTTGAAAAGCCCATTTTCAAAAAGAGTAGTGTTGAGTTTGATGAAGAACTTCTGATCATCAAACAACAACTACTTGAAGAAGATGTGGTTGCTAAGGATACTTCTTCCTCCTCCTCCAAGTCTGTTGTTCAGAAAGAAACCAAAGACAACCTTGTCAAGAGTCCTAAAATTAAGAAAGAAGTTGTTAAGAAGAAGAAACAAAACAGAAATGGTAAGATAGGTGTCAACAAGAGTAACAATTATGCTTATGTGCCAAATGCTCCTAGGAAACAGTGTCAGAAATGCTTATCTGTGAATCATTTGACTCATAAGTGTACTAAACCTGTAAATGTTGAAGTTGATAACCTGAGTAACCATTCGGTAGGCATAAACTCTATTCATGATTCTTTCTGTGGTAATGCAAACTGCATGACATGCTATGTGACTGTGATTGCTAATTGTTTATCTCTTAAGCATAAACTTGACTCTGCACAATCTTGTGAATCACACACACATATGCACACTCACAGGACAGGATCCCCAATCAAGGTTGAGAGGGTGAAAACTTCATGTGAGCCTAAGAGTGTAAACTCCAAAGCCACAGACAAAGTGAAGTCTCCTACTGTGAAAAATGCTATTTATGACAGAAGAATTGTTAACAAAACTCTTTCTAAATCAACTGGACCCTACGAAGTGTGGGTACCAAAAACAACTTAGTCACTTTGTGAATGCAGGGCAACAGGAATAAAAGGGTCATATGGATCTTGGACAGTGGATGCTCAAGTCACATGACTGGTGATATAGCCCTGCTATCACAATTTGAAGAGAAGGCTGGCCCATCAGTAACCTTTGGAAATGACAACATTGGTTATACAATGGGATATGGCAGTGTCAAATCTGGGAATGTCATTATTGAAGATGTAGCATTTGTTGAAGGACTAAATGTTGCCCAGTAAATAACAATTGTAGAAGGGGGTTGAATACAATTGTATAAGATTCTCGACTTTATATAACACAAATATGAAAGATCAATAATAATAACAATAACAGCTTTATTAACTTTGATATAAAACTGTTACAAACTCTCTTAAGAAATTCTGATGTTCTTAAGAGCTGCTAGCTTACAAAAACTCTCTCAAGAAATTCTGTTCTTAAGAGCTTCTCTCCGATTATGTTCTCTCTCGAATGAATACATAAATCGAAGCCAAGACTGTGTTTATATAGTGCACACAGCTTCTCTATCAATAACAAGATAAGTCCTAATCAATAACAAAGATAGAAACCTATCCTTAATCGATAGCTACATTCTACAAACCAGGAACAAATAGAATAAACTTCCATGTTTATCTAGACTCCAAATATAACTCGAAGTAGGAATCCTGATCAGCTTCAAGTTCTGATGATCAATCCTGATCATAGTCTGAGTAGGAATCCTGATGATCAATAAGATACTGACGCTTGATCAAATACTGATGACCATGCAATACTGATGACGTCAGCAATCCTGATCAGTTGAGTCTAGCTTCTGACGATCATTGAATTCTGATCTAACAATCTCCCCCAATCTCATACTTTGTGAAATAAAGTATAGATTCCAAATATTCAATGATGTCAAAAACATGTATCAAAATGTACGAGTATCTTCAGAAACAACTTATCTGTTTAAGCTTTTTGATAGAACAGATTCATCTTCAAGAAGTTGGATAATAAACTTTCTTCTTTTTCTTCAAGAATTTGAATCAGTCTTTCCTTAAGATTTCTGAGTTCTTCATCTTCCTCATTAATCTGGTAGATAGCTGCTCTGAGATTCTGTATGGAGCTTTTCTGTAGACTGTGCTCTTCAAGCAAAAGATAAGCAATTTCCTTCCCATCAGGATTGAGAGTAAGTTGGGTCATACCAAAAGTTACTTCTTTAACAACAGTACCTCTTTGCATTTCCACATCCTGACCTCTTTGATTTAAGTACATGGGAATATAATTACCATCGAAATTACTGTTTCCATCCAGTCTTCTTCTTATAGTTGACAAAATCATGTCAGCCCATACTTTGTACACTTGGTTCTTCCATCTTAACAGATAGTGAACATATTTCAGTTCCTGTGTAGTTTTCATCAGCAGATCTTGAATAGATAGAATCTTCACACTACCATCTTTCATGAAGTACAGAAGCTTTTCTTTCTTTTCAAAACCATCATGACAATCTATAACTATATCAACAGCTAATAAATTGTTCAGGTTTTCAGAAGTTAAAGTACCTCCAATTTCTGTCAAGGAGTAAGGATCAACATATGACATATTCAGATATTCACCATCTCTGTGTCCAATACCTCCTCTTGAATTACTTGACAATTGCTTCAGATTTGAAAACATCTTTAACCAGAGTGCTTTTGATCTAACCATCTCAGATAAATCAACAACACTTGAAGCGCTTGTAATAATTCCACCAGACTGAAAATTGATAGGTGTATCACAACTTAATGTGCTAATATGTTTCCACTTCTTATCCTTTTCCTTTTCAAAAACATAGCTTCTTTCCAGTAAAGATTCTTGTCTGCTTGAATTTCTCCATTTTCTTTCATTTGAAACTTTAAGCCTTTGTAGATAGAGATTAAAATCTTCATTTGTTCTCTTTGTAATATCTCTTCTTATGGCTTCTTCTTCTTCATCTACTTCTTTGTTGTGACAATCAACAACAGTAGATAAGATTATCAAATCAACCTCTTGCAGAATTTCAGATTCGTCAGGATCTTGAATATTGTCAGGATTAGAATCTTCAATTTGATTTGTATTGCTGAGAGTTGATTTACTTGATTTTCTTCTCAATTCAGGTTCTTCTTCAACAAATTCCTTGTCTTCTTTCTCCATGATATCCTTGATAACAGGATCTATTAGATTTTGTGAAGCTTCAGGAATTTCTTCAATTCTTAACCCTCTAGACCTTGTCTGTCTAGGTACTGTTTGAGTTGAAGAACCTCTTCTATTTCTTCTAGCACCTCTCCTACCTCTGCTTCCTCTACCTCTAGCAGGAGCAGTATAGCTTTCCATTGTCTCTCTTTGTAGTCTCAAGAATTCTTCATGTGAGAGATCTGGATATTCTTCACTTGCTGTAGAGAGTGCTTTTCTGGCAAATAATTGTTGAACTCTTTTATCAGTGTGATAAAGAGTAACAATTCTACCGTCTTTTGTAGAAAACTTCTGGAATAAATTTGATACATCTTCAGGATTATCAATAATCACATCTTCATCACCTTCAGGAATTGTAGCAAGAATGTGTCCATGACCAGGTGTCAGGATTTGATCTTCCGCCAGGATCTGAGATTGCACCAATGTTCTTACTGTCTTAACTCCAGAATCAGAAACATGAGTTGACTGCGTTGTTTGACTTTGAGAAGTTTGGATTGTCTTCATAACAACAGCATCAGAGGTTTCTCCTTGTATCGCTTTGTCACCACCATCATCTCCAGTATCATCATCATTATTTCTTAATACTAGATCAGGTGTACATTTTGTCTGAATAACCTTCTCCCCCTTTTTGACATCAGGATTTGACAATAATTGCAAAATTAAGGAAAGAGAGGCTTGAATTTCAGTTACCTTAGTATCCAAAGAATCAATTCTTTGATTGATTGAGGTTTGTTCTGAAACAACAGATTTCACTTGGGAGTCCACTACCCTCAATTGTAAAGTAGTAGGCACCTTTGTAAAATTATTAAAGATATCAGTCCTCACTTTTTCAGTTGAGCCCTTGATAGAATCAATCTCACTTTTCAGGCTTTTGGATAACAGAGTAGTAGCCTTCAGATGATTCTTCAAGTCTTGATTCTCTATAGACTTCACTGCATTATAGGCATGTTCAATAGCAGAAGAAAAACTGATAGATTCATCAGATTGGTGTCATGAATTGTTCCATTCATTCTGTCTAAATGCCTCTGCAGGATCAAAGGAAGGAATAGAAAAATCTTGTCTCTGATCTTTCCCAGTGGAAGCATTGCTAGCCATATATGTACTGGATGAACCAAAATTAGTTCCAAGACTAAGTTTGAGTGCTGTAGCAAGCTGTTCCTTCTCTTTTCGATTCTCATCATCATCATCACTATCATCAGAAGTATCATCAACAGTACCATGAGTAATATCAGGATCAGGAATAGCAATACCTTTCAGTTTATCCTGTGGTTCTGAGATAGGATGATCCATTGGTCTTGAACGAAGTGGCTGTATCAAAATAGGTTCATTATCAGGAGCACCACTAGCGTCAGGATGAACATCGTCAGGATTTGATATGCTTGCATCAGTATTTGCTACCAATGGTTCTTGTGGAGCTTGAGGTTCAGAAGCTGCTTCAACACTTTGAGTTAAAGGTTCTTGTGTGCTTCCCTCATTGACAATGTTCTCGACCAATCTTTCAACAGAAGCTGTAGCTTTGCCTGCATCTTCACTTTGAGAAGATGGTTCTTGTGTAGCTGGAATGTTGATGTCTTCATTCTCCCTTTTAGAAAATGGTTCTTGTGTGACCATTCCACTAGCTAAGCCTTCACCCAAACTTTGATTGAGTGGTTCTTGTGTGGCAGAATCAACAGTAGCTGCTGAATTACTCTGAAATTCAGGTTCTTGTGGGCTTGATCCTTTCAGCTTCTTCTGTCTCTGATAGACTAACTCTTCTGCATTCCTCTTTTTCTTTGATGTAGGTGTAAGACCAACCAAGGAAGCAGTTGTAGAAACCTTCTCCCAAGAAATTTCTCTAATCTGAGATGGAGAGGCTGGAGAGTCTGATATAGAGACAACTTTTGTTGTTGCATCAGGAATACTAACATCAGGATTTGCTAGAGCATCAGGAGTAGATGACTCATCAGGATTTGATGTCTGAATATCAGTATCCTTCATTTGCACTGTCAAAGGAATATGATACCTGCTCTTTGATAATTTCCTTGTCTTTTGTGGTTTTGATAAAGGTACCACAGCTTTAGTAGCAGTATCAACAACTTCCTTGTTCACATTCATCATAGAGGATATAGGTAAGTCATCCTCTGAATCACTTTCATCAATCAACCTTAACTTCCTTTTCACAGAAACATTCTTAACAACCTTATCAGCTTTCTTCACCAGGACCCCTTGTACACCCCCTTGTATCTTCTTTTTAGTGAGTGGTGTAGAGGAAAAATCCTTTGAACCTGATTGCCTTCCAGACACATCAGTTCTAGCTGATTTCTTTGATTTTACAACTAAAGTCTTTTGAGAGACAGTAGAGGTGGTTGGTAACTGTTTAGACTGTTTAGGTTGCATGCTTGTGTCAGGAACAAGGTGGGTTGGGCCTTGCCCCATAGCATTAGAAAGTAGTCCATAATGAGTAGGCATTTTCTGATGTAAGAAAAACCTAACCTCATCAGGAATAAAAGCATTTCCTATGAAACCATTTGCCTTATCACTGTTGACTAAGGACTTAATATTATTCTCAGTAATTCTACAGATTGGTAGAACTACATCATCCTCAAAAACAACATTAGGACATAAGTGATTAAATATCAACTGTAAAAATCGAAGAAAACAGACAGAACCCAATTTATCTGATTTCCTATCACTTAAAGCTTTTAAGATAAAAGACCCATAATCAAACACTGTAGAATGGATAAGAGAGTACCCAATTTTAAGAGATCCTGATGGAAGAGCATCAAAATTTGAGGTCTTGTTCAGGAAACAGCGGCTGATTGTATCAAAGAAGAAATTCCATTCCTTCTTAAGCTTTGTCCTGAAGAGATTTCCATATCTCTTTACTTCACCATTGTAGCCCAACTTTGTAACAAACTCAAAAAGAGTAGAGTCCGAAACATTAGCAGGAATAGCATCACCAAGAACGGGTAAATGCAGGGCTGCCTCCACAATTGTAGGAGTCACATAGTGAGTAGTTCCATTATATCCAAAACTCATCAAGATTGTATCAGAATGCCCTTTATCAAAAGTAACTGAGTTCCACACCTGCATTACAGACTTAAAAGAAACACTTGCAGGTTCTGTTAAAGCAAACTTCAATGGGCTTGAAGCTAGAAAATCTTGAATGATATGAAACTCATTGGGTAAATCTTGATGATTTAGAATAGCCACAAAATTGTTAGTGGCAAATGTAACACCACTAATCACTGTCTGTTTGTTCATGAATGATGAAGATGTCATTGTAATGCTTTTGAAAACTCGAGAATTAAGATTTGAAGCAATTAGGGTATGAAAGCACAGAGAGATAGAAAACGACAAACTGATGATAAGAGAGTAATTAACGATGTAGACCAATAAAAAGTATTTTGTTAAAACAAAATATTACTCTCAAAGACAGGTGGCAAAATATGATTTGTGCACAAAGAATTAGTGGACAGATTACGTGTGTCATTTAAATAAATCTGCACCGCCTTTTATGTGTATGTATTGATATATCTATAATAGTGCAACACACGCGCGCATACAGTTGTCCTACTAAAACTCAACCGTCCATCAGTAGATACTGACGAAAAATTAGGCACAAATTAAGTAATGAAATACTGACCTGTACATCAGGATTGACCAGTTGACTTCCTGTCAGGATTGAGTCCTATCAGGATTTGATCAAAGATACATACCTTTCTGAATAACCATCAGGATTTGACAGTTATCAGGATTTCCTCTCTGTAGCTTTTCCTCAGAAATTCTCAAAATTCATCATTCCAAGTTCATTCACCAACTTATTGAAAGTAGCTTCAGGTAGTGGCTTGGTGAATATATCAGCTAGTTGTTGATCAGTAGGAACAAAGTGAAGTTCAATTGTTCCTTCCAGAACCTGTTCTCTTATAAAGTGATATCTGATACTTATGTGTTTAGTAAGAGAATGCTGAACTGGATTTCCTGTCATTGCAATAGCACTTTGGTTATCACAATAAATAGGGATTTTTGAGTATGACAGGCCATAATCTAACAACTGATTTCTCATCCACATTATCTGAGCACAACAACTTCCTGCAGCAATGTACTCAGCTTCTGCAGTTGAAGTGGAAATAGATTTCTGCTTTTTACTGAACCATGAAACTAGTCTTCCACCCAAAAACTGACAACTTCCTGAAGTACTTTTCCTGTCTATTTTGCATCCTGCAAAATCAGCATCTGAATAACCACACAACCCAAAATATGATTCCCTTGCATACCAAAGGCCAAGTGAAGGAGTGCCTTTGAGATATCTGAAAATTCTTTTGACTGCAATCAGATGTGGTTCTCTAGGTTTTGCTTGAAATCTTGCACATAGACAGGTTGCAAACATGATATCTGGTCTACTGGCAGTGAGATACAATAAAGATCCAATCATTCCTCTGTAGTGAGTTACATCTACCTCTTCACCTTGATCAGGATCAAGTTTGGTAGCTGTAGCTATGGGAGTTGAAGCAGGAGTACTGTCTTGCATGTTAAACCTTGTCAGTAAGTTCCTTGTGTATTTAGACTGATTAATAAAAATCCCTTCATCAGTCTGTTTAACTTGAAGACCCAGAAAGTAACTCATTTCTCCCATCATGCTCATTTGATATCTTGACTGCATAAGCTTGGAAAACTTTTCACACAGCTTATTGTTTGTTGACCCAAAAATGATATCATCAACATAAATCTGAACTAACAGCAACTCCTTACCATGATTCAAATAAAATAGAGTTTTATCAATTGCACCTCTTTTGAATCCACTTTCCAGTAAGAATTGAGCTAAGGTTTCATACCATGCTCTTGGAGCTTGCTTTAGTCCATAAAGTGCCTTATCCAGTCTGTAGACATGATCTGGATATGTAGGATCAATGAAACCAGGAGGTTGTTCAACATAAACTTCTTCCTCCAGTTCACCATTTAAGAAAGCACTTTTAACATCCATCTGGAAAACCTTGAATTTCTTATGTGCTGCATAAGCAAGAAATATCCTGATGGCTTCTAGTCTTGCAACAGGAGCAAAAGTTTCATCATAGTCAATTCCCTCTTGTTGGGAATACCCCTTTGCAACTAGTCTAGCTTTATCTCTGATAATGACTCCATCAGAATCAGTCTTGTTCTTGAAAATCCACTTTGTACCAACAATTGATCTATTCTTTGGTCTTGGTACCAGTTTCCAGACTTCATTCCTTTCAAATTCATTCAGTTCTTCTTGCATTGCAGTAACCCAATCAGCATCTTTAAGTGCATCTTCAACTTTCTTAGGCTCCTCCTTGGATAGAAAGTTATTGTATATACATTCATTCTGAGTTGCACTTCTTGTTTGAACACCTGCATCAGGATCTCCAATTATCAAATCAGGAGAATGATCTTTTGTCCATTTCCTTGCTGGTGTCAAATTGTTTCTTGAAGAAGATGCTCCCCCTGGATTGGTGTTATCTTGATTGAAAGAATTTGATTGATTTGAAGCTCTTCCTGAATTATTGCTATGCCCTCCTGATGTGTTATCAGGATCTTCACTTGAATCAGTATCTGAAGAATTCTGTCCTGATGATTGAGTTGACTCTGAACTTGTAGTTGAATGCCGTTGCTCCCCCTCAACATTAGCACTACTAGTTGTATCACTATTGTTTGCATCATCAGTATTAGCACCATCAGTACCTGGTGAGTCATCAGGATTTGGTGACCCATCAGTATCTGATGAATTGACAGGATCTGATTCACTTTCTTCAGGTTCCTTGGAAGCTTCATTTTCAAATAACAATCTATCATGCGAGTCTTCAATGATTCCAGTTATCTTCTTATCATCAAAAGATACATGAATTGACTCCATGACAGTTCTTGTTCTCAAATTAAAAACTCTGAAGGCTCTTGATGTAGGATAACCTATGAATATTCCTTCATCAGCCTTTGTTTCAAATTTCCCTAGCTGTTCAGGATGAGTTCTGAGAACAAAACATTTACAGCCAAACACATGCAAATGCTTCAGACTTGGTTTCTTCTCCTTGAGTGACTGATAAGGAGTGACACCATGCCTGTTTATCAATGTGAGATTTTGTGTATAGCATGTTGTGTTGACTGCTTCTGCCCAGAAATATGTAGGTAATTTAGCTTCTTCCAACATAGTTCTGCCAGCTTCAATAAGAGTTCTATTCTTCCTTTCTACTACTCCATTTTGATGAGGTGTGCCAGGAGCAGAGAATTGTTGAATGATTCCTTTGTATTTGCAGAACTCTTCCATCTTTGAATTCTTAAATTCAGTACCATTATCACTTCTCAGAATCTTGACTTTGTACTTTGTGGTTGTCTCAATCATCCTCACATGATCCAACAGAACTTCAGGAGTTTCATCTTTTCTGTGCAGAAAATACACCCAGGTGAATCTAGAATATTCATCAACAATTACAAGAGTGTACCTTTTCTTACTGATGGACATGATGTTGACTGGACCATACAGATCAAGATGTAGCATGTGATATGGTTCTTCAATAGAGGATTCTGATTTACTCTGGAATGATGTCCTTCTTTGTTTTGCTTTTTGGCATGCATCACAGAGTCCATCAGGTGTATATAAGACATTAGGTAATCCTCTTACTAACTCTTTCTTAACCAACTCATTGATGTTGCTGAAGTTGAGATGAGAAAGCTTCTTGTGCCAATTCCAACTTTCATCTACTGAAGCTTTACTGATGAAACATGTAGGGGAGCCATCAGTATCTGAGAGAATGTTGGCTTCATATATGTTACCATGCCTGTAGCCAGTTAGTGCTTTCTTTCCTGTTGCTTTACTGACTACTTCACAATGTGTGGAATAGAAATTGACATGATAACCTCTGTCAGTGATTTGACTAATACTCAACAAGTTGTGTTTTAGTCCCTTCACTAGAGCTACTTTTTCAATGATGACATTTCCAATGATTATATTGCCATATCCCAAGGTTTGTCCAATGTTGCCATCTCCATAAGACACAGTTGGGCCAGCTTTTTCCTCATATTCTGATAACAGGGCTTTGTTTCCAGTCATGTGCACAGAACATCCACTATCCATGACTAACACATTTTTCCTTTTACCCTGCATCAGAATAGTAAAACACTAGTCATAATGTTTAGGAACCCACACTTGTTGGATTCCTTGTTCATGCATTTTATTAAATTTAACAGCAGAAGACTTTTTGACTTTAGCAGTCCTGACAGGATTTACTCCATCAGGATTTGCTTTGTTAGTATCAGTATTAACAAAAGCATGCTTCACTATGACATTTTCAGTTCTATCAGACTTTGTACTACTTTCAACCTTAGGCAATGGATCATAAAAGTTATAGTACAAATCATGATACTCTTTACATGTATAAATAGAATGCCATAGACTACCACAATGAAAACAGGAATTCTGTGGTTTGTAAAATACTGATCTATTCCTAACATCAGACTTAGGAATTTCAGCAATTTTCTTCTTACTCTTTTTACAATCAATAGCAAGATGATTAGAGTTACCACAGTTAAAACAACACTTTCTAGGTGCATTTGGGATATATTTATAACCATTCTCTTTATTGATCCCAACTTTACCATTCCTGTTTCTCTTAACAGTAGCTTCCTTTTTCTTATCTGTAACCTCACAGATTTTATCCTTAAGCTGTTTCTGAGACAATAGACCTACATTCTTAGTGACTTTGTTCATGACAGGTTTAGACTTTATAATTTTAATTCCTTGAGTAGAAGAAGATCCCTTTTCAAAAGTAGAATTGGAATCCTTACCAAAAACAAAATTAACAGGAGTAATCTTAGATTTGGTTGAGTCTATAACATGTCTATAGGTCTTTGGACTTACTGTCTCATCAATGACAATTTTCTCTTTCAATTTCTTATGTTCATCTGACTTATATCCTAGACACTCTCTCCAATTCTTAGAGGTATTAATCTCATGAAATTTCCTACCAGAGTCTGTCCAGGTTCTGATTTTCTCATTAGCATATTCAAGTTCTTTTTCAAGGGAAGTACATTTAGATGTCATCTCTAAGTGCATGTGTTTAGCATTATCACATTCTTTTTGTACTTCTTGCATACGAGAAAATTTAGCTTCTAATATCTCATTCATCTTCCTAAGGTCAGACATCTCAGATAAGATTCTAGTATTCTCAGCAGTTTGACTTCTAAAGCTAATATGTAATGACTTTAGAAAACGTCTTAACTCAGAAGCATTATCAGTATCAAAATCAAAGATAGTATTTAGTACCTTATCATCAGGAGCAGCAGTTACATCAGCATTGGCCATTAACGCATAGTTGACTACCTCAGTATCAGATTCTGAGGAAGAGTCCATCCAATCCTTGCTTGATGTGATGAGTGCCTTTGTCTTGTTGCATTCAGAAGCAAAGTGACCCATACCATTACACTTGTAGCATCTAACCTTTGACTTGTCAAATTTGCTACCCTTGCTGTCCTTTTTGATATACTTGTCTTTGTCTGCTTTGAAGGTCTTTTTCTGAAAGTTGCCTTGTCTTCTATTCTTCCTGAACTTCATCCTTTTGAAGTTTCTGACAATCATAGCAACCATCTCTTCCATGTCTGAGTCAGAAGAATCATCACCAGTATTGGCATCAGGATTGCCATCAGTATCTGATGAAGAGTCGTCAGGATCTGACTCAGCTACTCTTGATTTACTTCTAGAGACCTCCATAGCTTTCCCTTTTGATTTAGCTTCTACATTCAAAGCAATTGACTTTGCCTTGCTGCTTTTCTTGTTCTTTCTCTGTTGAACTTCAAGATCATGAGTTCTTAGCATCCCATAGATCTCATCAAGAGACACAATGTTCAGATCATACTGGTGTCTAATGATTGAGGTCTGAGTATCCCATTCTTCAGGTAAAGCTCTAAGAAATTTGGTGTTTGAATCTTCAGTTTCATATACTTTGTCAACTAAGGATAAGCTGTTCAATAGTGTCAGAAATCTATCATATAGATCAGTCAGGCTCTCTTCAGGTCTTGCATCGAATTGCTCATATTCTTGAATCAATAGAGCCCTTCTGTTTTTCTTAACAGATGCAGATCCCTGGCACTGAGTTTCCAAAGTATCCCAGATTTCTTTTGAAGACTTGCATGCAATCACTCTGTTTGACATGACAGCATCAAGACTATTATGCAAGATATTCTTTATCTTTGGTTCCCTGAGTACATGAGCTTTTTCTTCTGGAGTCCATTCTGCTTTAGCTTTGACCACATAATGTTCTGGTACTGTATCTGTTCGTTCTACGAACTTTGTTGGTATATATGGTCCATCACGAATCCTGTCCAAGTAGTCAGGATCCATAGCCTCCAGGTACATCAGCATCTTTACCCTCCATGTAGGATATTCTGATATCTTTAAGATGGGAATCTTCATGCTTTCATACTTGGTTGTCGACATCTTTAGATCGTATCTGATTCAGAATTAAATTAGTTTGCTCTGATACCAATTGTTGCCCAGTAAATAACAATTGTAGAAGGGGGTTGAATACAATTGTATAAGATTCTCGACTTTATATAACACAAATATGAAAGATCAATAATAATAACAATAACAGCTTTATTAACTTTGATATAAAACTGTTACAAACTCTCTTAAGAAATTCTGATGTTCTTAAGAGCTGCTAGCTTACAAAAACTCTCTCAAGAAATTCTGTTCTTAAGAGCTTCTCTCCGATTATGTTCTCTCTCGAATGAATACATAAATCGAAGCCAAGACTGTGTTTATATAGTGCACACAGCTTCTCTATCAATAACAAGATAAGTCCTAATCAATAACAAAGATAGAAACCTATCCTTAATCGATAGCTACATTCTACAAACCAGGAACAAATAGAATAAACTTCCATGTTTATCTAGACTCCAAATATAACTCGAAGTAGGAATCCTGATCAGCTTCAAGTTCTGATGATCAATCCTGATCATAGTCTGAGTAGGAATCCTGATGATCAATAAGATACTGACGCTTGATCAAATATTGATGACCATGCAATACTGATGACGTCAGCAATCCTGATCAGTTGAGTCTAGCTTCTGACGATCATTGAATTCTGATCTAACACTAAAGCACAACCTCTTGAGTATTGGACAATTCACCAACAGGGGTTTCAAAGTGGAATTTGATGAGATCATTGTCTAATCACAAACAGAGGAAGTGGTGAAGTTGTTTTAACTGGTGTGAAGAAAGGAAGCTTGTTTGTAGCTGATCTTAAGGCTGCAGACAAGGGAGAAATTTGTTGTTTCTACACTAAGGCCACAAATGAAGAATTCTGGCTATGGCACAAGAAACTGTCTGACTTGAATGTTCAGGCAATGAACTCTCTAACTAAGAGAGAACTCATCAGAGATATGCCTGCCTTGGAGTTTGTACAAGATGGAACATGTGAAGCTTGTCAAAAAGGAAAGATTAAAAGATCAAGTCACAAGAACAAGTTGCTCAATACAAACTCAAAGCCTCTGCAACTAATTCACATGGATCTATTTGGCCCTGTCAATATAATGTCCCTTTCCAAGAAGAAATATGCTCTAGTTATGGTTGATGATTATTCAAGATACACTTGGGTGGAATTCCTGTTCTCCAAGGATGAAGCACCTCAAGTAATCATAGAGCATATTAAGAGAGTTGATAGAGAAGCACAAAGCACTGGTTCCTCTGTAGTTGCTTTGAGAAGTGATAATGGGACTGAGTTCAGAAATTCAACATTGTATGAGTTTTGCAAAGATAAAGGAATTTCTCAACAATTTTCAGCTCCTAGAACACCTCAACAAAATGGAGTAGTTGAGAGAAAGAATAGAACTCTCATTGAAGCTGCAAGGACAATGTTGTTGGATGCAAAGCTACCTACTAGCTTTTGGGCTGATGTTGTTAACACAGCATGCTATGTGCAAAATAGAACATTGATCAATAAGAAGTCTGGAAAAACTCCTTACTCATTAATGACTGGCAAAAGAGCATCCTTCAAGCATCTTCATGTGTTTGGAAGCAAGTGTTTTGTGATGAAAGATACCTCTGAGCATGTTGGAAAATTTGATGCTAAGGCATTTGAAGATATTTTCATTGGATACTCTCTGGAAAGGACAGCATACAGAGTGTTTGTACCTGAGCAACACAAAGTTATGGAAAGCATGGATGTTACCTTTGATGACAAGAAAACTCCTGGACTTAAAACAAGTGAACAAGACAGTGTGCCATTAAGATTTGAAAATCAAGGATATCTTGAGGATTCTGAAAGTGAGGATGAACCTCCTGCTCAAACTGTTCCAGACAATGAAACTCTTGAAGTTGAAGATCTTCTTCAAACACTTGTGCAAGGGTTCACAAACACAGGGGGAGAAGAAGAGAATGCAACTATCAATCAAAATGATCCTGGAACAAGTCAAGAAAATGAACAGGGTCACACAAGGAAATGGGACAGAGCCCACACTAGAGATCAAATAATTGGAGATCCTGGTGAGGGAGTTAGAACAAGAAGGGCAACAATGAATACATGTCTGTATAGCTGCTTTCTGTCACAAGAAGAACCAAAAGTAATCGAAGAAGCTTTGAAGAATTCTGACTGGATTGTTGCCATGCAAGAAGAATTGAATCAATTTGAGAAAAACAAAGTATGGGAACTAGTGCCACCTCCAGAAGGAAAGAATGTTATTGACACCAAATGGGTGTTCAGGAACAAAATGGATGAAGAAGGAGTGGTGATTAGAAACAAAGCAAGGTTGGTTGCCAAAGGATACTGTCAGCAAGAAGGCATTGATTATGATGAGACATTTGCACATGTATCTAGACTGGAGGCCATAAGGATTTTCTTGGCCTTTGCAGCTCACTCAGATTTCAAGGTGTATCAAATGGATGTGAAAAGTGTTTTTCTCAATGGTGATCTAGCTGAAGAAGTCTATGTGTCCCAACCTCCTGGCTTTGAGAATGAAGACTTACCAGACTTTGTATATAGATTGCTCAAAGCACTCTATGGACTCAAACAAGCACCTAGAGCTTGGATGAGACTCTATCTCAATTTATTCTTGAACATCAATTCACCAGAGGCACAATTGATAAAACCCTATTCTTCAAGAAACATGGAAATGATATCATTCTAGTTCAAATCTATGTGGATGATATCATCTTTGGCTCTTCAAATGAAAAACTCTGTGAAAGGTTCTCTAAGTTGATGCAAAGCAAATATGAGATGAGTATGATGGGAGAGTTAACCTACTTCCTAGGTCTGCAAGTACATCAAAAGGAGGATGGCATCTTCATAAATCAATCAAAGTATGTCAAAGATCTTTTGAAGAAATATGGTTTAGAAGACTCATCCCCTGCAAAAACTCCCATGTCTATTGCTATCAAGCTTGATGAAGACAAGAAAGGCAAGAGAGTATACATCAAGGTTTACAGAGGTATGGTTGGATCATTACTCTATCTCACAGCTAGCAGGCCTGATATCATGTTTCCCACATGCCTATGTGCAAGGTTCCAATCTGATCCTAAGGAATCTCACATGATGGCTATCAAAAGAATCTTCAGATATCTGAAACGGACTCCTAATCTTGGGCTATGGTATCCAAAGGGCACCGGGTTCAACTTGGTTGGTTACACAGATTCTGATTATGCCGTGTTAGATCAGAATTCAATGATCGCCAGGAGCTAGACTCAACTGATCAGGATTGCTGACGTCATCAGGATTACATGGTCGTCAGGATCAGAATGCATATCAGGACTGGGATCAGGATTCATCATCAGGACTGGAAGCTGATCAGGATTCCTACTTCGAGTTATATTTGGAGTCTAGTTAAACATGGAAGTTTATTCTGTCGGTTCCTGGTTTGTAGTATGTAGCTATCAATTATAGATAGGTTTCAATCTTTGTAATTGATTAGGACTTATCATTGATAGAGAAGCTGTGTAGTATATAAACACAGTTTTGGTTTTGGTTCGATGCGAATCAAGATAGAAGCTCTTAAGAACATAGAATTTCTTGAGAGAGTTTTTGTAAGCTAGCAGCTCTCAAGAACATCAGAATTTCTTAAGAGAGTTTGTAACAGTTTTATATCAGATTTAATAAAGCTGTTATCTTTCTTTCATATTTGTGATATATACATTAAGAAGTCGATTATCTTATACTATTGTATTCAACCCCTCTTCTACAATAGATTATTACTGGGCAACAATTGGTATCAGAGCAAACTGATTTAATTCTGAATCAGATACGATCTAAAGATGTCGACAACCAAGTATGAAAGCATGAAGATTCCCATCTTGAAGAAATCAGAATATCCAACATGGAGGGTAAAGATGCTGATGTACCTGGAGGCTATGGATCATGACTATTTGGACAGGATTCGTGATGGACCATATATTCCTACAAGGATTGTAGAACGAACAGATACAGTACCTGAACATTATGTGGTCAAGGCTAAAAGTGAATGGACTCCAGAAGAAAAAGCTCATGTACTCAGGGAACCAAAGATAAAGAATATCTTACACAGTAGTCTTGATGCTGTCATGTCAAACAGAGTGATTGCATGCAAGTCTTCAAAAGAAATAAGGGATACTTTGGAAACTCAGTGCCAGGGATCTGCATCTGTCAAGAAAAACAGAAGGGCTCTTTTGATCCAAGAATATGAACAATTTGATGCAAGACCCGATGAGAGCCTAACTGATCTATATGATAGATTTCTGACACTATTGAACAGTTTATCTTTAGTTGACAAGGAATATGAAACTGAAGATTCAAACACCAAGTTTCTAAGAGATTTACCTGAAGAATGGGACACTCAGACATCGATCATTAGACATCAGTATGATCTTAACACTATGTCTCTTGATGAAGTCTATGGGATGCTAAGAACTCATGATCTTGAAGTTCAACAGAGAAAGAACAAGAAAAGCAGCAAGGCAAAATCAATTGCTTTGAAAGCAGAGGCTAAATCAAAAGGAAAAGCTATGGAGGTCTCTAGAAGTAAAACAAGAATAGTTGAGTCAGATCCTGATGACTCTTCATCAGATACTGATGGCAATGCTGATGCCAATACTGATGATGATTCTTCTGACTCAGACATGGAAGAGATGGTTGCTATGATTGTCAGAAACTTCAGAAGGATGAAGTTCAGGAAGAATAGAAGACAAGGCAACTTTCAGAAAAAGGATTTCAATTCAAACAAAGATAAGTATATCAAAAAGGACAGCAAGGGTAGCAAATTTGACAAGTCAAAGGTTATATGCTACAAGTGCAATGGTATGGGTCACTTTGCTTCTGAGTGCAAGAAGACGAAGGCACTTATCACATCAAGCAAGGACTGGATGGACTCTTCCTCAGAATCTGATACTGAGGTGGTCAACTATACTCTAATGGCCAATGCTGATGTAACTGCTCCTCCTGATGATAAGGTACTAAATACTATCTTTGATTTTGATACTGATAATGCTTCTGAGTTAAGACGTTTTCTAAAGTCATTACATATTAGCTTTAGAAGTCAAACTGCTGAAAATACTAGGATCTTATCTGAGATGTCTGAACTTAGAAAAAGGAATGATATATTAGAAGCTGAATTTTCTCGTATGCAAGAAGTACAAAAAGAATGTGATAATGTGAATCACATGTATGTAGAGATGAAATCCAAATGTTCTGCTCTTGAAAAGGAACTTGAAAATGCTAATGAGAAAATCAGAACCTGGACAGACTCTGGTAGGAAATTTCATGAGATTAATACCTCTAAGAATTGGAAAGAGTGTCTAGGATATAAGTCAGATGAGGATAAGAAATTGAAAGAGAAAATTGTCATTGATGAGACAGTCAGTCCAAAGACCTATAGACATGTTATAGATGCAACCAAATCTAAGATTACTCCTGTTAATTTTGTTTTTGGTAAGGATTCCAATTCTACTTTTGAAAAGGGATCTACTTCTACACAAGGAATTAAAATCATAAAGTCTAAACCTGTCTTGAAAAAAGTTGTTAAGAATATAGGTTTATTGTCTCAGAAACAACTTAAGGATAAAATCTGTGAGGTGTTAGATAAGAAAAAGGAAGCTACTGTTAAGAGAAATAGGAATGGTAAAGTTGGGATCAATAAAGAGAATGGTTACAAATATATCCCAAATGCACCTAGAAAGTGTTGTTTTAACTATGGTAACTCTAATCATATTGCTATTGATTGTAAGAAGAGTAAGAAGAAGATTGCTAATATTCCTAAGTCTGATGTTAGGAATAGATCAGTATTTTATAAACCACAGAAGTCCTGTTTTCATTGTGGTAGTATATGGCATTCTATTTATACTTGTAAAGATTATCATGAGTTGTACTATAACTTTTATGAACCAATGCCTAAAGTTAATAAAAATAGTGCAAACTCTGGTAGCATTAAGAATGTCAAGTTGGAACATGCTTTTGTTAATACTGATACTGACAAAGCAAATCCTGATGGAGTAAATCCTGTCAGGACTGCTAAAGTCAGAAAGTCTTCTGCTGTGAAATTTAATAAATTGCATGGAAAAGGAACCCAACAAGTATGGGTTCCTAAATGTTCTAACTAGTGTGTTTCTATTCTGATTGCAGGGTAAAAAGAAAAATGTGTTAGTCATGGATAGTGGATGCTCTGTGCACATGACTGGAAACAAAGCCCTGTTATCAGAATATGAGGAAAAAGCTGGCCCAACTGTGTCTTATGGAGATGGCAACATTGAACAAACCTTGGGATATGACAATATAATCATTGGAAATGTCATCATTGAAAAAGTAGCTCTAGTGAAGGGACTAAAACACAACCTGTTAAGTATTAGTCAAATCACTGACAGAGGTTATCATGTCAACTTCTATTCCACACATTGTGAAGTAATCAGTAAAGAAACAGGAAAGACAGCACTGACAGGCTACAGGCATGGTAACATATATGAAGCCAACATTCAATCAAATACTGATGACTCCCCTACCTGTCTGATCAGTAAAGCTTCAGTAGATGAAAGTTGGAATTGGCATAAGAAGCTTTCTCATCTCAACTTCAGCAATATCAATGAGTTGGTTAAGAAAGATTTAGTGAGAGGATTACCAAAAGTGTTATATACTCCTGATGGACTCTGTGATGCATGTCAGAAAGCAAAACAAAGAAGGACATCATTCCAGAGTAAATCAGAATCCTCTATTGAAGAACCATATCACATGCTACATCTTGATCTATTTGGTCCAGTCAACATCATGTCCATCAGTAAGAAAAGGTACACTCTTGTAATTGTTGATGAATATTCTAGATTCACCTGGGTGTATTTTCTGCACAGAAAAGATGAGACTCCTGAAGTTCTGTTGGATCATGTAAGAATGATTGAGACAACCACAAAGTACAAAGTCAAGATACTGAGAAGTGATAATGGTACTGAATTTAAGAATTCAAAGATGGAAGAGTTCTGCAAATACAAAGGAATCATTCAACAATTCTCTGCTCCTAGCACACCTCAGCAAAATGGAGTAGTTGAAAGGAAAAATAGAACTCTTATTGAAGTTGGCAGAACTATGTTGGAAGAAGCAAAATTACCTACATATTTCTGGGCAGAAGTAGTCAACACAGCATGCTACACTCAAAATCTCACATTAATAAACATACATGGTGTTACTCCTTATCAGTCAATCAAGGAAAAGAAACCAAGTCTGAAGCATCTGCATGTGTTTGGCTGTAAATGTTTTGTTCTCAGAACTCATCCTGAACAGCTAGGGAAATTTGAAACAAAGGCTGATGAAGGAATTTTCATAGGCTATCCTGCATCAAGAGCCTTCAGAGTGTTTAATTTGAGGACAAGGACTGTCATGGAGTCAATACATGTATCTTTTGATGACAAGAAGATAGCTGGAATCAATGAAGACTCTCATGATAGATTGATTTTTGAAAATGAAGCTACCAAGGAACCTGAAGAAAGTGAATCAGATCCTGTCCATACATCAGATCCTGATGGGTCACCAAATCCTGATGACACACCAGATGCTGATGGTGCAAATACTGATGATGCAATCAATAGTAATACTTCTAGTAGTGCTAATGTTGAGAGGGAGCAACATCATTCTACTACAAGTTCAGAGTCAACACAATCATCAGGACAGAATTCTTCAGATACTGATTCAAGTGATGATCCTGATAACTTATCAGGAGGAAATAGCAATAATTCAGGGGGAGCTTCAAGACAAGCAAGTTCTTCAAATCAAGATAACACCAATCCAGGGAGAGCATCTACTTCAAGAAACAATTTAACACCAGCAAGGAAATGGACTGCAAGTCATACTCCTGATTTGATCATTGGGGATCCTGATGCAGGTGTTCAAACAAGAAGTGCAACTCAGAATGAATGTCTATACAATAACTTTCTATCCAAGGAGGAGCCAAAGAAAGTTGAAGATGCACTTAAAGATGCTGATTGGGTTACTGCAATGCAAGAGGAACTGAATGAATTTGAAAGAAATGAAGTCTGGAAACTGGTACCAAGACCAAAGAATAGATCAATTGTTGGTACAAAGTGGATTTTCAAGAACAAGACTGATTCTGATGGAGTGATAATCAGAAACAAAGCTAGACTAGTTGCAAAGGGGTATTCTCAACAAGAGGGAATTGATTATGATGAAACTTTTGCTCCTGTTGCAAGATTAGAAGCCATCAGGATATTTCTTGCTTATGCAGCACATAAGAAATTCAAGGTTTTCCAGATGGATGTTAAAAGTGCTTTCTTAAATGGAGAACTGGAGGAAGAAGTCTATGTTGAGCAACCTCCTGGTTTCATTGATCCTAACTATCCAGATCATGTCTACAGATTGGATAAGGCACTTTATGGACTAAAGCAAGCTCCAAGAGCATGGTATGAAACTTTAGCTCTATTCTTACTGGAAAGTGGATTCAAAAGAGGTGCTATTGATAAAACTCTATTTTATTTGAATCATGGTAAGGACTTGTTGTTAGTTCAGATTTATGTTGATGATATCATTTTTGGGTCAACAAACAATAAGCTTTGTGAAAAGTTTTCCAAGCTTATGCAGTCAAGATATCAAATGAGCATGATGGGAGAAATGAGTTACTTTCTTGGTCTTCAAGTTAAACAGACTGATGAAGGGATTTTTATCAATCAGTCTAAATATACAAGGAATTTATTGACAAGGTTTAACATGCAAGATAGTTCTCCTGCTACAACTCCCATAGCTACAGCTACCAAACTTGATCCTGATCAAGGTGCTGAGGTAGATGTAACTCACTACAGAGGAATGATTGGCTCTTTATTGTATCTCACTGCAAGTAGACCAGATATTATGTTTGCAACCTGTATGTGTGCAAGATTTCAAGCAAAACCTAGAGAACCCATCTGATTGCAGTCAAAAGAATTTTCAGATATCTCAAAGGCACATCTTCACTTGGCCTTTGGTATGCAAGGGAATCAGATTTTGGGTTGTGTGGTTATTCAGATGCTGATTTTGCAGGATGCAAAATAGACAGGAAAAGTACTTCAGGAAGCTGTCAGTTTTTGGGTGGAAGACTAGTTTCCTGGTTCAGTAAAAAGCAAAAATCCATTTCCACTTCAACTGCAGAAGCTGAGTACATTGCTGCAGGAAGTTGTTGTGCTCAGATAATGTGGATGAGAAATCAGTTGTTAGATTATGGCCTGTCATACTCAAAGATCCCTATTTATTGTGATAATCAAAGTGCTATTGCAATGACAGGAAATCCAGTTCAACATTCTCTTACTAAACACATCAGTATTCGATATCACTTCATAAGAGAACAAGTTCTGGAAGGAACAATTGAACTTCACTTTGTTCCTACTGATCAACAACTAGCTGATATATTCACCAAGCCACTACCTGAAGCTACTTTCAATAAATTGGTGAATGAACTTGGAATGATGAACTTTGAGAATTTCTGAGGAAAGCTACAGAGAGGAAATCCTGATAACTGTCAAATCCTGATGGTTATTTAGAAAGGTATGTTTTCTTTGATCAAATCCTGATAGGATGCAATCCTGACAGGAAGTCAACTGGTCAATCCTGATGTTCAGGTCAGTATTTCATTGCTTAATTTGTGCCTAATTTTTCGTTAGTATCTGCTGATGGACGGTTGAGTTTTAGTAGGACAACTGTATGCGCGCGTGTGTTGCATTGTTATAGATATACATATACATACACATAAAAAGCGGTGCCGTTTTATTTAAATTACACACGTAATCTGTCCACTAATTATTTGTGCACAAATCATATCTTGCCACCTGTTATTGAGAGTAAAGTTTTGTTCTAACAAAATACTTTTACTTATTCTAAATCATTAATTACTCTCTCATCATCAGTTTTTCGATTTTCTATCTCTCTGTGCTCACGAACCCTAACTATTTTCAAAACATCAATTCTCAAGATTTTTAAGAATTAGAATGGTGTCTTCATCATTCATGAACAAACAAACAGTGATTAGTGGTGTTACTTTTGCCACTAACAATTTTGTGGCTATTCTAAATCATCAAGATTTACCCAATGAGTTTCATATAATTCAAGATTTTCTAGCTTCAAGCCCATTGAAGTTTTCTTTAACAGAACCTGCAAGTGTTTCTTTTAAGTCTGTAATGCAGGTGTGGAACTCAGTTACTTTTGACAAAGGGTATTCTGACACTATCTTGATGAGTTTTGAACATAATGGAATTACTCACTATGTGACTCCTGCAATTGTGGAGGAAGCCCTGCATTTACCTGTTCTTGATGATGCTATTCCTGCTAATGTTTCGGACTCTACTCTTTTTGAGTTTGTTACAAAGTTGGGCTACAATGGTGAAGTAAAGAGATATGGCAATCTCTTTAGGACAAAGCTTAAGAAGGAATGGAATTTCTTCTTTGATACGATCAGCCGCTGTTTCCTGAACAAGACATCAAATTTTGATGCTCTTCCATCAGGATCTCTTAAAATTGGGTACTCTCTTATCCACTCTACAGTGTTTGATTATGGGTCGTTTATCTTAAAAGCTTTAAGTGATAGGAAATCAGATAAGTTAGGTTCTGTCTGTTTTCTTAGATTTTTACAGTTGATATTTAATCACTTGTGTCCTAATGTTGTTTTTGAGAATGATGTAGTTCTACCTATCTGTAGAATTACTGAGAATAATATTAAGTCCTTAGTCAACAGTGATAAGGCAAATGGTTTCATAGGAAATGCTTTTATTCCTGATGAGGTTAGGTTTTTCTTACATAGGAAAATGCCTACTCGTTATGGTTTAATTTCTAATGCTATGGGGCAAGGCCAATCACACCTTGTTCCTAACCCAAGCATTCATCCTAAACAGTCTAAACAGTCAACTGCCACCTCTAATGTCTCTCAAAAGACTTTAGTTGTAAAAGCAAAGAAGTCAGCTAGAACTGATGTGTCAGGAAGGCAATCAGGTTCAAAGGACTTTTCCTCTACACCTATCACTAAAAAGAAGTTACAAGGGGGTGTACAAGGGGTCCTGGTGAAGAAAGCTGCAAAGAGAGGTGAGGCTGTTTCTGTTAAAAGAAAGTTAGTGCTCAGGGATGAGACTGACTCAGAGGATGATTTACCTATATCCTCTGTGATGAATGTGAATAAGGAAGTTGCTGATACTGCTACTGCAGCTGTGGTTTCATTGTCTACACCACAGAAGAAAAGGAAGTTATCAAAAAGCAGGTATCATATTCCTTTAGAAAAGAAGCAGGATACTGATGTACAGGACACTTCTATTCTGAATGAGCAATCAGTTTCAATTGCTCAAGCAAATCTTGATGTTAGTATTCCTGATGCTGCACCAAGTCAAGTGGTTAATATTTCAGACTCTCCAGCACAGGACTCTCCGACAAAAAGACATGGTGATATTTCATGGGAGAAGTATGGTGCTGCTGCTTCCAATCTTGGGATAAAGCATCCAATGGAAAAGCTAAGGAAGGCAGAAGAGTTAGTCTATCAGAGACAGAAGAAACTGAAAGGATCAAGCCCACAAGAACCTGAACCTCAAAGTGGTTCAGCAGCTCTTTCTGATGATCCAGCCACACAAGAACCACTCAATCAAAGTTTGAGTGAAGGCTTAGCTCGTGGAATGGTCCCACAAGAACCATTTTCTCAAAGGGAGAATGCAGACATCAACATTCCAGCTACACCAGAACCATCTTCTCAAAGTGAAGATGCAGGCCAAGCTACAGTTTCTGAGAAATTTCCTGACAATGCTCAAGGGATTTCTGGTGCAGATGAAGTTCAAAGATTGGTCGAGGATACTGTCAATGAGGGAAGCACACAAGAACCTTTGACTCAAAGTGTTGAAGAAGCTTCTGAACCTCAAGCTCCACAAGAACCATTGGTAGCAAATACTGATGCAAGCATATCAAATCCTGACGGTGTTCATCCTGACGCTAGTGGTGCTCCTGATGTTGAACCTATCCTGATACAGCCACTTCGTTCAAGACCAATGGATCATCCTATCACAGATTCACAGGATAAAATGAAAGGTATAGCTATTCCTGATCCTGATGATACTCATAGTACTGATGATGATGACTCTGATGATAGTGATGATGATGAGAATCGAAAAGAGAAGGAACAGCTTGCTACAGCACTCAAAGTTAGTCTTGGAACTAATTTTGGTTCATCAAGTACATATATGGCTAGCAAAGCTTCCACTGGGAAAGATCAGAGACAAGATTTTTCTATTCCTTCCTTTAATCCTGCTGAGGCACTTAGACAGAATGAATGGAACAATTCATGGCACAGATCTGCTGAATCTGTAAGTTATTCTTCTTCTTTGGAACATGCCTATGATGTAGTGAAATATATAGAGAATCAAGACTTGAAGAATCATCTGAAGGCTACAACTTTGTTATCCAAAAGTCTAAAAAGTGAGATTGATTCTATCAAGACCTCAACTGAGTTGGTGAGGAATGATATTTCTCAAAATTTTACAAAGGTGCCTACTGCTTTTCAGCTAAGGGTAGTAGAATCCCAAGTGAAATCTGTTATTTCTGAACAAACCTCTATCAACAGACGGATTGATTCTCTGGATACTAAGGTAACTGACATTCAAGCCTCTCTTTCCTTAATTTTGAATTTATTGTCAAATCCTGATGTCAAAAAGGGGGAGAAGGTTAGTCGGACAAAATGCACACCTGATCTAGTATTAAGGAATAATGATGATGATACTGGAGATGATGGTAGTGACAAAGTGATACAAGGAGAAACCTCTGATGCTGCTGTTATGAAGTCTACAATTCAAACTTCACAAAGTCAAACAACGCAGTCAACTCATGTTTCTGATTCTGGAGTTAAGACAGTAAGAACGTTGGTGCAATCTCAGATCCTGACGGAAGAACAAATCCTGACACCTGGTCATGGACATACTCTTGCTACAATTCCTGAAGGTGAAGAAGATATGATTATTGATAATCCTGAATATGCATCAAATTTATTCCAGAAGTTTTCTACAAAAGATGGCAGAATTGTTACTCTATATCACACTGATAAAAGAGTTCAACAATTATATGCAAGAAAAGCACTCTCTACAGCAAGTGAAGAATGTTAATCCCAAATGACCTAACAGAATTGTAGAAGGGGGGGGGGGGGGGTTGAATACAATTCTTGATATTTCTTAAACTTAAAACAACTTACAAATAAAAACTGAACTTAAAGTAAAAATCACAAGCACATAAATAATTTCAGTTGGATTGTTTGATGATCCAACTGAAGTGATTTTTATTGCGGAAATAATCTGTGATACAAAATGTACACAGCTGCTCAGTTACAAGATTGTAGAGAAGTATGCTCTCAAAGATAGCTAATACAAACTATTTGTTTTTCTTCTCTTACTCTTAAAGTAACTGCTACACTTGGTTATATATACCCAAGTTTACAATTCTACGTTTGGCTAAACTAAAGAACAATAGTAGTAACCATCAGTAGCTTGCTTTTCATTCCTTTTGTCCAATGGTCCTTGGAGATCTTTGCTTTTGTCTTCATGCTTATTTTAATCATTCCCAAGAGCCTTATTGGAAATTGGAATGTTTCCTTATTTCCAGTAACCATTTTGATGGCTTCCAATGCAAAGTACACTTCCATATCTCCTTTAGATCTGTTCAGTAAACTGTCACTATCACTTTGTCAACTGTTCAAAAAGCAATAGTGATTCGTTGATAGCAGGGAGATGTGTTTCGTTGATAGCTTTATTCTTCATTCCGTTGATGGTGTTTCCTTCGTTTCGTTGATGGTGTTTCCCTCGTTTCGTTGATGGGTAAACTCCATACCGTTGACAGAGTGATCTTCATACCGTTGACATGTCTTCACTTAGACAAAATTACAAGGCATAATATATTTATAATTAACCAACCTATTTTGCCTATCTAGTACTTAGTCAACATGACTTAGAAAACCTATCTAATACATACAACAAAATGCATATCAAACTGTGAAGTATTGTACAGTGCAATTGCTACATTACTCATTTCGTTGATGAGCTTCCTGTCAACGGAATGCTGCAAAGCATGCCATTTCGTTGACAGTTACAAAATGACTTAATACAAAATCTACTAAGTGTTTTTATAATTATCATCAAGAACAACATATTCCTAACAATCTCCCCCAATTTATGACTGATAGAATAACAGCCATAAATCAAGAGCCTTGATGATAACAAAAACACTCAGACATATTTACACATGATAAAAGTAGAAATTGCATTGAGCTTCATTGAATTTAATTGAAATGCAAAGTAGAAAATCTTACAAAACAAGTGCACAGAGTTGCTCCTCTAGACTGAGCAGATTTTTCATCTTTGCCTCTGTGGTCTTGTTTTCTTCCCTTTTCTTGCATTGTTCTCCTCAATTTGAGCTTGAAGTCTTCTGTAGAAAATCTTCTCTTCTTCATCTTGATTCCCCAACTTGGATTGCATTAACCTTAGAGTTTCATTGGATGCCTTCTCCAGTTGGTCTTCTATTCTGAAGAATCTTCTACAGTTGTCCTTATCTCTGAATTCCATCATCCAAAAAGGTTGGAGATGAATTATCTTTCCTGTTTGAGGGACCTTCAATACTCTGGGAAGTGCACCAGGCTTGTTCCAGCTAGCTTTGATTTGGCAAATCTTGGAGACAACCTCAGACTTGGCTGTTTTGGTAAAACCAAAATCTTTCTTCAAACATTTAAACACAGATAGCAGTGTCTGATAGTCTTCTCCCAGAATTCTGTGTAGAGGCCAAACCTGTTCTCTCCCACCCTTGTAGACAAATACCAATCTCTCTAGTAGTTTCTAAGAAGCTGCTATTCCTCTCACTTCAACCAGGTCATCAAGATTGATATGAATGTCAGACTCCTCCCTGATATCAGCAATGTAGATGAAGTCTTCTGGGTTGGTAGGGGGTTTCTCAGCTTGTGGTCTCCTTACCAGAATTGGCTTAGCCTTGGTAGCCCTTTGCTTAGATTTCTTCTTTGGATCCATTTCAAAGAGGAATTTTGGATAGTTGGCCTCATCAAACTCAATTGGCTCTCCCTTTGGCTCAATTGGTTGATCATGGAAATTTACAGGATGATTAGGATCACAGGCTAACTTTACCTCTGAAACTGGATCAGGAATTGTTGGAGGTGCAATTGGTACAGAAGAGTCTGATGCAATGCTCTGAGAGTCATCATTCTCAAAGGCTATGTTTCTCCTAGCTCTTGCCTTTGGTTGCCTTGTGCTCTTCTTTGCACTCCTTTCCTCTCTTGCTTTTTCTTCTAGCTGTATTTCTTCTTCATCAAGAGACTGAGCAACAGCAAGGGCTTGCATTGCTGCTCTTTCTGACTCTTCAGCTTTAGCTTCAGCAAAGTTTGGGTGACCAGCCCAAACATAGATTTCTTGTCCATTCCTGCAGACAATTGCCCTTTGCTTCCTTATCTCATAATCATTGCTTTCCTTGCTTTTTGTGATAAGTAGACCAAGAAGCTTGAGCTCATCTGGATAAGGTGCAGGATAGAAAGTCCTTGCTATATTTTTGCCCTTTGGTTTAGCAGGGGACTTGGGAGATAAGCTTCTTTGGAGTGTAGCTTGTTCCACATCCCTAATGCATGAAGTTTGTCATTTTTCCTTCCTTGGACCTTGAGTGACTCCATGTAGAAGGGGCTCTACCTTATAGAAAGAATTGGTCTGTGGCTCCCATTCCGTTGACACTAGAACCATGGCATTCGTTGATGGTTGATCCGTTGATGGATTTGAGTCCTTTGTAGTTCCAGCAATTTTCTTGACCCTTGCTTCTATGTTGGACCAATGGTCTTTGATTTGTTCTGCAAGTCTCATCCTCATAGAAGCTTCCTGGATCAGGTCAATACCATCCTTTTTCTTCTTTCTAAACTCCCCCATTGTTAATGGCTCTTCTGGCAAGGAGATGGCTGGGACCAAAACCTTTGTGATTTGTATCCCTAGCTCCTTAGTTTTCTCCCCCTTTTTGTTATCATCAAGTGAGATGATAGGGATTCCTTGAGCTTCCAGAAGCTGGGTGAGTAGGCTATTTGCTTCTCCTGTTCCTTCTGCATGTGAGAAAGTGTAGCCTCAACTTTGTCCACTCTAGAGGAGAGAGTTTTCAAAGATGAGGACACTTCAGGTTCCTTGGTGAAAAACCTTGACATCTTGGAGACAGTGTGAAGAGGAAGCTTTTCATCTAGCCTCCTGTCAGTAGCATCCCTAAGGTTGCTAATTGAATCCTTGATTTCTGTAGCCTCAATCCTTGTTTGCAACATTTGTAGCCTTTGAATTTCCAGAGAATCCATTATGGCCTTGTAGAATTTCTTTTCCGTTGCTTCAGCAGACTCATGAGCTAGATATGCCTCATTGTACTGCCTTGTGATAGCAGCATCCAAGTTGCATCTACCATGCATATCCTGAGAAAGCCAGTTTGGTGTAGGAGGCACCACAGAAGTCCCAGTCTGTGTAGTGGTGGCCACCTGTAGATTGTCACCAAAGCTGTCTTCATCATCAGAAAACTCAAAGTCTCCACTTGCTGCAACTCCTGGAGGTAGATTGGTCAAGGCATCCTTTGCTCTTTGCATTGATGCAGTAGTATGAATTAAGTTGAGTGACCTTTCTGCCTCCACATTGCCCTGTTGAGCCATAACTTGATAGGCTGACACAGGATGAGTAAAGGTCTCAGGATCCAGGGAAATACTATCCAGAGTTTGTTGATAATGCTCTTGGAAAGTAAGTTCCCTTTCTCCCTCACTGACCTCCATTAACTCACTAGCAATGGCTGCTTCCATCCTTCTTACTCCTGTAGTCCCTTCTCTCTCTCCACTCTTTTCTTGCATCATGGGCTCCCCATGGCTCACACCTCTCACACCCTCACCTTCACCTACTAAGGTGGTACTCTCAATCTCTCCTTTTGCCTGGCTGGAAGAAATAGCCAGCCTCTCACTCTCAGACTCTCCTTTTGCATGGCTGCAAGCCAGCCTCTCAATTTCACTCCCTCTCAAACCTAAAAGTGTCTCAACTACCACCAGGTCATCTACACTAGTTGTGGAAACAACTTGATTTTCAATAAGGGGTGTAGATTGACCTATCAACGGAATGGTAGTTTGAACTGTCAACGGTATGGATACCGTTGATGGAGAAACACTTGTCAACGAAAGAAGCTGTTTCGTTGATGAAGTCAATAAAGCACTTTGAGAAAGTGAAATTACAGTAGAATCTGTGGTGATTGATTTTAGAGATTGGTCCACAGATCCTCTTGCAACTTCAGAAAAAATTGGTTGATGGCCCAACAAATCACTTAACAAGTGATGGCCACCAGCTTCAGAGTGGGGCTTCTCCAAGATTAGAGTTGGAGAATCAGGGATAGATGAATGGATCATGTCCACATCTAGAGATAGAGTTGGTGAATTTGATGGAGATAGTTCAAGGTTGATGTTTAGAGAATGAGACTGTATCCCCAGAGTAATAATAGGGGTTACATCAAACTGAATTTGAGAAACTGGAAGTGCTGCTTCCAGTGTGTGTGCACCCTGTGTACCCTTGGACTTTTGCTTCACTCTCCTTTGGTATTGGGAAAATGTAGACTGTGGGCTTGAAGTGTCCCTTACCCTTTTGGAGTGTGCTCTTGGAGGAGAGCTTGTTTCAATAATCACATCCTTTTGGGAGGATGCAACTAGACTTGTGTTTAAATCCATTTTACTCATTGTGCCTTGTTGGGAAGACACAATGGGGCTTGGCTGGATTTCACTCATCTGTCCTTCCTTATCCTTAGGGTTTCTTTTATGTTCACCCCTTCCCTCACCTCTCTCAGCACCTACAACACTCCCCTTAGGTTGTGTAGTGGATTTTACAACAGGTGCCTTTTGGGAAGCACCTTAGGTTGGCTTGGAGGATTTCTTTGATTTTGGTTTTGTTGCAGGGGCAGGAGCCTGTTGGGTCACAGCTACAGACTCCACAGCAACAGGACTGGGTGATACAGTTGAAGTAACAACTATACTAGAAGGGATAGCAGTAGTTACCTCAATTATTGGCAGATACACCACTGGAACATCACCATTGTGGTTCAGCCTCAGTATGTCTGTCAATACTCTCTTTTCTTGCACAAAACACTCAAACTTGGAAACAGGGTTAGAGATTACTAATGGTGTTGGACTAACATGATTAGCCAACATCATCAGAAACCTAGCATAGTAGATATTCTTTTTCCTATTAGCCTTGTCACCCAACTTAGCACCAATTTCATACATAAGTTGGGTGCTAAAGTTGTAATATCTATCAGTTAGGAGCATGGTAAAAAGAATCAACATGGAATTAGTTAATGCATCAGCTAAATAACTATATTCCCTAACCAAACCTCTCCTAATTATTCTACCCAGATTATCAGTAGGCAAAGAGTAGTTTATTGAATTTAGCATGTTAACCATTTCAGTGATTGTAGGCAAAGCATCACGGTTATTTTCAGGAATATGTAGACATGCTTGCAATACATCAGAATTAACTATGTACTCATTACCTTGGAGAGTGAATTGCAGTGTGCAGTTTGTTCCACTATACTCACACGAGGTCCAGATCTCCTCGATTATCTCATTATAGAGAGGAGTTGAGTGAAACATTACATAGCTCAACTTGGAGTTCTTCATGAAGTCCATCATCTTGAAAAAGATACTGTTCGGGTTTTCCTTGACAACAAAAGGGATGGAGTTGTTCTTCTCATAGATGAACCCTCCAGCAGACATAAGCTTGACTATGGGTGCCATTGTTGTGTGAAGAAAAGCTTCGAACTGAATTGCTTGTTAGAGAGAAGAAGAGAGAAAAGCCTTTGGAATTTTTGAGAACAGGTAAAAAGAAATTAAAGAAAATAGAATTTCTTAAATACTCCCCCAAAAATTCTCAGAAAAAGAGTCCAATAATAAATGTAAATTACTGGATTGGCTTAAAAATATAACCGTTACTTTTAAAGAAATACCATGATTTATACTTACAGGGGTGTATGCATAGATCGTGGTAAAAGACGTGTCAAAATTTCAACGGTTCAGATTAAAAGAGCTATATCAACGAATCAGATTTGGGCGTTTAAGGTCCCGTCTATTTCGTTGATAAAGCTGCGTTTCGTTGATATAAAAGAGCTATCAACGAAACACCCAGAAAAATGCTAAGACTGTCAACGAAATGGTGCGTTTCGTTGACATAGTAATTTTGACTTAGACAAAATTTCACTTTTTCCTGAGAAAATTAATTCACAGAAAAACATAGCAAATTTCTGGCTACATTGTAACTTGCAAATATCTCAAAAATAATTAAGAGAGATTTAACATACCTAGCTCACTTACTAATCTTGAGAATGATGATTCATCAAGTGGCTTGGTAAAGATGTCTGCAAGTTGTTGTTCACTTGGAACAAAATGTAACTCCACAGTACCATTCATAACATGTTCTCTAATGAAATGGTACTTGATGTCAATGTGCTTGGTTCTTGAATGCTGCACTGGATTCTCAGTAATGGCAATGGCACTAGTGTTGTCACAGAAAATAGGAATTTTCTCAACTCTTATTCCATAATCAAGTAGTTGATTTTTCATCCATAAAATCTGTGCACAACAACTTCCAGCTGCAATATACTTAGCCTCAGCTGTGGAGGTAGAAACTGAGTTTTGTTTCTTGCTGAACCATGAGACAAGCTTGTTTCCTAAGAATTGACAGGTGCCTGTTGTGCTTTTCCTGTCAATTTTACATCCTGCAAAATCTGCATCTGAATAACCAATTAGTTCAAAACCAGATTCTCTAGGATACCAAATGCCAAGGTTTGGTGTTCCTTTGAGATATCTGAAAATCCTTTTAATAGCAACTAAATGGGATTCCCTAGGATCAGCTTGAAATCTAGCACATAGACATGTAGCAAACATAATATCAGGTCTACTAGCTGTTAAATACAAAAGTGAGCCTACCATGCCTCTGTAACTTGAAATGTCCACAGATTTTTCCTTAGTATTCAATTCAAGTTTGGTGGCAGTAGGCATGGGAGTTTTGGCAGGAGAGCATTCCATTAAGTTAAACTTCTTTAATAAATCATGAATATATTTTGTTTGACTAATGAAAATGCCTTCATTAACTTGCTTCACTTGAAGACCAAGAAAGTAAGTTAATTCTCCCATCATGCTCATTTCATATTTACTTTGCATAAGCTTGGCAAACTTTTGACAAAGTTTCACATCTGTAGACCCAAAGATTATGTCATCTACATAAATTTGAACAAGTATAGTAGAGCCATTCACAACCCTGTGAAAAAGAGTTTTATCTACAGTACCTCTAGTGAAGTGATTCTCAAGGAGGAACTGTGAAAGTGTGTCATACCAGGCTCTAGGTGCTTGTTTCAAACCATAGAGTGCTTTGAGGAGGAAGTATACATATTCTGGAAAATCATCATCTTCAAAACCAGGAGGTTGACTTACATACACCTCCTCTTCCAATTCCCCATTCAGAAAAGCACTCTTCACATCCATTTGATAGACTTTGAAATTGGCATGGGCTGCATAGGCTAGGAAAATCCTTCTTGCTTCTAGTCTAGCAATAGGAGCAAAGGTTTCATCAAAATCAATTCCTTCTTCCTGTGAATAGCCTTTTGCAACCAATCTAGCTTTGTTCCTTGTGACTATGCCATTTTCATCCATCTTGTTTCTGAACACCCATTTTGTGCCTATGACACTCCTATCCTTAGGCTTGGGCACCAACTTCCATACATTATTCCTTTCAAATTGGTTTAGCTCCTCTTGCATAGCCAAAACCCAATCTGGATCTAGAAGTGCATCCTCAACTTTCTTTGGCTCATCTTGAGACAGAAAGCTACTATATAGACATTCTTCTTAAGTTGCTCTTCTAGTTTGGACTTTTGAAGACACATCACCTATAATAAGTTCAAAGGGATGATCTTTAGTCCATTTCCTTGAGGGAGGTAGATTTGCTCTTGAAGAGGTAGCTTCATGATAATGATTGCCTTGATTGGATATTTGTCCTTGAGAAACTCCCCCTGAATTTGTTGTTCCTAACTGATCACTTCTAGAAGCATTTCTATGACTGTCAACGGTATGACCATTTTGGCTGTCAACGAAACGCTCATTTTGACTGTCAACGAATCCACCATCATGACTGTCAACGAAATGACCATTTGGTCTGCTAGCAGCTATTCTTTTCAATCTTAATGCAGCAATTTCATCTTCACTGCTGCTTTCATCTGTGCTAGATACAACAACTTTAGGCTGTTTCTCAGTAGCTTTAACATGATTCACTTGATCTCCTTCCTCATTTTCAAAAGAAAGACTTTCATGGAAACCTTCATCACAGAGACCTTGAATTTTGAGATCATCAAAAACAACATGTACATATTCCATAACAATGTTGGTTCTGAGATTATAGACTCTGTAGGCTTTCCCTGCTGCATATCCCACAAATATTGCTTCATCAGCCTTTGCTTCAAATTTCCCCAAATGCTCAGCTTGATTTCTCAGAACAAAGCACTTGCATCCAAAGACATGAAGAAAATCCAATAGTGGCTTCTTTCTTTTGAGTAGCTGATAAGGGGTCATTCCTTTGGCCTGATTAATCAAAGAAATATTTTGAGTGAAGCAAGCTGTATTAACTGCTTCAGCCCAAAAATAAGTTGGTAACTTTGATTCATCTAGCATTGTCCTTGCAGCTTCAATGAGTGTTCTGTTTTTCCTTTCAACCACACCATTTTGCTGTGGTGTCCTTGCTGCTGAAAACTCATGCAAAATACCATTTTCTTCACAGAACACCTACATGCTTGAATTCTTGAATTATGTCCCATTGTCACTCCTAATCCTTCTTACTTTCAAGTCAGGATGATTGTTTACCATCTTGATGTGATTGATAATGATTTCACTTGCCTCATCTTTGGAGTGCAAAAAGAAAGTCCATGTAAATCTAGAAAAATCATCAACAATCACAAGACAATATTTCTTCTTTGAAATAGACATGACATTTACAGGTCCAAACAAATCCATATGAAGCAACTCAAGCTGATGGACAATTGATGACTCTGTCTTGCTTTTGAATGATGCCTTCTTTTGTTTCCCTTTTTGACAGGCATCACACAAACCATCCTTGGAAAACTCCACCTATGGAATTCCTCTAGCAAGATCTTTCCTCACCAAATCATTCATAACTTTAAAATTTAGATGAGATAATTTCTTGTTCCATAGCCAACTTTCATCCTTGCTTGCCTTGCTGAAAAGACAAGTGATGGTTTCTGGACTTGTGCTACTAAAGTCAGCAATGTACACATTCCCTCTTCTGAATCCAGTCATTACCACATTGTTGTTTCCTCCTTTAGAAACAACACAGGCTTCTTTAGAAAAAGTAACTAAAAATCCTTTGTCACAAAGTTGGCTGATACTAAGCAAATTGTGCTTAAGACCATCCACCAATGCAACCTCATCTATGATGACATTCTCTTTTGAAATCAAGCCATATCCCTTAGTGTAGCCTTTGATGTCATCTCCAAAAGCAATACAAGGGCCAGCTCTTTCCTGAAACTCTGTGAGCAGGGTAGAATCACCAGTCATGTGTCTTGAACAACCACTATCCAAGTACCAAAGATTCCTTTTGTCTCCCTGCACACAATAAAACCAAATCAAGTTGATTTTGGTACCCAAGTTTCCTTGGGTCCTGTTTTGTTAGCCTTTGCTTTTCCTTTTATATCATTTTTCACCTTGGGCTCAGATTGATTTAAATCAATCTTTACCCTTGGTGTTGATTTCTGAGGGTTGCTCACATTTTCATTCACAGCATGCATAGTTGGAGGAACAATCAGGTTATTCATATTCCATGGCATTTGTGGCATATTAAACATATTCATGTATGGATTAGGCACAAATGACATGTTAGCATATGGATTCTGAAATTGTGCATATGGAGCAAACATGTTAGGCATAACAGCCATTGTAGGCATGGAACTATTCATTGCAGGCTTGGGCATTTTCACATTAGCAGTTTTCTTAACAGATTTGCAGTTAGTAGATAAATGACTAACACTTCCACAATTGACACATGTCTTTCTAGGAGCATATTTATCAGGTGTGTAATTGTTGTGTTTGTTAATCCCTACTTTGCCATTCCTGTTATTCTTTTTATTTCCCTTAGCCTCAACTTGAACTTTCTCTAACTTGTCTTTCAATTGCTTGTTAGACAAGTGACCTACATTAGCTCTCTCAACAGGCTTCTCAACTTTCTTTGATTTACTAGACTCACCTTGAACAAAGTTCTTGGTGACAGGACCATACTTATTATTAAGTCTAGTGAGTTCATCTTTTCTTTTCTCTGTCAACGAAACAGCCTGATCGGTTGACGGTTCATCTGTCAACGAAACATTGCATTCCGTTGACATATCAACCTTCAACAAATGATCATTGTTGTTTGTTGACTCTGTTTCTGATTCTAAGGTTTCACCAACATACCCTAGCTTCTCTTTGTTCTTTTTCCATGATTGCTCACAGAAAGATTCCATACCTTGAACATTAATGATGTTGGTGGCAACATTCCTGGCATCTTTCCATTTTGCAATCACACTTTGTTCTATCTCAAGTTGTGTTTTAAGAATTTCTTCCCTTTGTAACACGTTCTCAAGTTCCTTCTTAGCATCCCTACTAACACATCTCATTTTTTCAAATTCAATGAGCTGTGCTTCTAACATTGCATTCCTATCACTTAAGAGCAAATTAGTCTCTTTTATTATTGAATTCTCTTTGGTAAGTGATTTAAGAGTAACACGCAAATTATATAGTACAGTAGACATTTCATTTACTGCACTATCGCATTCCCCTTTAGAAAGCTCAAAAAGATTAGTAATTGTTACCTGGTTGCTTGAGGAGCTTGCTTCCTGCTCATGATTGTTAGCCATAAGAGCCAAGTTGACATACTCAACATCATCATCAGAATCTTCACCATTACCAGCCCAATCATACTCCTGAGACATGAAAGCCTTTTCTTTTTGCTTGAGAAGTTCAAAGTATTTCTTTTTATAATCAACAGGCTCAAGTTTCCTGTTGCCCTTCTCAATCTTGGGCTTTCTGCAGTCTCCAGCAAAGTGACCAAGCATTCCACAATTGAAACATTTAGATTTAGACTTTTTAATCCAGTTACTTTTGTTAGGTTGAAAGTCTCTCCTTGGTGGCCTTGCTTCTGAGTTTCTCTTGAACTTGAACTTAGAGAATTTTCTTGACAGAAAAGCAATGTGTTCATCAATCTCATCTAAGTCATCCAAGTTGGCTGGTTCTGATTCTTCTTCTTCTGTCATCTTGCCTTTACCCTTGCTAACATCACTCCTACAACTAGCTCGACTAGTTGTGGCCTTTGCAGCTTCTTCATTGTCATCTTCCAGTTGGTTCACAGATGCAATCAATGCAACAGATCCACCCTTCTTTTGTACCTTTTCAATTTCTTCATCTTGCTCCATTTCCAACTCATATGTCTTCAAGGTTCCATAGAGCCTCTCAAGAGTGTAGTCTTTGTACTCTTGAGTGTTTCTGAGAGAAACAGTCATAGGCTTCCATTCTTTTGGAAGAGCTCTAAGAAATTTAAGGTTTGAATCCTTGGTTTGATAGATCCTCCCATACAACTTTAATCCATTCAAAAGCTTCTGAAACCTACTAAACGTGTCATTTAGGGTTTCACCAGCTTTAAAATGAAAATGCTCATATTGTTGTATAAGGAGCTGCATTTTGTTTTCCCTAACTTGCTCAGTTCCTTCACAGAGAGTTCTAACAGTGTCCCATACTTCTTTGGAGGTTGTACAGTTTATGACATTGTCAAACATCTCTTGCTCCAAACCATTAAACAGAATGTTCATGGTTCTTTTATCTTTATGGACTTCTGCAACATCTTCAATAGTCCATTCTGAGACAAGTTTTGGAATTTCCACATCAGGAGCATCATCTGGCAGTCCAACTCTAGATGCAAACTTCATGGGAACGTGTGGACCTTTCTCAATGTAGTCTACATATCTCTCATCCATAGACATGAGATGTAAATGCATCTTTACTTTCCAGTGAAAGTAATTGTCCTTATCAAGAACTGGTATCTTTACTCCTGCATCCTTCTTCACCATGGTTACTGTTTTGGTCTTGATCTTTAAACTTCTTGTATGTTAGAAGCTCGCTCTGATACCAATTGTTAATCCCAAATGACCTAACAGAATTGTAGAAGGGGGGGTTGAATACAATTCTTGATATTTCTTAAACTTAAAACAACTTACAAATAAAAACTGAACTTAAAGTAAAAATCACAAGCACATAAATAATTTCAGTTGAATTGTTTGATGATCCAACTGAAGTGATTTTTATTGCGGAAATAATCTGTGATACAAAATGTACACAGCTGCTCAGTTACAAGATTGTAGAGAAGTATGCTCTCAAAGATAGCTAATACAAACTATTTGTTTTTCTTCTCTTACTCTTAAAGTAACTGCTACACTTGGTTATATATACCCAAGTTTACAATTCTACGTTTGGCTAAACTAAAGAACAATAGTAGTAACCATCAGTAGCTTTCTTTTCATTCCTTTTGTCCAATGGTCCTTGGAGATCTTTGCTTTTGTCTTCATGCTTATTTTAATCATTCCCAAGAGCCTTATTGGAAATTGGAATGTTTCCTTATTTCCAGTAACCATTTTGATGGCTTCCAATGCAAAGTACACTTCCATATCTCCTTTAGATCTGTTCAGTAAACTGTCACTATCACTTTGTCAACTGTTCAAAAAGCAATAGTGATTCATTGATAGCAGGGAGATGTGTTTCGTTGATAGCTTTATTCTTCATTCCGTTGATGGTGTTTCCTTCGTTTCGTTGATGGTGTTTCCCTCGTTTCGTTGATGGGTAAACTCCATACCGTTGACAGAGTGATCTTCATACCGTTGACATGTCTTCACTTAGACAAAATTACAAGGCATAATATATTTACAATTAACCAACCTATTTTGCCTATCTAGTACTTAGTCAACATGACTTAGAAAACCTATCTAATACATACAACAAAATGCATATCAAACTGTGAAGTATTGTACAGTGCAATTGCTACATTACTCATTTCGTTGATGAGCTTCCTGTCAACGGAATGCTGCAAAGCATGCCATTTCTTTGACAGTTACAAAATGACTTAATACAAAATCTACTAAGTGTTTTTATAATTATCATCAAGAACAACATAGTCCTAAGAAAGAATATCCTGATCTCTCACATGAAGAATTCTTAAGACAACAGAGAGAAATGATGGAAAGCTTTAATAACCCTGCTCCTGCTAGAGGTAGAGGAGGCAGAGGTAGGAGAGTAGCTAGAAGAAGTAGAAGAGGTTCTTCAACTCAAACAATACCTAGACAGATAAGGTCTCGAGGGTTTAGAATTGAAGAAATTCCTGAACCTATTCAAACTCTAGTAGTTCCTGACAGATCTACTTTTGGTGATGATGGAAATATTGAAGAAGAACCTGAATTGAGAAGAAAATCAAGAAAATCAAATCTCTGCAATACAAATCAAATTGAAGAATCTAATCCTGATGTTGTTCCTGATAATATTCAAGATCCTGATGATTCTGAAATTCTGCAAGAGATTGACTTGATAATATTATCTACTGTGGTTGATTCTCACAACAAGGAAGTAGATGAAGAAGAAGAAGCCAGAAGAAGTGAGATTACAAGATCAACAAATAGAGATTTCAATCTCTATGTACAAAGGATTAAACTCTCAAACAGAAGAGTGTGGAGGAACCCAAGCAGACAAGAATCTTCACTGGAAAGAAGCTACGCTTTTGAAAAGGAAAAGGATAAGAAGTGGAAACATATTAGCACATTAAGTTGTGATACACTTATCAATTTTCAGTCTGGAGGAATTATTACAAGCGCTTCAAGTGTTGTTGATTTATCTGGGATGGTTATATCAAAAGCACTCTGGTTAAAGATGTTTTCAAATCTGAAGCAATTGACAAGTAATTCAAGAGGAGGTATTGGTCACAGGGATGCTGAATATCTGAATATGTCATATGTTGATCCTTACTCCTTAACTGAAATTGGAGGTACTTTAACTTCTGAAAACCTGAACAATTTACTAGCTGTTGACATAGTTATAGATTGTCATGATGGTTTTGACAAGAAAGAAAAGCTTCTGTACTTCATGAAAGATGGTAGTGTGAAGAAGACTGGATGGAAACAGTAATTTCAATGGTAATTATACTCCCATGTACTTAAATCAAAGAGGTCAAGATGTGGAAATGCAAAGGAATACTGCTGTTAAAGAAGTAAATTTTGGCATGACTCATCTTTCTCTAAATCCTGATGGGAAGGAAATTGCTTATCTTTTGCTTGAAGAGCATAGTCTTCAGAGAAACTCCATATTGAATCTCATAGCAGCTATCTACCAGATTAATGAGGAAGATGAAGAACTCAGAAATCTTAAGGAAAGACTGATTCAAATTCTTGAAGAAAAAGAAGAAAATTTGTTATCCAACTTCTTGAAGATGAATCTGTTCTATCAAAGAATTTAAACAGATAAGTTGTTGCTGCAGATTCTGTACATTTTGTATATATGTTTTTGACATCATTGAATCTTAGGAATCTATACTTTATTTCACAAAGTATGAGATTGGGGGAGATTGTTAGATCAGAATTCAATGATCGTCAGGAGCTAGAATCAACTGATCAGGATTGCTGACGTCATCAGGATTACATGGTCGTCAGGATCAGAATGCATATCAGGACTGGGATCAGGATTGATCATCAGGACTGGAAGCTGATCAGGATTCCTACTTCGAGTTATATTTGGAGTCTAGTTAAACATGGAAGTTTATTCTGTCGGTTCCTGGTTTGTAGTATGTAGCTATCAATTATAGATAGGTTTCAATCTTTGTAATTGATTAGGACTTATCATTGATAGAGAAGCTGTGTAGTATATAAACACAGTTTTGGTTTTGGTTCGATGCGAATCAAGATAGAAGCTCTTAAGAACATAGAATTTCTTGAGAGAGTTTTTGTAAGCTAGCAGCTCTCAAGAACATCAGAATTTCTTGAGAGAGTTTGTAACAGTTTTATATCAGATTTAATAAAGTTGTTATCTTTCTTTCATATTTGTGATATATACATTAAGAAGTCGATTATCTTATACTATTGTATTCAACCCCCCTTCTACAATAGATTATTACTGGGCAACATGCTGGATGCAGAATTGACAGGAAGAGCACCTCTAGAAGCTGCCAATTCTTAGGTCAAAGGTTAGTGTCCTGGTTCAGTAAGAAACAACAATCCACAGCAACATCTACAGCTGAGGCTGAATATATTGCTGCTGGAAGTTGCTGTGCTCAATTGCTTTGGATCAACTAATGGATTATGGACTGGTGTTGGAACACATACCTCTGATGTGTGACAATACTAGTGCAATATCCATAGTTGTCAATCCTGTTAATCATTCTACTACAAAGCACATTGAGATCAGGTACCATTTCATTAGGGAACATGCTGCAAATGGTACCATAGAAGTCTCTTATGTTCCAACTGAGAAACAATTAGCTGACATATTTACTAAACCTCTAAATGAAGTTGTCTTCAACAGACTTGTGAGTGAAATTGGAATGCTCAATCCTTCATTTAGTTGTTCTAAGTAAGTATGCTAGTTAATTGTTGCAGCAGTAAATTTTCACTGTATTTAGATGCTCTATTCATTTGGAATGAAAATTAGCTGAGATATGATTTATAAATATTTCAGTATTTTACTGCATATTTTTCAAATCATACTTTTCTGAGAAGTTATGAGTTTTTAAGACATCTCTACATAGGTGATCTTGAGAGTTCACGACTTAGTTCAAATCAAACAGACTTATATCGCAAACTGTTGAAATTGTGAGACTTCGCGATATAGTTCATTTCATGAGTTTGCGATATAGTTCATTTTATGACTTCGCGACTTAGAATAACTACATCGACAAGTCTCCATATTTGACAAAATTTTGATTTATATTAATTTTATTTCAATTTGTGATTTGAGTCTGACAAAATGCTTCAAATTCCTAAAAGAGAGTTTTAGACAGGGTATTTACACTATATCGCAAAGTCTTCCCAATCTTTCTATCTTCAAGACTTTGCGACATAGTTCATTTCTGGACTCTGCGATACACTTTGCAAGACTTTGCGATACAGGCTATTTTAAGACTTTGCGATATACAAATAGCCTGTACATATTCATAACTCCATATCGCAGTGTCTCTATCATATAAATACTCTTTTCTAACCGTTCACAACTTTTCATCTTGTCTACTACTCTCAATTCTCTAACCAAAACTCAAATTCTCTACTCTCTTCTTCACTCTCAATTTCACAATGGCACCCAAATCCCAAACAGTATCATCCTTAAACCCTTTAACCATACCCAAAGAAACAAATCTTCTCACAATTCCCTCTCAGGCAGAGGCAAACCCTAGGTACAAATGCTTTGTATGGTTCTTAAACACCTCCTACCTCCTCCAAGCCTTAACCCAAAACCCCACTCTGTATGTTGATGTGTTGGAGGGGTTCTGGAGGACAGCAATGGTTTCCACAATGGCGAAGGAAGATGGAACCTCGTTTCAGGAGGTGAATTGCACAATTGGGGGCAAGCTTTTCCAGTTTGGAGAAAAGGAGATAAACGAGGCCCTGGGGTTCAAGATTGAGGGTCATGACACTGAAGCTAATGATGCTGAGATGGTAGAATTCTTGGATTTAATCAAGTATGCAGATGAAATTGACATGGCTAAGTTGAACAAGAAGCATGTCAGGAGGGAGTGGTCGTTTCTATTTGATGCACTCTAGAAGGTGTTCTTATGCAGGAAGACAGGATAGGACCAAATCAGTCACATTGCTGTGAAGTTAGCCTACTCCCTAGCCTACAATCAGGAGATAAATGTTGGAGCAATAATCCTCAGAGAATTGGCTCAAAGGCTAGGGAGGACAGTTCGTGGTAGAGGTAATGAAATCTTTTATCCTCGTTTCCTTCAATGTATTTTAAATTATCTTGATGCTAATATACATGAACTAGAGGGTATAGATCAAAATAAAATGGCTTATCCAAGTCCATGTGCAAAGTTCTATTTGGGTCATTGGACACAAGGAATCAAGTGGATGTGATACTAAGTGTGACCAAGCATATGCAGGACACATTTGCATCTTATCCACTTGATAAGCCAATATACCATGAACTTTTCTGGAAAGGGAAGGCTAAGACAGAAGGAGAATCCAAGTCTAACCCAAGCCTTCCTAACCCATCCAATGATCCCCCTGCAAACAGTACAATAGTCATTAGGGAGCCAAGTGCACCAACTTCCCAAAAGGTTGGTGCTACTAAAAAGAAGACAAAGAAGAGAGCCCTAGCAGTGATCAATGAAACAGTAGAGTTAGGTAGTGAGAATCCTGAGTCACCTCTCACCGGACACAGTAAGAAGTCCAAATCTATACCTACCACTGAATCCTCCCAACATGATTCAGATGTGGAAAAAGGGGTACACCTGTTACTGTCAATGGCCTCTCAACAGGGCATTGGCATTGAAAAGAGTAGTCTCCCTACTACATCTTGTAAAGAGTCAGCACAGGGTCAAGAACTCACTCTTGACCCAAGTGGTAATAAGGATGAATTTACATAGAGTGGAGAGCACATCACAATTGAAACTCCTCATATTTCTCAGGGGGGGTTGCCAAAATCCAATCTAAACCCCACTTCTCTCTCAGTTTCTCCATTAAAAATTTCTTCTGAACAAGAGAGTCATTCTCATGACAATCTTGCCATTGATCAATCACAATCTACTTCTGTGATTGAGCCACTTTCAAGTGACATGGTGCATGACACTGTGCTCACCACTCAGGAACCACACTTAGTTGGTCAGGGAATGCATGTTGAGGCATATCCTAATGACACCAACAAAAACATAGAGGATTCACCAGTTCTTACTGGAGACTCTATGCCAGACTCTCCATTCCTTTTGGACATGGACTTGCCTTCACAGGCACATGAAGATGATGTTGTCACTCATCCCATTTCAATGGAGACAACATCAGACTCCACAGTCATTCCAAGACTGGAGGAAACTCATACATCTATCCCCCCTAAAGTGCCTAACACTAGCTCTTACTTGGCCCAGGGCACCATGTCAGATGGTTGAAACCTGTGCAACATGACAGGGCTTCAGGATCATCCTCTGTGCCACCACAATTGACGGAAGAAGAACTTCAAAATCTTCATGTGGCACAGATTGATGAGATCTCTAAAATTGCTCAATATCTCCTCATTGCAAATCTCCCAAACTCTGATTATGAGGCCATTCTTCTCTCTCATAAGGAGGATGTTGAAGCACAACATGCAAAAATTGTGGATGAAGCCCAACAAGATGGGAATGTGGATGCCTGGTTAGATGGAAAGAGGACAGTGAAACTAAAGGAGGCTCTAGCTTTTCTCAGGGAGGACTATCTCACAGCTCTGGGATCTAATGCTAAAAGTCTCTCTCCTGCAGAAATCTATGATGTTAATGAAGTCTACAAGAGCCAACTCAAAGCTATGCACTTCCTTGGGAAAGGTCTTCAGTCAGAAATCTCAACCATCAAGGAAGAAACTGAACATTCTCTCGCTCAGCTAAGGAATACATATCTTTCTGATTTTCCCAAGGTGGATGGCATACTCAAGGAGCTCAGGAAGACTAATCAAACTGTCTCCTCTATGGATCTTTCTCTAGATTTGGTGACTGATAATTTGAAGAGAATGTCCACCAAATTGGAAAACCAACTGCAGGCCACCATCAACTCCAACTCTATGCTCACAGTGTTGTGGAAGAATCAGTATGTGAACAATTATTCTCAAAGGTAGATAGCTTGGAAAAGGAGGTGGTTGATCTTAAATCTGAAAACAAGGTGCTATCTCAATCCTTGGAACAACTCAATCACAAGTTGGATGACCAAAGCAATGCCACATCAAATATATTGCTAGTCCAACAGCAAATGATGACAACCCTACTCAGAAGCATGAACCTTCCTGTTCCTGGAGAAGCTCAAGACATCCTGTCTGATTCCAAGCCTAAGGGGGAGAAAGGAAAAGGAAAGGGGGTTAATGTGGAAAACAGAGGGGGAGTACCTGCCAAGAAACAGAAGCTTAAGGGCAAAATCACTGAAAAAACCATCAAGCCAATCACTCTTCCCTCTGTGGATGTCATCAATGCACAAGGTCAAAGAAGCACAGTCACTACCACCTACTATCCATCTACTATGCCAAAGGATATCTCAGCTCCTCAACCAACATCAAGTGCCAAACCTGTCAAAGCTACCATTATCACTGAGGCTAAGCTACAGGAAGTTGCCAACTATCACATTTATCATGATGAGGCCTTCCTGGAGTTTCTAAAAGTCATCTACAGCAGTGCTCAAGAAGATGCTAGGATCTACAGAGAAAGGCTCAAGGAAAATATCAAGTACTTCACTGTAGCAGTCAGAAAAATCAAGGAAGTTCATCTAAGAGAAGTAATCATGGTATCCAAGGATAATTGCTTATGGCATTTATCCTTTCAAACTCTAGAGAAACTGAGGTTTACTGAGCTGACCACAATCCTGGAATTGATTGAGAAGCATTGTAATATCCGTGAATTTTATTATTTGATTAAATGATATATTTAATATAAAAATATTTATTGTGGAGTATTGGAATATTATTAGATGATAATTATTGTGTGATTATGTGCTAATTGGTGAGTCGGAAGCCCACTTCAAATATTTCGTCATTTGGAATTTTCTTCAAATCTGAGCCCCGTTTTGATAATTCAAGGGCCCCGTTGGAATTTCGTACATTGATTATTATCTCTTCGTCTTTCGTATTCGAATCATTATCGCGAGAGATATTCGTATCATTTCATTCCTACCTATTTGATTCTGCAAGAATAATTCGTTTTGTTCAAAAAGGGAAAAATTGTTCCGAACCCTAATTGCTTAAGGGGACGGATATATCGTTTTATATCAATATTACCTTTGTTATAGCCCCAGTATTCTTGAGCATTAGTTATATAATGATATGTATTGATTTGGATAATTATCAACCCTTGTAGATAATTATCTTCTCGTAAAACGTATTTTTAACCTAATTAGGGTTTTTAAACGATCCAGTGGATCTATAACGATCCAAAAGTGTTCCTTGGGGTATTATTTTTCCAAAAATATAAAAAGACGAATCGAACCTTATAACCTTCATAATCTGCATTGCGTATTATCAAAAAGTAAAAATTCCCGAAACGTGTTCTTGAATCTTCAATCCATTCATTCAAGGTGTTATTGATTTCAGAAATCAAAGTTCAAGTACTCAAATCAAAGCTCTTGATCTCTAGTTTCAGAATCTTCCAACCTCATCATCATCTGGTAATTTTTCGATTTATTATGAATTTTTCAATATTCGAATTAAATTAGGGTTCTTGATTAATTTGGGGATTTTCATTTTGTTGATTCTCCGTTCAATTGGTTGCTTCTAACATGTTCCTAGGGTTCTAATTAGCAAGAATCCATGATTTGATTTCGTGTTTAAGTTCAATTTAGTCGGGTTTGATTTTCGGGTTTTCGACCCGAAATCTTCTTTTACTTCGTTCATTCTTTCTGTTGATCTGACGTTAGTTGTGATATGGGGCTTTGATTGTATGAGTTATAAGCTTCATTTTGGTATATTAATCTTTGAGTTTCATGTAGAATTAAAGTAGATCGGGTTTCCGGCCGAAGTCGTCGCCGGCGAGTTCTTTGAACGAATTCTTGGCACGATTCCGGCATGGGACAGATGTGTTTGTATGTGGGTTATGTTTGTCTTGAAAAAGCGAACAAAAGCCCTATGGTTTGGTTTTGTTTTGATCGGAAATGGCAAGTCCGGCCACCGGACGCCGGCCGGATTCTGGAAAACCCAGATTTCGGCGGGTTGTTCTTGGTGACCCGGATTTGTTCTTCCCGACCCGTTTACCCGAAGTTTGACCTGGTTTCGATCTTCAAAACCCTAATTCGATTTCTAAAAACTGTTTTTAAATTTTATTTTTTTTAAATTAATTCGAAAATAGTTTAAAGACTTTAAAAATTCATATTTTTATTTTAAAAATATATTTTAATATCAGAAAAATTCTGGAAAATTATATTTATTATTTTAAATCCGAAAATTGATTAAACTTAATTATTTTAATTATTTTTAATTAATAATTAATTAATTAATTAATTGGTTATTTCTTTTAATCAATTAATTCTTAAAAATTAAGTATTAATTAGATTTAATTAATTAAAAATTCGGTTTAATTATTTTCAAGCCTATTGATTTATTTAAAAATAGTTTGGGCATTTAAAAAAGTGTCAATTAATTTTATTAATTGATGTATTTGCATTTAAATGTTTATATTGGATTTAAAAATACGATTTTTGATTTAAAAATTAATCGTGACTTATCAAAAATTCAAATAAGTTTCGTATGGTGTTTTAAAAATATTTATAAGTGCTATATGGTTCATATTAATTGTGTGTTGTGTTTTATAGTCTGTATATGCCCGTACTAGGGCAAATATCTGAGTTTTAAATATCGTAAATCATTCCGGACGTCCGAAACGTAACCGGTTACTTATTTAAATGTGATTATTGATTGACTAAGTGTCGAGAATAGAACGAGAATAGTTAGACTTATTGTGATGAGTTGTTTAATTATAGAATCGAGTTCCCGGAGCAAGGGAAAAGGAAAGGTAGAGTGAGTAGAGTCGATCCGACAGCAGCTTAGACCAGGCAAGTATATGTGCCTTTACTTGTGATAAAATTTATTATTGTCTTGATTACTTGAATACCGTTATCCCCAGAACAATTCAAATTATCAATCTTTTAACCGCATTTGGACAACTGATTCCATTTCCTTAGAGATTCTTGATTCTTTGATTTGATCTGCATCGGAAACCCTTATTTCCAGCTCACTTGATTATTGTTTACCCCCATTTGATTATTGATTATCATCCGTTGATTATTATTGACAACCATTGATCATTTGACTTCCATCGTTGACTATTGATTACGGTCATCGATTATCGATTACCAATATTGATCTCCTTATTGAATGAGTACACTGTACCGTTGAAATTACTTCATGATTGTTTCTCAATCTTCATTTGATACTGAGCAGTTGAAGCTCTTTTGCAATTACTATACATTGAGTTTATCTTATTGAGCATGTTATTGTTTATACCCTATGATAGATTTGGCATGTTTTTAAAATGGACCAGTAATTGGTCGGGCCATATTTATGGTCGGAATAACTTCAGGCCCAGTTTGGCCTAGGATCCAGTAGAGGACTATGATGTGAGCTAGTCCGGGGTTGATGCGTGGCTGGCCAGCAGCACAACCTTTGATTTGAATAAAATGTTTAAGCCAAATTCTAATTCTTTTCTTCAATTGTTATTGATACAAAGCATGTGTTAGCTAAATATTGTTGATTCTGATATCATAAAATTCATATCCTTACAACTGTGATAGAAATGATTCATTGATGTTTGCTGAGCAATTTTGGCTCACTCTTGCTTGTTGTTTTCTAACCCTATTCCAGTGAAGCGAGAGTATGAGTTAGCATAGTGTGACCGATAGTTCACCAGCAGCCAGGAGAGCCCCTCGAGTCATTGTCTTTGGCAGGGTAGTTGTTGTTTTGCTTTTCTAGATTAGATATCTAGATTTGAACTTTAGTCGTGATGTAATAACTCTGATAAAACTGGTATTGTATTAATAAAAGATTGTAGTAGCTTGTGTTCATTGCCATAATCTGGATGCGGTCTTGGTCAAGGGGTATTTGTGTCTTTATATATATAATGCATGTGTTAAAGAGTATTCTGTTGGTCGGATGACTCCTCAAATTTGTACCCCGGGTTTGGAGGGCGTCATAAGCATGGGGAGAACAACAGGAGGCTGCATGAAGACTTGAAGATAGACCAATTTCAAAGATTGCCTGAAGTTATCTCTAACCCAAGGACAATAATCTTTCAAAGTTTAAACCAAGCCAATAGCATTGATCAATTGGTGATTCCTGCAAACTTGACAATGAAGAACAATGCCAAAATCAATCAAGTGTTGCAGATGCTGAGAGCCAAGAGAGGAGTTAGAACAACTGAAGAGCATGAAATGATTCAAATTTTACAATCTTTCTTGATTCATGGAGCCATTCCTAAGTCACTCAAAGAAAGAAGCAAGAAGAAAGATGATGAGGGGGATGATGAGGAGAAAACTTATAGAAGGAGAAGTGAACCAAGGAGCAATAAGGATGGAACAAGTGACAGCAGCAAGAGAAAATCCTCAAAGAGATCCAAAGATGCTGGTGAAGACAAGGATCCCAAGGGAAACAAAGAATCTGTCAAGAAGAAGAGTGGAAATCAGCAAGTCAAGGACATTGCTAGCAGTACCTTAACCACAACACAAGACTCTAAGTCTAGGGTGGATACTGTTAGTAATGATCCTTCAAAATCTTTACCCAAAACTTCTGAACCTGATTTGCCATAGAAGGAAGTTGAAGCCACAAAGGAAAAATCAAGAAGACACTTCCACAAAGTCACAGCTAGTGGAGTGTTACATTGTATGAAAGGAAAAGGGATGAAGCTACTTCCAAATGATGTGGCACTAAAGACTAAATCTCCCTGCTCCAGAAAGCTACCTCAAGTGAAGCATTTGAAGATCAAGAGTGTAGCCAGAAGGAAAAGGATAACAAAGAAGAATGGGGTAATCACTAATGTAGTAGGGATCAAAGTGCTTCCTCTGGATGAAGACTATGATGAAGATGCCCTAGCATTTTTGAGAGCTCCAAGAATATTTGAAGTCAAGGTGAAGCTAGATCATCTAGAGATCAAATACACTGATGGAAGAGAAAGAGAAATGAAGCAAGGAGGCTGGCAATACTTTTCACAGTATGAACTTGAAAGAATAAATGCTCTACTGAATTTTGAAGAAAAGGAGGAGAGATTGTGGAAAATAGAGGTTGCCAGATTCATGAAGATGCACTCTGATTATGAAGAAAATCTAAGGAAGCTGAATGAAGAAAAGAGGTGCTTGAAAGAAAAGGAGATGGCTGAAATGGAGGAAAGAGCAAAGGAGCTGAGGGAGAAAGGGCTGTGCAGGGTAAAACAAAATCCTTATATTGTGGAGTACAAAAATCATTATGGAGGAAAAAGCAAGATAAAGATGGAGTTTATTGATTCATATGTGGAAAGTGCCCTTAGAACAACAACTGAAGATTTAGAAGACTCTCCTCTCATAGAAGAGTTGATTGCAAGAGATGAAATTCTAATGGCCATTTCTGAAATAAAGAAGAATGAAGAAATAAGGAAGAAGAAGATTTATGATGATTTCTTAGAGAAACAATTGGAAACTGAAGCTATGTAGCTCAAGGAGATATTCTGTAAGCCCAAATTTCAAGTTGTTATCAAATTCTGTTCATCTTTTTGTCTTCTTTATATTTTTTTTCTTTTTATGTAAGTTAGGCTTGTTATCAAACATGAAATTGTGCCTAAGGGTCTTACTCACAATTTGGGGGAGATTGTTAGGCTCAAGACATGTCTGAATACCACCATTAACAAGCCTACACTTTGTGACTATGTCACACTACATGACCTAGTGAACTCTATCACTGGGATATAGTATAGGTCTCTATGTACTTGTCTTGTTCTCATAAACATTAGCTTGATCATGTATGCTCAGAATTATAATGAGCCTAGTAAGTTTCTTGCATCTAGAATGTACATAGGCCATTGAATAATTGTCCTGGTAGAAGTTCATAATTTGTTCATGCAGCAGGATGAAGATGAATAAGGCCCTGAAGAAATAAGTTGCAGAAATTTGTCTAAGGCATTATATAGCAAAGTCAGAATAAATCTATGTCGTGAAGTCACCAATATCTATGTCGTGAAGTACTAAGATCGCATAGTCCTAATTGAACTATGTCGTGAAGTCTTCATTACTCATATCATGAAGTGTTGATACCGCAAAGTCAAGATGTACTGGATCGTGAAGTCCCCAAAAGGCCTGGATCGCAAAGTCCCAAAATGGTCTAGATCGCGAAGTCCTCAAAAGGCCTAGATCGCGAAGTCCTCAAAAGGCCTAGATCGCGAAGTCCTCAAAAGGCCTAGATCGCGAAGTCCTCAGAAGGCTTAGATCGCGAAGTATCTAAAGGATACATCGCGAAGTCAGAAATGAAGTGGAGTTCACGATATCAACACTTAGCCATCTACAACAAGACAGATGAAGGTACAAGATCAAAGTCAATGGAGACAAATACTGAAGCATCTGTATTGGTCAGGTGGTCCAAAATAAAGATGGCAAATCTATAGCTAAACTTGGAGAGGAAGAAGGAAGACAAGCAACTACAGATAAGGGAGAGGACCACAGAAAGCAAGTGGGTCTTCCTGACACAGCCAACCGTTTATAGAACGACAAATTGGGGTTGCAGGAAGGGTAGATGTGTAATTAGGTGTGTGCACTAGTTTTGTATAGGACAATATATATATTGTGAACACCCTACTGTTAGCTGCAAGTGAGCATATCATAGAATTATATTCAAGCACTTCTTTCTCTGTAAGAAAAACAAGTTACAAACTGTTCTTGTTTAGAAACCAGAAATTCAGTTGTGAAATTCTGTAAAGCTGTAGTATTTAATTTGCTTAATACAAAGTAGATTAAAGTGACTGTGTGTGTTGTTTATTTTCATTCCGCATTTTCTTACTACGCAATCTATTATAGCAACTTAGCTTCAAGAAAGTGTAAAATATCTAAACTATCCATTCACCCCCCCCCCCCTCTGTCTAGTTTCTTGGTAGTATTCATTTCTAACACTTGTTAAGATGTGATCTACAGACTAACCAACAAGTTCCATCATGTATCTAAGCATTATATAAGAATATTGTGCTTTCACAAAAATCAAACTCCCGGCTTGTGTTCAAGATCCATATAAGAATATCAAAACTTTCACATATAACACAAGAACTAGATTAGCATTTAGCCAAGACTGGTTCGATAGCATCTCAAAGGAAAAGTAAATCAAAACAAGGAAAATAAGAAGAACTAAAAGCAGAAAACCTACTAGAACTCGAATGTACATGAATTTTCCTAAATTAAACACGAGAATGCATTCTGTAGTTGGACTTTCTTCATGCGATATGATACTATGTACACCACATATTTTTATTTTATTTATTCCATTAGTTCAATAAAAGCAAAAAATAATTGCCTTGCATTTCTAACATTGCTTTGTTACATATCACTGCCTTGATATCACTTCCTTCATGCCTTGTAATTTATCATAACTTAAAAAAGACAATGATGTGTAATTCTAAATTTATATTATGTTTGTTGAATATTCAAATGAAATGTTGAATATGTGCATCTCGATTCTCATTTCTGTGTTTTGTTGAATATTCGATTGAGATGTTGAATATTCGAATCTCAGTTCATATTTTTGTATTTAAGTTTGTTGAATATCTGATTGAGATGTTGAATATATGTTGAATGTGTTCGAATTTGTTGGTTATATAGAATCGTTGTTGAACATCTGAGATACTTATTTATCTGAAGATGTTTAATGTTCAATAATTGTATAGCTGACATTCAACATATTTTTAATGTGCAACAAAATTAAAAAGATATTCAACATTATTGGAGTTGGAATAATAATCAGAAATTCTGCATAGGAAATGGTAAAGTGATATATAGGGCCCTCTTGTTTATCAAGAAGATTAAATAAAAAAAAATTGATATTTCTAAACCCCGATGGTAGACTATGAACCCCAACATGAAATCATTTTCAAAAAATAAGAAGATTATATAAAAAAATGAATATATATATATATATATATATACCCCAAGGATGGACTAGTGAACCCCAAACGTAATAGTTTTGTTGAACTAATGTTTCAACTATATTGAACATAAGTATTTTATACCCCCATAGGTGGACTGTTGAACCCTAAATGAAAATGGTTCTACTACGTTGAACATAAATATTTTATACCCCAATCGTCGACTATTAAACTCTAGAGGAAAATGATTTATAAAAATAAAAAGATTAAATAAAAAATGAATATTTTTATATCCCATGAATAGACTAGTGAACCCCAGCGAGAAACGATTTTTAAAATATAAAAGATTAATAAAAAAGAATATTTTTATACCCCAAAAATGGACTGTTGAACCCAGATGAAATATGTTGAACATACGTATGTTATACCTCCAATAGTCGAATGTTGAACCGTACAGGGAAACAATTTATTAAAAAAAAGTATTATATATTATATACCCAATGAACGGACTAGTGAACCCCAACGGGAAATTATTTCTAAAACATAAAATTATTAATTAAAAAAATGGATATTTCTAAAACCCAATGATGGACTAGTGAACCCCGGATGGAATAGGTTTGTTGAACAAATATTTCAATTATAATGAACATTAGTATTCTCTATCCTGATTGAGTATTGTTGAACCTCACATGAAAATGATATATTATAAGAATAAAAAGATTTATTTATTTATTTATTTTTTATTTTTTTAAGTTTCAAAAAAAAAAAAAGATTTATTTTTTTGAAACAAGAATAAACAGATTTATAAAAACTAAAATTATTATCAAGAAATAAAATATAAAAATAATAAAGGATAATTGCTAAATAAAATTATAGAATCAATATTCACTACCTATATATAACACGTAAAGTTCAACACATATATAACTCAGATCCAACACACAATCATGTTGAATCGTGGTTAAGTATCATGTTGAACCTGTCAAAAATTATCCAAAAATTTAGTTTTACTGTCTCTCACACGATTCATCAAACACCTTCACTACAATTTGAATATCCAACTCTTATAAAAACAAGATCTAACATATCAGAAACTATCATTATTAACATATATCATTCAACTTTCATAAAAATAACTAAGATTCAACAAATGAATAATATTCAACACGGTAAATAACTCAAATTTAACGTATGAATATGTTGAATCATAATTATTTCTCGTGTTGAAACTATCAAATAAATAAAATTAATATCCACAAAGAAATAAATATAATTGAATATAAAAAAATAAGGATAATCACTATTTTTAATGTCTAGATATAACACATCAGATTCAACACATACATAACTCAAATTCGACAAATGATCATGTTGAATCATTATTACGTATCGTGTTAAACCTGTCAGAAAAATGTCAAATAATAATTTCACCATCTTTGAAACATCTCATCAAACACCTTAATAACACTTTCTCCAAATCTCAATAAAATTTGTAGAAAAGAAAGATCTGCCATAATTTTCGTTCTACAAACCCCTATTATCTAAATTATTCACCAACAAATTTCAAATCATGTCAATACATGATGAATCGAAAATTATTGCCGGAATGAATTAAACCACATGACACAAAATTTCCATTGAAGTGACTTGCGCTTCCAGTTGTCTTGTCCGTTAGAGAATTTTAGAGGAGTAATGGAGTTTGCGCTATACTCCGCCTTTCGCCGCCATTTATTCTCGTTGGAAAAATATCACAAGAACAATCATGGATATAGGTCTAATGTATGTATAGGTCTGCCCTAAAAAAAAGTATGTATAGGTCAATAAAGTATGGTTGTAGAATATAAACATACGTCAGTTACATCAAAAAAAAAAAAGTTACTATCTCACCCCTCCCCATATAAATTTTTAAAAGAAGCAACGCCCTTAGAGTTTTGATCTAATGGCCCAAAAAAGTTTGTAAATGTGTAACTTAGAAAAGTTTTTATTTGATCGCGCTATATACCTCCAATTAACCCACACATCAACTAAGAATATAATCTCATATATTTATTTCTACAATCATACATTTTATTTTTGCTATATTTTTCTATTTAACCCAACAAAAAAATGGGGGTTACTACGGTTTTCTTTTAGGAAAAGTGATCAATTACATGTTTCAATTTGTTTCATATATTTTGTTTGATTGTACTCTCCTTTCAGGAATGTATTAAAGATTGTGACTAGATTCTGATAAATTATAATATTTATTTTTTAATATTGCCGAACCCCCTACCTGGATTAACGTTTCATGTCAAATGATGTAAAAGGTAAATGGTAGTGCAGCTAAACCTTTAGTATAATTATATATATAAGAAACTAGCATGGGCAGCTAAACCTAGATATAGACACGCCATCCCATTTATATTTCTTTGCTCTTCCTTCTCTGCAAATCGCCTATCCGTCCATCTTCGTATTAGGGTTTTTGTCTCTTTTCTAATAACTAAGCAGTCATCTTTCTCGTTCTCTCTCGTTTAAATTCAAAATATATCATTTCCTCTTTATATAGGTTTGTTTTTACCATAAACATGGTATATTCATTTCTTCGCAACTCTATTTTTTTAAAAATCCTTCACAAATACCGTATGTGTATACTACCTATATGTATATATATATTAAAGTGATGGTTTATAATTATTATTTTTTTTCTAATTTAGTTTATATGTTTAAATAAAGGCCAGGACGCTTGATTTGTGCCTTTTTTCCTTTCTAAATTTAAGGAAGTTATTAGGTAAAGTTGTTTCAGAAATTTTACAAATTTCTGTTATATATTTTGTTAGATATAATTGCTGATGATTGTTTATCAGTGTTTAAGTAACAGGTACTTATCAGAGTTTACACTAGAAGCCAGTCAGAGTTTGTTAAAGTCTGACGGGGTGAGAGTTTATTTAGCTGTCGGTGCATACTTGAAGATTCTAGAAGCAATATATCTTGAAGATGGAAAGAAGCAAGATATATTGAGATAGCTAAAGAAACGGGACAGAAGACAGAAGCAATCCTAAATTGATATAAATTGTATAGCTGATTTATAGGAATATCAATTAGAGATTGATTGTGTAACTGTGTACTATATAAACATAGATAGGTTAACCCTAAAAGGGATGCGAATACTGAATACATTATTCTTGTAACCTAGCAGCTCTCTGTGATATTTTACATCACTGAGAGAAGAGTTATTTAATATAATTCAGTTTATTGTTCATAAACAGTGTTCTTGATTGTTATTCTCATACATATATTGATTATATATTGTGTATTCGACCTAACAACCTCTGTCACAGATTTGACTCACAGATAGCAAGTCATGCTTGAGTCCTGGGACTAGAGCTACATTGGTGATGATGACACTTCCAAGATTGATATTGCCATATCCCATAGTACGTCCTATGTTGCCATCTCCATAGGAAACTTTTGGGCCAGCTTTCTCCTCATAATCTGATAGCAGGGCTTTATTTCCAGTCATGTGTCCTGAACATCCACTTTCCAAGACTAGGGTACTTTCCCTTATGCCCTGCAATCACAAACAATTACAAAGAGTTAGATTTAAGGATACAGACTTGCTTGGATCCTTTGGCTTTCTTAATATAGTTACCTTTTCAGCGGAATTCTTATCTACAGAGTTTAAGCTAACTGTATCAGAGTTTGCACTGTCAGAATTTACACTTGAAGAATCAACTTTAACCCATTTGAAATTGGGCTTCAACTCATAATAATTGTGATAAATAGCATGATAATTCTTGAAAGTATAAATAGAATGCCAAGTACTCCCACAGGGAGTGCATAAAGTCTGTGGTCTAACACTACTATATTCATTCTTAACTCCAGACTTGGAGGGTAAAGAATTAGTATCTTTGTTCTTCCTACAGAAATTTGCAAGATGGTTAGTAATACCACAATTATGAAATGTTTTTCTAGGAGTATCAGTAATAGGCAAATGATTATTACTTCTGTTAATGCCTACCTTTCCATTTCTGTTTTTCCTGGACACTTTCTGTTTTTCAACAGACTTTACCTCTTTGAGCTTATACTTGAATTGTTTCTCTGTCATTAAACCAACATTCACCTGTTTAACACAAGCATTTACTGATTCTTTCTTAACAGCTTCTTTTTCAAGTACAGAGTTTTGCTTACTGGATTCAGGAACAAGTTTCATAGGTTTAAGTTGTGTTTTAACTTTAACTTTATCTTTAAACCTAAGTTCATCTTCCTCACAGTAACCTAACCCAACTGTATCTGTTTGAAAAACCTGATGTGTGTCTTTTCCAGAATTTGTCCAGGTTTTAATTACCTTCCTTTCTTTTTCCAAATCAGATTCTAATTCCCTAAATTTCTTAAGCAACTCATGTTCAACATAGACAGCATCATCTCTTTCCTTTTGAACTTGTTGCATGTTAAGAAGTTCTTCTTCAAGAAATTTATTTCTATCTTTAAGCTTAAGATTCTCAGATTTAATTCTTTCATTCTCTAAAGTCTGATCTCAAATGTGTGCAGAAATTTTACACAGCAAGATACTGTCTCTATATTTATAGCATCTCTTAGTTTATTGATCCTATACACTGAGTCTGTATTAGCTGTTTGCACTTTCTCTCATAAATAAATTGTGTTAACTGATGAAAGTCTAAACTCTGACAATTAGTTGCTAATATTTCACCCTCATATCAAAAGATGCAAAAATATGCACAAATTCCTTTGAGATCATGTTGTGCCTAGGAAGACCCAGGAACTTATTGTATGAAATAAGGGCTAAAATTTTTGATTTTTGGTGACTAGTGCCAACCACTGATTACTGGGAAAAAAAAATTAGAAGGGGGTGAAAATAATAAATTTATAAGTACAGAGTTTAGATGACATCAGATTTTGTTTGTGTATGAGAGTTTGCGCAACCAGTTTTTACTGATTTATGTTGTGGATTTTATGCACTTTGAGATGCTCTCAATATTTATATTCAGTAAACTCTGCTATTCACACACAAATATTCGCAACTATGCATTTTGAGAAAAGAGATTATTAATGAAGGAGGAGAATTGATAAAAACTGATGAACTGTGTACTCTACGCCGAGGTCATTTATTTTTAATCTCTGATGATTAAAATAAATAAGGTTGTTTCAGACATTTAATAATTATTGAGGAACATTATTTTTGGAAAATAGAGAGTATGATTGAAACGGTTTGTTTGAGTTTTTGAAAATGGAGAGAGGTTGAGTGTCTAGAAAAATGTAATAGGCGGTAATTATTGCTCTTTTTACTGCGCATGCGCATTGGAAACTGTCAATTACTGTTGTCAGTCATTGCATGTATGCCACGTGTCACACTCACACATTTCACGGAGTAAGACAGTTGTGTGTATTGATTAGAAACTGTTCAGTTTTTAATTCTTTCTTTTTGTATTAATATACAATACACAAACTCGTTTGAACTTTTCACAACTTACTCTAATTCACATACACATTTTCACAAACACTCTTACTGCAAACACTCTCAAATATTCTCTAAGTCATTCTCTGCTTATTTCTAAATCGTACTAATGGGTTCTACTGCTTTTGTCTCTTCTGGGCTTGAATTCGTTCCTAATAATTATGCTGCTCCATTGGTTAATGTGAACGCACCAAAGGCGTTTCATTTGATGCAGAATTTTCTTGCCCAATCTCCAATTGGGTGTGCTCTTGTAGAACCAGAGAGGCTTTCTGCGGTTCAAATCAAAAGCTTCTGGGAGACTGGTATCTATGATGATGGTGGTGTTTCTGGAACGCCATCTATTATTTTCGAGTTTCAAGAAACAGACTATGTCATTACTCCTGGTACGGTACGTGATGCTATGGGCTTTGGTGAACATACTGCTTACACCATTGCTGTTGGTGATGCTGAGTTGCTGAGGATGATGAGGGAGATAGGTTATGGTGGATCTTTGGCCAAGATAGGTCAGTTGAAGCGACCGTTCTTGAGGAAGGAGTGGAGCTTTTTCTTCGACTGTATAACAAGAACGTTCGGGAAGAAGTGCACAAACTGGGATGCAATACCTACTGACAGTCTACAAATAGGGTATTCTCTTCTCTATGGTACCAATTTTGATTTTGGTAGATTTGTTTTAAGTAACTTAGGAGAGAAAATGAATGAGAATAGGGGAGTAGTTTACTTTGCTAGATTCTGTCAGCTTTTATTTTCTACCTGTGTTAGTGGGGTAGATATTATTAATGCAGATGCAATTCCATGTTTTAAATTACACAAACGTATATTCTCTGATCTTGTGAACAAAGATGTGAAGAAGGGTGCTGTAGGTGATCTCTTACTGCCTGCATTAGTGCAGCAGTTTTTGGATGATTCTACCCAAGCAGATTCACAACCAGAACCAATAAACACTGAAGTTCCTCCATCTACATCACAACCAATTCAGACAGGTGGTAGAATCAAACACAGGGCTTTTAAACCTGCAAAGATTGTTAAGCCAGCTACTGAAGTTGGAGTGTCAAAATCTTCTCTGCCAAAGTCTGATGGTCCCTCAAAGAAGAGAAGATCAAAGAGACCACGTTCTGATGATGAGGAAGATACTGAAACTCTGCATCAAAGAAGAAGAAGATTGGTAGCTGACTATCTTTTTGATGAGTTAGAAACTGAAGTTGTTCCTGAAGCTGAACAGAATGCAGCTCCTGATGTTGTTACTGAGGAGGCTAATGTCAATGTTGAAGCTACTGTGCCTACAGAGGACAGAGTAAATGCAGATGCTGCACATGCTGATGCTGATAATTTTGTAGATCCTTTGGACATGGATTTTGAAGCACATCCTGCTATCAGTGTTTGTGACACTGAGGATGTGGCAGCTGATCAAGCCACTCTTGTAGTTGATGAGTCTATGGCAACTCATACAGAGATTCTCTCTATCACCAATCAAATTCTTGAATTGGGTGAGGAAGTTGATCAGGAAGCAAAATCTGTCTCTTCTGAGAAGATTGTTGAAGCTGCTGTTGGGAAGCTGGATGAAGCTACATCAGAGAATCTGGAAGAAGATGTTCTTGTTGAAAACACTGTTACAAATGATGTTCTAGCAGAAGAAGAAGTTGCTGAGGCAGTTAACTCTGAGAAGAATGAAGCTGTTGCAGAGCAAGTTCATGATGAAGCTGCACAGTTAAACATTGAAGTTACTGCAGAGAATATAGCTGCAGAGCCTTTGACAGAAAATGTTGATGCAGACAGAGTTGATTCTGACAGTGATGATCACACTTCTGTAAATTCTGATCATGCAAACTCTGGAATAAATATTGCACTCTCAGACTCTGATGACCATGAATCAATACCTTTTCTAAGGGATCCTACTGCAGAGTCTGTCAAGGAAAATCAACGTGCCACTGAAGATCATTATAGAGAAATGTACTATGCAAATTGGTCAGGGGCAGATTGTATTTTCTCTACACAAAGAACTGATGATTTTGTTGCTAAGTCTGCTAAAGAAATTTCAAATCCTGAGCTGTTGACACACTTGAAGGCTACAATTGTTCAAGTTAAATCTTTGCACAATCGCTTTGATGAGACTCACAAAGCTGTCATAGGCCTGAGGAATGATAGTGTTGCTAAGGAATTGGCCTTGAAGAATGATAGAGCTCAATATTTTTCTATGATCAAGGATCAGGTAGAAATCAAACAGAGATTGAGCACAGTTGAGAGAAATCAAGATGTAATGGCTACAAAGATTGATTCTATTGCTGCATCTTTGGAATTGCTGACATCTGTACTTATTCCTGATGATGTCAAAAAGGGGGAGAGAGTTCCTAAAGACAAATGCAAAAGGGCTCCAACTCTGAGACGGAGGGATGATGCAACAGATGGTGGAAGCAAAGAATCAGAGAAAAGGTCAAAATCTGCTCAAGAGCAAGGGAGACTTAGGTCTAACTCTGCTAAGCTGACAAACTCTGTTAGAGTAAACTCTGGTGCTCAATCTTCTTCAAGACTAAAAAGTCTAGTGATTTCAATGAATCCAATTACTGATGAAGAGATTGTAGCTAAGCTCTTTCTGGAAGAACATGGTGGTGAAGCCACAGTTGAAGATATGGATGCTGAAATGCAGATTCTTGCTGAAGAGCATAAGAAGAAGGTTGAAGCTGGAACTTACAAGAAAAAGGCTATCAAGGCTCCTAGGAGAAAGGAACAAGGAATTTCTATTAAAGAGAATGTGAACTCTTAACAGAGTTTACAATACTCAAGGAGGCCTGTTGGAGCAAGCACTGATAAGGGTAAAGGTAAATTGATTGAAGAACCTGAGTTATCAAAGAAGGCTCATTCAACTTCTGACATGGCTCAAGTTGAATCAAGACCTAATCAATCAACCATTGACGTTGCTCAAGTTGATAATTCTGCTAAAGTTGTGACAACCTCTGACACTGCTCAAGTTGTACAAACACAGTTGATATCTTCACAATTCCAAGGTATTTTTGGAAAATCAACTAGAGATGAAACTCTGAAGCCAGGAAATGTGAATTTTCTTCAAACCAGATCAGTGTTAGGAAAGGAAACTTATGATAAATCTGGTTTGGGATCACATAGAGAGAAAAGAATAAATAACAGTCCTTTAGATCATACATCACTGGCAGAACCTGGTGTTGGGGTAACTCAAGAAAGCCTTGACAAGTTAGAGTCTGTTCAGATGATCTATCACAAAGGAATTAAAAAGGAGTTTCTGTTATACTTCATGGCTGATGGAAGAGTTTATAGAATTGGAGAAGCTGACATTCATCTGAAGATATGGGAAGAGCTAGAGTATGTTTTGTATCTGTTGAAAGTGAAAAATAAAAGTACTCATAATGTTGCTCAAGTTTTGAAAGAGAGAATGATGAAGTCTAAAGTTTTGCTTGGAGCCAGAATTTCAAGTGCTTATATTCCTAAATATAGATATGCTCATGGAAAGCTGGTAGAGATGAAGAGGAATAGTGCGAGGTTCAGAACTGCACTGGGAATAAAAGTCTTAGAGTTCAATCTAGAGTCTGATAAGTCTTTCTTTATAAGACTTGGAAATGAGATGAATAAAAACATCATTTATTCTCTGAGGGCTGCCATATATCAAACTGGTGAAAGAGATCCAGAACTTAAGGAGCTGAAAGAGATTATGACTGCTGAGCTAGAAAGAGCTGAAAGAAGACTACTTAGAGATTATCTTAGGACAGTGCCTGACATTGAAGAAATTAAGTAAAGGCTGACTGTAAGTTTTTTTAAAGTTTTCTGTTCTAAGTAAGAGTTAAACTCTGTTATGTTATAAACACTGCATTTGTTATATGTTTTGACATCATCAATTATCTTTTAACTTGTACATTTTTGTTATGCACAAGTTGGGGGAGATTGTTAGATATAATTACTGATGATTGTTTATCAGTGTTTAAGTAACAGGTACTTATCAGAGTTTACACTAGAAGCTAGTCAGAGTTTGTTAAAGTCTGACGGGGTGAGAGTTTATTTAGTTGTCGGTTCATACTTGAAGATTCCAGAAGCAATATATCTTGAAGATGGAAAGAAGCAAGATATATTGAGATAGCTAAAGAAATGGGACAGAAGACAGAAGCAATCCTAAATTGATATAAATTGTATAGCTGATTTATAAGAATATCAATTAGAGATTGATTGTGTAACTGTGTACTATATAAACACAGATAGGTTAACCCTAAAAGGGATGCGAATACTGAATACATTATTCTTGTAACCTAGCAGCTCTCTGTGATATTTTACATCACTGAGAGAAGAGTTATTTAATATAATTCAGTTTATTGTTCATAAACAGTGTTCTTGATTGTTATTCTCATACATATATTGATTATATATTGTGTATTCGACCTAACATATTTTTCCTTGTATTAGACTAATTTTCCCCTTTTCTTAATATAATAATATTTGTGCTTTCTATAGACAGATTTAGATTGGAACAATATGTCACTATCAATTGGGGATCCATTGTTCATCTCTACCGAGGTTGATGCTAGCCAAAGTAATACGAGTGTGAGCTACGGACTTGAAAAAGAAAGATCTTACAGCTGAGGTCCAAAGTGTGGGATCATTTTATCAAGTAAGTGCAATTACTTTGAAAAAGTACAATCATTCTGGTGTTAGAAAAAATGGCTTTACTAAGCACCAAATTCATATAGTTTTTTTGGAAAAAACTGCCACTCAGTTTGCTTTTGAAACAAAAAAATTTGAGGCTTTGGAAATTGTTATTGTTGCCCAGTAAATAACAATTGTAGAAGGGGGTTGAATACAATTGTATAAGATTCTCGACTTAATAAAATATAGATCACAAATATGAAAGAATAATAACAGCTTTATTAAATCTGATATAAAACTGTTACAAACTCTCTTAAGAAATTCTGATGTTCTTGAGAGCTTCTAGATTACAATATACTCGTGTATGCAATTGATTTTTTTAAAATCAAAACCTAAACTGTGTTTATATACTACACAGCTTCTCTATCGATTACAAGATAAGTCCGAATCAATTATCAACTATATTGAAACATATCCTAACCGACAACTTCATTCCTATAAACTAGGAACCGACAAAATAAACTTCCTTCTTTAACTAGAATCCATAAATAACTCGAAGTTGTAATCCTGATCAGCTTCCAGTCCTGATGATCAATCCTGATCATAGTCCTGATAGCAATCCTGATACTGACGCTTGAGCAACTACTGATGACGTCAGCAATCCTGATCAGTTGAGTCTAGATCCTGACGATTATTGAATCCTGATCTAACAATCTCCCCCAATCTCATACTTTGTAAAATAAAGTATAGATTCCTAGATTCAATGATGTCAAAAACTTATTTACAAAATGTACAAGTATTTACAGTAACAACTTATCTGTTTAGATTCTTTGATAGAACAAATTCATCTTCAATAAGTTTGACAGTAGACTTTCTTCCTTGTCTTCAAGAATTTGAATTAGTCTTTCTTTAAGATCTTTGAGTTCTTCATCTTCCTCATTTATCTGAAAGATAGCTGCTCTGAGATTCTGTATAGAGCTTCTCTGTAGACTGTGCTCTTCAAGCAAAAGATAAGCAATTTCCTTCCCATCAGGATTAAGATTAAGTTGAGTCATGCCAAAGGTCATTTCTTTCACAGCAGTACCCCTTTGCATTTCCACATCTTGACCTCTTAGATTTAAGTACATGGGAGTATAATCACCATTGAAATTTCTTCCTTCATCAAATCTTCTCTTAATTGTTGACAGAATCATATCACTCCATTCTTTGCACACTTTGTTTTTCCATCTTAGCAGATAATGAACATATTTCAGTTCCTTTGTAGTTTTAACCAACAGCTCTTGAATGGTCATCACCTTCACACTACCATCTTTCATGAAATAAAGAAGCTTTTCTTTCTTTTCAGTACCATCATGACAATCTAGAACTATATCAACAGCCAATAAATTGTTCAGGTGTTCAGAAGTTAAAATACCTCCAATTTCAGTCAAAGCACGAGGAACAACATGTGGTATATTCAGAAATTCAGCATCCCTGTGTCCAATACCTCCTCTTGAGTTGTGTGACATTTGCTTTAGACTTGAAAACATCTGTAACCAGAGTTCTTTGGATCTAAATGAATCAGAAAAATCAGCAACACTGGAGACACTTGTTATAATTCCACCAGACTGATAGTTGATAGGTCTATCACACCTAAGTGTGTCAATGTTCTTCCACTTCTTGTCTTTTTCCCTCTCAAGAACAAAGCTTCTTTCTAACTGAGGTTGTTGTCTACTTGAATTTCTCCACAACCTTCTATTTGAATGTTTAAGCTTTTGCACATAGAGATTGAAATCTCTATTTGTTGTTCTTGTTACTTATTTTCTTCTTCTTTCTTCTTCTTCTTCATTATGTGAATCAACCACAGTAGATAAGATTAACAAATCAACCTCTTGTAGAATTTCAGATTCATCAAGATCTTGAACAATGTCAGGATTAGAATCTGGAATTTGAGTTGTATTACTGATGAGTGTTGATTGTCTTGATTTTCTTCTCAATTCAGGTTCTTCTTCAATAATTCCATCATCACCAAAAGTAGACCTATCTGGAACTACTGGAATTTGAGTAGGCTCAGGAATTTCTTCTATTCTTAGACTTCTAGACCTTGTCTGTCAAGGCATATGTTGAATTGATGAGCTTCTTCCTCTACTTGCACCTCTTCTTGCACCTCTTCTACCTTTGCCTCCTCTACCTCTAGCAGGAGCAGGATTCTTAAAAATCTTCATCATTTCTCTCTGTTGATTTAGAAATTCTTCATGTGAGAGATCATGATATTCTTCACTAGCAGTAGAAAGTGTCTTCCTTGCAAATAACTGTTGAACTCTCTTATCAGTGTGATAAAGAGTAACAACATCACCATCTCTTGTTGTGAAATTCCGGAATAGATTAGCAGCATCTTCAGGATTATCAATAAGAACATCTTCATCACCTTCAGGAATTGTAGAGAGTGTATGTCCATGACCAGGTGTCAGGATTTGATCAGCTATCAGGATTTGATCACCTGTCAGAATTTGCTCTTCCGTCAGGATCTGAGATTTCACCAGTGTCCTTACTGTTCTAATTCCAGAACCAGAAACATGAGTTGACTGCGTGGATTGACTTTGAGAAGTTTGAATTGTAGACTTCATCACAGCAGCATCAGAGGTTTCTCCTTGAAATATCATATCATCACCATCATTACCAGTATTGTCATTGTAACAGCCCCAGATCCGGGGTCGGGGATCCGGTCGTTACGGTCTCAATTCCCATCAATAATACTTGCACATGAATCAAAACAATTAAACTGCATGTTGTGACCCCACAATAACAACACCACACACACACACAACTAGTTATAGTCCCAGAGATGAAATTGGAATAAGTATCTAGTTATAGGATCCACAAGTTATAAGTTATTACAAACCCAAAAGATTACAGAGTACACTTGATAGTTATTGCCGTTGCTTACATTAATCATAAATATAAATAAGTTTGATGCACAAAAGCTGTAGCTTAGACTGCTGGTTACTACTACCTCAGCTATGGCGGCTATGACCTCAGCGGGTAAATCTCTGACGGCTGCTACCTGCTTGCGCAGAGTGTGCCTGTTGCGGGCCATCTGCTCTAGCTGTTCTTGTGATATAAATAAATAAAGCAAGGGTGAGCAATAGAGCCCACCAAAATAGTTTATAACAGTTCAAAGATATTTTTGTAGCCACATGTTATGCCTTAAACGGATAAGAGACTAGTATAATATAAAGGATGAAGTTACAAGGAAAATTAATATAAGGTTTCCGTAACCCAAAATCCACTTATGCATAAATAATCTGAGTAAGATTTTATCGGAGTCATAACCCATAAAAGATGAAGTTGCAAGGATTTATTGTAACTTTATTTTGAACACCTTTCGACCCCTACCAACATGATCGGTAAACCTGTACCACGGGTGTCATCCTTAGTCCCTTTCAATACATGCTGCAGAATCTCTCTGCCAACATGATCGGTAAACCTGTACCAAGGATGTCATCCGTAGTCCCTTTCAATACATGTTGCACAATTATCCAAAATGGATGGTGAACTAATACGGGAGTTGCTACTGCGCCCGTCGTACCAACCTTATTATGATCAGTAGCAGGTCGTACAACAAATATATGTTCTCTACATGTAGATGGAAGAATCACGACAGCCTGACATTGTCTACCGCCTTTCTGGATCTCCCAGCCCATTTGGGGCAATAATTTGGATCGGTCGGCGCAACTGGACCACTTACACCACTCCTAGTTCTGATGAAATCCATGACTCTGAAACGTAAAGATCGTCCTCCTTTCCCCAAGTGTAATACTTGTTGATACGACTCCACAAAGCAGTTATATCTAGGTTGGAAAGGAAGATTCCCCAATATTTCCCAAGTTGTTGCTTGTTAATGGATATCGACTTGTTCCATGAATTTACCCCTCGAGCATTGAGGTGGTAACACAATATTTGACTTGCAGCAACTAAATTGCTTCGAGAAAATATATGTCCCCTGACAGTTTTGAGTTGAGAGTTTAAAAAGAGTAGCAGTCACTTAAATCAGGTTTCCCATATATTTGATAGTTGAGCGAGCATTTAAATCCTCTTAAAAGACAGATTCAAATGGAAAAACAGTGTTTTGGGAACCTCTTTTTGATTTAAACATAATTAATAATATGAAATAAATAAGTAAACCTTAGATTAATATTTGAAAATAATATTCATTAAGTAAATAATGATTGAATGAATATTCGAAAATAATATTCATTAACTAAATAAGGATTGAATGAATATTCAAAATAATATTCGTTAAATAAATAAACCATAAATGAATATTCAAAAATAATATTCATTAAATAAATAAATCTTAAATGAATATTCAAAAATAATATCCATTAAACAAATAATCCTTAAATGAATATTCAAAAATAATATTCATTAAATAAATAATCCTTAAATGAATATTCAGAATAATATCCATTAAATAAATATTCCTTAAATGAATATTCAAAATAATATCCATTAAATAAATAATCCTTAAATGAATATTCAAAAATAATATTCATTAATTAAATAGTCATCGAATAACAAATACCCGATATCTTTATCGGAAAATAATCTTTAACATATACAGAAAATATATTTACTTCTGATCTAAAGAAATATCATACGCCCTTAACCTAGGGCATTTATAAACAAAGCTAGCTTATAGCTGATATCCCATATCTAGCTTATAAGTCCCAACATCCAGTCATAACCTCGAGTATCGCTATATATAGCAGTTCAAAAACAAGCATGCAATTTATATATCGCATTTGCATATCATATATGAAAACAGTTATTATCACAACAATAGTAGTATAGGTTTCGAAAACTTGCCTGGTGGTGAGGTAGGGGTAGTGTGCCTCGAGTCAATCCGGCGATCTATACATAGTCAAAGTATCCGAGATTAATCACTTAATACTTTCATGATACTAAGTACGTACTATCTCAAGTAACAAGTTCATTTTCAAGTTAACGCTTTGAGAACTACCATTCGCGTAAGCTTGTTCACGCATTTTTATAAAATTGAGATTTAATCCTTTTAACACGAAATCTTTTCGAGGGTCTTCCTAAACGTACCTATCATGTTAAAACAAAGTTTCACACTCTAATAAGTCGCTTAAGGGGTTTGATCATTGCCTCAAAGTTGGCTAAATGGTATAGTTCGGTTTCGCGAAACATCCTTTACTAAATTACTCGTTTCTCCTAAACCGTAAATCGGATTCACATGATCTTCGCACCGAAACGAACCTTGAAACAAGACCTACACTATAATGGGCAGTGGTGACCTTGGACAGAAGTCCTTATGTTCGAATATCACAAACAAAACAGGGTTCAGGAAAATCGGGCATTATAACGGCTATGTTTTAACGATTCCAAAGTTTAATCATAAACTTTACATGATCAATCCAACCAAAACCTCAAGTCAATTCCTCAACATCAATACTAATCCATAATCATCATCAACCAAAGTCAAAACCAACATCTACTTATTCATCCTCAAAACAACATCAAACTTTCATCAAAATCAAACAATCATCCTTATGATCATACTAACTAAACTATACTTAAAACTAACCATATAAATCAAATTATAATCAAGGGTTTCAAGAGTTATACCTTCCTTGGAGTGTATATGAGCTTAATAAGCCTTGTATAGTCCTTATATAACCTTAAGATAGCTTGAATCAATCAAAGAAATCAAGAAACAAAAGTTAGTTCTTGAAATTACTATTCATTTCACTATTCACCCTCATCCTTAATCAAGGATTTGAAGGTGTTAACCTCAATGGATGATGCTAAGATTAAGAGAATACCTTAGTTTGGAAATATGGATGCTTTAGAATCCAAGAACATGATTTATGGATGAGTGGAAGATGATCTTTGAAAAATCTATCTTTGTTCTTCAAGAAATGGCCGAATGTTTTTGTTCTTCAAGGTGGGGGAGTTTTCTTTTTCTTCCTTGGTTGATTCTTGATAGAAAATGAGATATTTTGTGGTTAAAGTGGTGAGTCATTGCATTTTGTCTTGTCATCGGGACACTTGTCACGCATGCAGGAGTCTGGAGATAAAGTAGCTTTACTGGTTCGTTTCCTTTCACATGGATGATCCAATTGTTGCATTCCTTGGATTAATCTTGTTACATGTTACTTCCATGCCTATATTTAATCCGGTAAGTGTCGCGTTGTTCCGTCACCGCTTAATCTCGTAGAATATTCGCAGTGTTTCTTAAGTGTTCTATCGAAGTAGTTTACCGTAACCGTCCTTGACATTACTAATTCTTTTATTAAATCCATATCCATGGAATTCATAATTTAAATCCTCCAATATTTTCAAATAATGATTAATCCGTCCGTTATTGGCGAAATTTCGGAGAAAACAGAAATGCTATTTTTCCGATTCTGATAGCTTTTGCATTCCTTCATTTACATCGTAGATCACTAATACGACTTTGAAAGTTTATTATATCGTCCCGTATATAGTGTGGTCTGAAAAACTTTTTAAATGAAAAAGTTACTATTCATCAGTGGTTTTTTAACAAAAGTTATTATTCATCAATATTTCTTAAATAAGTACAAATTTTAGGGATATTACAGTCTCTCCTCCTTAAAAGGATTCCGTCCCGGAATCAGTTTGAAAACAAATGGGGGTACTTTACCAGCATAGCACTTTCTAGTTCCCAGGTTGATTCTTCCACATTATGGTTTTGCCACAAAACTCTGACTAGCTTGATGACCTTGTTTCGGAGCACTTGTTCCTTTTGATCTATGATTTCCACTGGTTGTTCCACATAGGTTAGGTCTGGCTGCATGTCTACGTGTTCGTATTCCACTATGTGCTTAGCATCCGGGTTGTACTTCCTCAGCATTGAAACATGAAACACATTGTGCACTTGTTGTAGGTTTGGGGGTAGTGCTAGCTCATATGCTAACTTTCCAATACGTCTTAAGATATCAAATGGTCCAATGTATCTAGGACTCAGTTTTCCTTTCTTTCCGAACCTCATCAAACCTTTCCAATGAGATACCTTTAAGAACACTAGGTCTCCCACTTCATATTCCTTGTCCTTCCGGGCCAAATCAGCATACTTCTTTTGTCTATCTTGGGCTGCTACCAGCCGTCCTCTGATTAGATCTACTATGTCCTTAGTCCGTTGGGTTGGACCACTTCGGGCCCAAGCATCTTTCGCTCTCCAACTTCATCCCAATACAAGGGAGATCGGCATCTTCTTCCATAAAGGGCCTTGTAAGGCGGCATTCCTATGCTTGCATGAAAACTATTTTTGTAGGAAAACTCAATCAGGGGTAGGTGCTCATCCCAACTTCCTTTAAAGTCAATAGCACAGACTCTTAACATATCCTCTAGGGTTTGGATGGTCCTTTCACTTTGTCCGTCTGTTTGCGGGTGATAGGCAGTACTCATGTTCAACCGGGTTCCTACACATTCTTGGAAGCTTCTCCAAAATCTGGAGTTAAATTTGGGATCTCGGTCAGATACTATGGCGACTGGGACTCCGTGTCGCACCACTATTTCTTTCAAGTAAATATCCACTAGTCTGTCGACAGTGTACCTTTCGTTGATCGGAAGAAAGTGTGCTGACTTCGTTAGTCTGTCTATGATTACCCAGATGGTGTCATGATTGGCCTTGGTCCTTGGTAAACCTACTACAAAGTCCATGGCTAGGTGTTCCCATTTCCATTCGGGAATCTCTAGGGGTCGTAAAAGCCCATTGGGTCTCTGGTGTTCCGCTTTCACTCATTGGCAGGTCAAGAATCTACTTACCCACTCTGCTACGTCCTTTTTCATGTTAGGCCACCAATAGTATTCCTTCAAATCCCCATACATCTTGGTGCTTCCTGGGTGAATTGAATACCTTGAACTGTGACTCTCGTGTAAAATCTCGTCCTTTAGTTCTCGAACATTCGGGACCCAAATTCGGTAAGTATACCTCATTATTCCTTTATCATCCTTGACAGTGTGGATCTCTTCTCCGGTCATTGACTGTCTATCTTCACTCATCATTCTTTCTTGACATCTTCTGATCTTTTCTAACAACTCTGGCTGCAGTGAAATCTCAAACAGCTTTTCGGTACCGTCTCCGGTTACCTTCACTTCTATTTCCATCTTTTCAAATTCCTTAATCAGCTCTTCTGAGGACATTATCATCTTGAGTCTCTCTTTTCTACTAAGGGCGTCAGCCACCACATTGGCTTTCCCTGGGTGATAAAGAATTTCACAGTCATAATCCTTGATCAGCTCTAACCATCTTCTATGGCGCATGTTGAGCTCCTTCTGGGTAAAAATGTACTTGAGGCTCTTATGGTCAGTGTAAATCTCGCACTTCTCTCCATACAAGTAGTGCCTCCAAATTTTTAAAGCGAAAACTACAGCTGCTAGTTCTAAATCATGAGTAGGATATTGAATCTCATATTCCTTCAATTGTCTTGACGCATACGCGATTACCTTATCGTGCTGCATCAGCACGCACCCTAATCCCTTATGTGAAGCATCACTGTAAATCACAAAATCTCCTTTTCCATCTGGCAATGCCAACACAGGGGCAGTCACCAGTTTCTTCTTTAGCTCTTGGAAACTCTTCTCGCACTTTTCCGTCCATTCAAACTTCTCAGTTTTACGGGTAAGTCGGGTTAACGGGGCTGCGATTTTCGCAAAATCCTTGACAAATCTTCTATAATACCCTGCTAATCCTATGAAACTCCTTACCTCTGTTGGTGTGGTTGGTCGCTCCCAATTTTAAACTACCTCTATCTTGGAGGGGTCAACCAACACTCCCTCCTTGTTGATCACATGTCCTAAAAACTGAACCTCATCTCGCCAGAATTCACACTTTGCGAATTTGGCATACAATTGTTCCTTCCTGAGTATTCCTAGGGCTATCCTCAAATGTTCTGCATGTTATGCCTCTTTCTTTGAGTAGATAAGAATATCATCGATGAAAACTATAACGAACTCGTCCAAATACTTCTTGAACACCCTATTCATCAAATCCATGAAAGCTGCTGGGGCATTGGTCAATCCAAACGACATCACCAAGAACTCATAATGTCCATATCTGGTACGGAATGCAGTCTTTGGGATATCTTCGGGTTTAATCTTTAATTGGTGATATCCGGTTCTCAGGTCAATCTTAGAGAAGTACACTGCATCCTTTAGCTGGTCGAATAAATCGTCTATTCTGGGTAATGGGTACTTATTCTTTATAGTTAGCTTGTTCAACTCTCGGTAGTCGATGCATAACCTCATACTCCCATCTTTCTTCTTAACAAACAACACTGGTGCCCCCCACGGCGACACACTGGGTCTTATCATACCCTTCTCCAACAGTTCTTGTAACTGGGTAGCTAGTTCTTTCATTTCTACTTGGGCTAACCGGTACCGGGCCTTCGAAACTGACGCCGTCCCCGGGGCTAACTCAATAGCAAACTCAATTACCCTATCAGGTGGTAATCCTGGAAGGTCTTGTGGAAACACATCTTCGAACTCGTTAACTACTGGGATGTCCTGTAATCTGGGCACCTCTTTCTGGGTGTCTACAACATACGCTAAGTAAGCCTCGTTTCCCCTTTCGTAACAATCTTTTGGTTTGCGCCATGGTTAGAAATTTCTATGTCTGTTTTATTCCCTTAAACACTATTTCCTTCTTACCTGGGGTATTTAATTTAACCTTTTTCCCTTTACAATCTATCTGCGCGTTATTGCGAGACAACCAATCCATCCCCAAAATGACATCAAATTCCCCTAATTTAAAAGGAATCAAATCCACATAAAAAGACTGTTCCCATATTTCCAATTTGCAGTTTTGGTGAATCCGATTAACTGGGACTATTTCGTGGTTAGCTATTTATACTTGTAGGGAGTCCCTTAATGGTTGGGCTTTAAGTTTCAATTTATGCGCAAAATCCCTCGATATAAAAGATTTAGTTGCTCCAGAATCAAATAAAACATTTGCGCTAACTGAATTCAGAGAAAAGGTACCTTCTATCACATCCATGTTCCTCACGGCATCCTGTACTGTCATGTTGAAAGTCCTAGCAGTTGGTGGCTTATTGGAGGCAGCTTTGCTTGCCCCTGATGCTGTAGGTCGGTTCATGGGGCAATCCTTCTTTATATGACCTTGACGTCCACACTGAAAACAAGTGAGGTTTCTGCTGACGCTAGGGTTAGCTGTGGTACAAGAGTGAGCATAATGACCCCCTCGTCCACACTTATAACAGGTTATCTGTTTCTGGTTGCACACACCGGGATGTTTCCTTCCACAAGTTGTACATACTGGTAATGGAGGTCGAGATTGGTAGGAGTGGGACACTCCTGATGGGTTGTCGCCCTGGTTTACGCTTGCGCTTACGGTTCGCTTAAAACCCATACTCCTTTCAGGTAGGGAGGCTGCCCCGCGGTTAAACCTATTTGGGGGGTTTCTTCCTGCAGAACCTCCACCCATACTTGCATGTTTCCTTTTTATCCCCCTTTCTCTCTTTCCCTCTGCATCTGATCACTCCCTGCTTCCACGATCGAAGCCTTTTGCACCAATGTGGCATAGTCTGAAATCTCCAAGACTGCCACGTGATTCTGAATCCACTGCTTCAATCCTTGTTGAAATCTATTAGCTTTCTTTTCTTCGGTATCTACAAACTCTGGCACAAACCTTGATAGCTCGGTAAATTTTGCCTCATACTCAGCCACTGTTAGGTTATTCTGCTTCAGTTCCAAAAACTTGAGCTCCATTTGAGTCTTCATAAACCTTGGGAAATACTTTTCTAGAAACAATTGTTTGAACCTTTCCCAAGTTACGATAGCATCCGTCTCCATGTTCTTCTTGGCCTCCCACCAATAGCTGGCCTCTCATTTCAGAAGACAAGTGGCGAAAACAGTCTTCTGTGCCTCCTCAATGCTTAATATCTCAAAGGACTTTTCCATTTCCTTTATCCAGGCTCTTGCCTCTACTGGGTCAGCCGATCCTTGGAATTCTGGGGGCTTGAGTGACTTAAAGGCCCTGAAAGAGTTTTCCACGGTGCTGTTGTTTCCTTGGGGTGGTTGGGGATAACGGTCCAAATTTTGCCTAAGTAGATTCATGAACTGGCCCATGGGATCTCCACCCTGGTCCTCTCTCCTTTGTTCCACTTCAACTTCCTCTTCTTCAGTCTCAAATTCTTCAGTGAAAAAGGATTCATCTGCCTCTCCATACTGGGAGTCGTCCTGCTCATTATAATCTTCATCTATCTCTTCCTCATATTCGGGGTCTTCCCTATCTTGGTTGTGGATTTCTTGATCATCAGATTCATAGGGGTTAGTGTTAGATATAATTGCTAATGTTTGTTTATCAGTGTTTAAGCAACAGGTACTGGTCAGAGTTTATCAGAAGCCGATCAGAGTTTAGTTAAACTCTGATAGGGTGAAGAGTTTAAAGGAAGCCGGTCAGAGTTTATTTAAAGTCTGACAAGGTGATAGTTGAATTAGCTGTCGGTGCAGAATTGAAGATTCTAGAAGCAATACATTCTGAAGATGGAAAGAAGCAGAATATATTGATACAGCTAAGGAAACAGGATAGAAGATAAGAAGCAATCCTTAATTGATATGAATTGTATAGCTAACTTGTAGGAATATCAATTAGAGAAGGATTGTATGTAGCTGTGTACTATATAAACACAGATAGGTTATCCCTAGAAGGGACGCGATCATTGAGATATTATTCTTGTAACCTAGAAGCTCTTTATGATTCATTAACATCATAAAGAGAGAAGCTGTTAATAAGATTACAGTTTTATTGATTCATAAACAGTGTTATTAATTATTGTTATTCTCATACATACTTGATTATATTGTGTATTCGGCCTAACAATTGGTATCAGAGCCAAGGCTGTTTAATATATACAGTTTTACGATTAAAACACAGTAATAATCATGTCTGAAGAAAATCAAAATCAAGTTCCTCCTGCGGCTGAACAGGTTAAGCCAAATTCTGTGAGTCGATATGAAACTATCAGGGTTCCAATTCTCAGGCCAATAGAGTATCCGATATGGAAGGTGAAGATGACCATGTTTCTGGAGGCTACAGATCCAGAATATCTTGACAGAATCAATAATGGTCCTCATAAGCCAACTAAATTATCTCCTGCTGTTGGTGATAAAGAACAGACACTGATTCCAAAGGAAAAGAAAGATTATACTCCTGAAGACATCTCATCAATTGCAAAGGATGCAAAGGTTAGACATCTACTCCACAGTGCTTTAGATAATGTTATGTCTAACAGAGTAATTGGCTGCAAAACGGCAAAGGAAATCTGGGATGCTTTGGAAGTAAGGTGTCAAGGAACCACTGCTATAAAGAAGAACAGGAAGACAATACTCACACAGGAGTATGAGCACTTTGATTCAAGATCTAATGAAACCTTGACTGAGACTTATGACAGGTTTTGTAAATTACTGAATGATCTGTCTCTGGTTGACAAAGAATATAATCTTGAAGAGTCAAATCTCAAGTTTCTCTTATCTCTACCTGAAAAATGGGATCTGAAGACGACCTCAATCAGAGATAATTATGATCTTGATGATACAGATCTTGATGAGATTTATGGCTTGTTAAAGACTCACGAACTTGAGATAGATCAAAGAAACAGAAGATCAAGCAAGAAGACAAAATCTGTTGCTCTCAAAGTTGAGGAGAAGCCCATTGAAAAGAAGGAATCATCAAAGAAGAAAGCCAAGGGAAAGGCTTTAGTCATTAAATCTGAAAGTGAGTCATCAAACTCTGATGATGACTCAAACTCTGATGAAGCTTCTGATTCTGAGGATGATGAAGAGGAGATGATGCAAATGGCTGCCTTGATGGTTAAGACATTTAAGAAGATGGGATTCAAGAACTTCAAGAAGGGTAAAAGATTCTCAAGGAGAGATTCAAATTCTGAGAAGAAGAATTTCAGAAAGTCTGATGGAAGGGATACCAAGTCTGGTAAGAAGGACAAATCTGAGATCCAGTGCTACAAGTGCAAAGAGATGGGTCACTATGCTCCAGAGTGCAAGAAAGGAAAAACTGGAAAAGCACTCGTCTCTAAAGGCAAAGACTGGGCAGATACTTCAGATTCTGATGATGGAGAAAATTATGCTCTTATGGCAACTGTCAAAGATGAGACTGAATCATCAGAAAATAAGGTACCCCTAACTACTTATGCGTATGATACTGATAATATTTCTGAATTAAGAATTTATCTTAAGAACATACATGTTAGTTATAGGGATCAGACTTTAGAGAATGAAAGGATTAAATCTGAGAATCTTAGTCTTAAAGAAAGAAACAAGTTTCTTGAAAGAGAACTTGAGAATATGAAGCAGACTCAAAAAGAAAGAGATGATGCTGTTTATGTGGAACAGGAGTTGCTTAAAAGGTATAGGCAACTAGAATCTGATTTAGAGAAGGAAAGAAAAATAATTAAAACTTGGACTAATTCTGGCAGAGATACACATCAAGTTTTTCAAACAGATGCTGTAGGTTTAGGATACAGTGAGGAAGATGAACTTAGGTTTCAAGATAAAATTAAGTTTAGAGCTTTCACAAGTTCATATTCAACTCCTGTAACATTTGTTCCTGAATCTGGAAAGTTAAAATCTGCAGTTGTGAAAGAAACTGTTATGGAGCCAGTTGAAACTTGTGTTGAACAAGTAGATACTGAATCTAAAACAGAGAAGCCTGTTGAGATAGAAGCTGTTAAAGAACCAATAAGAGTCTGTGAGAAACAGGTTAATGTTGGTTTAATGACAGGAAAACAGTTTAAACATAAGCTCAAAGAGGTTAAGTCTGCCATGAAACCTAAAGGGTCCAAGAGAAATAGGAATGGAAAAATAGGCATAAACAATAGAAATAATCATTTGCCTAATGCTGGTGCTTTAAGGAAAACATGTTACAGTTGTGGTAGTTCTAATCATCTTGCTAGATTTTGCACTAAGAACAAGCATATTAATTCTTTACCTTCTACTTCAGAAGTAAAGAATGATTATGTTAGAGTAAAACCACAGACCTTATGCAAACATTGTGGGAGCACTTGGCATTCCATTTACACTTGCAAGAGTTATCATGCTATTTATCATAATTATTATGAGCTAAAACCCAATTTGAAATGGGTTAGAGCAAACTCTGCTAGTGTAAAATCTGACAATGTTAGTTTAAACTCTGAGAAAGTTGATTCCGCTGCAAAAACTAACACTGTTAAGAAAGGCAAAGGATCCAAGCAAGTCTGGATCCTTAAAACTAACACTTAGTGTTTGTTTGTGATTGCAGGGTATAATAGAGAGCACACTTATCTTGGACAGTGGATGCTCAGGACATATGACTGGAAATAAAGCCCTGCTATCAGACTTTGTGGAGAAGGATGGCCCAAAAGTTTCCTATGGAGATGGAAACGTAGGACATACTCTGGGATATGGCAACATTAATCTTGGAGGTGTCATCATCACTGATGTAGCTCTAGTCTCAGGACTCAAGCACAATCTGTTATCTGTGAGTCAAATCTGTGACAGAGGAAACCATGTAGATTTTCATAGTGAATACTGTGAAGTTATCAGTAAATCTACTGGAAAAGTTGTTCTAGTTGGACACAGGCGCAACAATATTTATGAAGCAAGTTTGGTAACAAACTCTGATGGAAAAACAGTGTGTCTGACTGCAAGAATGTCAAATGAAGAGAGTTGGAATTGGCATAAGAAGCTCTCTCATCTCAATTTGAACAACATCAATGAGCTGATAAGAAAGGATCTTGTAAGAGGACTCCCAAAATCAACACTCAGTCTAAATGGCCTATGTGATTCCTGTCAAAAGGCCAAACAAAGGAAGTCATCTTTCAAGAGCAAGTCTGAATCTTCAGTGGTGGAACCTTATCATCTTCTACATGTTGATCTCTTTGGACCAGTGAATATAATGTCAATGGGCAGAAAGAAATATGCTCTAGTAATTGTTGATGAATATACTAGATATACATGGGTGTATTTCTTGTCAAAGAAGGATGAAACTGCTCAAATTCTAATGGATCATGTAAATCTACTGGACAAAGGATCACAGCACAAAGTCAAAATAATAAGGAGTGATAATGGAACTGAATTCAGAAATTCATTCATGGAAGCTTTCTGCAAGGAAAGAGGGGTGAAACAAGAATTTTCTGCACCTGGAACTCCACAGCAAAATGGTGTAGTTGAAAGAAAGAACAGAACTTTAATTGAAGCTGCCAGAACTATGCTTGATGAAGCAAAATTACCAACATACTTCTGGGCAGAAACTGTTCAAACTGCTTGTTTTACTCAAAATGCTACACTGATCAACAAGCATGGGAAAACACCATATGAGATGGTGAAAAATAAGAAGCCAAATTTGAAATATTTTCATATATTTGGATGCAAATGCTTTGTGTTGAAGACTCATCCTGAACAGTTGACAAAGTTCGAGTTAAAAGCTGATGAAGGAATTTTTGTTGGCTATCCACTGTCAACAAAAGCATTCAGAGTTTACAATCTAAGAACTAAAGTGATCATGGAATCCATACATGTGTCATTTGATGACAAGAAAATAATTGGACTTGAAGACAAGGATGGATATGATCAACTACGTTTTGAAAATGAAGATCTACTCTCTGATGATATAAACTCTGATGAAGCAGGGTTGACAAACTCTGACGAAGCATACTCTGAACCTCTACTGGTAAATACTGGAGAAACTGATAATTCTCAAATTGAACAAAATAGAGAACCAGTTGAGGGGGAGCGTGAAGAAGCTCAACATGACACAGCAAGTGAGTCAGTTGAGGAAACTGATTCAAACTCTGACAATTCAAACTCTGAGTCATCAAATTCAGGGGGAGCCTCAGAGAATGTAGAAAGTCAACATATGAATCAGGAGAGCATGGATCAAGGGGGAGGATCCAACAATGATGCAAGAAACCACTTACCATCAGCAAGAAAGTGGACACAGGCACACACACCTGATCTCATAATTGGAGATCCTGATGCTGGTGTAAGAACCAGGAGTGCAACAAATAATGAGTGTCTGTATCATGCTTTCTTGTCTCAAACTGAACCAAAGAAAGTGGAGGAAGCTCTTCAAGATGCTAATTGGATTACAGCAATGCAAGAAGAGTTAAATGAATTTGAAAGAAATGAAGTCTGGACACTTGTACCTAGACCAAAGAACAGATCAATTGTAGGTACAAAGTGGGTTTTCAGAAACAAGACTGACAGTGATGGTGTGATTACAAGGAATAAGGCTAGACTTGTGGCAAAAGGTTATTCACAACAGGAAGGAATTGACTATGATGAAACCTTTGCTCCAGTTGCAAGACTGGAGGCCATAAGGATTTTTCTGGCCTATGCTGCACACAAGAAGTTTAAAGTCTTTCAGATGGATGTAAAAAGTGCTTTTCTCAATGGGAAGCTTGAAGAAGAGGTATTTGTTGAACAACCACCAGGATTTGTAGATCCCAAGCATCCAGATTATGTCTACAGGCTTGACAAGGCATTATATGGACTAAAGCAAGCACCAAGAGCATGGTATGAAACTCTTGCTCAATTTCTTTTAGAAAGTGGGTTCACAAGAGGTACAATTGATAAAACCTTGTTTTATTTCAATTCTGGTGATGATTTGCTGTTAGTTCAAATTTATGTAGATGATATTATTTTTGGATCTACTAATGACAAACTTTGTAAGAAGTTTGCAAAGCTTATGCAATCCAGGTATCAAATGAGCATGATGGGAGAGCTTAGTTATTTTCTAGGCTTACAGGTCAAGCAAACAGATGATGGGATTTTTATCAATCAAGCAAAGTATACCAGAAATCTTCTAAAGAAATTTGGTATGCTTGATAGTTCATCTGCAACAACTCCCATGGCTACAGCAACGAAGCTTGACAAAGACACAGGAGCCTCAGTAGATATGACTAACTACAGAGGAATGATAGGGTCTTTACTGTATCTTACAGCAAGTAGACCTGATATCATGTATGCAACATGTCTTTGTGCAAGATTTCAAGCAGATCCTAGAGAGCCTCATCTAACAGCTGTAAAAAGGATTTTCAAATATCTCAAAGGCACCATAACCTTGGGTTTGTGGTATCCTAGAGAATCAGAGTTTAAGTTAATTGGTTACTCTGATGCAGATTTTGCAGGCTGTAAGATAGACAGAAAAAGTACAAGTGGAAGCTGTCAATTTTTAGGTGACAGATTAGTTTCTTGGTACAGTAAGAAACAGAAATCAATTTCTACATCCACTGCTGAAGCAGAGTATATAGCAGCTGGTAGCTGTTGTGCACAGATTTTATGGATGAAGAATCAATTGCTGGATTATGGATTAAGGTACTCTAGAATACCTATTTTCTGTGATAATCAAAGTGCTATTGCTATGACAGGAAATCCAGTACAGCATTCCATGACCAAGCACATCAGCATAAGATATCATTTTATCAGAGAACATGTGGAAGAAGGGAATATTGAGCTTCATTTTGTGTCTACAGACCAACAACTTGCAGATATCTTCACCAAACCTTTGAGTGAAGCTACTTTTACAAGATTGGTAAATGAACTTGGAATGATCTCTGGTTCTGACTAGAGATACGGGTTAGACTCAAAATTTATACATGTTTAATTCTTGTTGCTCATGATTCCTTGCATGTGTTAACTGTTATGTGAACCAGCATGTTAAACTCTGATGATAAACTCTGTGAAGTGTTAGTCATACTCTGAAAGCATATTCTGAAGATAAACTCTGTTGGTCATACTCTGATAATTACAGTTTAAATGCTATACTCTGATTGTAATTTTGTCTGAAACATATGGACCAATGAAGAAATTTGTATGAAGCATAATTCTCAGTAAGTAACTGTGAATCCTTAAGAGTTGTATAGATTCTGATCTCAAAAATGTGCAGTAAGCTAACACAGCATGATACTGTCTCAATATTTATAGCATCTCTTAGTTTATTGATCCTATACACTGAGTCTGTATTAGCTGTTTGCATTTTCTCTCATAAGTTAATTATATTTACTGATGAAAAGTCTAAACTCTGATTATTAATTTCAAATAATTCACCCTCAAATTCAAAAGATGCCAAACAGAGCACAAATTCCTTTGAGATCATGTTGTGCCTAGGAAGATCCAGGAACTTATTGTATGAAATAAGGGCTAAAATCTTTGATTTTTGGTGACTAGTGCCAACCACTGATTACTGGAAAAATAAATTAAAAAAAAAAAAAAAATATATATATATTGAAAAATAAAAAAATTAATAAAGGGGGTGAAAAATAAAAGACATATCCAAATGAAAGGATATCAGTAATACAGAGTTTAGATAGTATCAGTGTCTATGTTATACATGAGAGTTTAGGTAACCAGTTTTTACTACTTTAGATTGTGGATTTTATGCACTTTGAGATGGTCTCAATACTGATTTCGGTAAACTCTGCTACTACACACACATATTTTCACAACTGTACAGATTGAGAAAAGAGTTTATTGACAAAGAAGGACAAATGGTAAACACTGATGTTTTGTGTGAAATACGCCGAGGTTACTTTGTTTTAATCTCTGATGGTTAAAATAATTTTCCTGTTTCAGACAGTTTATGATTTTGGGATTAGTCATTTGTTTTTCGAAAAAGTATGATTGAACAAAGAAAAGAAAGAGTGTAGTTGATAAGTACTGATAGTGATCAGTAGTACTGATGAGTATGTTAGTTTATTGTTTTAAGTGATATCATGTCTTTCACTTTACAATTACTAGGTAAAATTGATAATACTGAAAGTAAAGCAATAAAATGAGTCTTTTTCATTAATTGATTCAAACCCTGTTTACATTCAGTCAATTACATACTCATGCTTAGCTAATCTTTCTGGTAAATACTAATTCCTATGGTTACAACAGTGAAGATCTATTTAACCAGGATAAGTACTTGAATGCTATCCAACATCGAAGCAGAAGAGCTAGAGCCAGAAGCTATTGTGCTCTACTACTTCTGATGATAGCTACCCAGTTGCTCATCTGGTCATTATACCATTTGGGATAGCTTGAAATCCTCCTAATGATGAATCATCATCATCATCTTCTCGGGATCTCTTTCTGCTTTGCAGCTTGCAGGATTCTAAGAAGAGGTTTTCTTTTGAACCCGACAAGAAACTCAGTTGAAAAAGCATCAAGCAGATCTCCATGGCATCTTCATCTGCGAGGATTGGTGCATCATATGGTCCTGGACGGAAGATGTATACATGAGGGTTGGAGAAAGGCCCTTCGGCTATTTCATCATCTACGATAAGGCCTTCATCATTCAAGAATGAGAGAACAAGAAACTCATCGATAAGATAGTTTTCTTGTTGCTGCCAGTTCATGTTCAAAAACTCTTCCACATCCAGGAATTCGAAAGTCCCAGCCATTTTGGTGTATAGTAAGTTTAAGATATGAAGCCTGTTGTTACTTTGCTTTGGTATTTAAAGCATTCAAACAGGGTATCTGAAAGGTTTTTCTTGGAGATTGAAAGGTTTTTGAAGCTTTTGGAAACAGTAACGTGCGGAGTTCCAAGACAGTCATTATTATACTGACTGTTGAGGTGCTTTGTACTTCGTTATTGTATTTCTGAGAGATTAAAATTGATAATTTTATTATTATTGATTTTTATTAAAGTGGATATTTTGAGCGTTTTATGTGTTGCCAGGTGTCTAAATGTTTGCACGATTGCACGTGTGTATTGGATACAACTGTCAGCGTATGCACGTTTGACATCTGTCCCACTCACACATGTTTCAAGGACGCTTGCTGTGTATCGTGATCTTTTCAGTTATTATTTAAATACATTACACATAAACGGTTCAATCTTTTATGAACCTTAACTCTTCATACGCTTTTTCACAAACACCTTTCTACACATAAACTTTGCTGTCTTTCGCATCAATTCAGAATCTTCTAATGGCAACCACAGCTTTTGTTTCGTCTGGATTAGAGTTCGTTCCAAACAACTATACTGCACCACTAAACACTGCAAATGCACCAGAGGCATTTCATATGATTCAAGAGTTTCTTGCTCAGTCAGCGATTGGACGTGCTTTGGTAGAACCTGAAAAACTTTCTGGTTCACAGATAAAGGCGTTCTGGGAAACAGGAATGTATGATGATGGTGGTGAGACAGGCAACCCATCGATTATTTTTGAATATGAAGATAAAGAGTATGTAATAACTGCTGGAACCATTCGCGCTGCAATGGGGTTTCCTGAATTTTCTTCGTATACAATTGGAATGGGTGATGAGGATTTGATAAGAATGATGCAAGAGATTGGGTATTCTGGACCCTTGTCGAAGATTGGACAGCTCAAACGACCATTCTTAAGGAAGGAGTGGAGCTTCTTCTTTGATTGCATCACAAGGACTTTTAGCAAGAAATGCACAAACTGGGATGCTATTCCCACAGACAGTCTGCAAATCGGGTATTCTCTTTTATTCGATAATCATTTTGATTTTGCACGACTTGTTTTGAATAATCTAGGAGACAAAATGACAGAGAATAGAGGAGTAGTCTATTTCTCTAGATTCTGTCAGACTTTGTTCTCTTACTGTGTTGAAGGAGTAGAAGTAGGTGAAGAAGATGTTTCTTGTTTTAAATTACATAAGAGAATATTTTCTGATCTTATTAATAAAGATGTTAAGAAAGGGGTTGTTGGAGACTTGTTGCTACCTCAATCTGTGCAACAATTTTTAAATGCTCAAGTCAATCCACCAACACAAGCTTCTTCTCAACCTGAGCCTCTACAACAAGAACTGTCTCCTTCAACTTCTGTTAAACCTAAAAGGGGTGGTACGACTAAGAATGTTGGTACTAAACCTACTAGGGTTGCTAAGTCAAATGCTGAAGCTGGGGTATCAAGAACTGAAGAGATGCCTCAGAGAAAAAGAATGAAGAAAAAGAGAGCTCAAAGAGCAAAGTCTGTTGCTGCTGATTCTGTTGCAGAATCAGAAACTGAAACTGATGAAGAAAATCCTCATCAGAGAAAGAGAAGACAAGTTGCTGAATATCTTTTTGCTGATATCATTGCCAATATGGACAAAGTTCCTGAGGAAACTGAAGCTCCTGAAGCTTTTGTTCAGGAGGAAGCTGCAAATCCAGAAGCTGTCAATCAAGACAGGCTAAATACTAATGATATTGAAATGGATTTTGATAGAGAAGCTCCTACATCAATTGCTAATGATGTAGTTGAGGAAGCTGCTGCTCATTCTGACAGCAGAATTTTTGATCTTGAAGAAAATGTAAGAGAAGCTGATCAAGCTACTACAGAATTGGTAGAAACTATTGCTTCCCACACAGAAATCATTTCTCTTGATTTTGAGAAAGGTGAGGAAGTTGATCAGATTAGAATTGATCATCCTACAGAAGCTGTTGCTGTACCTGCTGATGCAACAGAGAATGTTCCTGTAGCAGCAGAGTTTGTTGCAAACTCTGAAGATGCTCTTGTTCTTGAAGCTCTACAACAATCAGTTGTTCAGATTGTTCAGCGAGAAGCAGAGGTAATTGCTAAAGCAAACTCTGATATTCCTGAAACTGTTGCAGAGAAAGTTAATGATGAAGCTGCACAGTTAGAACATGAAATCACTGCTGAACATGTTCCTGAAGAGATTGCAAGAGAGGATGACAATGTTAATGCTACTCCTGCTCATTCACCTTCACACATATCTGACATTCAAGCCAACTCTGATGAAGAAAGAGAGTTCAATAGGGCTACTGAAGAACATTTTCAAGATATGTACTTCAAGAACTGGACAGCAGCAGATTGTATTTTCACTTCACAAAGGGCTGCTGATTTAACTGCTAACTCTGTTAAAGAGATTACAAATCCTGAACTTCTCAGTCATTTCAAAGCAACTGTTGTTCAAATCAAATCATTAAACAATCGTTTTGATGCTTCTGATAAGGTGATTGAAGGGTTAAGGAATGATATAGCTACAAGAGAGCTTACACAGCAAAGGGACAAATCTCTATACATCTCTTTGTGTAAAGAGCAAAAGATTTTCAATTCTAGATTGTCGAAAGTTGAGGAGAATCAAACTGCCATGTCTGCCCAACTAACTTCAATTGCTACTGCTCTGGAATTGCTGACATCAGTACTTCTTTCTGATGATGTCAAAAAGGGGGAGAGTGTACCAAGTGACAAATGCAAAGACACTCAAGCTCTGAGACGGAGGGATGATGGTAATGATGGTGGAAGCAAGGGAGGTGAATCTGAAAAGAGTTTAGGCTTAAGACCATCAAGATCGAGATCAAACTCTGAGAGAAGATCAAACTCTGGTAAGGGAAAAGTAATTTCTGCCAGTGGTTCAAGGCTCAAAAGTTTGATAAACACTGATAAGCCTAGCACTGATGAAGAAGTTGCTGCTAAAGTATTTATAGCAGAACATGGAAAAGATGTTACAATTGAAGATATCCAAGCTGAAGAGCAAATGCTTGCTGAAGAACACAGGAAGAATCTTGAAGCTGGGATATACAAAAAGAAAGAAATCAAGGCTCCTAGAAAGAAAGAAACTGGAATTATTATTAAAGAAAATACTCAACAGAGTATACAATACACCAGGAGGCCTATGATTAGAAACTCTGATAAGGGTAAAGGCAAAATGATTGAAGAGCCTAACCTGAAGGAGAAAGAATATTCAACCTCTGACATTGCTCAAGTTGAAACAAGATTACCAAAATCAACCTCTGACGCTGCTCAAGTTAATGATACTATTGAAGTTAAGCCAACCACTGACAATGCTCAAGTTGTGCAAACTCAGCTAGCTCCACAACTCCAAGGTATTTTTAGAAGACCTGTACTATCTGAAGCTCTGACACTTCAACCTGTGGATTTTTCTCAAACCAGGACTGTACTTGGAAAAGAAACTTTTGATAAAGCTGGTTTAGGTTCACATAGGGAGAAGAGAGTAAACAACAGATCTGGAGATCAATCATCATTGGCAGTATCTGGCACTATTACTCAAGAGAATCTTGATATGCTAGACTCTGTTCAGTTGATATTTCACAAGGGTTTGAAGAAAGATTTTCTGTTGTATTTTATGAATGATGGAAGAGTCTATAGAATTGCAGAGTCTGATATAGATCTTAAGTCTTATCAAGAATTGGAGTATGTTCTGTACTTGTTAAAAGTCAAAAACAGAAACACTCACAATGTTGCTACATTTATCAGACAAAAGATGCAAAGATCTAAGGTGATGCTTGGAGGAGGAGTTTCAAAGGTATACATTCCTAAGTATAGAGATGCTTATGGAAATGTTATAGAAATGAAGAGAAACAGTACAAGACTAAGGACTGATCTGGGAGTTAAAGTCTTAGAATTCAATCTAGAATCTGATAAAGCACATTTTATTAGGCTAGGGAATGAGATGAGGAAGAATTCCATCTATTCTCTGAGAGCTGCTATTTATCAGACTGGTGAATCTGATCCAGAACTCAAGGAACTGAAAGAAATCATGGTTGAAGAGCTGGAAAAGGCTGAAAGAAGACTTCTAATTGATTATCTCAGGACAGTGCCTGATATTCAAGAAATCAAATAAAGTCTGACTGTAAGTTTTTAATATTTTCTATTCTAAGTCAAATTTAAACTCTGTTTCAAATTAAACTCTGTTATATGTTAAACACTGCATTTGTTATATGTTTTTGACATCATCAATTATATGTTTAACTTGTACATTTTATTATGAACAAGTTGGGGGAGATTGTTAGATATAATTGCTAATGTTTGTTTATCAGTGTTTAAGCAACAGGTACTGGTCAGAGTTTATCAGAAGCCGATCAGAGTTTAGTTAAACTCTGATAGGGTGAAGAGTTTAAAGGAAGCCGGTCAGAGTTTATTTAAAGTCTGACAAGGTGATAGTTGAATTAGCTGTCGGTGCAGAATTGAAGATTCTAGAAGCAATACATTCTGAAGATGGAAAGAAGCAGAATATATTGATACAGCTAAGGAAACAGGATAGAAGATAAGAAGCAATCCTTAATTGATATGAATTGTATAGCTAACTTGTAGGAATATCAATTAGAGAAGGATTGTATGTAGCTGTGTACTATATAAACACAGATAGGTTATCCCTAGAAGGGACGCGATCATTGAGATATTATTCTTGTAACCTAGAAGCTCTTTATGATTCATTAACATCATAAAGAGAGAAGCTGTTAATAAGATTACAGTTTTATTGATTCATAAACAGTGTTATTAATTATTGTTATTCTCATACATACTTGATTATATTGTGTATTCGGCCTAACAGTTAGCCCTAGTTGTCATTCTTCGTGGAGGCATCTTACTGAAAATTTGGAAAATTTTATGTTAAGTTCATTCGCTTGGTTACGAATTTTTCTCTTGTATGGTCGTCACATAATTGGAAGTAGACTCCCGCAGTTCTATATTTTATCACAATTTAATCATAATAGTACAGACAACAGTATAATAAACTTGTGATCGCATCACAACAGAACGGGATTCAACTGAAAGGAAACAAATATATACATGGTACCAAAGATACATAGTCTGAGTCAACATCGACAGTTTACAAGTACAACTGTCCTAACAGCATCTAGTCAAAATTGAAATACATGGTCTATCCTTCTAGTCAGAAAAGGGATACTATATACAATGGAACAATCCCACAAAAATCAGCACTACTATGTCCGTACATGACTAGAAGACTAGACTACTACATCACCATCTCTGAAATCAGTCACTAGTGCGGCCCAATGCCCTCACCCTCGCCATAGCCATGCGGAGAATCTCCTCAACATCAATCCTGGATACCCTGCCATCGCCATCAGTAGGCAAAGCTCGAATCCTCATCCGTGCCCTCAGCTCAATGCGAGTCATCGCCCTCCTGGCAACTCGAGGGGTCACAGACCTCCCGCCGCCCTGGCGTACAATCCTGGCAACCCTCTCTGCTGCTAGCTGCATCCGTGACTCTGCTAATCTAGCCTCAGCCACTACCAAATCTGACTGAACTCTGCTCACGGTCCAGTTATGCACACACACTCGTATCCCCTCTAACGGGACATGAGGTGGGGTAACCGGGTCGGCTGGTGGTGCAGCCTCTGTCTGCTGTGGCTCAGGGGTAAGCTCCTCAAAATCATCATGGGAAGGGCCCAAAGGCAGTGGTGGAGGGGTAGGGGCTCTCTCTGTCGGAAGTGGAGTCTGGTCCTCAGCATCCCCCCCCCCCCCATATCCTCAGTATCAGCTAGGGTCTAGTCCTCCTCTGGATCCTCATCATCAGAATCCTCAACAACCTCGGTGTCCGTATCTGCCTGGACCTCCTCCTCAAAACCCTCATAGCATGGATCTGTAGTCCGGAGCAAGTCCTCATCATGCTGTCTCTCGAAAGCCTTAGGGTCAGAGATGTCGCTCGCCTACACAATAACGAACTATGTTACTATCATGATATTAAAGTTCCCGTAAGGGTTTTAATCGAACTTGTCAAGAGTTCTTATTATCTTAGTGAATTTATTATTGTAACGTCGCATCATCTCTGGGGTTTATAACTCTCGCTCTGATACCATTTCTGTAACAGCCCCAGATCCGGGGTCGGGGATCCGGTCGTTACGGTCTCAATTCCCATCAATAATACTTGCACTTGAATCAAAACAATTAAACTGCATGTTGTGACCCCACAATAACAACACCACACGCACACACAACTAGTTATAGTCCCAGAGATGAAATTGGAATAAGTATCTAGTTATTGGATCCACAAGTTATAAGTTATTACAAACCCAAAAGATTACAGAGTACACTTGATAGTTATTGCCGTTGCTTACATTAATCATAAATATAAATAAGTCTGATGCACAAAAGCTGTAGCTTAGACTGCTGGTTACTACTACCTCAGCTATGGCGGCTATGACCTCAGCGGGTAAATCTCTGACGGCTGCTACCTGCTTGCGCAGAGTGTGCCTGTTGCGGGCCATCTGCTCTAGCTGTTCTTGTGATATAAATAAATAAAGCAAGGGTGAGCAATAGAGCCCACCAAAATAGTTTATAACAGATTGTCAATAAATAACAGTTCAAAGATATTTTTGTAGCCACATGTTATGCCTTAAACGGATAAGAGACTAGTATAATATAAAGGATGAAGTTACAAGGAAAATTAATATAAGGTTTCCGTAACCCAAAATCCACTTATGCATAAATAATCTGAGTAAGATTTTATCGGAGTCATAACCCATAAAAGATGAAGTTGCAAGGATTTATTGTAACTTTATTTTGAACACCTTTCGACCCCTGCCAACATGATCGGTAAACCTGTACCACGGGTGTCATCCTTAGTCCCTTTCAATACATGCTGCAGAATCTCTCTGCCAACATGATCGGTAAACCTGTACCAAGGATGTCATCCGTAGTCCCTTTCAATACATGTTGCAGAATTATCCAAAATGGATGGTGAACTAATACGGGAGTTGCTACCGCGCCCGTCGTACCAACCTTACTATGATCAGTAGCAGGTCGTACAACAAAAATATGTTCTCTACATATAGATGGAAGAATCACGACAGCCTGACATTGTCTACCGCCTTTCTGGATCTCCCGGCCCATTTGGGGCAATATTTTGGATGAGTCGGCGCAACTGGACCACTTACACCACTCCTAGTTCTGATGAAATCCATGACTCTGAAACGTAAAGATCGTCCTCCTTTCCCCAAGTGTAATACTTGTTGATACGACTCCACAAAGTAGTTATATCTAGGTTGGAAAGGAAGATTCCCCAATATTTCCCAAGCTGTTGCTTGTTAATGGATATCGACTTGTTCCATGAATTTACCCCTCGAGCGTTGAGGTGGTAAGACAATATTTGACTTGCAGCAACTAAATTGCTTCGAGAAAATATCTGTCCCTGACAGTTTTGAGTTGAGAGTTTAAAAAGAGTAGCAGTCACTTAAATCAGGTTTCCCATATATTTGATAGTTGAGCGAGCATTTAAATCCTCTTAAAAGACAGATTCAAATGGAAAAACAGTGTTTTGGGAACCTCTTTTTGATTTAAACATAATTAATAATATTAAATAAATAAGTAAACCTTAGATGAATATTCGAAAATAGTAATCATTAAGTAAATAATGATTAAATGAATATTCGAAAATAATATTCATTAACTAAATAAGGATTGAATGAATATTCAAAATAATATTCGTTAAATAAATAAACCTTAAATGAATATTCAAAAATAATATTCATTAAATAAATAAATCTTAAATGAATATTCAAAAATAATATCCATTAAACAATTAATCCTTAAATGAATATTCAAAAATAATATTCATTAAATAAATAATCCTTAAATGAATATTCAGAATAATATCCATTAAATAAATATTCCTTAAATGAATATTCAAAATAATATCCATTAAATAAATAATCCTTAAATGAATATTCAAAAATAATATTCATTAATTAAATAGTCATCGAATAACAAATACCCGATATCTTTATCGGAAAATAATCTTTAACATATACAGAAAATATATTTACTTCTGATCTAAAGAAATATCATACGCTCTTAACCTAGGGCATTTATAAACAAATTTGGCTTATAGCTGATATCCCATATCTAGCTTATAAGTCCCAACATCCAGTCATAACCTCGAGTATCGCTATATATAGCAGTTCAAAAACAAGCATGCAATTTATATATCGCATTTGCATATCATATATGAAAACAGTTATTATCACAACAACAGTAGTATAGGTTTCGAAAACTTGCATGGTGGTGAGGTAGGGGTAGTGTGCCTCGAGTCAATCCGGCGATCTATACATAGTCAAAGTATCCGAGATTAATCACTTAATACTTTCATGATACTAAGTACGTACTATCTCAAGTAACAAGTTCATTTTCAAGTTAACGCTTTGAGAACTACCATTCGCGTAAGCTTGTTCACGCATTTTTATAAAATTGAGATTTAATCCTTTTAACACGAAATCTTTTCGAGGGTCTTCCTAAACGTACCTAGCATGTTAAAACAAAGTTTCACTCTCTAATAAGTCGCTTAAGGGGTTTGATCATTGCCTCAAAGTTGGCTAAATGGTATAGTTCGGTTTCACGAAACATCCTTTACTAAATTACTCGTTTCTCCTAAACCGTAAATCAGATTCACATGATCTTCGCACCGAAACGAACCTTGAAACAAGACCTAAACTATAATGGGCAGTGGTGACCTTGGACAGAAGTCCTTATGTTCGAATATCACAAACAAAACAGGGTTAAGGAAAATCGGGCATTATAACGGCTATGTTTTAACGATTCCAAAGTTTAATCATAAACTTTACATGATCAATCCAACCAAAACCTCAAGTCAATTCCTCAACATCAATACTAATCCATAATCATCATCAACCAAAGTCAAAACCAACATCTACTTATTCATCCTCAAAACAACATCAAACTTTCATCAAAATCAAACAATCATTCTTATGATCATACTAACTAAACTATACTTAAAACTAACCATATAAATCAAATTATAATCAAGGGTTTCAAGAGTTATACCTTCCTTGGAGTGTATATGAGCTTAATAAGCCTTGTATAGTCCTTATATAACCTTAAGATAGCTTGAATCAATCAAAGAAATCAAGAAACAAAAGTTAGTTCTTGAAATTACTATTCATTTCACTATTCACCCTCATCCTTAATCAAGGATTTGAAGGTGTTAACCTCAATGGATGATGCTAAGATTAAGAGAATACTTTAGTTTGGAAATATGGAAGCTTTAGAATCCAAGAACATGATTTATGGATGAGTGGAAGATGATCTTTGAAAAATCTATCTTTGTTCTTCAAGAAATGGCCGAATGTTTTTGTTCTTCAAGGTGGGGGAGTTTTCTTTTTCTTCCTTGGTTGATTCTTGATAGAAAATGAGATATTTTGTGGTTAAAGTGGTGAGTCATTGCATTTTGTCTTGTCATCGGGACACTTGTCACGCATGCAAGAGTCTGGAGATAAAGTAGCTTTACTGGTTCGTTTCCTTTCACATGGATGATCCAATTGTTGCATTCCTTGGATTAATCTTGTTACATGTTACTTCCATGCCTATATTTAATCCGGTAAGTGTCGCGTTGTTCCGTCACCGCTTAATCTCGTAGAATATTCGCAGGGTTTCTTAAGTGTTCTATCGAAGTAGTTTACCGTAACCGTCCTTGACATTACTAATTCTTTTATTAAATCCATATCCATGGAATTCATAATTTAAATCCTCCAATGTTTTCAAATAATGATTAATCCGTCCGTTATTGGTGAAATTTCGGAGAAAACAGAAATGCTATTTTTCCGATTCTGACAGCTTTTTCATTCCTTCATTTACATTGTAGATCACTAATACGACTTAGAAAGTTTATTATATCGTCCCGTATATAGTGTGGTCTGAAAAACTTTTTAAATGAAAAAGTTACTATTCATCAGTGGTTTTTTAACAAAAGTTATTATTCATCAATAGTTCTTAAATAAGTACAAAATTTAGGGATATTACAGTCATCATCATTATTTCTTCTCAATACTAGTTCAGGTGTACATTTTGTCCGACTTACCTTCTCCCCCTTTTTGACATCAGAAGTTGATAACAAATTTAAAATTAAGGAAAGAGAGGCTTGAATGTCAGTTACCTTGGATTCCATTGAATCAATTATGTTGTAAATGTGAGACTGTTCTGAAACAATTGTCTTAACATGAGATTCCACAACCCTCAATTGAAAAGCAGTTGGAACCTTTGTCAAGTTTTGAGAGATATCAGTCCTCACATGTTCAGTAGCATCCTTAACAGAATCAATTTCAGTCTTGAGGCTCTTGGATAACAGAGTTGTAGCCTTCAAGTGATTCCTTAAATCTTCATTTTCTAATATTCTGGCAGCATGAGCAGCATGTTCCAAAGAACATGGAAAACTGATAGAATTAAAAGATCTGTACCATTCATTCTCCCATTCATCTTTTCTTAGAAGCTCAGTTGGATCAATTGGTGAAGGACCAGAAAAGTCTTGTCTAAGATCCTTTCCTGTAGTAGCCTTGCCAGCCATGAAAGTGCTTGAAGAACCAAAGTTAGTTCCAAGACTAGATTTGAGTGTTGTAGCAAGCTGATCCTTCTCATCATCAGAATCATCATCATCACTATCTCCAGAATCACCAGTAGCATCAGGAACAACACATTTAAGTTTATCTTTGGATTCTGAGATAGGATTTACCATTGGTCTTGAGCTCAGTGGTTGGATCAGGATTGGCTCAGCATCAGGAGCACCACTATCATCAGGAGCAACACTGTCAGGATTTGATTTGCTTGCATCAGTATTTTCTACTAATGGTTCTTGTGTAGCTTGAGGTTCAGAAGCTGCTTCAACACTTTGAGTTGGAGGTTCTTGTGTGATTCCCTCAATGACAGTGTCCTCGACCAAATTTTCAATTTCAGGAATATCAGAAGCCCCTTGAGCATTGTCAGGAAACTTCTCAGAAACTGTAGTTGTAATGCCTGCATCTTCACATTGAGAAGATGGTTCTTGTGTGGCTGAAATGCAGGTGTCTTCATTCTCCCTTTGAGAAAATGGTTCTTGTGGGACCATTCCATCAGCTATGCCTTCACTCACACTTTGAATGAGTGGTTCTTGTGGGGCAGGATCTTCAATAGCTGCTGAACCACTTTGAGGTTCAGGTTCTTGTGGGCTAGATCCTTTCAGTTTCTTTAGTCTCTGAAAGACTTTCTCTTCTGCCTTCCTTTTCTTTTCCATTGGATGAGTAAACCCAAGTTTGGAAGCAGCAGCACCAAGCTTCTCCCATGAAATATCAACATGTCTTGTAGTTGGAGAGGCTTTGGCTGGAGAGTCTGAAATAGAGACTACTTTGCTTGGAGTATCATCAGGATTACCAACGTCAGGATTTGCTTGAGCATCAGGATTTGACTGCTCATCAGGAATTGAAGTGTCCTGTCCATCAGTAGCCTGTGTCTTCAAAGGAATATGATACCTGCTTTTAGATAATTTTCTTTTCTTCTGTGGCTTAGAAGATGGTGCCACAGCTTCAACAGCAGTATCAGCAACTTCCTTGTTTATTTTCAACTTGGACGATATGGGCATGTCATCCTCAGAATCAGTTTCATCCCTTAAAACCAACTTTCTCTTCACAGAAACAACCTCCTCAACCCTATCAGCTTTCTTTACCAGAACCCCTTGTACACCCCCTTATTTCTTCTTTTTGGTGAGTGGTGAAGACGAGAAATCCTTTGATCCTGATTGCCTTCCAGACACATCAGATCTAGCTGATTTCTTTGATTTTACAACTAAAGTCTTTTGAGAGACATTATAGGTGGTTGATGAGTGTTTAGATTGTTTAGGAGGGATGCTTGTATCAGGAACAAGGTGTGATTGGCCTTGCCCCATAGCATCAGAAACTGATCCGTATTGAGTAGGCATTTTCTCTTTCAAGAAAAGCCTGACCTCATCAGGAATATAGGCATTGCCTGTGAAACCATTTGCCTTATCACTGTTGACTAAGAACTTAACATTATTCTCAGTAATTCTACAAATTGGTAGAATTATATCCTCTTCAAAAATAGCATTAGGACAAGAGTGATTACAAATTAACTGTAAAAATCTAAGAAAATAGACAGAACCTAACTTATCTGATTTCCTATCACTCAAAGCTTTCAGAATAAATGACCCATAATCAAAAACAATAGAGTATATAAGAGAGTACCCTATTTTGAGTGATCCTGATGGTAAAGCATCAAAATTTGAAGTCTTGTTCAGGAAACATAGACTAATGGTGTCAAAGAAATAATTCCATTCCTTCTTGAGCTTTGTCCTGAAGAGATTACTATATCTCTTAACCTCCCCATTGTAGCCTAACTTAGTAACAAACTCAAAAAGAGTGGAGTCTGAAACTGTAACAGGGACCTTATCACCCAGAGTAGGAAAATGAAGAGCTTCCTTCACAATTGCAGGAGTCACATAGTGAGTAACCCCATCAAATTCAAAACTCATCACGATTGAGCCAGAATGCCCTTTGTCAAAAGTAACTGTGTTCCACACCTGCATAATTGACTTGAATGAAACACTTGCAGGTTTTGTTAGAGCAAACTTCAAAGGACTTGAAGTTAAGAAATCCTGTATTATGTGAAACTCAGCGGGCAAATCCTGATGATCTAGAATTGCCACAAAATTGTTAGTGGCAAAAGTAACACCACTAACTACTGTTTGCTTGTTCATGAATGTTGAAAACGCCATTAAAGTAGTATTGAGAACTTGAGAATTGAGATTTAGAAATTAGGGTTCTTACGCACAGAGAGAGAGAAATAAGATGAAAAACTGATGATAAGAGAGTAAACGGTAATTTATAAAATCAAATGTATTTTGTTAAAACAAAATATTACTCTCAGTGACAGGTGGCATGCTGTGATTAGCATAGATAATTAGTGGGCAAATTACGTGCGTAATTAAACATAACTGCACCGCTTTTATGTGTATCTATATGTATATATCTATCAGTGTGACACACGCGCCATACAGTTGTCCAACTAAAACTCAAACGTTTCTCATCAGTAACTGACGAAAAATCAGGCACAATTTAAGCAATGAAATACTGACCTGTACATCAGGATTGACCGGTTGACTTCCTGTCAGGATTGTGTCCTATCAGGATTTGATCAAAATTACATACCTTGCAGAATGACCATCAGGATTTGATGGTCATCAGGATTTCCTCTATGTAGCTTGCCTCAGAAATTCTCAAAATTCATCATTCCAAGTTCATTCACCAACTTGTTGAAAGTAGCTTCAGGCAGTGGCTTGGTGAATATATCAGCTAGTTGTTGATCAGTAGGAACAAAATGAAGTTCAATTATTCCTTCCAGAACCTGTTCTCTTATGAAGTGATATCTAATACTGATGTGTTTAGTAAGAGAATGCTGAACTGGATTTCCTGTCATTGAAATAGCACTTTGGTTATCACAATAAATAGGGATTTTTGAATATGACAGGCCATAATCTAACAACTGATTTCTCATCCATATTATCTGAGCACAACAACTTCCTGCAGCAATGTACTCAGCTTCTGTAGTTGAAGTAGAGATAAACTTTTGCTTTTTACTAAACCATGAAACTAGTCTACCACCCAAAAACTGACAACTTCCTGAAGTACTTTTCATGTCTATCTTCCATCCTGCAAAATCAGCATCTGAATAACCACACAGCCCAAAATCTGATTCCCTTGCATACCAAAGGCCAAGTAAAGGAGTGCCTTTGAGATATCTGAAAATTCTTTTGACTACAATCAGATGAGGTTCCCTAGGTTTTGCTTGAAATCTTGCACACAGACAGGTTACAAACATGATATCTGGTCTACTTGCAGTAAGATACAGTAAAGAGCCAATCATTCCTCTGTAGTGAGTTACATCTACCTCAGCACCTTGATCAAGATCAAGTTTGGTAGCTGTAGCAATAGGAGTTGTTGCAGTAGCACTATCTTGCATGTTAAACCTTTTCAATAAATTCCTTGTATATTTTGACTGATTGATAAAAATCCCATCTTTAGTCTGTTTAACTTGAAGACCAAGAAAGTAATTCATTTCTCCCATCATGCTCATTTGATATCTTGACTGCATAAGCTTAGAAAACTTTTCACACAGCTTATTGTTTGTTGACCCAAAAATGATATCATCAACATAAATCTGAACTAAAAACAAATTCTTACCATGATTCAAGTAAAATAGAGTTTTATCAACAGTACACCTCTTTTGAATCCACTTTCCAGTAAGAATTGAGCTAGAGTTTCATACCATGCTCTTGAAGCTTGCTTTAGTCCATAAAGTGCCTTATCCAATCTGTAGACATGATTTGGATATTTAGGATCAATGAAACCAGGAGGTTGTTCAACATATACTTCTTCCTCCAGTTCACCATTTAAGAAAGCACTTTTAACATCCATCTGGAAAACCTTGAATTTCTTGTGAGCTACATATGCCAGAAAGATCTTGATGGCCACTAGTCTTGCAACAGGAGAAAAAGTTTCATCATAGTCAATTCCTTCTTGTTGAGAATACCCATTTGCAACTAGCCTTGCTTTGTTTCTGATTATTACACCATCTGAATCAGTCTTATTCTTGAAAATCCATTTTGTACCAACAATTGACCTATTCTTTGGTCTTGGTACTAGTTTCCAGACTTCATTTCTTTCAAATTCATTCAATTCTTCTTGCATTGCAGTAATCCAATCAGCATCCCTAAGTGCATCTTCAACTTTCTTAGGCTCCTCCTTGGATAGAAAGTTATGATAAAGACATTCATTCTGAGTTGCACTTCTTGTTTTAACACCTGCATCAGGATCTCCAATTATCAAATCAGGAGTATGATCTCTTGTCCATTTCCTTGCTGGTGGTAAATTATTCCTTGAAGTAGATGCTCCACCTGGATTGGTGTTATCTTGATTAGAAGAATTTGCTTCAGTAGAAGCTCCCCCTGAATTGTTGTTGTCACCTCCTGATGGATTATCAGGATTGTCACTTGAATCAGTATCTGAAGAATTTTGTCCTGATGATTGAGTAGTATCAGTATCAGTAACAATCTGATGTTGCTCCCCCTCAACATGTGAACTGTCAATAGTATCATCAGTAGTACCATCAATAGCACCATCAGTATTTGGTGAGTCATCAGGAATTGATGGATCATCAGGATGTGGTGACCCATCAGTATCTGATGGTGTATCAGTATTTGATTCCATTTCTTCAGGTTCCTTGGTAGCTTCATTTTCAAAAATCAACCTATCATGTGAGTCATCATCAATTCATGTTATCTTCTTATCATCAAAAGATACATGTATTGACTCCATGACAGTCATTGTTCTCAAATTGAAAACTCTAAAGGCTCTTGATGCAGGATAGCCAATGAAAATTCCCTCATCAGCCTTTGTTTCGAATTTCCCTAGCTATTCAGGATGAGTTCTGAGAACAAAACACTTACAGCCAAACACATGCAGATGCTTCAAACTAGGTTTCTTCTCCTTGAGCATTTGATAGGGAGTTACACAATGTCTGTTTATCAATGTGAGATTTTGTGTATAGCATGCTGTGTTGAATGCTTCTGCCCAGAAATATGTAGGCAATTTAGCTTCTTTCAACATAGTTCTGCCAGCTTCAATAAGAGTTCTATTTTTCCTTTCTACTACTCCATTTTGCTGTGGTGTGCCAGGAGCAGAGAATTGTTGAATAATTCCTTTGTATTTGTAGAACTCTTCCATCTTTGAATTCTTGAATTCAGTTCCATTATCACTTCTCAGAATCTTGACTTTGTACTTTGAGCCTGTCTCAATCATTCTCACATGATCCAACAGTATTTCTGGAGTCTCATCTTTTCTGTGCAGAAAATACACCCAGGTGAATCTAGAGTATTCATCAAAAATTACAAGAGTGTACATTTTCTTACTGATGGACATTATATTGACTGGTCCAAATAGATCAAGATGTAACATGTGATATGGTTCACCAATAGAGGATTCAGATTTACTCTTGAATGATGTCCTTCTCTGTTTAGCTTTTTGACATGCATCACAGAGTCCATCAGGGGTATACAAAGCTTTAGGCAATCCTCTAACCAAATCTTTCTTAACCAACTCATTGATATTGCTGCAGTTGAGATGAGAAAGCTTTTTGTGCCAATTCCAGCTTTCATCTACTGATGCTTTACTGATGAGACAAGTAGGAGAGCCATCAGTATTTGCTTGAATGTTGGCTTCATAAATGTTACCATGCCTGTAGCCAGTGAGTGCAACTTTTCCAGATGCTTTGCTGACTACTTCACAATGTGTGGAATAGAAATTGACATGATAACCTCTGTCAGTGATTTGACTAATACTAAACAGGTTGTGTTTTAGTCCTTTCACTAGAGCTACTTTCTCAATGATGACATTTCCAATGATTATATCGTCATATCCCAAAGTTTGTCCAATGTTACCATCTCCATAAGACACAGTTGGGCCAGCTTTTTCCTCATATTCTGATAACAGGGCTTTGTTTCCAGTCATGTGCACAGAATATCCACTATCCATGACTAACACATTTTTCCTTTTTCCCTGCAATCAGAATTACAATTCACTAGTTAGAACATTTAGGAACCCACACTTGTTGGGTTCCTTTTCCATGCATTTTACTAAATTTAGCAGCAGAAGACTTTTTGACTTTAGCAGTCCTGACAGAATAAAATCCATCAGGATTTGCTTTGTCACTATCAGTATTAACAGATGCATGCTTCACATTGACATTCTTAATGATACCAGAATTTGCACTTTTATTAAACTTAGGTAAAGGATCATAAAAGTTATGGTACAAACTATGGTATTCTTCACAAGTATAAATAGAATGCCATTTACTACCACAATGAAAACATGACTTCTGTGGTTTATAAAATACTGATCTACTCCTAATATCAGACTTAGAAATTTCAGTAACTTTCTTTTTACTCTTCCTGCAATCAATATCAAGATGATTAGAGTTTCCACAATTAAAGCAGCATTTTCTAGGTGCATTTGGGATGAACTTATAGTTATTCTCTTTATTAATCCCAACTTTACCATTCCTGTTTCTCTTGACAGTATGTATATTTTGTTTACCAATTGCATCACTAACTTTTTCCCTAAGTTGTTTCTGAGACAATAAACCTACATTTTTCTTTTCAGTTTTCTTGACAGGTTTAGACTTCACATTAGAGACTGAATTATCAGAAGTAGATCCCTTTTCAAAAGTAGAATTGGGATCATTACCAAATACAAATTTAACATGCTTAATCTTTGATTTGGTCTTGTCTATAACATGTCTATAGGTCATTGGACTTACTGTCTCATCTATTACAACTTTCTTTTTCAATTTCTTATCCTCATCTTACTTATAACCTAGACACTCTTTCCAATTCTTAGAAGTGTTTATTTCATGAAATTTCCTTCCAGAATCTGTCCAGGTTCTGATTTTCTCTTTAGCATCCTCAAGTTCTTTTTCAAGAGCAGTACATTTAAATTTCATCTCCAAATACATGTGTTTAGCATTATCACATTCTATCTGTACTTTTTGCATAAAAGAGAATTCAGTTTCTAGATGCTCATTCTTTTTCCTAAGTTCAGACATCTCAAATAAGATCCTAGTATTCTCAGCAGTTTGACTTCTAAAGCTAATATGCAATGACTTTAGAAAACGTCTTAACTTAGAGGCATTATCAGTATCAAAATCAAAGACAGTATTTGGTACCTTATCATCAGGAACATCAGTTTCATCAGTATTGGCCATTAGGGCATAGTTGACCACCTCAGTGTCAGATTCTGAGGAAGAGTCCATCCAATCCTTGCTTGAAGTGATGAGTGCTTTAGCCTTCTTGCACTCAGTTGCAAAGTGCCCCATTCCATTACACTTGTAGCATCTAACCTTTGACTTGTCAAATTTGCCACTCTTGCTGTCCTTTTTGTTGTACTTGTCTTTGTCAGTATTGAAGGTCTTTTTCTGGAAGTTGCCTTGTCTTCTAGCCTTCCTGAACTTCATCTTTTTGAAGCCTCTGACTATCATAGAACCATCTCTTCCATGTCTGAGTCAGAAGAATCATCATCAGTATTGGCATCAGGATTTCCATCAGTATCTAATGATGAGTCATCTGGATCTGACTCAACTATTCTTGATTTCCTTCTAGAGACCTCCACAGCTTTTCCTTTTGATTTATCCTCAACATTCAAGGCAATTGACTTTGCCTTGCTGCTTTTCTTATTCTTCCTTTGTTGAACCTCAAGATCATAGGTTCTCAACATCCCATAAACTTCATCAAGATACACAGTTTTTAGATCATATTGATGCCTAATGATTGATGTTTGTGTATCCCATTCTTCAGGTAAAGCTCTCAGAAACTTGATTTTAGAATCTTCATACACATACTCTTTGCGTACTAGTGATAGATTGTTCATGAGTGTCAGGAATCTATCATACATGTCAGTAAGGCTCTCATCAGGTCTTGCATCAAATTGTTCACACTCTTGAATAAGTAGAGCCCTTCTGTTTTTCTTGACAGATGCAGATCCTTGGCATTGAGTTTCCAAAGTGTCCCAAATTTCTTTTGCAGATTTGCATGCAATCACTCTGTTAGACATGACAACATCAAGGCTGTTGTGAAGGATATTATTTATCTTTGCATCTCTGAGAACGTCAGCTTTCTCTTCAGGAGTCCATTCACTTTTTACCTTGACCACATAGTGTTCAGGTACACTATCTGTTTGTGCAACTATTCTCGTAGGAATATATGGTCCATCATGTATCCTGTCCAAATAGTCAGGGTCCATAGCCTCCAGGTACATCAGCATCTTTACCTTCCATGTTGGATATTCAGTTTTCTTCAGGATGGGAATTTTCATGCTTTCATACTTTGTCGACATCTTAGATCGTATCTGATTCAAATTTAAATCAGTTTGCTCTGATACCAATTGTTGCCCAGTAAATAACAATTGTAGAAGGGGGGTTGAATACAATTGTATAAGATTCTTGACTTAATAAAATATATATCACAAATATGAAAGAATAATAACAGCTTTATTAAATCTGATATAAAATTGTTACAAAGTCTCTCAAGAAATTCTGATGTTCTTGAGAGCTTCTAGATTACAATATACTCGTGTCTGTAATTGATTTTTTTAAAATCAAAACCTAAACTGTGTTTATATACTACACAAGTTCTCTATCGATTACAAGATAAGTCTGAATCAATTATCAACTATATTGAAACATATCCTAACCGACAACTTCATTCCTATAAACTAGGAACCGACAAAATAAACTTCCTTCTTTAACTAGACTCCATAAATAACTCGAAGTTGTAATCCTGATCAACTTCCAGTCCCGATGATCAATCCTGATCATAGTCCTGATAGTAATCCTGATAGCAATCCTGATACTGACGCTTGAGCAAATACTGATGACGTCAACAATCATGATCAGTTGAGTCTAGATCCTGACGATCATTGAATCCTGATCTAACAGTTATCCTCCACATGCTAGACAAACCAGCTAAACATCATCCCAATGTGACCATTCGACACGTAACCCCGTGAATATCATCTTTTACAAATCATAAATGTAAGACCCCAGATTTTGGGTAGAATTAAAACTTTTATTATATGTTGATGTAAATATGGATAGTGGCAATGACTTTGAGAATCAAGTTATGAAATGAATATGAATTTCGGTTTTCAAACATTTTGAGAATAGTAAGAATGGACTGAACATATAAATAAGAACAATCAATCTGGAAGATAAGAATACAATACTCCAGGGAAGGAAAGTATCTTATGTCATCCAAATCAATATCTGGAATACATCCGACAACTCCGTAAACAAGATAGCGTACGCCCGAGAAATCACTAGAACGTTTTCTAAGTGCAAAGAGTAAAGAGAAAATAGATCAGGAATATTGGAACGGATTTTGATCCAAAGGATTATAGAAAAACCACTGATGAATAGTAACTCTTCATTTAAAAGTTTTTCAGACCACCCTATATGCGGGACGATATAATAAACTTTCAAAGTCGCATTAGTGATCTACGATGGAAATAAAAGAATGCAGAAGCTGTCAGAATCAGAAAAATAGCATTTTTTGTTTTCTCCGAAATTTCACCAAAAACGGACTAAATAATTATTATTTGAGGATATTTAAGGATTTAAATTATTAATTCTATGGATATGGATTTGATAAATGAATTAGAAGTATCGAGAACGATTTCGGTAAAATACCTCGATAGAACCCTCGAGAAACCTTGCGAGCGTTCTACGAAATTAAACGAACCAGAAAAGCTACTTTATTCCAAGCCAATGCATGCTTGCCAAGTGTCAAGACAAGAAGAGACCAAGGGTGATGACTCACCACATTGGATAAATATCAAGTAATTAAACAAGATAAGAAGAAAAAGAAAAAGGAAGAGAAATTTCGGGAGAGAAGAAGAAAGAAAAATGGGAGAGAAAGAAATGATCATAACTTGAGATTCCGTGGTCCGTTTTTGGCGTTCCACCACTCAAATCGAAGCTCTCGAGAAGCTCTACGCAACCATGGTAAGCACTCGCCTCACCTCTGTGATTTACCCTTCGATTTCAGTGAGTAACAGTTGGAGAAGATGATGAATAGTAACTTGTATTTTGCTTTGTTGCTTTTGATATTGAGTTTGTGGCTTCCAAAGGTTGTATTAAGCAAGGATCTAAGGTTACATAAGGAATATAGCAGCAAGAAAGCTTGGAGGAAGGTATAAACCTCTGCCCCTTTGAGTTTTATATGAGTTTTAAAGTGGTTTTGATGTTCATGTAAAGTTAAGATCATGATTAAGTGATTTAGTGATTATTTGGATTTGTTTGAATGTGTAAAATGATGGGTGTTGGATTTGAGCCTCCCCACTGATCTTAGAGGTGTATGATGGTTGTTTGTTGAGGTTGTAGATGTATGGTATGCCCGGTGTGGCTTGGTTATGTTGTGACAAAATAGGATTATTCGATTTTAAGCCGTCGTAATGCCCGATTTTCGGTAACTCTATAAAATGCCTAGAATCAGAAACCCTAACTGCCTCTTTTGGTTCAGTTATGAACATGAGTGTGTAGAGCTTTGTTTCTATTTTATGTGAGCGCAAGAATCATGTCATTACGATTTACGGTTTATGAGATATGACCATTGTAGTGAAAGTGGTTCAAGGAATGAGATTGCAGAAATGTACCAACTTTGTGGCTATGTTTGAGACCCTTAAGAGTTGTTTTAAAATATGAAATTTTGTATTGAAGTGTCAAGGGCAGTTACGAAGGTTTGTACGAAGATTTCGAGTCCAAAAGATTATTTTCCGATTTTATAAAAATGTGTTAGCCGAGGTTGCGCAAGTGAAAACCTTTAAGAGCATGACTTAGGAACCAATGTTGAAAATGGTTAAGTATAACTTGTATTCGAGGATCGATTTCGGACTAAACCTACGACTGAAGTAATTGTCGACTAAACATGGACTTAGTATGAGCCTATAACGAGCTAGTAATGCCTTGGTTGTGTTTCGCTTACGTGTTTAAGCATTGAGTTATAAGTGGTTTATCGAGGGAATTAACCGTGTGTTTTCGTTTGACTTTGTCTAGATTGTCCGGCATCGTCGCGAACCCCTATCACTTCTCGAGCATCAGGCAAGTTTACTAAACCTTACTCTATTATTCAGAGTATGTATATTTTCCAATGTTCAATACTTGTGTATTCCCAACTTATATACCAAATCTTTGTTGCAAGTTTTATAAATCTATACTTTGAAGTATTGATTATATATTACTGCTTTTGCCATGTGTGGAGTTATACAATTTTGCGATACATGTTATATATAGAGTTTGATTTTGGTTTATATATGAGTTTTGAGATAAAGTAGTTATAAACCGGTGTACCTTGTAGCTCTAGAGATAAGAGCATACTTCTTGTTTTCGACTCTAGACCGGGAGTCAGTATTTGAGATATGGAGATAGCCGTAGAAACCCGGAGGGATTCCTGCGGCAGTGTACTAATTATTTTGAGGACTGCTATTATTAAACATTAATTATATTTCTAGAAAGTATTAATTACCTGGAAATGATTTGAGGAATGTTATTTGAATATTACCTCATTCGAAGGTTATTATTTGAAAATGATGTGATTATGGGCTTCTAAGCTAGATATGGGATATTAGTTAGAAGCCAGGATTTTATATTTGCCCTAGGATAAGGGCGGGTGATTTTCTCTAAGATCAGAAGTAATTATATTTCGGTATATGTTAAAGGTTATTTTCCGATAAAGATATCGGGTAACTGTTATTCGAGGGTTAATTATTTTATTTAAGGAATATTATTTATATACATTTGAGGATTATCGACTTACAGAATATTATTTATATACATTTGAGGATTATCGACTTACAGAATATTGTTTATATTCATTTGAGATTTATTTAATTAATGAATATTACTTTTGAATATTCATTTGAGATTTAATTATTTAAAGGATATTATTTTCGAATATTCATTGGAGGTTCACTTATTTGAGAAATATTATTTTTAATATTCATTTGAGGATTATTTATTAATGAATATTATTTTTGAATATTCATTTGAGGATTATTTGTTAATGAATATTATTTTTGAATATTCATTTGAGGATTATTTATTAATGAATATTATTTTTGAATATTCATTTGAGGATTATTTATTAATGAATATTATTTCTAAATATTCATTCGAGGATTGTTTATTTGATGAATATTATTTTCGAATATTCATTTGAAGGTTTACTTGTTTAATAAATGTTATTAAGTGTTTTCCAATCAAAAAGAGGTTCCCAAAACAATGTTTTTCCGTTTAAATCTGTCTTTTAAAGAGGATTTAAATGCTCGCTCAACTATCAAAAATATGGGAAACCTGATTTAAGTGACTGCTACTCTTTTTAAACTCTCAACTCAAAACTGTCAGGGGATAGATATTTTCTCAAAGCTATGTAATTGCTGCAAGTCAAATATTGTGTTACCACCTCAACGATCGAGGGGTAAATTCCTGGAACAAGTCGATATCCATTAACAAGCCTAGCTTGGGAAATATTGGGGAATCTTCCTTTCCAACCTAGATATAACTACTTAGTGGAGTCGTATCAACAAGTGTTACACTTGGGGAAAGGAGGATGACCTTTACGTTTCAGAGTCATGGATTTAATCTGAACTAGGAGTGGTGTAAGTGGTCCAGTTGCGATTGACCCATCCAACTTTTATGGCCCCAAATGGGCCGGGAGGTCATTGGAAGGCGGTAGACAATGTCAGACCGTCGTGATTCTTCCATCTACATGTAGAAAACATATTTAAGCGGTGCGACCTGCTACTGATCATAGCAAGGTTAGGCACAGCGGGCGCGGTAGCAACTCCAGTATTAGTTCATCATCCATTTTGGATATTCCTGCAACATGTATTGGGATGAAAAACCAATCATGTTGGCAGGGGGTCGAAAGTGTTTGAAAATGAAGTGACAATAAATTCATGCAACTTCATCTTTTATTTATGAGTTATGACTCTGTGGATACCTTACATAACATGGGTTATGGTAAGGGAGTTGTTTATATTGAATCACCTTATAACTTCATCTTTTAAAATATGTGTTGATATTCTGCTTACATAGCAGATACTTTTGGAAAGGTTATATTTGGTTTCCTTTGAAACCTCATCTTTTATACTAGAACTTTGTTCATAGTTTGAATATCGAAAGTTTGCAGAAATATTATGGAAATGATATTTGAAGTACCATAATGGTACTGTTTTTGGGAATACATTCCGATAAGGATATAATTTCAGTATCGAGATATTTTGACAAATTATTGTCTTATACTCGCTTTATTCTGGGTTGAGTTAAAGGCAGAATTATGCCATACTTTCATTTCCTTGCTGAGCAATCGCTCACTCTTGCTATTGTTTTATATATATTATATAGCAGCGAAGCAGGATGCCAATGGGTCGGCACATACCTCGCAAGGCGTTTCCGTAAACAGTTTCTAGCAGTGATCCCGAAGAGTAGTACGAACCAATCGAATCAGGCTACAGCTTTTGGTATTCAACTTATGTATAGATATGAATGGTATGAGAGGATTGTGAGCATCAGAAGACTAAGTTGGTAATGTAACATTACTTAGAAATTGTATCAGTGACAAATTCAAAAGACATTTGGGTATTGTAATAAAAATTATTTATTCCGCAGTTGTTGTATTGTGTCATTTCTGAGACTCTAACCTGTGTGTGTGTGTGTGAGACATATGTTGTGGGGTCATGAGCAGGTGAATTATGAAGGGTGTGAGTAATACAGGTAAGGCAATGAATACATGGATTGTGACAACCCTAGATCCCTGACCCCGGATTTGGGGCTGTTACAGAGATGGTATCAGAGAGTTAGGTTACAGTCCTCAGAAACGATAGGAGATCGAGTCTTACAATACCCTTAATAATGATAAGGACATTTAGAGCTCAAATTGAGTTCGTAGTCGGGTTAGAGGACATGACCCTGGCTGTTTAAGATGAAGCCCGAGAGGGGACTTCTTTTGGGAAACCGTACTTAGGACTTCATGGTTAGTCACCTCGATTCGTATGAGTTATAGATGGATGGGACTCCGAGATACCAGATCCCGAGGCCTTCGAGTAGACAATTGATGATGCGTTCCTTGAAATGGACGGAGACCCGATAAAGGGAGATCCATAGGAGGATCTAGAGGAAGACCCCATAGTGGGTCAAGGAAAGAATCTTGTAGAGGACGTGTTGATTGATAAAGACGTAGTATGTTACTTGAGGTCGTATAATAGGACCGAACGAACCTTTAGAGGTCAAATAAGTGCCGATACGAGAGTTTAGGATCGTTATGATTCATCATGAAATATGACAAAGAAAATGGAGTAGAGTCTCCAAAGCAGAAGAGGTAGAGGCAGTATAGCCAGTATCAGTGGATTGATTCGACTTGAACAAAACCTGTTACTCGTGATCGGTTATAGCTGCCCATAAGGAGGCGGCATACGTAAGAACCAAGATGTTCAGATTTTCACGAACGATTAAGGGTACTTAGTTGCCTAGAATAATGTAAGGAATTGTTTTGGGCTATGAGATTTCAAACCCCCACGACCAGCGATTCCACGGGAAATAGTGTCTATTATATCATTGAGGGATTTTATTATCTCAAGGAGAATTTTGGGTATATGTACCATGTAAATGTTATGGTAAGACAAGCACGCTAAGACGGAATCGAGAACGAGATTTACCACCCTCAGGAAACCGGGAAGGAATTATGAGGATAGAACCGAAAGGTCGGAAATCAGATCCGAGCATTACTAGTAGGTAAATAGATTGATCAAATTCCCCTGATTTTGGGAAGAAATTCAACAAATTTCGGCAAACCTTGTCTTTCTGATTACCAGAGAATGTCACCAAAGAGAGTGGAAATTAGAGCGAACCCTGTGGATTGGGTAAGATAGCTGTTATATGGGTTGGTGGACAGACCCTGATTGCTATAATTGATTGTAGAGATAAAATGATGAAGTTGAGATTGGACGGTAAAGGCGAAATATATTTAAGGACCAAGACGGACTGAGAAGTTCCGGGATTGACTCAAATGAAAAGGCTATTGTGCCAAAAGTGTTAAGCTTAGGTAGCACACGGGATTGATATGGGAGAAGTAATATTGGATATAAGGATGATTGAAATAGAGACCGGATTTAAGCATGTAGATTCTAACGATCTTCCGGAGTACCGCCCAGTCGACATGAGGAATTGTCATTTCTATGGGCGACAACACTATCGAAGTCTTCTTATAGAACAGAACGCTTACTTGAGATGTTTGCGCCTAGTCGAATAGAATTCCCTGCAGTTGCAAAGGTCGATGGTTGAATCCTTAGCGACTATTATGAGTCGGAAATAATGTAAGTATCGAGCACCTTAGGTTATGCATGAAGAAGAAAAGCTTTGGAATGGAACAATTATCCATTAGAGGAGCCGACATAAAAGGCATCCGTAGAGACCTTGGTAATACCCTCCCCATTTGCAAATTATGTGGGGTACCTCCCCAATCTATGATCTATCTTGACCTCTCTCCAGGAAAGAATTCTGATAAAGGGTATATTCCCTTTTCGAAGTTATTTTATAACACTTGTGCTAAACCATATTCAGTTTCACTTGTGCCAGAGGCTGTCACAATGCCTACTTTCAGGTTTTCGAAGCCCTGCCAAATGATGTTATTTAAGCTTTCACTTTTCTTCAAATAATGAATGACCCTATGGTGATACATCACCACTTGTTTGTTAAGTACCAGTATCTTGTGGTTATTCTTTTCTTTGTATTTTCTTTGGAAAACCGCACCTTTGGAATCTGTTCAATTTTAATCCAAGGTGTTCCTTTGAGAAATATTGTCGAAAGGCGATAATCATTAAATTGATCTCGAATTGCTTTCATACTTTTCAACTTCCACTGAGACGAACAACCCTATACTTATAGGGGCTACAAGGACTATCTGTCTGTGTGATAGAAGTCGGATGGGACGCCATCACTTGTAAGTTGTGAAATACAAGAAGGCTAATTACCTTTAGTAATGTCTCAATTGAGGCACACAACGTTGAGTTCTTATGATCATGTTGATCTCTCGGTAAATTCTCTTACCTCCAATAAGGTTACCTTAAAACTCATAACCTTATGATCACCAGTGTGTGACGTTTTCCTTGATATGGGGGCTGTCTTTTCAAGGCCCCATAATTTTGTTATCCTTATTGAATTTCAAGGGAAGGCCAACCAGGTCAAATAAGTCAAAATTCGCTGATAGGAATTAGATTCGCGACGAAATCGCCTATGTCAAGAGCGAATCCCTAAGACGAATGGAATGTTAGTGACATATCAATGAAATTGGTTTATTCTCCCAAGGATATTATGATAATGGAAAGCGTGTCAATCGATATATGTAAAAGAAATAGCGGTGTGCCGTGAACTCCAGTGACAACGATGTTAGATAGATGCCCTATAGGGGAATTGAGATTTTGGAGGAGTTGTTACGAATGGACACTACCTCTGGGTTAGCAAGATAAGTACTGACGATGGAGTCAAAGGGAGCTGGTATTGTGACTTGGGAGAGGTGCAGCAGGAATAATTTCCGGAAATATATGGAGACCCGGATGAAAATGAAAGTTAAAGAGTTAAAACAAGAAACCATGACTGTGACCGAGTATGAGGCCAAGTTTCCCGAATTATTGAGGTTTGTTCCGGAGTTTGTGAACATAGAATAAAAGAAAGCCAGTAGGTTTCAACCAGGGCTACCTCCAACAAGCAGCCCACTGTCAGGACCTTTAAATAGCAGGTGCCCTTCTACACTGTTTAGACAGAGCTAATGCATTGTTGTATATCAAGATGTTGCATGACGATTAAACCTTAAGGCCGAGACGCTGAGGGAATAATTACAAGTAGAAATAGCCAATCGAGGGATTTTCCCATAAGACTGGTACATCCAGGTTGTGAACTAGAAATATGAGGTCGACACTTTTGATAGACCTGATCCCTTTCAAGTTGGGAAAAGTGGATATTATAATAAGAATGGGTTGGTTGACACCCAATGGGGCCTAGACTGATTGTAAGGGAGAGAGAGTAATAAATAAAGAACGGAGACAGATTCAGAGATTCTTGAATATAGTTCAGACTAAGAAACTATTACGCCAGAGATACGAGGCTTAATTAGCTCTTATGGTTGACGCCAAGAAAAGAGGCACCAAGTATAGAGGAAACTACAATGGTTTTGGGAGATTTTACAAGATCTTAATGCGCTACCAAATATCGATTGGGATGACATGAGAATGAATACCGAGTATTCAGAGTATAGTGGGAATGAAAGAGTTAGTGACTCAGTTACAAGAGTTGTTGTATAAGGATATGATAAGACCCAGTGTACCACCGTGGAGAGCCCGGTGTTGTTGTAAGAGAGAAAGATTTTAGCACAAGATTATATATCGAACCTCGAGAGTTGTATGAGTTTGACATGGAGAATAGGTACCCTTGTAAATGATTGTTTGATCAGCGGAAGAACGCTGTGTATTTCCAATTTATTTAAGAACTGGGTATCACCAGTTGGAAGTTAAATCAGAGTATATGCCCAAGACTGCGATTCGTACTAGGAATAGACACTTCGAGTTTTTAGCGAAGTTATTTTGGGTTGACTAATGCACCCACAAATTTTATGGAATGTAATGAATTGGCTTTGAGTTACCCATGATAGTAGATAGCATGAGATGGAGAAATGGCTAGAATTGACTTAGGATTATGACTGTGAGATACACTACCATCCGGGGAAGGCCAATGTGGTGGCCGATACCCTTACTTTAAAATGAGACAGAGATGGATTCCGAATGATCGGGAATTAAAGGATGAGATTTTACACAACACCCAAGTTAGTCCAACACACTAGAAAGACAAAAGATTTCACCAACAAGCGGCTAGTGACAACCAAGACAGACAGAGAAAGTATGCGGACTAAGCCCGCGAGTATAGAGATAGTACTGCTACTGATAAGCTAAATGACAAGTTGATGAATGGCAAACAAGTTTATGCTGGTGTATTTCTGTGCAAACAAGATAGAGAATATGAGGTTAGAGATTCGTGATGCTAAAGGTATCTCCAAGGAAGGAATTAATGAGATTTGAAAAGAAAGGGAAGTGAGCCCGATATTCTTTGGGCCATCTGAGATTTAAGACGCGCCAGGAAGGTGGCCTACGAGCCAGCCTTACCCCCCCCCCCCAAACTTGTAGAATGGTCATAACGGGGTTCATGTGTCAATGCTACGTCAGTATACTATAGATGCCCGACATATGTAGAGTACGAGCACGTATACATACAACCAGACTTGACCTATGTGGAGCAACCAATGGAAATTATAGATCGAAAGGAACAAGTACTCCGAAACAAGGTCATCAAACTAGCCAGAGTGGTATGGAGGAATCATAATGTGGAAGAATCAACTTGGGAGCTAGAGAGCGAGATGCTAGAAAGATATCCCCATTTGTTTTCAGAGTGATTCCGGGACGGAATCCTTTTAAGGAGGGGAGACTGTAAGACCCCAGATTTTGGGTAGAATTAAAACTTTTATTATATGTTGATGTAAATATGGATAGTGGCAATGACTTTGAGAATCAAGTTATGAAATGAATATGAATTTCGGTTTTCAAACATTTTGAGAATAGTAAGAATGGACTGAACATATAAATAAGAACAATCAATCTGGAAGATAAGAATACAATACTCCAGGGAAGGAAAGTATCTTATGTCATCCAAATCAATATCTGGAATACATCCGACAACTCCGTAAACAAGATAGCGTACGCCCGAGAAATCACTAGAACGTTTTCTAAGTGCAAAGAGTAAAGAGAAAATAGATCAGGAATATTGGAACGGATTTTGATCCAAAGGATTATAGAAAAACCACTGATGAATAGTAACTCTTCATTTAAAAGTTTTTCAGACCACCCTATATGCGGGACGATATAATAAACTTTCAAAGTCGCATTAGTGATCTACGATGGAAATAAAAGAATGCAGAAGCTGTCAGAATCGGAAAAATAGCATTTTTCGTTTTCTCCGAAATTTCACCAAAAACGGACTAAATAATTATTATTTGAGGATATTTAAGGATTTAAATTATTAATTCTATGGATATGGATTTGATAAATGAATTAGAAGTATCGAGAACGATTTCGGTAAAATACCTCGATAGAACCCTCGAGAAACCTTGCGAGCGTTCTACGAAATTAAACGAACCAGAAAAGCTACTTTATTCCAAGCCAATGCATGCTTGCCAAGTGTCAAGACAAGAAGAGACCAAGGGTGATGACTCACCACATTGGATAAATATCAAGTAATTAAACAAGATAAGAAGAAAAAGAAAAAGGAAGAGAAATTTCGGGAGAGAAGAAGAAAGAAAAATGGGAGAGAAAGAAATGATCATAACTTGAGATTCCGTGGTCCGTTTTTGGCGTTCCACCACTCAAATCGAAGCTCTCGAGAAGCTCTACGCAACCATGGTAAGCACTCGCCTCACCTCTGTGATTTACCCTTCGATTTCAGTGAGTAACAGTTGGAGAAGATGATGAATAGTAACTTGTATTTTGCTTTGTTGCTTTTGATATTGAGTTTGTGGCTTCCAAAGGTTGTATTAAGCAAGGATCTAAGGTTACATAAGGAATATAGCAGCAAGAAAGCTTGGAGGAAGGTATAAACCTCTGCCCCTTTGAGTTTTATATGAGTTTTAAAGTGGTTTTGATGTTCATGTAAAGTTAAGATCATGATTAAGTGATTTAGTGATTATTTGGATTTGTTTGAATGTGTAAAATGATGGGTGTTGGATTTGAGCCTCCCCACTGATCTTAGAGGTGTATGATGGTTGTTTGTTGAGGTTGTAGATGTATGGTATGCCCGGTGTGGCTTGGTTATGTTGTGACAAAATAGGATTATTCGATTTTAAGCCGTCGTAATGCCCGATTTTCGGTAACTCTATAAAATGCCTAGAATCAGAAACCCTAACTGCCTCTTTTGGTTCAGTTATGAACATGAGTGTGTAGAGCTTTGTTTCTATTTTATGTGAGCGCAAGAATCATGTCATTACGATTTACGGTTTATGAGATATGACCATTGTAGTGAAAGTGGTTCAAGGAATGAGATTGCAGAAATGTACCAACTTTGTGGCTATGTTTGAGACCCTTAAGAGTTGTTTTAAAATATGAAATTTTGTATTGAAGTGTCAAGGGCAGTTACGAAGGTTTGTACGAAGATTTCGAGTCCAAAAGATTATTTTCCGATTTTATAAAAATGTGTTAGCCGAGGTTGCGCAAGTGAAAACCTTTAAGAGCATGACTTAGGAACCAATGTTGAAAATGGTTAAGTATAACTTGTATTCGAGGATCGATTTCGGACTAAACCTACGACTGAAGTAATTGTCGACTAAACATGGACTTAGTATGAGCCTATAACGAGCTAGTAATGCCTTGGTTGTGTTTCGCTTACGTGTTTAAGCATTGAGTTATAAGTGGTTTATCGAGGGAATTAACCGTGTGTTTTCGTTTGACTTTGTCTAGATTGTCCGGCATCGTCGCGAACCCCTATCACTTCTCGAGCATCAGGCAAGTTTACTAAACCTTACTCTATTATTCAGAGTATGTATATTTTCCAATGTTCAATACTTGTGTATTCCCAACTTATATACCAAATCTTTGTTGCAAGTATTGTGGCAAGTTTTATAAATCTATACTTTGAAGTATTGATTATATATTACTGCTTTTGCCATGTGTGGAGTTATACAATTTTGCGATACATGTTATATATAGAGTTTGATTTTGGTTTATATATGAGTTTTGAGATAAAGTAGTTATAAACCGGTGTACCTTGTAGCTCTAGAGATAAGAGCATACTTCTTGTTTTCGACTCTAGACCGGGAGTCAGTATTTGAGATATGGAGATAGCCGTAGAAACCCGGAGGGATTCCTGCGGCAGTGTACTAATTATTTTGAGGACTGCTATTATTAAACATTAATTATATTTCTAGAAAGTATTAATTACCTGGAAATGATTTGAGGAATGTTATTTGAATATTACCTCATTCGAAGGTTATTATTTGAAAATGATGTGATTATGGGCTTCTAAGCTAGATATGGGATATTAGTTAGAAGCCAGGATTTTATATTTGCCCTAGGATAAGGGCGGGTGATTTTCTCTAAGATCAGAAGTAATTATATTTCGGTATATGTTAAAGGTTATTTTCCGATAAAGATATCGGGTAACTGTTATTCGAGGGTTAATTATTTTATTTAAGGAATATTATTTATATACATTTGAGGATTATCGACTTACAGAATATTATTTATATACATTTGAGGATTATCGACTTACAGAATATTGTTTATATTCATTTGAGATTTATTTAATTAATGAATATTACTTTTGAATATTCATTTGAGATTTAATTATTTAAAGGATATTATTTTCGAATATTCATTGGAGGTTCACTTATTTGAGAAATATTATTTTTAATATTCATTTGAGGATTATTTATTAATGAATATTATTTTTGAATATTCATTTGAGGATTATTTGTTAATGAATATTATTTTTGAATATTCATTTGAGGATTATTTATTAATGAATATTATTTTTGAATATTCATTTGAGGATTATTTATTAATGAATATTATTTCTAAATATTCATTCGAGGATTGTTTATTTGATGAATATTATTTTCGAATATTCATTTGAAGGTTTACTTGTTTAATAAATGTTATTAAGTGTTTTCCAATCAAAAAGAGGTTCCCAAAACAATGTTTTTCCGTTTAAATCTGTCTTTTAAAGAGGATTTAAATGCTCGCTCAACTATCAAAAATATGGGAAACCTGATTTAAGTGACTGCTACTCTTTTTAAACTCTCAACTCAAAACTGTCAGGGGATAGATATTTTCTCAAAGCTATGTAATTGCTGCAAGTCAAATATTGTGTTACCACCTCAACGATCGAGGGGTAAATTCCTGGAACAAGTCGATATCCATTAACAAGCCTAGCTTGGGAAATATTGGGGAATCTTCCTTTCCAACCTAGATATAACTACTTAGTGGAGTCGTATCAACAAGTGTTACACTTGGGGAAAGGAGGATGACCTTTACGTTTCAGAGTCATGGATTTAATCTGAACTAGGAGTGGTGTAAGTGGTCCAGTTGCGATTGACCCATCCAACTTTTATGGCCCCAAATGGGCCGGGAGGTCATTGGAAGGCGGTAGACAATGTCAGACCGTCGTGATTCTTCCATCTACATGTAGAAAACATATTTAAGCGGTGCGACCTGCTACTGATCATAGCAAGGTTAGGCACAGCGGGCGCGGTAGCAACTCCAGTATTAGTTCATCATCCATTTTGGATATTCCTGCAACATGTATTGGGATGAAAAACCAATCATGTTGGCAGGGGGTCGAAAGTGTTTGAAAATGAAGTGACAATAAATTCATGCAACTTCATCTTTTATTTATGAGTTATGACTCTGTGGATACCTTACATAACATGGGTTATGGTAAGGGAGTTGTTTATATTGAATCACCTTATAACTTCATCTTTTAAAATATGTGTTGATATTCTGCTTACATAGCAGATACTTTTGGAAAGGTTATATTTGGTTTCCTTTGAAACCTCATCTTTTATACTAGAACTTTGTTCATAGTTTGAATATCGAAAGTTTGCAGAAATATTATGGAAATGATATTTGAAGTACCATAATGGTACTGTTTTTGGGAATACATTCCGATAAGGATATAATTTCAGTATCGAGATATTTTGACAAATTATTGTCTTATACTCGCTTTATTCTGGGTTGAGTTAAAGGCAGAATTATGCCATACTTTCATTTCCTTGCTGAGCAATCGCTCACTCTTGCTATTGTTTTATATATATTATATAGCAGCGAAGCAGGATGCCAATGGGTCGGCACATACCTCGCAAGGCGTTTCCGTAAACAGTTTCTAGCAGTGATCCCGAAGAGTAGTACGAACCAATCGAATCAGGCTACAGCTTTTGGTATTCAACTTATGTATAGATATGAATGGTATGAGAGGATTGTGAGCATCAGAAGACTAAGTTGGTAATGTAACATTACTTAGAAATTGTATCAGTGACAAATTCAAAAGACATTTGGGTATTGTAATAAAAATTATTTATTCCGCAGTTGTTGTATTGTGTCATTTCTGAGACTCTAACCTGTGTGTGTGTGTGTGAGACATATGTTGTGGGGTCATGAGCAGGTGAATTATGAAGGGTGTGAGTAATACAGGTAAGGCAATGAATACATGGATTGTGACAACCCTAGATCCCTGACCCCGGATTTGGGGCTGTTACAGAGATGGTATCAGAGAGTTAGGTTACAGTCCTCAGAAACGATAGGAGATCGAGTCTTACAATACCCTTAATAATGATAAGGACATTTAGAGCTCAAATTGAGTTCGTAGTCGGGTTAGAGGACATGACCCTGGCTGTTTAAGATGAAGCCCGAGAGGGGACTTCTTTTGGGAAACCGTACTTAGGACTTCATGGTTAGTCACCTCGATTCGTATGAGTTATAGATGGATGGGACTCCGAGATACCAGATCCCGAGGCCTTCGAGTAGGCAATTGATGATGCGTTCCTTGAAATGGACGGAGACCCGATAAAGGGAGATCCATAGGAGGATCTAGAGGAAGACCCCATAGTGGGTCAAGGAAAGAATCTTGTAGAGGACGTGTTGATTGATAAAGACGTAGTATGTTACTTGAGGTCGTATAATAGGACCGAACGAACCTTTAGAGGTCAAATAAGTGCCGATACGAGAGTTTAGGATCGTTATGATTCATCATGAAATATGACAAAGAAAATGGAGTAGAGTCTCCAAAGCAGAAGAGGTAGAGGCAGTATAGCCAGTATCAGTGGATTGATTCGACTTGAACAAAACCTGTTACTCGTGATCGGTTATAGCTGCCCATAAGGAGGCGGCATACGTAAGAACCAAGATGTTCAGATTTTCACGAACGATTAAGGGTACTTAGTTGCCTAGAATAATGTAAGGAATTGTTTTGGGCTATGAGATTTCAAACCCCCACGACCAGCGATTCCACGGGAAATAGTGTCTATTATATCATTGAGGGATTTTATTATCTCAAGGAGAATTTTGGGTATATGTACCATGTAAATGTTATGGTAAGACAAGCACGCTAAGACGGAATCGAGAACGAGATTTACCACCCTCAGGAAACCGGGAAGGAATTATGAGGATAGAACCGAAAGGTCGGAAATCAGATCCGAGCATTACTAGTAGGTAAATAGATTGATCAAATTCCCCTGATTTTGGGAAGAAATTCAACAAATTTCGGCAAACCTTGTCTTTCTGATTACCAGAGAATGTCACCAAAGAGAGTGGAAATTAGAGCGAACCCTGTGGATTGGGTAAGATAGCTGTTATATGGGTTGGTGGACAGACCCTGATTGCTATAATTGATTGTAGAGATAAAATGATGAAGTTGAGATTGGACGGTAAAGGCGAAATATATTTAAGGACCAAGACGGACTGAGAAGTTCCGGGATTGACTCAAATGAAAAGGCTATTGTGCCAAAAGTGTTAAGCTTAGGTAGCACACGGGATTGATATGGGAGAAGTAATATTGGATATAAGGATGATTGAAATAGAGACCGGATTTAAGCATGTAGATTCTAACGATCTTCCGGAGTACCGCCCAGTCGACATGAGGAATTGTCATTTCTATGGGCGACAACACTATCGAAGTCTTCTTATAGAACAGAACGCTTACTTGAGATGTTTGCGCCTAGTCGAATAGAATTCCCTGCAGTTGCAAAGGTCGATGGTTGAATCCTTAGCGACTATTATGAGTCGGAAATAATGTAAGTATCGAGCACCTTAGGTTATGCATGAAGAAGAAAAGCTTTGGAATGGAACAATTATCCATTAGAGGAGCCGACATAAAAGGCATCCGTAGAGACCTTGGTAATACCCTCCCCATTTGCAAATTATGTGGGGTACCTCCCCAATCTATGATCTATCTTGACCTCTCTCCAGGAAAGAATTCTGATAAAGGGTATATTCCCTTTTCGAAGTTATTTTATAACACTTGTGCTAAACCATATTCAGTTTCACTTGTGCCAGAGGCTGTCACAATGCCTACTTTCAGGTTTTCGAAGCCCTGCCAAATGATGTTATTTAAGCTTTCACTTTTCTTCAAATAATGAATGACCCTATGGTGATACATCACCACTTGTTTGTTAAGTACCAGTATCTTGTGGTTATTCTTTTCTTTGTATTTTCTTTGGAAAACCGCACCTTTGGAATCTGTTCAATTTTAATCCAAGGTGTTCCTTTGAGAAATATTGTCGAAAGGCGATAATCATTAAATTGATCTCGAATTGCTTTCATACTTTTCAACTTCCACTGAGACGAACAACCCTATACTTATAGGGGCTACAAGGACTATCTGTCTGTGTGATAGAAGTCGGATGGGACGCCATCACTTGTAAGTTGTGAAATACAAGAAGGCTAATTACCTTTAGTAATGTCTCAATTGAGGCACACAACGTTGAGTTCTTATGATCATGTTGATCTCTCGGTAAATTCTCTTACCTCCAATAAGGTTACCTTAAAACTCATAACCTTATGATCACCAGTGTGTGACGTTTTCCTTGATATGGGGGCTGTCTTTTCAAGGCCCCATAATTTTGTTATCCTTATTGAATTTCAAGGGAAGGCCAACCAGGTCAAATAAGTCAAAATTCGCTGATAGGAATTAGATTCGCGACGAAATCGCCTATGTCAAGAGCGAATCCCTAAGACGAATGGAATGTTAGTGACATATCAATGAAATTGGTTTATTCTCCCAAGGATATTATGATAATGGAAAGCGTGTCAATCGATATATGTAAAAGAAATAGCGGTGTGCCGTGAACTCCAGTGACAACGATGTTAGATAGATGCCCTATAGGGGAATTGAGATTTTGGAGGAGTTGTTACGAATGGACACTACCTCTGGGTTAGCAAGATAAGTACTGACGATGGAGTCAAAGGGAGCTGGTATTGTGACTTGGGAGAGGTGCAGCAGGAATAATTTCCGGAAATATATGGAGACCCGGATGAAAATGAAAGTTAAAGAGTTAAAACAAGAAACCATGACTGTGACCGAGTATGAGGCCAAGTTTCCCGAATTATTGAGGTTTGTTCCGGAGTTTGTGAACATAGAATAAAAGAAAGCCAGTAGGTTTCAACCAGGGCTACCTCCAACAAGCAGCCCACTGTCAGGACCTTTAAATAGCAGGTGCCCTTCTACACTGTTTAGACAGAGCTAATGCATTGTTGTATATCAAGATGTTGCATGACGATTAAACCTTAAGGCCGAGACGCTGAGGGAATAATTACAAGTAGAAATAGCCAATCGAGGGATTTTCCCATAAGACTGGTACATCCAGGTTGTGAACTAGAAATATGAGGTCGACACTTTTGATAGACCTGATCCCTTTCAAGTTGGGAAAAGTGGATATTATAATAAGAATGGGTTGGTTGACACCCAATGGGGCCTAGACTGATTGTAAGGGAGAGAGAGTAATAAATAAAGAACGGAGACAGATTCAGAGATTCTTGAATATAGTTCAGACTAAGAAACTATTACGCCAGAGATACGAGGCTTAATTAGCTCTTATGGTTGACGCCAAGAAAAGAGGCACCAAGTATAGAGGAAACTACAATGGTTTTGGGAGATTTTACAAGATCTTAATGCGCTACCAAATATCGATTGGGATGACATGAGAATGAATACCGAGTATTCAGAGTATAGTGGGAATGAAAGAGTTAGTGACTCAGTTACAAGAGTTGTTGTATAAGGATATGATAAGACCCAGTGTACCACCGTGGAGAGCCCGGTGTTGTTGTAAGAGAGAAAGATTTTAGCACAAGATTATATATCGAACCTCGAGAGTTGTATGAGTTTGACATGGAGAATAGGTACCCTTGTAAATGATTGTTTGATCAGCGGAAGAACGCTGTGTATTTCCAATTTATTTAAGAACTGGGTATCACCAGTTGGAAGTTAAATCAGAGTATATGCCCAAGACTGCGATTCGTACTAGGAATAGACACTTCGAGTTTTTAGCGAAGTTATTTTGGGTTGACTAATGCACCCACAAATTTTATGGAATGTAATGAATTGGCTTTGAGTTACCCATGATAGTAGATAGCATGAGATGGAGAAATGGCTAGAATTGACTTAGGATTATGACTGTGAGATACACTACCATCCGGGGAAGGCCAATGTGGTGGCCGATACCCTTACTTTAAAATGAGACAGAGATGGATTCCGAATGATCGGGAATTAAAGGATGAGATTTTACACAACACCCAAGTTAGTCCAACACACTAGAAAGACAAAAGATTTCACCAACAAGCGGCTAGTGACAACCAAGACAGACAGAGAAAGTATGCGGACTAAGCCCGCGAGTATAGAGATAGTACTGCTACTGATAAGCTAAATGACAAGTTGATGAATGGCAAACAAGTTTATGCTGGTGTATTTCTGTGCAAACAAGATAGAGAATATGAGGTTAGAGATTCGTGATGCTAAAGGTATCTCCAAGGAAGGAATTAATGAGATTTGAAAAGAAAGGGAAGTGAGCCCGATATTCTTTGGGCCATCTGAGATTTAAGACGCGCCAGGAAGGTGGCCTACGAGCCAGCCTTACCCCCCCCCCAAACTTGTAGAATGGTCATAACGGGGTTCATGTGTCAATGCTACGTCAGTATACTATAGATGCCCGACATATGTAGAGTACGAGCACGTATACATACAACCAGACTTGACCTATGTGGAGCAACCAATGGAAATTATAGATCGAAAGGAACAAGTACTCCGAAACAAGGTCATCAAACTAGCCAGAGTGGTATGGAGGAATCATAATGTGGAAGAATCAACTTGGGAGCTAGAGAGCGAGATGCTAGAAAGATATCCCCATTTGTTTTCAGAGTGATTCCGGGACGGAATCCTTTTAAGGAGGGGAGACTGTAAGACCCCAGATTTTGGGTAGAATTAAAACTTTTATTATATGTTGATGTAAATATGGATAGTGGCAATGACTTTGAGAATCAAGTTATGAAATGAATATGAATTTCGGTTTTCAAACATTTTGAGAATAGTAAGAATGGACTGAACATATAAATAAGAACAATCAATCTGGAAGATAAGAATACAATACTCCAGGGAAGGAAAGTATCTTATGTCATCCAAATCAATATCTGGAATACATCCGACAACTCCGTAAACAAGATAGCGTACGCCCGAGAAATCACTAGAACGTTTTCTAAGTGCAAAGAGTAAAGAGAAAATAGATCAGGAATATTGGAACGGATTTTGATCCAAAGGATTATAGAAAAACCACTGATGAATAGTAACTCTTCATTTAAAAGTTTTTCAGACCACCCTATATGCGGGACGATATAATAAACTTTCAAAGTCGCATTAGTGATCTACGATGGAAATAAAAGAATGCAGAAGCTGTCAGAATCGGAAAAATAGCATTTTTCGTTTTCTCCGAAATTTCACCAAAAACGGACTAAATAATTATTATTTGAGGATATTTAAGGATTTAAATTATTAATTCTATGGATATGGATTTGATAAATGAATTAGAAGTATCGAGAACGATTTCGGTAAAATACCTCGATAGAACCCTCGAGAAACCTTGCGAGCGTTCTACGAAATTAAACGAACCAGAAAAGCTACTTTATTCCAAGCCAATGCATGCTTGCCAAGTGTCAAGACAAGAAGAGACCAAGGGTGATGACTCACCACATTGGATAAATATCAAGTAATTAAACAAGATAAGAAGAAAAAGAAAAAGGAAGAGAAATTTCGGGAGAGAAGAAGAAAGAAAAATGGGAGAGAAAGAAATGATCATAACTTGAGATTCCGTGGTCCGTTTTTGGCGTTCCACCACTCAAATCGAAGCTCTCGAGAAGCTCTACGCAACCATGGTAAGCACTCGCCTCACCTCTGTGATTTACCCTTCGATTTCAGTGAGTAACAGTTGGAGAAGATGATGAATAGTAACTTGTATTTTGCTTTGTTGCTTTTGATATTGAGTTTGTGGCTTCCAAAGGTTGTATTAAGCAAGGATCTAAGGTTACATAAGGAATATAGCAGCAAGAAAGCTTGGAGGAAGGTATAAACCTCTGCCCCTTTGAGTTTTATATGAGTTTTAAAGTGGTTTTGATGTTCATGTAAAGTTAAGATCATGATTAAGTGATTTAGTGATTATTTGGATTTGTTTGAATGTGTAAAATGATGGGTGTTGGATTTGAGCCTCCCCACTGATCTTAGAGGTGTATGATGGTTGTTTGTTGAGGTTGTAGATGTATGGTATGCCCGGTGTGGCTTGGTTATGTTGTGACAAAATAGGATTATTCGATTTTAAGCCGTCGTAATGCCCGATTTTCGGTAACTCTATAAAATGCCTAGAATCAGAAACCCTAACTGCCTCTTTTGGTTCAGTTATGAACATGAGTGTGTAGAGCTTTGTTTCTATTTTATGTGAGCGCAAGAATCATGTCATTACGATTTACGGTTTATGAGATATGACCATTGTAGTGAAAGTGGTTCAAGGAATGAGATTGCAGAAATGTACCAACTTTGTGGCTATGTTTGAGACCCTTAAGAGTTGTTTTAAAATATGAAATTTTGTATTGAAGTGTCAAGGGCAGTTACGAAGGTTTGTACGAAGATTTCGAGTCCAAAAGATTATTTTCCGATTTTATAAAAATGTGTTAGCCGAGGTTGCGCAAGTGAAAACCTTTAAGAGCATGACTTAGGAACCAATGTTGAAAATGGTTAAGTATAACTTGTATTCGAGGATCGATTTCGGACTAAACCTACGACTGAAGTAATTGTCGACTAAACATGGACTTAGTATGAGCCTATAACGAGCTAGTAATGCCTTGGTTGTGTTTCGCTTACGTGTTTAAGCATTGAGTTATAAGTGGTTTATCGAGGGAATTAACCGTGTGTTTTCGTTTGACTTTGTCTAGATTGTCCGGCATCGTCGCGAACCCCTATCACTTCTCGAGCATCAGGCAAGTTTACTAAACCTTACTCTATTATTCAGAGTATGTATATTTTCCAATGTTCAATACTTGTGTATTCCCAACTTATATACCAAATCTTTGTTGCAAGTATTGTGGCAAGTTTTATAAATCTATACTTTGAAGTATTGATTATATATTACTGCTTTTGCCATGTGTGGAGTTATACAATTTTGCGATACATGTTATATATAGAGTTTGATTTTGGTTTATATATGAGTTTTGAGATAAAGTAGTTATAAACCGGTGTACCTTGTAGCTCTAGAGATAAGAGCATACTTCTTGTTTTCGACTCTAGACCGGGAGTCAGTATTTGAGATATGGAGATAGCCGTAGAAACCCGGAGGGATTCCTGCGGCAGTGTACTAATTATTTTGAGGACTGCTATTATTAAACATTAATTATATTTCTAGAAAGTATTAATTACCTGGAAATGATTTGAGGAATGTTATTTGAATATTACCTCATTCGAAGGTTATTATTTGAAAATGATGTGATTATGGGCTTCTAAGCTAGATATGGGATATTAGTTAGAAGCCAGGATTTTATATTTGCCCTAGGATAAGGGTGGGTGATTTTCTCTAAGATCAGAAGTAATTATATTTCGGTATATGTTAAAGGTTATTTTCCGATAAAGATATCGGGTAACTGTTATTCGAGGGTTAATTATTTTATTTAAGGAAT